>JAKIJQ010000005.1:1418452-2836905 GCA_023373905.1 Rhizoglyphus robini | reverse complement strand
CTTCAGGATCAAGTTCTATTGCTACCCCTTCAGTCACTTCTGGCAATCTTAGTCAGAAACAACCTGTCGAAATTTCTGTTGATGAAACAAAGGCGCCTGGTTTTAATCGTCACTTTGTTTCACCTGGTTCCTTCAGTACCTCTTCTTCTTCTTCATTTAGTTCAGCTTCCGCAATTCCTCTTAATATATCTACTAACACCGGTCCATTGCAGCAACAACATATGTTGGGACCAATTGGAAGCGTTCGAAGTGCTCCATGCACTCCTCCTACATCAAATGCAAACGCAAATTTCTCTCGTGCTAGCAAGTTCGGGAATCAACAAGGTCAAGATTTGTATTCGATGAATATAGATCCTCTTTCTGGAATTCCTAAGACCCAAATGGTTGATTCTTTCATTTCCTCTGAGGGAAAATCAAACGAAACTTTTGTTTCTTCACTCCAACAGTCACCGCAATCAATTTTCTCACCAATTAATCCCGAAGAAATTGCAAAATATTCTAACAACTCAAATCATTTATTTAATACGGCGAATCGTTCAATGAACTTTTTAGATCTAAACTCGAGCACTTCTTTGTATGGATCTGAACAGATGCCAAAATCATCCACCCGCGCTAGTTCTTTGAACCCCAATGCACCTGATTTTGCATCTCGGTCAAATTCTTTTTCCACCAATACCTTGCCTCATCAATCTTTAATGAGTCATGCCAATAGCACTAACTCATTGAATGGTTCCAACTCCAGTATTTCGTCCACTGGTTTTAATAATATGTCAAATACCATACCTCCTCCTCGACCGTGCCTCCCTGGAACTGCACCTCCAATTTCGAATACTGCTGTACGAGCTGCAATCGTGAACTACTCGATGAATTTGTTTCAAAATCAAGTACCTAAGCAGCATCAGGAAGCAGCAGCTCGTCTCGCTCACCTGAGTGCTCAAAACTCAAACTTTGTGAACAATGAATTTCAAAACGTTTTTATCGGTAATGGCAGTACGAATGTTGGCACCAGTAATTCAGGATACCCAAGTGGCAACACAAATGGTGTCATGCCAAATCCAAGCAATAACCAAGTCCCTGATAAAATGCGCTTCCACATGTATCAAGGACAATTTAAGCCATCTTCGATGAGTAATTCAAATAGCACCAATAGCTTTGCCCAATCGCCGGCGCAATTCAATTCGAATTTTGGCCAACAATCTCAATTCAGTGGACTTGCTCGGAATTCGATTGCTTCCACCATAAGCACTTCGACTTTTTCGGGTCCTGGTTTTACAAACTCATCTGATTCTCTCAACTTAAGTACTACTCCTGTACAAAATATGAACATGAATATGAGTCTTGATATAGATGACTGCTTGCAGAGAATGAAACAGCCAGCTCCAATTGGTACCGAACGAGCTCAAAGAAAGAATCCATTGCATAACTTTGGATCTTCGTCGAATACATTGGGAGGGATTTCAAATCAAAATTTATTCTCCGACCCAATTCTTCCTTGGAGTCTGAATAATAATTCCGATAATATCAATAGTCCAACTGACTCCATTTTTCCCAACTCGAATGCGCCTTTTGGTTCTGATTATTCGGACTTGTTCCTCAATGACAACCCCTCATTATCTCAACTAGATTCCTATGCTATGCTGAATCAACGCCCACCACAATTGCAGCAGCAACCATCCATGCAACAGAAGTTTAACTCTAACATTAGTCTAATTGACAATTTGAGTTCAGCTTTTGATTCTTCTAATCAGGTTAGACATATTTACATATTTACAAATGTGTTTAATTGATTTATTTTTAGATGTCTAATTCATTCAAAAGTTTAAACAACATAAACAACTCTCTCGGATTTCCCTCAGCTCCTCCGTTTCTAGGAAATACTGATTCTGACTATTGGTCATCTTCTTCCTCATCTTCTATTACCAAGCAGACTCCAAACTGTTCCACTAGTGGAATGAACTCAGCTTTTGATTCTAAAATGGTATTTACCCTTACCTTTCTTTGAAATAATCTAATTTGATTTTACTATTTTAGAATACATGGAACAATTGGAATAACTAATTTTGTCGTTTTCCATTTCCAAATCATTAATTTTGAGATAATTATTTCCATTATTCTTTATGTTTAATAACTAGATACTTATACTTAAGTCATCTTTCTCATGAATGTATTCACAGTTAAAGGCATTATTTGTAAATTAAAGCTAAATCACTTTCATATTAAGAACTAATGTGTTTAGCTGAAGCACAACTAATTGAGCCCTAAAAATTTGCAAAACTCGAAATAACTGTCCTATGTCTTACCTCGAAGCCTTCCTACCACTGCGACTTTCTAACGAGATGGTTCGAAGATGCAACCTCATTCGTGATTGTACTCTTGCATGATTGTACATCAGCTCGCAGGTCTGTCCCTTGATGTCGAACCTTACCCTATCTCCCCTAGTGATACAAAGCAGTTGATTGTGTTGATATGACGAAGACCCACTATCACTTGTTTTGCTGTTTCAAATCATTCTATCACACTTGGTTATTCCTTTTGAATATTATCATTAATATTTTATCATAAATAATACTAAACTATATTATACATTGGAGCTTTTGTAGAGCATGCATGTGTGTTGTACCGAATGATCGAATGGTTTGTTACTTTATTATTCTTGTATCAAGTTTTAAATAACATGTTTTACATTATTATCTTGTAACCGAAGCTTCCCTCTCGGTGAATGGTACTTTTATTATTATAAATCACTATATATATTCAATAAATATGTCATCATCAAATTGTTCTTTATTTATTATACTAAATTTACATTATTGCACGGATTCAATTCTTGGCCGTCGCTTTATTGCGTTGTGTTGATTTTTCAATCTCTGTTTCTTCACACTCTTCCAAATTTGGTTCTTCATAACCATCAACGTAATTCCAAAATGAAACTGACAACTTTTCGGGTGAAGGTTCAGAAAGAATTAAAACGCGAGAAATAAAATCACCTAGCATCAAAAAACAAAAATTAGACAATTGAGCCAATAATGAAACAATAACTATGTCAGTCAGAACTACTATTGATAACTATTGATATATCTTACCAGGAGCTCCTGCTGGTCTATTTTTGTCAACAGTGCTAAGTACGATTTCAAAATTTTCTTCGAGTTCTTGGCCAGTCTGGGTAAGTCGCCCAAACGGCAATTGAATAAAGCCATAATCAGGTTCGATGTCATCCTTGTTTAGCTTATACTCAATACCGTTCACAAAATGTTTCACTAATCGACTCATATCGAATCCAATATTTCCACGTTGTTTGGTGGGAAAGAAGACGCCAATTTCTTTTTTAATCGATGCTAGTTCGATCAACATATCACCATGACAGACCAAGTCATCGAAGTTATCCATCGTGATTTCGCCAGCTTTTAGCATCTGAATGATATCACTTGATCCAACAAGTTCAGCTCCTGCATTTTTAGCAGCTTCTTGATCTTCCTCGTTTTTACAGATGGCAACAATTTTCCGTTTTGTTCCGAATGCAAACATATTCGAATAAGATATGATTCCTCTGAAGTTTTCTACAAACTTGGTCTTCTTTTTGGTACGTAAGTCAAGTTCTACCTTTGCTTCCAACAAGGCATCAGGTTCATCGTACATTGTACAATCGTGTGTTTCCCGTACAATCGCCAATGCGTCGACAAATGATAATTTTCGTTCTTTGTACTGATCGATGATGTAAACGTTGTCCACAATTTCGCCTAAATCTTTTCGATCACTGTCGTTGAATTTTTTTGATACTGCATTTAAACGTCTGACAAAGTAAACAGAATTAAGGGCGATAATGACAAACAATGAAAAAAACTAACTTGTCCACCAGAAATTTTTTTGGTTTCCACACTTTAGGAGGCGCATTCTTCATTTCTTCCCGTCGTACACGAGCTAAACGTTGCTTTTCGCGTGTAGCCGCAATACGTTTGCCTTTACGTGCTGCATATCGTTTCTATTAGGATATTTGTTAGTCGATTTTGCCACTAATCGAAATATCAATACTCACTTGAGTATAAAACAGATCATTCTCATTGCTGTTATTGAGACTGTAAACAGTTGGCAATCTAGACGTTAGAATTCGACCTACCCAAGAGACTACAAGGAATTTGTCAGTATAATAATCCATATAATGAGTAACCATACTGACCACTATTTGCTTTCAGTAAATTCTGAAGAAAGGCCATTTTGTGCAATTGGAAACAGCTACAGTGTAATGAGACGAATGAAAACAGCGAAATCACATTTGAAACATGTGATCAGTGGCCAGGCCAGATGTGACCAGTGGATGGAAATAGTCGCCTAAATAAACAGTCAATCTCGTTGTCAATGGCCAGTAAATGTAAAAAACTTAAATTTAATTGTTCGCAGATTGGTTTGCGTGTTGGTGCAATCGATTGGTCGATGAGTCCACCAACGAACAAAGCGTGGAAGCATCGGAATGCCAACCTGTATCAGCCATCGACAATGCAATCAGTCCATGAGTGTCCTTCAACATGACGTAGTCGTGCAACTTCGCTGCGGGTCCAATTCCACTTTGAATTTGGGTACTATTATCTTTACTATTATCTATAAGTTGGCCAGTCTGTTCTGCCACTGATGTATCTTTTGCACTTTATTTTCAGACATCTGTTTGCGTCAAATTTCTTCAATTCCCTCGCATATCTCATTCAAGTGTTGTACAACTGGATTGTTTGGCCAAATCAAAAACAAGATAAAAACTTCGAAAGCAAAACAGCTAACATGTGTCAACTATGATATCTTCTTTGTTAAGGTTTTTTCTATCTACAGTTAAGCTGTGGATCACATTGGTTATTCTTGTCAGCCTATCAGTGGCACTGTATGCCATCTTTTACCAATATTATATTCCTCACTTCGTAGCAACCTACCCGGTCTACTTCCAGTACGATGTGGCATGCCATCAACTGGCCACATCGCAATTCAAAGGGGATAGCACTAGTCCGGTAAAGAGCCTTGAAGACTGTCAATTTGTCCACTATGATCTCCACTGCAACCGCGACTACTTCTTTCAACGTGGCCAACTTTACGATTTTGACATTCGCCTGGAGATGCCCGATTCTTATGTGAACCAAAATCTCGGCATGTTTATGATCCGATTACGTCTCTTCGATATCAATGACAATCAGCTGTTCAATATTGCGCGCCCAGCAATCTATCCATATCATAGTATGTACGTGCGTATCGTCAAGCTATTTGTTAGCACTATGTTTCACTTACTCGGTTACTTCTCCGAAAGTTATTTACTTAAGATCGATCTGATCGATCAACACGCACACAACATTGACGTCTTACCATTTAGTGAAGTTTGTCGGATTCGGATCGAAATTGAAACTTATAAACAGATTGAGATCATTCCACCAAGCCATTTGCAAATTACTGCTCGATTGGAAGGTATCAAATACTGGATGTACTTTTGGCCGATAACATCCTTCATTGTCATTACCTGTATGATTTTCTCAGTACTTGCCTTCATGTCCACTGTGATATACATCTGCAAATTACTCTCAAGAAAGTCAAATCCCCAGGACTTGCCAAGGTTGCCGCCGATTGTTGAGCCTCTTACCGTTCAACTGCCCCAACATCGGGATGATTTCGACGAGCCCACCAACTAATGTTTGTTGTCGCAATTTGGGCCACATTTTCCACTTAGCGAAGGCCACCTCTGCCAAAGTACAAGTGGTGCTTCTTGTTTGCCATTTGCCTTATTCGTCCATGTGCATCGTGGCAGACTGGTTTCAGTCTCGACCACCACCTTAATTGTGCTAATCAAATCAGTTCCACACGCTCATTTCGTTTCATTCGCATCTTCCATTGCCCATGAGTCAATCAAGTATTAACCAATGACCGAATCTGACCAATCGGTTCAAAACCGATGCTCTATACTGCATGTGCTGCTTGCACCATTCCCCAATTGTTGCAATATTATTTGTTATATCGTTTTATCTGTTGATCTAAATAAATTCCCTAGAGCTATTCGATCATTCAAGTCGATTGGAGGCACAGTTTGTTGCTTTTTTCCATTATTAAAAGAGCAACAATTACGGCAGATGAGTGCCAACAAAGGGCACATCTAATTTAGAGGCTATCACTAAAGTTCATTCCACACAAAGCAAAGCGGGCCGACAAGATCGGACGCCATTAAGTGACGCCAAGCGAAGACAGACGAGCCAAGTCACTTCTAAAAATGGAATTCCTTCTTTCCGACGTTTCGTCTCTCCTGCCCAAAATGGAAACTGCAATCAATGACCTCTCGGGCGCTAATGCATTGGCACTTATTTCCTTGATTTCAGGCCAAGAATATGGCTAATCTGTGTTAAGCATTGTCAAAATTGGTCCTATGATCTGTGTGATAGTAATTTCGAGTGTAGCTTCAATACCACAAGGACCAAATTGAAGCCGGAAAGAGAGAAATGTCCAGAATAAACCGAGAGTTGTCCGTAGCGGGTGAGTCACAGCATCTTGGTCAGACTGACAGACCGTTGAGTGCGCCAATTTGAATGCAGCACTCGAATGGGCGGTGCACTTTGCGCATGCTCACAGCCACGTTGCGGTGATAATAGTTGGTATCTGAACGTGCGCAGAAGCATGCGCACTACGTGAAGCAGTTGATTTTGCAGGCCATATAAAAGGAAGGTCTCCTCCCTTTCAACCGTCACTTCTTTGTCTGGCTTCCGATTGTAAGGTCTTCTTTATTCGCCTTCCAATTCTCGCCAACTCAAAACTTTTTTCGCCCTTTTACTCGATTTTAAACCAGGTATAGTAACCTTTAACCTTTTCTCTTATTAATATTTTAGCAATTATTATTAGTTATTTTGTTACAATTGATCATATTTATATGATGAAAGAATTTCTGGCATTACAAAGTTGTAGATTGTTTAGTATCTATTGAATATTACGTCTATTACTTTATTATTTAGTTTTTATTACTTTTACATATGAAACACTTGTGATAGCTGATAGTTCTCAGTCTATTTTCATTGAAGTTTATTTTTCTATACGAATTGATTTGGGCGTCACCCTTATTTTTCACCTGGGGGTTTTCCTCTAAATTTTAATTAACTAATCGAAATTTATTTTTTAGTTTAATTTAACCCAACTATCAAAATGCGTGAATGTATTTCAGTCCATGTTGGCCAAGCTGGCGTGCAGATTGGTAACGCCTGTTGGGAACTTTACTGTTTGGAGCATGGCATTCAGCCTGATGGCCAGATGCCTTCCGACAAGACCATTGGCACTGGTGACGATTCGTTCAACACCTTTTTCAGCGAAACCGGCTCAGGCAAGCACGTTCCTCGTGCCGTCTATGTTGATTTGGAACCTACTGTTGTCGATGAAGTTCGCACTGGCACATATCGTCAATTGTTTCACCCCGAACAATTGATTACCGGTAAAGAGGATGCCGCTAACAATTATGCTCGTGGTCACTACACTATCGGAAAAGAAATTGTGGACGTTGTGCTTGATCGCATTCGCAAGTTGTCTGACCAGTGTACCGGACTTCAAGGTTTTCTGATTTTCCACAGCTTTGGTGGCGGTACTGGCTCTGGATTTACTTCCCTTCTTATGGAACGCCTTTCGGTTGATTATGGTAAAAAGTCCAAGCTTGAATTTGCCGTCTACCCAGCTCCTCAAGTTTCCACTGCTGTTGTTGAGCCATACAACAGTATTCTTACCACGCACACCACTCTTGAACACTCTGATTGCGCTTTTATGGTTGACAATGAGGCTATTTATGATATCTGCCGACGAAACCTTGACATTGAACGACCCACTTATACCAACTTGAACCGACTTATTGGCCAGATTGTTTCTTCCATCACTGCTTCTCTCCGATTTGATGGCGCTCTCAATGTGGATCTTACTGAGTTCCAGACCAACTTGGTTCCTTACCCACGTATCCACTTCCCACTTGTGACCTACGCGCCTGTTATCTCAGCCGAAAAGGCCTACCATGAGCAACTTACCGTTGCTGAAATTACCAACACTTGTTTTGAACCAGCTAACCAAATGGTCAAGTGTGATCCTCGTCACGGAAAGTACATGGCTTGCTGCCTTTTGTACCGAGGTGATGTTGTTCCTAAGGATGTCAATGCAGCTATTGCTGGTATCAAGACCAAGCGCTCGATTCAATTTGTGGATTGGTGCCCAACTGGTTTCAAGGTTGGCATTAACTACCAGCCTCCAACCGTTGTTCCTGGTGGCGATCTCGCTAAAGTACAACGTGCTGTTTGCATGCTTTCTAACACCACGGCTATTGCTGAAGCTTGGGCTCGTCTGGACCACAAGTTCGACTTGATGTATGCCAAGCGTGCTTTCGTTCACTGGTATGTTGGAGAAGGTATGGAGGAAGGCGAATTCTCAGAAGCTCGTGAGGACTTGGCTGCCCTTGAGAAGGACTACGAGGAAGTTGGTCTTGACTCGACTGAAGCCGACGACACCGCTGGTGAAGAGTTTTAAATTGACTACTTAATTATTCAAGTAAACTGTTAGTAACTTGAACGTAATTATTTCATTAAAACTGAACTGAACTAAATTATTTTATTTATGATTTTTTTTACTGGCATCCGTACAAAGAGTTTATATTGATCACATCGGACCTCGCCAGGGTCTGTTTGAAATGTGACTCCATTAGGCGTGCTCGTGCATCCCTTGGAATCATCGTGTTCTGGCCATTCTTAGTAAAGGCTCTCGAGCCGTAGATCATGATGGAATTGTAGTCGAAATTGGTTGCCGGTCGGTACTGGTAGACAGGTACTTTCTGGAACTGGTCGTACATGGAGGGCATGATGTTGCTCCACTCTATCTGTAAGTACTGGTCTCGGTCGTAGCGCATGTGTTCATGGTATAGACCAATGGCATGACACAGCTCGTGCAGGGTGCTGCCGACGTCGTGACAGCCGTTGCCAAGGGACAGCAATTGTCGTCCTCCCGTGCGTCCTACTTTCGAGTGACAACTTCAGACCGCAATCAGTGAGTGCCACCGTAGTGCCATTAATGCATTACCCTTTTCCGTTCACCAGGTAGACGTAGTCACGCTCGTTTTGCCGTTCGCGAAACCGAATGCAGGTTCTCGCCTCGATCTCCCTCATGGCTCGCCCGATCACTGGCCTAAATTGGTCTGAGCAAACAAAGTCACTCATGAGAATGCATTTGTTGATTGGCAGCAGTGAGTGGCTTGTCTGGTAACAAGTCCATTTGCTAGCTACCGAACGCATCGAGAATAATACCAAGAGAATTATCCACTTGGAAGAAGACCACCCCGTTCGGCCATCTGCCCGCAGTGCTGAATGTGCTTCTAGACGATACGCCGTTATTGGGTGCGTTCCATACACGTCCATTCGAAACGGGTGGTGTCCACGGCTGGAAGTTCCATCGACGGAATTGGCCGGCTCTTCTCTCAGAATGTGCTAACAACAAACAGTTCTACATTGGATTTTTTTGGAATCTCATACCTAAAGTGAAGTTGAATACCAAGCGGTGCAAGACTAGACTGAGAATTAAAGACCACAAGAGAGAAAAGACCACTGTCATGGTTGGAAAAGCACACAGGCGCGCCTCTTGGTCCACTTAGGCCTCCATTCACCTGACGATAACAGGGACTTGATCACAGATTGACTCCCAGTGGCACAACTCATAGCTGCGACCGAGTGGGCACACAAGGTGTCGAATACATGCTGATAATATGGTTTGCACTGAGTGATTGATAATTGTTGAATGATGCCTCGATGGCGTTTGATTCCATCAAGTGATTCCATCTTGATTGTATTCACAATCCACTCTGTTGACACTGTCCATTTGGCCAAATGAAACACAGCCAACATCTGCCCGATAGCAAACACAACTCGCCCATAATGATCGTTGACAATCGCCTTTGTGGCCGTGATTCCAAATTATCCCTCTTCGACACAACTGGTTAGGTGGCTTCTGGTACTAGCTAATTAACTGCTTGTTACCAGGTTGCAGGTGACATTGACTCTGATTGTACGCGTACTATTGTCTCCAAGCGTTCGGTCGGACAAAGTTCAATTTTATTTGGAATTAATTTACATTGGCTAAAATATTAATAGTTTCTTGTCTTCAATGAATCATTGACAATGATTAATCATTTTGATTGCTTTGAACTTTCACAAAATTCAACATGCATTCTACAGGGATGATCCAAATCGTCTTAATATTAAAGCTATAGCTTATATTATAATCATTATTCATTGCAAATGGAAATTTGCAAATTGCAACCGTATTTTCTGAAGATGTAGTGACATCTTGTGTCGAACAACAAAATCAACTTTCAAACGTTTCAAAAATTGTATTATTTTTGCATTTCTGACCGACTTAACTATAGAGAACATACTTATTGTACCAATTAATCTAATTGTTATATATTCATGGTTGAAATATAAGTAAGTTAGAGTCAATTAAATTCTACCAAAAGTCACCGTAAACCATTGATAAAGTAATATTGGCAATGTTGGCAATATTACTGCAATACTGAAATAAAAATAGAAACATCATTCTCATTTTCATATAAAATTACTATAATTTCGACATGTTGCAAACTATCCTCGACCCTAGTCTATGTCTAGTAATATAATAATCTCTCATTGTTGTTATTGTTGTAAAACAATCCTGATGATATCCTGGTACATTCCGATCTAAATTTAAATAATATTATAAGAATAAATTTCAATTTCAGTAACAAAAATGCTCAGGTGAGTGGAATGTTTGCAAGAATTGGCCACTGTTAGTGCTCCAGAAAATCTGTTTCAGGTGCATTCCTTGTCTTTTTTTGTAAACTCTGTAAATTAAAGAAGAAAATGAAATTATTTATTGTTTATTCAATAGAACATGGAGTTTCCGTCTTACCAAATAAAATTAAAAATGTGTCTATTCAGGCACGCTACCAAGATATGGCCAAAAGTTTTAAGATGTGTGAAGCGGCATATTTCATTATCCAAATAAAAGTGATTTACTGTAGAATATAATTAATGAAATCATTCCTGTCTACGGCCAAATGCAAACTGATGTAAAGCAAACAAAGTGAAACTGGTGGTCAACAAATTAGTAGAACAAACAGGTTCGTGTAAGTGTAAGGAGTAAGACCCGTATTATCGTAATTTGACTTTCGCTTCATTGACCAAACCTACAAATTGCAACAACACGGCACAACTTTTCCATGTTTATAAAGACACTATCCACATTTTATTTTTACAGTAAAGCTAAACCAAGCTTTAAAGTAACCATTCGAAAATTATTGACAATGTCGAAATAAATCCAAAATTTTGATTCTAAATGTAATTTTTCACAAAATAAAAACCTCTAAAATGTACGTAAATTCTATGGTTTAACAGAATTGTGAATCTTAATGCAAATTGGTGCTAGTTATTTTTATTTTGTGAACGGGTACTTTGGTAAGTAAATCAAAGTGAGCAAGTAAAGCGATCAAATAGTTCGATTGGACATTTGTGCACATTAGAATCATTACTAATTTGTCATCGACCATTTGGTACAAGTGGCCGCAATAAAAGTGCTTGCACAATTGCTCACTCGGAACGGACGATCAAATCAAATGGAACTTAAGTGATTCTATGTTTAGGCACACCAGACAAGATGACTCCGTCAATAAATGCGTCACCCAATTTGTTTGTCCCATTTGTTGATTTCCCTATAAATAAGTCTATGGTAAGTGCATTACACTAAACTTCTCTGTCAACTGGTTTTGCCAGTTGTCCCTATGGACAGGGCAATGGCGGATCCATTCGAATTGCAAAATCTGTAGAGTCATTATTCTCTGTCCATTGGCAAATGAATTCAAACAAATTTGGATCGAGCTAATCCAACTGTCTGTAAAAGCCAATAAAATACAAAAGCCAACAATAACAATGATAAAAATAAAATAATATTATATTAGACCAAGTGATGAATAATGAATAAGCTTGTCAAGTGATAATTGTCCACTGAATAATTGTACCAAAGTGCACTCAAGTCTAGAGATTGCATTTGCAAATGGAATTTACCTCAATTGAAATGAAAAATCGATAATACAAACGTGACGGAGGAGGACATAAAAGTGCAGAATATATATAACTGTAGAATGGCCCGAGATCGAACCAAGTCAACGAATATCAACAAACTGCTAGATCGCGTGTGCATGTGAGATGGTCAAGTTGGCAATTGCCATTAACGTGTAAGAGAGTACAGTAAAGCCCAAGTGCATCTTGGCACTACCACACGACTACTGATTGCATTGTCGTAAATTGGAAGATTTGGAATTCCAAAAAAAAGTTCATTAACAATTCCAAAATATGTATCGAATGTTATAGCTACGCTTCAAAAGAGATCATCAATTCTAGCTGAAGTGAAAGTAATAACAATAATAATATTATAATATAATAATATAAAAATAATAATAACGAAAGTAATACACAGTATACAGTATACTGTGATGCTGTGTTTGGCACATATGCGTTTCAACTCGAATGGTTCGCTCAACCAATATGAAATTAAGACTAAATTAATTAACTAAGTCAGTTCATTCTCGGATGAGCCAAATGGTTAAGGTCATCAATTAACGATTAGTCGAATCAGAGTTATAACTGCTCTAAAGAACACGAATGAATATTATTTATCAAATGAAAACTCACTGGCTTGCAGTGGAATAATACAGTGTACACTCTATAGACTAGTTCAAACGGATGCTCCTTGCTGAACGGCACATGATTTCGGGGATGGCTTTCTGGTTCCAGGGAAGGGCAAATAGCGACGGTGAGTGTGAGTGTGCCAAGTGGATTAATTGAAGGGCATTTACCTGTTAATAATTGATGCTGTTTTCCTTTACGCTGGTTTCCAGTTTTGACACCACATTGGTCAGGTTGCTCAACTTTTCTAGTTCCGCCTCGGACTTGCTGTCCCTGTAGGTTCGGTGGCAGAATAGTTTTCGAAAACTGATCTAAATTGAACGGAGGCTCAGTGGACCGTTCGACCGTAACAACGCCAACTAACTAACTAACTAACTTACCTTAAAGTTTTCACTCATGAATCCATATATGAAAGGGTTGAGGAAGCTGTGTGCCATTGCCAGCCAATGCGACACAAAGTACGATAGTACGTAAGTCATGTACACTCGATATGTGACCAAGCTTGGCGGATAGACCCACATGATGAAACCCACCACATGAATGGGCAACCAACACACCACGAACAGAATGACGATGGTGACCAGCATTTTGATGACCTGTGGCAAGTGAACATGTGAAACATGTGTCTCGCACAAATCAAACAAACCTTTATCTTGAGCACCCACTGGACCATGTCTCGGGCAATGTCGGGATTGCCTGGTGCAGTGCGACGAATGATGTGCACCCCGATGGAGGTGTAGACAAAGACCAGTGCCGAGACTGGCAACCCAAACGTGATCACAAACACTGCAATGGTAAAGTATTTGCCTTCCTCGTCGTCCCACAGTTCTTTACAGTCGTAATAGGTCTCGTTGCCGTATTTGAACGGTACAGCCTTGGATTGAAATAGCAATACCGAGGACAACAAAATGGCCACAATCCAGATGAGAATGAGCACTCGAGACTTGTGCCTCTTCAGGTAGATCAATGTGTGAAACGGGTAAACAATGGCGAAGTACCTGTGCAGAACAAAGTCAAGGTGAAGGTCAATTGACTCGATTGCCACATCGATCAAAAGTGATCGCAAACAGACCATCGATAGTTATCGATTACTACCTGTTGACATTGAATGTCGTTTCATTTACATTTCATGGACAGTACCTCTAGAAAGCTCAATATGTTCCGCATATGTTTGCATTGCGTGGCAAGTCGAGGTTATCATGCCAAGTGGCACGAGTCAAGTCAGATCGATCAATTACAAAGATTGTCGAGTGCATCGGTAGATCACATGACAAGACACTACAAAATACGATATATCGTAGTACAAGATATTCATATTCGTGCACATTGCACTGCACAATTACTATAATGCAAACGCTTTAATCGATTGCCAAGTAGGAAATCGGTCTGTAATCGGATCATTGTGCAGTGGCTAAGTCAAGGAATCCATCTTCGGTTGGCTATCACTAAAGACAGTCCCAAACTAATGATGTAAGTTTGTGCAGTGGCCATTAATCACGAATTCTGTCTATTCAATTCACTAACGACCCAGAAATATCGATCGAACAGAATTATGAATCTAATTGGCGAAATACTCAAGTGGCTAATTATTGCTTATTAATATAGGCTTACTGCCCGACTGGGACATTTGTGTATGCAAAAATTCCAGAAGTGTACAACATAAACAATGACGTTCTTTAGAATCGGGACTAACTCGGGGTATGTTGCAACAATGTAATAGATTGAGTGGGTCAATTGTGAGCGAGACAATAGTTGTGTTTACATTGGCAAAGACGTTCCAGCCGATTTGAGCACTCCAAGCAGAACCGATCGAGTCTGTCGAATGTGCACACTGAACTGAATTGGCAAGCACTACAAAGCAAATACCGAAAACGATCAAAATGGCCGAGCACTCGGCCCAATGAGTCGTGTGACACCGTGATGGCGTGACGAGGTGACAAATGTTTGGTTGGGCATATGGCCAGGCCAATGGTAAACATCGACAGCAGCCGAGAGCCAAATATTAGCTCAGTGTAATTAAATTAGATCCTCAATCGGTGATTGCACCGATTGCACCGAAACCGCACCGATTATATTACCTCTACAGATTAATATATTCGCCCAATAGCACACATTACATATGCACATCTATTGCGATTATTGCCGTGACGGTTCGGTGGTGTACCAATAGCGACATTTAATACTGCAAAATGGTATTAAAGTACAACTCAAACTAAACTCAGTATGCAAATTGATGCATGGTCTATTGTGTTGGCCGGTAGTGCAACTGAGCCAGTCATTCATTGTTAACTCAATTCGGTGTTTCCCTCGGGAAGAGCACTCAAATAACTTCTTTGGTCACATTAAAATTGAATTAGAATCCGAATGAAATCAAATGCTCTCAAATACACACAACCGTGCGCTCGAATAAGATAGTGAGGAACGAGTGCGAAATGGGCGGCCAACTAATCCCATGTTTGCTGCAAGATGGCAACCAAATGGCGGAGGTGTCATACTCTTACCTGTCAAAACCGATCACGGTCAAGGTGTAGACGGACACGATCACCGAGCAGTGCTGAGCAAACTGAACAACTGGACACATCCAATTGGGGAAGATCCACCGACCTAACATGAAGGCGGTGTAGCTGAAAGGAATGGAAAAGAGGGCCATAAAGATGTCGGCGAATGACAAATTCACCAAATATTTCCATAGTTCCGAAGTAAGTCGATCGCGACTCAGCAGAATGAAGATGGCCAACACGTTCGATGCTAAAGACAGAACGGCAGTAGAGCTATACAGCACCACCAGTGTGACTTGCCACTTGTAGTCGAGTAAGACCAGGTCGTAGGTGTTGTTCTGACTGGACAGGTATGTTGAATCCATGATGCACATTCAAAAAGTTACACAAGACCGCGAATGGACGCACTTGGGTCTCTTGATGATTGCCCAATGCCAGACTTAAAGATTAGAGCACGGAAGCTACATTTTAACTAGGCCAGTCCGACCATTAATGAGACATTTATGAACAATGGTTTCCACTTAAAAATGGCTTAGTTGGAATGGCATCACTACAACGGCCACATTGTAAATATGACAAGTCAATACAGTGGACAGTGGTGAGTGGAATCATGTCAGGCTGAGTGCCGATCAAGCGAAAAAAGATTTCCAACACATCAAAATTGAGTTTGGTCGAGACTATTGAAGCACTGTTTTGGATCACCGTAAATTCAAAGACAAACACTTCTGTAAACAAAGATCAGACTAGTTGGGCCAGATCGGTGGCAGATGCGTGCCTGTTAGCGCGCGGACAGACACTGCCCGAATGCAGACACAAGAGAATCGAGTCTGGTGAGGAGATTCTCTCCCAATCCAAAGAATCTCTCCTCCGGAATGCTGACAGATGCCTACCGTGAGTGGCTGCAGAGGGCCACTGAGCCAGTGGAGACAAGTGGCAGGCGGGAGGTAATATACAGAAAAACAATTCACATTTGCCTGGCTAGCTGTTGATCGGTACTCACTGGGCACAACCATTCACATTCACTAATTAAGAGATAATATATAATCACCCACTATATTTTTTGTCCATACGTCTAATTTATCAGCAATAATTGTCTCAACTAGTTGGAAATAGGAAAAATCGATCAATTATGCTCACAAAAAAATATCCAACAATAAACGAAATAATGTTGCGAAAACAATGGAAATACTTTAATTTGAAATGCCTTTTTTGGAAAGATCATTTAGGTGTAACCTGAGAAAACCAGTCTAATTGAACCTAGGGAAAGAATTGAGCAATTGCAGATAAGAAATATCTAAGGGAGAATGACTCAGTGGGAGGTATACCAGATGAAGACCAATAGGAAGCCCGACAATCGAGCAGTGAGACATTAATGAGCATTACAGTAATTATTGTCATTGTCGGATGTCACAGACAATATTGGCTGATTAATATCAATGGAGAGACAATATAGTGAAGTGCCAAACAAGTGATAATTGGTACTCTACTCATTGACGCCCCTAATTGGCTTCAATTGAGAGCGGAAGAGGAGGACAGTGGGAAAGTATCGAGAAGCGTGTCACCGAATGGGTTAATGCAGTGTCTATGCATCTGTCCAGTGTGAATGTCACTCGGATGGGCAGAGTGACGCGTGCACCGTTCGAGTGATCGCCAATTTGAACTGGCACGAGTGTGGCATGGTCTCGATAGCCAATCGACGGCACTCGCCACAAGTGTCGCCTTGACGATTGCATCGATCACAATTGTTAGTGACCACTCGGTGCACTTCACACCATTGCAACCATCCAAACACTGATCTTTGGAGAGCTCAGTCTGTTTGCAAAAGTGTTCCCAGTGACATCCACTCAAAAGCATCGGACAACATCAGTGATTCCCATCAGTCGTCAACATCGATTTTGTTCATGAATTCGTTGGTCCACTCACTGCATTGTCCAACTAAACTAAATTCAAGTAAGTACCAAGAATTTAACTGAATTTCCAATGAATAAAACAAAAATGTGGCAATGTTCAGATCGATCGAGCCAATCATTGCATTTATTATTGATTCAGGCAAAGTTTAATTAAAATGCAACTATAATAAAAGAAGCCATAAAGAGCGATAACGGTTGGCAAATAGAGCCTGTGTTGAGATGAGACAGAGCGCACTGCAAGTGGCACAATGCTAGTGTAATGACAAAACAAAGCCATTGTGATGACAACAAGTCCAGTAATGACTCGTTCCAGCCATAAATAGACAGGCTTGTGATCGACTCAGTCGGATACCAGTTGTGTCGCAATGGCAAATGCGAACACTAAAATGCCACTCGGCCTGGCTCCACTAGGACAATCAACAATTAGACACAAACATGCAACACCCATGGTTTGCATCTCTTAAGCGGTCCGTCAGTGTTCGCTTTGATGCTGCCCGACTGGGTCGATTGGTGTTGGGCAGTGCAAGTCCTAACGAGTCCAGTCTTACGCTGAATAACACACGGCAGTTAAGTCATGCCATTGTGCATGTTCATAATTATTGTATATTATAATAGAATGCATTAATCGAGTTCGTTAGTTAGTCGGTGAAATATAAACCGCTCAGAGCGACTGACAATGCAAAGCCCACCAGTTCGACATCGAACATATTTGCATCGAGTGCAGAACATTTACTGTGTAATTGCGACGTGTCAAACTGGCCATCGACAGTCTAATTAAAAAGTAAACAAGTCCCATTGAGCTGATAACTCCGACATTAGCTTGTCTGCGTGTAATCGACTGTGCAACTAGATGGGCTAGCACCAGTCAGCCCAGCAAACTTAATTAACACAAGTTAATTTGGTGTACAAATGGCAGTTGTGAAAATGGTCAAAAGGCGAGTGGCAGGTCGTTCGGTGGGTCACGTTTAGGTCAGTAATCGATGAGGTAATGATTTGTAGGTCTAACCAGTTTTGATGAATGATCTCGCTAATTGGCGACAAATGGCCACTCGTCTGGATCTAGGTACATCAGCCACACTCACACCTCGATAGTAATTACCTTTGGTCGATTTACTGACCGATTCAATTAGCCCGAGCAGTGAACATCACCACAAACGCCTCTGCTTTATTTGTTTACCAATCCATCTGTGGTGATGATCGGTAGGCCAATCGAATGTCGGGCAACACTATTAGACCTCATTAAGTGCAGTGCGAATCGAATCGTTAATGCATAATTCATATTTTGGCGCGTAATGCCAGTTAGTCACCTCTCGGTGGTCGAACAGAGCTGTGCATCATCGTGGTGATGATAATGGTGCAATAATTACTCGGATAGGTATAGATCCCACTGAGTTGGCTTGTGCACTGCTTGGACAGTAGCACTTGCAGTCTGCCACGAACCACTCTACTCGAGTTGTGGACTGTCGAAACGAACGTAGGCACACCAACAAAGGCAAGGGCAGAGTAAAAGTCAACACCACAAGAGAACAAAATAAACTAATCGAGCAGGGATGCAAGAAAGGCTCGCCAAGAATCGCGCCACGGTGGTGGGAAGGAATGGCCTGTCCGTCCAGTGCTCACTGTCACATTGGACGCCGAGCAGTGTAATCAATTCGCAAATTAATTTCGAAGCCTAATTTGTGTCTGTTTCTGTTTGCATAGAGTGAGCCAACGGCAGTGCAAAATACCGACAGAGAGGCATCGCATCGGTTGCTCGTGCCTATAACTTGATACAATCGACACTACTCTCCTATCGCACCAATTAAGTCCGATCAAGTCCGATCGAGCAGCATCGAAGTGCAAGCAGCACTCGTTAATCATTTCACAGTTGGCCTATCACCTCATAAGCATCGTTTCATCGTTGATCTCACAGCTTCACCGGTGCACCATGTCTGCATTGTCGCACAGTGTCAATTTCGTGCGCACATCTCAAATTGCATTGTTCTGTGCGCTATGCACGAGTTGTTTGCTTGTGCTGGTCAGTGGCCTCAGTCTCTCAGTCATCAAAGAGCAAATTCAGTGTTCAGCCAGTCTGTCCCCTCAAACGGTGATAGCTCGTCAATACAGCAACACCAGTGCCAACCACCAAGTAATTCGTTGCAGTGCCAGAATCAGCAAAGAAAGTTTCACCCACCCAGTATTCGACCTTTCCTTCGGTCTCACTCCCCTCACTGGAATTTTCATTGTGCGAGGCAGCAAAAGATGTTCGCAAGACAACGAGTTATGTTGGAGTGAATTCAAAATTCCTAGTCATGCCTTGCGACAGCTACTTGTGCCCACAAGCGAAGAGGACAACGCCAATAGTGTTGCCAGTGACACTTCCGACGGCAAAGTGACTCATCCTGCGGTGGTCGAGTTTACCTGTAACGTTGCCGACAGCTCAGGCAACAGCAGTCGTGCGGTGAGATGTACAGATTCGGGGACAATTCGCTTTGCTAAAGGTAAGCATCGATGACGGGGTAGACTTGCCGCGCTTGTAGTAATCGCACTGTAAAACCAAACGAGTTCTCATTGAGAGAAAGTCATACTCACACATTCACATGGTATTGACACTATTTCATTCACAAAATGCTCAGGTAGACACTAATATTATCCTGTTGCATTGTGACTAGGACGAAATGTGACATTCATCTTTTATCGCTACATATCTTGAATTATTATTGCGTCACATGTGAGGACTGTATTTGGTCAAAACGAATTGATCTACTTTGGAAGGGCACGAATAAATCAAACCGTATTGATTAGGGCTAGATCGTTTCGAGAAGTGATCCATCAAATGTTCTACTTTCATGGCTTACTCATTAGTGATGTGGCCATTTCAGATCGAGTGATTCGTGTGGGCGATCGTCACTGAAAATGCTCAAAGGGAGAGATCAAATAGCAGGGATTAGAGCGAACAATGAGCTAATCTAGTGTTATTGTGGTTCGTTTGCTTACCTTCACTAAACACTCAACGCAATTATCTTTCAGTGCTCAAGTATGACGAAAGATGCTCCTCGGCGCTCAATGCGGACGATGAGTGCGGTCAGAATATGGAATGTTTTGCCAGCAGATGCGCTTGTAGGCAAGGATTTTTGCCATACATTTTGACGCGTACCGAAACGATCTGCGTGGAGAAAGGTATGATCTATTTGCCAGGAACACATTGATAACCGGTCAATCTGTTTTATGAATGTTTTTTAAACAGCCGCCCTTGGAGAACGATGCAACTTCACTCGACAATGCACTCAAATGAACTCAAATTCGTTATGTGAGTTTGATGCTGCGGTTAGCTTCAAAATATGCAAATGTCTTAGTGGATTCGAAGAAATCAATGAAGTCAAAAATCGATTGTACTGCGCCCCTATAACCTATAGGTCCACATCGGTCACCACCAGTTCGAGCACTGCTTCGTCAAGAGAAGTAGAGGTTATTGCCACTAATAACAAAGATTCTGAAACACATGATGATGTTGAAATATTCAAAGAGCTTCCGCCAGAAGATAGAGATGCAAGAATGCGAAATGGTGATGACACTGACCTAAAGAGTTTGATGGTCAAATTTGGAAAGTCCAGTCAAATTGGATTAATCGTCTTTGGGGGTGTCATTCTGATGGCCATTCTACTGGTGGCTATCATCATTAGGTAAGGCAGTGTACAATGTGCTTCAGATTGAACTCTGATCATTTGGTTGTTGAAGGTTGAGAAATCACGGAGAAATGAAGGTGAGAAACAATTCCGACAGATCGGGATCAAATATCAAACCGAAAAGAGTGGACACAAAGGAAGGTCCATTGCTGGGAGCTATTCACAGACTTAGTGATGACGAGGAAGAAGTTGACGTGCGAATTGATGACAACTCGGACGAGACAAGAGATGCCCAACTGATTAATTACGACCAGAACAGTGAGCAAACCGAAATCGACGGCCGCAGTAGACAAGACAGCCAAACCGAGCCCTATTTGGACGCACATTCGAACCAAGTGACCAGTAGTCGCAGTCTAGATGGTCTGACCAACTTCAACTATAGTGCCAAACAGTCGGTCGTGTGACCGTGATTTATTTTTTATTTTTTATTTATTGTCAAGTGCCATTCTCAGTGTTACTCAACTAACCAACGTGCCACCGATAGTCACTAATCACTAATTTATAAACACGCAAGTCGTGTGCCTTCAAGTAATGATCAATGTTGTAAATTGCCATATTATTTCGATCAAGTATTATTACAGTCGTATTAGTAAGTCATTATTGCATTTACTATAAATGTTTCGTAATTAGTCGAGTCTTTGTTTGGTTAAAGAGTTAGAGCAGATAGAGTTCAGTCGGTGAAGACATTCAGTTATAAGTGGAAATATGTCGGGATTTCATGGCATTTTCGGTCAAAGATTTGATCTCTAAAGGACTGGACAGTGGGGCAAAATCCGGAAAGTCTGAGCGGGAATTGGAACGGCTATAGGAAGGACGGCGGTTGTATGAGGAGGTGTAATCGTTGTACTGGTTGTTGGTATTAGTTTTAGTCCAAGTGCCAGTCCTCATCGGACTTGGACTGCTGGTCCTGAAAGGATCACGGTCGGACTTGCTAGGCAAGCTTGAATACGAAGTAATCGGCTCCTTGTGAGAGCTCTTATGACTCTTGTGACTCTCATATTCCTGAGTTTGGTGGTCATAAAACGAACGAGACCGAGAAGGCTTATCGTAGGAAGAGTGCTCAACTAGCACTGGTCTGTGGATGTATTCATGAGGCACAGGAGGTGGCAGCATAGGCGACATAGATCGGTCCCGAATGCCCTAGAAAGATAAACTGGTTATAAAAGCCTCACTGCTGACCTATGTTACCTTGGCTTGGTCCTTGGTTCGTTCCACAAAATGGTCGTAGTCGCGTTGCACATCGCGTCGTTCGTTTTTACCCTTAAAGGAACGCTCAAAGTCCTCGTTGAAAGACTTATCCTCCAACACTCGATTGTTCTCCATTGCGAATTTGGATGTTTTCACATTAGAACTGATGAATCCCTTTTCTCCGTTTTCATGTTTACCATTTTCCACTGGGTCAGTGCCGTAATAATACTTGCTCTTGGGCTTTTCCAATGGATCGCAGCATTTGTCTGGTGTACCAAAAGTGGATTTTCTCGACTCAACCCGTTCGTGAACCTCATGCAAATGTTTACCATGACGACGTCGATGAGTGTCGTCGTCACTATCCGAGAGCGATGCCTGAGTGGAGGCATCATCTTTTTTGGCCTTTCCTTTTGAATTCTTAGTATTCTTGGCCGAAGTCTTCAAGGCACGCATCTTATCTGATAAGCGATACACTTCAGATGTTTCGACAATGTCACTTTCGTCGCCAGAGTTAACTTTCTCATCACGCCATCTATCAAGGTCAAGAAGTTATTAGTCAGAAAGAAGTAGTGAAATATTTACTTTTTGCTTTTGGCTTTGTCTGTGTTGCGTGACACACTGAGTGAACTGTTGGTGCGTGAAGTTCGGTGGTCGTCGTAGTCGTAATTTGGACGATTATATTCCAACTGTTTTCGATTCCCTTGAGACTCTAACTGCTTCTCTTGGTTCTCTTCGGGCACTTCGTCATCCTCGTATTCCTCGTGGTGATGCGTCTGTGAGGTCTCAGTATTCAACAAGCCATCCTTGTCGAGACGCGAGATCTCTTGGATCTCATCCACGTCATTGATCTTACGTCCCTTGCTGGAAAAATGTACCAACTTGCCTCTAGGTATTTGAGGAATTTCATTTTCGATGCGAATAAGCTCATGTGGGGCTTCCACTGCCTTTCGGTGGATGTCCTTTCCCTCGAGTTCTCTTAGGCTTTCGTCGTGGTACTGGTAGTTGTCCTCCTTGGCTTCTCGCATCACATTGTGGGTCACAGTCTTTTCAGACACGACTTGGTTGCCAATATCCTTGCGGTACTTTTCAGGAACTTCCGAATCACCCAATTTACGATGCTTAGTATCCTCAGACTCGTCAGATTTCTGATCTTCGGTAGTCTTGGTAGTCACAGTTGGCCCACTATCCGCGATCACCTTTCCATCTTCCATAATAATTTGTCTTTGTACACGAGTTTCCACTTGTTTGGTCTTGTGGTTGATTCGTCGCTTGGTTGTAGTCCATTCTTCTTGTGTACCAGGTGGTGGCAATACACCAGACTCGGGGTCGTACTGCAAAGGATTAACAATGATTAATGCTCTGTTGTTGGACAAGATTGAGGGTAGGGTCACTCGGCGGCAATTAAAACACAATCAATAACTCAATAGAGAGACGCGCCTAGAGTAATCGACACAGCCATAAATGGAAATAAGCAACGAGCCAGAAGGCAAAAGAGAGAAGACTGCTCAGATGGACAGTCCGCTGAATAGCTCTTTGAATAGAGCAGAGTTGTCGAGACGAAGCAGTCCGCTGGACAGTGCATCGATTATGACCATGATCCATGGATTATGAAGCGCGTTGAGCAAACAAATGCAAATCAATTTGGACACTTTCTGTTGACAGGTTGGTCTGATCGATTAAGGCAAGGTGCCAGTGCAAACACTTACCGGCATGACGGTCGTTGTCTTCGTTGTGACCGCTCTCTTGTTGCCCGCGTCGGAGCTGAGTGATGAGTATCGATCGTATTCCATGTCTGAAGTTTGTACAGTCAATAGACTAATGCAACTTGTACAACGGTAATTGGTGGCGCACCAGACAGCTGCTCACCTTTATTACAAAACCACCAAAAAGAAAGGACGTAATGACAGTATGGCCTAACAAGCGTTCTTCACACTATCACCGATCGGTCCAACAGGTAAGGTGCAATAGAATGCGAGTTGAATGGGGCAAAGAACGAGACACAAAGGCAGCAGATGAGGACAAGACAAGTGAAACAAGTGTGCATCTCAGTTCGCGGCCAGTGAGGCAATAAGACTCGTGTCGTGCTAATCAGTCGGCGGTGCGATCAGACAGCTTGCCGAGAACGATGACGGTGACTGAACAGACTATGAACATCTGTCCGATTGATTGGGCAACTGCTCGAGACAACGATCTGGCAACTAACTCATTCACAGGTAAACAAAGATCGATAATCTATCGATGGCACAGCACTGGAACAGGTGGAAACTCTTGAACACGGTCAAATGGCACAAAAAATCTGATGGTCAATAAATAAAGATGACTGAGGGTAGTGATAATGACTGGATGACCAGTCGAGGGACAATACAAACAAAATGTGGCACTGGGTAGCTCGATACCATTCGGTAGAGTGGCTCACCGAAAGTGATCGAGCGGAGAGACGATTGGTGACTGCACACGAGTGAGATGCTTGTCGAAAGAGAGAAGGAGGTGGACAACTGCTCCGACATGAGTAAAAGCAACAAGGCGTCAGATCAGGCCAAAAGTGTAGCCCACACAGATCACATTTGGGCAAACGTTTCACTGTGCACTGGTCGAGTTATGAATGGAATAAATGCCACAAGGTTGCTTGTGCCAAAACAGGGCCACGAGACAAACGGAAATGTCCTGGCTTGATGTGCCTTTACGGTAGCCTGGGTGGTTGCCTCTTCTCGCCACGAGCATTCCTTCTACCAAATCACCACGTGAGAGATTATCGTCTTCGGTGTCCTACTGCCGTGCACAACCTTCAAGTGGAGTGAAAGTGAAAAGCTTAGGTGCGATTGGCGAACATTAAATTAGTCCACCTACAGGTTGAGAAGCCATGGCCATTGAGAAGATTGCCACTGCTAATTGTAACTATAGCCATTCAAAAGTGCAGAATGCATTGCTTGAACAGAATTGATGCACTCGTTTCGAGTGATACCACACATCGAGACGATTATTATGATGGCGTGGAGAAAAGACTCGAACGATATTAGCAATCAGTTAATTAGTGGTCGTATTGAGAGACGAATTGTCCACACAATGGTCAAGATGGCACTTCGTCCGCCTATTGTCTCCCCTGTGCGCACAATGACAGTGGTATTCACAACACTGTTCATTGATTGAGCTCTCATTTCCCACCAACTTCCAAGCCAAAGAACATAAGCTCTTAATCGAATAGGCAAATAATTGTTGAGAGCACGCAACAACGCAAATGTCATTTCAAGACTGGGACGGTGACAGACTTGGTGTCACCGAAGAAATCGACATAGACACTCGACTGCAATGGCAAAATACGTGAGACAAGGCAACAATATAGAAAGCAATCGCGCGGGAACTTACCATACATGGTCATCAGTGAACATCGCCATCATTGGCCACTGCATGCTTGATAGGACACGTTTCTCTACCACTGCCACTGATGATCACATCATGAGATGCCACTCGCAAATGTCACACCAAACAAGTCCGTCAGGTGTAACAAGACCACTGATACGGTGCTTTACTGTCAATTGACACTTGACCCAACTTATTCAACTTATTACCCAAACCAAATGGCTTCAAAAAAACATACAATGAGAAAACATCTGTACCCGAGTACTCGAATAAAAAAGCCGTTGCTTTGCATCTGAACTTCCAGATGTCTCTACTGTCTGGTAAACAAAACTGCTCTTGATAACAAGTTGGTTGATTGTATTGTGATTCACAATACAATTTGTGAATTGTGGAATGATCATGTTCAATGCCGTTTGGTTAACAAAACATTTAATTATTTATCAGATTCTAAAATAAACTTTCATCTTCTTTAAAGAGTTCAAGAAAAAACTATCCTTTTCAACACTTTTCCATTATTTAACGAGTGATTTAAAGTCAAACCCTCTTGGCACTCACCTTGCACCATCGAGCTTCCTAAACGAGCAAGACAACAAATTCTCAATTACTATCGACCCATCCAAATGGTGCGTAACCAAGAAAGTAAATGTGCATAAAATAAATTGTCAAAATGACACTGTTGTGGATTCGTCAGTGCAGATATATTTATGCTATTATCCAGCAGAAGTAATAGTCTATTTCTTAAAAATAGCTACATTAAGAAGTCCAAAGTGTGCTTTTGCATAATCAAACTCCTCCACACAAGCTGATCACATCGCGGTCATCGGATTTTATGAACTTTCTTTGAATACAAATGCAACAATTTTAAATATTAAAAATCAACATAACAAATTATTTAATAAATTTATTGACCAACATGTACTATGCTGGGATGACCAGAAAAAAATATGTCTAGAAAGTACTATAATCTTATGCATATGCTTGCTGCGACACCAAGTGGGCCAAGAAGTGGCTGTGCGCCAAGAACTGTTGAATAATAACGACTTGACAATTGACAAAGCGATCAAGCAAATACGTGGCTAAGTGGAGCAGTCGGAGATGATTGTCGATGCAATGATGGCAAAATAGCTGACACTTCAAAATGTGCCTCCTTGGACCTAACAATTAACGACACGTCGGAACATGATGAGATTTTTTGCTGGAAGACCTGCCAAACGGCATCAAGGGAACATGACATAACACAAAGAGTTGGTTTGATAATTGTTAGTTGAATGTGCAAGCCAGTTGGTTCAATTATTTATAATCAATCGAGATTTAATTGATCGGCATCAGGTCGATAGTGCACACGTTGTGCCGTCACTTGCACCAAGGCATCATCTTACACGGTTGGGCCTGTCAAAAGCGCTTAAAAGTTTATTTATCCGAACGTAAACATATGGGACAGTTGGGTAGAACTGCCATCGTGGTCTGCCAGTGGTCCTCCAAGCCATTCTTCATCGTCAACGTGCATCGACACTTCTGGCACGTTGTCTCGACCGATCGAGCAGTCAGTCCTAGGAAAGAATGGTCGAATGGTGCCACTGATGAGCCCAGATGAGTCAATTCGTGTTTACGCAATCTATTTATACTCGACACCATACGACAGAGCACAGACCAGATGCAGAGTGCAGCGCTGCACACCAACGAACTAAGCACAGATCGGCTCAATCTAAAAAAGCTATCTCACATCGTTCTGTTTGCTTGTTCTGTCAAATTCATTTTTTAAACACACACACACATGCAAACTTGCACAACGATACAAAAATATTTAATTAGCCCAAATTCTAGTAACTCGAGACACTTGCGAACAGTGAGAATTGGTGCGCGTACATCAGTTACCCGTGCATTCAGTGTTTACATTCGACACAATTGCACTTGTAACAGTGAGTGGTTGTAATGAGTGCAGTGAATGTAACCAGTGCACGTTGCATGTATCACTCCGCATGGATTGAACGGATCAAACAATAAAAATAACCTTAGCGCACTTAAATCGAATTAATGCTGCACGAGACGACGTAGCATTACATCCGCGGCCACAACGCAATCCGCAATGTGATCTGTCACTAAGACCAATCTTAGAAGATGCGTCTGATAAGCTTAATTAAGTCGACGAATTTGTCTGTGCCACTGACGGGGACTACCAGTTGGAATTAACTCTGAAATAAGTCAACTGAGCGAGACAAGCGACGAGCAAGCTCTCCCTCATGCGAACCATTTTTCTTTGTCACTTTTATAATTATCGCCCATTAGATGGAAGCGGCATCACCCGGCTACTAGTGTTTGTAAAATGGTAGTTGAATTTAGGCTCATTAAATCATTTCGACATGGCACCCATTGGCATTGTTACTGAGAGTGCTAAACATTATACTTTTTTCCACTGGTAAAATGCATGTAAAATGAATGCATCACGAAGAATTATCGACCGAACCAGTACCAGTAATCAATGAGATAAGGTGAACTTCTCCGAGAATCGAATTGATCACCCAAAATGTCAACAATGTAAACATAATATTCAATAAAAGCAAAATACAAAATGATCTCACTCAAATCAATTCTTTCAAGTGTACCAAGGACCAATGAGTCTGGTAAAAACAAAGTTCAATTAAATCATAAGCGAATTCTTACAATGTTTGCAAATTGGCGGTGTTGCAGTGGTTGGGTCGGGCAAAACGGAATTGGGTTTGTTGTGGCAGAATGAATTGGTAATAATGGATATGGTCACGGGTGGGCTGGAGAATGTCTCAGAAGCAGAGGCACGCCGAGTGGCGTTTGGGACAAGCGGGGGCTCAGCAGGCAGCAATATTACTTGTCAAAGGAACACTGACTGCACAGGCAAATGGTGGCTGTGAACTCAACCTGAGCCATGTAACTGCCATGAGACTGTAAGAGTGAGGCAATGCACCACGGCACTGATAAACAAGCGGCAACTGGCGAGGAGGGCTCACTTCAATGCGGAATCGATCCAGCCAACTGGCATCACGCCGCAGCTTGGTGCACCACGAGCGAGCACTGCTCCATTCATTCGCTGCCTGTCGGCTGAATGGTTCAGTGGCGGAATTACTGCTAGTGCTGCTCTATCTCTGCCTTTGTGCATACTCTACCCATTCGATCCGTTCTATCCGCGTCTTGTTGCGTCAGCTGACTAGTGGGCTCATCTGCCATTGTTGAATGTGTTCGCACGTCGTTGAGGCCTAGGCGCACAATTATCTGTCGTGCAATTAACGGGCACACTGAGCTCGGCATCGTTTTCATATTTCATTGGCACTACATCAATCATATCTATAGTCTCGTCTCTGTCGTCTTTGCCCGATTGTTGCTCACTATGAACTGTCACCCATGCCTCGTTTCCATCGTTTCCAATATCGCTCGTTGGGTTCATTCATCAAGTCGGCCTGTCTGTCAGTGAGAAGCAATTTAAAGTGCGAGTCCGAGTAAGATATGACAAGACGGGCCAGAAGGGAACAGACAAATGACATCACGGCCTATAACATGCAGCCAACTCAACACCCAACACTCGACACCCGCACATCGCCATGCCAGCAGAAACACTAATTGCGCTCAACGACACAACGGTGGTGCACCTTGCTCGATCGATTGTACAAATTGTGACACCACACTGATTGAATTAGCCTAACTCCATTAGACAATTAACTGAGCAAGCAATCCAATCAAGTGAGATTGCCAGTCAAGTCCGAGTTGGTCGGTAGCGTCACCCTTTCGGGCTGCGCATCTAATCTCACCTCGTTAGCAGATTGCTGCCTTGTTCGGTGATGCAACTCGCCAGTTGACAAACGACAAGTCACATCGGTCGTACATCTTTATGGTTGCACAGGCAAGCCATTAAGCACAATGGTCCCAGCCGTGGCCTTTATCAATCTGCTCGCTTTTATTAAAATTATCGCCATTCACAAAGTGTGTGTTGTGTAGATTTCTCCAGAGACTTCCCTGTTGTGCTGTAATAATTCGGTGCCATTCTAGCCATTCTAGCCAGTCTATCAGTTGTATTGCGTTTTATAGCGGCACTTGCATGCAACTTGGTGCACACAACAGACCGATTCAGTGTGGCATGCAAAACGAATAATATAAACAGAGTGCGGTCATCGCATCATGCTCATTAGGTCCATTTGCAAGCGTTCTAGCCGGCGCATCACTCTAACACATTGTCGGTGCTTTCTCTGCAGTCTCCTATCGTGCATCATCAGTGAACTCTCTGTGCACTCAATTAATTTCAATTTGACCTGTTCGGAGTGCTCTACTGTACTCTACTGTACCCTACTGTCTCACTGCTCGCACTGTTTGCCTATGATCATATCACTCTGCACGAAATACAAATCGTCCTATCGATTGCCGAAGATGACTTGGAATAATTAAATTAAGCTAATTACTCGGCAGATAAGCCAATCGATGCCCAGCAATGCAATGAGGCCATGTTTGACTAGACAGTGTTTAGTTTGGCCAACTGAACCGATCCAAGCATATCAAGTCTGTTTGCACAAAGTCTTACAGTGGTATCATCAATCAAGGCATTTGCATCGAATACGGCCATCTCGGTCAGCCCTGAAACCTGAGTCAAACTTCTGAGCCTACGCCTCTGTGATACCCGAGTTACAATCTGACCAATCCGGTCCCATGCCATGCCATGTCACTCGACAGTAAGTTCAAGGCACCACACGTTTCAGCACACCTTCGGCGGATTGGGTCGGTGCAAGTGTTCTTCTCACGGCTACTCACCTCGATATACATTTGTGTTTTGTGTTCACTTTTGCTGGAGGCAACTTCGTCGGTCCTCTTGCCCGGCAAGTACCGACATCGATACTCCAATTCAGGTGCCTTACGCCTGACGGTTCCACAGGCATCTGCCTCGCCGATGCCTTCCGCAGACACTGGCACCCCCTCGTTAATCAGCTACGGCTCAATCAGCTGCATGTTAGCAGTTCATCCGGACATCACTCGGTGCAACAGCACCTACCACCAGTCACTATCGAAAATCATCATCCGAGGATATCGTCCCATTTCTAAGGTGTATATTCGACAGTTTTGTTGTGGCTTTTGGACTCGTGAGAGGTGTGTGGCTGACTCGATCCAACGCAAGTGTGACAAAGCCACGTTCGAGAGAATTCAGAAGGAAAATAGTCCTTACTCGACCGAAGTGGACGCCAGGCGGAGTGGCATCGACTGTCGAGAGTACGAGAAGAATTCACAGCAGTGCTCGGGCACCAAGTCATCTTTGAGCAGTCCATTTCTGGCTATGGTGCTGCTGATCTACTGTCTGTTCACTTTCATTCTGTAAACATTCAAATCGACATTTGGCGCAACAGCACAACTGGCCAAGTTGAGCAGCAACAAGATAATAGCAGATCGAAAGGACACCGATCGAACCGCCGAGTGACTCCATTTATAACTCAAGAAAGATTCGACGTGCTCGGGGCACTTCACTTGACTGGCAAGGCGAGAACGAATCGAGCCAAATTCGGTCGCTTAGATTGACTGGGCGAGCCTTTTCCAAAGGGCGCCATTAGGTCGGACACATGCCGCGACACTGCCCCACTCAAACTCACTACCCCGACTTAAGCCCCGTCGAACAGACACTCTGCAATGGCAATGCAATCGACATTTTAATATCGATTCCGACAGCCATAAATACGCTTATTATTAAGATTAATCATCCCAGTGCGGAAGCGAGAGAACAAGAAGGCCAACAATAAGTTGCAAACAAAAATGCGATCACAGAGAAAACGTTTAGTGGGACACATAGACCAATTTACATTTCCATTTATTTACTGTTTATTGTTGCCAATAAAATCTAAATCGTAATCTAAATGTTTTAAGCACAATGTCATTCAGTGCCATTCGATGCAATCGCCAATTGCCACTGAATCACAAGAACCCACCAAGAGCGCTTTCTAATTATTGTTCGCGCAGGAAATGGCCACAATGGAGCCATTGGCGTGCACCGATCCAACAAGGCCTACATGTACCATAATTTACATGCACGATGCCAACCATATGGACCATATAGATGACAAACATGGTTTGTGCACTTTTCTTTGTCTAATTTGTCTGCTAGTTCATTTATCTGTTTTTGTTGTGCTGAACTGAGACACCTAACACAAAGAGAGCAAATGTAGTCCTCTTAGGAGTGATGCAAATTAATTGTCTTCAATTGTGCTTAGACTGTGCATTGGGTCCCCATTGAATTACAATCAACTTATAACGACTCTTGCCACTTAGTAGACAATCAATTGCGACTTGAGTCCGGGATTAAGGTGAGTTGCCAAGTGGAATTTTTGTTCCAATTGTAGAATTAACTGGACCAAGAACAAATTCAATTTTGGCAAACCAAATTTTAAAACGCAAATCAAATTAAATGCTCGGAATTGTACCCAATTAAGCCATTGAATGTCTGAGTAAATAATCACTTGCTCGGCAGTGAATTTTAATTTTGCAAATGCAATAGCAAATAATTTCTAATTAAATTCAATTGCTTTGTCTTAGTGGAGGCATTTCGGCAATGGCAATGGCAAAACTGTCAACAGTAAAGACCGGCCATTTGCAATCAAATGTGCAGGCAAAAATGTAACCAAAAGTGCGGCAGCGAAGTATGCCTAGTGGGAGAGCGAATTCACCAATGGCATAGCAAGTGGAAACCATTTGTCTCGATGTTTAATTGTTCTCTCAAACCAAGCCGAACACAACACAATGGATGTTTTGACTTGCTGGGCGCACTGCAAGACAGATCAATGCCACACAAGGGAAACACTGCCGAGATAGACAGATAAAGCAATAGCAATACATCGAACTGATGTGATCGGAATGGGTAATGCACACAATCAAGCAGATTGTCTTTGCGGGGCTTGCTTTGCATTTCGCCCTGTAAGCTAACCGAACTAAGATGGAAAGGCAAAACAAATCAAAATAATGAAAACAGAACAGCCATGCAAACAGAAACAAACATTCAGCTGGGTTAATTATTGTACGACTATTGAATAGAACAAGACAGTAAGACGAGTCAAACAAGTCGGTAATGTCATAATGGATTAATTAAGACGCCGTATTAAATATTTAAAACGACACTGGCCACAAGCTTGCTTGCAATCGAAGCCAATTAGTGTACAATCATCATCGATTGGTAGTGGCCTGTTGGCCTGTAGGTTGGTCCGTACTCAATTAGCTCTCCACTCTGGTCCAATTGATTCTATCGCTAACGACGAGGAAAGATTCTAAGCTGACTTTGTGCCTTTTGCTCTTACCAATCGATCGTGTTGAGAACTTTTCTGCTTAGTTTACTCTCAATAAGTCGCTTTGTTTGCGGTCTCCGCTTACTGCCGCTTGTCTGCCTGCTTGTTGCTGCACAACACCGCTCAACGGGATCCCAAGACTGGCAGCGAATAGTCTCGAATTATTTCACAACACAAAAGAGCAAGTCCAAGCGAGCAATCATCAAGGCAATTGCCATTGCGAGCTAATCTGCACCGAACCCAAATCAACTAGATGTGGACTCTCTTGTTAATTGTAATCGGTTCGTTAGTTGGGAATTAAATTTCATTAGGCCTAAGTCGAACAAGTCAAATCTAATCTTGGCTCAAGCAAATTTCTTTTATTGTTCGATTGGCTGTTGGCCCGAACTCGAACCTGCAACCATTGTCTCGCCGTTGTCTCATCGACCCATTTATTGATCATCTCCAGTTCATTTTCAATTAGCCAAATTGAGGAATGTATTGAAATGTGAAATGCAAAACAAATGGATTGCTCGATGCAACGAATGTCCTAATTGATGCAAAGGAGAATTAACAATTCTCTCTGGTACAAGCTTGAGATCTCTTAAATACATTTCCATCGACTCATTAGTCGTAATGAAGACTGTCTGCAGTGAGGACAAAGCGATCGCTGAACACAGATTACTGCTTCAAGTATGCATTATTGCGTTCAATAGGCAGTTAATTGCGTTGTGCACTTGCACTCTCGCTGGCAAAGTATCGAATGTTTACAAATAGTCACTCACTCCTTCGGATCGACATAACTCATTTAGATCACTGAATCGGTGAAGCAACAAAAAAAACACTCATACAAGACTCCAAAGAAATATGTCGAATTGCGCACTCCTGGTTTGTGTGGTCAGTGAGCGTGTCAGGGGGAAATGTATAATGAATGAGTCACACTACCAGGGCAACCATCACAACGGAGGTGAGCATTGTTTTGCTTCACTTCTGGACTAATTACTCGCAGCGAGTAAGTCTAATTTAAACCCGAGCGAGCGAATAAATCGATAGGGAAAGCAGACATACCTAGAGTGTCCCAAATAGATATGGCTCACTCGGTAATGGCACAATATGCATGCACACCAATGACCAAGTGTGTCCACTCGATTGTAGCTAGGCCAGCGAGATAAAATCGATGTTCATAAAGCTGGTTTTATGTGAATGGCATGCTAATTGGCCAAATGCATCTCACTAATGAAATCTATTGGCCCAACAAAACTATGTTGCATTTTGCTGGCTTTGTAGAGTCAAGCAAAACCGAATGGCTACGACCGAGGCAAATATGGAAATGAGTGCTCCCACCAGCACTGGACGGCGTCATCAGACCAACACTCTGGCCAGTGTAATATACAAAGGGTCGTGCATTACAGACGGTTAATAGTTATTAGGCATAATTAAATCAAAACTATCGACTCCACTGCCATTAAGTGTGGTGACAGTGCAAGTGAATATGCCAATCTGACCGAACACAACAGACAACAGACAATAGTCAATATGGTGGGCTAATTAGGCGACAATCACACCACACTGGCAGAGTGTGCAAACTGTGATCAAATAATGACAATAAGTCGGTAAGTGGCAACGAGCCAAATATTTCAATAATTTAAACTTCCGTTGATCGAATAGGTCAAGACATTGGATAGCATGCCAATGGAGAAGCCAATTGCAGCTAATGACGCCATGTACTGGAGATGCACAATGGTGCAATATATTGAGCTGAGTGTCAGACGAAGACGTCTGGCATTAGCAATAAGGACAGCATGTCAAATGAAATGTTGACAGAAATATTAATAGATTACACTGCATCGGTATTGGTGAGCATTCAAATCTGACGGTAGCGCAGAGAACTGCTGTCAAGCCAACGGTACAGCCATCGACTAGTACTAATACTTCTCAGATGCATTGGATAAAGCCATCCAATACTAAGTAATGGCAATGGACTAAGAATTTAAATTGCAACTTGGATTCTAACAACAACGACAACAGCATCAAGCCATTAGCAACGACAGGCATCACTAGTCAAAGTGCCAGTCTACCAAATTGACAAAGACAATTAGTAGTTCATTTGCTAGTAATGGTCATTTGAAAGGCCCACGATGGTCGACCACAATGGTTTATTATTGGGTGTATTGGTCGATCCATGCTGGTGCGTACAAATATTTCCAATAGCAATATTGAGTAATTCATAATGGAAATATATAAACAGACGCTTAATGGCAATGATTGTGTTTATGCTGTGGCGAGTTGTTATGGTGGTATGATGGGGCCCGAACACCAACCAGACATTTAGTTAATCAAATTTCATTTAAGCAACCTAATGAAAACACATGGACTGTCGGTGGGCCAGTGGGGAACATTGATGCTGTGCTGAACAATAATTGGCACACACGCTCTTCATTGGCCAGTTGATGAAGCGCGTTTATTAAATTGCGGGGCAAACATTCAAATCGAACTAATAATGGAAATATGTTCAATTGAATATATGCAGAAAGATTGACAAAATTGAAACAAATCGCTTAAATTGAGAAAATACAAAGCAGTGAGCTGTACATCGAGCTTGACTGTATGTGGCCAATCCTGAGACAACATTGACAAGTGAGCCAATGCACCAAATCGAAAGTAATCGAACTAACTGTAGTGCAGCTTATAGCCCCAGCTTATAGCAATAATCAAGAGTAATGGATGCCGCAGTACGGTCTGACAGGCCAGCCGCACTACCGACCACCACTCACTGCCACTGCAACTGACCAGCCAACAGTTAAATCCTTAAATAATTAAACTCAATTAGCCTTTAATTATTGATTAACCGCAGAGTGAACGTACAAGCAAATCACCTCGGCTAATCAATTAATTATCGTTGCTTCCATTTTTTAGTGTGTTTTCGTTTCAATTATTGAGCTACTTTATTAATTGCGTCACCGAATATTAATTCGGTTAGAGACAATTTCAATTACCGATCGAACCAGTAATGAGCACATTAGTGAGCACTCCGATCGGTTAATTGCACCGTGGCCATTTTCGCTGTCCATTTGTCTGTGCCCGTGATGGTTGCTTGGAAGGCGCATCATAGTGCCAAACAGCACTGACCACTTAACTCGCTCCTTCAGTGCATCCACCCAGAGAAATCGCCATAAATAAGCACAACATTGTAACTGAGTGGGCCAATCGAGTCTATCGGACAGGATTAAATTCTTAAATGACTCATTAATTTGGCACCCAAATGTCATGCAGCCGTGCGATAATGTAAAAATGAATTCGTCGGGATTAGTCTTGGACCGAGTCTTCTAGTAAATGTCAGTATGGTAGCTTTGCTTTCGCTGGTGTGTTGCATGGTAGGCTTAAATGGCCGTGCACAGGAAAAGACAGTGGCAGATGCACTCGACTGGGCATGCATCACTTTCATATATGAATTGCACCACAATTACCAATTGGTCACACTAGCAGAACGACGATATCCTCAGATGGCATACCACACCAATCGACAGACTCTCAACAATTGATCATTTCAATAAAAGTCAATTGTGACACTAGGTTGACCTTTAAAGGTTGTATTGATTATTATATGCAATATGCATAGCATGGATAGAAACAAGTCAATTGTTCAATGCGCACAACCAAGCCTTTAATAAGCGAAACAGATTAAAACTATTGAACACATTTTTGCAATTAAGTTTACTGTGCTGAGGATTACTTTCAGCTCGTTGAAAGAAATGGCTTGAACAAGGACACTCTTCGATCATCTAAATGAATTGAACATGTCAGTCAATCAAACAAGTTAAGCAAACACAGTCACATACACTAGTAGATGTCCCATTGTCTAGGAAAGCACAACCAAACAGTGAAGTAAATAATTAATAATATCAATATTGAGAATCAATCTTAACATTGTTAACAAAATACAAACTAAGCGAACAAGGCGCCATCTATTTATCAGAAATAAAGATTCATACCAATAAATGGATTCAATTTGTTCTACGAGATGGCAGGAGGATATATAATCGAAACAATCTATAAAAAGAACTGCAATTTAAAAAAATTAATTTAATTTAATTTTTGACAAACGTTTGAATGACATGAATTTGCAACACAACTGTTTTGATTCTTATTCTTAATGGTGCTCAAGTAAAAGTCATTTTTTTAATTAATAATCAGTAAGCAGCCGTTTTGCTTGCGCATTCAACGGCATAAAGAAATCATTTACAAAGGAAAAATCTTGGAATACAAAAAGGAAAGCTGAATTTTACGTATTTACAAATATGTACAGTGAATGATTATCTATGCATCTCCCAGAAGAGAAGCAGTTTGTGAATAGAACTGATGTATTCTTGAAATATGTCAAAGTCCAGTTGAGACTGGAATGGTGAGGTTTAGGTGAGGTTTAGGTGTGGTAGGGCCATTCTGAAGGAAGCTGTAGCTGGGCATAACTTAATTAGATGATGTGGTTCCTGTGGTGCACCACACTCACAGGCGCCGCTTCTCCAGATTCTGAATCTCGCCAGGTAGGAGGCGAACTTAACATGCCCAGATAGGAATTGTGTCAGGACAAAGTTAGGCTCTAGAAATTTAGCCGAGCTTCGATGGGCTATGGTCGGGAAAAAACCTAGTGCAGAGGCCATTGGGGCTGTTCATCCAGTGGACGAAGTAAAAGTCATTGGGAAAAAGCTCTATCAAAATAATGTACAATGAACATGGAAAAACTAGCAGCAATTGGCCAGTGGCAAAGTGCACTTCACCTCATTTCTACAAGTGTCATCTCAAAGGAGTGCAATCGATGCCGGTGAATGGAGAGATTCAATGAAAGGAGTATCAATTAAAAGATGAATTCCTTGCTGAATTGATCGAGATTGCGATAATAATGACAAGAATACGAGGAAATGAAGCGCAATATAAATGGAAATGCATTGACACACTTGCAGTGTCACTGTGGCCGTGTATTGGTCTATTGGTGAATTGGTGCATTGGTGCATTGGTGTTCGGTGTGTCGTTTGGCAAAGTGGTGCAAGTGAAAGGAAGCTAATAGCGCGGCTCACCATTGGCAAGTACATCCATTGGGCATTATGTGCACTTTACAAGCAAAACATGCACCACCAACAAGGAAAACGTCAACAAGACAAATTGTCCGATTGGTGCAGTGGTAGCGCGAAATGTTCGCCAACAGATTGAAGACGAATCAAGCCAAGTGAAAGTCAAATTTAAATCAGAAAACAATTTGCATTTAAATGGTCTTTAAGTCGAGACAATCGGGCAAATTGTATCGACATAAAGACCAAATCGGGCCGAATTCAAAGTGCCACAATGGAATGGCACTGCCACGGCGACATCCATTCGATTGTGATCAAATGCATGAAGCAGGAAAGCTGAGCATATCTGGCAGGGCAATATCGGCGTCAATTGCCACTGGCCCATCCACCCTTCCGCTGAGCCAAAGCAAACCAATCGAATCATTCAAATGGCTCTCTCCAAGTGAGCTATTATGTGGCGAACATTGGCAACATGGCCACACAGACAACAGTGACATCCAACCAGATGGAATATAGCACATATCGAATATAATGATGATAACTGCCGGAATAATCATTCGAAAATTACAATCGACAAATAATGGCGCTCAATGGGTCCACAAATAGGCAACACTGTATGAGCGAAGCACTAGTGTACTCGCAAACCAAACAGAATCGGTGAACAAAACAATTGCCTGCCTGCAAATGGCCAATTTTGTGGTCTAACTCGACTCGACTGTCATTCCAATTGGACAACCAACTAGTCCCGATGCGGTGGCATTAAATCTTTGCTCTCGCTGCATCTGATGGATTTAATTTCCGATTAGACAGAACGGTTGGATTTAATTTGTCGCACGGTGGCAGGACAGTGCAACATGAGCAAAATATGCAGTGGCCAATGAGTGCACAATCGAATCAAACTTGCCGCATATGCACAATGGAGTATGGAATATAAACATAAATATGATCTAATGATATTATTGTAGACATAATAAGGCAGTGGCATGAATAAATAAATAACCCGAGAGGAGGAAGCCAAACAAATGTGTAATCCAATCTGCAATTGTTGATCTGTACAAGGAACGGCTTGGTGCCCGCTTGGTGCAATGTGCGTTCGATATGATTTCGGTGTGGTCCGAGCCAACTATGAGCCAACGAGCAAACAAATCACGACCACTTACTTCCATTGCACGACTTTAAAATGCATTGTCGCATTGATAGTGTAAATTATTATGATCACTTGGATGTGCCTCTGCATCCATAAGTGACCAATGGAAATGAAACTCGAGTCCAGTGGCTAGATTGGAATGGCAATAAATTGTCGGCACTGACATTACTGTCTCACAAGTCAGTCGTGTTATTACGGCAACAAAGAAAAGTTTGAGCATAACGTCGTGCCATTATCTGGTTGCATGATATATTTAGTCAAGGAGACAAGGCAAGGCCCGCCAGAGTCTGGTCTCAACAAGCACCACAGTGGCAAGTTTTCTCGGCCCAATAGCTTTAATCTGTCGTCGGTTCAATTTCTTTAAATTGTCCTTCTCACTGTTGGTCATTGGGCGAAGTGATCGATACTTGGCAATAGACAAAATATGAAAGCCATCTAATGCAAACAGCCAAATGACGTGACAACGTGACAGCATTTAAGTCACATACAGCCAGACTGAGCCAGACAGCCACCAGCCTGCATGTCTTCCAATCGACCAAGTACTGTTAGCTAGCTGTTAGCAGGACTGTTGGACGGTACTTGGTCCTCTGCTCTGTCATTTGTGTTCGCATCGAGCGGCATTTATTTCCGAGTCCAGTGCGCTTTGTAATTTGAATTGACTCCTTCACGGTCTTTGTAATGCATGTTGTTATTTAGAAACATCAAGATTTATGGGCCAAATCATTATCGACAGATATGGTTGTTTTAGAGCTCAATACATGGCACAGTGGTACAATGGTGCGCTCGGGCCCAATCCAACTCTAATTCCATCACAATCGAGCAAACGTGTCCTCTATTATCGCGATCGGCAGTGTTATTGATGGCCACAGCTCGGATTGCATAAAATATTCATGCTGGCTCGCAAATCAAACCAGGAATCTAACCAAAACAGCCAAAAGCCACCGATCCAAGGCAAACCAAAGGGAACCGAGCAGCTAATATCCAATATTAATGCTAGAAATAGTTTTAAATTGAAAATATTTAATTAAATATTTAATGTGACTCTGAAATGAAATATTAAATTCAAATTAATTTGCCAATAAAATTACGCTTCTCGACCATATCGTGGCAATTAAACTCATTAGCCAGACAGAGCGAGACAGACAGCACCAACGAACAATAACACCGAACTGTAATGAAATATTTGGCCTCACCAATAAATAACGAACAAATTAATTGGACACACACACACACACACACACACACACAAACACAGTGTCACACACCCTGCTCGGTTTTGTTTTGCAAAATTAAAACAATAAAATCAAGTTAAATTATTGGAATGAGCATTATCGATTGGAAGGATGAATGGAATGAGTGAGTGAGTGCAGTTTGTCAGTCAGTCAGTAAGTCGACTAGTCCCCCAGGCAGGCCTGGTCTGTTCTCTAGTTTGGAAAGCCAGTCTCGATGTCTGTCTCCAAGTGTATATAGTCCGATCAGTGGCATTTAGGCCAGGCAGAACATAATCGAGGTCAAGCCGAGTCCCTGAATCGAACCGATACTGGATAGCGGCAATAATCTGGCTTTAATGAATAAAGTCGATTAATTAAATGTTTAATTAAAGACATTGGGCATTAGCATTGGTTCGATTGAAAAATCGGTTCAGTTCTGCCCAATTGTTAATGGCACTGATTCGTGTTTTATTCTTGTGCAACGAATCAATCAAAGGACTCATCATCACTAGCTGAGAGCTAGTGACAAGGCGCACCACTAATTAGATTTGCCTTTGCAGCGACACATTCGCCAGTGCTCACTCTTCCCAGCAGGCCATAACAAAGCACACTACTCGTAATTATCTAGCCTTCCTATTGTATTGACAACAATAAATCGATTATACATTTATAATTAAAAATATTAAAATCTCAATGAGGAGCTACACGGTATTGCACAGTTGAACAGGGTCGAGCAGTATTTCACTTTGGCGCGATGCCTTTGCCGAGAGCAGTTAATCATAAATGCAATTAATTAATATTATAATAAGTGCATCAGTTAGCTATATTGAAATATTAAAATAATTCCTTCGTTCGATGTATTCGTGATATTGCACTAACACACAAGTCGATTAAATAAGGTCGGACAAACACGACACGGTGCCAGTGCCATTGCCAGCATGGTTTACCATTGGGCCCACTAATTCCGGTTGGAAAGGCGAGAATATCTAATTAAATCGGCTAATAAGCGCACCAATTGATTGAGTCTGACATATTTTCTAATTGCTCGTCTTCTTCGAACGAAGTGAGCTTCATTGCATTTGGCTGTGAGAGATGCCAAGCCGGGTCCGGAATTTGCAAGATAATGAGCAAAGTCGAGTGCTACACTAACAATGACCATTGAGCACGGAAAGAATGGGCCAAGTGCGAAAGAAGCTTAGCGTAATTGCTGCCGTTGCAGTGTAATCACTCGGTGTGACCTTATTCTGGAGGCCAGACCAAATATGCAAATGGTTACTGGCTAGATTGGCGCAGTGGGAAACAGGTGGAGATGACAGAAGACAATGGCCAGTGCAATGAAAGGCAAATTAAATCTATCACTTGGAGACAATTCCGAATGGATATGTCTATAGACAGACTGACTGACTGACTGGATAGACACCGAGAGGACAACGGCCACTGTGTGAGCGAGCTTGCAGAAATCGGTGGAATGGAATGTAATGCCATTTGGTGGAATGCCGGCAAATGCAAAACGACAGAAGTAAGTCTATTGGAATGTGTTTGGTCACACAGAATAAATACAACACAGTCTGTGGCCAGGCAAGGAAACCAACTAAATTGGCTGCCAACAAATAAGAAAAGTGTAAATTCGAAGGCAAGAAATTAAATAAATACAAAATGACTGCCTAATGCATCGATATTTGTGTAAGGCAAGGACTGTGTCGAAACGAGTGGAGTGCGCTGTGCCGTACAAAACAGGGCCACATGGACTGCAGTCCATCGACTCAATGTATCGATTGGCGCAAGAGTGAAATTAATTTAAACACAACTGGCCAATGCAAACACTACTCAGTCCACCAGTGCTGCCATAATCCCGCTGTAGGAAACTTTTCCAATAATATTGACTGGTACCAATGAGAACAGTCGTCAGGCGGCTTTTGTTTATCGATATTTAAAATGCTAAGTAAATTTGGGTTTCAAATAGAAAATAAATTTAAAAGTACGACCAAGCAATAAAGCAAACAAAGTAATTTTGAGTCCATTCCATACGAAACAAAGACGTCCCTCCCAACTTGATCGCACTTCGTGTTTACTTAGTTTTAATATACTGCTTGTAAACACGGGTATTAATAGAGCGAATTATTGAAATTATCGAGACAACATTCCGATCAATGAATGGTCGGTGGTTGAACGGTCTTTCCATAGATGGCACTGAAAGACAATAGAATAGACTTAAGAAGGGAGTGATCGAAGTGGAATAAAACCAAATGTTCATGTTTTGGTCAGTGGAAGTACAATTCAATAAGTGCCACTGTCGGGGCTATTGCGAAAATGGCATTAATAAGACAAGTTTGATTCAATTCACTCGACACGGATGTGAACTGACAGAGGCTTTCTCCACTGTTTTGGTGGCTCTGCTGATTTTGTCCTAGGGAAAATAACTCTTTTAGTTAAGTTGTAGCAGGACAGGAAAATAATAATTGCTATATTTTGCAGTCAATTGCATTCTAATCCAAACGAACGAGCATTGGCCAAACTGATGAAAATGTCCAAAATGATAATTAGGCTCAGTGGAGCAGAGGAAAGGTCACAAATGTTAGTGCAAGTGCAAATGTAAAGCTGACAGAACGTGCTAGCTGTGTGAGGAATATCAATGAATCGACTCGGCTGATGGTACCAAGGCGGCAAAAGCAATGTCAAGACAAAGGCACTGAATGAAGTAAATAAGTCAAATGAATATAAATAAATAATACAATTTGGCAACAACCTAAATGTGATTCTGCTCAAGAGCTGCCTGGCATATCGATCTCAGCGATGAGAGCCACAAGACTTGCCAACCAACATTGCCCATACAGATATGAGGCAATATTGTGCGGTAGTGGACATTGCACTGGACAGAGCAGTGAAGAATCACAATGAATCACTTCGGGCCACAAGGCACACATTTGGTCAACACTAGTGATTGGTCATACAAATAGAATCTAGTACGCATCAAGTTACCAGATTGGTGGCATGAATGAACAATTCGCAACAAAGCTGATGCTAACTTCACAACATGTGTGTGAAAATTGTTTACACTAAAGTCCATTCATAAAGTTGGTAAGCGAATAATAAAACACAAAAGAATTGTTTGTAGACAAATTATAGAACAAAGCTGATATATTTATTTATAATTTATATTTTTTTCTGTACAGAAAATCGAATCCAATCGAAAAAAAAAACAATTAAACGATTAGCCAGTAGATTGAACGGTTGGAGCTGTATGGTATTCACTATCGAACTGTCCAATGGGATATTTTCACTATCATTCGTAGCATTATCAAAGAGGCAATATAATTTAAAAGAAAATATCACTTTCCACCAATAAATATTGACAGAAAATTACCAAATGGAGAGAGGGCAGTAATAAATTAGAATGACTATGGACAAATGTTTGTTACTCAGTGTTTTCCACAATACATTTAAGTGAGATTATGGATAAGCCTGCCAGTTAATGTTCGAATAAATTTACTTAATTAAACTTGGGTTAGTGACTTACCGTTAGCCTCTTGCCACTTTGCACTTGCAAGTTGCTATTGATTTGCACGTACAATATTGCCAAAAATACACATTTCACTTTATTGATTGAGGGCAAATCAAAATTACGATAATTACTTTATAAAGTGTGGCAATGAGTCTTTGCAATTGTGTTTTTTTTGTTCTTCCAAATTAGGTGATGCGACTGGCAAGTGGCAACCATGGTGTATCTCGGTGAGACAAAGTGTCACGAGTGCATTCAATTTGCTGCCAAACAATGACACAATGCATTTGAATTTATAATTTGTGCCTCATGTCTAGCCGACACTAATCTGGCAGCGAGTGTAACAGTTATTGCTGTTAGTGTTCTCGTGTTTCGTCTGTCTTGTTCGGTGAGACCTTTCGTGGGTATTTCCTATTGCTCTAATTCGGGCAAATAGGCACAATTCTGCGCTGCACAACATACAGGCTGAGGAAACAGCACCGATGGAATGATCTGTGACGCTTTGACTGGCTTGTAGGCTGTCATTATCACTTAGGATTATGATTTATGTTGGTGCAAGTGCAAGTATAACCAGTACAAGCGACCAGTGAAGCAATGCAACGATCGAGACAAGCATGACGACGATGACTCGATTGGGTACATTGTGTTTCGGTATAAGCTTTACCGAGCCCTGTTCATTCCATAGCACAAGCAACACTTTGACCGGCTTGCCGTGCAACCAGCCAGACACATTGTATAGTCAAACTGGAATATTTAATTGCAAATTGCATATAAACTGTTCCTATTAAAGTTTAATCATCTCAGTATAATGGACAAATAAATCTTGATTTGAATTGTATTAAATATTAAGTACTATAAAATATCTAAGTATTAAGCATGAACATTACCCGAAATATGAGAGGCAATTACAATTAATTAAGCTTTAAATTTAATAATTCCTTCGTCCGGAGTAAACAATCGACTACAGGCGCGCAAGCCACAAGCAAATATGCTGCTGACTGTGCGGCTTGGTTGGGATAAATAATTGATCAGTAGATAAATCAATTAGTACAGAGCACAGGCTTCTTAGCTGCAGAATGTAGTGAAGGTGACATCCGAGGTTCATTCGTTTCGATTGGCAAGGTGCCAATTAAATATTAATCCCGACCAGTGGGCCACATCAGTGACATCACTAGTGGTGCCAAATCACATGTTCCACTGACACTGAACAGACTGTTGTATGGCAATGGGAAGAGCCAGCAGGCAATTTATGTTTGCACTCGCCGAATATTACATTGCTCTGTCTAGTTCGGTTCATTAAACAGCAAAATAAAATGCTCCAATCGCAGTGTTATAATTTGGATGTGGAGACATTGAGCATAATAAGACAGGATTGCCGAACGATACAGAATGAGAACTATTGATTGAAACGAGATACAACAATGGACACTGGACAAATGAACAAAAGTGGAGTGCCACTAGACGCCGGCCGGACTACCAGCACCAGCGATCATTCCAATTTGGCGATTATTTAAATCTGCCAAATGACCAATCGAGCAATATATATCTCTTGTTTGTGGTAATCAAACCGAGCCGAGCCATACATGCGAGATAAGCAAGACAGGCAATAAGACAGACCAAACAGTTACACAATGGGCTGACTGGCCGTTAATAAGAAGTGACAGAACAACAAAGAAATACTCGGATTAAGATTCAGTGCAACCTTGTCCACTCTCTTCGAGTGCCATTGTGCAGACGTCCGATTAGGTGAGCGCTCACAGGAAATTGGCCACACAAAGAAATTCGTAATTAAGGTCATTAAGTGGTGTCACTTGTGGTGAGAACGGCACCACCGACCACTCTCACCAGACCGACCATTGGCCTAAATCACTACCAAGCAATCTAATCGAACCCTCCACCGGGCAATCTATTAGTTGGACACATCAATGGGCCAGTTCCTTCAATTGAAACTTGCTGGCACATATTTTCAAATGTACTGCAGTGAAGTGCAACATCTGTTCAGTGCTGTTCGGTGGTCGGTGGTACTGGCAAAATGAGCAATGTGTGCGATGATGCTGCAAACAAAGATACAACACAGCCAAGTACACAATTAATCTAATTAAATTAACACGTCCAACACAAACAAATAGACTCGGTACTAGCCCTATTCGACCACTGCTTGTCCACACCGTCTGACCAATGAATGATTAATTAATTAGTGTCACACTAAATATGACACTTTAAAACTCTGAACTGACATTGGTTATAAACTGGCCGGTCATCGAGATGGTCTGTAGTGGTGGGGACGGTGCCACTGGCAGACTGAGGACACGGTGCTCGGGCCAATTGTGTGAATGAATGGTGTCAATGAGACATAAATTAAAGGGCAAAAGTGCACTCTCCTGTCTCGCTATATGGCCCCTGCTGGCCACCATCTAATGGTCCACACAGACAGACATATCGTGCCATTATCGTTGCAGATCGCGATGGCAATAGCCGCTCGCCGAGTGGTGCAAGTCATCGTGGTCGTTGTCGTGATTAAGCGCGCGAATGCGTACAAATCAATAGCCGTCAACTTTCTCAGTTCGAGCTTTACACTCTCGGCGGAGCGGGCCAGTGCCAGCCAGGGAGCCATTGAGCGAACGTCTCGGTGGCGGCAACACGAATGCCATTTCAAGTGATGTTCTCTGCTGCTTGTGTCGGTTGTTAGTTGTTGGTTGTCGGTTGTGGCGGTTGTGTCGAGCTAGTGAGCCGCCAGTGAGGTGACCGAGTCGGTGCAAATTAAGTGAAACAGCTCGCACAACAGATTAAGGCCAATCGGGAAATTAGTGCCACTGGCCGCACTCACCGCCTGAGTGACATATCTCCACTCGGCTGTCTTCTTCGCCGGTTCAATTTAAACTTGCCAAAGAAAGCATCACTTGCATACGAGACTAGTTTCAGAGAGAAATTTAATTATATTTCTCAAATCGGATTGTTTACTTTGCGCGGTAATCGAATAAAAACTTAGACAACTGGCTCATAACTGGCATGCAGTACTGACCAGTTCTGTGATGCGCGCAAGCTCTTGCTGGAACATGCCAACTTGTCACATTGTCTTCCGCATAGTCAGCGAGATGAGCTATTGCGCCAGTGAGTGCGCACACGTTGATCGCAAAGTTATCCTTGCAAGTGGCAAAAAGAAAGATCGCGCAAAAGTGAACAAAATAACCGAAGAGCATAATAGTCGAGAAGAACGTATTGAGGACAGCCTTTGAGGCATCCCCGATTCGTGCACAACAGAACTCAGGACGAACGGACAGCGAGTCCGGTGACGCGACGTTGCCGATCCTGGTCCGAGGTAGTGGTGAGTGGACAGCGGATGGTACAGCGGCAACACCATCGAGGCGACATAGAACAAGTAAACCAGTGAGTTGAGCAGAACGTCAGCGCTGCCAAAGGTTCCAGCGGGCGTTCAACGAACGTCATATAGAACAACCGAGTGGGCTTCGAGCATGTATTTTAGCGGACTGGGAGCATTTTTATTTGTTCGCTCTTCGAATCGGACAGAAGACGGTCCGCGTTGGAGAGGTCGGAGTGAGTCGTCGAGGAGTCTGTCTGTTCGGTCCGATTCTTCATTTCATTACGTGTGCCAGTATTTGTCAGTTGCTGCTGCCTCGGATATTACTTGCTGGTTTGTCTGTTCGAGCAGTTCACAAACTCGGCAAGACACACAACACAACACCAGGCCGAGAAGACAACACGCTCAGAGTTGGTTCCGTGAATGGCATTGATGTGGTAAAATACAAGCCGTGCTCGGCATCGACAGGCAGTGAGATGCCATTTGATCGGTGAGTGCACTTATGCAGCCATGGTATGATTGTTTTGCCATCGATAGTGTCCACAGCCAGCAAAGATCATTGTCCTGTGCCAGGCTAGTCGTTTTGTGTCCAAATTAGTGCATTTAACTCGTCTCCAACTAAAGTTCCAGATGTTCAATATACAGCAGCAGCATCGACAATCGTCGAATTGTTAATCTTTAGGCAGCTCGTCTTTGTCCGGCCACCGATCACCCAAGTGAAACCAATGGATTCGATTGAACCCATTTTGTTGGATCGATCAAATTTCAAAGGCAATTTGCCTGTGCTCTCCCGACAAATGTAGTAAAATTACATCAACTATCAACTATCACTTTGAATTCAACTCTAAATGACTGTGCTCGCTTATACTTAGTGGTATTATTGTGTGCTAATTCGTGGTTTGTCAATCTGTGTTCGGTGATAACAAATATCTCAATTCGATTGGCTCGAACCACTCGAGTTTCGACTCATTATCGTGTTCTCACTGGTGCCAATCTGTTAATTCACACTAATCTTAATTCGCGAGTGTAATCCAGTGGAGCAACCATTCAGCAACATCACCCTCTTCACCACGCTCCCTCTTGACATTTTTTTTACCACCAACGTAAGTATTGAGCTTTTTCTTGCTTTCACTGAGCAAGTGCGCATTGTCATGTGGCACATCTATTGTTGTGAGACAGACCAATTCGAGCTTTACGTAATCGACTCACTCGCCATTGACATTCCGGTGGCAGTAAACTTTAATGCCACATCACAATGCAATCTAAATTAATCAAACCAAATACATTCCTTCCGATTAAGTGATGACAGAACACTTTAAAGTCACTCGAATGCAATTAAAATTCACGTCCACGTCGATGTTTGGTATGGAGCGTGATAACTTACAGTGTCACTTGCCAACCGTGCGAGCACCTTTTACCAAAAACAAAGCAAATAATGCCGAGCGAAGAAACCACAATGAATGAATGTTGTGAGCAATAGTCACCAACAAAGTCACAGAACTGATCACTTTCAGCAAGCACCACTACGACTGCACTTTTTTTTATTTTCTCAGCCATCATCGTGCGGCAAAGTATTACCATCGACACCGATGCCGACTGACACGATTAGTTGAGTGTGCATTGTGGACAGTGTACAGTAGACAGTGTACATAGCCACTGGACAGAGCGGGATGGATCGAGCGCGAAATAATCCTAATGCAGTTTGGTTGCCTCCAATCGGCATTACTTGCCTTGTTCTGTGCCTTTTCACACTTGGCTATCGATGGCCGACTGGCCAGACTGGCTGGTTGCATGGCGCCCAATGCTGGCCGATTGCAAATTCGGCTCGATCCGTGCGGCATCAGACTTCAGATCGTCCATCCCGGCTTTATTTGCCCTCTGCCTCGTTCAGGCACTTTTAGTTGTCCTCTGCAGATGCACTTGTTCATTTCTTCAGTGCACTCGTGAAAAGCTAATACTTTTGAGTTCAATTGGCGAGTAGCATTTTTGGTCGGTTGTAAGCCGAGCTCAAATCACACAGAGCGCAATTGAAGTTTTATTGTTGGCCAGTGAGCTGGTAGAATAATAGTGCCCTAGTGCAATACTTCAATTGAGCAGTACCACCGTGTTTCATACTAATACATGCAGTCAGTCGATCGCAGATTTTCCTGCCTCGTCACCACCAAAACATCTTGGCCCATTCAAAGACATAAAAGCCTTCTCTGGCCATAATGTAAGCCTCTGAAGGGCTTAACTCTCTTTTCTGGGTTGAAACTATGAAAAGCTAATTGCGCGCCAAGACTGGAATAGAGCAAGGCCATTTCTTTAAAATCAGTTCCGAGGGAAAACTCCACAGGCATTGTTGCTGCTATTCTGGAATGTACTTCAATGGACATATAAAAGATGCAATAAAGTTCAGAGATAAAATAGTGACAGGCCAGTGCAGATGCAAGCTCGGGAATGGTTCAACTTGGTAGTTTGTGCAAATCAAATCAATTAGTCCACAAATGGCACACTCACCTGAGCCTGGAGCTTCGTAAGGAAGGTAATTAGAATGGTGCCCACAAACCACAAATCGAGCCAAGTCAATAAATATTTGATAGCTTACTGTTATAGCAAACAAATCTAAATGAGAACATAAATATTAGATCTAGTGAATAATTGAACACAAGTTGAATTAATAATCCTCGGTTAGAAGCAATTGCGCTGGCTGTGTCCGGGTGACAAACTCGGTGAAGTTGTAGGTATCAATGTGGCTCAGTGGATCAGACAATCTGTGTGCCTGGGCACTGGAATGAGTCACATGCAAAGCAACTGCTTTTTCGTACGTGGTGCCTTGTTTGGTTGTGTAATTGTAAAGTTCGCCACTTCTGGATTGAATTGTTTTATTTGGTAGCTTTGTTGATACTTTCTAATGGAGTGCCATTTTATGGATCACAGACCGAGCCAATGCCAAGCCAGTGGCCTACTTAGTCCAGTCCGGGAGAATAATTCAGCTACGGCCTGGTGTAAAAACTATTCCTTTCTATATGACCGTTTTATTACGACAATTAAGTGTTGGCTTTCTAATGTTGACCAGAGTGGAGCACACAAAAGGACATGCACTGGCCATTATTTACGTCACACATCGTTAGTTGTCAACCCTACGATGACAAAATGGCTATTAATAATAATTGAAATTATGGCCAAACAAAGCGGAACTGGCTTGCAACTTTTGATTTTATTATTAAAATGCAACTCTGTCGCTCTGTCCTCTGCTACACAAGTGTTTCTTTGCAAGCAAGAAAGTCTGTCACACCCAAACTAAGACAGCACGGCAAGCGTTCGATTGATTTGGGACAAGACAAACATGCCTTGTCCGCATTCTGGCCACATTCTGCAGACGTTGGCCATCGAACACTGCAAGACGTGTCAGCCGGTCGGAGAGCTGCACGAGAGGGTCTGCCTCTGTAGCCCACTGACTCCACTCTGGACCACTAAGACGTGCTCGTGCGCCACTAATTGGCTTGCATGTCACACTGTTAAACAAATACAATTTGTCGCCTTTTAGCTCGTTCCTGCAATTGTCATCGCTTTTTGCGAGTCACTGTAACACTGGGCGGCTATTTATACAGAGACAAGCAAAGCAACTCAGTACGTTAATATCCGCGCGAGCAATCAATCAATCAATCGATCAAACGTTATTCGAGAAGCAAATGCCAACGACAAGAGGACAATAAAACAAAAGTTGCACACATTTCGATACAAGTCCAGTGCAAATGTGTCCACAGAAGAGAGTGGACACAGCCTGACGCAATTTTGTGACAAAAAATTTTGTCCATTGTGCGTGTACAATCGGACTGGCCAAGTGGATATCGATTCACTGTGGAGACTATGGAAATGTGAGCCTGATTTGATTAAACCTAATTTCTACGAGTGCACTGCGACTGTTGACACTGCATACTGTCACAGGTCAGCTGGCAAGGTGCTTGCTTTTGGTCAGACCACTCAGGCTTAGTCGATCCGCAATTTGTCAACTTATCGATTTCTCACGATTCAGTTCACCGAGTTTGTTTACCTTTGTGGCACTCGAGCGAACTGTGAATAGTCGATCGGTCGGTTGATCTGTTGATGTTTGCTTGATGGTTGGCCCAACTCGAACTGTACATTAATTATTGATGGTCATTATGAATTGGGGGATGCGAGAAAGGCAATTAACAAGTGAATTCTGAACAAACACAATTGGGTCATTTGCATTTGAGCAAAACATCGAGTTTATTCACTTTAAATTGCCACCAATTAAAGTCAATATTAATATTTAACTCCGCAATAGCCTTTAAGCCAATCACAAATGTACTCTTGCACATTTGCACTGACTCGTTCATTAATAATGAAGTAGTCGTTTAAACAATTTTGTCCTCTTACTGAACCACCACAGCATAATAATTTAGCATGGTAATTGAATTATGAAAATTTGCTAATTTAATTCCGATTGGATTTGGCCCATTTGTGCAAGTGTGAATGTGTTGCGTAGGGCCAATTGGAAATTACAAACTTGTGCCTTCGAATCCAAAGTAGAATACATCGGAATTGGCCTAGAACAGTGCGCCACCACTAAGAGGAGTGCAATAATTATGCACAAATTAAATCAAATTACAGTGATGCTAATCGTTTTGGCCAGAAGTGATGAAGTGCATGTGCTGCGGACCAATCGGCGCTTCTATTAGCAATTGTGCAGTTGGAAAGGTTATTGTGCAAAATCTAGTGCCGACATGTGGAGTTAATCTGTTCCTTTGCACCGAGTAGTTATTAGGCCAAATGTGTTCAAATTAGACAGTGACTCGATTCCATTCGGTTCCTCAATCGAATACCATTTCAATGAATGGCCTTTCCTTACATGCAGATAAAGAATAAATCAATAACTGCCAGTAAAGTGCCTATTATTATTAATTGCCGCTATTGGGAGCAATAGTAATTCTATTATTAATTATGTCTATTACCGATTGCACCAAAGACAAGTGAAAGGCCCGACCAGACAGTAGACGTGTCTTTGTGTGCTAGATAGTTCACTAGTTGGCAATCACTCGCCGATTACAGCTGTCTCGTTAGACCAATCACCCACCAAGTAAATGCCTGGACGAACATGTGTGATGGCGACATTGAATGACTAGTTTAAATTCAAATTATAATTAATGGCAATGGCAATCGCCACAGATTCGGTGATAAATCAAGAGTTGAGCATATTTGGCTATGAGAACAGATGCACAATGCATTCGTAGCGCTTACCAATTGTCTTCAGTGCTCTCACTGACTCATATTCTGGTGGACAAACCAATGGTTAGGCTGCAAATTGAAAGGCAAAGTAGTCCGAGTCGTATGGAATAGCATCAGAAATAAAGAGAACACATTAAATTGGTCCGAGCAAATATAGTAGTCTGCATAAAATGTTCTATTACGACACGATAAAGCGAGCTAACAAAACAAATAGCACAATTGGGCAGCATTGCACTGGCGACTAGTATAGCAATGCTCTGAGCAGGCATAATTGTTGTGTTGGCTTTGTTTGGCCAAATGTCTAATCAAATAAAGACTCAAGGCACCAAGACCAGGAATTATTGAAAACTACCACTGCACACTAAAATAAACAAAAGCTAAAGCTAAAAAACGATCGACAGACGAAAGGAACGAAGGAAAGAAAGCCACAGCGTGTGAGTGTGAGGGAGGGAAAGTGTATATGCCGTGTGAGTGAAATGATGTTTAATTTTTGTCATTTTGAAATATGTTCACTCGCATGTCAGTCCGTTGGCCCATTGTCGGCTGGCGGCAAAGACAAATTTGACTAAATCAGACAAACAAAGACAAACTTGCAAAGGCGCACCGAAATCAAACAAATGAACAACCTTTGTGTTGTGATAGCGGCAATCGCAAATGCAATGAACCCGTGCCACTGTACAAGTGAGTGAGTGCTCTCGCATTATAATTGGACCACACAAAGATGGCACCAAAATTAATATCGCACCAACCAAGCAGTCGATCATAATAAGAGCAATCATCGAAAGGCAGTCGAAGCAGTCCACTAATAGAAGCAGCACCGACAGTGCTTAGCTTGCCAATCTCATTCACTTGGCCACTTTATCGACTTTAAAATATGTCCCGACTGTGCATTCCTACCTAAATGGTTATTGCAGTCGGGCCCGACTTCTGCAACATCGAACAACACAATACAACAACAATAACAACAACAGTGTACAGTACCGTACGGCACTCTTGTCACTATTGCCACTTGGCAAAGCTGTTAGTCAGCTTTTAGTCCTCTTGCTGAGCCACAGTTCGGAGTGTGATCGAAGTGATCAGTGCAGGCCATGTCCAATTTAAATTGCGCTTCAATGTAAACACGGGTTCCAGTGCCGTCCACCATATTAGCCTGATTACAAGAAAATTAAAATTTGCCACTGTAGATTGGCTCAATGGCTCACGGGCAAATATTATCATATTTGGCACCCAGTTTAATTACAATTCAAAGTGGCAGTCGAATTTAATGAAAGTGCAAATTAAACGTCACCAGCAGTGGGAATGTGCTTGGAGAGAAGGTGCCAGTTGTGGCTTCGAGCAGATGTGAGATATGGCCCAACGGTGATTGACACTTCGCCACCAATCGCATAAACAAATAAAACAATAACCCAGACAGCGATTGGACTCGATTAGGCAATGATTTGTCGACTCAGAGTCATCCATGTCGAAGTCTGACTGGTAATGGCAATGGCACAAGTGCCGCTATTAGGCATATGTAATGCTATTAGGCCATTACAGGCGAGTCACACCGAAAGTGTTATCGCTCGGCATCAGGCCTAAATAGGCAGGCTCACATTAAGGTGAACGATAGTGCGAAGACAAATGGAGGGCAACAGTGCCATTACAAATGGCCCTGTCAGCCAATGGCCACCAACAATACAAGTCAGACGACACGAAAGGCGGCGAATCGTCGATAAATGGCTATGTTGCATGACTTGCACTAATTTTAGCCACTTTCTTTCCATCTTGGTATGATTTGTCTTACAGTTTGTTTGTATCTCACATTTTCTCTGCCAATCAATCCGTCGGGAGACAATGTCAGTGAACACAACAAGAAATGAGACTAAGATCGCATTGGCCAGCTAGACACACGTGTTATGTCTTGCGTGTTGACGCATTGATGGCACAGATCAGTGATGCCATCGAAGCATCAATGGCACATCAATGCATCCATAGTACGTCACCCAGCTAGTTGATTAGCCAACAGCAAAGTGTAAATAATGCCAAGCCAAATTGGGAAATGCAATGCGACGGCACCAAAGACATGGAATCTAATTAAAATAAAACATAAACAGAATGAACCATTTTAGAGCGAATCAAAATAAATATGCAAATAAATACGAACACGAACATGCACTAGTACTGAACTGCAATGGCGACTGCCAAATGGCGAATGCCGAGTAGGGCCAATGCAGACGGCACAGCGAGACGTACAGCAAATTGCAATTTGTCACGTAACATACATTTCCACTGTTTAAGACTTTATTTAATTCTTTATTTTTGCAACACAAAATTGTCGAGCTCAAAAGATGCCACCGAGAAAGGCTAAATAACTCATTGGGATGGTGTGCCAGGCTCAGTGACTGACTCGTCCACTAGGACTACTGGGACAAGAGCAAATCCGTCGAGTAGGACACCGAAGAGAACAGAACACAAACAGAAACGTGATGCACTTTGCGAGTTGATTGCTTTGCTCTCAGCCAGAATAACTTATGAATACATTGGACATGGAGATAAGTCGAAACACGTTGCTAGCCTGATGCCGCAGCCAGTCAATGAGTTCGTTGCATTGATCGGCCAATCGTAGTGGCGCTACAAACTAATAGAGCAATGAGCAGTATGGGCATTTGTTATCGACATAATTTGCTAAATGGTTGCCGGGTTCATTCGTGTCGTGTTGGTGTGGCGAATTAATATGGTTCGATCAATTGTGGCCTCACTACACCAGCCAATGTTGCTTTTGTGTGAGCCGCAATAAAAGTACTATAAGAAGTAGACCAATTTGACAGGGATGTTGCTTCTTGCAGCTAAATCACTCGCCAATGTGCGAACAGAACGAAGTCATCAAAATGTACAAAACAAAATTGTCCAATTGGTATTAGAATAATAAATTGTGCAAAGTGAAATAACCATTTGGAACAGTGGCAGTAGTGGAATAGACAAACCATAAGACTTAAGCTGCGAGCAGCCAATAGAATGGCAAATAAAGCTTGACGATTGCCAACAACATCACAAAACGAGACGAAACGAAACGCCGAGCTCGTTAAAGTAGATGAACGGCATACAAAACCCTAAGCTCGGAATAAGGAAACAAAGACAAGAAAAATGTCTTTAGTGGCGGTAATTTGGCAAGATGCAACAAACTTACCAGTAGCAATACAGACAATGCAAGAGTACAAGCCATACTGGAACTGTAGCACAGCTAATGACCACAGACTGACGATCTCTAATGACGACATGAAATGGCACGTCATAACCATGCCCGAACGGACAGTGACCATTATGAAATCCATGACACCGAGCCAGTCGTGTCACACCGAACTCGCTCACCATCAGTTACAGGAAGTGTTTAATTGGAATATTCTAAGCATTAATGCCACTTGTCACCGAGACATTTTCAGACTTCCTTCATTGACCAAATTAAATCAAAATGCAAAACGATAATTAAGTTTGCTTATGAGTCAAAGAGAGCATTCTGGTGGCATTGGCCAAGTCGCGCATTGAACATCAAATTAAAGTGCTCTTCACTGGGCCACTGTTGATGCATTGTTTGTGTACTTGTGTCTAACCAGAAACTAGCTGTAAAAGGTTCAGTGGCAGCACCGATTCAGTAGCACTACTAACATCGAGACCATTCCATTTGCCATTAATGCCAATTGCTTTTGTTCTTGCCTCACATAACGGACTCAATTAAGGATTTTTGCAGCTAATTTACTTTATATAACTTTATAGCCGTTCGGTACAAGTTTTGGTCAAGTTGAAACCTTTCTCTCGCTTGAACGGACAAAGTGGCCAAAGTGTTGGAAAACTATTGGCTATAGCGATATATCGGCTGGCATGGTGGAGACGTAATTTGTTGCTGCTCAAACGAGCACCGAGCGCAATTCAAATCAAATCTAAATTAAAGTGCTCTTTAAGAAGGCACCGTGACAATCCAAATTGGCGAGTGGCAAAAAGAGCACTTGAGAATGGCTCTGTTTGGTGTGTTTGAGGCGCCTCACAACTAAACAGTACAAATCCATATTTGGTCTCTCAGTAAGCAAAATTCCGTTGGAATATTCTTTGTCGAATTTTAAACATCTGCTGCTCACTTAAAGCCGGTCAAATGTTGGTGGCGGTCGTTGATTTGATTGAATTGTCATTTGGCCTCAGTTGTGCAGTGAGCACAGCCTTTTTGTCATTCGTGATATGTTCCGATTTGGTTCATCACTGGATGGCTTTTATTTTGCTCACACACAACTCGGACAGAGCGATGAGATAGCAATAAGAGCGAGAGAGAGATAGAGAAAGGAGAGCCAGCCTAAGTCTAATAGCTTTATTATTATGATGATTATGACGTGAAGGATGGCACCGAGAGACATGGCCAGATTGAGAGATCGAGACACTAAGAACAGTGAGGCTGGCTGACTGTGAGACTGTGAGACTGGCACGGTTGACAACACACAGACACCGAGCAAAAGACAAAGTGCTGTTGTCGCTGCTGGACCGAGCACAGTGTGACAGTGTGACAGTGTCCCAGCGTGGACACATTATACATTATACATTACACACTGGAATCATTGAGAGATATCAATTTCGATATTAACAATATTACTACTAGCAGTCTAGTGGCACAGCAATGAGCACAGAATTTGCCACCGATCGCTAAACTTCTCAATTGGGAGTGGAAGGATAGGCTGGAAAGAATGCAAAACAACATTTACATTAAGTAACAGTAAGTGCCAACCGGCCGACCGAGCAAGCACAGACAATTTCATTTCGTTTAATGCCTTGATCGGGTCGGTTTCGATTGCTGCTATGATTGACATCAACAGAAATCAAAATCGTCAATGGAGCAGGACAGGACAGCACAGGACAGTACTGAACCCGGCACAGTGATGCAACTTGGTTCCAGTTGGGCTCCATTCGATTGTGCGTGTATAAAGCGATTAATCGATTGATGCTTCGATATCGTGATATCGATTCCTCTGTCTTTCTGCCTGCCTTCCTGTCATAATGGACCAGCCAACAGAAATAAATAAAGACAAGCAAGTCAAAATAAAACTTTACAATATGACACAGTCCGATTGCACTGCAATTGCAATGCTGTCTCTTTGTTTCCATTTGTGCAGTGTGCCGTCACTAGGCTTGTGACAAGTTACTAATCTCGGCTGAACATTAGTGCAATTGCACTGGCAATTCCGTAAAGTCACCAAACTTGGTTCATTGCCAAATTGAATGCTATCCACAACAAAGTACGACACAGACTGCAAAGATGAGCAATCAATGATATGGACATATTGATAAATGACAATTTACTGACTGTAATTAACGTTCAACCAAATGCCAACGAGCAAACTCATTCGAGTAGTAACAACTAAGCAAATAAGTAACCATTGACCAAGAAAGTACATTTAGAGTGAGCAAAAGTCTTGCAGGCAAGCCAACTGACAATTGAGCAGTCATAATATAGAAAGAGAATATAGTAGAACATATCTAAAACAATCGAGTACATCGAGTCAATTGGCAATAGGCAATAGTAATTGGCAACAGTGCAATTTGCATATTGTATCACTGCTCAATGCCAATTTGTTATCTTTGCTTATTTACCATTTGGAGTTAAATTAAATCTCAGAGAAAGAACGAATTTGTTTAGGGGCAAAATGGCAAATTAAATTAAGACTGATACTGCCTGTACTCAATGTCTTGCAACTATGGTCCGACTGTGCCACTAACTGAGACACTGGGCCAATAATCGACTCTGATCGGAAAATAGATGCTCGCATGCTTCAAATAGAAATAGTGCAAGCAATGAATGGTGCTCTCGCAACGAGCCATTCATTCGGTGTTTGATTTCAGAGAGACGAACAAGGAAAGCCCTAAAGTGCTTTCACTTTAATCGAGTTAGATTCGATTGCCTGCTCGGCCTGACTTGCTGGTGTCTTGGGCTTTGGTGCCAATTGCCGTTCAGTAACCCTTTTGAGTGACTGCCTCCAATTTGGACAAAGTTGTACTCGGCAGTGCCATTGGATGTTTTGTTCCAATACTGGGCCAATAATTGAAGCAAACATATTCGCTATATTTGATAAATACGTTCAACGGTAATAAAGCATAATGCAATTGCTACCGTTTGGCAGTTCAATTATCGAGACGCCAAATTGCCCTTCAGTGGGAATGCATTTCTCTTCGGTGCCCGATTTACCATTCAGTGCCACCAAACAAAGCCACCGATTCACTAGCTTTAGTTATTTCAATTTTAATTTTGCCTACTTAATCGAAATATCCCAAAAGGGATTTGGCCCTCACAGAAGGACTGAGTGAGGCCAATGCCATCCATGGACGATGCAGTGTTCGTGTCGAGTCGGTGCAAATTCCCCCACAAGACGGCTAATGAGCCAATTGCTCAAGCCAACTGAGGCCATTGTGACAAAATGACCCTCGCAAGAGAGAAGATGTGGCTAGTGACTATGCAAAATGCAATGTGCTCTTGGCATATGCCAGAGTAAGGGCAATGCGAAACGAGTAATTGGTTTGTTTGTCTGTGCGTTTGTTTGTTCTCCTGTGGCTACTTTGATGAATGCGCGCCAATCGAGATGAAATTTGATAGCGCCAAATGAGGCTCCAATTGGGTCTTTCTTCGGTTGCACTCGGCACTTTGTCTGCACTGTGCACTCGACCAGTCCAAGACGTCGCTCAATTAAATTGACTGCTCGCACAGAAAATCTGTGAAGTTGCAGCAGTAAAGCAATTGGAGGCAGTAGGCAAGCAAGTAAGCAGGCAAGCACTTATCATATTTGTCATTTGTCAACACTATAAATGGCCTCCCAGTTATATCGATACAGAGGCAGATAGCCAATCGAGATTGCACAAGCAGAGAGCACTGTCTTGTCCGTAAGCAGCACTATTCAGTAGCATACTATAGTAAGTGCAGAGAGTGCATCACTAAGAAAAAACATCAACAGCGAACAAATTTCGAGACAATTAGGTTATGAAACAAATTAATTTTTATACTTCTCTTTTATGTTTCTCCTTAATTACAAATCTCAATTGTCAATGAGTGCCGTTCAGGTTGATGATGGCAATTGCATCGAGTGGCATTAACGGTACCGAACAAATAATAGAGGACACAATCGACCGAACTGAGACAAGGCAGTGAGAGGCCAATGAGTGGACAGTGACCGGACAGGAGAGAGTGAGCCTGCCACTGGCAAGGCAGTTTACTTGCCGTTTGATTGAGCTCGTCCAGCAGTGAGGTGACGGTGGTTGTTATCGTCACTGGCATCGAATCCACTTGGCAGATAAATTGAATGAACTAAGTGATGCAAGTCCCTCGGTGCATTCAGTCTCGACAGCACCGACGGCATGCCAAGCAATGCAAATGCACAGCCAGCATTACATCATTATTTATGCCTGTGGTAATTCGATTTGCGATAACATCTGCACCACCAAAGGGATAAGGCCAGCCTAAATCGACCAAATTGAAATACTCCCGGTGCAAGCAGATGCCGGGCCGGTGTGTTGTGCAAAGTGAAAATGCGGAAACCCGTGAAGACGTGCACACAACGATCGCTCGATGTATCGTGGAAAATTTGTCTAATTGACGGACATCATTCATTATTAAAGCGATGGCCAGATTAATCTCGATTGCTCACAACTGACCACTCACTCACTCACTAGATTCGATGGACGTTTTAATAGATCATATTGCAAGTGTTGCCCATTGCACCAAGCACAATCAATTTTTGATTAAAATGCCAACTACAACAGATAATCATACAGCAACGATCCTTCTCATCAAGGTTGATTATATGACCTGTGCCTCTAATGAGATTTGACTGACTGAGGCTTGCCAGAGCGCGGAGCGTGCTATCGATATGATTTGATGTGAAAAGAGCTAAAACGATTCGCAACACGATCATGCCTTGGTGGGCAGGACATGCCATTCGAGAGCTGACCATATGTCCGTTGGGCCTGCAGTACAGAATGTTGCTGCAGTATTGTACTGAATGGACTGAATGGACTGTGCAACTCAGCACCGACAAACCGGTGAAAGATGCACGTTCTCGCACTGACAAACACTGGCGAACACATTTGCTCAATGGGATTAGACCAAATAGCACATGTTAGTGCGTTTGACTTAATGGCCGCTTAAAGATCTCTTTAAATTGGCTCTATTTGTCAGATGAATGAATTGCATTTCATAAATTTGTAATTATGAAATCAAACAAATATTAATGTGCCATATGAAAGGGCAGAATATTAATGTCTGGTTATGTGTGCACTGGACAATGCTGTTGCGCTAGTGTTGGTGCTACTGCCAAATTAGCGCCAAACAAATAGATATGGCTGATTTTAAATTGAGAAATTGCCTCATACTAGAGCAGCCATAAAAGCAGACTGAGCTACTCAGATTGTAATCGAAAGTATGGCGCGAGGCGAGAAAGGAGTACGAGACCAGACTGCGAACACAAATTACACTGACCAAGTGAGTCCAATTGCTATGATGCTGCCGTTGCTACGAAAGTGCAGATTGTCAATTTGTCGATTAATGATTGCGATTGCGATTGCCAGCGAGATTGTCTCACTGCAGCACTAACTCGCTCTGTTCCATTCTCACAACACAACACTGTGTGATTATGAAAGACAATAATTGCCATTGGAAAATATATTGCCTTCACCGAGCACTGAGATACAAGTTATTAAAATTACGATAAAAAATTAAATACATTACCACTGATAGAGACATCGAGAGACCAGGCGGCAATAAATCCTTACTATAAATCTTGCTTTATGTTTGGACGTAATTTTAAATTTTTGATGATAAAATGCCACAACAGACAATGAGCGAACAACAATGCGGCAGGCAGTGAACAGATTGAGTCGAGCCAAAAGTGAGCCGAGGCAAGTGAGCGACTTTAATTTGGGTCTTTGTGTGGGCCTGATTGTGCCGCACCGAACTGGCCATTGTGATCTAATAACAAAACTGCATTGAACCCAGACGGCCGCGAAATTAATTACATTTATTTTATTAAAGATTGCTATTAATTAGCATAGATTGGCATTCGGTGGTGCACAATAACCAGAATATAGAGAATCCGGTGAATGAGCACAATAAAGCGTACAAGGCAGCTTACAACGACAACCAATAAACAAGTTAATATTTCGGCATCGATTCGGAAATAATTTTAATTGCAAATGAACCAACAAACCGAGCAATCGGAAAAGAGACAGGCAGAGATCAATCACACTCACGGCCTCGGCCAGTGGACCAGTCGAACAGTGTGCTCATGTGCCAATGCAGCATGGCTATGCTATCCGATCAGTTCACAACAAAGTGTCACAATCAATTGATAATTAAATTAGACAAGCAATTTATTATTGCATCGATCGAGCATATTCCCGTGCAGTGCTGGCACTGTACCAGTGAAACATCTATTTGCAATTGTCATTGTGACGTTCAATTGGACAATCTCGATCATGAACAAGCCAGGCTTGTGTGGTGTAGTATTGCTCTTGGTTCCACTCTTCAACTCAAGCATACAAATGAACAATCTCATAAATATCTGGCAAAATTATAAATTAAAATCTTAAAATGTACTCGAGTGCATCACATAGAATGGAGAATAGATTAGAGGCAAAGTGAGGGCCACCAGCGAAAAGCATTAAACCTTAAAGCTACTTAAAATGAAATCACAGTAGGCCAAGTGAACAAGCCAACACTGAGTGACTGAGTGAGTGAGTGAGTGAGTTGACTTGCACACTCGCTCAGAAGTGAGTCGATCCACTGCATCGAGCCTCGATATCGATAAAATTGATAGTCCGTTTGGGCCATCAATCATGTGTCTCCATTGATTATTGCCACTCTGATTAATGTAGCTGCCTGTGCCAGCCAGAGCAGTTGTTCTTATCGTTGGAGGCAAAGATTATGGCCACATTTAAACTAATTAAAACACAGATAGATGCTTCATTGCAGTGTTGTGTTAAGATCTTCTTGATCGAGGATCGCTTCGAGCTGGCCAATCCAGTGGTCCAATCGACCGATCACTCTATATAAGCTCATTACCACATGCCTGTCCGTGGTTTCGGTGGCCACTGGTTTTCCACTGGCCAAGTATCACTCAGTAGAATTAAGTTCAAATCAATTTTAAAAATTTTCACCCAAAGGTTACGTAAGCGAACCAATTACAGTTAATGTGCTTGAATTAGGACACACCTTAATCCTATTAGTCGTGAATGACAGGACAGTTTGACAAATCAAATTTGTTCTAATCGGCCAATAGTGTTTAATTCCGCGACAAAGTGTACCAATTTAGCGGAAAGCAGCACAAAAGAGAAAGTATAGATTTTCCAATTGCCACTTTACATTCGCATTTGGGATTTGCACATTTGAAAAGAAATGTACGACAGTGCAGCCCACTTTGAGGTGATAATGCCGTATCGCGTTATGCATGAAATTCGACTGGCAAGACATGTAATAGACAATGTAAATAAATAATTGATTAACACCGATTGTGAGTGCGATATTAATCTAACGCACAAATTCGCTGTCAGATGTGAGCCAGCTAACTTGACAATGTACCACGGACGTAAAGTGTCCTTCGAGATGGCGAGATGACAAGATGAGCTGCTCTGTCAAAAGAGGCAGCGGACAAATTCGATTGAGGCAGGTCGGTAAGCAGCCAGACCGAAGGAAGTGCTCGGTGGCAGTGAATGACACGTCGGAAACGGCAGCTCACTACACTCCAAGTGCCCTCTGCCACTGGTCTAATCTTATCTTGGCCAAATCCAAATTGATTTCATCGATTTATTGATCTGCGAGGATTAAATTAAATTAAAGCTAATCAAAATTAAAATCTAATTACGCTACAAATCGATCGACAGTGCGTGTGTTCGGAGACATCTGACTAATTTTGCTTACCACCAAGCAGACTGGCCACGGTGGAGTCGGCCGCTAGTGCCACAAGGACACTATTGATTGAACATTTATTTAAACTGCCAATTAAGTTGCACTTAATAGTGAGCAGTCAATTTAATCAAAACCGGAATTACTTGTCAATTATAATTTATTTTCACCATTTAAAGTATTTAATTAAATTTATTCAATCCCTTCTGTCAGTGATGGTGTGCCTTTGCTTCTCACCAACACTATTGATCGATCTGATTAGACATTAACCGCATTGGCCCTATTTCGGGATCAATTAAAATTCTATCGCGGGCCAATCTATATCGAGCCAATTAATATCGCTGCCTAGTCGGCCAAATGAGTGTTCCCGTTATCGTGGCAAACCTTTTATTGGTATCGGCTGGGCAACGCCATGTTCGTTTCACCTACGTGATATGGATACCGAACATTGTGTGTGTGTGAGCAATGGTTCACCAACAGACAAGCCACATAAAAGAGTTATCTAATTACAACAATTAATTTTTGATGCCAGCTCAAGGGATAGCCTTGAGTGGGCCACCGTGGAGATAGAACGTGTGACATTGTTGTGACTTGCTGCAAATTGCCATCAGCACAGCACTGCACTTGGGCCAATTGGCTGCTTGTCAATAATAGAGTTAACTCGGTCAAATATTGCAGATGACGCCAGCTCACTGGTTAATTTTAGGAGTAAACCAACGAACGCGCGAGCCAGTCAGTGAGAAAGTGAAAGACGACTCTGCCTTCACTTGCCCGAAAAGACTTGTTAACAGGATAGCGTCTGTAGATGTGGATGTAGATGAACTGATTAGATTATGTCAAAGCAATGCGACCAAATCTCCCGTTTCTCCGGTTTTCCCCGTTTTCTAAAATCTAACAACAGGCCAAGTTGTTAAACAGGGGAAAAAGTTGGTCGCCTTTGACCGGTCATGGGAGACAAAAAAATAGTGATAATTAGATATAAATGGAGATCTGAGTAAGGTGGCGTGTTTGTCGCATTGTCGTCGATGACTGATTATCAAAGATGTGTGTTAGCAATATTCGCGCTTCGTCTTTACGCCAACGGCTTTACCTTCTAGTTAGTAAGCCTTACTGCCATTCCACGCACACCGACCACGACCGACCACCTTTAAGGAGCAATCAATTAAAACCAAACATTAATGCAGATAAGCGAAAGACCATAATTAGCGATCCAGTTGAGGGCAAGTCCAGTGAAAGTCCATTCTTAGCACAAAAAGTGCGTTATTTGTCCGTGTTTGTTCAGACTAAACAAAGACACAATGTTTAATTAATTATACAGACGATCCGGTCTATTGAATAGGTAAATAGATTGCCGATTGCAAACTGTTAACTCAGCGAATTTAAACTGCAGAGATAATTTGTGTTGTCCATTGACCAAAGTCCAGTAAGACTAGTAAGTTGCCACTCGGCAACCGGCAGCACTGACTCCAATGGCAATTTATTAGACGGCAAATCGAGTAAAAGTAAAGTTCGCTAAGCCAAGTGCTTCATCATAAGCCAATTAGTACAAAGCATTATGAGAGACAATGGCGGTGTGACTGTGCCATATGAATGCAACCCAACCGAATCGATAATGAATTTAAAGTGCCAGCCAGGCAGTGCCTGTAATTGATGCTTCCCAATTAGTGGCCTACAATGAAGGCAAATGGCAATTGGTGCCATTCTCCACTTGTCAAGTGATTTCTCCATTTTCCATTTTTGTCTAATCGAACAGGAAACTGGCCTAATGCACCAGAGTGGCAACAATGGATGGCCATCGAATACACGAATGGCAGATAGGCTACAACAAGGCATGCATCCACTGTCGTCCATTGATGGCTCGTTAGCCACTCGCAATGCTTGTGTTGTGCTTGTTGTTGTCGAACAAGCAACAAAATAGAGACAAATGTTTATACTTTTATGCTCTCTCCAATTTGGTGCCTCTGTGTGCGCCTGTTTTAATCTAAATCAAACCAATTTAGATAAGTGAAACTAGACACTGAGCCAATTGAAGAGCAGTAAACACAGACACGATTAGAGACACAACGTCAATTGAGATCAATTAATGTTTTCATTAATTTTCATAATGATCGAATATTATTTACTCGCTTCGACATGCACTCCACTCAAGGAGTGTCTCAATAATCGTGATTGCACTCTACGCCAATTGCTCGGCGAACAGACAAACAGCACACAACGGCCTACAACTGCTGCTTACTAAGTAACTTTACGCGCCGATAGTCGAAGGATTACAAGACTACACACAAAAGATGTTCAACCTAGCAGAGAGGAATGCAAGAATTTAAAAATTCAACAAGAACACTAATTCATTTGACTTAATGATGGGCGCTTGGCAGAGATAGGCTAGCACATTAGAGCTATTATCGGGGGAGAGAGTAGAGCCATGCTGATGACAACATCGGCCACGATAATGTTCATATTAATTGAAGGCTAAATCAAACAATGCTAATGATGCTAACCGGACTGATGCGGTGCATTGATGTTGTGCTGCTGCCGTACACCGAGCCGAGCCTCCCTTCAATCCAGTTTGGCGCTAATTGAAATAAATGTTCACTATTAGATTAAAACAAATAGACACACCAGATACGGCTTGACAAGCCTGTCTCCCTTCGAGTCATCATAATGGGCACACTTAACTTTGTGGATAAGGTACAAAGAGATACAATTGCACAGAATCAATCAAACCGAGTCCATTTTGGCATCGATCTATGCTCGATCGGACAAAGTTCTAGTTGATTAATTTCTGGTATCATTTTTGTGCACTCGCATAATACCGATCCATATTAATTCATATTTGTTCGATAGTGTTCCGTGTGAGAAAAGGTCTAAAAAATCGAAAAGTCAAGTGATATGACAAGCCAAAAGCAAACAACAATAGTAACAACTTAGCTTGGGTGATCCAGAGGTATTTGTACCCAAAGTCCAGTGCTGTACAAAGCAACACATTTAACACGTTCTCATTATTGTAGTTTTAATAAATCGATACACAACATAGAATTTTCAAAATTAAATTTTTTAAATGATAATAATAATAATTACCCATTAATTAATAAACTAATTTGAATAATTGACAATTATACTGATAAACTTCTTAAAACACTTTTATCGTTTCAGACCTGAACCGTTAGTAAAACGCTTAATCGTCACCTGCTTGATGACCAGTATGCGACCGAATCTATAGCTCCGAGTCATCTGCAACCCGTTATTATGGCCGGCAAGTTTGGACCAACAAACGGCCATGACCGGAACTGCCCTGGGCCCTCCATTTGTACTGAAGGAACGTCAGTTTCAGGCAAGCTCTACTCTCGCTTCGAGTGTGACTGGACTCGATCCAAACAGACCAACTCCTAACCTCGCGGTGTTCACCGATCACTTGGCACTCCGCAGTGAGACTCACTGGTGCGGAAATCAGACCGGTGGTTTAGTGCAACCCAAAGAGTGGTGTCATCGAAAGGAAGCATTCGAGTCGAATTGGTCAACCTGGTCAGCGAATAGGTCAGTGGACGGAGCATCGTTACAGCAACGGGTCGCATCGTCGCAAACCACCGATGATGTCAATTGCAGTAGACTAGAGCCCAACTGGTCACAGGCCATCGAGCCCGCGCATTTCTCCAACCAATTAGTTCTGTTTATGATCACTTGTTTACTCAAGTCGCGTCTTTGCCGCCCGACTCCACTGAGCAAATCGAGTGCACCTCGCATCCGTGCTGCCATCTCGTCAAAAGAAGACCCACCACTTTGTCGGTGGCCTTTGCCGCAACCTCGGTCGCCAGGACGGCCTGACCGATCAATCTCGTTGGTTGGTAGCGGTTTGCTTCTCTCATCTGAGCACTGCCAACATCACTCTAATTAAGACCTTCATCATCTTGTTCATCCATCATTGGCTTTGTTCCATCGCTGCTTACTCCTCTGCCTAATCTTTGCATCGCTTGCCAAATCATTCTAGCCAAGTTTGTTTCAGCTCCAATCAACCACAAATTTTGCAACCCCCAATTCGAATGCCAATCTCGCCCACCACCAATTGACTCTCGGTAATCTCACTTGTCAAGTGCTTTTATGGAACTTGGTTGTGCTAATCTAAATTTGCAATTGCCATTAATTGCCCTAGGTCGGTCTGCAAACTGTCACAAAGCGGCGTTTAGTGCAATCGGGCTGTTCTGTTTGAATAGTGAGCGAGTGGTTCAATCAATTCTCACTTTGATTTGCACGTCGAGATTGTTCAAGTATCAATCAATTCGATTGTCGGATCGATCGCCGCCTGTCTGGCAGAGTCCGAGCAAGTTCGAGCCACCGAGAGCGCGTCCTAGGAAGCCAATTGGATCACCATTGGAGCAATTATCGATCACCTCGGCCTCGGCACCAATCGGAGCTTTGAATAGCGCTCATCACCGCCTGTCACTCACCGCTCAGTTTGTTGCAGAAGTGAAGCACTTTAATCCTGCCCTGCGTGACCTCAAGCGGGCACCATTACGGCCGTTCCCAGTTCGTCCTCCTCTTCTTCAGGCGTCACAAGTTATTCGTCCTCTGTGTCCAGCACAGCTAGCACAGCGCCCGTCACTGCCTGCGCCAACTCTTACCTCACTTGGGACGCCCCTGTGCCCGAACGCGGACCTAACTGGCGAGAATCGACTGAGCGCACCAAGGGAGAAGAACCCAAAAGCAAGTTACTCTGTTCCTGCAGCAGCACCAAGTACAGCACCAGCAGCCGAAAGAGCACCAGCAGCAGCAGCAGTAGCAGCAGTAGTAGCAGCAGTTTGATCGGTCCGGTCCAACACCGGCCATTAGAGGACCACTATTGCTACGGCTACTACAGCACCAGTAATCTTCTCTCTGCCACCGGCGATTATCCCTGGGGAGACAAGGCACAGGAAGAAGAAGACGAGCACAAAAGTCGAGCTTTCACCGCACGCTCCGCTTTACGTCACCTGTTTGCCCGGATCGGTCGAAGCCGACTCGGTGGTCACTGTGATCCGTACAACTCGTTCATCTCCTCTCCTTTCTCTCAGCGTTCTTCCTCTCTCCTTTTACCGGTCCTGGATTTGCACAGGGGCGTCTCCGCAGTAGCGAGCTCTCGACACGAGACAAATACGATGTCTTTCCTGTTCCGCTTAGTGCAGTACGTATCGAACACTTTCCATTGGTAGTCCACCAATTGGTCCATTATCCTGAAACTGTCTCCTTGGATTGCCTCCACCACCTTCTCCTTCTCCCCTACTCCTCCCCTATTGCGCCTCTCTTCCTCCTACCTTGTGTTCCTTGTTGACCAGTCCACTAGAGGCTTATCCCTAGGCTAGTTGAATGCAGTGAGTGTGAAGTGGCCACTGGTCATCTCACCAGCAACCAGTCAGTCCCCCAGGCTAGCTTGGACAATGCTCATTACCGTGCACAATTAAAAGTGCTATCTCGGAAGTCATCTTGATGGATGCTTTTAAACGAATGCATTATCGGTTCAGTACCGTAGATTAGATTAGATCGGTCCTTTTATCTCGCATCTTTCTTTCATTGGCCTTGTTGGCATTCAATGAAGTGAGCAAATTATTTGGGCTTGCCGTACCGCTACAATTCTGACCTCGTTCATTCCCATTGTTTTGTTTGGTCGATTTCTAATTTTGAATTTGTTAATTCACAATTGTCTTGCCTTGCTCGTTAGACTATTTTATGTAGGAACGAAAGCAAATTATCGACAAATGAGCGGACGTAAGACTAGGAATTAAGTGTGCTTTTTGGCCATTCGTTGGCACAGACAGTCTGAGCCCTTTGATTGGGCCACCGTACTCACCAATGACTAGGCTCATGAGCAGACTGGCTGATTCGTCAAAATAGACAAATTTAAATTAAAATTCTCCAAACTAATTTCTCCTTTTGTCAGTTATTTCCTCTAGTGAGTAACTCTGCCATTTGAAGTCGCACCGACCTAGAATATCTAAGCCGTTTCTTTGCCTCAACTGCCTTCTCTCTCGCCGACACGATTAGCCGATTGTGTAGAGTCGAATTGAATTCAAGCCCGATTATTGTCTAATTAAAAGCGACTTAGCCAACACAGACCGAGCAGGGTTAGCAGTACCGTTGAGTCTCTGCCGATTGTCTCCTCTTGCCACCACTTCGGTTTAGATTGGAGCGAGTCGAGCGCGAAGGCGCCATTGTTGCAACCAAGTGCATTAGTGACTAATCAATGCTAACTAGCTGCCAGCAAAGAAGCCAATAAGGAGCTGTACATAGTAAATTTTAACTTGTTCCACTGGACCAAGTGCAATCAGAGCTTCCATTCTCGGTCTTTAGAGCCACATGCTCATGAGCTAGAGCCTTCCGTGCCGGAGCGAGCGAGTAACGGGCACCGAGCTGAGCCGAGCAAAGCACTCAGTGCCACACGACCTAGCAATCAAGGCAATCCGATCGTCCAAGGTGACCACCACTGACCAATATGCTTTTTAAGCACTTTGAGGACACTAACGCATTGTACGTGCTAAGTATTCTATGCATTCGTTGCATTGTTTGCATTCATTCTTGCTTACACCTAACCAAGGTACAGTGAAAGCCCACGAACCGAGCTAAATAGAACAGCCTTTAACTAAGTGGATAATGCATGGCACATGTTGATTGGTCAAAAGACAAAAAGGTCCAATTAGAGCTGGATTACTGTCGATATGTGCCAATTCGAACTTAATGGGTTATATGCAGTACGGGTAATTAGCAGACCAACATGTCACCACATCAGTGCAGGCATGCAATGTTATTTTGTTTTATTCTACAAACTATTAATAATGGAAACAATGAGAGCGAGCAAATATTTGCTTGAGTTAATGCCATCAACTGAGCCTGTGATTGAGCCAGACGGAACAAGCACAACATCCATAATTACAAATGGGCACAGGCCACAAAGGCACTGTAACGAGACTAATTAATAGTGATCGGCACTGATGCAGCCAAACAGGTGACAACGCGCCCGACGCGATCCATCACCCTGACCGTGTGTTGCGTGTCTCAGCCCAGTGCCAGTCCAGTCATTGCAGTGCCAATCAGGTGCCTCACTCCACGGCATGGCCCAGTGCGGGCAAGTGAGTTCGCAAGTCACACCACAATATCGCTTTCGCACTCGAGTGCAAATTAATTCCATCCCGATTGAGTCCGCCATAGTGCCATCTCAGACTTGCATGCCCGTCCATTGCCTTCCGAGCCTTCTCGTCCCGTCCTTCCATTCTTGAACCAAGGCGTTTCTTCCTAATTGGATTTGCATTGCCACATCTTGCATGCCACTTTAAAGTGTGACCGCTTTGTGAATGAGACTGCATGCAAATACCTAATGCCAATCGACTGCATGCAACTTGGCCGCGACACGTCTAATCAAATGACAATTTGCAAATTAACTCTAGACCAGTGCTGTAGAGCAGCAGTAAATCTAATAAGCTCACCTCTCGGTTGTCTTTTCAGACAGTAAAAGCTCGCCTGTTCTAGATCACTCGACAGAAATTGTCCAATTGACTCGGTCTCTAATGCCCATCGGTTTGTTTAGTCAGGTTCACTCTTCCAAGGTTGCTAGTGCCCTCCTCGGAGGACAATTTCGTGTCGGCAGAGAACATTCACATAGGCAAAAACTCGAAATAGACTCAAGCTCAACTATAGTGATCAGTTTAGAAGTGAGATGGCAAGTCAATTAGCATTAGAGAAGACTCTAGTGGCATAGATCGCATAGATCGCCTAGACCACATAGACCACATAGACCACATAGACAACATAGACCACATAGCGAACGTAGACCACAACGACCACATAGCACTCGTTCATCGATTAGTGCCATGAAGCCAATTGGCTTGAAATGATTTTGTATTGTATTGCTCAGTAATGCTCACCATTGTTGCTTGTAATGACGCGATCATTTGTTTACCTCGAAACAAGCTCACTCATCACTCTTAGGGATTGCTCGTTGCTTCTTAAAGTTCACTCGATTTCAATTGACTTGCGGCACAATTCGCTTAAGCACAAAGCATTTGATCCTCACTCGATTCACACAGTACACCAGAAAAGCACTCCAATGAAAACATCTCAAATTAGTCGTAACAAATGGACTTGTTTGTTGTCGGCTAGTAAGTGATGAATAATTGATTCGACAGTAATCACTGCTCATAATGAAGTGACAGCAAAAGCTTTCAAACATATATCGATAAATGTGAATATATGATTATATGGTTATTTGAGCTATCTATATCCAAAGTAATAAGTGGAGGTCATCAAAATCAGTGGATAGTTTCTCTTCGCGGGCTTTTACTGTACCTTAGCTTGTGCCTGTCACAGTTAACCGTAGTGCATCGATAGTTGCTCACTAGTTGTTCAGTGACTAGTGGAACAGCTTCTCAGTGTGTACCATGTGTAGTATGTAGCACACCATTGATAGTCCGAGTAAGTGTAGTGTAGAGTAGCACTGTAGTGAATAGTAATACTAGCAAGTATTGTTCTGTAATGTTGAGATGTAGTATCAGGTTGCCTGCAGTCGTCATTCACAAAGCGGTTCAGGTAGCAATCTAGAGTTGTAGCAATGTAGAGTCGAGTTTGGCTTGTTCTGTTGATTCATTTTGTTCACTTCTAATTTGTTTCTTTCTTTTGCGTTTCTTGTGTTGTTCCTTGGCCTCCACCCGACCCTGACCTCTCCTCCTGGCACCTGAACCTCTCCTGGGTCCTTCTGCACCGGTCACTGGTCCGACCCACTCGACCTGACAACCTGTCCAACCCGAACCAATCGCCCACTCCTGGCCTGTGCTTTGTGCCACGGTATCTAACCATTTCATTGGTCTTTTTCCTCTTCCCTACCGTGCCCATCTGCCATCGTTCTCTTTGGCATTAATTAATTAGATTTCACGATTTAATTGGCGGAATTCATGTTCCGGTTGACGACGGCGTCGACAAATTGAACCGGAAATACACGTTACTCGTCTTCCTATTCCTAGCATTGCCCATTTTCACCAAACAGTACATCGGCGATCCGATCGAATGTTTCACGCCAACCTACTTCACCGAACCACAGGCTCGCTATGTGAATTCATACTGCTGGACAGCATCAACCTACTACCTAGTCGCGGCGGACGCAGACGAAGATGACTACGAAAGCTTCACCGGACAAGTGAGTAGACAATTTTCCTGCATTGCATTGATAGTCGATTGTTATTGATGGCCCGATGAGGTCGCGCCAATAATTGTGCTACTGCCAATATGGTGGCGATGATTAATTAGTGTCCTACTGGCTCTGGTCACTCCGATTAATGTTTGCTAATGGCCAGACTACAATCTCGATGACTGCAATGGCTTTATTTAATTATTCAGTCATTTATTGTGGTGCCGCCTTTGTTTGGTCCTCTCTTTAGCTATTTTGTCTCTGTATTTTGTCTCAAATATTTGCCAATAAGACTGACAGACAACACAAACAAACAGTGCAAGTTAGTGCACTGTCAGTACCACATTGGGCTAATCAAAGCACATCACGACACAGCCACACAGCAATGGTCGAATAATTAGAATACATGTGCAATGAGACAGAAAACGAGTGAAGGAATGCGTTGCATGCAGAGTCATTGGCTACATGCTATATTGGCAATGGACAAATGCCACAATCAAACCGTCCTCAGACACTTTGCCCATTAGCAATGCTACCAAAATAGATCGCCAAAGCAAACAGACTAACCATTTTACTGGTAACTTGCTGGCCCACAAACCCTGCCCAAGGTACAAGGCTAGATGTGCCACTAATGGCGGCCTGTTAATTACTGCCGGCAAGCTGCGAAAATCGATTCCTGGTGACTCGGTAATTCCCGATATTGCCCGGTGTTGGCTGCTTCTGCCATGGCTGCAGCCCTGCTTTGCACTGCATATCATCTAGAGTCTAGATTCTAGACGGCAAATGCATTGCTCATGCCAAGCAATAACTAGTGGGAGTGAATTCAAATGAACACGCCGAACACGTTAACACACAAGTTTGTCCTTAACTCGATACAATCTATTTGATTGGTAAGCACAAATAAAAGAGTTATAAATGGCGGACCATGCAATTAGAGGGAAACTGAAAGGCTGATGGCTTCAATTAATGCAATCAGACAACTGGTGCCGAGTGAAAGAGTGGGCATCGTCAGTTATGATAACTTTGTAATAAAAGTGTTATTATCCTCTAAGTGGCTTGTCTATATAGGCAATCGGTGCAAGAGTCACTTAGATGCAGCGAGATGTACTGCCAACAACTGCAGCCATCATTACCACTGTGTAGTCATTTTTATTGATTTCAATAAAATGGCCCAATTAATTGGGTGTGCATGATGCCACTTACTGCTGCCAGCAGACAGGCACCAGCAACAACTAGTCCAATGAATGACGGTAATCAGCCTGCCTGCCAACAGTTAATTGAATAACTTTGCAGCCATCTCGATTGTGATTGTGCCACAGAGTGAGTGAGTGCAATAATTCAATTTCAATTAGAAACACCAACACCACTACACTTGCGAAATCGCACTAATTTCTTCGTTGAAATATTCGCTTTCCAGGCAGTGGAGTACTTCTGTGCATCTACGTGCCAAGCACTCACCGCAAAGGTCTAATGCACAACACTGGATGGACTTGAGACCTAACGAGCCTAGACCCGTTGCACAGAGAGCAATGCACACAAATGAATGCAAATTGCCTTAACTGCATTACGACTTTGTGGATTGGCACAGATCGAGATTGATAGCAAACAGATAAGGCCCTTGTGTGTTTGTGCTCTTGCCTCACCGGTATTGGACAAGCAATGCACCATCGGTTGCATCTCCCATTGATCGGCAATTCAATCACCGACTTGATCGGCGAGTGTGGCCAGGCAATTATGTCGAAGTGAAAGGCCATAGCAAAGAAGAAAACCATAAATATGTAAATAGACAGTGATCACAACTATGTGAGAGCACAATTGCTAAAAGGCTCTGAGGGAAATGTAATGAAAAGTGAAATCAAATTAAGAGACGCAACACTGGCGAGAAATTGGCAGGATTTGGCTCAGATTTAGCTTTGAATTATTCATCGAGTGCTTTGCAAATGGTCCGCTCGCTCTCGGTAATGATCGTTCGGACACGGCAAGATCTGTCGCCCGAGTGGTCCGAGCCATGTAAGGTAGACCCACATATCGACATCGATCAATTAAGGTGACACTAACGAGCCAGTCAAATAAATGGTGACACGCACATAAATCAGCACTGCTTTCACTAGGGCGACGAAATTGCGACCATTCACTGCCGAGTACTCGTGGTAATGTCTGTACTGGCGCTTGGCTCTATTGTCAATATTACTTCTCACTAATTCTATTAATCGCCAATTCAACTCTTTGCCTGTCTTGCCCTGCCTCTGAGTGCATCACTGTGCTTGTGGTTCATTTGGATTAGGAAACAATTTAAATTTCAAATTTGCCTGCAAAAATGTAAATTATTGCTTCAATGGAACCACTTCGGAACCGAACCTAGTGAAACTGCTTTTCTAGCCAAACAAGGCAAGATGAAAGCGAAATTAGAACAGAATAGACAATGGGCACAAGCAGACGGCAACGTGATCATCGATTTGACCCGAGAGTTGGCCTGCACTGGCTCTAATGATCTCTTCTCCATAAATGGCGGTTCTAATTTCCTGCAATTGGCACCTCCCGGCAGTGGTGTCTTCTACCTGAGTTTTGTGCCGGAATCGATTCTTTAATATTTAAATTAAATCTCAACCCTCGCTGGCCTCATTCCTCACTTGGAAAAATGCTAATTTGCTTCATTCTTCCATTCTCTCGAGCGTTGCAAAATCTTTTAAAATTAAACTTGCAAATTTGCTCTCGAACCAGTAGGTTAGTGAGGTTGGCGAGCAGGCCGGCGATTGGCTAAGCATATGTTTGTTTACTATTGCGACTGGTTACCGTGCCTGTCCTATACCTGAACCAAGGTGCAAATTACTGCCGGTCAGATGAAATGCACACCTCTGGTGTGCTGGGTGCCGATGTCATGTCAGCCGATCAGCTGGCCCGAACGGACACTCAATTGTGGCTTTAATCAACTGTCCGCCACTGCCAAATTACACACCTGAGACGAGACCCGAACGGACTAGGCCAACTATCCTCACTGTGCCGTATCGAGTACACGTTTCCACTGGCACCGAGCGAATCTCGTCTTATGTTGCTTTTGCATAATTATGGCCTTCCTGACAGACTGTCACCCACCGTGCCACAACACCGCCAATTGGCCATTTCATTTCCATTGGCAGTTACCTTTTGATTAATCGCACTCGGGTTGAGTGGCACGATTCGGCAATTGTGCCTCGGTCATGTGTCCATGTGTGCATGTGTGCATGTGAGCGGTGTGAGCGGTGTGAGGTGTGTGGTGTGCCAGTGTAATTATTGCAAATTAAATAGTTCTCCGTGAGCTACCTGCGGACCACTTTAAATCGAATGCAATGTGCCACATACGATGTACTAAGATTGTGACAGAGTGGGACAAAGTTGTCTGTCAGTGATTGCCATTGGCAGTAGTGTGCAATTTGCAATGACACCCCGACCAGCAAATTGCCAACTACCAAACGAGAATTGTCTGGAGCAGGGCTACGAGCAACGATCGAGTGCGCTGTCTGATTGCGATGCACACCAAATCAAGAGCATTTATCTTTCCGGTCCACATGGCTACAGAGAGATAATAATGGAAGTAATGTTTTAATAAGGACAAATAAATGGAGAGTTCCATTTGTTTTCAATGGAACAATTAATAAATGAACGCAACGGATCGCTTGGCCACACAAGTGCCCACTAAGAGACACCGCGATGCACTAAGAAACATGATGACAGCACCACCAAACGATAATCACCGAGCGAGTCAGCCAATCGGGCAGAATAGAGCGGAACCAGTCCGGGACGGAATTAAAACAATAACCACCAATTGACATTTGCTGCGAGTTGCCAAATTGGGACGACTAATTGAATCGAACTGATAAGCACTCTATTGGCCAGCGAATGCATTCAAAGCCTCAAATGCATTCCACTCGGCGGTAATTGCCACAGCACAGTCCTAAGAAATGCTCAACTTAAATTATAGACTGCCGCCGTGCAATCGTAATTGAAAACACAGAAATGCTCGCTGAGCAATGCCTTCGACGAAACTAGTGGCACCAGTGGTACTACCAAATGGCTTTCCAATGTCGATTGATACACGAAAAGGGCTCGAACTGGTAACGAGCAACGGACCAATTGGCCAATATTGCAACGTCAATTGCGCCATCCAAATTAGACTCCAATGTCTAATATGGGCACATTTATGAATAATATTACCCACAGTACTGGCAGGACTATAAACATCCAACCAGACGAACAGATAAATTAAGTTGAGCTTGCCGGCAATGCGTTCATTCGTTTGCTCGGTCGCTATTTTGGTGGGGTCGCCATTTGAGAAGCTAATTTGAGTAAATTACCGCAAACAGCACCAAATAGAAACAATAAAAGTAAATTGGTAATTGAGAATGGAATCGAATGAAAATTGCATTTTGCTTTTCGATGCGGAAGGAGGAAGGAGTGTGCCAGCAAGACGGTTGAATGACATTCGAGATTGGCCCAGTCCAGTACCGCAATGGCACTCGAGCCATAATTTGCACATTTAATTAGTTGCCATTAATGACATACACACACACACACGCACATTGTATTTGGATGGTCCATTGGTCGTATCGAGTGGCCAAATGTCAAAGCGAGTACAAGCACAGTGGTATCGATCCATTTTGCTCAAAACTGTCACCGCTGGCAGACAATATCGACAATGGCACTGGTCAGAGTGTCACAAGTTGACAGCCTTCAAGGGGAACAACATAGCCAGACACGCACTTGACCAGTCCGAGCGGACAACTTTGATTAGATTTCTTTGTTTATGTCACCAGTCAGCAATATAATTAGCTAATTAGACGTATGGACAGTGCATCGAATCGACCGATTGCTGCACACGAACATGACTGCCGAGCTTGTCCGTTGCAGTGTGATGCAATAAGCCAATTTGGCTCGACATTGCAGACAACAGTTTGATGCATGGTGTCGTTGTGCCAGCGTGCCAATAAATCGGTCTGTCTAATTACAGTAAGTGGATGCTCTAATTTGACTAATTGCGCAATTGGAATTAGCATAAACAATTTTTTAACCTTGATTTTTGTTGACTTAAGAAGGGCAAACACTTGAGGGTTAGAAATTCAATAAATGTGTGAAGGCAAACTGATCGCAAAATCAGTACACCAACGCTGACTGTGAGTGATTTGGAGAGAGTCCACCAGTTTGAGCTCAAGTGTAACAGTAATGAGCAGCATTGTCACTGATGACCGATCAAAGGTAGTTTTTCTTTAAAATTTAGAGTGAACGAGCTAGCAGACAAATTAGCATCTATTTAATGTGGACCATCAAGTGTGTCCGATAATCGATTCTTGGAGGACAATCTCCCATTGTAGCACTATTGTCGTTCAGTAGAGAATTGTCGTTTGCTGGCCAAAGGCGTCCATTACAGTGGTAATCAAAGTTGCCTTCACCTCAGTACATTTACGACAGTTGCGGCGAAGTATGCATGTTTGGCTTGACCAAATTAACAACCAAGTGATAGTAACTGATAGTTGTTGTTGGTACTGTGTTGTGGTACTGCTGCCCAATCAGAACATGATTTATTAATAATTAATCGAACTCATTTGGCAGTAACTAATTCCAGTCCATTTGCTATTTATTATCGTTATTAATTCTACCAGTACACAGGGCCAATCGGTAATTGATAGATAGAGAAAACAATACGATCATCTTTGGATGTTAGTGGTGATGCTATTGCTGGTGGTGGCAAAGTCGATGTCGATGGTGACCGGTGAACGGAGATGCCGATGACACGGTCGCAAATCACATTAGCCAACGAGCTTGCCTCCTTTAATAACATTAACTGTAATGAGCAGATAGACAGAGGTGGAGCAGATGCCCACTGACAACATTTGAACTTTCCTTTCTGTTCAGTCTTTTAATTAGTTTTCATAAATTATACAAACGAGATGTGATGCAATTCACATGGAGAAATAAATGGAAAATCATTTACCACCGAATACGACCAAATGAAAACAAATTGCCGGACAAATATGTAGAGAAAGTGGCCATTGACCATCGGTCAGTGGTCAACAAACGATCTCCCCAGCGAATCATAAACTTGTCATTGCCATACTATTTGTGGATAGCGTTTAGAGCAAAGCACATCTTTTTATTCCGCACCACTGTGCTTATGCGAAGCCTTGCTTAAATCTAGCAGCCATCTATAATGAATCTTAATATAAGCAATAACCTAATAACCACTAATGACAGTACCGACCACCGGTGTTGTGTGTGCGAGTGCGAGTGCACTTTTCTGACCAATAATTACTGGCAACACGTCTTATCTCATTATTTCACACGAACAGCATTGTTGTAACTGAAGTTTTCACTGTACCCACTGATAAGACAATCATCTGCATTTGAAGCAGACAAACTCAACTGAGAAACAATTAATGTGTTGGTTTACTTTGAACTTCTTAGTGGTGGCAATGCGAAGCCATTTTGTAAGCCAATTTGAGCCAAACTGACACTTATTTGTTAGCTGTCGCTTAATAAAGTGTAGCAAAGAACAGTGCCCTCACTCAGCTCGTATTATATTCTCGCTGTATTGCCAACCAAAAGTAACGTGTCCGAATGGATGCGGATTGAGCTAATAAATGTCCGGTTAGTGAAGGTACTCGGGGCAATGTTTCAGTGCAGGCAAAACATGCATTATGCAACTGAGTGGCACTGGCACCAAGTGGCAAGTGTGAACACAATTAAATTGTCTTATCGCTCGATTAAGATTGAGATGCAATTTACCAGCACAAGTGTTACTTCTAATTGGTGCGAGGCACTAGCCAAAGTGGTGCAGGACACAACACGCAGCCTTAGAATGCGGGATAAATTGCGAGGCCACCCTGACAGAATTGCCACTGTTATGACTGGTGCAATGGTGCAATGCTAAGAAAGGCAATTGTGTCTGCAGTGGACAAGGACAGTGTTGCTTTCGTCAGGCGAATAACAAAATGAGAAAGTGAATTAGAGGAAACCATTAAAAATTATCATGACACAAACAGTCGTGGAGAGTTGGTTTGTGTTGGCCACAAATGGTGCCAGTTGAATTGATTGTGAATTAACACAGTCAGATAGGCACTGGACAGATAAATAATAATTGCTCCCATTATTTGCTTATGACAATTTTGTGCTTCACTTGAGTGTTGCAGTGCGGTGGTGTGGCCACTGGCCAGTCATCACAGCCTCACGGGTACACCAGTGTCTGGCGGTGTCGCGACATAGTCGCTCACTACACTCACTTGGCTCGCTTTCTTCCATTTGCTTAATTTCTTAACTTGTCACCGGCTATTGCACTGCAGAATATTATCCCAAATGAAGAGAAGAAACGAACCAACAGAAGAAAGCAAAATTAATGATTTATTCGATGCTTCCTAAAGTGAGATTGTTATGCGCTTGACAAACTTGTTCCCAATAGCGTTCTGCTCGGCTGTGGTGCCATTGTGCTTTGCACTACTATTTGTTTGCCATGTTTGTGCCATCTTTCTGCCTTACTGCTCTTGGCCAAGCGGACGTTTCTTGCCGAGTATTGGCGAGTGAACTGGCCTAGGCGACCAAAGAGATGGTGTGATAGTGTGATCCATCAGCATAAATAATTGGCCCGAGCTCCGGCACATATCGGGCCAAGACAAGCCTCTCACAATGTCAGATGGCCAGTCGGTATCTGAGAAGGGCCAGTCGGCAAATAAAACAAAGCCACTTGTCGGGAATGAATTTCCTAATGATTTTATCATGCTAATTATGTGAGATAAGAGCAGAGTCATCTGCACCAACAATCGATATCGACTAGATTGCTCTCTTATCGTTGCGTCAATCTTGATCGAGCACGAAGTGACAAGTCGTGTCTGTCACAGTGACTCTGAAGCACAACACCGACAATGCACACCGAACGTGTCGCAAGCCGACACAGAGTTGCACTCAACCCGATGCTATCTGCCACCAAAGGGCCACCAGTAAGGCAAACACCAGAAATGGCCAAATTAGAGAACACTGTGCTAACGAGTGAGCAATGGATCGGAGTGTTGTCCTCTGTCTAAAGGCTACACCAAAGCGAGACGATCAACGTCTCCATCATAAACGATCGAGCTTGGTTCTTCAGTAACTTTAAATTCTTTCTAGCTCTTGCACTTTTTGTTTCCTCTCTGTCTGAGCTTGTTTTCTTTGTTGGCTGCTTGTTCATCTGCTCAAAGCAAGTGAAAATTAACAAAGGCCAGAGAAAAGAAAAATGAAGATTGCCTCCCGAGATAAAAACGACCGAGACTACAGAGGAACCGAGCGAGCTTTGAATTCATTTATCATTGGCCAAATTGAATCAAAATGATCGAATTAGAAGCCCGAAACAACTCAAGTTGGCATTGGGCCAAACCAAACCAGTACCCAAGGATAATAAAACAATAAACCCAGCCGAATTGAACAATTTCCCTTAGCTGCCGGACTAAAGTGCAATGGTTCTTTCGGTGACGAATCCGTCCGGCCATGTGGCTGCAAAACGGTCTATATATAGCCGGTCTAATGCTTCTCGGCCCGAGCAAGTTCGGTCAAAGCGACGGATGAAGTGCATGCACCACTTACTGGCCCATTCATCTGGTCCATTTGCAGTCTATTAATAATAATTATTCCATTAATTGCAAGTTAACTCTTTCATTACGAGACCAATGCGGTTTTGCGCGCAATGTCTCAACAACAAATGCTGCCAACTCGAACAAAAACAAAAAAAAATTAAAACGAAAACAATCTAATTACGCAATATGGGAAATAATGAGCGATGCAGAGCAATTAATTGCGAGTTTAATTTAAATTAATGACCTGTCGGTGGTACGTGTGCTAAGGTTGACGGTGATGGCTCGTTGAGCTAAGACAAATTGTTCAATGCGCTCATTGACTATGGTTCATTACTGCCCACTAGGTCTGCTTTACAGGGCGATAATTGCGAATAAACGAGTCCACCGAGAGCAGTATACGCCTAACAGTGTCCAGTATCGGCAGACAATATCCACAGGCCATCCGACCATATCCGGCATTGAATCAATCTGCCTTATCAATGGACCTTATCTCAACCATAATGGCCAATGGACAAACGATACACTGCTCACACTGAGCGATGTATTTAATATGTCTCGACTATGGCCACTGCTAGCCAGATTGAATGGACTCGTTCGATTGCACGAGCCAAGTCAGAATGAGACAAACAATGGCCAGGAAGACAACAAACAGCGCGCGCTTTTTCTTCACACTCGGTGATGGTGACTATGACTGTGCACTGCACTGAACACGGACAACAACAAACAAACGAAAGCATCCAATAAATAATAGATCGACGCACATTGGCTAACAAATCAAAGCCAATGCAAGATGAGACCCGAATGTTTGTGCCAAATGATCTATAGGCGTCCAAATGGCATCAATCCGTGGCGGCCAATACTTTGCCTATTATCAGGCTGGTGGTGTGCGCTCGACTGTCTTGCCCCGACTCCCAGTCTCGGGCAACTTCTTCTGTCTTTGTTTTTCTAGTTTGTCTAGTCTCACAAGTCTTCCTAGTTTCTAGTCCTCTCACCGTGGTACATCATCTGAGCCTGCAGTAAAAAGTGCCAACAAGACTCGGTGTCTGCCAGTGTAGCCATCCATTTAGCACGTTCACTTGCACAGAGTCGAACTAAGTCTCAACTGACAGTGACTCGAGTTGCTTTGCTCGTCTGTTGCTGAAATTATTTTGATGTATGGCAATGCATTCGAATCGAATATATTTGGGCTTTCCTGTTCCGCGGAACGGGACAACCAATGACTAGCGTGACTAAAGTGCATACATTGATGGCGTCACCATAATATGATTACATTATTTTAAATGTGTCTATTTCTATAACGAATTGCTCGATATAGCTCACTACCGACGTTGGCATATATTACCAATAGATAGTATAATATATTAGCCTTGCTCACACTAATCTCAGTGAGGCAACATTGAGGCTTTAGAACGATGGCAAAGTGATGGCAACATGGCTGCCAATAAATAAGCAGACAGCAGAGAAGGCCACTAATGATGATGAGCACCGGGATGTGATGCTGATGCTGTTGGGGATGGTGATGGCGATGCTGATGGCGATATGTCAAACAAATCATAATAAATTGATCCCAGCCAGTCACTGCAGTCACTCAATACCGGGAATTGTCCGGGCTGTAGTGCACACATCAGGACACACCATTCTTCACTACCTCTCAATACTTTTTGTACCCTCAATACTCGCCACTGCCAATTTGGACTTACTTGTTAGTGATGCACAACACTAACAAAGTGTTACATGTGCCACTGCAAGTGTACCAGTAAATTGCAGAATTTCCACACTTGTCAATGTTGCAAGAGTACTCGATAACTGGACCGAAACCAAGATGGAAGTGATCCAAGTGGTTCAATTAGACAAAATTGTTACTATTTGCAGAATGTTAATTGAATTAAGCAAATTCGAAACGAAAACTGTCGGTGTGGGCAAAGCATGCCAATTCGGCACTCGGGCTAATTGAGGAGACAGAAAGCGAGACAAACAAAGAAGTGGAACTTGCCACCAAGGTATTGCCTTAGGTGCCCAGACAATGCAAACACGGCCTCACCGAGGCCATAAACTGCCATTATTGATAATTGAATTAATTAATGGCACAGCATGGTGCCGCATCATTGCCAATTGAAAACACTTCTACTCGCTTATTCGTTCAACCATTCATTTGCATGGGCGCACAAAGTGCAAATGCGCGTTCGAATAGGTTCGATTGAGTTCGATTGAGTTCGATTCTATTTGGCTTGAGTAGAATTGTTTGCATTGCAGGGAATCAATTAAACGGGAATTTGTTTAAGTCCGAATCGAATGGGCAGAATGACGAATTAGGCCAAACAGGCAGTGAGTGTGTTAATCAAATGTAGGCTTAGTACGAATTAGAGATTGGCTCGATGTCTTAGAAGGAAATTAGTTTGCAAACTTGAACTAAGGTGCTAATGAGAAGAAGAAGAATTGCCTGCAAAGTGGAGAGAATTAAATTCAATTACCATCGGAGCCATAATAATGAGGCAAAGCAGGCAATCGGATAGAACGGGCCAGTGAAGTGTCTGCACTCTCGGAATTATGCTCGATAGTCAATGAGCCTGATAATGGTAATGCCACTCTGCCACTGGCAACCGACAGTCCACCAAAGGTGTTGCCGTGCTGCCAACTTGCTCGAGTTAATTGAAGCATTAAGCAGACGAACAAACTTTTAAGACAATGGACCAAATTAATTACGTGGTTTATGAGTGCCACAAATGAAGTCATCCTTCACTAGCACCACAGATTGAGTGATAGTTCGGTACTACTGCCAAACCAAGCCAAAAGCCAAAATGGCCACAATGGATGGCAAAGCTGGCAGGCTCTAAGGCCACTGACTGTGGCTTTACTCGAAGTGGCCAGTTGGGCTCGAATGTGTCTCTATTGACACGGACGACACATCGCGCCGAGATTCGACCAATTAGTGTGCATATCTGAGCAGCCCCGGGCGATATGGAAAACTTTGCAATGAGACAAGCAAAAGGTCACTCGGTGAGCTCAATCGAGTGACCAAGCCAATCGATGTGCTTGTGGTTATTGATGGCCTGAGCAGTAATCGGCCAAGTGAACAAGAATATTATTCTGATTAATTCGTATAATTAAATACATTACGTTATTAGAGGTTCAGTGCTGTCTCACTAGCTCAGCTCGACTCTGTATGGCTCATTATGACTCATTTCGGTGACAATCAATCATTGAATGGAGAGAAAGGATAGATCGAGATCGACTGATACCGATCAGTGTTCAGGCACAAATGGAACCAACGGAAGTGTTGCAATTTATTTCCTTTCTGCCATTCAGGACGCGATTGATAGATCGAGCCTGGTCAGTCTTCAGGCAAGCCATCAAGTCTGTATGGCCATTTGCAGTAATTTTCTCTTTCACTTAATATCATTATCAATCATTGCTTCTGCCAATCGAGCTTGTGAGCATCTATTTATCTTTCTCTATTAGTAATGAATAAATGAATTTAAAACATCTATTAGTGTTAGTGTTGGCCTGCACTAATGCATCCAATGAACATCGAACAGTGCAGTCAATTAATATACGGCAGACAAGCCAACATTGAGTGCTCTCGGTCGTTGTTCTCATTAGCCAGTGTCACTTGCAAATGAAATCATAGAGACCATTGCAATGACCACTGATCGATGTTCTATTTACTGACAAGCAGTGAGCAGTCAATTAATGTTGTCATTGGTGTGACCATCAGCAATGCTTGCTCACATTGGCTCCAGTAGAATTTGCATGATGCACTAATGATTGGGCCAAGTACCACCGATCGGTCGAGCCAGTTTGACCAACTAAGTATAATTTGATTTGGGACAAATCTATCGGTGTTACCGTGCTGCCCGGACGACCAGCGTGAAGTGAGCCTGGAATGGACAAGTGGTCACATATAGGATAATGGCGAGCAAAACACCGTCTGCCAACTCCACCAACCGAAGTGTGATTTGAATTTTTATAGCGCACTTCGAGATAAATGATCTTGTATGGCGAGAGGCACAAAGCACCAAGGATGATTTATGAAAAGTGGCTAAGGCAAACGAGCCAATTGAAGGAACACATGAACACAGAACAGAACACAGAACAAGACAGCACAGAGATCAAACCATACAAGCAACCGACTTGCAGACAAGCAAATTATCGAGTCATTGTTGCCACGCGGTGATTAGCTCGATATTAATTATGCACACTCATGACACACTTTGATCGGTCTTGGTGGTGTGCCTGACCATGGTGAACCGATTCACTCGTGCTCACCATGTCCTTGATCGGTCTCACCAACGCCCTTTGGCCACACTGGCCGAGTGACAGTCGCCTGAGACTGCAAATGCGTTTGACTTGTGTGCGGATGGTGCAATCTCGAGCGAGGATCACAGAAAGCCGAGCGTGTTTCCAGTATGGCATCAGACCAGATTATGTAATGCTTGTTGGCATGTGAGTGCAAGGCTCAGTGCTTGCCAATGCACTCTATTCATTCACTCATTCATGGCTTATCGCGATCAGTGCAAATATGCTCGGTGGTGCAGCTGTTGGTGAGTTGGCATTGCGAGTGCACATTGCCCATAGGTGAATGAGCCATCAATGGTGACTAGGCACTATCGCTTTATGCAAACGGTGACTGCTAAATGCCTGTGGATCGTCATTATTCGCAAGTTTTGTCTTGTCCCCTCTGTCGACATTACAGGAAGAAAGGCAGAGAATTTCCACAAAAATGATAGATATAAATTGACGCTTTAAATAAATTGAAAAATTCACTGGCTCGAGACAGCCGAGTGAAGCCACTGAGTAGACTGCGGAGACAACACTCGGACAGGCAGACAGAAGGACACAACCAGACAGCGGATATGGAAGAAAGAAAGGCGAGAATTGATTATTTGTGGAATTTTTCGATTCACTCATTGAACCATTCATTGGTGGCATTGTAAGCCGCCAATCTATCTATTCGATTCGATTAGAACCGACAGGCTAGCCTACAGTGGATGGATCACTAAGTGCACCAAACAGTGTCAATGGACACGGACGCTATCGGGCCAGCATCGCACCACGACACACCGACCAACCAATTGAGTCAATCACTGTGCTTCGTGCAAAGAGCTGTTGCTTGTAATAACTGGAAATTTTAAAATTAATTGAATTCGATCTCACTTACTTTTGTCTTCCATCTTGCTCGCCGACTCTCGATATGGCTGCTTGGGCCGGCTCACACCGAACTAGACAAGTCACTTAGGTTAATCAAATCTATCTTTGTCCTCTAATTGAATTACTTACTCCGATCGAGTGCCTTATCGGTCAGAGCATCGGGCCTGTCCCGCCAAAGGACAAACATATCAATTTTCAAATTTAAATTGCTTCCGAGGAACCAAATTAGCTCGATCCTAATTCAATTTGACTGGCTCAATCTCAATCACGCTGACCCAGTTGGAATACACGCCACATGGCACAGCAAACAGCACACGCGGCCAGTTCGCATTAAAATTTATAAAGCCAATTTAGACTGAAAATTTGTCGGCTCAATTTGCATGAGATAGTTCTGGTCAGTGGAATGTTCCCGGTGGTCACCGACGCCACTGGTCACTGCACAGCAAATATGGACATGCACATCGAGTGCAGCAGCCAATGTGTGCACTACCGCACTGCGAGTGTGGTAGTTAATAAATCCTAAATGATTTATTCGCCTTTGGCTCGTTCCGGCCTTGGTATGAGCTGTAATCCTCGCCGGATGGATCATTCACAAACACCGTGTTGCAATAAAACAGTCTTCAGCCCTGGAGCAGCTTTCCGCACAAAGTACATCCCGGCCAGAGTAGGTACACTGGAACAAATGTCTCGCAGTGTCGTTTGGCTGGGTGGTGATTTATACTCGACACATTTGGTGCACTCGGCAGAGGCAGAGACAACACTGCGAGTGCATTCAATAGCAGACTGTCTAATTAGAGCACGGTTAGTGCATTAGTTCAATTGAGCTTTAATTCGACTCGCAGCAACGGTCACAATAACGTCAATCGGAAATGTTCGTTCATAACGGTGAGAGGAGCCAATTGTAATGGCTCCCGATCAGTTCCATCCAATGGACAAATTGAGTCCCGCGCAAGTGTCTCCAAATGAGTGCATCGGCTTATGGCAACCGATTTGACTGTCTCAATCGGGTCGAGTGATGCGCTCAGATGAAATGATTGACATGAGATGACAGTAGAGGAGTGATCGTTACGGACTGACGACCATTAGCACACTTACGGGAGAGAGCCATTAGACGAGCACAGACTGTCAACTGCAACATTGCTTTGTGCACTCAAGGCCACTGACAACTTGCATTCCAAGTAAATAACTTTCGTAAGCAAAATTAAAAATCGTCATCTGAGGCACAATTGAACGGCAAAATGGAATGAGTGCCGAATGGCCACCATTTGCATAATCTAGATTATTGAGTGGAGTCATTAGGTGGCAATCAGCACACCGCAACCGGCACCATTACCTCTCCAAAGTGGCCATCACAGTTGCCTCGTTAGTTCAATTGGTTCAGTAATCGGTTCGAGTCGGCCCGACTGGACCAAAATGAGCGAGCTTTGACTGTACTGACTCAGACAATTTTAACAATTGCAAGCAAAGACGGTGCCATTGAGATATGATGAGAAAAGACGAGGCAGTGTGTGTAGTCTGCTTGGATGCAATGAATGCAATGGACGCAATGGATGACTCAGATTAGTGGCACAATCGAGTGTTGCCCATTCTTCAGTGGCAGTCACACACAGCGAGCCAGCAAGGCACCAGCAGAAGATAATTTGAGAGAGACAACGAATTCGATAAAAAATCACAGTTTCAAAGTGAGCCTCTATGAACAGGCGGCAGTGGGACAGAGAGTGGCCGAGAGTGACTCTATGCAGCCATAATACCATAATGTCAGCTATTAGCGCTAATAATAACGAACCATGGGACAGCCAAGACGGCCAATATTAAAAGACTTTCATTTGCCTGTGCCGCACAAAGAGCCACAAATCAAAATGGCCATCTGTAAGCTTATTGTGTGTGGCACAATATACAATGCTATTAGAATACTCGTCTCCATACGGACGATCACCCCGTGATCGGGGCCCTTTTGCCCATTGGGCCGAGTAACTCCTAATTGGCCACAGGTTCAATTGGTCCAGTTGGGCGCAATCGAGCCCAATTTGATGCATTGCATTTGTCAACTCGTGCTCCCTCGAGTGGAGTCATTTGATTAAGCCTCATTAAAATGGAATCACGGCGAATGGTGGCTAGGCTTTGTTGTTGTCGCCCTAAGTGTGGTTGCATTTTAAAATGGAAATTAATTAACAAGTGAGGCATGGATCGATTTGGGCCAGTACACAACTTGCATGACTAAGTGCTGCCAATAATTAAGTCACGCAGGGACAGATCAAAGGCCGTTCTTATGTAAGAATGCCGAGAGAGGCCAGACCGAGGCGCCATAATTACCGAGCGCCGGCACAAGGGCCTAATTGAAATGGATGCTCTGGATAAGAGGATATTTGTGTAGTGGCAATTTGCATGCAGCCACCAATGACTAATTGAAATCGACTGGCTAGACAGTCAAGCCACAACAACAAACAAGCACTTCTCTGTCCGCAAGGAAGTCGTCCACAAGGATCGTGAATTAGCATAGGCAATAAAATCAATTTTAAATCAATTCGCCAAATGAACTGAGCCCAGTGCAAACAATCGACAGTCTGCAGTCGATATGCAAGGGACGGCACAATTAGCTCTTTTAGATGTTATTTCGTTTATGTCAAGTAAATCAAATCAGTTTAGGAGAAAAGGTGCTTTATTCAATTGATCGCTGACAACAACTAACTGTACATATATCGCTTACATTCATTTTATGCTAACACATACATCAAGACATGTGACTATCGATAGTGATGGACGTTACAATCGTTTACTCACTAAATAAACTCCAACACATTCCCCCCTTTTGGATTGAAAACATCTAATCGCAGATTCTTCCTTAAATTTTCGAATTGAGATTGATTCGTAATTGGTTTGGTAAATATATCGGCTGTTTGCATTTCAGTTGGAACATGGTTAACTTGCGTTTTTTCATTTATCATCGTATTTAAAATCATTCTACTTCTGTACTCTATATGTATAGTTCGTTTGAAGTGGCCGGTCTTGATTTGGTCAACTACCGATTGATTATCACATAATAGGGTGATGTTTGATTCAAACTTGAGTTCATTTATCATTATTTGACGGACCTTATCAGCTTCATTATATCCAAGTACAAGTGCGTTCAATTCATACTCTTGCATTGATTTGCTAGCGTGAATATCTTTTTTGCCACTCCATCCAATAAGGTTGTCGTCTACAAAAATTGCCATCCCAGCAGTCATGTGTGGCTCAAGTTTGTGTCCACCTCCAGAGTCCGTGAACACAGTTAGATTCCATGATTTTATTGGTTTTATGACCAGAGCTAAATTTGCCGTCGATGCTAGATATCGTAATATTCGTTTTGTGGCCTTCCATAGTTTTTCTGAAGGTTTGCTTGCAAATCTGGATACATAGTTCACCGCAAAGATTATATCTGGCCTGGTTCGTCTGGCTATGAAAGAAAGACATCCTATGAGATTACTTACAGGATACTTATCCGGTTCTTGTTCTTTGTTTCCAGCTTCATTGTAATCGTCGTAATTTGCTAAAGGTGTTTCACAGCCTCTACATTCATCGAAATGATACAGTTCTGCTAGCTCTAGGATGTAATTCATTTGATGTAGTTTGATTTCCGTTTCATTGTGAATTATTTCAATTCCAAGATACTTTTTTAATTCGGGAAAGTCGTGTACTCCATATTTCATTCTGAGGATTTCAATAATTTGATTCGCCGTTTCTTCGTCATTAGCGCATATCAGAAGATCATCCACGTGGGTTACTATAAGACAATCGTGTCTAATGAATAGAGCTTTCTCTACTAAAGATGGCACAAAACCGATTTCACCAAGTGATTCACTCAATGTGCCAAACCAGGCTCGAGAAGACTGTCTTAGTCCATATAGTGCTTTTTCTAGTTTCCACACTATATTTTCTTGTTCACATCCGATTGGTGGTTTTATGTATATGGTTTCTTCTAATTTAGCGTTGAGGAATGCTGTCTTGAAGTCTATTTGTTTGATTGTCATCTTTCTTGTTAATGCAATTGCTAACACTAGTTTAACAATATGATCTTCCACTGTAGGAGAATAAGTAGCTTTGAAGTCAATTCCTTCAACTTGAGTGTATCCTTTAACCACGAGTCGAGCTTTAAATCTTTGTTCATCTGTGCCCGGATCTTTCAGTTTGAATACCCACTTTGTTCCTAACAATCTCATGTCATTTTCTAATGTTATTCGAGTGAATACTTTCTTCGTTTCGAGTTCATGAATTTCCTCAAACATGGCCATTTCCCATTCTTTTGCATTGTTTGAAGAGAGAGCTTGTCGTTCGGTTTGTGGTTCATCATAAATAGTCTGCGTTAGTAAAGATAGACGTACTGGTGGTACACCTTTGTTGGTTCGTGGTGATACTCTCCTTGTTGTGTTGTATTGGCGCGGTTGTACGTTTTCTTGTTGGAACATTAATGGCAAGGGTATGTCATTATTATGTTGATTTAGTATTTGCTGTGTATTATTTTGCATTTCTTGTTGTGTTTTTGATTTGTAGTTTTCAGATGTCACTGCTGGAATTAAGTTTGCAAATAGATTTGTGTAATCGATTTCATTTCCTTTTCTGATTCCTAAGTGTTCAAAACCCATCTTATCTTCATAGAAGAATGCAACATCACAAGTAATGAATGTTTTCATGGATTCAGGATCAATAAACACATAGTTTCTTGGTGACAAAGTGTATCCTGCAAATATTGCTTCCATGGTTGGATTGCTGAGTTTATTGTCACGTTTTATTTTCGGTATTACTACAATTGCTAGGCATCCAAAAGACCGTAGGTGATTAGGTGAGAACGATTTATCCCAAAAAAGTTCATATGGAATGTTGTTGTCTTCAGTAGGCCAGACATTGATGAGATAATTAGCAGTTTCCAGTGCTACATCCCACAATTTAATTGGGAATTTAGCATCAGTCATCATTGTTCGTAGAGTATCAAGCAATGTTCTGTTTCTTCTTTCTGCTGTACCATTTTGTTGAGGTGTGTATGGAGTTGTGAATTCTTGCAGAATGCCATGCAGGTACGTTAGGAATTCAGTTAGTTCCATGTTTTTGAACTCTCCTCCATTATCGGTGTGAAATCTCTTTACTCGGTATGGAGCGTTTTGATTTTCATATATGATGACAAATTCTTTTATTTTGTTTATGGCATCACTTTTGAAGCGAATTGGAAATACGAAACCATATTTTGAGAATGCATCAATTATAACTAAGAAGAATTTGTTGCCTCGAAATGATTCTTCAAGTGGACCACATACATCAGCATATAATAACTCTAATGGTGCAGTGGCACGTTTGTGTGGCACTGATGGATGGCTAATTCGCGTTGATTTGCTTATGATACATGTATCACAATCACCTTTCTTTAATGGTGGAGGCATCTCCAGATTGAAATGTTTTGCGAAATCGATCATCTTTTGTTTGGATACGTGTCCGAGTTTTACGTGTAATGAGCTGTTGGCTTCATGTTGATTAATGTCATCGATGGTATAAAGATTTCCGTTCCGTTTAGCCGTCAGTATTATTTCATTTGTTATTTCATCTGAAATTGTGCATTTCAGTTTATCGAAGGTCACTTTGCAACCACGATCGCACATTTTGGCTACTGATAGTAGGTTGACATCGAATTCTGGAACAAGTTTAACATCATGTAGAGTTATCATTCTCCCTTCCGTAAATATTCGTGCAGTCCCTGATGCGGTTATAGGAACCAGTTCACCGTTCGCTGTTTTTACTGTTTCATTCCATTTTGTTGCATTGTTAAGTTGTAGTTCATTGCAGCAGTAGTCATCGGTGGCAGCTGAATCTACTCCCCAAACATTTCTGTTTGTTAGTTGTGAAACGAGAAGAGCTTGTTTTTTGTTTGGATCAAATTTGTTGTCCTCGCTGGGTCTTTTATCAGGACATCTATTCCCAAAATGATGTTGATTGCAGTTAGTACAAATGTGTTGTCGGTTGTCCTGTTGTCCTCTTGAATAGTTGACATTCATCAGTTGTGGTCTGAAAGATGATTCTGCATTGTTTGGTCTGAGTTGTCCAAAATTGTTATTGTTGTTCCATCCACCTCTTCCTCTTTCATCTCTGATCACTTGGTTATTTCCTCTATATGTTGAGCTCCATCCTCTATATGGCTGATTTAATCCTCTGAAGTTGTTTCCGCGATAGTTTCCTCTGTAGTTGCTTCGGTTGTAAAAGAAGCCACGAGTGTATTGCTGGTTAAATTGACCTTTGGTGGGTGCACTATTTAGATATGCATTGCATCCATGCATTTTACACGTGCAGATGTTTGATTGATCGTGCTTGTCATTGTCTTGTTCGGTGTTTTGATTACTTAGAGGATTTGTTTCTGTTTTATTAGTTGAGCATGCTGTTTGTTGGAATTTGACCATTAAGTTGGTCTCGTCTAGTTCGTTGTTTAATGCTATCTTTTCAGCCTTGAGTAAGCAATCAGCTATCTCCTCGAAGTCTGTTGTTTGATCTAAATCCAACCGTAGAATGGCGTTGTTGAATTCCTTGGGTAGGTTTTTGAGCAGAATATCTCTCACTTGTCGATCCGAGAGTTTGCCACCGTCTCTACGATACCGGACTACCTTCGCTTGGTAATCAATGAGAAATAAATTTAGTCCACCTAATTTTCTGAATTTGGTATTTTTCATATTTTCTAGCGAATTTTCAATGTGTTCATCTGTTTTGTGACCAAACTTTTGGTCGAGCAGCTCAATGATTTCTTTGGCGGTGCTTTCGTCTTCAGCTATGTCAGCTAGTGCGTCAGAGAGTAATATGAGGACCTCTGATTTGAGGGATAAGGCTTGTGAAGTGTATTTTACATTTCCTGTGGGTTGTCCTTCATTATCAACTTCGATCTCCGGGGTTTCCTCATAGACGGCTCTTAATTGTAAGCGGTCGATCCATCTTAAGAAGTTTGTGCGCCATTTGCTGTACTCGTAACCGTCAAATTTGGGACCATTCTGCAATGGTTTAGTTGCCATTGTTCAGCCTAGAAAGGGATAATAAAATATTGTAGATCAGCAATCGAGTTTCAAATTCAATTGTTCTTTTTCGTTCAAACGTCAAGTCATCGATTCAATCATTTCATTACTTAGAATCGTATCATCGTTGATATATCTCAATCACAAGTGTTACATACTGATTATGGTCATAAGAATTTCTCGTTTGTCAAGGTGAGGAATATGATGAACAGTCTCGCCGATTGCACGCCGACAATCCGGTTACTACTGCACACCCATATTTTGATCCTCAGTTGACTTACATTTTCCTTAGGCATAGTCTAATTTCAATCAATTCTTTTTATAATTTAGATCATCATTCATTCTCAAATCATTGACATATTTAGATGTTCACAATCATAAGTAATTCTCGATTGGTAAGGTGAGGAATATGATGCACAGTCTCGCCAATTGCACGCCGACAATCTGGTTACTACTGTACACCCATATTTTGATCCACATCTTACAAACGCTTTCCTCAGGTAAGTCACACACTTATCTTTTCAAATTCATTTCATTCAATTCATACAAATTTATATCATCGTTCATATTTAAATCATTAATACATCGTACTTCTGAATGTCAATGTGAGGAATATGATGAACAGTCTCGCCGATTGCACGCCGACAATTCGGTTACTACTGTACACCCATATTTTAGTCCTCATCTGACTACAGTTTCATTATTCAAATCATCACCATTCAAATCATGGTCATAAGTATTTTCGTTTGTCAAGGTGAGGAATATGATGCACAGTCTCGCCGATTGCACGCCGACAATCCGGGTACTACTGTACATCCATATTTTGTTCCACATCTGACTTTCATTTTCAGTTCTTATTCAAATTATCATCATTCTAATCATTGTCATAATTACTTTCGTTTGTCAAGATGAGGAATATGATGTACAGTCTCGCCGATTGCTCGCCGACAATCCGGTTACTACTGTACACCCATATTTTGGTCCTCAGTTGACTTGCATCATCGTACGGATCAAGGTCATAAGTACTCTCGATTGTCAGAGTGAGGAATATGATGTACAGTCTCGCCGATTGCACGCCGACAATCCGGGTACTACTGTACATCCATATTTTGCTCCTCATCTGGCTTAGACTTTCAATTCTTTTTCAAATCTATCTAGTCATGGAGTAAAAATGTAAAATTATGATTTTAATTAAATTACTTACAAGCCCAAGGCTTCTGACTTCGAATCTTTTAGATGATATTTCGTTTATGTCAAGTAAATCAAATCAGTTTAGTAGAAAAGGTGCTTTATTCAATTGATCGCTGACAACAACTAACTGTACATTTGTCGCTTACATTCATTTTATGCTAACACATACATCAAGACATGTGACTATCGATAGTGATGGACGTTACAATCGTTTACTCACTAAATAAACTCCAACAAGCTCGATATGATAGCACTATTGATTGGCGGACAGTGTAGGGTGCATGGCTGAGGTGCTCCAGCGGAGCCACTTGCCCACCGCCACTGTAATGAGATAAAGATGAGCTGATAGCGATAAGCAAGCTGAGAGCAGCTTGCCTGTGAATTAATTGAATACAATGGCCAGCAATGCAAGACAAACATCAATCCGCGAAAGGAATGCGTCTAATTGAAAGCGATCAATAATGAATGGTGATTCGATCAGTCGGTGATGCAACTGTGCGTGCTTGTACTGCTATTTATGCGAAAAGCCAAAGCTGCCCACCACTGGTTGGAACAGACTGAATTTCCATTCTGGCGATGATCGCCATTCGAATTAGGCCACAATTAAGGCTGCAAGTTAACTCAATTAGGCCGTGAGCAAAGATTTCGACTAGCAGTCGATGCAATCGATGTGACCAGACAGCACAGGGCCTGACTGGCCACGTTCAGAATTCGGGCGCACGTAGAGCTGCGAGGTTTCGATTTCGATTAGCCTCTCGGGCTAATTCGATTATCTCCACCGATTGTCTATTCATGTTTTGCTCTTTCCTGCAGGACCCACCGGATCCGCGAGTGTTACCAGAAGAGCTCGACTATGGTGGCTTCGACGTGGCCTCCACGGGACCAGAACGACTACGGCGCGTGCGTGTTGGGTACTATCAATGGGCGCCGTTGATCTTGTTGGTGCAAGGATGTTGTTTCTACGTGCCCTTTCTGGTGTGGAACTCGTGCGCTCACAATGCGGGCGTCAAGTTACGCCGGCTGCTAAAGAAGGCCTCCGACATCTCCTCACTTCCACCAGGTTGTCAGCAACGCGAAGCACTGCTGGCCGAGTTCGTGGACCAATTCCACACGCTGGTAACGGGGGAGGCAGGCTGGTGCACGGATCCTTCCTGTCGACTGCCTCTTTCGTGCCGCTGCTGTGTCGGTGGTCCTAGCCGTTACCTGTGCCTCCTCTACCTCTGTGTCAAGACCCTGTACGTGCTCAACGTGGCCCTACAGTTCATTCTCCTCGGCTCATTCATGGGCAGGGGCTTCCTTCGCCATGGCCTCGAGCTCTTGAGACGCTTCATCATCGAGGGCGAATGGTGGGCATCGCCCCGATTTCCTCTACAGACGCTGTGCCAAGTCCGGGCTGCCATCCAGGGCGGCCTTCGCACCTACACCTGCCAGTGCGTCCTGCCCATCAACGTCTTCAACGAAAAAATCTTTTCAGTTGTTTGGTTTTATCTCGCATTTCTTATGCCTTTAAATGTCGCTAGTCTATTCTTCTGGTTGTGGCGAACCTTTCGCTGCAATCGACTTGCCTATGTACGCCTATGCCTGTGGCGCACCAGACTGGTTAGCATGGCCGAGGTAGGAAGGCTGGCGCGCAAAATATCAACCAACTACCTGGGCTGGGATGGTGTGTTTGTGCTGCGAATCATCGAACACAACCACGGATCCATCATGGCCACCTTAATCGTGTCCCGTTTATGGGAGTTCTATGCTAACCAAATGAAGAACGCCGAAGATGGGGCTGGGGGTGGTGGCAACGGGTCCGACGTGGAAGTGGGCAGTGTGGCCTCGGTGGGAGCACCTCCATCCACGTCCTGGCACTCGTGTCACGCAGCTGCCTGCCACGCCACTGGTCACCACCACAGCGCCTACGCACCGCCAACTCCTTCGGGGCCTCACCACCACCCACAGACGATGACGGCTCCTAGGAAGAACATTCCACCGAACGGTTTCTGGAAGTGACACTGGCCAGACAGTGTCGCTCACCTCTTGCTACAACCACTCATTCTCTGTTCATTCATCCCATCGCCTCCATAAGCCTTTTACAGCAACGTTACTCAAGTAGGTGACCTATCACGGACCAGTGCAACTCCCACTAACGGCATTCTCTTCTTTCTCTTCTTTTTCATGTCCTTCCACCAATGGCGCCATCTCTCGTTACAGTCTGTACTTAACCTTTATACAGTTTCATTGTTTCTCGAACTCATTGCCGTAGAGTTTATTGTTCAGGCAAACCAACTTTGATTGATCTGTTGACCGCGAGTACAAGCTCTGCCCTGTCGTGGTGGTCACTGGGGTACTACTAGCCTCGGTGATCACTGTGAGCAGCCCAGTGATATGTCGGTTAGTTTGTTGATTGTTGACTTTATTGCTTTGTTATGGCCCACTCGGTCGATCTTAACCGAGTGGTCCACTCGTGCGCACTTTTCCTCAGTTTTGCCTGTTCGCAAAGCGTCCACCTGCCCAAAGTATCGTTTGTAAATGATGCAAGTCTTCATTGCTATGTATTATTGACCATTACCATTGACATTATTTACTGTTTATTGCCTAAACTCGATTAACTTTTAGGTGTTTTGTTCATTTTTCTACAGAGACTACCAAGGACAGGCCTGACGGGTCTGTGTAAGCCAAGCAGAGTATATCCACCAAGTCGAGCGATTGTTCATTGCTCGAGTTGTTTATTTTTTCTAATCAAAAGTCACACTATACACCGCCACAGGTATGGAGTTTAAGCCGTGCCTGTGGCCCACAACCTCCCGAACTGCCCAATCGATCAGGTGGAGTGGTTGTTGGCACCTGTGCCCCGTGCTCGGCTAGTCGCAGTGATACCGTTCTCTTATAAGCTAGCTCGTCCCTCACCCGATCCTCACTGTCGCCACCATCAACACAGCTGCCCGCTGCCATCATTGTCTGTCTGTTTGTCCGTACGTAGTGTAAATTAAATCATTGCGCGAGTGAACAACCTGTATTGTTTGTCTGCTCGTGCCATCATAAAATATTACCAATCAAAGGCGATGCTAATGAAGATATTGTGCCCTATTGCCTGCTCATCGCATTTGCACTAGCATTTGTTGTTGGCTCGATCTACCAATTGTGCAACTCGTCACCGGGCGTGCTCCTCGTTCCGACTTACTCATTAGTTGTGATCCTTTCCGCTTGTTATCTCACTTTTGAATTTTAAATTATTCTTCTCGATGGCCAGTGACTGTCAAGCATGGGACGTGCCCACCAGTGAGCGAGACTGTATAACTGTCTGCAGTGCAAATGTTCGCTTGTGACTCACTGAGTGCATCCTCGTGCGGTAATGAAGAATAGAATTAATCACTTAGGCAAAACAATTAGAGCAGTGCAGTTGGACAGATAGAGCACTATCAATCAAAGCCGTTATGCCTTAACTCGCTGAATTGGTTCCACTCACTAAACGGCCTTAGTAATAGCCAGTAATATCATTTCACAGAAAAGGCAAATTAGCGATTTATTAATAAAAAAGTGCAGTTTCTTTGATAAGTAGGAGTGAGATCCGCTTGGTGGATGAGTGGTTGTCGATGATCGATCGGGTCGTCGATGTTGCACCAATCTGGTTGGCCCCTTACGAGGGCTCGTTAGCATCCGCCAATGCCTGTAAATACATCAGCCACTGCCTGTACAGACCATTTGCATGAGTGTCTCTGTCGATAGATGGTAGAATAGTCCGATTCGTCCTCGAACGCAACACACACACACCGACGTCTTTCAGAGTAATTAACCCAATTGTTCGTTTGTTTGTTGATTCGTTTGTCCATTGTTTGTTGTCTGCTTGGTTGTGCCATCCATTGCTCCTTTGGCACCGTTCTTTCCTTTGCTTTGTTCCTTTCCTTGTGTCTCGTTATGTCTCTATCTCCCGCTTGTCAGCCTATCAGTGTATCGTTACTTGTTACCATAGCCTAGTCCGTAGAGGTGTAAAAAGGACAAACCGAGCGCCCAGCAATCGGCAATCAGACGGGCAGTGAGTGAAGATGACAAGCAAGCCAGTGCACTAGTGGTCCAATTCACTAGAGAAATTAGTTTGCCACTTTTGATTTATTAGCCCGTCACCTAGCTGTTAATGCAAATGTTAATTACTCCCAACCTAACCGAGTCTAGTCGAGTACGACCAGTGCAGACACCAAGTGCCACTCCACCGCGATGAATTGTGCTTTAGACCTAACGAAATGTCATTAGACCACGCCAACACATACCGACACACACACACAACCACCACCAACACACACACGACACACGCCAACACAAACATTCATTTGTTGATACTCGGAAGTCATCACGCGACCGTCGCAACATTCCAACCGGAAGACGATCAAACAGCAATACCCCAGCGGCGTTTCTACCATGTCGATTGGACTTAATCGTCTCCGTGTCCGACCAAGCTATCCGGTCAGCTCCGAAAAGACCAAACACAAACAAACCAGTCCCAGAGGAGACCACACCCACCACACCACACCACACCACACCACACGTCCACACATCGACACAGTCAGCAACAGAACAATGAGTCTCAATGTGAATTACCGAATACTCTGTAATAAAGGCATTGTTTCAATTCGACCAATATCACGATACTTTTTCAATGTAATCTATTTATAATTTATTGTACTAATAAAAATTATTATGACCATTTGTGCGAGCAACATTGCCATCTAACACCGAGAGAAAGGTTAATTCGTCACTTGGTCAGTGCGGAATGAAGTTTCGGCTAGGCCAGTAATTGGCCCCAACAGATGCTGAGCTGATGCTGCTTGATGGTGTAAAGTGAGAGGACAGGCTCATTGGGGCTATTGTCGATTCGGTTGCATCGGAATAATTAATTGGTCGTAGATCAGGTTACGCCAGTCAACTCTGACAGGACCGAGTTAATTTATGTAAGCCAAACAGTTACATAGTGCAGATATGGCCACTGGGCCGAATTAGTGTACACTATCGGTGTTGGACAGTGTGGTGCGAATTGAAGTTGAATGTAATAATTGATTGCCATTTTCTAATTAGCTCGGTAAGATAATTTATGTCTGCCACAGAATGAATGTCGACCAAGAGAGGACACGAGCCAACAATGTCACCAATGGAGCACAGACTGATCCAACAATGAGGCCCCAGTCGGGTCGAATATATAGACATTATGAAGCCGATATGTTGCCAATATTGACTGCACTGTCACACTGTCCCCTCGCCTATCAACTTGTCTACTTAATTAATTGAATAATTAATAACATTTATGACAATTTGCTTTGTTTTAGGTTGTTGGATGGCATTGCAATGTCACAGATCGTCGTGTGTTTGATTAAATTCGCTACATTAATTGAGAGACATCACATGTAAGGAGTTGCACATCTCGAGCGATTGTTCGTCGTTTTGGCAATTTACAATTTCACAAGGCGAGCATATGCGCCGCATAATAAGTGGCAGAACAAAGTTTGTCTTGGCCGAATATGCTGCAATCGGTTGGATAATTGTTCGGCCAAAGTGAAACTTAATCATTAACATTGGACCGAGCCAAACAAATGAGAAACATGGCACAGTGGCAGACAGTGAGATATGTGCGATATTCACACTGGCGGAGGGACAAATAGAGCAGAACAAAGATTGCACCACACGGGCCCGAGCAAAGCACGGACGGGCAATTAATTGTCGGGTGCGGGCGATTGGGACACAATTGGCACCACTTGCAAATGTTGCCATCCGCCAAATGGGCCAATGGCCACCGAGCCAATAATTGAACGCTTTCAATGCGGCTATAATTCTTTCATTTGTTGCTGCCTCTTTATTGCCGCCATAACTCAATGGGCCAGCGATAAATTTGCCCGATTAAAACTAATTAATTCGATCCATGCCGCAGTGCATTGCTCAACGGCTATACTCATTTGTTTTGTGAGTAGTTACATCGAGTAGTACTTGTGTTTCCGCACAAACTGGCAGCCATAAAATTACATAAAGCCATAATCATGTTGAGCACACAAATTGGAGTGGCTCAGTGCCTGTAGTGCACTGGCCAACACTGCCTTAAGTGCCGCTTTGTTTGCCTGTACCAGTGCAGGCAGTACAGACAGACAACTAACTTGGTTACATGAGCGCTAACGAAATTAGCTCGGCTGAAGAGGACCAACTTTAAAATTGCTAATTGGCCGAGTGAAAGCACCGGTAAGTGCAATTAGACAAACTTGCTTGCAACGAGTCACTTTCACTGCTGATCGAGTGAGCAGAGAACAAATGCTATTTACTTAGCACTCACAAGTGAGCATTGGCATCGACTAAGAGAGAGAGAGAGAGAGAGAGAGAGCACAACCACAACAGCAACACCGAGTCACATTTGCACGCAAATGCTACCGACAAGTACAAATGGCGACACACCAAGGCATAAGAATTAATGGTCACCAAGTTTGGTCGAGTTGATATTTGCATGTTAATTAATGCAACACATTGCCATTAGCACGCACAGATTAATTGTAAACAAGCTAATTAATTTCGAGACATTAACTGTTGGCGCACTTATAAATCGGTCCATTTAGTAGACACACAATCACAGCGACAAGTTTGTTCTTTCTAATTGGACAGCGGAATGGGTTGCGTGAAGGTAGTGACCGACCGAGTGACCGAGATGCACTCGCACACAACATAACCAAGCAGTCTGCATTATTGAATTAATTTGTCTCACTAATAAGACTAATGAAAAGTTTGATTAATTAATTCGTCGTCTGGTGCCATTTGGTCGCTTGTTTGACGTGCTGTGGTGCTGCACGCCGATTGGCCGAATTAATCTAGCCAGTGTAGTGACAAACAAATTGGGCAACACCAAGTCGGAGTGGGCCAGACTGAACCTCGTCCACCGTCATTACCATTGTTATCGCTGTGTTCGCTGTCGATTCTAATCTGCACTGGTAGTGTTGCTTTGATTGTCGCCTGTGTGTGGCTCACAATTAGAAAATCAAACATTATCTGTCAGCGGGCGATAAATTTTGTATGTGACACAATCGACACACCAATTTATGTCTAAATCAAGTGAACTCTGCCAATGCAGTGTGCTCTGTCATCTGGCACTGCAATGTCAATTCGAGTTGACATGTGAGCCAACAACAGAACCCACGACAGGATTGACTCGATTGATCGAGTCAAAATTTAAATTGCCAACACTTGGACAACACCCAAAAGTAATGGCACTCTCTCCACTGCTCGGTAAATCTATTAATTAGTGAGAGCTGCAGTGTACGACAAGAGGATCGTTGAGCCGGCCTGAGTCAGTTCAACTGCAGTTCGACTCGACAAAGCAACAAACAAACACTTTAATGCCAGTTTGGCTGGAAAGTGTTTTAAAATGAACAAACCAAAAGGAATCGACACGGCAGACATGAAGTGCACAGTGAAAATCCTCAGTTGTGAGCTGACATATTCGCTAAGATAGATTAATGGCAGTCAGTTGGCCGATATTGCACTGGCGAGGCTTGTAAACAAGATAAACTGAACAAGCGGCAAAGGACAAGTATAAATCATACCGAAGGCACGCAATCCAGGCTCAGTCCAGTGAGGCCACTCACAGGCAGACGAGTAAATCATTGCAGGTAAGCCAACGTTGAGCGAGCTCAGATTGGCCACCAGCGATGGCGATGGCTGGGCGAGCTAGTGGACGAGACAGTGCTCCACTGGTGCTGACCTCGATTAATCTAATGAAATGGCTCGCTAATTGCACTGGCCGAGACTAAGCTAGAATTCACAGGTACCGCGAGTGACTGGTCTGCCGAGTCATGAATTAATCACAACCACAATTGGACTTGCCTAATTCGACCGATTAGGCGCTATTCTTTAAAGGACAAACAAACAAACCAATGAATGTGAACACAAATTAAATTGACAATTACGCCTGCTGAGGAACAAAGCCATTGGTTGCGATTAATCAATGGCTCGGAAGAAGCACCGAATATGCCATTCATTGCACTTTCGCTTGCACGACAAAACAAGTAGATTCACTCTTTGTGGTTAAAAATATAGCCACAAAATGGCATTCGATTAGTGAAAGAAAAGATGAGACCAACAAACCAACCAAAACACTAAAGCACCAATGCACCAATGTCCGCAGCAAATTGAGCAAAAATGTTGCAATTTTAAATTAATTAACCAACAGCAGTGTGAGTAGTGGTGATTAAGGAGCCAATTCAATTAGGACTCACTTGTTTGTCAATTCGAATCGACTTAGCTCGCCAAACGAGCAGAAAATGACTGTACGCTAAGTGAGCCAAATGATAACGAGCACAAGCGAATCGGTCTAATTGAATCACAATCGAATTAAATACTTTCCAATGGCGTCATTTAAATCGAGACCATTTCATGTCTTGCCAGTGATTGCGCCCACCACTGACTTTACATTTGTCCGGGCCGCGATCAGTCACCAACAAAGACGAAGCCAATGCGACAGGCAAAACTTCCTGCTGTCTCGATGTGCGCACATTACAAATTAGTCCGAGTGAGCCAAACGGGACTAATTCGAAGTAAATCTGCACTCCATTGGTGGACAACTGCAAATGGTGAATGTTTTCATACTGAGCAAAAGATATGTTCACTGTTTATTCAAGTCATGTTTTGCGGCAAATCAAATTTGCCTAACAGCCACAAGCCCAGGAAAAATATTTGCGATCGGTGCATTGATTCACTTGAATTTTTCAATCCTATTAGGTTCGGTTTGTTTGCCGTTTGCAGTTGGCTTGTCTCAACCTTGTCATAAGTAGCTTTGCATCTCCACTCGATCAGCTCACAATGTTCAGGCATGTTCTACTTGAGCGCCAATTGGCCAATGTGCACTCTGTCGAGTTAATCAATTTTACAGCGACATTTGGAATGCACATTGCAGCGGGTTTGCTCACCGAGAGAGACAGCCAAGCAAGCTTAATCACAGGCAGGCATCGATATCTGTCACGAGTGACGATCTCGTCCGATAAGTCACAATTATGCGCCCCACTAGGCCGAGCCAATCGCTCACAAGCGAGCCATTCTAGTAGTGTAAATATTTGCGCCATTTACGAACAGTGAGTCCATTTATAAAACCGTCAAGGATGCAAATAATTACCCACAATTCAACCAAAACACCAAGAGGACCGCGAGAAACGCTGCCAAGCAGCAATAAGAGCACGTTTCCAATTTAAATTTATCGACACTTGTATTGTCGTTAGTGAGGCTATTCATCAGATGAACACAGCACTGCATCAAGCATCGCAGACAGTGCTTGTGCAAAGTGAAATTCAGTCTGAACGGGTGCAAGATTGACCATTTCTGGGACGGACACAAGGCCACTCTGATAAAGCAAGTGCCACCGGTGCCCAACACTGCCTCAATGAGTCATTAATTTCAGTTAATCTGCAGTGCGAGTCAAATCAAAGTTTGACCAAGAAAAAGAGTGGAAATTAGAGCAAGCAGTACGTGTCCATTATAAATCATTGAGACAAAAATTAAATAAATAAATAAATTTCGACGAAATTAGCTCTAAAGTGAGAAGTGGCTTGCTTTCACTTGCACCACTCATGATGGTCGGCCAAGTGGGCCAGTAGTACGTAGTACTGGCCAAATGAACTGCTCGGTGGCGGTGATAAATAGCCCAGACTGTATCGAGTCAACTGACTGAGTGACCGAACTGAGCACACCAACACACCAACACAGCACCACCGATGGCCATTAGTGGCACTGGCAACACTTGCAGGGTCAACAGTGGCGAGTTTGCATTAATCTTGGTGGCATTATAATTTAAAATTAATTTATTACATCACACTGCATTGCACTTGCTTGCTGGCCCAAGACACAAGGCACACTTGTGCAAACAGATATTAATAATTTATAATAGATTGCTACACTCGGCCAAAATTAAAACATTCTCAAGAATTATCAAATTCTTCAGTAAGGTCATCAAAAATTTAGAGCACTCGTTAACGTTAACAACTGGGAAATACTTTGCGCAAACTGTAAATGACCACTACTGAGTGTAAATTGAATTCGATTACAAGCGATGTAATGCAGACAATTAGTCCTACAGAACTCGATCTCAGCAAAACACTACCGACCACCAGCTAAACCACCAATGACTCACAATTGTCAGACGAGCAGACTTGGACTTATGGTCCTCGCCAGCGTTAGTTTAATTTGGTTCCGATTGAAACTAGGAAGTTGGTCAGATAACGAGCCTCGGTTCAACAAGACATTACCATAATTGGGCCATTAGATCGAGAGTGAGCAGGGCCCGAAGAGTGGCTCACTGGCGCTGTGAGCTTCCAATGTGTTTGGCTCGCGTCTGGCTATCGGTGTGGGGCATAGCATAATACAGGCATTATCACCGGCACGATTGCATCCACCAAGCAGTGGCATCTTGCTCAGTTGCCATAATCGACTAATTCCATTACAGAACATTAAACGCCGACAATGACGGACAAATAGAATTAAAATCGTTCCATTATGTGAGGACGCGATGGGCCATACCAGATCGGACAGTGCTGCAGCCGTGCCGGGCTCTAATGGGCCATCGTGACACTGTGCCACTGAGTCAATAATTGCGCGACCACAAACGAATATTGGCCGGAAGAAATCAGACTTAATTATGGAAATTATTTTAAATTCGCCACATTCAATTGAGAACATTCGAAAGAGCGGACACTTTGAATGCATTGAATACATTGTACAATGCACATGCTACATGTACAGCAGTGCTAATGACCACAAATGGTGGACATTGCAACAAAGTGCAATCTGACTCGAATTGAGTTACCAGTTGGCCGGTTGGTGGAAGCGAGTTTAAAGTGACCACATTGGGCAACAAACACCGAGAGATTGATTGTACACTAGCTGTCAGGCCAGTTCATAAATCGAGTGTTGAGCGGAGAAATCAATTGAAAGTGTTCACTTGCTAGCAATGTCATCAATGTGGTCCACTACTGGACAATGCAAACATTGCGATAAAGGCCAATCGGAGAGAAAACAATTAATTAGGCAGATCAAGACAGACAGACAACTCAGTTGGCACTGAGTGAGTTCACACAACAGTCTACTGGGCCACCCACTAGCCGGCCGACAGGATCAATTATTAAAGGCACACAAGTACATTTAATTAGTTGGACCTTGCAAAATAAACAAATTCAAATTAATTTTTAAAATTTAATTAATTTTTTCTAAATTGTCTTCTAGCCGGCTTTCTAGTTCACATCGAAAAGTTTGCTTTGTCGCCTGGATAAAAGCGTTTGTGCGGGTTGTGAACTTGTAGTGCTAAGCGGCTTGGTCAATGGCTTGGCAACTGGGCATTGCACAGATTTAGTCCAATCGGGCAGTGATTCGGCACAGGATAGACCACTAGCCGCTGAGTTTCACGGAAAGCATAGACCTGTGTTGAGTGGTTATCGTTAGCAAAGATTCATTAGCCAAGCGAGCACCAAAAGCTCATAAATTAGCCTCTCAGTGAAGCAACCTGTCTCGAAGTAAAGTTTGCATCTAATCCACCGAAAGACACATTTGGATGAAGCGGCAAATGGCACGGCAAACCCCCTTTTCCAGTGGCTTGGAAGTAAATATGTCCAGACGGGCGAAGCAAAGGTGAATTTATACGGGCCGGCAATGGAACCAGTCACCGGGAAAATGATCATCGGTGGATGGAGCGATTTGCGCTTAAGTAGATCAATTTGCACTAATCGCTCCTTAGTTGCGCCTCGCACCGTGTGGCTCTACACGTGTAGAAGGGATAAATGGCGCCAATTAGCGCTCGGGTGCACGCTAAAACACACAGACAGTGATCGTTCAGTTGCCGGTGGCGCGGTAATTCAATTCGATCCTTTCAAGTGACGCTAACCGTTGGGATTTACTCGAGTGGCTTCCTGTGTGGCACTGCAAGATGCGGCAAACATAACAAAGCCTAAAGAAAGTGACTCAAGATTTATAGGATGGAGCCCTCAAGAGCAGTTAGCAAGTGCACCCGAATGGCAGTTCATCAGATTGTAATTAGATTTCATGGATGTATGGCTCGGTGTGTGTGCCATTAATATTAATGCTTGCATCACACACAGTCGGTTGGATTGCATCAATTATAATCGATTGTTTGTGGTAAAGCGACAGGAAATGTCCACCGAGTGGTCACTGGTCAGTAGCCGAGAATATGCTCGGCGGTAATCCTCAAAGATGTGCCACTGGCACTGACAGTGTCAAGAGTCATCCAGTCAAACTGTCAATGTACAGAATGAATCACACTGAGAGCTCTTCAGTCGATCGCCCTAATCCAATTGACAATGGATCTATTGAACAGTGTCTAGCATAAATTGGCAATGGCCACCATCGGGGTGGTGTAATGCATTCATACTCGATATGGGCACTAGAGCATAGAACCATTTTATATAACCCATTGCACCGACAAAGTCTATTCTCTCGATTGGTTCGCAGTCATGGCCGTTGTAGATACTTTACGAGTTCAACTGTTGACCATTTCGGTGCTGGCCCTGCAGAGGCAGATCTACCATAATCGAGGTCTCAATGGCACTCCCAACAACTCAACGTACGATTTTGTGGTTGTCGGTGCAGGCACGGCTGGTTCTATCGTCGCCAGTAGACTGTCCCAGAACCGAAATATCTCGGTTTTGTTAATCGAAGCGGGCGGCCCCCTGACAATCACCTCAGACATGATGCCAGCCTACTATAACTTTGACTTCAACTGGGGCTACTACACCACCAAACAGCGTAATGCCGCATTCGGACTGCGCAATCGACAAGTGTTTCAACCGAGAGGCAAAATACTCGGCGGATCACACGCCATAAACACCGCGATCTATAGTCGAGGAAACCCTCGAGATTACGATAGCTGGGCCAACCAACATGGTGCCATAGGCTGGTCATTCAGTGATGTCTATCCATATTTCCTCAAATCAGAAAATAACACTGACCCAGAAGTAGTTGCATCGAATGTCATGTACCACTCTACCAGTGGTCCATTGGAGGTGTCAACAGTACCTAATCCAGACCCAATTCTGCTGCATTGGACAAATGCGGTAAATATGTCCGGTTGGCCTAAGGTCGATATGAATGGGCCAAGTCAGTTGGGAACCAGTATAATGCAAACCACCCAATCCAGACAAAATTGGACCAGACAGACCACTGCGGCAGCTTATATCGAGGTCAACGTTGACCGACCCAACTTGCACGTATTTACCGATTCGATGGTCACACGCATTCTAATGAAAAATTCTTCAGACCAAGTCCAAGCTTATGGAGTTCAATTCGAGAGGAATAGTCAAATATACCAAATCATGGCTAGAAAAGAAGTGATCGTCTCAGGGGGCGCAATCAACACACCTCAGTTATTGATGCTTTCGGGAATTGGTCCTCGGTGGCATTTGGAACAGTTCAACATCCCAGTGGTGGTCGATTTACCGGTAGGGGACACTTTGTTCGATCATGTCACAACAGGACTCGATTTCCTTGTGAGAAATCAAAGTGATGTAGGATGGTCTGCAAACCTCAGTTCAATTTTGAACGCACCCAACCTGGCCAATTTCCTAGCCCACAGTGACGGTCCTTTAACTCGGTTACCCATTTCAGAAACATATGTGCCTACAGGAGTGAATGGCGACAAAGATTGGCCCGATGGACTCATCTACGCTTTAGTCAATCAGATTAACCCAGATATCGAAGTTGTCCTACAGGGCTATGACCAAAGCAACCAGAATGCATGGAGGAAGTACTTTGAACCATTAGTGGGAAATAATAGACGCTTCACCTTGGCATTTGGTCCATTCCGAACGGTGACCAGTGGCACGGTAAGACTCGCATCGAACGATCCATACTCACATCCACTGATTGATCCCAACTACTTTGCAAATCGAAGAGATCTTCTCGCACTGGTCCGAACCATGAGTGTGGCCATGAAGATAGTGGAAAGTGAATATATGAGGCCATATTTGGAATATACGTCCGTTTCTGTGCCCGGTTGTGCTCTGTGCACAGACACCCCAATGAGTGAATGCTTTTCCTACTTGATGTGTGTAGCACAAATGATGACTACAACTTCGTTCCACCCGGTAGGCACCTGTCCAATGGGCAATGAGACGAGTCGGTCGGCAGTGGTCGATCCGAGACTTCGAGTGCGTAATGTAAGTAACCTGCGAGTGGTAGATGCTTCAGTGATGCCTTCAATTCCAAACTCAAACACCAACGCACCCACTATGATGATTGCGGAAATGGCTTCCGACTTCATTCGACAAGACAACCGACTGTAAGAGCCATTAGAGCTGAATGAGCCGAAAAGAGAGCAAGTGGCCATGCCAGTGCTTTGTTTGTCGATCAATAAAACAACAACAAGCATCGACTGAACCGAGTGAGTCGAGTGGATCTGATCGCGTCTCGCTAAAACATTTGCAACACATTGGGCAAGACAATCTAATTGATAACACTTTCTATTTCTCATTTACCAACATTGTTGAGAATCTCTAAGGCCGAGATAAGTTTGTTTGTTAAGTCACTGGGCAAACAAGCAACACCGAGCCAAGAGCACTCGGAGTGGATCACTGATTTCGAGTTAGCCACTCCAAGTTAATCTTTGAGCCAAAATCAAGTGCAATCGAACAAGATAAAGTGTCTGTCTGTGAACAAAGTTTGCAAAGTATCTCGTCATTTGTATTCTCAGTGTCTTTATGTTTTGGCCAGAACTGGCAAAGCAAACATAATCGAGTTCAAATATTGGCAATTTGCAGAAAAGGTTAAGTCACATCAGGAACAAAAGTTAAGGCCTTGAGTAAATAAAGTCAAGTGAGATCGAGCACAGTCTGGCCAGATCGAGAGCCGATAGAGGGTGTGATGAAAGTCAGCCTGCCAGCGAGATAAGGACAGCCGTTGAGGCGATCGAGCTTAATTTGGCTGCAACAAACAAAGTGCTCTACTGCACCAAGCCCAGAACATCTCTCAAACCAGTGCTGGAGCACAAGCAAGTTCGAGTAGGTTATTGTCGAGCCACAGGCCAACAGCTCACTCACTCACTTGATCAACGAGTTGGCCCACAATGCTTCATTCAGTGAAGAACTTTGTTAATTTGTGCAAAGTTGCGAAAGTTCGTCAAGAGTCGGAATAGTAATGAGGCACTATAAATGGACCGGTTGGCTTAGGTGAGTTGACAGCCAGGAGCAGTACACAGTGGTTACATTCCAATAGTGTCACTTTCGATTCGATTCGACGATGCTTTGCAGTCGGCAACACATCAATGACACAGAAACTTTGCTTTCAAGCCTAATAGCTATTAGCACAATTAAGTGAGTTGACAATTTAAAGTGTCGACACATAGAGTAGATATACATACAGACATACAGACATACATTCAGACATTCATATTGTGAGACTCGAGAAGAATTCTACCCATGCCGAGTTGATCACTGTGGTGTCATTCCAAATTGGCTTCGAGTCCAAATTAATTCTTGTCACCTTCAAATATTCCATCTTGTGAAGCCTTTCCTGCCAACGCAATTCCATTTCGAATAAAATTTCCAACCTCACAAACAATTACCAAGGAAAGCTATTTGCCGTGTGGCAAGTGAACAAACAAAACACATCGTCCACGTTTGTCACCAAGCAAGCTGACCAAACAGACTCAAATGGGATATCTACACTTTGTCTACACAGCAATTCATTTACACTTCTGAATTATTCATTCAAATTTAGCTTAGCGTTTCGCTAATTTCTCATTAAACACAACACAAACGCAAACCACAAGCGACAAGAGTCTTGTCACAAGACCGATATATAACGGAAGAGAATTGTTTAAACAATCTTGTCACAATTTATTGTTTGTTGTAATAAATTGCAATTAATGATTCAAATAAAAGAAATAGTCACGAGAGGAGAAAAACGATTTAAAATACAAATGCAAAGTGTTATTGCAGAATTAAGGTAATAAGGAGTAACGAACCGAGTAGAGCAGAAGGAACGTAGAAAGATGAGATCTTGAAGATTATTTCTAGATATATCTATAGATATAGCTATAGAGATAGACAAAGCAATCAAGTTTAAACAAATAGAAACAAGAATGCTACTCACGTGAGAGATGGTAAAAAAGATATTCAAACATTTGTGCCATTAAGCTGTGCCATAGAAAGTGAAATGACATGATGACAATTGAACAAATGAAGAAAATAACTAAGAAACATTAAAACATTATAGTGAATTCTATTGGCCCATTGCTCAAACTTTGAGACTTTAAGTTAGCGACCAGCGCCATCCATAAGTTCAACTGTGAACTACTCTACTTGCACACATTTCGACAATTCTCATCGACGTCCAGCACTGAAGATAATTCGGAAATATTCCAATTGGAGCAAAGGCAATTAAATTGAATGTAAAATGGCGACTCTGTACAAACGGCAATTGCAATTGTGTTTCAGTGGCTGGGCAAAATTGCACTGGCTGAGTGGCCGTAATGGCTGTGGAGAATGTTTAATTGAATTAAGCTCACAAATTTCAGTAAGAAATCATAATAATAAGGAGAAATATTAAAAGATTAAAACAATCTAACCGAGCAAGTGGAAAGACGAGCAGTCAGTGGCCGTCAGTGTTTGTTGCTGCTCCCTAAAGGTTACAGTAGAGCAATAGTAATTTGGCAATGGAAAAATTACATCTGAATTTGTTTAAATTGAATTAAACTTAAATTAAACAAAGACTCTGTGCCGTCCGTGCAGAAAGCAACCGAAATGTTTCAGCTCGGGCCAAATTGGATCCTTCGAGTGCCACATAAAATGCATTGTTTAATACAATGTTTATAAACTTTATGCTTTGAGTAGAACACATGGTGTATATAGGCGAGTCGTCATGCTTGGTTGTCAGTGTGGCCCGATAAGCAGATCACACTTGACATGTCTTCGGTTGACGGTGCCGGCCGGCGACTCTAACGCTCCAATCTGGTACCATCTGATCTCGGAGGGCTCAATTAGTCGGGCACCACTGCAGACTTGGCCGACTGGCGGACTTGGCCACTGTACCACTGCAACACTATCATCGTGGTTCGCCTCACTGATCTGTCTCTCTGCTCGCACTCTGGTCGGCAAAGTGTGTCGGCTTGAATTATAAAAAATTAAACAAATTAAAATCGCATTTGATCTCATTTGATCGTAAATAATAAAGAAATTACCAAAGAGAAAACAAGCCTCAAAATGGCACCATTAGAGAGGCAAATGTGCTCATCTAACGAGACTCACTTACCACTGGCGAGCGGTGCACTTGCCCTGTGACCGATTCAACCATCCCACGAAGCCAAATTGACAATTGCACCGAATTCACAATTGCAATTAGACAATTGCATTTGGTACTTTTCTCTCGGGCACGCTAACCACTCGATATCGACAATCAATCGGCCAAACCATGCAATCAGCGCCAAGAGCCATCAATTTCCAATTGCACTGGTTAGTTATTAAAATATTCGGACATTGCCTGCATGTTTATTTATAAATACGATTGTATTGGCTAATGCTAATCACCGCAGTGCACTCGACATACCCTGATTGCCACAGAACTGATTGCCAGAAATCGAACAACACAAATGAGTTTGCCATCACACCACAGAAATCAACACGAATGAGATAAATAATTTAATTAGGTGCCGACATGACCGTGCACGAACATGCAGGTGCAGTGGCCATTGCCATTGGCCAGTGCTGGCACTAATCGAACTAACGAGATGTGCGGGAGATCACTCAATTGGACAGTCGACCTGATAACACCGAACAAGCCACAGGACCGAGCACTAATTCAGTACCCAAACTGTAAGTGATCACTGCTCAGCACTCAGGCACTGATGAGTGATCACACTTTGGTATAGGCCATAAAGCGCTCGGTACTTACAGCAAGTGTTTCAAGTGACCATTACCACCGAACAGTCCCTAATTACCGAGCGCATATCTTCGATTGGACCGCCAATCGGCATATTCCACACGGTACACTGCAGACTTTATTAGATCGATTCTCGATCATCGACAGACGGCAGAAGGACTAATAAAGTGCGTCACACTGGAGCAACTGTCAAATTACCGAATTGGTGCATTGCCAGTGACAACACTTTGGCACAATTTGCTCAAATTATATTCACACCGAGCAGATATTATTAATGTTATGCACACAGTCCGGCACTAGACCAAATTCCAGACAAGCCAAACGGTGGAATTATTCAAATATTGCACCCATTCAAACCGAACACTGACTAACAAATTAATCAACCTTTAATGAACAAATGAGCTGACAAGCAGTCCAACTTGGATCTCGTGTGCCATTGCAAACCAAGGAGAGTTAATAGGTCGGCCAACACCACAATGGCCTCCACTGGCACCGAGGCAATAATCATCGATTGGCTCCATTGTGCAGACACAAGCCCGGCCAACACAAACCATCATGATTAATAACAGAGCAATTTTTCATCTCATTTTAATATGGCCAGATAGACACCTCCGATGCCGATGACATCGCTCCTCAAAACAACACACCAGACACACACCCACTCCAAACAGATCTACCGGACGTCCAGACTAACAAGTAAGAATAGCGCTTTATTCATCACCAAGCAAATATCAATCAATCAACGTTACATTTAACTTAGGAAATATGAACTTTAAAAGTTAATTACGATTACAAATGTAACTTCAATTATGATGTTAGTCTATTGATTGATGTTGTAGCCATTTAAATGGCATGGTACTGGATGTCGGCTAGGTTTATTGAAATGATGCTGTGGTGAATAGTTGTGTCCACCACGTTTGTTGTTATTCGGTCGAAAATGATTGTACTGATGGGGATAATCGGCATAACCCAAATTGTCATGGAAAGTGTTAGGTCCATTCGGGCCGTTAAATGCTTGATTGCTATTGTTACATTTTGGGTTTAAGTCTGGTGCTTGATAAATACCGTTTTCAACAGAGTTGCCATTTTGGGTAGCCGAGTTGACACTTCGATTCGAATTAGGCTGGTTGTCTGACTTGACAGGTGAGTTGTGATTAGGAGAAAATTGCTGATTGGAAGGAGGAGCGTGATCAGACCTGTTACCATTCTGATCGTAATGATGTTGCGAAAATTGATCCTGATCCCGATTCGAAAAAGAATCATATGGTGCAGTAGGTCCACTGTTATTTTGGGAAGCATTTCTATGCTGGTGATTATTAGAATTTTGCTGATAAGAATTTTGATTGTCATTAGAGCTCATATTGTCACCTTGCAACGAAGATTGTTGATTGTCATTCGATCTATTTTGGTTGAAATTGGCATTGGGCTGAAATGGAATCTTGTCAGGTTTGTAATTGCTGTTTGAAAAGTTGGAAAGATTGCTATTGGAATCGTAACGATTCGGGGGGAATTGATTGTTATTTTGGAAGTTTCTTTGATTATTTTTGTATTTAAAATTAGAGATTTGCTGATTCGGAGAACCGGAATTAGGTCGAAAAGGAAGTTTCTTCATCTGAGGTCTGTTGGGAGGAAATTTGCCATTGTTGTTTGAAACAGGTGCCGAAGAGGAAGAGTGTCGATGTACGTCTGAATTTAAATTATCACCTATTGGGTTGGACATGTTTGCACCAGAATTGGCTGTGCCAATGTTAGATATGTTCGGAGCAGTTTGTTGCTTTTGTTGGTTATTTTCTTTTTTATTTTTATTTTTCTTATTTTTAGTATTAGTAGAATTTAATTCATTTTGAGTTGACTGAGATGTATTTGATGGGTTCGACTGAGTTGGCTGAGAATGATTCTGATTCGTTGTAGAAGCTTTAGATGTTATCTCAAAATTTTTCAAATTTACATTAATTTCTCGCTTCCCTTCACAACCAAGCAGTTGTTTGTAGTGTTCATCAGGCAAGTCGGCTTTACCATTTGAAACTTGAATACTTTTTTCTAGAACCTTTGGTTCTGTAGTAGCGAGAGGCATTTGAAGCTCTTTGATAGGAGTGTTTCGAGAAACTTTTATAGCAACATTGGAAGACTCATTGTTGGTGATGTCTGTTGGTTCGCCCTTTTGAGATAACGAATGTGCTTGCCGAGACTGAATTTTATAAATTAGTTCACACACCTTGTCGATGTATGAAATGTATTCGTCGACATTGTCATCGTATTTGGCGAAATTGTCTATTTCATTAGATGCGTTGTTCAACTTGGTTAGGTACGTTTCCAATTTAACTCTATCCCAACGATCAATCTCTTCGATCTGGCGATAGACCCTCTCAACAAAAGTACAATAAAATTTGAATTGTTTTTCGTGTTCTTGCATGATCACTTTAAACAACACAAATATAAAATAACTATTAAAGACCTGACAATAATACATAATAATACATACCTCAATTTGATAAATAGATTTTCGGGTAAAGAGATTCAAACTTAAAACTGCCAATAGATCCGAAGTGAAGCAAGGAAAGTTGAAGAATATTGTACACTTGAAGAATATTGCACACGACAGTGGAACTAGTATACTGTTGCACAGTGCCACCCAGGCATGTATGGTATGTTATAACAGGAAAGTTACTTTGTTGTGTGTTTACTTTTTAGCACAGTGTAAAGACTGCCTTCTTGTCTGTCGCCATCTATAGATACTATAGTAAAGTGCGCGCTTACAAATGCCTATGGTTGAAACAAGTAATTAACATGATGATCTTCCAAAGCTTGTATCAGGTGTTCCTAAAAGTTATGAAATGGCTCGATGAGGTGGAGGAGTGAGGAGGAGGAAAGTTGTCAGTGACACAGTCTAGATGGCGTTAGCGGTTATACTGTTTTGAATTATGGGCTAGAGCGTGTTGCTTTCTTGTTTGGCTGCTGTGTGAGTGTGCTGCTGCGGCACTCCACACAAAACAGTATAACCGCTAACGCCATCTAGACTGTGTCACTGACAACTTCCCCTCCACCTCACTCCTCCACCTCATCGAGCCATTTCATAACTTTTAGGAACACCTGATAGATGAGCGTTTGAATGGGCGTGTATAAAATAAAAATGACAATTCCACTTGTACGAGGGATGGCACAATTCAGTTTGTTTTGCTCAAGTTTTAATGGATGATACAACCAAGAGATCATCATTTTACGTAAACTTATATATGAAGAACGATTTGATTTGACTACTCACCATCACCAGCGATAAAACTTTTCCCCCGCTCACTCACCGTTTGAATACATTCCTGGACATTTGGCCCCCACAAAGAACAAAGTTCACTAGCTCGAACATGTAAACTTTACATTGTAAAGGATATGCTCTATAAGTAAAACCAGCGAAGTTAATGACGATCACAAAGTAAACTGAAGAGCATATATGAGACGCGCCAAAATGTTTGCCTCGAATTGAATCGATGTTTGCTTGTTGCCAATCTTCTTTGCAGTCAAAACAGACATTGCCAAACGTTTCTACAAGAGAATGTTATGTAATCGCTTATGCCATTCAGTGCCCGACAAGTTACAAACAAAAAAGTCATACATCAAACAATTGTACGATCGAATACATCGATTGCTACAGCAGACAGCTAATTAATATATAGATTTGTAGCCAGACATGTCTGTGCACTCCAATGGTGGATTCAACTAGTGGATATTGATTTTCACTCTCAATCAAGCCTCGAGCAAGACCGCTCAATTTAAACCATTTATCTTTAGTTATATTTTCGCGCTTGTCTTGAATCATAAATAAAGAAATGATCATATCGTTTGGTTGATATCGATCGAAGCAGAACAGTGTAAATGTATATTTTATCGATTGGCAGTCTAGTTTAAATCCGCAGAAAACAGACCAATGCACAATAATATTACTCAATTGATCCAGACCACTTTTTGAACGAGTGAATCATTGAGTTTTGGTTGAATCATCGACAGGATGTTTGTTGATGATGAAGTTAATTGCACATAGTTGGCGTTCTACTGCAGTCGATATATTCACGCTAATGGGTTTTAGCAATGCGATCAACAGGATTGCTTCATATCTAGTAATTAGTAATAATGATGGCTGTGGTATTTTGAAAGTGATGCTTCGACATATTGGCTTGATCAAAAGTATGTTCAATTGTTCTTCACGGCCATTGGTTGGTTGAGTTCTACTACCATAATATGGCATATAGTCTATAAAGACAATTAGAATTTGCTCATAGACAAAACATGAAAATTGCCACTTATATGGAATCAACAAGTGAACACTGTGTATAGCATCTGCAGAGTATACTGCAAATAATCATAATTATTAAGATTGGTAATTAGTAACAAGTAGTCATAACACGGGCACTAAGAAAGTCTTGAGAAAATTTGCTCTTAACAATTGTCAATGACAAGTTGTCATACTCGACTGTTTAATCGACGTTTTCACTGAACACCCTTAAGGGTGCCATGAGTAGACAGTTTAGGCGCGAATATATGTTATCATCTGAATGCAGTGACTCGCAAGTAAAAATAATAAGTACTAGCACTATATATTGTTTGACAATTGGAATAGAAGATGAAAAAGAAGAGGGTCGACCGTTGATCACAGTCTTTATTACGCACAGACAAGCAAATGGCATTTCGAGACCATAAACTGTCGCCAGTAAAGACACTTTCAAGAGCCCTATTGCTGTCCTAGTTCAAGTCGACAAAGTGACCCTTCTTTGTCAATACTCTTGCATGGGCTAAGAGCACTCAAGAGAACTTAGCAAAAAGTTCCAATCCTCGATAATCTAAGAAATTGTACAAATTCGTTACGGAAACAAAGACTCAAAAATGAAAAACTGAAACGGAAACGGAAACAAACGGGTGGAATTAAGCACAGAGGAAAAGAATAGAGAATGAAACAATTAGTACACAGCACAGTGTGACACTTTGCAAGGACGAGATGGTCTCGCTGCAAGTGCACCGTAACCGACATTTGATATTGCCAACATATTGAGGTCCTCAATTTGACATCGGCAGTAGGCAAACACACAGGCTCACAAATTGTCAGCTGTATCGTAAATTACAATTAGATTCCCTCGGTCGAGCGAATTGGCCTAGCAATAAAGCAAGTGCGAGGTGGTATCGTAAATAAGTGCTTAATTGCCGCGTTCCGAAACACATTTAGCCTTTCAACTCTGTTGACTGCACCGAGCGCCATGTTTACTCCAGTACTGAATGATTCGATCAAAAGGTTTGCTTGCTCTGGTTGCTATAGTCATTTGATCGCTTCCAAGTGCAAATGCAATGCGATCAGCGTTGAACCAAACTCGAGACAAATTCGGCTCAGCTGATAATCGGTGCGAAATTGTATATTGTTCAAACATTGATTAAAAGTACAATTGAAAATGTTCATCAAAACTATTTCTCTCTTCATTCAGTCCATAAGAAATGTTTATTACCGATTGATACAAATTATAGTACAGGCATTTGAATATAATAGCTTTTGAGGCTAACCAAACGCTTAAATATTCACAACAGAATTATGTCCACTTAGATTCGCCTCAAGAAAGGCTCAACAATGTGTGTGTGTGTGTTTGTGATTAAAATTTAGTAAATATAAAATCATTAAAAAACACTAGAACAGATGTAGAAAGGTGTAAAAGAAACAAAAGTACATTCTGTAACTTGTGTAATTCTTACTTTCTTGTTATAGGTCACTTCATGTGGACAGTAAGATGAGAGCTAAACTAAAACTACAAAATTTATATGTGCTAGAAATAGAGTAAAGAAAATAATACAATTTAGCAGTGGTTTTAAATGTACATTCTTAAGAAAATATAGATAATCATTTGCATTAAAAACGTCTCAGCCACAAATCACGTACGTAATGTAAAGTTGATACATTAACCCTGCTTAATTGCAATCGTCCTAATCGATAGGCCTCTTCTCAGAAAACTTCTTTGTGTAGTCTTCTGCATTTTTGAAAAACTTTTTTCTATCTTTGCAGTATTCCTCGGCAAGATCAGTGCGTAAAGGGTGTTCTGGCTCGGGATCATTGACTAGTGCAATCAATGCTTGAATCACTAAACATGCGATATATACGATTATAGCTATTTTTCAAGATAAATAATTACAAACCTTGATCAGTTCTAGTGGCTGGTTTCCAGTTTTCAGCTTGAATTATAGGCAAACAAATTTGACCCTTCTCGTCAATGTTGGGGTGGTAAATTTTAGTTTTAAAAGTAATCTTGGGTGGTTTAAAAGGATATTCTGCAGGAAAGTTGATTTCTATACGAAAAGCCCCTCTGTTATAAGGGGGATTGTCCTATGTAGAAATACGAATAACATAGAAAAATAGAAACACTAAGCAAAAAAAACTTACAGGTACTATTAAGCCTATCCAAGAAAGAATATTATGTTCGTCCACTTGAATGTCACGGAAACAACGCAAACCAGAATTTTTTAATTCTTGAAGTTCCTAGATTAAAAAACCAATGGCTAACAAAAGCAGCATAAAATGTCATCAATATTACCTTTTGCAAACGTCGAGTAGCTGCCATTTTGATTTTCAATGTGGCAACTTTTTCAGTAATTTACACAAAAAGAAATCGAAATAGACAATGCGATGCCGACAAAATCAAAGGTGGCTTGTTAACAATAAGCAAATGGAGACTCACAAAGAGTGCAATCGATTTTAGAAATTTGTAACTATGGTTAGCAAATGAGCACTAGAAACGTGAGATGTACGATGGTTTGGGAGAGGCCAGGAAACCGAAGAGGATCTAGAAAAAAGAAGAGGTCAACGAGGCCAAAGACATGTGGCAAGTGAAGTAGGTACCGTCGGGCAAGATCACAGTCAAGTCAGGTGCGGTCAAGGTGCCAGCAAGTCGGTTAATATGGGGCTCAATCACAACGCAATCGGCATCAATTGTTATTGTTGCTGCCGTGCTGACTGGCAAATTGGCTTGCTTCAATGCTTTAGTACAGAGTACTCACTCACAACCACACCGATCTGTAGTGGCATTGACAAAGGTGGCGCGCACTGGTCTACAACCTGTGAACATCGATGGTTGTTGTGATTCACCGAAGGTTCTAGTTGCTTGCACCACTGGAGGCAGACCACCAAGTGATGGACGACTCACTTCTGCTATCGAGCGGGTTATGTATGTGTAGTGCAGTGCACAATGTACATTGTACGGCGGACATTGAAATGTACTGAAATCGAGTGAACTGAACCGAGTACTGTACTTGCGAGGTGTGCGTTCTAACAAGCGTTCCTATTGCGATGTTTGTGGTGCACTTGCTTGCTTATGACTCATCACTAATTAGTAATTACACCTCGATTGACCATTAATCCTACTGACACTATAATCTGTCCATGACTACAAATGGAAGCACAGTTTGTTCATAACATTTGATACAGGTTGTAATTGTATTATATATTGGTTTATATATCAAAATAAAATGCACAAGGCAGTAGATAATCCAATTTGAGATCGCAACCCTGGAGATTAATAGATTGAATGTAATGGCAATCGAGGCGATTGAACCTTTACAGCAACATCCACGGAGAGTCTATCAGAGAGACAGATGTTTTGAAATTTTCAACCGACAACACAGAGATGCAGCTGCGCATGCGTACAGACCGGTTGAATCATTGAGGAGGGCTCTGATTGGCTAGTGTCAACCAATCAGTGTGCAAGTTTCGTTTAAATCTCCTTCAGTTAAGACGGGCAAGCTGTCATGTTGTCTGATGCACAACTGGAACACAACTTTGATCGCTACAACATCATCCTTGAATCTTGTGGGAGCTTTTTTATTTGTTCAATTTAGTTAAAGTTCCCTCTGGTTAAATCGTCTCACCATGACAATGGTCGGTCCTCAGAGGCATGCCATGGATGTTCCGACCGGCAGTAACATTCCAGTAAATACGAGGTTGTTTGCTAGTACCGTCAATTCACCACTGATCGCTTCACAGAAGAATGAAGACAACTCTCTCGACGCTGGGTACTATATGCACAACAAATCACTGGGAGAAGGTGGTTTCGGTAAAGTTAGACTTGCAACACACCTCAAAACAAACCAAAAAGTTGCTGTCAAGATGATGAACAAAGCAAAACTCGGGGTAATTATTTTAAAAATATTGAATATATTTTGATATGTTTAACTTAATGTTCATTTATTTTAGCAAGACATACAACGGGTCCGAATCGAAATAGAAGCTCTCAAAATTCTTCAACATGATAATATCGCTAAGTTATTGCAAGTGTTCGAGACTAAAACTGATATATACCTCGTATTGGAAGTAGGACTTAAAATAATCTATACTTGCATTTGCTAAATTGTTTGCTTTTTAGTACTGTAGCGGCGGAGAATTGTTTGACTATTTGATATCGAAAAAGCGTCTCACTGAAAATGAAGTTCGCGTCATTATGAAAGACTTGTTTCGTGTTTTGATGTACATTCACAATCGTGGTTTTGCTCATCGAGATCTAAAGCCTGAGAATATTCTGTTTGATGCCAAACACAAGATAAAGTTGATTGATTTTGGATTAGCAGCAAATTCCTCGGTTAGTGAATGATAGATAGTTAACAGTGCAAATTATTATCAATTCATTCTTAGCAAAACAAAGCTGCCCTTGCTTTCTTGTCCACTTGTTGTGGAAGTCCAGCTTATGCAGCACCTGAATTACTTCGATGCCAAACATATTCTGGTCCAGCTGTCGATGTCTGGAGTGCTGGTGTTTTGCTGTATTCACTTCTGGTTGGCCAATTGCCTTTTGATGATGAAAATATCAATAATTTATATAAGAAAATACAGGTATGATTGTAATTTATATTTATTTGTAATATAAGGTATGAATAACTTTTGTTTCAGAATGGCAATTTTGTTATGCCACAATGGCTTTCTTCAGATGTGCGAGAGCTTATCAGTCTTATGCTTAAAAAGAACCCAAATGAAAGAATCTCCGTATCTAAAGTTCTGGATCATAAATGGATAAAACGAGGAGACAATAGACCAAGTTTAGTAAATATGTTGCCTCCTACTGACGATGGTGCCGAAGAAGCCTTCAAATCTTGCCAAAAGCTATTTCCCGAATTGACTGAAGAACAACTTCGAAACAAAATAAAAGATTTTGGTTACCATACAGCTACATATTTGCTTCTGAAAAATAATAATGAAGCCCAAAAAGTAATAATTGTGATGTTAAAGTTCCACTATAATTATTTTTTATTTAGTTTGTCAACGATTCTAATCAAAGCAAACCATTGGCTCAGCAACAGCATAAATTGAATACAATTAATTCTTACCGAGTTAACGCAATCAAGCGCAAATTGGCATTGGATTGCGAGACAAGTAATAATTCGACTCCTATTAAACGAACAAAAGATGTTCCAATTCATGTGCCAACTCCATATCCTACTGTTCATAGCATTAAGCAAGATAAAGTACAACCACAGACTGCTACTCCTAAAGTTCCAATGGGAATGGATCGACAAAAATTGATAGTGGCAATTCGCAATACAAATACAAATTCACCTCGAACACCGCAAGCTCCTGTGCGAATGAATGAAAAAATTGCACGCCGAATTGTGTCTCCCAAAATGAAATCGAATGAGAACGCCATTCAAATCAACGACAAAGTGGAAAATATTTCTGCAGTAACTCCCAAAGATAAGCTTACAAGTATAAAGAGTCCACTCAAACAGATCAACAACCAAGTTGCCTCTCCAAACGTGCTAAAGACGCCGGTCAGTTCTGTCAAGAAACAACTGAAAGGATCGACATCAAAGAAATCTCTTTTAAAGCGGCTTGTCGCGTCTGCAACACCCTCCCGGTCACATTCGCCTCGTAAATTGACTTGTTCGACTCATTCGAACAACATAACAATGACCTCCTATCAAGATCCTCAAGAATGCATTAATCGACTTGTGCATACATTGTCCAGCAAAGGAGTCGACTGCAAACAAAAAGAGTACGGATCTTCTAAGCTTAAACCTCTGCCATGGTCAAGGTTAACTTTTGTGGTGCGAAAAATGGCAGTCAAAGGCAAATTTGATACTTTATAAATTTAATGTGATAATAAGAGTGTATTTTGTTAATTAACTTAATTTATTTGTTAACTTAAACCTATTTATCAATGATAATACAACTTTAAACTTTTTGTATCAATGAACACAAAAGCATTGATAAGCTTATGATTCATATTTGCCTGTGACCTTTTCGCATCATATTAGCCATTGACCATTGGCAGGTTGTCGTATGAGTTCAAAGAGAAATATTAATCTTATCTTTTTTTATAGCTTCTCCCTCAAATGCTACTACAACGATAAGATACATTCGTCGTTAAAATTCGTACTCGAAATTTGTCGATTCAATGGACTTTGTGTAATTCATCGTAAGCGTCTGAAGGGCGATGCTTGGAACTACAAGAAAATATGCGAACTTATTTTGCAATTAAGTAACGAACAACAATTGGCTGCACTGGCAGCGTCTGGAATTTCCGGCTTTTCCACGGCTTCCGCAAATTCATCTTCCTCGGACACACCTCCTGTCAGTTTCATCACTAGCACCTCTCTGTAAATACTCGTATATTCATCACCTTTTACTACAGCCTTTTAACTATGAATACTGAATCAATACTTTTCTTCGAACGGTACATGACAATAATTTAATAGTATTATTATATAAATATATATCATATCGTAACACCAACATTGTATGCCACAATACCAGCTTTTAAATTAAACTTTGATCATTTTATTATAAAATTTTTCTATGTTTGATTGATTAGCTCATCGAATAATATGCATAAATGCATAAACAAGTTTGCCTAAAACGATTGAATATAATTGTTAGCGATGGACTAATGTTCGATTGAATGGCTAAGAAACTTTCCGTTTTGAATTCCAACACACTGTGGGCAACTTTACTGCAATGCGTTTGCATCACATGTCGTCAGTTTGTTGATGCGACGCCAACATGTTTTGGTCGGGCAAATGTTGAAATAGTAGTGCACATGTTTGTAGTATGATCGATTGTTTTTGTTGTCTCTCCTTTATTTGTCATTCCTCTGGTGTCCTCAGCAGTGGTCAAAATTGTATGTTTGCTTACTCAGCCCAACAACGGCTCTACCACATTAACGATCCAAGCAACTGCATCGGTAAGCCATAATCAATCAGTAAATAAAGATTACAATCTTTAATTGAATATGTGTAGAAATGATGTATTATTTGAATTGAAACTGGAAGGCCTTTTATTCGCACTGTATCCCTTTATATGAAACAAGACGCACATGGCGACAGTTTTTCGTCGATGAACTTAAATCATTGCTGAACTCAGCATTTATCCTTACGACCTTGGTCCATTTCAACGTTTTCAAGAAAGATTTCTTCAACTGTAACGTTTTCGTGTCCTATAAGCTATCTAAAATTGTAAACTTGTTAAAAATCAATGTGCGTACTTTTCTTTCTTTCTTGTAAGCGCAGTTTGCCCCAAGTTTTAGCCTATGGCCCGTAACTTGTAGCTTGCATAATGCATAACTAAACATATCACATATTGATGTGTCACTAGATTGATTAGAGTAATATACTCCAAATTATGCATATAGAAGCATTTATTGGCATGTTATACATATGTTTTAATGATCAGTCTATTTGCAATTTGAAATGAGTAATGTTTAATGAGAAAAACTGTACAGTGTACATTCTTAACATTCTTTTAAAAATGCGTCATATTCGCAAAATATTTAACTGTTTAATTTTTAATTTAATTACTTTGCAATTAATAACTCTCCCGTTAGATCTATCTTCTTCTGTTCTATTAAATATTTCAGTAACAATGAAGAGACTTGTTGATCTTGTTCGAGGTATTTGCTCCTCATGATTTTTAATTAAACGCCAATTGTTTTTAAATCTGAATTAGTACCTCAACGATTCAAAGTGACTTCACCAAAATGGGCCAACATGGATACAATTCGCCAAAGTCGATTTTCACTTATTGTCACTCGAATTCGTTGGTTCCACGTGCCTTTGACCTTTGCAGCAACATTCATCACGTTAGAGCAACTACGCAAATATCGAATAAGCAAGGTTCAAAATGACATAGGTGATGGTCCGAACAACCAGTTCTTCACCTATAAAGCTTCTCATTTAGAGGTATTCAATATAATTTAATATTTCTATTAAACTAATTTAAATCAAATAATTTCTTAGGTTTCAATGTACAGATTGTTGCCTTTGCGCACATTGTCTCGTATATGGGGCTGGCTTAATTCACTTGATTTACCAGCATCAATACGACTCCCTATTTTGAGATCATACGCAAATGCATTCGGCTGCAACTTAGATGAAGCATTGATTGCCGATTTGCGTGAATATAAAAATTTAGGAGAATTCTTTCGAAGATCCCTTAAGCCCGGTGTCAGACCCATTCATGGAGATGAAAATGCGGTTGTTTCACCTTCGGATGGAACTGTTCTTCATATGGGTTCAGCAAAAGATGGAATTGTAGAACAAGTAAAAGGGATAACTTATACGCTAGAATCCTTCCTTGGTCCAATAACATGGAAAGATTATGATCAAAATATCGATTACCAGAAGTGTCTTCTCAGCAACTACAAAGCAGATAGTGAAGCAAACCCAACCGAGTTATACTATTGCGTTATCTATTTGGCTCCTGGCGATTACCACCGATTTCACTCTCCTGCCAACTGGACGGTCAATTTCCGACGTCACTTTCCTGGTAAACTGTATTCTGTAAGGCCAACTTTTGCTTCTTGGTTTCCGAACTTATTCTCCGTGAACGAACGAGTAGCCTACATTGGCAGCTGGAAATATGGTTTCTTTTCGATGGCTCCTGTGGGTGCCACCAATGTGGGCTCGATGAGGATCTACTTTGACAACGTAAGTCACATAGTCAATAGACCATATAATGGATTTGTGTCTTGTAGGATTTGAAAACAAACAGAACTAATGTTGGTCTCAGAACTTACTTCGATGATAAACCTTTGTCAAATGTGGAGCTACAGAAAGGTGATCCCTTTGGTGAATTTAATCTAGGCTCAACAATCGTTCTCATCTTTGAAGCGCCCAAAAATATGAAATTTGGTATAAAGCAAGGAGACAAAATAAAATATGGCGAGTTGATTAGCTTGTTTTCTGCTCAAAGTACCGAAGCAAAAAACGAACCATAAAACAATGTGATCTATCTATCTAGTTAATACATCTAGTTTATTTATATTTAGCAAAAATAAATTATAATTATGTGCAAATCTAATAATAATTATTAAGTTTTTACTCTTTTGCAAGTTTGCGGTCGATGCTGCTCATGAAATCAATCAGGTTGGGGAATTTTTCAATTATGCCAAACAAGTTCTTATAAATTTCGCGGTACTGGTAAATTGCCTTTATATGCCCATAAATCAATGTGTCCAGTTCAGTTGGTTGGTCACCTAGGATGTACTTCTTGTCACCGTTCAGGCGTGCGGCCAGGTCCGAGCACAAATTCTCAAAGTCAAGGTCTATGTTTCTAGTTTCGCCCATTTTCTGATAGAGTGCAAGTGTGAGCAGGTTGAAAATGTGATAATCAAAAAAGTGCGACTTACCGATGCAATATCCCACTTTTTAATCCAACACAGAAACAAAGTGAGTGGCCATGGCTTGCCATTAGGGAAGTGGGACTTGGTGAATTGGTCGTAGACGTCCTTGTAGAGCCAAGTGTAGTACAGCTCAGCTTTAATTACAACTTCGTTGAAGAGCACTGTTAAGGCAATAATGTCAGGTCGACTTTGGGTACTGAAGTCGACATTGTTCTTCGTGTTTATGTATTCCACAATTTTGCCATAGCCCGATACCAGGTCGTTTCCGTGCCGAATAAAGGGAAGCACACCATCTGGGGACATGTCCTCTGCGTTTGTACGTTGGTCAAGTAAAATACGAACACCGTGGAAATAAAAGTAGGCCTGCAGTGCATATCGATCACCAAGTTCAGGCAGTAAAATCTGAATGTTGTCCATAGTTTGAAAGATGGTCACGTAATCCGGCTTGTCGCCATCGTTAGGATCCAATGTTGACATTTGACTCAGAAGGGCACTCGCGGTAGCCATCGAAATAGATAAATTGGGTTCGCTTGTTTTGCTTTCCGATGAGGTCACACATGTAACAGTGGATCAGCTGTATTGTTGTGTGTACCGCACAGCTATTGCTGCTTTGCCGAATACACTTGCGTACAAATAGTGCTGCTTATTTACCAATTAATCGATCGACAATGGAATTCTATTAATTTAAAAATGTATTGTTATTGCAATGTTCAAACCATATTGAGCTGCCTATTTACGTGCATTTGACTTGAATTGACGTGCAAGACAATTTTAATTTAATATAGAATTAAAACTTCTTACTTGCATTTATCAGAAGACAACAATTGATTATCAGTGCGAAGTGTAGTTTGGTGCACGCGAATGCCTCTACGAGCACACGCTAGTTTATTGTCCCTCGACGGCGACTACATGTATAACGGGAAAGAGGTGAGCATCGCCATTGCGTGACTATATCGTCTGTTATACTCGAGCCAGACTGCAAATGGCACCACTGAGAAAGTGAATCGCTTGCCAACTGACTGACGGCAGCTAAGTGTAGTCTGTGTACTTGAAGTGATCTTGCCCCGCAGAGCTCGCACACCACAACAAAACAGCCAACACTTGAGAAGTTATACAAAGCAAGGGAAACCTGTAACATTGTGACCACCGAGCACCAGTCCACAGTCCAGTCGACAGTTGTCTCATCTTGCTTATTTCTCAGCCACTTCTGCCAATCATTTGACCAGAAAAGAATCTCTAATCAAAGATGGCTTTTCTCCGTCGAATCACCGCATTTAGCAACAGCAATCTTGGCCCGGCAATATTGAGCGAATTTCAGCAATCAACTTTTAAAAGTGTTAGGTAGATTTGTCCTGAATGGCAATCCTGCTAAATACCTAACCTAAATGTTACCTTAATTAATTAGATGTTTAAGCGTCACTCCAAGCCTAAATGAAACTGAGGGTTGGCTTTCAAAATTGTTGATGGTCCGCAAGATTGATACCGGAAAAGAATCCCACTCCAGACTGCTCAGCGATACCGAGAAAGTGTTTGAACTGTACAGTAAGTGATTAATTCATGTCAAGTGGCAATGATAAATGTTCTGTAATCAACAGTCCATGATGTCAAACCGAAATTTAACGAGAAATACCTTGAAAATTAGTAAGTACATGCAAAACTTATTTCTGATTTTAGTGTGAATGTAATTTTAGTAAAAATTGGTCAAACGAAGTTCAAGCAAAAGACGACAAGACAAAACTGATCGGCAGTTGGAAGGTCGAGGTTGGAGACCAAGATCAATACAGTAAGCAAAACTTTGTTTTTGTATTTAAATGGCTAAACCTACACTTTCAAAGTTCATATTTGGAGTTATGATGGATGGAAACATGCCTCGCAAGTGCTTCGTTTGATGCGTGAAGATTCTTCACTAAACAGCTTGGTCAAGGACCAAGAACCTTACTTGCGCTCACGACAAAATCAGTTTATGCTCGGCTTCAGCTTTTGGCCAGCACCTGAACCCCAAGTAAACAATAGCTTTTACGAGATGCGTTCGTACATTCTTAAGGTGAGACAGTTCTCATATTTATTAATTAATCTGGAACATATTATTTGCTAACCAAGCCCGGCACGATGATTGAATGGGGTAACAATTGGGCACGTGGTATCAACTACCGTAGAAGTAATGCAGTGGCAGGATTCTTCTCGCAAATTGGACAGCTTTACATGGTGCATCACATTTGGAGTGAGTATCCAGGCTGATTGTTGCCCTTAACAAATGTATTTCACTTCAATAGGATATAACGATCTCATTAGCCGAAAAGAGACTCGTGAATCTGCTTGGAGAAAACCCGGCTGGGACGAATGTGTCGCTTACACCGTGCCTTTGATTCGAGAAATGAGGTCTCGATGGATGTCTCCTAATTCCTTTTCCCCAATTAAGTGAAGGCCCAATTTAAATAATCGAAATACGTCTCTTTTAATCAATGCACTTCAATTGAATATTTGTAAAAATATGTTAACTAAGATTCGTTATCTCATAGAGAAAGATATCACCGAGAGTAAATAAACTTACAAATAAATAAATCCATTGTTAGTGAATTGAAGAAACGGCAAAACGTTCCACATAATGCATTATTTCAAAGAAGACCTGAACAAAATACATGATAAGATACTGAATGTCTAAATTGCAATCGACTTTACCTCTATCATGATTAGAATAATGATCATCCATTCCAAGCGAACGTGGTGAATATCGTTGAGATGTGCCGAAAGAAGGTCCATTAACTCGATACAGTGGTTAAGCTTCTCATTCATCACTTTAGTTCGTTTGTTGATGTTCAGGTGAGCGTGTGTGGCTGTGAAAAGTCGTTCCAACTCCTCACGGTCCCAATAAAAGTCTGGTGTGTCAAGCAGGTCTGAACTGAGATTGAGCCGATGACGAAGTCCAAACAATTGACCAGTTTTACGAAATACTTGTTCCCGTGTTAGTTTGATTTTTCGACCATCTTTCATGTCCTAACAACCAATCAATAAAATTAACTCATCAGTCAATGGCATTCACTAGAGCTTACTTGGGTAATGTAAGCTATGCTATCGATATATCGATCCAGGTTCGCTTCCCAAATGGATAGTTTCACTTAAAAAACAATTATAATCAAGAAAGGCAATCATACATTCGTTACAAACCTGACAATGCAATTGCATTAGAGAATGCATACTTCTCCAGATTAACCAAATTTGTATCATTATCCAATTTCAAATAAATTAAGCCTTTATGAAGCTTAGACTTGGCTCTAATTTGAGCGAATATTAATAAGAATCATAAATCATCGTGATCACTTACGAGTTATTATTGTACACCACATCAATTTCTTCCCTTTCTTCGTTGACAATTTCGTGGTCGTATGAATTAATTTCATAATCTTTTAAAAATTTCAAAACCAATTCACACTAAAATTAAAACAAAACTTTGTTAGATTTATTTTTTTTACATTTTGATGTAATTTACTTCGTTTGCAGACATATTCCAAAACACAATAGAGCCTTCTCTAATTGAGAAATCGAATTAATAAGATAAATATTATGAAGATAAATTAAATCAGTATATAGCATACCTAAAAATAAAAAACTCTCTTTTCTTTTCGTCAAGCATGTACTTCGCAGTTAAATGCAGAATTTCTCCATCAAAGTCGTTTGCATCGGAAAGTTGCTGATACAGACCTTGTTGGACAATTGCACTTTGAATAGCATCGAGGTTATACTCTTCGGCAGTGCTTAGAGCTACCACAGGCTTTTCCGAAAGTCCTTCTACTTCAAAATGAACATTCGATTTCTTCTTTGGAGCTCGTCTTTTTATAGAATCAATTAAAAGTCTTTCCGAATCTGTAAGTCCGGTTGCTGTAGAGGTGAATCTTAACCGTTTCTGAACAAGTTGACTATAATTCCGCCTTTGAATTGGACAACATCTAAAACGTAAAATAAACGAAGTTTATGCACATGTTTATGTAGAATCATACAAATAAACCTTAAACTCAAAAATTGACGCTTTGGAAAAGCGAAAAGCGACCAAGATAGTTGCTTGCACTGAATATTGAAAAAGTTCACTTGATGAACAGGTGAAAAAGATCTGAAAGCAAAAATTCGGTTCATTGCAGAAGTTGTAAATGAATTGCAATGCAAATTGTCCCGGCAAAACACGTGACTTGCGTCAACAGACCAGTCTCACTGTAAATTCCTCACCGCGCATATACACGCACTGCTCGCACACGAGCACTCCACTGCTCGTACGTGAGCAATGTCCATACTAGAGACAACAAGACTGTGCGAAAGTGCACCTTTGATGTGCGGGGAAGCTAACATTCAGTACAGTGTTACTGAGGGCTGCCCCTAAATGTTGGCTTTCACTGAGGTGCAGAAAGCACGCTTTTGTTGTCTCTAGTCCATACATGAGCAAAATATTTTGGAGGGTCATTGGAAATGTGCTCGTACATAAACACTGCTCATATTTAGGCAGTGGGTGCATTTCACATAAGCCAACTTACAAGTAGATATTCTTCCTATTGTATTGGAATGTCTTTTTTATGATATTGAGAAATAATGAACCGGTAATAAGCATTAAATAATTCGGGTATTTATTTCGGACAATTTTCCTTGTATTTAGGCAGGAAAATAGCTGGTTATTTACTCCGGACAGTCAGTCCTGTAATTAGGCGGGACAATTAGTCGGTTATTTTGTCCGGAAAATTGATCAAGTATTTTTTGATATATTTAATGTGATAATTATTTCAGACAATCAATGGTTCATAAATTCATAAATAAAGAATTGCATAAAATCTTAATACCCTCTTGGAATTGTATCGATTGTTAATAATGGATTGTATCGAATGTACTGCTTTTGCAATTTGAATATGTGAAGTGCCTCTTCAAGAGCAAAGGTCAAGAAGGGGGGTACTGCTGCTCTCACTCGCACCAATGTGCTATGCTGCAAGCGTGAGAGCATATGAATGCGTAAAGAAAAAGACCCCCCTGTCTCACTCGTCTTAACTCGCCCGTGTTGAGAGGGAGAGGAGGGAGAGGCACATGAGGCTTTCTGTGTGTTGGCTCAATTTGTCCGTTGGACGATCGTGTTGTGTTGCCTTGTGTTGGTGCAGTTGGCTGACTAGCGCACGGTTCATGTTTGCGTGTATTTTGTTTTTTATCTTTAATTCGTGATATTTCATTTTAACGATTGATATATGATTCAAAAACAACAATGCCTATTACTTTGTGTTAATGAGTAACTAATCAAAGTGAAATTACTAAATGTTCAATGTTTAATTGTGTCCAATCACCCAAGACAACAAACGCGTAATGAAATGTTTTCAAGAAAATTCAACAAGTTGTATCATTCATTCAACAATATTGATCAACATTTTTCAATCTTATGAGACATTTAAGAAATTTTAATTGAGGAAGTTCATGGTAATTGAGTCCATAAGTTGTTAGTTTATTTTAATTATATATCTTTTACTATTCAGATTGATCGCATCATGGATCCATCATTCACTGGTTGCCATTGTTTTTATGTTTGCGAACCAGCTATAGAAGTAAACTGACATTTTCACAACCATAATGTGCCTTTTCATGAATATTCTCGACAAGCTCAGCGTAACCATCAGTCCAAAATGCACCTGAGAAAGGTCTAGCTGATTGATCATTTCATTTGACTCTTCTCTATTTGAAGCGGAATGTACTCAATGATAAAACTTCCATTTGCTATCAAACAAAGAAAAGTATTTCTAATTAGGAATAAAGACTATGTTCTTGTCAACCAGTGTATCGACCAGCATATAAAGGTTGAGTTCGTGCTTTTCTTTCTCCATGTACGAACAGTGTCATCACTCAGCAGAATGCCATGATTTCCTGGACTGATTGTGAAAATTGCAGGAAGTCGTTTGAATGCAACTTCGAAGAATACTTTAAGAATCACCTGTGACTCATTCATCAGCTAGTAAACTTACAAATTGTCAACTTTCGTTATTTAATGTTGAAATTTCCCTTTAATTGCTAATAAATATAATTTTGATTTTAAATTCAATTAAAATGCATACATTTCATTATTCATGGGTAGAATATTCTGCATGAGCAATAATGCATGCTTCTCGGCAGTGTACTCACTGCTCATATTCGTGCAGTGCTTGTGTGTGAGCAATGAAATTCAAACGTCACATTTCACTGCCCTGCATTGCAAGCACTGACCGCACACGAGCAGTACTACCTCTGTGCGCATATATGGGCAGTGGGGAATTTACAGTGCTGTTTTGTTGCACTTTGAGTTTCGCAAATAAAAATGACAATTCGTACGTTGCTAGTTGCCCGATCAAAATGTAATAAATGTACTAAGGTGCATTTGCACCAAAAGTACCTGTTTTCAAATTTTTTTATAATAGCAACAAACACTTTTATATTTAATGAAATAAATAATTTTAAATGGAACAACAAATAGAAAAATAATGTGATCAAAGGAGAAAAACCAGATAAATGTCAATTGGTTCGTGTCCTAATGGGTCAATTGATTAGAGCAAACATTGAGGGTAAAAGTGGAAAAACAATATACAATTAAATAATTATGGTAATGAAAATTTAATAATAAATAGAGCTAGATATGATGACACTATAGCTCAATAATAACACAATTAAAATCAATTTCAAATAGCAATAAAATACATTTTAAATGTAAAATAAATAAAATAAAAATAATTAAAAACACCTAATAAAATAAAATTTTGAAATATATTGCCACACAGAATGTATTAACTTTGTTTCGCCGCATGAGCTATCAGCGACAACAGAAATACGAGGCAAAAACAAAGAGAAGTCCATTCATCAAGTGTTGAGAAAAGTTGGATTGGTTCAATTGTTGATTGGAAGAGTAATTGTTGTCTAGTAATTTGCATATTGAAGGTTCAATGGAAGTTCTAGTTTCATTTTTACTGTTAACGCTGCCTAAATTCAAATTGGATTATTCTAAATTCTTGTGTCCTTGTTTTTGCCCCAATCGTCGTTGCTGTAAATAAGTAATAAATAAGTTAAACAAAGAATCACAATTAATTCGCATGCATCAAGCAAAATAAAACCAATGCCCTATACTTTACTTTTTAATAAAGCATCTTTCAATAACCCTAAAGCGTGTTTCTAATTGCACCTAATCTAACCTCGTCAAGTTCATGTCTAGTTTTTTCTTCCAACTCGCGAATATCTTTCATAGTCAATCCGTGCCATTTGTCAATCCAACAAAACACTTGGCGATGAAAGTTGAGGAAAAGTTTCCTTTCAAACTGAAAAAAAATTAACAAATAACTGAGTAAATCAATTGTAAACCAAACAAAAATCATACCTTTTGAATAAAGCTTTCTACTTTGTTTTGCAATCCAAACCATTTGAACTCGACTGTCACAAGTTTGTAAGCGCACATCACCGGTTGAATATCACTCTGTCATATAAAACAGTCAATAACATTACATAAAAGCCAAATTAAACTTACTTTCCATTCTCCTTTCAATGGCCCTCTACCAGTTTTCTTGGAATTAAAAGTTTTAGGATCCTCATCAGCTTTATAATCCTGAAAATTCCAAAATTAAAAATTGCAACTAAGAAAAGCAGAAGCTTACAGATACTGGATCATTGGCAATGTCAATATAAACAACTTCCCGTTGCTTCAAAAGTTCAGGTGGCAATTGATGCACGTTTTCTTGAATTCCACGATCAGGAGCATGCACTGTCTCGATGGTCAATTTGAATCCATCCTTCATATAGTCTGGATTCTAAAAACAAATATTTAAAAACAAAATACATTAAATAAAATTAAACATTACCGTTATGACAGTTTTGCAGTAAGGATAGGCATTCCAAGCTTCCTCGTGAATGGCTAACGCGCCTTTTGGTGTAATTAGACGGACAAGTGATGGAACTTTTGTGTCAAGGTGGTAAATCTTGTATGTATATTGGCCTTTGGTAAATTGACCACCAAGCAATGGAAAGTTTTCAAACGGTTCGTTTCTGACAACTTCAACGCCTTCTCCACCACCCGTTTCATTTTTAGAGGCTTCGGCAACGCTATAAAGTTGTCCTATTTGGTACTGCAATCATTTTCGGGTTAGCAATCAATAAAGCAATATAAAACTCAATACCTCTTCAACCGTTAGTGGAAGAGCGACTCGGCTATAAACGAAAGTAAACAAACTGTAAATTATGACCTTATTTACTTTCTGGCATGTACTCACAATTCTTTGATAAGCATTGTGTCAATTTATATTATGGCAATGTTGGGCAAAATTCAAACAGAAATACTAATATATTCAACGATTATGACAAGCTAGTGATTGTAGCAACAATTTGTAAACTTGAGTTTGGCTTCAATACAATTTGAGACAATTCAACAATGATTTAGATTTTGAGTGCTTTATAAAGCAAAAACAATAAGACTCAACAAATGACTTAGTATGGTTTCAGCAATTCACTGTTTCGAATGTGAGTAGTGAGCCAGATAGGCAAGTAATGACTTCTTCGTTTATTTGGATGATAATACAAGGCAATGATGCAATGATCTGTAAAATAAATTGAAATCAAATTAGAATTTTTTTAATGAATAATCGAGAATGCAAGTAATGTTGGCATGCAAATAATCACATTGAGACATTTCATCGACGTGGTCACCAAGTGAAATTGTGTACAAATCATCAAGTAATGGTAATAATCAAGTTGGCTAGTTTAGCAACCTTTTAATAGTGAGGTGTGAGTAGTGTAGTCTACTCCCAACTGGCATCTTAATCTAATCAACGTTTATTATTGCTGATCGTGACGAGAAATGCAAAAGAAACCACAGATAACGGTTATTGTCACAGAACAGAAGGATAACAATGAGCGGACTCAGAAGAGACTGTTCCCCAGTGAATATCATTTTGGTACAAAAAAAACTGTAAATATAATATGTCTTTCACGTCCAGAAATATTTCTACATAAAGGTTAAATTGTAAAATAAACGTTCATAAAAAATGACTTTTATTAAAGTCAGTGTAAATAAGAAGGATATTGGTTATTACCTTTGCTGAAACAAGTTTGATTAAAACTAGGTGAGGCGAGAATAAATTCACCAGGTAAGTGCTAAAACAAAATGCGACATAAAATAAACGGATATCACTTTAGTATTGGCAAGCTAAAATACAGATCATTAGCAGAGGATTAATTAGAGGACTAATTAAAATTGAGCCAAAGATAAAAAAAATCATTCACCTGCTGTCTATCCAGCAACTAGAAATACATACAAAATGAATAAAATACCAAATGAGGTAAGTGAGGTGTATGCGGTAGATGTTGAAGGAAATGTACAGAACAGGAAACATTCACAAATTATAAATTGGTAATTGATTATACTGGAGACTTTTGGTTGTCCAAACAAGACACTGCTGGTCAGAAAATTGAGGCTTGTGCAGACGATACAAGTACAAATTGTTAAGGAAAATGCAGGGAATTTTGTCAGAGGCACATGCACAAAAAGCACGATGGAGCGTGGAATGACGATCTCGAGGTAATATATAGGAGAAAATGTAGGAAACTAAACGAAACTCCTATTACAACGACCGTCTGTCGTTTGGACTCCTCTTTGGACAACTGAGCTAACGTGATGCAAAAATTCGCTCACTCATTCAGGCTTCTGGTTCGATTCCGTAGAGAGAAAATCTGCCCAAATGTTAACACCAATCTAGTAGCGTTATGGAATGAAACCAACAATTGAGAACAAAAGAGAACTCGGTGTAAAGTGATACTCTCACAAAGTTTTATTGGGAGAAATCAAGTCAATTTTATTGGTTCTATTCAAAAGTGGATTTCCGTCTCGCCTATTATCTCTTTGATTGCGCCAAACAATTAATTTGTTTAAATGATTGATTTTTGGCGCAAAATGACAACAATTAGTTTGGTGTCTTATGATAATGTGATAGTATTTTATCAAGTTCCTGTAATTCACTTAAATTGCTATATAGTAAGACTTCCCTAATCAACGATTACTAATCATAATCATAGACCTCCTGGAATGTAGACTATATATCTTGAATAAATTAAAGGTAAAAAGCATGCATAACTTGAAAATAATGCACTAAACTAAAGATGTGACAGCGAGGCCGTAAAAGCTTTTGGTAAAGAGTTATCGATTAAATGTCCTCGTAAATGAAATAGCTTACCAGAGAAGATAGCGAAAAGACATTTGGTGCACTTGATCTAGACGCTATATGAGTGTGTCCGCAAAGAAGGACCAGCGACCAGCGATGTGGATTGTGTAGTGCACATCAAAGTTGTTGGTATATAGGTGAACTCGACAACCGTGGCCCACTGGATTCAATGGCAAACTAGACACCGGAGACGAATCACTGATGAGGATGCTTCAAGCGTGGCTTCAAAGTGCACTGCAAATGGTCGAATGTGGCCAGTGCTGACATATATAAGAAGACGACCAGGGACCAGTGGGCAAACTCAATTGCACTAATTGCAAACAACCAGACAGACCAGACAGATCGAAGCAAGGAGCCTAAGTTTAGTCTGCAATAATCGGCATTCTCGCCTACTATACGGTGGCGTGTCTTGCGCTCTGTCCGACTCTCTGCGCAAACGCACTATCGCACCAAACAGTACGCTCAATTCATACATGGAAAGTTGCCAAGCAAAGCTGTCAGCCAACTTTCAAACTGAGATTGGCGCTGAATTAGCTTGCCAAAAGGGCTTATTGATTATTTGGCTCACTAATTGGTCTCCCACTTGGTGATGGAAAACACTCGCACGTCCGCACTAATTGACGCACAGAGACAAACACAGCTGTGACAAGTGAGGCCAGTGAGTCGTGACCATTCCACTCACACCTCGCCCCATTCCACAATAGAACATTCGAAGCAATGTTTCAATTGAGAAACCAAAATTAAAATTCCAGAACAGTCAAATAACCAATATTGCTTTGACATCGAGAGACAGTTGTATAGACATTCAGTGCTATTTTGCAAAATATGATTGATGCACATTGCATTGCTTAATTGTTCAGAAGTGATTGAAATTGGCGCACAAAACATTAATTGATTTTTCACAAACATTTACGCAAATAATTGTGAAATGTCAAATTGGAACATAGAGCTGTCCAATTTATTCCAAAAAGTTTTACCCACAGGCGATATTGCCGCTCTCTGGCGTTAGAAAATGAAACTCATTCAAATCTGGTAGTGACCAATTGTGGCTATTATTCGAGAAAAATTCAATACTTCATGAAATTGTGTTTATTTAACATTTAACATCAGTAATGTAAAAAATTTAAAATCTGCCAAATGGAATTTTTGAGCTATTTCTCTGTTGATAAATTAAAAATTGATTGTCTTCACATCTTAATCTATATATTTATTGCCATGTTTATCAGTTTGCCAGTTTGCCAATAACTCACACAACCAAAGGGTACTACTAACTAAACGTGATTAACATTAATAGAAAATTAAGCAATATGACCCAGCTCTAATTCAAATTTAAAAGCAGACTGGACAAGGTGTTCAAAGGCAAAGACTAGACTAAAGAGTGAGTGAGTGCAGTGTGGACAGAAGCGATGTGTCATACAACAGGCCTGGTATGGTCTTTCGTGTGTGCACTTTACTGACCAATGTGCAATTAGATAATGAGCAAGTTTAAGGTAGATTTCATTGAGTCCTTCCCCATTCGAGACAGTATATAAGGTAAGCAACTTTGAACGGATTACACACTGACCGACCGATACAACACTCATCATGCATCCATTGACCGAGTTGTGTCTGCTCACCCTGGTCACTGCATTGGCCTCTTTGCCTCTGGCCACAGGCCTAAAGCCCAACTGCGAGCCACACATTTTGGACAATTGTTCCAAAACATTGATCATGCTTGGCGATGACAATTTTGTTTTTCCCACTGCGATCGATCACATGAATAAACGCTGCAAGTAAGTATTCACCCTGTTCACCGTGAATTTCACGGTAACATTTTGTTAAAACCACTCACTAATAATAACCATTCTAGAGAAATCAAAACACTGGAAAAATGCATCAAAGACTATACGACCAGATGTCTTAATGGTGACACAAAAAACTCTTTCTCAGTGGTAGTCTTTGGAATTTCAAAAACCAACAAGGGCTATTGCAGCAGTGTGAAGCGTAAGAACGCGTTCATCTCGTTTGGACATTGTGCGAACCGTCACAAGAAAAGATTGGACAAATACATGGAACAAATGAGCAGAGACTTCCAAGGAGCCAGAATGTACGGCGATCCTAAACTTCGTCTTCCACTTGCGTGCTGGTAAGTTCGACATAATTCGTTATTCAAATGTTGCTAAACATTTTTTTCCTTTTTCAGCAATTATTACAAATTCAAAGAGAACGCGTTGAGTTACTTGAGCAAAGATTGTCCCGTTGAGGCAGAAGAGGTCGAAAATCTGATCGATGGCTATGCTCGAGATGGTCTCAACCTGCTGTGTGGTGATTATGCTGAGGACTCGGACAAGTGTTCGCAAATTATTGGCAAAACCCCCAAATGGACAAAGGCACTTTCCTCCAAGGTGTTTATGTTACCGCTGGTTGAGATACTCAATAGTCTCTAACTCTGTCCGTAATCGCATTACACAAGTATCACTCAGTACAGACAAAATCAAGTATTAATCAATGACGAGTATTATATAAGGTCTTCATGTGGACAGTGATTACTATTTATAGTTAATTTATAATTTATTCCTCTTTTCTGTACATTGACATTATCCAACAGTGACGTAATCAATAAAAATATTTCAGAACTCGATGGAATATTTGAATGCATTCCTCAATGACGTTTGCACTGAATAGATTGATTATTGATCAATTAAATGACGATTGACTGTGACAATGTCAACAGCATCGATAAACACTTTTGCTTGAGGCAATGCGGATAAGTACTTGATAAAGCACTTGAATCGCATTTAGTAAATTATTCTCAATTGATAATGAATCAATTCAAGTTTAGTTGGCCAATGGCTATCGCGAGTGTGATCGCAACCAAAGCAAACAAGATGACAGATAAGTAGCAAATGGCTCCTGGTGGGGTTGGCAATGTCTGTCATTGGCATACAAGCAAACGAGCTCTCTCAGTGTATACAGTATGCACTTTCAAGATTAATCTCAAATAACTCTTTCAGTGAACAATCCAAAATGTCTCTCTGCATGGCCCATTTAGTGCAAGTCCGCATCGCAACAGAACAAAATATGACAAGACCCTCACTTTATCAAGTCTCCCAGGTGTCTCATCAAGCAGATCGGAATGTAAATGCCTTAAAAAGCTCATTTGCAAAGCGTAACAATTAGAAATATAACTATAAATAGCGAATTGAGGGTTAAGGGTTAACGGGTGGAAGGGACAAATGAGGACATGACACTGAAATGTGCTATCTAAATCATCGAGTGATTAGCGCAAGATAATGTACAATCGTTGCTGTACAGACCATGTATAATTATAATTGAATGTATTTGTGTACACTGCACAGTGCACTAGACACACTCTAGACGCCTAAACAAGCCGAACATATCTCCTTAGTGACTGCCTAGATTATCGACGTGCTTGTTTTGATTGCATTGGGCGCTATATTTAGTTCAACTTGAGGACCTTTCAAAGAAGAATTACGAAATGGTGTAAATGAAAACAGAAGAGACCGTGCAAACGGAACTGCAGATAGAATTACCCAAGAGGACATTGAGCGACGAATGTGTTCAACTTGGATTAAGTGAAGCCACTGAAAGACAAAAAGGTGATCAAGTTCAATTGTTGGTGCCACCACCACTGACACAAGATAAGTCACCACTGAAGGCAAAGGACATGAGGAAGTGGCCGTACAGGGATACGACACGTCAAACCAGAACATAAGGCAGTGAGGCAAACCACAAACAAAGTGTCACCACACAACCATTAACAATTGATCGATCATTGGAGAGTAATTCGATTGCAAGTGAGCAAATAAAATCAGTTCATTTCAGTTTTTCAAATTTGCGTTATTAACCATTTATTGGTGATAGACCACTAAATAGAAAAGAAAAATGATGGTACATTTAAGAGCTCAAGTGTTCTGGAAACGGAAACAGTTCATGATGATATGCAAATAAACCAACTGGAATCAATGTTATGTATTGAAAGTTGCCTAACTGTCGAGCAGCCCTCAGAGGCACTATCAATCATATCAACTGTGTTCTGATCGGTGCATTCGATCCAATTTGGGTTAATCGAGATGCATTTCCTTCACATCCTAATAGACTCCATTTGTCCAACGTGTAAGTTATGAAAAGTAATCAGTGCAATGGAGCAAGTACATCGTGTATTATAGAATTGATGTAATGTATTGTACAATGTACTGCATTTGCGTATGTTATGTAATAGCCAGTGAACTAGTTCTTTGTAAAGTATAGAAAAAATTAGCTGGCAATGAAGTGTGCTTTCAACGGTGGATATTCGACCTTCCAATGTTCGATTGCTTTAGTGACCTTCATTGGACGGGAATTAATGCAACACATGTCGCCACCTATCGCTCAATAAAGATGACAGCGTCAAGTGCATTTGACAAATGTTGTCTTTCCATAATAAATTGCAACAAATCGATTTGTTCAAACAGAGTAATCGATAATGAACGGTGTAGAGTCTGCACTGTAGACAAGAAAATGAAAAAAAATTGCACTCAATTGAGGCAGAATGAAAGACAATCCACAGATTTGCAGTTTAGCCAATTGAAAAACGAGCCAAACAACCGGTGCCAAACTAGTGGTCTAGAATGGGCCACTCAGCAAAGGCAAGGGCAAAGGTTTAGTTAAAGCTTGACAGACGGCCTACACACGGCCAAGTAACCACGACGCTGACGACTGTAGCTGAGACTGAGAGAGAAGAGTACCAGACCACGCAAGTCTATAGTTAGTGTTTGCCAACGTACGAAAAGGCAATTTGGCGCTTTACGTTGTCAAAGTTGCCAGTTGGCGCCAAGCAGACCGAATGTTCTGTGCAAGTAAATCCATTCATGGAATGGTTCATTCGGCTGTTGGCCACACACTGGGAAAGTTGTATTTCATTTGTGTTCTCCTGTCCCTTCGTTCAGGTCCTCGCACTCGGGTCTAATTTATGTGCATCGCCATCGGGTCCATGTCGTTATCGAGATAACGTTCGGTGTATCGTCTCTCAAACGGTTTCTAAGCCAAGTCGCAAAGTTTGTCGTTAAAGTGAAATTGGAGTGAACTGTCATCCCAGTTTGAATGCATCGGCAAATAAATTGTTTGTGCACTCGAATCACTTTAATTCGATTACCATAATCGCCAATTGATTTCGTTCAATCGTGGCCAAACCGAATCCATCAGTGTCACAGTGTCCATATAAATAGAATCGTAACGTATTTACATTTGTGGTCTTATCTCAATGTCAAGACATTCCAAGTGAAGCATTCCACTATCGAATATCAACATTTGAACATTGAAGCTTCCATTTGTTACTGTATGTTGTATGCAACTGACCAAAACTGTTTCAAACTGTTTCAATGGAAATTAACATTTTTGTGGTAATTTGCACAAATGTCCTGGAAAGTGTCAAAGTTTATCTCAAATCACGACGCTGTTGTGTGAAAGCCAATTGGAATAAATAATAAATACAAGTCAAGCCGAGTCAGTTGAGCGTTCAATTGTTAATAGAAGCAACCAGTCAGAAACACATTGACTGTCTCGCTAATTTATCTCTGTTATGTCCATAATTAATTAAAAAGTGTCACTTGCACTTTTGGTTAACTGCCAATGGTGAATTTTCATATAACAAATATAACCACCAATAGTGCGATTAATCTTCTATAGAGGCAATAAATCAACCAGGAGGAAGAGAACCTATTTGGCTCATAATTGGACATTCACTAATTAGCACACCGCTCGATGTGTTCGTTGTGAATTTAATTAAAGGACATCACTTGAGAAGAGTGGCCAGTTGTGAAGTGACTTTTGATGCAGTCGTTTTTAATTAAACTTGGTTTCCATTAGGATAATTTGAGTTTAAACTGTTCACTGATCGGTGAAGTGATGTCGGGTCTGAGTACTAACTCCCAGGTGGCCTAGTGACAGACATGAGAAAGCCAAGACAGACATGCCTGCAGTCAACTGACAATGTGAGGTAGTAACAGTTTCCTGTGGCCACAATGGCCAAATGGTCTCCTTTCGGGCATCTTGCCTGCAATGTTTTTTTTGCTGAATTATTTAAATATAAAAGCGAGTTTTGTGCGAGCACAAATGCATACAGCCAATACAGCGAGACCATTATGAACGTTAATGTAAATTATTAATCTGACAATCACAGCAACGGTGTTCATAGTGTAGAGTTGTGAGTGCTCGTCACTTGGCAGTAAATAGATTTTTCTCACTTTGCAACGGAAGTTGAACTAGCAAGGCAATAAAGGCATTCTAACGAACATTGAGAATTGAGAATTTACAATCAAATTGAGAGCAGCTATTTGAGTAGCAAATTGGCGACTCGTTCCACCAAATGGCAAGTGCAAGGCGAGCAACCCAAATTGTGCCTATCGAATGCCATAACGCTGCCTGCCTGACAGTGTACTCACTCACTCTGTGGATCACTACCGCCATTGAAGTGTCTGTGTAAATTATTCAACTAATGCACCTCGATTTGTCTTTATTATGTACGTCTTGTAATAATAATCGTCATTGCTCGACAGAACCATTTGTCAATTGGAGAGTCTGTTCCGGCAATGAGACCATCATCGAACTGTTTTCTGGTCAGTTTGCCACAGCCAAAGTGAGCGGTCAAGCAGTCGCGATCGGTATCGATCATCCAACTCGCCAGCATCGCTCATGCCGACACTCATCACCATTGACCACTTACCCTACCTGTACCTGCAGTTCAACTCAACTCAACTCAACTGTGATGCCTTGATCGAGCACCAGTACTTGCCGACTTTGCCTTCCATTCTATCAGGTTTGTGTGCAAGCTAATTCGCAATAGACAAACAAACCGAAATTAATTTCCTGCTCCAGCACAAACTGCCGGTGACTGCCTAGACCAATGTAGCACAATGGAATTTAATTTTAAACTTTGCCTTCTTCTTTCTGCTTTAATGCCATGTTAGCACATGTGACAGATGAACAGGACATTCGATTAATTGCAACTAATTAAAGAGACAAGATTAAATGTAATCCTAGAGTGGTGTGTTGAGTTCGGTAGCCACTACTACTCCCTTGTTTACCCATTTGAATTGCCATTGATTGATGAGCAAACACAGAGGCGACATTCGACAGTGAATTCCCAACTCGGTAGGGCAAATATTTGTTTTGGTTAAAAGCAAAACTAAATAGACACACAATTGAATAAATCAACACCGCACCAGGGAAAACAAAATTGTCCAAATTAGGCCAATTGGCAGATGAGTTGGCCAAATGGTGCATAGCAAATGCAAAATTAGAATAAAAAAATCGAATTACAAAAACAAACAGCCACAATTAACATTGTCAGAGAATGAACAATTAATAATCGAATTGCACCATTTCACCAGTGCCCTAGTGAACAGTCAATGATTCCACTTTCGAGTGTGCCGCACTGGACCGCACTCCTGCGACACTGTTCATTTAGCTGACTCGATTTGTCAAGTGTCAATCCATCGCCATTCTTTGCAATTAACAGTAAAAATCAATTTTTTTGCTTTGAGCAAAGTTTGCCAGAGCAGTCAAGACAAGTCGATATATTCTTTTTGATTTTGCACTGATCAGCTTTGTCGTGGATCGATGCTTTGAGCAAGCTTGAGCAGTGCCAAGTGAACCCATCAAGCAAGGATTCACAATTAACGTTTGATTCGGCACAATCGAACAATTTGTTCTCGATGCAGATTAATTGCTTAGCCAGTCTGACAAAGCATATATGATTGCACCAACCGGAATAGCACTGTGAAATGTCATCCATTCAACATTGCATTAGTTACAGACAGTCAGTCGTAAAGCAATGCATTTATGTCGCACTTCAATGTCTAATGTTGTCCATTAGTAGACATTTGCAGGCAAATTCAATGCAAGTCTTAGAATGGCAGCAATTCGATTAATTAGATTGCTTCTTTCGCGGTCTGATCAATTGGTGTCTGGTCCCATTTATAGTCTCATTTCAAGTTAGGTGCACACAAAATTGGCCATTTAGACTGTGTACTGTGCATGTCTGGTTTACTTGTTAATTGTTTTACCAAATAACCAAATTTACTAAAATAATTGAGTTCATCATTATCACAAATGGCAATATCGACCCAAAGTTGTTTGCACCAAATGAGATGGCCCAAATTATATTGGTTATGCTCTTACCGTGATGACAGTTCGATTCCATTTGAATTTGTCAGTGATTAGCTGAATTGTACCAATTTAAACGACGAACCAACAAATCGATCGTGTTCAGCACAAATTTCACTCATCATAAAACAAACAAAACAGCTTGCCAATGGTTGAAGGCTTTATTGACGTCTATTCGCATGTGTCAATATGATTCATATTACAAGCACAAACTCTCATATCGTGCTCAAGGGAGAAAGCAAATGTGTCGTGTTAGTGCAAAGATGCCAATGAAAGTGGTCAAAAATACTAGGTTCATTGTTTCGACAAACAACTTGGTCCAACTCAGTGCCTTACAGTTGCGCACTCATTAAGTTATACATTGACAAACGAGATGAATGAGATAGGCAGATTGCGCCCTGTCTAATTGCGATTGTGCTTGCCCAGTGGTGTGTTCGAGTGTAACGTGTTTGTGTTGTGTTTGTGCAGAATTCGGCAAGTCAGGCACCCTCGTGTTGTCGCTCAGTTGCCTATTCACCCTGCTGGTGGTTTGCATTTTCATAGAAGAAAGCATCTTCCTGTTTCGCCGATGGCCTCTGAGGTCCTACTGCACCACTGTTGGCATTTTGGCCGTCTTTCCGGTAAGTCAGTGCCAGTGCTATTGTTCGTGGCTAATCAATGCAAAGCTTAATGACCGAGTCTCTGTTCGTTTAAACAGATATCATCCATCTGTTTCTTCCTGACCCTTTTGATCCCACGGGCGCACGACATCAACACCACCACGGCCACCCTGTACCAGCCTTTGTCATTGGTGCTTTTCTACAAGCTGATCGTCAGTTACATGGGTCGTGAAAAGAACCTGAAGGAGTGTTTAATGGACAAACAAATCCCGACGAAGGGCCCGCCATTCTACTGGTTCTGTGTATGTCTACCCACAATGCACATGAACAAGTGAGCATTACCTGTCACCAATTACCGGTTACAATTTCAATGTCACCACTTTCTCTTCAGGAAACTGTACTACCTCATGAAAGCGTGCATCTATCAATTATTCATGGCACCTTGCTTTCTCTACTTCGTCATGGGCGTATGCAGCAAAACTGGCGTCTACATGGCTGGTCAGGTAAGCACATTGTGTCTTTTGTGGTTGGTCCCTTGGATCCAATTACTAAATAGAAACCAAATGACAATGAAAGTGTCGGCTTAACAAGTGAAATGATAATGTAGCATTTTTTGACATTGCACATTGCCTACGCAGAAAAGTCTTATTAGCTCAATAGCTAAAATTGATTCCAGCAGAATAGACAGAACTGAGTATCGATCGATGCTCATCGGACAATGAAGCAGTATTGAACTAATTTGTCGGAACTTAGTCACACTCTGCTTTCTTGGCCAAATTGAGTAAAGGGTTACTGTGACTGCTCTTCTTAATGACTTTTCTCACGTACCGAACATGTTTGTTTATGTGCAGTTTTCATTGGAGAATGCGGCAGTGTACATCGTGGCATTGGGAGCCATCTCTTTCTGTGTGGGCATTTACTGTCTGGAGGTGTTCTACAAGATGACCCAAGCCGTACTGCCGGGCTACTACATCTGTAGCAAGTATTACATCCTACAGGCCTTATTCGTCGTCACTCGTTTCCACGTGCTAGTATTTGATGCTCTAGGCAACAACGGCTACTTACCTTGCCTACCACCTATATCAGGCTATACATACGGCTTGTGTAAGTGTTTAAAAAAGTAAAATTCGCCATTAATCATTTGAATTGTTTAGACATTCGAACATTTATTTTGATCATTTTCACCTTCTTGTTGTCTTTGTTGGCTCGTCATATCTTCACGAAAGACTCACCGAATCGCTCATTGGCAATGTTTGAGTCGATCACCGATGCGATCACCTGACAATCAATTAGCCGTCTCAGTTACGGCAATCAGATCAACACCACTCTTGTGCCTGTCATCAATAAGCCTTACCTCTGTTCGGCGGAAACCAAATTGACAATTGGAAATTCAGACAAGTTCATTACCAACATATCACCTGCCAACCTGCCATTAGCCATGACCAGTGGAACGGTGGTCAGCAGTACCTTTACGACCGGTGCCAATAACCGAGAGGACAGTCACTGTGAACAATCAGTGCCGATCATCAACCAGTCAGCGTGCAAACCAATTTGCGAGAATCGTGCCCTAGCAACCACGGTCATTGAGAAGATTATGGCACCGAGCGTGGTTCAATCACCGCACACAGAGAAAGTCAAGTTCAACACGACCGAGTCTGTTTGAAATTCGTAGTGAGTCAGTACGGCACATATAAATATATTATTGCAAGGTGCATACTACACAGCATGCACGTAGCAATGCATGTCACAAGGCAACCATGGTGCACCAGTGCCAATGAACACGACAAAATTCGGTGCCAAACACGATTGCCATTTGGCATCACAATGATAGCGCGAATCACATTTGTCACTTGCCAAAGACAGATCTCGATTTGTGACTCGCTTGTGCCATCACTCGACAATCGGGCAAGTGAACAATCTAGTCTGCTTTGTGTTTGTGCAATGGATCGATTGATGTTTGCCACCGTTAACCCGATTGAGCTAGACTGAGACAATCCAGATGGTAATTGGCACTAGTCGGCGAAATCTGATTGCCATTTTCACAGAGAGACCAACTCAAACAGTTAGACCTAAACTCGACTCGACCATTATCCATTGTGCTAAGTGTCGTATGACTCGATTCACCAGGCCATATTATAACAGAAGACGGCCAGCACTGTAATTACAGAGTACATGCTGAAAGTAGAAGAGAAATATTGTGGGACAAGTCGATATATGCGGAATCGAGCAGCAGCGTTGCCATTAGCAGGCTAATCACAATCATTTGCGTTCATAGCGCATTTTAGTGGATCTACTAGCCCAATCGCTGTTCGGTAAATAGATTGTAAATTATCTCAAAACGATTATAACATAATAGACGTCATTTAATTATAATACACGGTATGCTTTAGTACCACAATTATAATTCATTCATTCATTGTTTTGCGCTCAACATTCGCACTTTGACAAACAGAAAAGCCTGTGTGGGCAGTTAACAGTCTTGAGAGCCGTCTCAAACGTTGCAAGTACCAATATCAATAGTGCAAATTGAAATCGAGCTTTTTTATTTGACAATCGAGTGAACAGTTGCAGAATGCTTATTTGTCGAGTTTGCACTAAGGCCTAATTGACTCGATCCAGGCCAATATGCATTCTATACCGTTGCGAGAACATCGCGACATTTGGAAAGTGCCACACACCGTACAGTATAAATGGCCAGTTAATCCAGGTCTAATCTACCAAAGTCTTCCGTAATATTATGTTGAAGTAGATATTGCTCGGTGAGTGAAGCCAACTCATGCCACATTCAGTGCGCTCGGTCGATCGTGCCAATCGTTATCGTAATCGTTGTGTTCCGATAGAGTCAGAGAAACGACCGACTGTTTTGGCTATTGCCCGTTGGCTTGCTACTACTTACCGTTGACCAACGCATACAAATGCACTATTTGATGTGTTTGCCTTCCAAGCCATTGACAAACATTGCAACATTAAACATTCATACCAAGATTATTAAGGTATTATTGCCTATCAAGACGGAAAGATATCACTCAGTGGGACTCATTCATTCATTCCATTGGTTCCAATTACAACCGACAAGTTAAACATTGCCTCAATTGATTCTGCCAAGTGAACTCAAATGCCGAGCACACTACACGTGTCTTCATTGCACTTACAATGACATCTACCGGTGTGATAATCACTCGAAACTTTATTAAAGCTAATTGTGTCAATAGACAGTTTTGACAGTACACACTTCATTGACATCTGTATGTGCAATCCATCAATGACAGAAAGTTGATCTACTGAAGGACTTGTACGAGCGCACATGTGCAATCATATTTCCATAGTAGCGCACTTGCTGAGGAAATTACTAAAGTAGTGGTGTAGTAGACCAACGATGCAATTGTCAAATATCAAATAAAGCTAAATCGCAATATCAAATGGACCAATTTGAAATGGCGTGTGTAATTCGTGTGCAAAATGTGTAACTCGATCAGAGACGGAAACTGTCTGCCCAAGCAACAATGCAATAAGCGGAATTAATAGAAACGACTTTATTAATTGCAAGCTAATCAAAACGAGTGGACAAAAGTAGACCGAGTTGATCGGGGTCGGTCACCGGGCAAAGAGATTGATTTGTGGGTTTGGAGGGCCAGTCTTGATCGGACTCGTTTGACTTTGCACAAAGATCGCCTTCAGGTCGGACAAGGGTTTGGAGGGTGTTCGCTGCACAAGCGGCTCCCGTGGTGGTCTTTGGATGGCTGCAGCTGCAGTGGCACGTCGTTGCTCAAGTCGATCCTTCAGCCAAGTGGTGTTGACATGTGACACATAGAGATCATCGCCAATCGGCATTCCTGACCGCCGACTCGCACTTTCCGCCGGTCCACTCAGCTGCTCTTCTAGCCATTCGTCGTACGGTCTGCCCAATTCGGGCTTGCCAAACTTTTCTGCTGCCTACACAAACCGAAATGATTAGTGAGGTTGTGGCCTGCAAACAACCAACAACTGATTACAAGTTTGCCCAGAGAGAAGAGGCACTTGGTGACTCGAGGAATATCCTGCATTGAGAGCAAGTCTTCAACCTCAAAGAGTTCATCGGCTGAAAGGCCAAACGCCCGACATGACTCAAGAAATCGCTGAATGTTGTCGTGCTTTGTCCGCTTGTGGTCTCCGCCTGTTAAGGGTCGAGGCTCCTTTCCAAATGCATCCGGTGCTACGGTTTCGATCAGTCTATGGGTTGGAGGACAACAAGTGGTCAGAGTGAGTCACCAGACATGACGAAACGTACTGGCACAAAATGACCCCATCCCTTAGATATTGCTCGTAATCGAGGCAAGAAATTTCCGATATTACTTGCCATATCCACAGAAGTAGCTGAGATTCTTGGACATACGCATTTAGGTTTCTCTGTAAGACAAAAAAAAGACAACACATATGATTGGAAGTACTTTGTTGATCTTACATGTTTGGGTACTGGCAGGCATGGATTGATGGCCTGACTTGAATCAGGCGTGGCAGTGATTGAACTTGACTTAGTCATCTTGTGCCTTATCAACCAACCACCAAAGTACCTGTAGAGCAATTCAAGGTTGAGATTCAATTAATTTGCACTTAGCTTATCGAGCAATTTAACTCGATGACACATACACGCACTAGGTTAAGTCACTTAGTTGGGTGTTGCCAGCTAGAAAACAGGCAAATAAATAAACAGCTTTATTCATTGAGCATTTTAAGGTTTGTAGCCTAATTTTGCTTAACTCCTCCTGAACACTGACTGCTTTGCTTCTGCTGCCCAAACCGAGCGAAGTGAAATGCCGCGCATCCGAAGAAGCTACAGAATCACGAGAGAGCTTACACTTAGTTACCCGCTCACGACTTATAAATAGATCCGTGATAGCAATTTGAGTCAGATTCGAGTTGTTTCATGACGAACACAAACGTCATTCTGGTGGTTTGCGTTGGGCGTATTGTCTACTGACTGTGAGTGTACTGTTGCACGGTGCCAATGACGATATGATACCAGTGATCACAGCAGGCACTCAGAGGCGTTTCATTCTGTCAACCGATCGCATTGTACACAGTGCAACTCTTCACCTTGTTCGCATCGAGGTCAATCAGCGATCTTCGTCAAGACCAAGCAAATCAGATCACAAGTTTATCTGGCGAAATTACTTAGCAATTCGGACAATTTCGAATAAATAAGATAAATGAGCATTAGTTTGGACCAAGATGAGTGTGGTCATTAGAGAACTGCACTTTCCCACACCAAGCATCATCTTGAATTTGCACTCTATGGTTGATTCAATTGATTAATCTGCTTATAAGCAGAGAGACCGACTTATGGCAGTCTTATAAAGTGCTTCGCTTGTGGTTAATCTGTTTGATGGCACAACTCTAACAATCGCAAGTGAATGGTCTTAATTGTAATTCTAATCAGTGACGACATTTCCAATCACCGCGGGGAACGACATTCAGGCTATATGGACACCACAAGGCCATTGCCAAGCAAAAGGAGACAAAGCAAACAAGCAATGATGGTCCATTGGAAAACAAAACAAACGAAACCATTTGAGTGACACAGAGTGGAACATCGAGCCAACAAACTGTACGATCATCACTGACAATGTGTTTGACAGTTTCACAGTAGAGGCAATAAATCATACAAATGTCAACTAATAAATTAGTTCATCTGAAAGTGTTCAACTAAGGCAAATCAGATGGTGTTAGTCTACTTGAGTGACCACCGAATTGGCCACTAATCTGTTCAGTGCCGAGCACAGACTCTCCGCAATAAATCACAACTCAAGAATAAATTCATAAATTCACTTTGCCCAAATGAAAGGATCCAGTCACTCTGTAAATAGAGAAAGACAACACTCGCTAAGTGAAGCAGACAAGTGCGCCTAGATCGACAAATGAATTGGCCTTTCTTATGCTCCCAACCAACTAGGCCTATTCTTTTGAGTAATCAATTCGACTAAATAAATATTGCATTCAAGCCGTGGCAATAGCAGTGAATAGGGCACACAGCAATGGCCAAATGATCCACTGGCGCCAGTGCCGAGTCGGCAGTACTGACAGAGAAACATGATCTCAAATGACGCTGTGAACAGATTTGAAGCGAATCAAAAATGAATTAGCCCACTTGGTCGGGCTGATGCAATGGCTATGTAATTGGCTCATACCTAAAAAGGCAACCAATTGTCATGGCTGGCACAATTAAACAGACATTATGCATAACAACCGGATGACGTTGGGCATTCGATTCAAGCCGGTTCAAGCGACACATGGTGACGCCAATTAAGAATAGCTCTTCTGCTAGATCCGAACAATAAAGACCGATCAACATTCAAAGAAAGTCCACTCGAACCTTAAGTAGATGTAATTGAACCTCCTCTCAATGGCAACCTGTTTGCACTCCTAGTCTGGATGCATCTGCTCTCCCATCTGTCTCTCAATGGCACATAACATATAAACAAAAGCCATTCGCACACAATTCGGTACGGTTTAATCGATTTCGGTAATACCGAGCGACACAAAGGTCACTACCAATCAATTGGTCACTTGAAGTGAACACACATTACACATTAATATTACACATATTACATGAATACATTGGAAATGATTTGGAATTGAGATAATCAAAGATCAATAAATATATGGCAAGGTGAGACTATGACTGAGATTACTGATTGGGTGATGATTGGTTGGTTGATTGCTGTTAATTTGATGCTATCTCCTGGAGACAGTCTGGATATAGTGACAAACCGCAAACATGAGACCTATCAGTTCAACCACTGAGAAGCCTAATGCAGTCCAACCTAACATGAGAACATAGTCTCGCATTTCGGCACCAAACTTAGACCAGCAGCCGTCGTAATAGATGTTGTTCGGATGTTTCCGTTTTCCACAGCCTTGTACCCAAGTTTTGCAGCAAGAATCGGGCACTGGGGCAGTCTTGTTGCGGCGATTTCGGTTGTCGAGGTATTCGTAGTCGTCAAAGTAGAGCCACCCACAACATCGAAAGGCACCGTAGAGTGCTTCGATATCCGAGGATCGATCCACCAGCAAATGAGGTATGTTGACACTCTCGCGAATGGACACCAAAAAGTCATCGTTAGGCTCGTTCATAGAGGAAATGAAGACATGCTCGGGGCTGACTGTGACAACACTCAAAAGACCAATCACCAATTGGACGGTGAACAGAAAAAGCAGCACAAAGATATAACAGCAAATTCCGTACGGTGAGTTGGCACAGTGCGACCAAAACGACTCGTCCTTAGAGTCGCTGGCCCGAGTGTGGTTGGCATCTTGAGAACAAGAGGACCGGTGACTGGTCGATTCCAATGTGGAACTGTTAATTAGTGATTCGTTCTCGTTGAGTTTTTGTTTTCGTTTGTAGTAATAATAGTCACCACTTTTGGACCAACTGGTGATTAGAGAGAAGAAGATGTTTATCAGTGATACTGAACAGATCACAATACCACAAAACAACATCGAATAGTGGATTATCTGAACGAGATGACCACTGCCCAGTAGACTAATAATGTTGTTCAAGTATTTGGTCGTCTCGCCGAGGTAACGACTAACTTCTGGTCGACCGTACAAAAGTGTCAACAGTAGGATGACTACGCCGCTCAGAAGAAAAATGAAGTTAAAGATGAAAAGAACCAAGTTGATGAATCGAGCTGAGAAACAACAGCATTGAGGTGCGGGCTGGTTTTGACTCTGGTTAGCCACCGAAGAAGGGGCCACACACGGGCTGCGACCTGGACTCGCCATCTCGAGCTATCTCACTGAGAATGATACCAATACGGAACACATTGGAGGACACGTGCCGATCTGGCTGGAAGTAATTTGAACTTGCTGATTGGTGATTTGACAGTGACGACTTTGAAGTGTTTGCTCGATGCAAGATCACAGAAGGATGTGCTAATACTGATTGATGTGACGTGCAGAAAGGACGCGAGACGGACAACAACAACACGACCACGACGACTCCTGTGAGACGATGTGAGACGATGCAGTGGTGCTGTTTCCAATGGTGGACAGATTCGTCAGTCAATAATTCCGATGATTAATGGCTCTTCGGACAGAATGCAACTGAAACGCTATGAGAAGAATGTTCGTTTCGGAGCCGAAGCGTGCCAGTCGCGACAAAGTCGGTCGTCTCTAATGGCACAGTGCCATGGCATCGTCTTCTATTCTTCCATTTCGCGTTATGCTTCTTCACTTGTTCACCAGTCGCAGTGGCAAGCCATAACCGAACAGACCCAATTTCGTGCACATCAACTTGCCTTATTGTTGGTCATAAAGTGGAAGGCCATAAACACACAACACACCACCGAGCATTAATATATTATGGCGAGCAAAAATAGTACAAACTTGACTTGGTGCAATTAGATTGCAATTTGGTTCACTAATTGAAAGTAACAAATCAGTTTGTCTAGCAGAATGGCGATTGAATGGATTGACTGGCGATCCAATCGAAGTGACGGTTGGCAGAACTAGGCCAAAATGTTGCTGCAGCGAAGTGTTGCCCCCGACTGACAGAATGCCACTCACTGGTGCTGGGCTACCGTCGAAGATAAGACGTTACGAGGCACGAGGGAGTGCACAAGGAGGCACAGGTAATGCTCAGGTGACGATAGCAGGAAGGAAAATTCTCCAAACTATGCAAACAAAGTGCTCACAGAATGGCCTCGATGTGTGAAGTGGCAATTGCAAACCAAACAATTTCTAGTAAGAGGCCTTCGGCTTTTTTTTGGAGCAACACTAATGCGATGATAGCAGTCATAATCCTCATAATCGCACTGACGATTGGCTCGCTTTTTGCTTTTGCTGTCGATTCCGTCGGCTCCACTTTGAGCGAATATGAGGACCATAAACACATTGGGGAGTATTGGAAGTACAGCGATGCTTGCCGAATGTCTTGCCTCGAATTTCGAAAGAAAATGTCTTTCCGTGTCACTTTGCAATTGTTATGACTGTCACTTGTTTGTTGACACGTTCAGTTCCGACTAATGGCAATTGACGAGCATATCGCAAATGAAGTGCACAAATAGGCAAACAGCAGTTGTACTTTGCTTGGTCGAACAGGCACGTGTTTACTTTAACGCCACTGCCAGTTTGGACTTACTACTCGGTTGAATGTGATCGTAGAGCTGAAGTTTGATTCGAAGAAACACTACCATTGTCGATGTCTGCCAACAAAGTGAACCACTTGCAGTGATGCTCAAATAGCTGATTACAGCACAATACGATACTGGCTGGAGTGGCACTCATCGGAATCGGGAATTGGTGGCTCGGTGACCGGGGCAAATGTCGAAGTGGCATCGTCACGGTGAAGTCATCTATTACGAGCTCACAGTGTACTGGTGTCAGTCCGAATGGCATGCAAAGGCCATAAAAATGATCGTATGTTCAAACACGATGGGGCGACGGTAAAGTGTTGCCGTGAGACTGTGAGAGCGTCTTGCCGCATTCAAGAATGCCTTTTGCCCTTCGCCTTTGACTTCAAGTGAAGCCAGTTTCACGCGTGGCCCAGGCAAAATTGCCAAAAGCAATGTAAAGAATAACAAACAGAACAGAGGGGAAGAGAACGTCCGTGCCCGAGCGCGATCATCGCAGACAGGACACAACGCGAGGCAAGTGCGCCAGTGGTGTGAGCGACTTCACTCGAAGTGCCGTTCATGCAGCGGCAATCATCACCGTGGTTATTAGTTAGTGAGTATACCTTTGGAGGCAATGCAAATAACTGACTGCAAACAAGCCACCGAATGCAGCTAGTGCACTACAATAGCACACCAGCACACGAGCACTCGATGCTGCAAAGTGTTCAAATTCGACCACACGAAAGGACAAGCAGTGTTCAGTCTGGTGGTGAACATCAGCATCAGTCGCGTTCGCCAGCCGTGCAAGGTTGCCCATCCATTGCCTTGTAGACAGTCTGCACAGCGCGACTCGTTCAACACTTGCAAGTGAAACTAAATCCTATTGCCGATGTCGAAATTGGCCATGTGAAGACGACTTGTGGAGATGATAATCGACCAGTGGGAGTAGAGCCGGAGTGAGAAGAGCTCACAAGTGCGATTGTGTCACTGGCCGCAATTGGCCATTCATGTAATCACTGCCAATTGGCAATCACACCACTGATACCGATCACAACGGGTTCAGTTATTTACGAGCACATAAATAAGGCCATTAAACCGTGCCTGCTGACCGTTGGCCACTTCATTGGCTCAGTACAGCCCTTTAGGCCAACAATAATGACTCTCACTTGAATTGACAAATAATGTTCAATTATAATTACCACTTGACCATTTCCGTTCAATATTGAGACAACGAGTGCACTTGGTGTGCGTGCAATAAAAGTAATAATTGGCACACGTGATCACCGGGCAGTACATTCGACATGGTTCAGCATGCCATGTTAGTTCATGGTTCACTATTCGCTATCGTCCAAGTCCTGGGCGAACATAACTCGTCTCGTTCGATGTCGAGTCTCGGTGACCTGATCGGCGCCAGCATTATCATCAACCTCGTGTTCGGTCCTCTTCGCTATGATGCCATTGACTGGAGAATGTTCCTTGTCTGGATGGTTATCTTTTTTGTGGCCATAATCCTTTTTGGTGTCGCCTTCGATTGCCCTCGACTTGAGCATGCAGGTGTCCATACCTGGAAGAGTCAATCAGACCGGTCTCACTGAACACATCCACTTACTGTCACACTGAGAATTGAGCAGAAAATTCTTGATTTGTTCGTCTCGCTCCTCAAATACACAGAATGTTTTCTTTTGGAAAGCCACCAAGGTGCGCACAATCTCTTGTTTCACCTGTTCCTTGTCTTTATCCCGCAGTTTGTTAAACTCAGAAATCGACCAAAACTTCTTGGTAGTAGGCACTTTGCTGTTTAGATTGGTTTGTCGTGTAATGATTTGTCCGGACAGCAATCGCCTTTGGTAAATAGCACTCGGGTCGTACTCCTCGGCTTCTTCTACTTCTTCCGTTTCGATAGGCGGAGGGGAGATGATTAATTCCTCCTCTATTATAGATTTTTTGCTTTTCTTTGACGGCTTTTCTGTAAATAATTTAAAGAGTCAATAGAACAAGAAGTAAACAAATATGGTGCCTTACTTGTTGCATTACTAAGAGGACAAAGAAAAAATCGATGAAAAAAACCAACCTTCTTGGTAGGCACTTCGTGCGGTGCAATGGACGCTATTGATGGCTTCTTGCCTAAAGAATTAGTTTCCACGAACTTGTCCTCGAGATTTCCATTGATGTCCTTAAGCAAATCAAGTATTTCACTATTGACCCAGGTCATGATATCGCCCTCTTTGCCCGATTTGTCCCAATTTTTGTCCAATCGGTGCTGGTGTATCTGAACAATCTTAAAACCACATCGTTCTTTAATTTTGTCAACAACATCATCAAATATTCCAATGAAGGTTTTAAGTGTGTCATAATATGTGAGCTGTTTCCCACTGGCCAAGTCTTCCGAGATTTGAATGAAATAACAGTATTCGTCTGCATAGTTGAAGGTTATCTTGCGCCAGGTTTCTTTCAGTCGCACAATCGGAGGACATTGCAGACTCTGTGTAATCACATTGATAGAATGCCAATTCCCCAACTGGTGCAGTATCCGAATCACTTGAATGAAAAAAAGAATCGCTCCCACTCGTTGGTTAAGCTCATCATGGTGCACGATGTAAGTGGCTATAAGTCGGATGATCCGGTTCTGCAAGTGAAAAAATCCCTTGATGTTGGCACAGGAGTTCTATCGATTTGGTAAGGTAATTAATTATCGGAAGGAATAACCAGAGAAATGATATCTTACCAAAACGTGCGGTCCAGAACGAGTAATGAAATTAATTATTTCTGATTCCTTGATGGCAATAAAGTGCTGACGCACGATCAAAGTCAACTCGTGCGCAAATAAAGTAGCTTCCTCAGTTGACTCGAAGTCGAACTCGGGGTAATAGTCTGGGTCGTAATCACTGTACATGGCTAAGCTATGATTAGTGCGGAGATCACCTGGATCACAAGCATGACACTTACCTGCACGGTTGGCCTCCATAGCTATTTCGAGGGGACTCATTTGCTTTGGTACATAAACAAAATTGGGATTAATCATTTTTACCTTTTGATGATAGATTTCCCTTTTACGATCTTTTTCCACCTTTGCGGACCAAAGCTCGCCGCCAGCAAAACTTTGTCTTCGAAATTTCATGTCACTTTGACCCTCAAAACTAGGTGGAACAAGACTCTGGCGACGGCGATTCCGCACAGTTTGGATGTATTGTATTTCCGAACTGGTCAATGCATTGCTTTTCAGATCGGGAAAAAGCATGTTGCTCAGGTCGTCCAGGGAGGTGTTGAGACAGATGTTTTGCTTATAACTCACATCCAAGAGTGAATTGCTCTCGTTGGTGCCGAGAAACAATTCCGAGGTCCAGTCACGAAGAGAAAGACTGTGTCCGATAAGCAATAGTTTCTCACTGTTTCCAAGTTCGGGATTTGGGTTTAGGAAGACGTGACGAGGTTGCAAAGTAGAACCTCTCCGTTGGCGAGTCAGCCGACTCCACTTGGCTTGTTCGAACTGATCCAATACTTCATCTGCCTGCTCCATGATATCCTCCCAATTCTTGTCCACTTTTGCACGCTTAGTTGGTAAACTAAGAGAGACAAAACACCCATCACTGATTCCTTGACCAAATCGATTGATTGACTTGAGAGCATCATCATCGTCATTGTCCAGCTCGGTGTCGTTCCGAAAGTAGTAAGGAATGCGCCATAGTTTATCTTTTACCTTGGCTTCAGGAAATTTGAGGTATTTGTCGAGGTCAATAACGGTGTTTCCCAACGAATCGAGTAAAATGCGCTCGTCGTGGTCTATTTCAACCTTTTTCTTGACGATTTGCTTTTCTGAACTCAAGTATTTTACTAATTTGGCCTTTTGTTTTTTCTCATTGATCTCTGGAGGTTTGATTTTAGCCTCTTGAGTGGCATGACCGTTCGAAACTGGTCGTTTAAAAAGTAAATGCTTGGACTGTTTTGCCTTTCCGTTGGTCAACACCACTTCCTCGTCTTCTTCGGGTTCGATGTCCAAGCTGAATTGAATGCTTTTAGTTTCCTTTTTGGGCATGTTTGCTTATTCTGTTCACTATAAACTTATTTAGTAATATCGATCAAAAAAGTTGCACGTCTATTGATCGGCAAAGAACAATTTGCATTGTAAGCACACGTAAATATGGATCGAAAACAATTAGGGATCGATTGAGCAATGATCTGGCGATTTTAAGTTGCCATTTGCGCCACCAAGAAAGCACAGACAAGCGACGAGTTGAGCGACGAGCTAAATGGTCGATTAGTCACAAACAAGTGATCCTAATGTGGTGTTAGTGCTGTACCACGGACAATGCCAATGCCAGTCAGCTGTTATCTATATGGCACTGGCTCGCAATGCATTTTACTATGAGATCAGAAGAAATAAAGTTCAGACCTGAGATGTGTGTTACGTCTTTAAATATTAACGACACCGATAAAGGGTGATGCTTTGTGCTTTATGGTGGACTGTAATTTATTATTGATGACATTCGCGATTGTACACCGTTTATCAGTGCAACTTTACGGCACCGACACGGTTGGCACAGGTTTTTAGATTACAATGCAAGGAGGAGGCGATTCGGGCAGAGTTGTAATATTGCCGATTGACCGGTGATGACAAATGATACTTTGGACAAACACTGCATTTAATTGCCTGTAGCATATTTATGATAATTGTGATGAGAAACAACAAAAGAACGCGTGCAGGTCCAAATCGATTGGATTGTTGGCCAGAATTGTTAGCTGATACTTTACGAGGAGTGTGTCTTAATGGCGAGTGCACTAAATGAGCGCGATAACACATGGCGACAACTGGACGGACAGTGCACTGCACACTAACCAATGAGGATGAGGCTGGTCTCAAAAGATGATCGCGAGTTAATACACAGATACTCGTGAAATTCCACTGAAGATGTCACATTGCTCTCTTCTCTCGAGACGACAAAGCCAAAAACAAACAAACAAATCAAGTGGAGAGATCGTTCATATCGGCCCGGACAGCACCTCCAAGGACCTTTTAATGGGCGAATGGTGAGTGGACACTTTTGAGGATGCCGACCAGCAGTGACTTTCCAGTCTGGCAACATGACACACACTTTGCAGACCGATCTTAGCAAGTGCTTCACTGCGTGGCACAGTAACCAATCGGTTCATTAATTAATCACTTAGTAATGTGATCTTTCAATAATAAATCTTTATTGAATTAGTCTGGGAAGACGTCAATTTACATAAAATACATTTTTTACCAAAATAGGTTTGCTTTGCAGTTATTCAGTTATAATTATAATCATATATAGGCTATAGCCAGTGGCATAGGTCACAAGTGGTAGTTGAGATAGTTGCTCCGAACTAGATCATTCAGTGATATCACGGTTATTAATAACTTATCATTCATAATAATATTACTGTTCGTTGCAAATAAACAATTCGATAATTGCTAGTCGAGAATAACAAATAGAACAAAACTAGTAACAAATCAATATATATTAATTATTAAATTAAACATTTTCCTAAGTCGAGCCTAAATGTAAAGAACATAATCGAATTGAAACAAAACAAATGACAAATCGATAACAACGGGACATAGCTGATAACAATTCATAGGAATTTATATTTGGAAATAATAAATAAGGAAAACAGGGACATTAAGGTTAGCTATTATCATCAAGAACAGAAAGGACTTGAATCAAAGGTCTAACTACCAAAGGTGGTGTTCATGTGATTCTGATGCTCCTTCTTGTGGACATGTTTGCTACCCGTAGCAGATGAAGGACTAACTGGTCGACCAGCATACCTAGAATGGGTAAACGATCACTATTTAAGTTGATGATATATAACAACTTACAAAATTGACTTGTTGTCCGGGTTGAGATGTCTGAGCACGCATTCAAGATTAGGTCTAACAAAATCCCACCAGCCTTGATTTTTGTGTTCTTCTTGAGACCAAATTACTTCAGCATTTGGATATTTTTGAAGTTCATCACGAACGAGATCAAATGGGAAAGGACAGAGCTGCTCGACTCGAGTCAGTGCAACGGTACTCTCGAGGCCACGACTTGAGCGTTCTTTCTCAAGTTCATAGTAAACTTTACCAGTACAGAAAACATGCCGTTTTACACCGGAAGGATTTGCCTTGATCTGTTCGGTTTCGTCAGGTAAAAGTCGTTTAAATTCAGTTCCTGACACAAGTTCGTCAAAGGAAGACTTGCAACTTGGATGTCGAAGAAGAGATTTGGGTGTGAATGCAATCAACTAATTGCAAAGTCATTAAATTAGATTGAAATGACAAATAACGATATAACTTACAGGTTTTCTGAATGGCAATGCAATCTGCCGACGCAAAACATGGAACATATTACCGGGAGTACTGCAATTAACTACGATCATGTTGATGTCATGTAATTGTTTCAATGGGAAATATTCATCAATAGTCTAAAAATCGAATAAACTGAGTTAAATATAAAAAAGAAAAAATTTACTTACGGGAAACTCATCGTGTTCAGCATTGCAAAGTTGTAAAAATCGTTCAGGGCGACCAGACGAATGTTCAGGGCCCATTCCTTCCATGCCATGCGGTAAAAGTAGAACAAGACCACTTTGGCGGACCCATTTGGCTTGACCTGAGCTGATGAACTGATCGACGATGCATTGAGCAGTGTTAAAAAAGTCGCCAAATTGAGCTTCCCAAATGATCAAGGCATTCGGGTTAGTCATAGAGAATCCAAGTTCAAAACCGAGTACACCATATTCCGAGAGGGAACTATTGCAAACTGTGTAAGGAGCTTGATCAGGGTAGAGGTGGCACAAGGCACGATATGTAGATTTGTCCACGGATTGATGGTGCAACACGTGATGACGGTGACTGAAGGTACCGCGTTCCACGTCCTGTCCACTAAGGCGGACATGAATTCCTTCCTTAAGAAGAGATCCAAAAGCCAAAGCTTCAGCAAGGGCCCAGTCAATAGTTCGATTATTAACCATTTCCATTCGAGCATTTAAAATTCGCTTTATGCCAGGATGAATTTTGAAATTGCCTGGGGGCGGTGAGCTAAAAGCTGTGCCAATGTGAGTTAAAACATCTTCTGGCACCCCAGTAGGATCGCACTTTATTTCGGATCGGGTTCCAAAAAAGCCACTCCAAGGAGAATCTAGCCAGTCACGATTGTACATCTTTACTTCTTTCTCTGTATTTTTATATGCCTCGACCAAAATATTTTCATACTTTTCGTTAAGTTGCGAAACATATTCTTCAGTGACTGTTTTTTCTGCAATCAATTTTTGAGCATACTTGTGTAAAGTGGGGGTTTGCTTTTTGATTTTAGTGTACATCAAAGGTTGAGTAAACATTGGTTCATCAATTTCGTTATGTCCATTTCGGCGATAACAAACAAGATCTATGACACAATCCTTTCCAAACTTTGCTCTCCATTCGGCGGCGACTTTGCATACATGGACTACAGCCTCAGGATCATCAGAGTTAACGTGAAAAATGGGTGCGTTCACGACTCGAGCAACATCAGTACAATATGGGGAAGAACGAGCCACTCGAGGGTCGGTAGTGAAGCCAATCTGGTTATTAACGACGATATGAATGGTTCCGTGAGTAGAATAGTCGGGAAGGTCACTCAAGTGAAATGTCTCGTAGACAACGCCTTGTCCTGCAAAAGCAGCATCTCCATGCAGCAAAAGACTCATCACTTGTTTTCCTTGAGTGTCACCACGATAGAATTGTTCAGCACGAGTTTTGCCTTGTACAACCGGATCAGCAGCCTCGAGATGTGATGGATTAGCGACAAGGGCCAATTTAATCGATTTATTAGTTTTGCGGTTCAAACGTTCGTGAGACATTCCCAAATGATATTTAACGTCTCCCGAACCCTATTGATAATAGTGTTAGAAAAATCAAGATAAATTTGACCTTATACCTCATCTGCTGGTTCGAGACTGTTGAACTGTGCAAATATCTGCTCCAAAGGTTTACGACAAACGTTGGCAAGCACGTTGAGGCGACCACGATGGGGCATTCCCATCACAATACTTTCGATGCCTTGTTCTGATGAATTGTCAATAATTTCTTTCATCGCTGGAATGAGCACTTCACAACCTTCAAGACCAAAACGTTTTTCGGAAGACCATTTCTTAGCAAGAAACTCTTCAAACTTATGAGAACGAGTCATTCGAGCTAGAAGTGTTTTCTTTTTCTCAACAGACAGTTCCATGATTCCGGGTGTTTCAAATTTTTCTCTGATCCATTGACACTGTTCCAAGTTGTTGATGAACATGTATTCCACACCAACATGGCCACAGTATGTCCCTTCGAGCCGTTTCAATATTTCTCGAAGCGACATAACAGTCTCTCCAGCACCAATAAAAGTAGTATTAGGCAATTTGAAAAGCCTGTCCATATCTTTTTCCTCTAAAAATAAATAAAAAACGAGTGAGCAATCATTGTCAATAAAAAAAATATTCCATGCAGATAAAGAATTATTAGTACCGAGATTGTAGACTTTTAGCCAAGCACCATCTCGGTCAAGGTTAGTGACGTTAATGTCAAGAGGATCTAGTTTAGCAAAATAGTGCCCGCGAATCTATTGAGTTAGGAAACGAAAGAAAGCAAAAAGGAAAGAAATGAGTTAGTAAAAGATGAATAGATAGATTGGAAAGAACAAGATTGTTAGTAAAGTGATTAAAAAGATTAAAAATATTAATGGTGACCGAGGAAATGTGATTTAGTGAAGCAGAAGAAATAGTCGAATGGAAGATATATTCAAGACATATATACCTAGCTTGTGTTGCCGAAGTACGATCTTAGGGGAAGCAGGGGCCTCATTCAGATTTGGAGGGGCACTCGATAAATCCAGTGGGTCCAAATTAGCCGCAAGATGACCACGTGTCTGTTCGTTAGAATTGATGGTAATAAAGAGGGATATGGTTTAGTGGAAAGTGCATATTTGGGGTAATGTTTTATAAAATATTTGAAAATTTTTCTAATCTCCATATTGTTCCTGTGCTTTAGAAGATTCTCTAATAACCTCAAGTTAATTCCTTATTAAAAATGAACAAGTGGAATGAAATTATTTTAAACTCAATAACAAAATTCAAAAAGAAAGCCGGTAAAAGATTTCTTCTACGCCTCAATTCGATTAAAAAACAAATTCTTTCCTAAACGAATGCTTCAATTTTGAACAAAAGCCAAAAAAGAAGAGATGCCAAGTACAGCTAATGTGAATGAGATTGTTTACTATCAAAACTATATTAGGTTCACATGTGACGTATTCTATTAAGTCAGAATAAAGCGAAAAGTAAATACTAACCTAAACAGCGAATAACAAATAAGTGAACGCACTGATGGTTGAGAATCGATGACATTTGTAATCTAAACATGCCAACAAGCAAACCAAGAAACGTGTCTGTGAGTACAAAGTTTGTACAAAAGATACACACTAGTAGTAGTGTAGTTGGCAGAGGGTCTAATTTAATCGATAGTCATGTGATTAAAAACAGCAAAATCATCTATGGCTGGTTCATTTGGGATAACCGAGAAAGAGAAGTCCTTGTAAACGGACAGTTGGATAACGATTAGACAACAAAGTTGGCAAAACATTCGATTTTAATCACATTTTGTAAGATGCTCCCGAAATGCAGTCTACTTTGCTACCTTTGAAGGCGGAGATAGGCAATGTTCACCATCGAATCGTCAATGTACTTTCTATAAAAAGATTCACGAGAAAAGTTATCTCTTCAGCACCAAAAATAAATTTACCAATGACACGCCTATGTAGGCCTACATAAAAACAGGTATGTGTTGTTTAGCTTGGACAATAGAAAAAGTGAAACTTATTAATCTAGGTCATTAGTACATCCATTCAAAGTATGAGTATTCAATAGCGAGTGCTATTCAAACTTATTTCCGCTTGGCATTGCAATTACCAAAGCGAAATGTCCTTTGACTGTAAGCATCGATATAACTTCAATTGGCAATTAGTACTTTCGTGTGACGTGCATTTAGACAAAAATGTCATTGGCACGATCATTGACGCAATTGATAGGCATATGTGATGAAATATGGGAGTAAAAGCATTGGTTTCAACCCTAGTCTATATATTATCAAATTGGAGCAATTATCCTATTGATTTGAAGATATCTGGCAGTGAAATTCAATTTGAATATGAATGGACAAACAAATCCCGTCTTTAGTGAGGATTGACAAAGATAAAGCAAGGTTAAGACGGTTAGTGGCAGTGTAGTAGAAAACGCTACATATGCACTCTACCTAAAGATGTGAGATATTTACAGGATGACGGGGAGAGATCTCGAACACAGCGAGCAGCAATAAAAACATTGGATAAGATAGTGTCTTTGTGCAGTGGGTGTTGAGAGAAAGTGTGGCAGCCAGTTGGGCCTACTCCTTTGTACAACCGAGCAAAAGTGCACTGCATAATATCGATGCTGTCTATGATAATAGGAACTGATCGCGTTTTAGACTAGCTAATCAATCACAAGATGATACAACTTATGTCATATTTCTGCTGATTTGATTTGATAGAATGTATAAACACAAAAAATAACAAACCCTATATTCAATTTCCTAGAGAAAAATCTCTAGAAACAACATATACAAAAAAGTATATTTATATTTGTTGGAGAAATCAATATGTAAATACAAACAAAGATATGTCAAAGTTCGAACAACGCAAACGAGAAAGCTAAAATAAGTCTGGATTTATTGACAATATATAATAACATCCAAATGTACTAAAAAAGCAAAGATTGACCTTTGATAAGTCAACAACCTTGAACAACGTCAATGAAATGAGGATGTTCAGCATCACTATTTAATTAAACTAACCAATATCCATTTCATTCGCCAACAGATTTAGAACTAGACTATTCGAAGTGTAAACACAGACTAAGCATATAAAATAATAAACTAATTCAAAGATAAAAATCTATTCCTGATGAGAACGGAATGGCGGATTGGTTGTTTGTTGAGCTTAACTGGTTTTTCCAAATTAAAGGAGTGAGAATATGTTTAGAAGCCAGACAAGAAATAAGCTTGAAACTAGTTTGAAGACTAGTCATATAATCCAGTTAAAGTTGTTCATTATGAACACAAGTCAATGCATTCAATCTAAAAAATTAGCAACGTTTTCGAAGGGTCGAATAAAACCGGGTAAATCCAGAAATAAAAGCAGAAAAATACATCAATAAAAGATAAGGAAAGTGTGGAGGAAAACTACTTTCTCAATGTTTGGCTATCAAAACAGACGATGTCGATGACGTATCGATGCGTTTGAACGATGTCGGCAGACCAAGATTACAACAAACCAAAAATGCGGCTGTTGGTGGTGAGTGAATACACTTTTCCACAATAAAGATTTGTTTGGTGGCCTTACTTCGACTCAAATAATGTCAAATCAAGTCGTAAAGTATAACATAAGAAAGCACAATATAAATTAAATAATGTCAGTTTGAAACATACCTGGTATGAACGAATAATAGCTTGCACAGAAAGGTGGTCATCGATTTCGCGGCGAGAATCAACCGATGTTAATCCAGAAGAAGACACAGCTGGTAGGTTGGCAGAAAATGGGAACAGAGTTGGGGGTCGTTGGTGAGCAAGGCCTGGCTCGGCATTGGCGGTAGCATTTCGGAAAAAAGCGTCCCAACTTTTATGCACAGAGTTTGGGTCTTCCAGCCAAGCATTGTACATTTCTTCAACATACACAGAAGAAGATCCATTGAGAAAAGGCTCCTGGGCGACACGAGTTGCAACCGCTGCAGCAGAAGCCGGGGTTGTTGAAGTAGGCTTGCGGCTGACCACCAAGACGCCAAATCGACCATTTTCTAAGGACCGAAGAAGACGGTTGGCAGTTCTATATGATGTTACAAAAGCAGCACGATGCATGTTGACTGGTCAAAAAATAAACGAAACCAAAAAATAAACAGCAGAACGAGAACAGGAGGGCAATTCCTAATAGGACATCGAGTCGGATGGATTGTGCGAATCCAGAACGCCAAACAGTGGAGTGAACTTGGTGGAATCTGAGCGAGGATTACTCGGTGTTGCGTTCTCACCTTCTGACTTATAGCTCGGACAGCTGTTTAGAAAGCAAGAAGAGCTGGTCGGGATCAAAAAGGACGCCACTCAGCACAAATGGGAGTCTAGTTGGGCGACACTAAACGACGATTGAGGCGAACGGAGAGAGGGAGCGATGGAAGTAGCACCACGATGACGAGTGACGTCATAACGTTCCCTTTGCCGGCACGGACAGACCACGGCGCGCAGATGTGCCACTGGCACTCTTTCGGTGACCATTTCTACTCGTACGTCTCGTGCAGTGCTTTTCGGTGCTTCCCGCCACTTTCAGCCTGAAAGTTTTAGGTAAAGTTTGATTCAATTTGGTACAATTTGGTGAACTTAAAGGGTGACCTGACACAATGGTTTATGTTCAACTACTTAAATTGATCTAGTTGGGTACAAACTAGTCAAAATTCAAAACACTACAATTTGTTTGATTGCACTGCAAATTAAAACACACACTAATTAATTTTAGTTTCCGAAAATATGCATTGATTACTTTTTATTTTTATATTAGAATATGTCTTTACATGAAAATGAAATGTGTTTTTGACAAACATGGCAAACTATCACACACGGTATATGCAAAATTCAGTGGCTGCTGCTGACAGAAATACTTTCGTGAAAACAATGTAAAACTGATTAGAGACATAAATTAACAAGATCAAACAAACAGTCTAATTTTGTATATTTAGATTCGTAAATCGAAATATATTTTGGCTTAATTAAGAAAATAAGTCAAATGAATTTAGATTTTATCAGTTTTAACGATGGTAAGTGAATGGAAATATTCGTGATAATAATTTAGAAATGTTTGTCAGTTGACAATTAAATATTAATTGGTTTTGTATGCTTTGAGTCAATACATTACGATTACAAAAATCACCAAAACTAAAAGTAAAACTTATTTGGAATAAAATTAAAATCAAAAGAGTGTTTCCGCTTTGTAAAGCTATTTCAATCGCACTGCTAGTTGGGTGCAAATAGACGCCTTGCAATTGAGGTGCTCACACGTTGCAGTCTATCCGGCGATTTCTTGTCCTGGTCTTGGCACCCGTTTTTTAGGCCAAGCCACCGTTTTTTTCAGTGTCCAATCGCAATCATGGCAAACATCTCAGTCCGAGTGCATCCGGTGGTGGTTTTCAACATTGTCGATATCTACGAACGCCGAAACTCGGACGCTAACCGAGTGATCGGTACATTGCTGGGCTCGGTTGACAAGTTGGGCAATGTGGAAGTGACAAACTCTTTTGTTGTCAAGCATCGTGAGGCCAATAACGAGGTGGCTGTTGACATTGAAGTGGCCAAAGAACTTTATGATCTACACAGGAAAGTCTTCTCAAATGAGACAATTGTTGGCTGGTTCGCTACTGGTGGCGGTGAAGTGAACGAATATTCGGTGGTTATTCACGAATACTACTCGAGAGAATGTCAAAATCCAATCCATCTTACAGTTGACCCAAGCGAAGAAGGCGTAAATGTCAAAGCGTTCATTTCTACTGTGTTTGGAATCCCAGGAAAGAACATGGGAACAATGTTCACTCCAGTTGACGACATCACTATCTCGTACTGCTTTGAACCAGAAATGATTGGTGTTCGAGCTTGCATGTACTCAGCCGGTCTTCCTAGTGTTACTAGTGACAGCAAGCCTGTTTATCTTGATAACGAATTAGATCAGATTATTCAGATGTCGGTCAAGTGTCAAGAAATTATTTCTAAAATTGTTAAGTTTATTGATGAGAAAATTTTGTCTGGAAGTTCTAAAGCCTCGATTCCTTCAAACAGCAACGATATCGGTCGACAACTGATGGCCATGATTGAGAATATTATTCCTTTTGGTGGCGACGACGATGATGCGTTCAACTCAAATCTCAAAGATTTCCTTATGGTGGTCTATTTATCCAATCTAAGTAAAACCGAATTGATGCTTAACGAGAAACTTTCTATGCTTTTGAATTCATCAACGTAAACAATAACGATTTGCTAGTTTTTAATATTCAATTATTTTTCACAATAAAAGTATCTTCACTAAATGAATCACAATTTGCGATCTTGTATGTATCTGTCAATTGAAATGTGTCACTATTTTACTATGTTCGAGCCGATTGGTTTATCAATATTGCCATTTATAGAAGATTATCTAAATCACTGCTTAATAAAACAGATTTTAATGCAAATCTCAATTCAACATTCTCAATTTAGCCGTTTAGCCACGATTTGCAAAGATTTTCCAACTCAGTGAGTCATTTTGGTAGATACGTCTTCTGTGGATGGCCTATTCCACACTAAACTATTGTCAGGTTTGCTTTCGCAGTTGATGGTTTGTTTGCTTTTGTGTTTCATCGTCATCTGTGTCTGCCAGCTATTAAGTAGCCAAGTTCGAGTTACATAACTTTATAATTACAATAAAATAGACATGGACAACAAAACAGAAAATTCGCAAAATGCAAATGCGGTAACATCGAGCACCAACGAAAATGTCGCTATGCAGGATCCACTTCAAATGGTATTTGATTTCAATTTGTAAACTCATTTGTAAAAGTTTCGGATCTTCATTAGGTTCAAGTTTTGCTTCAAGATATGCAAGATAAATTCCAAGCAATGACTGAACAGATTATAAGCAGAATTGACGAAATGGGACATCGAATTGATGAGCTTGAAATAAATATAAGTGAATTGATGCAACAATCTGAAAGTACCGAAGAGGTGACCACACAGCTAGACCAGGCCACCACCGAAACCACGAGCGCCAATTCCAATGTTAATACTAACCAGTAAGATTCAATCGTTCGTTGCCAACTACCTATAAATGTCGATTGTTCGTATTGTCAATTTGGAAAACATTGTGAGACTAGTCAGTGTCCTGAGGGACGGCTTTTTAAATATTACAAATGTTATCTTTATGCAACTCACAGTAACATTTTATTACTAAATAACATATAGAATAGATTTCATTCAATTTTCATAACTTCATTTGCATGCATGTTTTGCAATAATTCAAATTCCGCTTCAATTATGGTTGATATGTTTGCCTCGTTAGATCGATCTAAATAAATCTTCAAATCACGATTTTTAACTTTATCTTTCAAAATATCCAAATGTTTTTCCCCAAGAATAGGATTATCAAACAAAACTAAGTGTTTCAATTTTTCAAAATTGCTCAATATAACATCGATCACTTGCCATTTACTGATTCCTAAAAGAATAAAATAATTATTAATATATATTTATAATAATTGTTGCTTATTACGATTGTTTCCCAACGACAGAATAGTTAGATTGGGTAAAGTTAACTTTTCGTCCACGATATAAATGGAATTCGAGTTCAAAAGCAGGCACCTGAGTGAAACAAGCGGCGAAAATGTGATGCCTAACTTGATTAAATCATTGTGACTTAGGTCAAGATAACAAATATGCATTAGTTGATTGGTATCACGCAACGAGTGTAATTTTAAATTCGATAAAGGTAAGCATAAATTTCTATTGAAATCGTTTTGAGAGGATATGAATTTCTTCATCACGATTTTACTTCCTAAAATAAAACACGATTGTCAATGGGGATAATAAAGTTGGAAGACATACTTAAGTCTTTGTAGAAATTCATTCGCAGGTTATCAATTTGAATCAACTTGTCAATGATGCTGTTCATTATGTCATCGTTCGATTCGAGCCATGCCAAAGTAAAGTTGAGCCCTAAAATATGTTTCAAATGTTATTGTGAAAAATATACATAATTAAATAAAAATTTACATTTGTTGTCAGGTTCTAATTCAAGCAAATCTTTCAAAGATTGGTACTTTTGAGAGTCAATTCTTCTGCCTAACTCACCACTGTACTTTATGTTGTAGACAAAACAAACAAAATTTTCATCATTCTGTTTGGAATGACTAAAAGTCACTTTGGGAAGCTTGTCAAAATTCGAATTGGAATGCAATTCAAAAGTGTACTGGCAGTTTTCTTCAAAAGATCCATCAAAATCTACTTGGGAGTACCATACGGAACCATTGGCCGAATTCCACTTTTTTAATTGAACAGGATTGCCATTGATATTTAGCAAGATATCTGGTTGAAGGTCTACAAAATCAGAAAACTCAACCGCTAAGAAGTATTCTTTGGAGCAAGAAGATGATATCCAGGAAAACCTTTTTACTTGAAGGAAAGATGATCGCAAGCTTTTTTCATTTGACAGTGAATTGAGCCCATTTGAGTAGACAGAAAATAACCATCTCAGATACAGCCAAACAGATTGATCGGTTGGGTCCGTATAAATTGCCTCTTGAATTCGATTATAGTCTTCGTCGATATTTGATTGTATTGACTTGCTATCATGACCAGCTGAATAAAGTATCTTTAGAAGAGAACTACGATAATACCAAGAACTAAAATTTGAAAAATTTTCATTGATTTTCTCACTGGAAAATTTAAGCTCTTCTTCTGGACCAATATTTGCAAGTTGGACAACGTAGCGACGATAATTCCAGCAATGAACTAATACAATAAGAAATAAGAAATTATTAGAATATTAGAAAATTACTAAATTCAACTTACAATTTCTTTCGTCCATTAACAAGAACTGATTGCAAAGCTGAATTTCTCTTTGCAGATTGGGTTCATTCATGAAAGTGAGCAACCAATATCGATGGTGCCAAGTTCCATATGATTTGTAGTTTACTTTGAGACAATTTTCAATAAAGGTTAGCTCATTTTTACACAATTTGTCAAATTCATCCAGTTTTACAGAAATATCCACTGAATTAGGTTCGCTATTAACATTGGTTTCTAACTTTGAATTGTCAAGTTCTTCTTTAAAAGCAATAAATATCTCTCTTCGATAATTCCACAAAGTGTAAAAATCTGGGCTCACAAATAACAAATCTGCAATTCCATTAAGAAGATTCCGATCTTTGCAGCCACTTTTTTTCTGTAACAATAATAAAAGCTTACAGCCAACAACAAAACATTTACTAGTTCATCAAACCATTTGAAGAATTTTGGTCAATGCATCAGAAAATTTTGAAGCTTTTTGCAAACGCTCCTTTTCCTTGGCTTCATCTTTGGGGACTTTTTTCCTGGAATGCTAAAATAATAAAAGAACTTGGATTACGGAAATAGTGTTTAAAAAGACTAACCATGCTTGTAAAGTTATCTAAATTAAATTCAGAACAAAATCTGTAAATAAAACAAATGAGTTTATTGACATTTCATCATAACACCACCAAAACAACAAGCAGACGACTACGCACAAAGCACTTCATAGATGAGGTAATCGAGAATTGAATTTGATTGGCTGTTGGAATGCAGAGCATCGAATTCATTTTCCCTCGCAAACATTCTTTGACCAACTTCTCAACAGGTCACATCTGCTTAAGAATTCGTCCTTTTTCTTCTGATTGACTTCTCGTGATGGACACCAATCCAAATCCGCTTTTATTTGCCTGTTCTGTTGGTGGTAAGGCAAATAAACGACCACTCAACAAGAACCCTACCACTGAATCGACCAACATTTCATTTCCAGAAAAGTTTATGAATGGAATTTTGAATAAGAACTTGTCGAATATTAAAGAAGATGCTAATTTAGACTTTTTAAATGTCAAAGAAGCATCTGTGGAAAATAAAGAAAATGATATGTTAACTTCCAATTACCGACTGCTCTATCATTTGTATGTTGAACACAAAGAGAAGCACAATTCAGCTGATATGTGGCCGTTGATTACACATAATTACAACTTTTTGTCAAATTCGAAACATACTGTTGATGAAATGAAAAAAATTTGGACTCGTATGCCTTCCATGATAAAACGCAAATTCATGCTTGATTCATTTACCATGAAGCCAGACGACAACGATGAAACAAATAAGAAAATAAAAAGGTCTTATAATAAAAAGAAAACAACTAAACAAGATGTAGAAAACCCCCAAATTGCATCTATCTTGAAAAATACCTCGGCTTCTAACCAGAACGAACCTTATGATTTTTCAACTAATAATTCAAAACAATTAAAGGTTTCTTTCAATCTTTCGAACGTCGAAAATAGTTCAAACAAAATTGATAAAGGCACACAAACGGAAATTGACTTAAATGAATCGGATGATTTGTCACGAAAAGAATCTTTATTGAAAATATCAATCTTAGAAGTTCGATTGAAATTTTTGCAAATGCAATATAAAAAGCAATTTGAATAAGTATTAATTCGAATGTTTATTTTAATAAAAATTACAAGATTTTTTTTCAAGATAGGATTCCAAACCTTCTGAAAGTATTCTGATCTCGAGTTCATTCAACAATAACATTTTAATAAATTCTATAAAGGTCGTTTACCACAAAATTTCCATGTCCATTTAAAGTCAGTCCAAGTACATTGTAATTTACTTGATTAATACTTATCACTAAATGTTAACAAACCATAATGGAAAGTGGATATAATTTTTATGTATTATTTCTTATCAAACACATTTTTATAATTCTAGTATAAACTATAAATAAACTCAATTTTCTTTTGATTCGTTTAGAATCTAATGCTTTGGTAACAAGACGTTGCAAAAGTACAATTTTTCAATCAATTAATCAAATACATTAAAACAGTACATTCTCAGGTGTTCTTTCTGTGAAAATGAGTCATCCGTGAGATCAAATAGCACATGATGATGATGCAACATCTGTTCGCTATGAAGACATCATAATGGCGACATTAATGTAATCATTTGATAACACATGTGGAATCAAATCTGTCTAATAAGAATCACTAATGATGTGATGAATCATTGCCGATCAGAGTTGATGCGTACGATCGATCTCAATAGAGTGAAGTTGTTAGGAATGGACAAGAATTGTCAAGTGGCAATGATTGAGGCTTAAACCCGACTGAGACCAGATGATAGATTAGTGCCTTGTCAATATGTCATGTGACTGGCTGCGAGTGCCGATAGGAGAGTGTATTGCCACTGCAAAGGGCACAATTGTAATCGAGCACCTCTGCCAATTATCGTGCTTTGTGGTGCAACCAAATACGTGACGATGCCAGATCACTGTAAATAGATTGAGCCATGTGACTATGTGCACACGTACAGACTGGCGAGAGAGGGTGAGAGAGCAGCTGTGAGACTGCAAGTAGTATCGTCAATCCTTGCACCACCAGTACGGCGAGTCACAATCACGAGGTTTGTCCGTATCCTCTCGGCACCATCCTCCGCGTCAGCGAGCTTCGTCATCGTGTCTTCCCGATCAGGTAGCACTACATTGTAGAGGGCCAACATGATCTTCAGTGATCGCACAACGTGCTACCATTGCCCAACTGCACCGAGTGTGTCTGTGTCTCTTGTGAGAGAAATCTTTTCCCACTTCACTTTACCTTGTCTCTGAATGTGGCGGGCTGGAAGAGTCTTTGATTGGATCGAGCAGTCCTATTACCATTATTACTGTTACTATTGCGATTGGTGTTGTCAACCAGACTGGTAGGAACGATTCGATAAGGTAGACTACGGCAGCATTGTCGATTGCCTTCAGACCGAAGTAAGCGATCACTACAAACGAGGAGCACAAAGCGTGGTGCAAAGCACTGTCAACAAAAAACAGCATAACAGCACCATATCGACTGCAGCACAACGCGCCACAAGTGAGACAAAGCAACACACTGCCGTTGCGGACTACCCAAACAACACTTTACTGAACACCACGAGCGCACTCATCGGTCCTGCCACACTCGTGCTATTTGTCCTTTCCCTGATCTTGTCCACTGCAACCTCGACCCAAGCCCGTCGCTTCCCTCCTCACACCATTTGCTCAGGTAAATTCACATTTCACGAGCCCAATCTTATGACAATCCTTGCTTGGGCCTTTCATATGGTTTGATCAATTGATCACATGCATTTATGCACTGGCACTGCTGCACGGATGACTGTGGTTATGGTTATGGTTCCATGTTATGCTCACTTAGCTTGAAGAATGTGAATACTGATTTGGTGATTCATTGTCAATCGATTGTTTGTCGTGGCCGATTGTGTTGTCAGCCGTGTGTTGTTCCTCTAAATTGCGTTTTGATTGTTTGTAAGGAGAACTTTGTACCGACACTTCAATCTGTATTGTCCACTTTCCTTGGCAATTTAGTTCTATTAAGCTAAATTTATATTTGAGAGTAACCTTTTAATTTGCGCGTTTCCCCCCAGACAAACATCTATGTTTTGATGCAACTTGATAGAGGCATGTAAGCACACCGAAGAGTGCACAGAGTCAGATAGACCCAGCATCATCGTGTACATCATTAAAACATTTATCACTGTAGTCATGCGAGCTTTAATCTTCACCATTGCCGTATTTCTACCCAGTGGTAGAGTGGCAAAGACTTGTCTCTATCTTAACATTATCGTTAGCTAATCATGTGTTACTTCTGCAGTAACTCAGCTAGTGTTTGTGCACAAGCCAAGTCGCCTTAGCCCAGGCTGGTCTATATAAACCAACCAACATCAATTCTAGTATCTCGTTTCGGGCATCCTGTCTGAGATCATTCCAACCACCGAGTCATTCTCAAACACTCACCAATTACTTAACTTCAACTCTCGATGTTATAACATTTGATCGTTTTTGCATCCACAGAATCACTTTCACAAATTCACAAATGGCGACCAAAGAATCTGGAGCTAAGCCCATTCCCGCTTTTCGACGAGTCACTATCAACGACTCTAATGACATGCCGGACAAGTATTCATCCACACCTGGTGGCACAATGTTTTCTACAACTCCCGGAGGTGAGCATATCTGCACTTTCCTTGTTTGCTTTTCCTTGTGTGCTCTACACAATGTACACTTCATACCCTAATTGGTGCTTATCTCTTTGGTCAAGATCAATGGCGTATTGTTGTAATGTAGTGTTAATTTGAATGCATAAAGCGCACATTTGAACTAAACTCACCATAAAACATTTTCTTTTCCCCAACACAAAAGTCACATGCTCCGTTTTGTTGGTCAGATGCTCACAAGCGAATGCAGGCATGTGCTCTAACGTTAACGCACATGCAGATGCACAGAGGAAGAAGCAGTTAGACTGTTAGTGCACTGCTATGTTGCGCAACTTACGTTACTTGTTAGAAGCAACCATAAAAAAGAAAATGACATTGATCGAGAGTTAAAGAATGAGACATTCAAGTCTATCGGACGGGTTGTCGTCAAGTAAAGTGCTAATGCCTAAAATAGAAATGTCAATAAACTAGTCTCTTCAAACTTTCGCATTAATCGAATTAATTGCCTTTTGCTTTTTATCTCAATGAACTCGCTCTAACAGTTGCATCTCCCAACAGGTACCCGCATCATATATGAACGAGCATTTTTGATGAATCTCCGCAACAGTCCTTTGGCCAAATCTCCCCCCAAGATGGCCTTTATCCCCGGTGTGACAAACATTTCCGGTGATAACAACAAGACCACCCCCGTAAAGAAGAATAAAGGTATTTATTGGTCAAATAACAGGAGTATGCTAATTTTAAAGTGGTTCTTATAGACTCTCAAAACAATGGCGAAGAACCTCAATTTGATATGGAATTTTAACTTTGCTCTACGAATAATGATCGAAATCGTTAATCAACTGTCAGCCCAGCAAGCCATTAACAGTTAGTATTGTGTGAATCATCCAAGCTAAAGCTGCTTTTTCAATATAAATTGTGACCACGTTTTTTATGTATCGACAAATGTATTGTGCCTAAATCGAAATCATTAAATCGTCTCATTCGATGGCTGTGATAATCGCAATGTAACAAAGCGCACTCGACTGGTCTCAGACAAGCCAGCCGGCAATGGCGTTTTGGAAATTCCTCTCGCATCACCTCGAGCCATTGATCGAATGCTCACTTGTTTGATCTGTTTATACCTCGATGGAACCTTTTTGTACTGAATAAATTGCTGACTTAATAATTTAATCGCGTCAATATATTTTAATGATATATCGCTCATAGAAATTGCAATTATTCTTTACGACTCGATTTGCTCGAATTCCGAGTGGAATTATTGTTTGTAGTTTTGCTTGAACTATTTCTAATTTTGCCTTTGGAAGGTTTTTTCTTGTTACTGTAGTTTGCATCGATTATTTTACTGATCGACGCTGCTTTGCTGTCAGCCTTGTCCAGAGTAGATCGTTCCTGCAAAGTTGATGAAATCACTAGATTGCGCGTAGAATAGTTCGAGCTCTTTTGTTCAAGACTAGTAATTGGCAGATTTGGCTCTTGATGCTTTCGTTCGTCTTTGGAAATTAATTCCATCTTGTCGGACTCGAACTCAAGTTGTGGCATTACTAGTTCGTCGAAATATCCGTTGAGATAAAGCACAATGATGAGTAGAAACATCGTCAAAATGTATATGGTCCAAGCGAACAGCGTCGAGATAAACCACAAGAAATGTTGATGCTGCACTATTTGGCTTGCCTCGTAGCCTGTTTTGAGAAGAACAATTGTGGTAACATCTAATTGAACAAAAAAAATTAGACAGTGATCTAATGAACAGGAGGCATACCTAGGATGATGCAGATGATGCACATGAAGTAAGGAAGCCCTTTCATCACCAGCCAGATGTATCCCACATTGTTCCATTTGGCGTTGAGACGTTTGAATACACACTGGAAGATGAGCAACAAAACTGTTGTGAATGCCACCGTGCCCAAACTAGTGTACAAGCTTATCTCGAAAGCATGAGACAGACTTTTGAAGTGGCGACACACCATACAACAAAAGTTATTCTTTTCACAAGAGAGCACCGAAGTACAACATATCATGATCAAGCTAATGTTGAGATAGATGAAACAGACGATTTCAAACAGACTGACGTTGCGACGCGGTCCCACATAATCGACGCATTTGCCGAAACAAACATATCGAAACGATTGTGAGTCTGGGTCGAGGCCAGCCTCAAGACACTGAATCGACTTGCAAATCTTAGAGCCAAACACCGAGTTGTCGGCCAGACGGAGCATGAACAAGTTGTACACCATGATGGTACCACCGTGGATGTTGTGATTTATTAACATCAACTCTGCGCCATTCATTGCTGTTTTACGCTTGTATAAAACTATAGAGAAATTTTAAATAGTTAAATGTCAAGTGTTAGCAGAAGGCAACGAGTGAAGTGTCGCCGCCCTTACACAAGTCATTTAAGGTTGATCACACAAATACATACCGTACAAGAATGTGTCCGAGCTGGACGAATTTGACAGTCTTAAATATCTTCGGTGGTTTTCAGTCAGCAATTGGGGCTTCAGTTGCACTGCAGCAACGTTCTTGTTTTGGCCATCGTAGAACCGAAGCGAAATTGTCGCACTTGGGAAAAAGAATCGCTTGTTCCGATTGCCGTATGCCATTCGGACTAGGTACACGTGTCTGGCCGTTAAACCATTACACTCGTCGTATACCACGGGAAGTCGTTCATAGACGTATTTAGTTTCGAATGGCACTTTCTTGTTTAGGGAAAACTTCCAGTACAGTAGGATGATCAGAAGGGCGACAAACCACCACACTGCAATCAGAATAATTGGCAAGTTTGTCATTGTTTCAAAATTAACATCATGCCTACTTACTGATCATTATGAGTTATTTTATATAATCTCTACCATTCGAATTCTTTTAATACCAAATTAAATTTTTCAACAGTTTTGTAGTAGTGACGATGCATGTCGGTAGATGGCGGAACAGCCGTGAGAAAGTAATAGACTATGAGTCAAACTCACATAAAGAAATGGGTTTCGTTAAAAACAAAAAAAATGCGCTACTCAATCGTGTAAACTAACAAAGATACTTGGAGTCCAAGACTGTCTTGGACAGTTGCGCAATTTTCCGCTTCATTAAGGTGAACCTACCCTACAGTGAACTAATTTTTTAAAATTGACCCGACCGAATGCCCACTACTTTGGTACAATAGGTCAGTCGAATTCCGATTGTCAATTGAGCCTAATGCAACCAAAAAATTCGGACCAACTAGAAAAAGTGAAACAGAAAGCAGTCATAGTTGAATGTATATGCACAAACAACAACATCGAAACAATGGACTATTTTAGTTGAGAACAATTGTTTGTTGAGTGTGAGCACGATTGCATTGAATGTGTCAAACAAGATTAGCGATGATTATAAATTATCATAAATTATCGTGTGAATAAGTCATTGCTAATGAGTCATTAATTCCTGTGCTTTATTAAAATCAAGCTGACACATCACCATTGGTGCAGTGCAAATGCAACACAAGTAAATAGCACCACTGTGCCAACCAATTCAGCAATGGATCGCAATAGCTTCCAGTGAGAAAAACAATAAAATGGTCAGCTGACCACAATTAAGTGACCATTCGGGTTGGTTTGAAGTAGGAAGGAACCGAGCAACGACTTTGACAATGGAGGCATAAGTGATAAGTGTTTGTGAACAATTTGGTATTGCCTCTCTATTGGCATCGTTTCGATTGTTTGCTCGTGCGCTCTGTTTGGCCGAGTAATTTGATTTATTCCATGTAAAGTCCAACAAAGCACGTATTGGCCTGGTCTATTACAATTGTGTCGTATGCATTGCGGCAATTTCCTCAGCCAAACAGTACCGGGTGCTGAGCAATGTCTAGCCCAATGTAATGCACACGAATCACAAGGGCTAATGTCAATAAGTGCAATGTGATGTGTCTCGGTGTGCCGTTCCACTCGGCACAAATTGATAAACGGCCCGTCCAGCGGGTTGACATGCTCGCCGAGTGGAGTTCTACTTGTGAGCCAGTGGGACACTGCTCGCTGATGATGCGCTCCAATGTCGAAATTAAGTGCACATCACAGGCCCAGTGGCACATTGTTCAATCGTACAGTCGTTAGGCCATTTAGCTCTCGTTTTACAATTCAGTGTCACTTGACAAACAATTGGCCGATCGCTTCCCCGTGGCATTGCCTCGTCCTTTCTGCCATACATCCGTAATTGAAAAGGGGACACCCGGTGGATAAAGGAATGCAGCCAGAATGAATTGCGCTCGATAATGAGCAATCAAAAATAGTCAAAGTGGTCATGTACGTGTTGACAGTTTCACGGAAACGATGCAAATATGTCCGATTCAGTCGTCCTGATAACACCGAACGACATGATCAAGTGATTCGTCTCGACCAGACATATATAAACGGCACCAGACCAGAATGGATTAAAACCAGCCTATGACACAGCAAACAGCACAGTCTTCTTCAGTCAAGAATCGTATCAACAAAGTTCTGATCATGAAATCAAGTATCTTTTTGGTGTTAACTCTGGTGACTACTTTGGCGATCATCTCCAGTTCGCCGAGTGCCTCGGTCACCGCTGCAGATTGTTGGTCGAATGGATGGTCCTGTCAGGATGGTGGATGTCACCGCAACGGTGGATACTGCATGACTGTGAAACGAAGGAAGGGAGGAAGACCAATCTGCAGATGCATGAATCGTTTTGGATGAGTGTGGTCAAGGCGGTCTACCGGACACAATCGCACCGTTTCTTGCATGCCAATCCCCAATAAACCAAGAATAGTCGACACTCTCGAGTTTAGACGAACCAAAAGTACATTCCTTAAATGCCACAAATGCTTGCCCAATGAAACACTCAATCCGTCCAGCCAATGAAGCAACACACAAACACGTTCATGTGAAATGTAATTGCATTGAGACCAAATAAATAATCCATTTGCGATGAAATAACTTTCTCAATAGTCCATAGGGTGTGAAGGCAACAAATGGTTATTTAAGCGAACATGCAATGTCGGTTGACCAACGGTAGTGAACATGAGCAAACAAGCATTGTTTTGTGGTAATCAATGATTTATTGGCAATATATATAAAATATTGAATTTGTCAATAGAATCTAATTCAGCGAAACAATCAATCAATGGCTATGTACAGCGAGAGTGAGAGTGAGTGGCTAAGTAGAGAGTGGCTTCCACTCAAATGTTCATTTTGTGATTGCCAGTCTAAACTCTAAGTGTTTGTGGCGTCATCGAGTGCCGCGTGGAAAGTTCGTAAATGTTCGTTAAGGACAAGAGTGGGATGAAAGTGAACAAAGAAGAATGAGGAAAGATAACTTACAACAAGTAAATAAGTAAAACAACAAAACAAGATATGACACAGAGAGTGTACAGTATATACAACGGGACGACTTGCCTGCCACTCAATCGTAAACGATGCTACCTGGTTGAGTGGTTGAAGTGGGCTGGCGAAGCTGAACTCGGTTTCATGAAATTGACCATACTTGGCCCGGGGCCAGTTGGATAATGTGGTGGTAACATAAATTGCGAGCTCGGTGGACAGTCGCCGGACAGGCCTGGTGGATAGGGCACCGAGCCTGGGTGACCAAGTGCCAGTTTGGACAGCGAATCGACACCGTTCAGCATTGCACTATTTGGGACAAACGATGGATGGCTCAATGGCTGAGGCAAATAAGAGCTGCCTGGTGCGGTCAGATGATGCAGTGGATTGAGATATGGTGACGGATATGGAAAGGGAGTGGATGGTGCAGGTAGTGCAGATGACAACGATGTGGGTGGTGGTGGTGGAGGTGGAAAGCGCTGAGTGGGCGTTGATCGAGACGACGAGGCCATCGATGACTCAGAGTGTGACGATGATTTGCTATTGCTCGACGAAGCTTTTGGTGCTTGGTGGCTTTGGCTCACTTTGTTTTGATTTTGCAACATTTCAAATTTTTCAAGCTGTTCCTTGTTCAATTTGTCAAATATGCTTGCCCCACCACCAGATGAATTCAGAAGACTGTACCGGGAGAATAGCGTCTCTCGGTCAGGTGTGACAAGACCAGGCCGAAGGGAAATGTCTTGCAGACTTTTGAAAGGGTCGGGCATCATCGATGAAGCAGCAGCAGCGGCAGCAGCGGCCATAACAGATGATGAGGGCGTGGGAGGTGGCGGCATTCCGTATGGCCATAAAGGTCGTGAGGAGAGATCTACATTGTTACTGCGAGCAGATATGAATGAATTGATTGCTGGTGCAGGAGGAGGAGGCAAAGTGGAACTCATAGACATAGACAAAAGTTCGAGGTAACGTTGATGGTCACTGGTAGAAGGGAAAGTGTGTGAAGTTCCAAACATTGCTCCTGCAAACGATGTCGAGGGAGAAACATTCGAGTTTGCCATGGTGAAACTGGGATATCGGTGATCTTGTCTGGGCTCGAATAACATTTTCGATCTGGAAGATTCGCCATGAAACTCCATTCTAGACCTTTCTCCATTCTCAAGTACAGTTCGGTGACTAGAACCAGCATAATCGCTCCTGTGAGATGACTTGTGTGAAGATGAGCTGTGCGGCTTTTTGTTTGTTGGTAGTTCATTGCGAATGTCACCATTTTGGTAGGGAGTAGAACTGCTATTTGAGTGTTTAGACGATGATGTTCGATGTGAGGATTTGCTGTGAGATTCTATATCATCATGTTTTCGCTTTTGACTGCTGCTTGATGAGGATTGTGGTCTGTGGTTATCGGAAGATTGCTTGTTCGGAGTGATTGACTCTCCACCAGGAGGTCTTATGCCAGCTGCCCAGGCAGATAATGCAGAGGATGCACTATTTACTGAGGCGTAATAGTCCGGATATATGCCTGACGTTCGACTGGTATTTGGCATTGGAGCTGGTAAAGATACTGGAATAGTAGGCCGTGGCCAGGAATCTGGCATGAAACCTGACAAATGCATCGGTGAGGGAATTGTCGGCGGAAATAGACCAGGTAAAATGGGAGGCGCAGAGATTGATGAGGTACCAAATGGTGCGCCATATCGGGCAGGATAGTTGGCGTTGAAAGTGGTCGCGGATGCAGGACGAACAGTGCTCGGTGGTGTACTGACAGAGTCAAGCGAATTCTTCATTGAACTAGATTTTGACGAACTTTGCTGATTGACTGTGTTCGGTGGTTCACTCAATCTCGTTGAGGACGATGAACTTTTACTCGATTTAGAATGGCTTGAGGTCTTAGCTAAACTTGACGTTATGCTTGCACTCTTGTGGTCGACTTTTTCTCTTTGTTTCTGATATATGTTGGTCGCAATTTGGACGTGCATTGAACCCCACAAACCTTTTTTCTGTAAAATCAATTGACAATTAGTTAACAAGTGGCAAACAATTAAAATAGATTAATTACCACATCAACCAATTTGGGCTTGACGTTTGGTTTTGACGTTGTTGTTGAAGAAGAAGCGGCCAGGGAAGTGACTGTTGCGGTTGGGTTACTTGAAACCGATGTCAGGTTGACATTGGTCAAATTTGAGACTGGCCTAAAGGGCATATTTATTCCTGACATGAAAGGAGATGCATTCTGTATAGAGTAGAGACAAGATTATTAAAGAAATGTTATTGACAACAAGACAACTTACCAAACTATTGATTGAGTAGAATGGAGACGTGTTAACTGAAGGTATAAATGAAGATGCACTCGAATAAATCAATGCAGATGAACTTGGGGGAAGTAAGGCTGACGAGGAAATGTGATTAAAGGCTATTGGAGTGGGAATTGGAGCGAAAGGTCCAGTGGGAGGTGGAATGCCGAGAGAGGATGACAGCAGATTGCGCTCGTTCACGGCTGAGGCAAGAATGCGAGAATCCAATTCACGCCTAATTAATTCTTGGTCTAGATATAAATTAGTAAACAAATGGCCCAAATTGAGGTGATACATACTTTGTGGGCTTGGGTAAAGTGAAGGCGTAAGTGCGGGCAAGTGAGGCGAAGGAGTGAAGTAACTGGCCAGAGATGCAGGAGTTGCCGGTGTAGGTGGACATTGGCCAAATGCCAGGTGCACCGGAGAAGAGGAGGACGAAGATGAAGATGATATGAGAGAACCAGCACTGGACAGAAAACCAAAGGTTAGCTATGAGGCGATACAATCCACATTGTTAACATTACCTTGCGTTCGACCATAACCGTCTAGGATGGACATTTTTGTGAGAGGAAACAAAGTTAGCGCCATAATTTTGACTAGGATGATCTGCGATCACAGGTGACGAAGTTCGGTGAATTGACGCTTTCGAGTTAGGTAATGAGCGAAACAAACTTTGCTCATCCTTGGGCTCCTCCTTAATATTCATCTGGCACTTGGTTGGCGATTGGTGATTCAACATAATTGGTCCCGAGCCTCCACCAATTGACTGGCTAAGTTGACTAAGACTTGAAAGACTTGAGTTCGGTCCAAAAGAAGGCTCAAAGTGAGAGTATGTGTCTGGTCGGAGAGGTTCGTAAACTGTATCCTCTTTGCCATCCTGTCCGTTTACCAGAATCTTGGGCGAAAATGAGGTTTTAATTGGCACCGAGTTTGGAGGTAAGTTCGCAACAGAGCTCGGGTTGTCAGTCACCGGGGTTGAGTCCACTGGACACTGTTCAGTGGTCTCTCCTTTGCCACCTTCTGCTCGTGATTTATTCTCCTGACCAGAAGAAAGCACAAAGCGAGTTGTTGCACTAGGTGCCAATTCACCGGGCGACAATTCGAACGTATATACGTCCTTCACCTGGCTACAACCGTTCGTGAAATTCCCTTTGCTCAAACAATCCGGACCATTTATTGATTTGGACTTATCACATTTGCTCTTTTGGTTTGTCTGATATTGCGGTTTGTCTTGGTCAGTTGGTTCTTTCACAGAGGGGATGTCATCTTCACTTTGTTCGGTATCATCGTCCGATTGGTCACACTTAGCACTTGGTTTGGAGGCTTTTTCACTTTTGTCACTTTTGCGTAATTTTTCAATCTTTAAATTCTTCGATTTATTTGGTTTGGGATGTTTGTTGGGACGAACAGACTTGTTTGAGACTTTCATCTCCTTCGACTTGTTCGCTTTAGCACTTTTGCCTTTCTTCGAGTTCTGCTGCTGTTGGTCGCCAATCTCGTGGCCGATCTCTTCCTCCTCGTCGGCCTCGTCAGTCATATTGAGATCGAGTTCGTCCTCTCGATCTGTCACATTGGCGCCCTCCTCATCGTCGTCATCGTCGTCGTCGCTATCTTCATCGCTTTCCACAATTTTCTTCGATTTCACCTTTCCTCCTTTTGTCGGTTGTTTCGGTGATTTTGTTTTCTTGTTATTTTGTTTGTTCGTTTTGGCACGCACATTTCGTTTTGGACTTTTAGTCTTTTTCTTGTGCGTCTCCTCTAGGTCCGAATCGGAAGCTTCAGCATCGCCTTCCCCGTTCTCTGCATTCTCAGTAGCAATCTCGGCCTTGGGCCTCTTACTATTTTTTGATTTGATTGTCTTTTTGCAACCACCTTTGAGACTAGTTGGCAAATCTGTTTCCTCTTCCTCTGAATCGGAACTTTGGTCGTCCTCATTAGATGAAGAGTCTGAGTGAGATCGTTTGTAGTTTGCACTTCGCTTCGCCTTAGCCTTCGTTGTTTTGCTCGTTTTGAGCATCTTCTTCACTTTGGATTTTTTTGTACCTGAAAATAGAAACAATTATTAGAACAGATACAATATAATTGATTCATAGAGAAAGGAAGGGAGAGATAGAAGAAGGCATTGAATGACTTGAATGATTCGAGTGCAAATTAAAACTGGTGACTGGAGAAGCCTGGTTCGACGGCTACAGTGATAAATGAAAGTGGCCAAGTGGAGTGCACAAGAGAAATCACTAGCCATGGTTGTAATGACACCAACAGAAAACAGAGCAAAGTCAATCATAAATCAACACACAGCGAGGAAGGAGCAAGAAGCAGTGCAAGAGAATAAGTCTATTAAAAAGTCATAACAAACGACAGACTGTGGGATATTTATGAGTTGGTCATGAGAGTGTTCACTGGCACTCGCTCACTGCCAGTTGGCCAACGAGATGCTAATGCTCATGCATCAAAGGTTGCCTGTCCTGCACAGAGCAGAGCACTGCACCACGGACACACACCACGAGTAATACAATTAAACAACAACATCGTCTCGATAAATCACCTACGAATTTTGCTGGTGGCATTGTATTGCACTCAGCCAGACGAATGAATTCAGTACAACCACTGGCCCACTGACTGGGCAGGCCGTAATTCGGGCTTGGAATATTAATTATTAAAAGCAAACAATTATCGAGACAAAACGGAACACTTAGTGCTGTCATTATGGCCATACTCGGTAGTGTGTCAGTGCAAATCACACTCATTGACACAATAATTTATGCCCACAATCGATTGGTTTGCTTCGATCCAGTCGGATCAGTGTCTAGGCCACGCCAAGTGTAGTACTCGCTCGTGTGGCTGGTGCCGATAAGATGGCTTTGTCACGAAAGAAGCGGCTCAATTTAAATTTGAATAACACGCACAATTTGAATGACATTGTCCGGAGTGCGGACTGGGCTGTGCCTGTAATCAATACACACCGGCGACGGTGGCGTTGGTGTGAATGAGCACGAGGGTAGATCGATAGAAACAAAGAGATATAATTAGCCTGTTGTCAAAGACGGTCAATGGAATTAATAAGTGCCAGCATAATCAATCAATTGAGGCCTGTGAGCGTGTGTGAGAGCCTGTGTTAGTTGTGTATGAATGTGTGCCAGTGCATCAAGTAACAAGTGATTGATCGTCTCGGCCAGACCTGCACAAAGGATATCTTTCTGGACACGAATGGATTACCGTGTGCAGCACACAATGGTCGAGTAAGTCGATATGAATGGGCACAATTGGTAGCAATAAAAGTCAATGTGTCCAACAAATTAGCTCATATAATCATATTAGCTGACATAATAATCATATCCCAGTATGGGCCATTAATTGGCGTCAAGCGAACATAGCTGAACGCAACCCAAAGTGGTGGCTTAGGCCAGCTGTATAGTTGCCTCATGCCAATGGTGCTGCTCTAGTGGACCAATGGAAGGAGTGAGCACCACACTGAAACGCTGCTCAACATCTAAGTGGAACAAAGTCGACTTGAAAAGAAGTCATTAAAGGGCAACAGAGCAGCAGCCTGTACTGGACCAGTCACTTTATTTGTTTGCATGAAAACAATTCCGCGGGAGAATATAAATAAATAAATAAATTGCGATCCGAACAGATAGACAGTGCTCGGACAGTGCACGAATTGGCACTGAGAGTGGCAACCGATGATGGTGCTGCTGTTGTGGTTGGCCAGCCGCACAAGAGATGCATAATTTATGCCAGACTCGTCATTCGGTTCGATTGCACTAACAACAGTCACCACCGAACGAGACCATTTGTATGGAGTCACTCGGCAATACGTACTCGGCATTGTCCACTCACTCGCCAGAGACCTGCCACTGACTAACTGTATTGTGACTGACTGTCACAAGGAACCAAAGGATCGAACCAAGCTGATCGAGGTTCAGTGGCCAAGGAGAGCATTGGCATTGTCACCTCAATCGCCTTTCCGGCCTAATATATTATTATATCGCTATTCAGGGTGACCACTTAGTCCAATGTCAAGTGCACCGCTGATAATGATGATGATTGCCGTTGCTTAACACCTCAGTGCTAGTTACCGATAATGATTTATGCCCGTGCACCACCTGGCCCAGCACGATGCAAAGGATAATCGAGATAATTAGATGATCGAGATGAACGCCGCATAAATAAAGAGGCAATCAACTGGCTTTCGCCAGATACATCGAACACACCCAACCAACAAGCGAATTAACTCGATCGCCACTTTGACCTGTATGATCACAAAAGTGGCTTTTAACCAGCGTTTAACCATTGAACCCAATTCAACTCAACTCAACTTCACTGATGGACCGTTTTGTAGTACTGCAGAGCGCCAAAGTGGAAACCTAAGCGAGCAACACAATAAAATTGGCCAAGCAAAATGCAACCAAATCAAAGCAAACTAATCATGTCCGCTCTGATGGCTTGTTCAGTAGCAGTTGGCCGGCAATGGCTGTACTGGCTATATAATCCAAATAGCTAGTGCAACCAACAGTGGCACACATATTTGGTCTAAAAATAAATGAAAAGAAACATAAGGCATTGGGCAGACAAAAGTGAACGATCACTGGCCGTGTTGTGACATCGCTCACTAGCTTGCTTGTGCTCACTGCTGACACTAAGTGAATATTAAGTACTTGTCCAGATGACAAACACAACAGAGGCACATGCAGATAGAGATAGGAGATGACAATGCCGCTAGAGCACGAGCAGGCCGGCCACCGACCAATGGTCACAATCAACACTCACCGCTCAACGCCATCATTTCGTATTCTCTAATCGTTTGCAATAAAATCAAGCCAACCACTGAACGATAAGGCTAATAGAAAAATTAAATAAAATCAAACTATCGCCTTGGTGCGTGTGAGGACACCCGGCCAAATGGTCATTTGTTACCACCACTGGAATTAGGCATTGACTCAGTAACTGAGCGCTATACCTTGTCTAGAAGGACTTTGATTTACCATCGAAGACTATTGACAGTGAGACTCGTAAATTGGCCAAACGGCAATAATGTTTATTGACCAGTAGACAAATGAAGCCAAACAGAAAGGAGCATTCACTCATTCACCCAACCCGGCCGTTTGGTAACGAGCGTTCTTGTGTTCTCGTGTTCGCACCGCAATCGAATCAGCTCACAACAGGACAATAAAGTGCCACCAAACAAGCCTCTGTGGTGCACTCGGTGTGACTGTACACTGTACACAGACAAACCACCGACTTGAAACGATTGCACTCACACCGGACACAGGTCACAAAGGAATCACGCTGGCCTGCATGTCATTAGGTGACTCCAACGAGTGGCTAATGAGCAAATCAGTATTAGTGCCATCACAACGAGATTGCAAAACAATCGATGAAGCCATCGAGAGGGCACATGCAGATCACTCCGATCAGGAGATATGCAAGTAAAGAGCATTGAGACTCTAGAGCACATCGGGACTTTAGAATGCATCGTCGCACTGGTTCGACTAGCGGGACAATGAAGCAGCTCGATACAAGTGACAAATGATGTCATGCATGACACATGCCTCGACACAGTGGCATAAATCATTTCATCACTTAGTCCGTTCAGTGGCATTCGACTCGGTGATGGCATTCATTAGACACGAGATTGCTTTGCCACTTCCAATCGGGTACGATCATTAGCCTTGCACTTTAGATCGAATATGGCCAATTTGCATTGGCACCACACTACTCACCGTACCGACTTACACTTTAATCCTTTCATCTTAACGCTGCCGCCAGTTTGCCGAGATTAATGTCGATTAGGCCAATTAAAAGGCTTATCGAGTATGTTTGTGTGTGTGTGTGTGTGAGTGAGTGAATGATGAAAGCAAAACTGAGTCAGGTTTGTATGTAAATGTCATCAAATTAGCTGATGAACAGTGACATGACCACTGACAGTGCCGAGAAAGACATTAAATTAATGAAGCCCATTAAGTGAATGAATAATTAAAACAAACATGTCAATTGGCACGATGATAAATGCCATAAATATGATCACTGATAGGCGATAGCACACCGTGTCAGTGTCAACACCACCAATGCACACACCACCACCACCAGAGCATCGATACGAGCCAATTGGAAAGCATTAAATTTCAATAAATGCAATATCCACTGTGCCTGGTGAAACGGTGCACCAAACACTCCAGGGATGTAGATGGGATGTGAGAAGTGCACCACAATGAACGATAAACGGTAACAGACGGCAATGAATATCGATCATTGTTCATATTTACACGCTTCTAGATTAGCAGGCAGCAGCAAAAGGGAGTGAAAGGCAGCGCAGGCAAATTGAGTGCCGTTGAGTGTTCCAAAGGAAGGCATCGAGACAAGTCGAGTCCGAGAGAGCACGACTAGTCGAATAAATCAAGTGTCGATCGGATGAGCACTAGACTGACTAGAGGCACTCAGGCAAAGTGATCGCGTTGAGCACTCGAATATTCACTAGTCACTGGCGAGACCATTGCATCGAGACTCAAGCAACGCATCCAATGTAGTCGTCTTATTAGGCGAACATTTAATTGAAAGCAAACGCCAAATGAAATTGCCCTAATAGAGCAGACAGAGAAAGACACGCACGGGGATTGGGCAAAACGCGAGGCGGCAATAAAAAGATGTGTTCGCTCAGAGTACGACTCAGATTCAACTCGGCAACCAACAACCAGGCTGAACATGGTCAGACAGAGACACGGCACAAGCGAACAAATGGATTGAGTGAACGAGTGAGCAAAATAAATCACTGCTCGCTGCAAATAAGAGTAAAAGAGCAAGAAACAAGCCAATTCTAATCTATTTAGCACAAATGAGAGGCGAAATCGCCATCAACGCGTGTCAATTGGAGGTGAGTCAAATTGAATGCAATTGAAGTATAGGGAGTTAGTGAATGAGAGGGAGAGGGAATTCAATTTTCTGGCTGCCAGTCGGACAAGAACTGCAACACTGACAGTGCAATCGATACCACAAGACAGTGGGCAAATCAAATTAACATGCTAATTAGTGCGGACATGGACAGACAACAAAAGTGCACTTCAATGCAGTGCAATAAATTAGCTTGTGCCAAAGTGTCCACCGAGCGGCAGCAAAGAGGTCTAGTGTGCGCGTGTCACTCAAGTGGTCTAATCAAAATAAATGCCTAATAAGTGAGCAGTAGCTCTAGGTGCCATTAATCATGGCCGAGCAAGAGATGGGAGAAGTCACCAGGCAAATCGGTGCACAACCAATGGACGGGAGCATCTAACCGTTTCCTTTTATGCTAATTAGCATTGTTACGCGACAGTATTAGATCGAATCCAAGCATGAAATTTAAAATCAAACTGCAAGACGCGACAGGACGGGCAGAGGGGAAAAGGACGAGGCAGGCAGGCAAGCGAAACTTACTCGATAAGTCAGCGTCACCGGTATCGGACGTTGCTGGTGGTCCCGAAGATAAATTGCAAGACGAAGGCATTGATTCGGTGGACGTTGGTGCGGCGCGATTGGTCTGTGGGGAGAGAACAAATGAAATTATTGATAATGCCACAACACAAGCTGGTCCAGTCACTCGAGTGCCTTTGCCAGTGGTGCACGCGGCGCGATCCGCATGATGCGTCCTCATCGAACTAAATTTAGAAACGGAAGGCTGCTATATTGGTCGATACATTTGCATGTTGATGCTGATAATCGGTCTAATAAAGTGCTAATCGACAGTTTGGTCAGGCGAGAGGCAGCACGATAATAACCAAGTCGGTAGCATTGTGGCCATGTCGGACACGCACGGTCACTCGGTTCGGCTTTCTCAATGGCCACGAGACGAGAAACAAAGCTAATGAGTGCTGTTGATAATCACTGACCGAGGTGGCCAGGTTGAGGCCACTGATCGCAGTGAACACAAAGGCAGAGGAGCACTGAGCACAACTGCACTCGATCATCATCACCTTTGTGCAGCCTCGCTCGGTGGTGTTAATTATAAGTTTGCACACACAAATGGATCGTTGCACGTTGCGAGAATTAATGCAAACTACAAAACGCCCAAAGCATGTCGCTAGACATCGAACAAGTCGGCACGGTGAACGATCGCCAGTGCCAATTGCCAATAGAAACTGCTGCATTGGGCAATGCACTGTTGGCGTAGCTCTGCTGGCCACAACACGCCACACTACTTTCAGCAGACTAATTGCTCCACCGAGTGGCTTCTTTGTTTCGACAACAAACATTCGAATGTCCAAGAATCGAGTAGTAGATCTAGAACTAGGATGATAGGTCTATGAAGCAATCTCGCTGGTGGGAGAATGCATCACGCCATCGCGACTCGCGAGACATAAACAAGCAGAGAATCGAGAGGTAACTTTGAGTGTCCAATAAAATCATAAGCAGTACTGTTGTGGCAATGTTGCCTAATGATGATAATGATAATGATGATGATTATGACGCTGCTGATGTGGTGCTGTTGCTGGTGATGCTGGTGCGGAGTGCACCGTGGAGGGCCACTCAGCGAGAGTATGTAATTGCGCCACACTACAATAATCGAGCCAAATGATACCGAGTGAGACTGACAGGCCAGCCTGTGCATTAGTGCACGCCGAGGAGCAGTGCAAACTCACTTCATGCTTCACCAATGAGTGTTTGCATGTTAATCGTCCGCACCGAATGGCAAGAGTACGAGAATAAACAGCAATAACACACAACAATGGTGATAATGACAATTCTCACTGACAACACTCCATTGGACAGTTGACTAAACACTCGATTACTGATTACTGCCCTGTGCCACCGATCACCGATAAATCAATGAGAACACAAGAATCGAGACAAGGTGGCAAGTGAGGTGGAGTGAGCTCAAGTGAGTGAACCCAATGCCGCACACAAGCAAGAGCAGAATGCCACTGGCCAATGGTCACAACAGTGTCGATAGGCGTTAATTGAGTCAATTAACACGGTAATAATTCGAGGCTCGTTGAGTGAGAGGAAATAGCAGGTAAGCTCGAACAAATTGGATGCGATCAAAGTGAAGCTACCCAACTGCAACAAGCGTTCATTAGAAGCAATACAAATTGGCCTGTCAGTGCACTGGTAACAAACGGGCAGACATGATCGCAATCGCGACCGCACCGAGAATGGCCAATGACTCGTGCACAACCCGAAAGTGTGCTTCATCCATTACCATGTGGCCATCGTCTAGTCCAATTATTACGAGTGTCATGATTTATGAGCAAATCTGCACCAAATGACGAGGCTGAGAAAGTGCACTTGCCCGCTCAGGGCAAAATCAAAGAAGCGATGCGGAGAATGCAGAATCCGCTTGGCTAAAGATAGTCCTCGTTGGTATCAATGGCAGTTGGCTTGCCCCAACCGACATAACGTGCCAGTGTAATCTAATCGAGCACTGGACAATGATACTGCATTGACGCCTCCTTCAAATGAGCTCAGTAATGCATGCAGCACCCCAGCAAATTGGTCAGTAATGCAAATGGCTTGATGAGGACCGAACAGTGCTTTGCCTAATACAAAGCACACCAACACAAATCCAATTGACAAGGAGTAATCTGGTCGAACGGCGACAAAGCGCGGCACGCTAATCAGATTAAGTGGACTAGGCTCTAGCTTGTGGCGGGCACCGTTGCCAAAGTGGTCCATAGGGCGTGTGCCTCTGCTCGGAGCCTTTCTCACCTGCATCTGCGGAGAGGCAGGTGGTGTGGAGCAGCTAAGGTGACGAAGACGATTGCCGACAATTGTGGCCACCAGCATGACTCGGTCAGACACAGGCTATCATTACACGGTGTTGAGTGAATAGACAACAATGCCACAGCCGAACCGAGTGATTTGTGAGTGACCATTGCGCTCATCAAATGTCAATTGACTACAACTGCCAAACAAATTGCCTTTCGATCAAACAATTTCCGATCTGTTCAAATGAGTTCACTTGTCACTTCACCATAGGTGCAGCAATCAAGTGTGCGAACAGTGCAAACGTACACTCAAACAGAGTTGAAGGCGTGCGAGCAAAGTGAGAACATTGTGGCCAAGCGGAATCATTGCTGATAGGAATAGAGTTGCCATAAAGGATTTCTTGTGAGGCATCTCAATCGGACTACAAGGCTCAATAAGTCAAAGGCGACAAGTCAATCTGTGCAGTACTGCGAAATGTTGGCCAACATCGCCTGGTTGGTTATTTTCTCGTTGCGAATTGAAGTCAATTGGCAAACAAAACGAAGGAAACGATTACACATGTCAAATGCAGCTAGTGCACAGTTGGACAGAGGAGTCATAAAGGGAAAGAGGCAGTGAGCGATGTGCGAGCCAATGGCACAGCCAAATGAAAAAGTTGCACCGAGGCAATAAAGACCGAGCGAGACTAATGGGCACAAACAAATTCTCAAATATAAATCGTTTAGAGTGCATCAAGAGAGTGAACGAGGTTCAGTTGGCACTTCGATTCTGGCAAGGTAGCACTAGCAAGTAGTCAGTCAGTTATGCTAAGTACAATGATTCGTGACACCGAGATGTGCCAGCCAAATGGCACAGACAACGAAATCCTGATACAATTGCAAATGCAGTGTCGCAATCAACGATCACTGAACACTGCTAAGTGAATTGAATCGAACACCAAGCACTGCACAGTAGACTATGACTATGTCAGTGGGATGAGCACACACTGATACAAATCAAGTGTACAAAGAGCAGAAGCAATGGCGATTCTTGGCCGTTGAGTGAGTGCCATAATTCAAATCAATTTGACCGTAATAAATTGGATCATCATCACCAAGCCAAGCCGACATCCTATTGAGTGCAATCACAGAGGCACATAATAATTACCACTGGGTCGAGTGATCGTGCCACAGACACTCTAATTTGATTCATTCACTACATTAGCCATAATTAGCATCTCCACTGGATGTTGCATGTAAGTAAATTGATTATCATTCATTAAGAACAAATTGGAGATATAGCAGATCGAGAGGAAACGAGAGGCGGGCCAGCGGCAATAAGCAGAATGGCCAAATTGTAAATTGCACTTCACTCAGGTTATTGTGCTTGACTGCCACTCAACGCAATGTAGCATTGCTTGAAGACAACGTTTAGACATGGCACAAATTGCCGATAATGACTGCTTGCCAGTCAATGCAAACACATGCAGGTACAGCGGAGGCAATCAAGCCGAGGAATCGATCTGCCCGAATTGGGTTCGGGCCAGAATGACCACCGACTGGTCGACTGGTGCTACAATGCAATGCCAATGGCACAGCAAATAATTCAATTACACTTGACAAGGAGAGACAAATCCTATTAGAGACAATTATCGAACAGAACAAAGCACAGATTATATTGGATAGAGCAATCAAATCAAAGGAAACAATGGCCTGCAAAGAGCACTCGATTAGAGCACAACACCACTGATTGAAGGATATGTATCAATCAAAGTGCTATTTGACAACGAGTTGTTGTTGCAAGGCGCCGTTCGCTGACCAATCACAACAGACAAGCAGGCCAAGTGGAATCATCATTGGCTCGATTAGTTAGAAATGAGCATCGAAGCCGATCTCATTAGGACAACAAGTCAAACTGTAATGCAAACAAGCTCGTATTGTGGCGCGCTTGTTTACTCAATTCGTGTCACAATCAATTTGACAGGCAAATGTTTGGTCCGTCCGAATGGGTCTAATTACATTATGGCAACGGTTCATTAATACAGTGAACAAAGTGTTTGCAGTGTGTGTTTAGTAGACACTTTAAGTAGTCTAGAGAATGCAAAACCCGTGCTGTTGGCGCTCACTTAGTGTGCGCCTTTGTTAATTGAATTGCGCCAACAGAATAAGAAAGATGCAACTCAACTCGTCAAGACTTGCACAGGGAGTAGAGATAATAGATTGGAGGAGACAATGCAACTGATCGAGCGATAGTTCTCCACTGACAGTGCACAGTTGGCCAATGTTGTCGCTGATAAACAGATAGATGTGCTTGTGTGACTGTTTGTGTGAGTGTGTGCAAACACTTAAGCAAACAAATTAGAGCTTTGTTTAGAACAGTGAACAACTGCCAACTGAAGTGATGCTCCACGATGCTGAGTCGCCTCCTTTGGTACACACAACACTCCACCAACACATCATCGAGTAGGCAACAAAGCAGCAGCAAACAGCATCGAAACCGAATATGAGTAAAGTGCTCCAACACTGCAAGCAAAACATCCAATTGAGCTGTCGAGCCAACAAGCCAGCATAACATTTTCACCAGTCCAAGTGAAAACAATCCATAGAATACCTGATCGTTCAAAGGCAATTCGGGACAAACATGGTTTCCATTGTTTTCCAATAATTTTGCCTCCGAATGCGTATCGGCCATTTGGTTCGTGTGGAATAGAACTCCAAGTGCATCGGAGGCAGTGAGCCCAGGTGCAAAGGCAATATGCCCATTGAGAGAATGATCAATCGATAGCTTGTGCAGATCATTGGGAGAAGCATGTTTAGCCGGGCTTAGATCTTTGCTTTCAAAAGATATCGATACGAGCGAACTGGCACCGTGCTCAACCATAACCATTGAGATGTGCGTTGGGAAAGGCAACAGAACAGACAAGTTGACAGGCGTCGATGCGAATGACAAGAGTTGACTGAAGGACGACAGTAACAGAGTGGTAATTAAAAGGAGAGTGCAAATATTTCCGATGATGATGATGCAGCCGAGTAATTGCGCTCTCGGGTGACACTGCCGCAAACGTAAAGTCGGCTCGAGTTCACAGACATTGGAGCGCTAATAGGCAACAGACACCGAATTGGCCTTTTTCGTGTTTCACTGTGGAATGAGCAAAGTGCACAACACAAACAGTAACGAGCAAATTACGATTGCATAAATTCGAGCATGAATGAATGGTGAATGCGTGCGGGATAAAACAATCGACCGAATATGGAGCATCCTTCTCCGTAAATAGAGCACTAGCAGTGGAAATAAATCTTGCAAAACACAAATTGCCAACTGGCAAGCCAAAATGCACATGGCAAATAAAATGCAAATAGACAAATCAGGCGGAGAAACAAACGAAGCACACTAATAAATGCAGAATTGGTGATAAAACGGTGCATATTAAAGTGCTTGCACTCGATACCGTTCTAATTCAATTGCACTGTTTGCATTTGGCGTCACAACAATGCACACCGCGATGAGCGATGACAAGAAACGACTGTCAATGCCACCCAACTCTTCACAGTACATCACTAGATCACTACACAACTGCAGCTATTGGTGGTCAAATTGGCGTCCTTTTACTATTTAAATCAACGAAAAGACGCATGACACGAGACATTAGGGTGACAATTGTGAATGCCAATTGGCTGGTTCAGACATTGGGTCGATTCAAGTCATTACTAGCCTGGTAGCACAACAAATTGACTCAACAAGGATGAACACTGCCAGGACAAGATCAAGACAAAAGAGATGAACAGTGCACGGTAATAAGATGATAGAGAACGAGGCTCGACGATGAGACGAATCAAATGATTGATACTGAGCAGAACTGTGACAAATCGATCACAACTGCCTACAAAACCGAACCGAAAAGAAATGTAAATAAAACAAGACACAATTGACGATTAAAAGTGGAATTAATTATTGCACTGCAACGGCGAATAGAATTAATCAAAAGCAGAGTGGAAAAATTGACTTGACACGACAGGCAAATGCACGTTGCAATACACTCGAATTTGGCTTTAATTTTCAAATTAGTCTCCCTACTCGGTACAGTAATGATCGAAATAGGCTTCGACTAAAGATGGAAAGATGAATCACATGAATGGGTGAGCAGACAGATCGGGACAATCAATAACGAGGACGATAACGAGAATGGCGATGAACATGATGATCAATAATGAAGAAACAAACGAACGGAATAAAATAACACAAATTGTAATCGAGACGTGGAAAATTAGAGACAAACAAATATAACAGAATACCAGTGAAGACACTGGAAAATATATGATTCACAAGACACCACAGAAGACGCTTGACAAATGTGGAGGTAAAATCAAACAGAACCAAACTACAAACCATTGATGGCAATGAGACTAACTTTATATATAATATTATACGATGTAAGAAGCAGTATCACCGAGATGTGCACTGCTCCACGGCAGACGACCAACTGACTGGGAGTACGAGTGATCGAGTCACACAAGACTGGATTCATTGGCTCGAACGAGACCAGACCAGTGGTAGTGGCAGAGGTGATGAATGGCCTCTCACGGCACTACCACATCGAGCTAACGGAATGAACGCCAACAGGGAAGGTGGCCAAGGAAGTGGTGCACCGATCAGTGAGGTGACACCGCCTGCTTGGAGAGTGCGTGGAGCGAAACAGGCCGAGAAGAGGATCCGAGTTGAGTAGTGTCGAACGCGGCCAAGTGCGTCTGTCCTTTCACTGCACCAAGCGCGAGAATCGACAATCGCTCACGTTCGCCTGGATAGAGCATACGCTCGACTGTGGCAAAACTCGAAGGTAGCCCGAGAGGTTCCGTCTTTCTGGGAAAATAAATTACTCGCAATGGCACTTCTAGGGGATAGAGGCAACTCGCTCTCGACATGGCCACACTGGCTCATTTGGATGGACCAGAAGTTGGGCTCGAGATCGATAGTGGCCGTGTTGAATTGAATTGGCGTCGAAACACGATGGCAAACTGATTTGACACTGCATAGTGTTGCCGTGCACTGCACACCAATGCATTGGCATGCTCAAACGTTGTCCTGTAACACTCGTAACGTACCAAACTTGGCTTTAGCGCCACATCTCACTATTGTCACATTAATACACGACAAAGCATTTTACTGATAAAAGTGGCCATACCCAATGAGTAGCAAAATGTTGCGCCAAAGCTGTTCCCAGTGGATCGAGTAAAACACGTGCAGGAGGCGCAACGAAAGAAAAGATCCAATTGTTAAGTGAACAGTACATCTCAATCATGCAAGTCAGTGGTGGACATGTGTTGTCCCTTGGAGAGCATCGGACAGATATGCCAACAACAGATCGGAACACTATTTGAGAATCAATCAGACACAGATCGGCACAACACAGCACACCATAACACAAGACTCCATGAGTCACAAACTTGCTTGCGAGCAAAGGAGAGCATCCGCATCGGAGTGAAAACAAAACATAGCCGCGAGCTTATAAATATTGAGCAGATGAGTGCCACAAAGCGATAAATCGAATGGATGAATCTTAAGCAGATTAATCACGTCTGTCTACAAAGCCAATCGGGAGCAGGTAGCGGCAAACAAACGGATACATTAGTCAACTTGTCAGGCGAGCATCAAACCAATACGCGCGCCATAGGAACCAAACCGAACAAGATAAATAATTTGCCAACATTTCCGACTTTGGTTACACATTCTGTGAGTGAACCTAACAAAAGTGAAGACGCAATTGAACAAACGAGTGCGTGCGCGATAGCAAAGCCAACTGGACAGCAAAATGAATGAACAATGTTCATGGAACACCATTGAACAGGCACTCACCTTAGTCCTCGAGTTGACCGAGGCCATAGCGGCTCGGGCAGCTGCTTTGCGAACTGCTTCGCGTCGATTGCTACATTTGATGAGATCGGCAATGGTGTGTGGCATGTGACTCTCTTCCACACAATCCTCGTCCTCTTCTTGGGTCGCATCACTTTCATGTTCACTAACATCACTTTGATGCCGCTCGTGGTGCACCTCGTGATCGGATTCTTCATCCGAACAGTCGTCCTCGTCACTGCTGACCTGTTTCTGTTGACCTTTCCTTAAAGATTTACTTTTCGAAGACTTTTTGCTAAGCGCTAAGCCTTTTCCGTTTTTGCATTTGCTCTTTCGGCCCACCAAGCCAGTCTTTGATTTTTTCCCAACTCGGCCAGCCTTATTCTTCTCAAATGATTTCTTCTTGGCCCGAAGACATCGATTGCACGCGGACTTGGTTTTCGGGTGTTTGTGTGTACACTTGGTAAGTTTCACTTTCGACATACGTCCCATTTTCACAAGTGGCACATCTTCCTCCTCGTCGAGCTCGTCATCGTCCGAATTGGAATTAGGCTCGTTGTCTAAATCTTTTTTGTCCTTTGACTTTGACTTTTTAGTCTTAGACTCTTTGGCCATTTTATGGGAATAAGACAACGACTTTCTTGATTTAGCTGATTTCTTGTCGGTTGTGGCTTTCTTGGGTGATTTCGATTTTTTGGGTCGAGTAGGTGACTGAAAACACACAGCGCGGGAAAGACTGGATGAGTCCGATTCTGCATCGGATGAAGATGGGGAAAATGGTGACGGGGACCGATAACGAAAGATCACATTGGGAGGGCGAATTGGAGGTGGTGCAGGGGGTGCAGGTGGCACAGGAGCTGGGGCTGAAGATGAAGAGGCTGCAGATGAGCGTGATGACGAGGGTGCAGATGATGTTGAAGATGATGTTGAAGATGATGTTGAAGACGATGTGGAAGGTGCATGAAGATTTTGTTGGGGTCGGAAGAACGCCGAGCCTTGTGGATGAAGTAAAGGCGCGTGTTGTTGAATGTCGTTTGGTGGCAATGCAGGTGGATCAGTTGGATAGTTGATCACTTCGATATGTTGTCTCAAAGCGTCCTGTAAGGAATGCTGCCAGGAAGAGAAAGGCAATTAGATCGTTTCTGGTAAAGTGACGGACAGTTCGGAACCGGGTCGGTAAAGGGCAGTCCGGCTCGATGCAGTCTGATGGCAACAATTGGCCAGCGATCGAAGCAAATCAAATTAAGCTGCCTTTGTTGTCGCCATCGTTCTCGCGCCATCTAATCATTACTAGTCATAAACATCAGTCATTCATTCTAACAATGGAACCAGCCAGAGCAATAGCATACAACACATACACTAGACACTCACTCACATGCACACACGGACTGGCAGAGGTTATGGCAAACTATGCATGACATACATGAAGCTCTGTTCAGGCTGATATTTTCGGTCAGAGGCAGAGTTGAAGAGTGCGTCCGAGTGGAGAGAGACACAGAGAGCACAGGTAAAAACATGTTTGCCTCTTGTGTTGTTAGCTAAGTCTGCCGTTTAACTCACAAGACTGAACACATAAAGACTCGCTTGGAGAGGTCGTGTTGTTTTAACTTTATATTTTAGTCTAGTTTCGATGGCTATTTTAAGAGTTGAGAAAGAGCAAACCATAAGAAACGAACAAACCAGCCAGAGAGGAGAGTCAACACAGATGAAATTACAAGCGAGCACAAAGATACATTCACCGGGAACTAAAGAGGCGAACGAGACAACGGCACCAACGGTTAGTGCGAGTGATTGTTTCCACTGGGCGGCATGGACCGTGTCTCATATCAAATGGCTAATGTGCCAAACTGGCAATCAGTGCAAGTGTCCCTCACGCCGGTAAAGGTTGACACACCGCGCAAACATTGGCTAATTGGTCATTGACCAAAAATTTTAAATATTCCGCGAACGCTAAAGCCAACCGAGACAAGAGTGTACAAAGTGGAGTACGTTAGGAATAATAAATAAATAAGTGCAAAACAAAGACATTAATAATGGCGGCAATTAAGGAGTTGGAGTGAGGGCCATTATTGGTTCGAGAGTGAGAGAGCGAAACGCACTGGCGTAACATAATCAAATTCTTCTCTTTCACTTGGTGCCATAATAATAAAGTGAGCGAGCCTTATTCCTTTATTCCAAGCAAATTAGTCATTTGTAAAGAAGTCCGCCGTGCGCGTACCACTAGACTGTGTTCCTCAGTGCTGCACACCGTTCGCTATATTGGCCAGCTTAACTGTCACCTAACTGTTCCAATTTGTTATTCAATTGCCACAAAACACGGCCCAGACAAACAAAGACGGCCAGTTCAAGACCTGGATAACAAAGATGTGTCCAATGTGAACGATTGGCCAATTGAGTAAATGGCGAGCCACTGAACAGAGAAAAGCGACCATATAAAAGTCGTAAACGAACATCAGAGAGCAAAGACAAAGTGAGACTGGCTATGAGGCAACAAGCCAGATCAAATAGTTCATAAGTTGATGAAGCTTACCTCGAGCGAGTCCTCATCCGCGAAACACTGGAAAGCGTATCCTTCAATTAAGCGTTCACTGTAGGTGACTTCCACTGGTTCGGTGGACACGTTCTCTGGTGTTGGCGCTGGAACAACTCTGGGACCCGGCTGCGGTCCGATCACTAGACCAGCGGAAGATGGCCTCACCGCGGATTGAGATGCAATCTGGACGGCATTGCACACCGACCCATTCGCAGAAATGTTGTTGCTGCCTTTGCCTTTTCCCGAGGGGCCATTCGATTTGTCTATTTTTGCCGAACTTTTGTGGGGTTTTTTCAATGCCCCAGAGTTGTTTGGTTTTGCTTTGGAAGAGTTGGCTAAGGGAAGCTTGCACGAACTACTGGATGCTTCATTGTCAAAGCTATTTACAAGTGAGTTCTTGTGCAGCTTGTCCTTGGCCTTCTCTTTGAAGAACTTGAATTCTTTTGGTTTTGGCAAAGTTGACTGTGTGTGAACGTGTGAATTGTCGGCATTGTTTGTTGATTTGTCGAGCTCGGCTTGGGATGAGAGACCGCCAACAGCACAACCGTTGATGAGACCATTCAACTTTGGACCATCGGTGCAATGATTTGATTGACTATGATTGGCACTACTAGTTTGATGTTTGCTCGTTCCGGCCGAAGAGGACCTAGAACCACTTGGTGAACGAATGGAAGGCCTTTTGAGGGCGGATGGCGCCAAAGAGGTGGTTGATGCGTTCGACAAAGTGGCAGTTTTGTTCTCTTTATTTGGCGACGCTTTACTCCGATTGTAAGTGCCATTGTTGTTAAGTGTCTCACGTGCAAGGAGATTTTTCTTAAAAGGCAACGTTGAAGAGGCTAACGTGGCTGATGTTACCGTGGCTTCCCCTGTCAGATGCGATGACTTTGCTTGAGAGTGGCCATTTGTGCTGTGCCCAAAGGTGGCCTGTTGACGGCCGGAGCTCGTTATTAGATTAGGCGTCGCGGCAGATTTTGGTTTCGGCGTGGCCTTCACGCCGCCGTTACTGTTATGACTGGATTCTTGTCTGTGCTTGCTAGCACCGAGACCAAATTGCTGAAAAGTATTGCTATTATGACTGTAATGACTACTCGCACTATGATTCACGTTCCCAGTGGCATTATTGGAGCTGCTAAAGGTTTTCGTGCGCGAGAATGGAGTACTAAAATTTTGACGGCCAGATTCGATGCTTGATAGAAGCAACGGAAATGCGGTCGAGCTTTCAAAGTTAATCTTGCTCGTGGTCTGGTTGCCGTTCGGATTGGAACCAAAGCTAAATGGCTGCGAGATAGAAAGTGAATTGTGATGGCTCGACTGTTGATTTGTCTGGTGGTGGTGATAGTGATGCTTCACACCGTGAGTCTCCATTCAGACCATTGCTGAATGAGTTCGGAGGCGATCATACATATCATATCAGTTGACATCAAGAGCCGAGGCTTCTTCACAAATACTCGTGATATTCTCGTGTGTCTGGACTGCTGAATTGAGCTAATCGTTGAATGATAAATATGAAAATAGATTGAACAATCAAGTGCCTTCTCAATGTATCTGCTTGTAAGCACGACCAATCAATTATGAGTATCAAGTAATTTACAATATTTCAATCGCTTCTTAATTGATCAACGGTCGCATTTGGGCACATTTCCCGTCTTAGTGAATAGAAGCAATAGAAGCAAACACGTTGACTTAACAAGGTTGAGAAAGAAGTACAAATAAAGAAGAAAAGTCGAATGAATGACAACAACACGTCAAGCAAATGAAACAATAATGTTCTTCTATAAATAGCAATCAATTTTCATAGATTGCAATTCAATAATAATTAGAGATAAACCATCAAGAAAGTAGATTTAAATTGTGCAAAAGTAACCACACTACACAGTTAAATTGGTTTACTTGATTAATTTATTTGCACGGCAGTGTCGGGCAATTAATTAGTTAACAGATGAAACAGCAAATGAGTGAGTAGGCTGACGAGTGAGACAGTGAGATTGTCGCTTGGTTTATTTGATTTGACTTTTGATGCGTTGTATCATTGGTTGATTATTACAGGTCACCAGGAGGATTAGAATAAAGTTAAAGAAAATAAAGAATAAATAAATTCGATCACAGACAAAACAAAAGAATGAAAGCACAGAAATGGTCAATTGTTGAGTAATACTGGACTAATTAGTAAGTCAATGATCAAGTCTATGAATAAGTGGTAGATGAGTTGTTCAGGTGCAATTATCCATACACTTTTATTAAGCTCGAAGTTTGTGAAAAGATTGACTGAGAAAATTGGTTAATTGATTATTCACATGAGGACACGAGGAGCACGATCGGTAGTGCGAACGAAGATTGAAATGGTCATCAATCTGGTAAGATAAACCGAAAAGACGAGAAGGATTGAGGGGGCGTAACAGTGAGGAATGAGTAGATTGAAAAGGCTGAGGCCACATGCCCAAATGGTGCACACAGTGTCAGATGTTGCTTTGACTTCCTATCCTTCCTGGGATGCTTTGGTATGTATCCGGCGGTCTTCTTCGATGAACTTTGATGCTTGTTGGTCTGACCGGTCAGATGTTGATACACTTTGAGGAAATCGATTAACGATTCTGTGCAACGATCAGATTCGATGTTGTTGAGAATGGGCTGAACGATGTGAATGAACGACGCGCGGGAGACAAACGTGAACAACCAGCACAGAAAGAGGCATACGAGGGACTGAGGACTGACGACGACAAAAGCCACCACGGCGGTGACAGGACGGCGAGGAATAGTGGGCAGAGGCAGGTCAGACAGAAGCAGGACGCGTCCTGGACACGAAGGAAGTGGCACAGGTCGCCGTGGTGGGAGCCATCGGTGGCGTGTGTCCGTGGGAACGACTGCTCACCACTGATCGAGCTCTGTGCCGCTAGTTGGTTGGGACACTGTTCAGTGGTACGCTGTGGCTTGTGGAGTTCACTCGACTTTGACTTGGCACTGCGAGCAAGAATTCGATGCCGCACTGAGCCAGTGCAGCCACAGCCAACACTCCTGGCCCCACAGCCCGTCGGGACTTCATTCTGCACAAAGGCCACCGGTGACGCATGCGTCCCGTGGTGCACTCTGCCCGGCCCGGTCTGGCATCCCGGTGCTGGCTAGCTCCCCCTGTAGCCCGCTCGGTCAAGCACATGCCACTTCCTCGGCTAGTTCGGTGACGCACAGCCAATGGAGGCAGCTGGAGGGAGGCAAATGGCAATTGCACTGTTCGACTCGATGGGAGCCAGTATCCCTCCACAGAGGTCGTACTAGTGCACTAGCCATGTGTTGGACTGGCCGCTCTCCCTTACGCTGTTCATCGAGTCGAGTTGCAATCCTCTCCAGTCTCGTTACGACCAGTTAGCGTTCACTACACCGCAATTGCCTTCTCTGCGAGATCTTTGCGAGACGGGTGTTTCTGGACCTGGCTCGAACAGTCCTAGACCAAGGCAATTGAAAACAGTTGACTCGCAATGAGCGTCAGTGGCAATATGCATTGCAAAGCAAGCAAATGGAGTCAAACCAATCTGGACTTAACCAGTCCACATGGACAGTCATATTACGCCGATCACTCTTCCCGGATAGAACAGACACAAAGCGGTCCGATCAGATTTGTAGATAGGCGATATCGAGTGACAGATCTGTCTGACCTGTTGGAACGTGCCAGTTGGTGGTTTGTCCTACCACATGGCCCTGCCGGACGACAAATTGACAAGAGCTTTTGGTGAATGGTTTGACGGAAATGTTTCACAGACCGTTTTGAAAGAACAGCTAACCAGTTACCTGCCACCAGTACTGTAAGAATACTGGCGCCATTCTGTTTCAAATGAATTTTGCCTGTCCATCCGAAGTATGAGTGCAAGCCTGTTAGGCAATGGGCAGATGATCGGCGATGGTGTGGTGTGATTGCGTAACGATGATGACTTGTGGCAAGGGAGTGCAAGTCGACTTGATTCTGTACGGCACTCGAAGTGCCATTGGGTCAAAGGGTGATGACCCGAGGCGTGATGCGAGGTCAGAAGGAAGGAAGGGACAGCAGTGGTGGTAGGACTGCCTCTCGCGTGGCGCACCGATTCTGTGTCCGCAAGCACGGTCACAGCATTGACCACTGCAATGGGAGCAGACGGGAGAGGATCGATGCGGACAGTGATGCACTGGCAAGGGTGAAGTGGCCAGTGAATGGAGCTGAGTGGCAGTAGCGCCAAGTGCAGCTAGAGGCATACCGCTCAGTAGTACAATAATACAACCTTTATTAACACCAAACAAGTGATTGGGTGGGTTAGTCGCGTTAGTGCAACCGTACATATCACTAGGTAAAGCTTTAGTTGGAGTGAGTCTGGTCAAAGCACAACGATGCTCGGTAGTTAACATTAAATGACAATAAATATGTGCACACATGCAAACAAACAGATCGGACCAAACAGAGTCCAATGTGACTAAGTGTCGTTGTGAAAGATCCAAAGAAATGAGTGGCCAAATAGGAGAGTGCGTGTGCGCGTCCGCTGGCCACTAACCGGACCCGATCAAGTCGAGGCCAGGTGGTTGCGTTCTAACCACGAGCACACTTCGACTAGAGCGGACGAGGGTGTCTTCTTGTCCGCACTGATGAACGATTTCTTCGGTTCCAGGAATGGTCCGCCACCTGTGACCATCGTCTTGGATAGCTGCCGAGGACCTTGCGAGTGCATGTTGTCGCCTGTGGTGGCCACGGTGGTGTTGAGACTGCTGCTGCTGCTGTTGGTACTGCCAGAAGCGGTGGAGGCAGTCGAGTTGAGACTAGTAGCACTGCCTTGGAACCGTTTCGCTGAGTCCAGCTTGGAGCCTATCTTGTTATGTCTGCTATTATCACTGACGGGGTTCGGTCCCGTTGATGGACAATTGCTGTTAATGCCGTTGGCCAGTTCGCGCCGTTTTGAATATGGTGAGTTGTGCGCCGATTTGGTTACTCTGGGAAGACTCGACGATGAATGGTGGCGTCGGTGTTGCTGGTGAGCAGCCTTCTGAGGCTTGTTTGGCACTTGTTCTAACGTCTTGCCGATCTGAGAAAGGGAATAAAAGTTTTCATTGCTCAAGTTCAAGTTCAACTCGAGACTCGACTTTTGTTTGTTTCGGCTCAGGTTGGGCACTCGAGATCGCTGCTTGGCAGGTACGGCAGGGGTTAGTGATAAACGCTTGTTTGGCTTCTCTTTGTCGTGTTCCTGGGAAACGGCTAGGTAAATGTTGTTAGTCGAATACCGACTTGACACGTTCAGTCGGGGCTTATTCGTCGAGTCCAGACAAGGTATCTTTGAGGAACTGAGTTGCGGGATCGCCAACGAGGAGGTAGATTTAACCTTGTGAGCATTTGACAAGGCCTTTGAGGCACTTGGGAAAGCCGTGAAAGAACTTTTGAGCTGCACGGCACTGCCCTTTGACTTAGGGATTCTGGACGAGTTGTCGGGCGTGGGCAGGACTCGTTTCTTGTTGGAACATGGCTTCGATTGAGGTAATGCTTGCGGCTTGGCGGGACTTTGGTTAGATAGTCCTTTGATGTTGTTATTGCGGTCTGGCAGTACAGGCACGGTATAGCTGCCAAGAGAGTGGTTTGAGGATAGGGACGAGTGCTCCGAGGAGACCAAAGAGTCACACTTCTCGCTGTGACTTGTCGTCAATGGGGTCGAACACGTGGAGGAGGCTGAGTCATTTGAAGAGGTTGAGGCCCTACGAACGGAGGACAAGTCGTGGCCCGAGTGAAGATTGGTGGTGACGCTGTTGGGTCGAATGGGTCTTCGCACCGAAGAAGGAGACGAGTTGACGGAAACCATGGATCGACGCGGTTGAGAGTTCGATTGGTCGGGTCTGGCAGACAAGTGTGAGTCAGACATTGAATAAGGAAACGCGATATTACCTTTCGTAGGTGACCTGCATTTGCGGACTCTTAACCTGAGCGTTACTTAACGAGACTCGGGCTGAACTCGAGTACCGGTGACCTGTCATATATGAAACTAATTAGTGAGCATTACACAAGTCAGACAATTAGCTTACCGAAACGACATCGACAAGGGTCATGTTTCTCCAAGTAGTGTTCCAAGGTATCCCTAATGGTAATTACATCTTTAGTATTATTATATTTCATTTGGGTGTGCACTGAGGGGAGTAAACCAATTTGACAAGTGCACCAAAGAAAAGATAGATGGCGCCAACAAACTAAAGTAATTTTCTTCAAGTTAAAGCTTTTTGCAAGCAAAGCAAGCGTGAATGGAATGAATGAAGGTGGAGAGAAAGTATACAAGAGAAATACATAAACGGATACAATTGCAAAGGAAGGAATAGTGCCGTTTGTTGGCCTAAAGACAATTCCTGGAAAGGGTGCGAGAGAAGAGTGCGCTATTCGAGGCAGTCATTGGGCAGTGCCATCGTGACCGAATGAACAAATTGTCACTGCCGGACAACTGTTGAATCGATCGCTCGACACGGACCAATGGCTGCGGACCGAGCGGAGCACTATGCAAACACAAACGGGACACGGTGCAATGGAGACATTTAATCGACACGCAATCGGTGATTAGCATGTCAATGACTGCCACTGAACGCAACTGCCCCAAACGAAATGGCTCAATTAGGACTGTGCGGTGACGAGCGTGAAATGACACTTTAATTGGCGATTCGAGGTATCGATCGTGGTAATGTCGCACGAGACAGACAAGCCACAAGACAGTACTCAGTATCACTTACCATCCACCTCCAACGCGGACCATCACGTGGTTGCGCAAGATCTGTAATGAAACACGAAAGAGATAATAAAAAAGGGTCAATTTAGTCAAGTTAGTTTGTCGATTCGAGTGATGATGCCATAAACACAACGGACAAACTGTAAACTCAACTCTTTGCGGCAAACAAGTGCACAAACAAAACACTTACTCGAACAAATATAAGAGTTTTAGTGTCTCCAATACGATATTTGCCTTCAGACAAGTGTTCCAAGTAGAATTGCACGGGACAAGTGCAGCGTGACAGCAGATTGACCACCTGTCGGTGAGGGAGAAGCGTAAGTGATGATAGTCTCAACATTGATGACTGACCTTTTCGTGGAGCGATTCGAGATCATTGTTGGTGATTTGTTGCTGAGGTGTGAAGTCTTGAAAGATGCCTTGGTCCAGAGATAAAGACCCGGTGACCGAAGGGGCTTGCAGACCGTTGGAGTGTTTGGCCTGTTGCTGCTCTTTCTCCAACTCTTGGTCAATCTCCTGCTCGAACTGGACCAGTGTTGGCGCAAGTAGACCTGTTAAACAATCAATGGTCAATCAATTACGTTGTGCCAGCATGTGCCGCCATTGGCCTTTAATCTCGCTTGGCGCAATGGCAGACGCCTTGATTGGGCTGCATCATTAGCAGTTCGGTGATTAATCGCGCCGAGCAGACCATCTGAGGATCACCGGACAGGCGTCACAACAAATCATTAGTGAACAATGACAGGCAGTCATTGGCGAGCGAGGCACTATCCCGCCGATCACGACTCGGCCACACTAATCTAATCGACTCGAGCGCGTTCGCCTTTGTGCTCGCCAATTTTGGTCCGCTCGGGATGCTCGTCGAGAGAACAGCAGCACAGGTCAGGCACAGGCACACTCCGTTATGGGCTTGTTTGTTCAGAGCACGTCCAACGACACAATTGCGCATTAATCAGAATGGCCACTGGGCGAATATTCATGGCCCATTTTGGAACGCACCCATTCGGGCGACAATCGGGCACATGACAAATACGAGTGCAAGTGTGCTCGAATCGAGCTACCGATGCAAACACACCTTGCCACTTGGGCGATCGAATCGAGTTATTTATATCGAGCACATTCACATGCGATACATCGAGTAGGCTAAAATAGTGCTAATTCAATTAGTCCATACTGACCCGAAGCAACTATACTGGCCTACATCGGACATATTAGTCTTAGATCATTCGACAAGATCTCATTAATCTCACTAGAATCGTCCCCAATTCCTACCACAATTCGACACAAGTATTCTATTTATAGATTAATTTGCTACGATGCAAATTGAGATAGAGAGATCAAGATAAATACTGATAACATTGAGAAATATCTCACTTGCTCTTGTCAAGCAAGTGATCCAGATGAATTGAATATTGTAAGCGTAAGTGAGGTTAGTCTCAAGCATCCATTTCAAAGAAAACAACATCGCAACTGAATTGGTCAAAGTCGGAGTGAAGTGCCAGGCCCTATCGATTAGTCACCAACAATACAACTCAATGAAAGAGATGAGTGCAAACTTGTTGGTGTTGATGGATTGAGCTCGAGTGTTCACTCCAGAAACACGTGTATGACACAAAATAAGTTTGAACCACTTACCAAATTTAGCGCCATATCGGGCCACTTCGAGCAGGCACAAGACAAAGCTTTTCTCGTTTTTGCGCGCCACCAAATCCTCGGTCTCAAAGAGAAGGCACTCGTGTATACGAATTCGGCGACACCAATCGATGAAGTTGGCCACGTTGTCTCGTGCAAGAAAAGTTCCAGGGAGAGCATTCATTTTGAAAGGCACATCTCGGTCTAGGTCAAAGTCGGACAGGGACAATTGCTTGAAAGGCGAATATCCGTTCTGCATTCGCCACTCACGTGCTTTACGTAAAACCGAATTGGCGTGTCTAAGTAGAATAAACAAATCGAAATCGTGGCACTAGGCACAGAACAAGGAAGCACTCACCTGCACAGAACGACACCCGTTTCGAGACGATTGATGAAGTTGTCGGCACTTAAGTCGACTTCGGTGTAAAGTGTGTTGAGCCACTCGGCCAAATCCTCCTTCATAGCTACCAAGTATTCCTCGTTTGACCGGAACGGCCGATAAGGCTTACGTTCAAGAAAGCCCAGCATGAACTCGCTGTCGGGAAGAGACAAGGCACAAGCACTGTACGACCGTTTTGGTTCATCCATTTGATCGGTAGTGGAGCTTTGAGAGCTGGCCAAACTGTCCATTGCGAATGAGTTGGACGAGGTGAGGCTGGGACTGGCACTTGGGCAACAGTTGACAGGCCAGCGAGAGTCATCTGAGACTAGAGGTTGCTGTTGCGAGCTTGACATCGTCGATAGAGCCAGTCGGGACTGGCTGTCGGGCAGTGGTCACGTGGCCAAGCAAGATGTCTAGATGGTGGTGATTGACGGCACGAGTGAAACGATGAGAGTGATCATAGTGGACTGAGAGAGGCAAAGTGCGACGACCAGGCGGTGAGCCAACGAATATATGAACCAGTTCGGGTTTGTTGTGCTTGAGACCTGGTGGCTTGCTTTCGGTGGTGTCTCGTCTACGAATGAATTGACGATTCTAGACATCATAAATCAGAACGACAAGACATTAGATGATGACTAATACTGAGCAGAGGAAGTGAACACTGAACACTCGTGACTAATTTAGGCACAGATGGAGGAAACCGTACAAGAGATACTAAGTGTTCGAGAGATGTACTCATTGGCAGACCGCACTGACAAGTCCTGGGACAGAATGAGGAATTGGCGCCAATAAGGCACACTTATCGCGAATCGCAATATGACGAGCTGACAAGCACCAGTGGCTTCCACGGACAGCGCCGCGAATTAATTCGTTAATTAATACAGGCAGCAGGGAGCTAATTAATTTACGCAACCATTGTATTGTTCGTGTCTGGCCATGGCGAGTTCACTTAAAAATAAAGCAAACAGTTCCGCAAGTGAGCGCAGTCCGCATCTGTGGCACATCGGTGCACTCAGTCACTAAGTCACTGAAGAGTCACTCACACCAATGGGAGGTGGCAAAGTTCGCGTGGCGATGACACAACGCGTCTTGCCCAACAACGACAAGTCATTCTTCTTGGGATGCACTAGTGGCTCTACTCGCTATACTTAGACCCACGAGATCAAGCCAACAAGTGAAGCCAACACAACACAACACAACACACGACAAGTCACATAAATGTAATTTCAACAACAAAAACCTTTAGCCTGTGATCGAGCAGAGGAAGCGTCGGTGGTGGTTGCTTTATGCTTTATGGAAATGGTTCACTGTTCGCCTCTCACTGAGAGCCTTTGTTTTCGGCCAGACGGATTGGCACAAAAACGGAACACAACTATCAATGTAATGGGGTGTGCAAAGGGAGACAACGGGACATGGCACTGGTGAATCACTGGCTGGTGATGGAACTTGCAGGTCACGAGGGGAAATGGAGTGTTAAGACGACTATGCATTCAGTTTAGCAAAGTGAAGTGCACTACAAACAATCGATCGTCAGTGCTGCCACTCGCGAGTGCTCGCTCTGAACCACTGCCACAGGTGTCGAATTGCGATAACACAGATATCAGTTAAGGATTGTAATCGAGTCCGCACTGAAAATAAGGAATAATTGCACAGCAAGAGAAACAATCGTCAGCGTTGATAAGTGAGTGGCTTTTTCGGGCAAAGGGTAACAGCTGATAGACCCGGTGGAGTGCTACTTTGAGTTATGCACTCGCACTAGTTTCAATCAATGTCGACGTTGCCGTGAGATGTTGGAATCGCAACAAGTGGACTGTGTTGACATACCGGCAAGATTAGCGAGACTAGACAAACAAGCGGCATAAAGGACTACAATGAAGACAATCAAGTGGACTAAGACAATGCATTGGCTAGTCCAGTTGGAAGTGTCCAGCAGAACTAAACATACTAACCAACGGCTTAGTGAAATTGAACACAAGCGCAAAGAAGAGTTTACTTCCGTTTTCAGGTTGACCGACCAAAGGGAGGCAAAAGAACTGGCACAGCAGAGGACAACGAACACGATCACGGTGGCGATTACAAATGCCAAATAACACAGTCGGATCGAACACGAGTCACTCGGTTGACGAGTGCAGTGTGAGCAGTGCTCAGTGAACGCTCCATTTGGTGCGATCAACTCAATCGAGAGTGAGCCAACCGAACAGAATGCAAAGCGAACGTGTGTGCTGGAGAATGCGACTCACATTGCGAGCCACTCAAGTCACATGCACACTAAACAAACACAACAATGACACATGCACTTGTCAGCAGTGAACACACCAACTGCACCGATCACCAAGACACGCCAAGCACATTTGCTCGGACTGCCACTGGGCCTAGGCCCATATGAATTTAGGCATACAATTCATCAACCCAACTCTGATTGCGGTATGAACAAAACAAAACCATAAACTTGACAGCTGACTAATTAGTCATTAGCACAGTGAGCCAGCAGTGGATAAACTAAACACACAATTGCAATAGCAATTAGTAAATTGATCGATTTGGAGAGACGTGTGGCTAGTTACAATAATTGTGGCAAAAAGGCAAGAATATAGTCAAAATCGGACGACACAAACCGAACGGTAAAAAAGTGACCACTGTTGTGTGTATTGCGTGTATGCGTGTGAGCGCGTTCAGTAACAGAATGAAGTCCGTCGACGCGTGTCAGCTTCTCTCAGCCTGTGAGCTCTTTGGCGATGGCCAAGAGAGCGCGATGCAATCGAACCAAGTGAACAGAACAGAATTGTAACGAGTTGAGCCATTCACTGGGCTGACAAGGTAAGAGTGACGCGTGGGAGAGCCACTTAAAAGGAGGTCATTACAACAGTGGTGGTGCTCAGTGCGTGCAATCCCTTGCCAGTCGATATGAAGTGCACACATTGAGTGATGCACTCATCACCGATGGCCAGTGCTGCAACGAACAAAGCCAATGATCAGTGCGAGTGTCACCGAGTCAACACTTGCGATTAGTGATGAGCCTACAGTGAGACAATGCCTGGGCGACATATGCAAACAGCAAGTAAGCCATTGGCACGTCCACCGGTGGAGTGCTAGTGGTAAAGAGGCGACTAGGCCAAGCAGGAACAGATCGAGACAGGTGACAGGACAGACAGTCTAGTCGAACGTTCCTGTCGCAGTGTGGTGCCCATTTGAATGGCAAATTGGAATTGGCCACAGAATGGCAGTCACTAGCCAATCATTCAGAAAGGTGCTCAACGGGCGCAATTCAACTCTCGAGTCGATCAATGCGCGAATTACAAACTCAATTAATTGAGTAACAATGCGAGGCGACAAATCAAATAAAGCCAATTAAATTGCACTTGCCACTTGGCGGACAAATCAAGTGGGCCAATTTGTCGGCATGATTACCGACACAGGCGGGAAGAGACACAGCGGCAATAAGTAAATTATCGACAAATTGAACTCTATTAGATGAGTGGATCAAGTGGAAACAAAGCGACCATTGCGAGATGGGTCATAAGTGCCGCGCAGACAACTGTGAATGGCACCGTAAATCCGAGCAAAGGCCTGCACTGGACCGATTATGAGACAAGGCCATTAAGTGAATGAAGCTATTTCAAAGTCAAAATGGCCATCAGCAACAGAGCGAACAGAGACGGACGGACAGTAAGGCGCGATCATGCTCGTATTGAGATCATTACGGGCAATACTTTCATCATCCTTGATTTATGCTCGTTGGCCACATCAATGCTAAGCTTAAGCTTTTGGCCACTTCGTTGGCTCGTTCCTAGACCAACATTTTGCTCCCACTTGGGCCGAGTGCAGAAAGCACTAGTCAGTAGAGCACTCGACTTATATGCCGAATCAATCAAATGGTCGATCAAACAAAGTAAAGTACAATCGAGGTGGCGGAATCATTGATTGCCAATTGGCCTACGAACCAATCGATGCATCCAGCAACAACTAGTGCACTTCGACAGGTGAACTCGCGCTCGTCGATGCTCAGTCGAGGTGAGTCAGCGGAATGTGATACACCAATGGATGGCTCGGTGCAGTGTCAGCCACGAACACTCTTCACTTGGCTCCCCACTCGGCATGCTCAAGGCCAGGCATCAGCGCGTAACACAGAAGCTGCTTGCATAATCGATTAAGTGATTGTGCGGCAGACAAACGGTGATTTAATAATCATTTAATACCGCAGTGTGCCCTCCTATGGTCTGGCACGGTCCACAGAATCGAAGTCACCGATTCGTGCCCGTAAGCTCATAAATAATTCCAACCATAAATCAAACCAACAACCGAGTGATTAGTACTGCCGACAAGGCGCTCATTAACGGCCAGCTTGGTTCTTTCATTTGTCATCATTATCGACAAACGAGATGAGGTCACAGAATTGCAAAAGTTACATTTTGATGACCTACCTTCAAAATGGAAACAAAATGACCCAAATTGAAAGTGAATGTTGCAATGACAATGAAATACCAAGCAAGTGAGGAAAGGTACCTGTCAAAACGCGGTGTAGAAACTTAGCACAATATAAACCAATAGCTAGAAGTTCGTTCAAGAACATTATCAGAATGGACACTTTTGGCTATCGAAGACGATGAGGGCAAACATGAATCGGAATGCTATGAATTGCACTATAGAGCATATACGCATATAAAGTGAGTAATAGCAAACACCAGTTCATGAATACCATGGCGCACACAAATATCGTGAATATGTTACATTAATGAATAAACAATGTAACTAGATTAGCAACTGAAGATGTAACAGCTAAACCAGACAGTACACCATTGACAAGTATACTGTACACCACTTGTCAGGCATGACTTAAATTAGTGAACAATTGTTTAAATACATGTTATTAGAAGTTATGCATAAAACCAAAATATCAATGCAAATGTGATTCTTTAATCTAATGTTTCTCGACATTCAAAACGGCAGGCGACATTTCCGATCGACTTTAGTATAGGGATGACAGTGAGTTAGTAAACCAGTTAATTAATTGAGGATGCAAATCAAAACAATTACAGATGAGTAGAAAACAATTCACCACATACAGAGCTCCTCATAGCAATGAGATGTCAGGTCGGGCAGGTCCACGAGTGTAACATGACATTCACTCGGTGGAATGTGCTGAATGAACAGTTTGACCATTGAAGCCAAATGCGAGGACATCAAAACAAAGGTGAGTGAGATTGGCAACAAAGCAAGAAAGCCTTTAGCCCAGCTAATTTGCAGGACATGACAAAACAAGCCTCAAGTGTGATAATGAGCAAAGGACACTGATTAGAATTACTAATATCTCAGTGTGAGCCTTATTTAGAAGTTGACAGAGTACAGCGTTAACAGCGATTGTAATCACAACCACGGAGTATTGACAATGCCACCAAATGGCCACCAAAGGAGAGCACCAAATGGGGCACTTAATTAGACTAATTAGACACGACCAAAATGGCAACGCAACCAAGCGATGCAATATCACAATCGAGATGGTCATCGTGCAAACAGACCGAACACACAAATACACACAAACACACCCACGCCCGACTCAAATGGATCGATATGCGTGGCTTACTGTTCGATCGCGATAAGGCGCACCGAGCAATCAGGTGAGTGGACACAATCGATCAATCCGCTCACTCGAATTTCTCCTCTCGACCTTGTTCAAGTGTGTAAGGCGTCATATGAGCGTTTCATTGTACAGTTCGTTATCAATCACAGGTGGGTGTCGATGTTGACATGGACATTACTGCATTGCATTGGGCGCATTGCAGCAGGTGACAGTAGTCCACTCTCTTGTCAAAGCACCGCAATTCAACCAGTGACTACCTCATCGGTCCATTACAACTATTATTAATATTAGGTTGGTGGTCGATTGTTGATAGATCACTTGCAGTGATTAGACCAATTACGTATGTGAAGACATGGCTTGGCTGCTTCACTTTCTGGTCGAGTTCGGGTGTGTGTGAGATACTACTGACCAGGTTAATGAGCATCGATATGTAAGTTAGTGTGCAGTTGGTTGGTCTTGCTCACAGGATGGCTCGTATAAATAGTAACAGGTTTGGTGGATAGATGCGGCCAGGCAGAATGGAGTGGAGATGAGTCGAATCGTCATTGAGAGCATTCCTAATTTGTCTAAATTAATCATCCAACTGAGCTCATCTCGCAAATGGCTAGATTAATTTGCCTAGAGTCACTGGTGTAGTGCTCGTTTGTGTGTCACACCATGCTGAAGTGAGCCAACAAGGCAGCGAAACACAAACACATCAAACCATCAACCGATGCAACGTTAATCAAACAACAAGCCACTGTGGCCAGACAGCACAGCAAGACAAATTGAAAGTGCCGTCTATAAATACAATTAGGCAGCGATCTAATTGATTGCGCTCACTTCCAAATAAAGTGCACACAACAAACCTTTTTCACCAGCAATGGTCGCCGTCTATTTACATTTGTGTCCCACCATTGACCAAATGACCATCAAGTCAATGCAAATCAATAATTTATTGCGACATTCACTGTAGGAGACATCTCGCTGATTTGACAGCCACGACTGGACAATGTTTGTTCGGTCAGTTTCTCTGTCATTGGTTGTCACTATTGGCAAGTGCACAAAATTAGCAAGACAAAGGTCTATGCAAGTGATTCATTCAATGGATAGGTTCCAGACAGATCGAGACAACTCGTCGTTTACATTGTCAATGTGTGCGAGTCTGTGCCTAATTGGATGTAATGAGCCAATCGAGGTTCGTCATTACTGTTATTAACGAGACCGCTTATCACTGGAGAGCGGTAATCGGAGTCACAAAGCGATTCGTGCATACATTATGGGGCACTGTGGCAGTGACACGAGGCACAAGAAAACCATCGCGTAATTGTCGTGTAACGAAACAAGTTGAACCAAGCCATAAATCAACTCGCCACTCAATAATGCCCGTTATGACTAAATACTAACTGTAGCTAACTTGGAGGATGGGGCACTGCGGTGAGGGATGCACAAGAAAGGGTTGTCCGCAAGAAAACTGTTCATTGGCTCACTCACCCGATTCGCGGTGGATATATTCAGCACAGGCAATTCTGGCGGAGATGTGAGCGCTCGATAGCGTAATAGCGATCTGGAGGTAACAGATCTGTGCAAATCACTGTATAAAGGACTGTGCTAGCAGAAACGGCGATTGCATCGAATGGCATGGATGGTGTGAATGGCAATTTCTCATGTGGAAAATATCTCCAACGGACAGAGACAGGTCAACAATGGACACTGCTTGAATGGAGTGAGTCGATCGAGTGGACTCGTGTGCCATTGCGGCCAATTAAAGGTCCGGTGCTGGCACAGGTAATGAGTGCAACTCACTGGCTAATGGACGGAATCGATGTCAAACGGATATCGAGTAGGAAGACACAAGATACGCTGCTGGTCACAATGCAGCCAACACACAGTCAGCCTGGCGACAATCCGCACTTGTCGAGTGGTCCGGGCGAAGTGACTGTCCTCGACCAATGCACTCACTCACAGAGCACGGTGAGCGAACTGCGGGTATGTCAAGCAACTGACGATGCAAACACAGTTTGACTGACAGAGATGCAAGCCGACTAACGGTTCGGCGGGCAAGTTTGCCCAGCCACGAGACTCAAACCCTCCGAGGAAGACATCGCACAAGCTATGGCTATTATAAGAGACTGTGCCATTGCACATTCAGACTGAGTTCGCAGCAAGTTTGCCTAAATAAATCGGGTTTAAACTGTTTAATAAAATCGACTCAAACGACAAGCAACGAGCAAGCAAACGCCGATCAAATCGTGAACGAAGAGAAACATAACATAAGCCAGTTTGGGGATGCCATCGTAGGACTGATCGAGTGAATGAATGCAAGAACTGGGCGAAACGCTAATGAACTCCAAGAAATAGGGACAAGTGCAAATAGATGCTCAGTACTGATCTGCATGATGAGGGTTGCCATCGGGGTACAGCCGACCACGAGTCCACAGGCCGTACATATGGCATTGTGCCAGATAACGAGCAGTTAATGAACTTGCCGAGCTGATAAAGACACAGCTGCAAAGCAACGGAGACAGTGAAAACCGTGATGGCCATTGGCCATTGTGGTGACATCGAGGAGGAAGTGAGACCTACACCGAATAACATTTGGTTGCATTGACGCGAGGCACATTGCACATTGCCTTTGTGCAAACAGAGACACACGAGTGGCACAAAGGACTATGTTTGCACAGATTAACAAGAGTCAGTATAAGCGAACACGATGAGCACAAGCGTTTGAGCCAGTGAGCGGAGCCAAAGCACAGATGAAAAGTGCCAGATTAATGTGAACTAATGCACTTGGCCAATCGAAATGAGATCTAAAAATAAGTGAGATGAAGTCGTCAGTGATTGGGCCAATTAATCCGCACTCTATTAATTATTGTTGTTTATGCAAACACAACACATGCAGAACCCAAGGCAACCGGGTCAGACAATCAATCACAGTTTGTCCGTTACCTGACGAGAGACGAGCCATAAAGAACGGACTGCGCCACACTGTAGGCTATTTGAGGCAAGATTGAGATTGCATTTACATTGCCACAGATCTATTGGACAAGAGATGCAAATCAGAGCTTACGAGCACACAAGCTAGTTGGCATTAGAAGACAGGTGCAACTCGGATTGTGTGGACACAACGGGCAACTGACCAATCGACTTTGGTTGTTTGACTCATTTGGCGGAATCGACACACTACACTGCACAGTGCATTTTGTGAGTAGATGCGTCAAGTGTGGCATGTCGCACTGTAATAAAGATAGGAATTCGCTGATTGAATGCCAAAATAGAGCAAACAAGTGAGAAACTAATTACCCGTTGCTCAAGTGGCTCGCATTGTGCCGATTAGATTCAAAATGAATCTCAACTGGACGACCGACGCAATCTAAGTATTTGGTCTGACAAATTCTTTGCATACATTAGCTGCCAATTAGTGCAGTGGCAAGTGGCAAGTTGAGTGCTGAGGATATATCACGCAATTTGGCCTGTGTGAGAGCTGTGTGGCCAGACAGACCACAACGTGTGCACAGTGCATAACATAAATTCGCTTAAAGTTATTCCAATTATTACAACTGTATAACGGTAATGGGCTGGTAGCAATAAATTTGGCTCAACTAAATTAAGGTCAGCCAAGTGCGAGCCTGAGTGAGCGAATATTAATTCACTTTTATTAACTGTCGATTACAAAGGCAAAAGGGATTGGATGGCGAGCAAAGCTATTTGCCACACACTCGCCTCAGACATTGCGGTTTGCGGGCATGAGCGAGAAGAGTGACCGGTGAGGCCAGGACAGTTGGCCACGAATTTCCCGCGATCAAACCTACACTAGCTGTTGTGTGCTGTCAATTAGATTTTATATCCACGCCACGATATGATCACCAGTGAGAACAAGTGAACAAGCTCATATGAACGGGTCGATGTCGGTCCCAAATGCATTCGCGCTCTTGTGACAATCTTCAAGCCTAACTCAATATGGCGGCCCAGTTCAGCCAGTGACAAATACAATTAAGACAAATTAGCTTAGTTCAATTGCACTCGCTTATCGGTAATCAAGTCAGCTGTATCGTTAGCATTTGCTCCATAAATGTGTGTGTGTCAATGGAATCACTTGTGGCCACAAAGCAAACATTCAAAGTATAGTCATTCATTATGCCGCATTCTTGAAGTCATTCAATTCAGTGCACAACTTGCCAAGCATAAAACAGAATCGATCGAGTTGAGATAATAAAAGGTCCATTAAAGCCGCTAATAGTGCCGGGCACAGCGGAGACGTACAACTGTGGCCAGACGTGGACGGCACTCGAGTGCTTTTGAATACTTGTGTATATTGACCGAGTGAGTGGCCTCGCCGACTACCCACCACAGGTGAGAGTGGCCTGGCTAACTGTGTCGAGTGGCAAAAATCTGCCTGTCAAGCTGAATGAGACAACCAAATGGTCCAATTATGCAAGTGCACTCCATACTGACCGTGAATCGGTTGAATTGCCTGTCGTGCCGACCGATTCTGAGCGGGAGAGACACTCAATTAATGGCCATTGTTCGAGATGCTCATTGCCCGCCAGTGGATGAGGAAAGCGCACTAGTCACAAGTCATTAATCGATGGCTCACTGGCTCAGTGGACATTGGCCGAGTGAGAAACACTTGCGGGACACCAGCGCCAACTTGAAAACACTTCTCACCCACGGCACTCGATAACGCAATACTTTATGCAGAGCACACATGTGAATGGCCACGCAAATGGCAACTGAAAGCAAAGGCAATTTAAATGCAAGCTAAACATAAATAGATAATAAATGTTGTTACGAGTCGAGTATTGAACATTTGTAGAGCGATGTGGAGCGAAATGCAAATTATTGCTAATTTGGTTCTAAAATTAAATAATAACCAACAAACAAAGGCCAACAAAAGACTCACGCTTAGTGGCAATGCATCTCAATCATTGGGCAGCAATGCATCAGACGTAGAGCTAATCGACTGGTTAGCGCCAAAGCAATCTAAATGGAAACGAGCCAATCAGTGCGAGTCCACGAGCTAAGCGAATCGAATGGCGTCAGTGGACCAATTTGGGACTCAACATTCATCCAACCCTTTGGAGCGAATTGAAATTCAAATTAACACTCGAGATGGACAAGTAAAGATGCATTTGCATTGCCGCCAATGGAGTGAAGCACTGTTGGTGAATCGATTCCCAGCAGCATCACGAACGATCACGCCAGTGCCGTGCACGACATATAGATTGCACTGATCGAGCGGGATGCAAATTGGCAGTGTGACCACTCGGCTACTCAGTCACAGATGTCCAGCGAGCCAGTTATGCCAATCGTACGAGCACTCTAATGGTCATCCCCACGATAATAGCCAAACGGATCGCCATTATGTTTAGCTAATTGCGATAACTGGAGCACATTCATCACTGACATAGATGAACAGAGCGGGCCAGTGAAATATGCAGATGGGGCATGCAGTGCGGTATTGTTGCAACATTGCCCGACACAATGCACCAAATGCGGCAAAACAAAGGTGCCAACGAACAAATAGATCGAGGTGCAAATGGACAATGCCAATCCACTGCGTAGATTCACTGAACAGGCAAACAGATATATTTGCGTTATGACATACAACTCATGGCATCAATGTGCGGCAATCATGGTCAACTAATGGTCAATGATCATAACGACCCACTCGCCAGCTAGGACTGACGCTCGGGTCTAGTGCCTATTAAGCCACAACAGCCTATTGTCCATTGAAGAATGGGTATGAATGGTAATTTGTGTGGCCAAAAATAAACGGCAAATGGGCCGACAAATAGAGGCTAGCAAAAGGCTACAAAACTAAAGCACAGCTAAACACTGCCACGAGAACTCAAACCAAACTAAGGTGTGTGCCCAAGCACGAATGAGTCAAGTAAATCAGATTCAATCGGTAATTGATACATTGTAACCGATTATAAATAGACATACCTGGCAGATAGTGAGCCGAGAGGCGCGAATGGCTGAAATGATACGTTTGTGGTGAACTGTAAACAAGGCTTGATAGCGAAATTAGAGCCAAAACAAAGCTATCACAGACGAGACACAATATCGACACTTTGCTGGTTGAAGCACTGCCACTCTCCAATGTCACCGAATACTGCACTGGTCAGCTGTCCACTCACTGGATGACTGCAGCAATGATGAATGCGGTGTGTGAGGATATTGTGGTAGGTGGTCAGTTGTCACATACTTGCACACAGGCCAACATGGCCAACTCGAAGATAAGCTTAGACCAACATGGTGGGAAGAGAATGTCGTACAGGGACGAAGATGACAGCGTTCAGTTTGGTTCTCTGTCTGGTTGTTGTCTTATGATGTTGTTGTAGTCTGTTCACACATGCGCCCGATTAGCCCAGATTAGAAGGACTGCAATGAGGACACGTTGGGCAACCAAGAAAGCACACACTATTTGGTTCCATTTGGAACGAGCCAACATTGCACGGCTGCGCTAACAATTGAGCGAGTGAGTGAGCGGACAATCGAGATGTTGTCGCAGTGGCAATCGAGTGCAAATGATGCGGTGAACGCAAAAAGCGTGCTTCAAGCGACCAGCTGATGGCCAACTTTGAGGAGAGGAGAGAGTTGTCTGAAGAGTACAACGAAAAGGTGAGATGGAAGAGCAGCACAGCGAGATGGCTACTCGAACTCACTGAAAGGCGTCGCAGTGGCGCCCAAAAGTGGTTAGTTGGCTCACTTGACAGTGGTCGTTCTTTCGATGGCTGCCTGTTGTCGACTGGCTATTTGGCCTGCAAAATACAAACTCTCGCTCGAAGATACGAGAAGTTGATGTGACGAGGCAACGCTTCGCTTAATTTGGTTTACTTGTCAATTGTTCCATACAAAGACCATATGTGGAAATGATGATAATTTGGTCACTGAAGCACGGGCACAGCACACTACCAGCTGATACCAGACACAAACAAACAAGTTGAACCAGTGCTTGTTGACATGCATTGAATACATTGTATACAGACGACAAGTGGCAATGCACAAGTGGTGAACTGAGATGATCGATGGACTGATGACCACTATTAACTGTGACCACAATGAGCGATACTGACCTTACAATTAGTGATTAGATTAGGCGACAGTGCGAAGAATCGATCGGATAGAGAAGACCAGGCGAACAAGAAATCGACCTTTCCGATAGGCACAGGCACAACACTGAAGAGCCACTAGGCACAACTTGCCGCACAAGTGACTGCTGCTGATCTCGTGTGGTATGCGAATGTTTGAGTACGAGTGGAGGTCGAGCTGGAGAGGAGAGCTCACTGGCACAGACAGGCCGACATCGATGGTCACAGGGGGTGACACTTCGAGTGACCCACTGACAGTGAGGGTGAGCCAATTGGCTAGTGACCAACCATTACTGACATTAAGAGGCGAAAACACGTCACTAGGCAAACAGACCACTCATGGAGATGTCGATGAAGTGCTAAAGAGTGCACTTGGCCAGGCTGCTCACATTGTTGTCCTTGCTGATTGGCGATTCACTCAATCTGGAGCGAGTTAGCGGTCAATCACTTCGATACAATCTCGATGCGGGATTGTCTTGACGGCCGCCATTGCCAATAAATCAAGCACTCGATGACATTGCTGGTGTTGTTGCTGCTGCCACAGTGCTTCACCTCTTTTGCTGGTCGAATGGAAAGTCGAGCCTAGTGGGCAACACAATTAGACTGCCAATTGTGAGTGTAATAGTTCAGTGATGGCCCTGCAAAGATAAAATGACAGTTACACCACATAGAATCAAAACAAGCCTGCCTGCCAACATAAATAGTGCGACACAAGTCAAACAATTGTTTAAACAAAAACTGCCAGGGCAGAATCATCTCAACAAACGACAGTAAAATCGACGATCAAATATCGAGTCCTCTCAAACCACATTAGGTTCCATTTAGTGGGCCACCAGTGAGCGCGCTTGTCTGTCTGATGAAAACTCATAGGAAGGGAAGAAGGTTAACAAACAAGTCGACTGACAGTGATGCAAAATAATGTTTTACAGAAAAGCGACCGACCAATGAGCCGAGGGTCATTGCCGTGATTGATTAACACTGACTCTCTCGAGATGTTCTACTTTTGGTGGCCAATGATATTAACGATATTAATAGCTCAAATTGGACAGCGCTAATGAGCATCGTGGTAATGGCTAGAGCTAATCACCTTGCATCCAAGTCAACTATCATCGTGACCCTCAAACGACTAGTACTAGGTTAACCAGCCAAATTGATCTCGAATTGGACCAAAACCATTGAACAACAAATCGAGGGTAAAAACATGTTAGAAAGATGCCTAGATGACTCAAACCTAATCTGACGCCCACCCAATCATGGACTTATCAATTGGTAGGTGTAGGCTGCTAACAAGGCGATATGCTGACAATCACTTAATGGCCAAAGCATTGAAATGTCAAAGGCGTGAGATTGTAATCGAAATAAAACACGACAAATGTGGCTTTTGGTACTGCTTGGTGCCCATTCGGAATTCAATTTCCAGGGACAGATGATAGCGATCTGTTTGTGTTGGTGGAATAGTCACAAGTCATAAGCCATCACTGTTAATTGGATTGGTCCAACGCAGGATATCTCCCCCTCGATCGACATTGACATTTTGCTGGTAAAATTGATTCGATTAATTCCTTCCTGCAATTTATTGTTCTTTTCGGTCAAAAAGTAAACTTCTAATGATGCTAAGTAGGAGAAGAGTGATTGAGAAGTATGCAACTTGCAATCCACTGACGGGTGGCTCAAAGAAAGCTCACAATGTTGTGCAAAAGGTTGGCCAACTGGAGTGATCAATGGTCACTGGCCAGATGGACAGATGCCATGACAGTGTCATCTCGTCTCTTCACTTGGTGATCGAGTTTCATTGCGCCCAGAGGCAGTGCGCACGATGCGTCGCGTGAAGGAAGCACCAAGTAGTAATCGAATTGGTTCAATGACCAGTGAACGACGCTGTGATTAATGTCACTTGTTAACGTTATTCACAAGAAAAAGATGCTCTCACTGTCACATGGGTGTCTCGGTCTTGCTGGCACATGCACCAATGTTGTCAGTGAAGACAAAACGATAAATTGTCTCTAGCGAATGTATTCGTTCAGACCAGAAAGCAATGAAATGCCGTACACACTGACACTGAGAACATGTGCCGAAAAGGCAATTCGCACAAATTACGAGCTCTAATTACGAGTTGCATTCACTGCCGAACAGGGCAGATATGTTAATTGACTGTGCAGTGCAATGCAAAGTGCGCTCGGAACACAAAACAGTGACAACGGACAACCAAGCAGACCGTTCAGATGGAGAGAACAAATTGACAATTCCAATCGCGATCGATCCCTATTAGCAATCGATCAAAGGCCACAACAGGTGAGGACAGTGACGCAATGGCAACACAATGACGTAACGGAACAACACACCGGTAGACTAGTAGACCAATCAACACAAAGCACCGAAGGATGTGAAGGCACAGAAAGTGAATCAAACTAAGTGGTTGTCTTGGTGGCACACAAAGTGGCGCCAATTAGTCCTGCCAAGAAACACAAAAGTTTGCACACACGGCAGGCCATAATTGCGTTAATGCGCCATTGTAATGCCCACAATTAAACGGACACTGACTAGGATTTAAATTCGGAACCGACAATCTTGTTTGCAGGTAACAGCAAAAAAAATCTTTTGGGTAAAGGATAGCTTGTGACACTTGGAAATAAACACTAAACATTGAAAACGATGTTAATGCAAATTTAACGGGACAGTGCAAGTGGCTCGATTCAAGTAGCGACCCCGAAAGGCGGCCGAATGAACGCGGACTAAAGGAACCAAACTGGTGCGAACGAGTAATGTAACAATTAGTAATTTGTCACCAGTTCAGCGATCGCATTGTCGGTGAGTTGAGGCTGTGTTCATTTGGCAAAGCCAAACAAAGAACAATAATAAATTGAATTAACTCACTCACACAAAGATGGCTTCGATTCAAGAGGACAACAAAGTGACACAGCGGTGCAACAGCAATTAGATCGAACAACGAAGTCACCAATATGAATGGGCCACAGTATACAGTGACTGTAGTGCGCGCGCCTTCAATGTTGATTCCATGCAGGATGACAGGCAGACACACCAGCGTACACCACCGAACGGGCCACAGCACCACCAGCGTGACAATACACAACACTAGTGAGTGCAATAATCTCACTTGTAATGGCAAACATCAAAAGCTTACAAGATTAGAAGAGCACACACAGTGGACTAGCACAAAGTAAGACTGAGAAAACAATTTGCCAAATGCAATGACCAATGGAGCAATGGTGCAACAACCAGCTTGTAACGGTGGAGCAGTTTAATTAGACCAACCGCTCAAGTGACTGTCTGCTGGTGTGCACCGAAATTGGAAGCCAACTGGTTTGCCGTCGGTAGACAAACGGGAAGAGAGTGCACCGAATGGGTCTCATTTGGTGGGTGCACTGGCCAATTGGATGAGGCACAGGGAAGGCGCCAAAAACAAAAGTGATGCTCACAGACACCACGACAAACACATCGCCCTCGACTGGTCGACCAAAGACTGCTTGTGGGTGCACTTGCCAAGTGACTTTGCACAACTGTTCAATGCTCGGATCGAGCAATTGTCATCCTTGCCGACAGACTCGGATCGGTCTTGTCACTGTATTTATAGAAGGCAATTTGTAATCTCGAATCGAGCAAACGCGCTTATTCTACCGATTCTTTTGCTATTTTCAGCGAGAACCGTTCGTTGAAGCAGCAAAAAATGTGTCGAGCAAGCAGTGTAAAATGCAAAGAAATTCACGATTGATAAGTCAAAGAGATTGACATTGCAAACGAACGGAAACGGCAGTGAAATCCAATTCTTGTCGAGTAAGATTCCCTTTCAAGGTTAGCAGTCAGTCCGTCTGTCCTCTGAGTAACGGTAATTCCAGAACACGTCGAGCGCTCTAATCCACTGAAGACTTGTCCGTCTTGGCACATTTCGGTGCTCGGTTAGTTAGTTCGCTTGCTTTCCCTCGGTGATTTCGATCGAAATATCGCTTTCTGATAGGACTCGATTAACTATTTCTTCTTATCGATCGATTGGAGGTGGCCTTTCCGTTGGCGGAAAAGTGGCGCACAGCACGATTGGTGGCAAATTGACCTAAAAACATGGCAATCACCGAGAGAAATCAATTTCGGTCCTGTCTGGTCGCTGTCCTCTCGATCGCGTGCGAATCGGCAAAGTGGCGTGAACGTTTCCCTTTGGATGGATCGAATTCGATACGGTGGTGCAATGTAAACAAGTGATTCAATGCAAAACTGCTAATGGCGCCGATGCAAAACAACAAATAGACAATGCAGTCCTCACAGCCAATCGAACCACCAAGTGGCACAGTGAAAATAGTGGCACTTTCAATAAAGATGCATCATCAAGTCCATCAGAGCGATGCTCAATAGTGGAGCAGGAGGACTGCACTCACTTCACTCCTCAGGCTGTGGAGATGTCTGCGGTCAAGTGAGTGTGAGCTATTTTAAAGTTACAACCCAACTAGTGAAACAATGCACATTTGCATGCACTCACGAGCATTGCCTGCCACGACGATCTACTCGACCAGTGACACAGACTGGTGCAATGCTAATCGCAGTGAAACATTTGATATAAGACCTCCATAATGTAGACTTTCCGACTAAAGTATAGGAAGCAGTGCAATGCAAGGCAATGAATTAGGATCTGTCATCCACAACATATACAACATTGATACAATTTGCGCATATTCTAATTGCACTTTTGTTTCCATTCACAAATCGATTAGTCTGCCACTGCCATCTTCAGAGTGAAGAACGCGACTCGTATTTCAGGTTGAAATGAAACAAAGAGAAATTAAACTAGCAAGACAGACAAATGAGCTCATCTCCAGACAAACAGACGACATCGCATGATGCCGTGCAATTGGCCAACTTCACTGACAAAGTGAGTTGACGAGTGATTCTTCGAGTTAAGTCAGGATAATCGTACTAAATTAGCCTAATTGAACATAATCAACTCGAGACAGACAAGGTAATGACAAACGCGGCCAGATGGAAAGATAATCGAGGAAGACAATCGACTATGTCGAAAAGATGCTGTTTCACAGGAGAAAGAACGAGAATTCGGTGACAAACGCTTACTATGCTGACTATGGTTAACGGGATCCTATTATACTGTGGCCTATCGGCACTATGCAAATATTTGATCTGCTCTCGGCGTACACGGAAAAGGGTTTAATTAGATAGCATTCTTTCTGTACTGAAAATATATGCGCGCTATGAGAAAGAGCAAAAAAGACCTTCACAGCGTGGCAGATTATTTCCACTTCACATTCATCGTTCACGGTGGCAATGAATATGCACTAAGGCAATCTATTACACAGTAGCACATTCTGTCAAGTGAAATATGCGAGAATCGGTTGACAGTGCCGATTGGCTAATCGACTAGCAGACACTGCTCATAAATACTTTGTGAGCTAAGGTAAAAGACAATGGTCACTGACTGAGTGCATCAGTATAGTTTAATTGTAAGCACAAAACAGAATCAAATGCCAGCTTGTGCAATTGGCAACAATACAAAGTAAACAAATAGGTTAGATGGCACAGTGAGGAGACAATTTAAATCCCGACATGATTAGCCATATACTACAGAAAGAAGACACTAATGAATGAACTTGCCTTCAAAGTGCGATCACAATCGACCATATAATTTCGATGCAGACGAGACGACAACAAAGCAGATTACAGCTCGATTAAACTTGATGTTGGCAGTCATGATCAAATTGAGTCATCACTAGATTGATCTCAGTGCCCACTGAACACCAATTGGCAATTGCAATTCAATTCATGCAAAGTAGTTGTTGTCACGGTAGACACTGGACACTCGTTTGGACACCGAACTGTGCGTAATGCTCAACACTGAACATGGTCTCTCATCAGGTGTGGCTGGCACATTGAAAAGCTATTCAAGATAAAATAAGAATTTTAATGTTCGGTCCCTCCCGCGATAAAGAGGAATTTAATTTTGGAAAGTAAACTATTCATTAAAGTGCGGTGAGAAATAAGCACAAACAAGTAACAATGCGATTGCGTGCGGACTAGACAAATTAGTGTACCGACAGGCAGAAAGGGAAACCGATTAATTAGTTCAGTTTGGACAAACCAAACCACCACAAAGTTCACTGAGAGAATTACACACACAAACAAACGATAAGCATCGATGATACTATAGAGATCAGTGCGGGACAATCAAATTCGTGAGTCACTCTGATGCTTGGCTATTTGTTCATGTCCGCAGTCAATCGGGCATTTTGTCAATTTGTCAACACGAAAAGGTATGAGAGACTGGGAAAAGAGAACGAAAACTAGATCGAACATATCAATAGATTCGAATTCGTGAGAGACGAAGTTGATTCCTAAATACAGTGCCACAGTAATTGCCAATAACAACCACAACACTACAGCAAACAAGAAACAATAACCAACCGGTACGGTAATTAAAAGACAATTAACATGACACATGGAGAGAGAAACAGAGTCGGCTTTGATTTGTAACGACAAATGCAATAGGGACACAACCGTAAGACAATTAGACAATTGGTGGACAATTAGACTATTTGCTTTGCTCCATTCCAATAGTCAATTGCATTGAGCCAATAAGGGTAATTTTAAAATTAATGAAGTGCGCCAGGGTCGATCAATTCAAAGTGCAACTGGAAACCGAACAGCAAATGAATTGTTGACTGGCAATGTGAATGAGTTGAAGCCAATTGTGGGGTCCAATGTGGACATGCAAGCAGAGGGGATGGCGATCTATATTTAAATATGAACAGATCAATCATTGCGGATACAGAATTAATCAGATGCACTGGCGAGATGGAATCGAAATGGCCAAACCAATAACGAGCGTGAAATTACGATTGAAGCGTGCTAACTAAAGTCAATTGATTGCCCTTCACTGTACAGAGAAGAGCAAATAGCAGTTGAGCCATCATTAGGGAAGGCAAATTAATTTGTAATTTAAATCGACTTTGATGCTTGACCGACATAACAGCCGAGTAATCGAGTAATGTAGTACTGCAGTAATGGAGTAATGGTGTTGCTCGTTGGCAAATTAAAACGATTCCCAACTAATTGGCCTTTTCAATGGACCTACATGCTCTCACATGCACATGAACAATGTTGCAGCCATTTGCGTTCTATTACAACAAACGAAAGTAAATTGAGTAATGCAAATTGGGAATACTTACCATGTGCACCGTCAAATGTACAAATGAAGTTTCGGCCGGTGTTAATGTCGATGCTCAAACAGATACAAACAAAATGAAAAGTCAAAACAAATCGCCAATTACAGTCAATTAGTGTTACTGCACTGAACAAATCAATTAGCACACATTCGCCGAGCGAAGGCAATCGCGTATTGTTTAGAACGGTGCAACTGTCCTTGATCGATTCATTAGCGAGAGGCGATCGTAGATCAATTTTGATAAGAATGCCACCAACAAAATAGCTTCTCCTGAATAGACATTCTGAGAAGCATTTCCCGCCCACTGTCATGATGGTTGTTTGCTTGCACACATAGGAGAGCACGTACAAAGGCGCCAAGTGGATTGGTGATTGAGTGGAGGTGTGTGATGATTATTTCGATGAAAGGCAATTACGCTGATTAACGAGCACTAGGTCTAATTATTGGCAAGCGAGAGCACAACAGTGAGAGTAGTCCATCACCTAAGAGGTGATCGAGTAAACGTGCAGTCAGCCAACTGACCGATCGATCGGTGATTAGTGCTAATACTGCCATAATGGTCATTACCGTGATCAATGGGTGAGAGATGCCGAGGATGACACCACACCACAGTTACATTCACTGGCATCAGTGAACGTGCACTCAGTCACCGACGATCGCTTGACAGACAAATCGTGCAAACAAGATTGCTCACCGCTGTTGCATCGTCAGATGCTAATGGGCGGAAAGAATCGCTCCTTGTGGACAATTGTACTAGTGGCTGGTGGCAAACATTGGACAGGAATAGAATTTATTAATTCGAAAACATTGATTACAATTGTAACATTGGGTCTATTTGTACAGAGTGACACTAAAAAATGCAAGGCAAGGACACTTGGGAGGACACAATTGGGGACAACACACGAGCCTAGAGAAAGCAGGCCACTCAACGCACTAGGCATCAACAATCGGAGGTAATCGAGAGAAAGACACGACACGATCAAATCAACTATTCTGACAGCATCACTATCGATTTCCACGGAAGCCAGTGACTTATTGAGAAGAGCACTCTAGGGAGCGATCACCACTTGTGAACGAATGGCAATAAATAAAGAGTCAATCAATCAATTAAAACAGTATAATTGGATAAAATACAAATAAACAACAAGAATAGGGATAAGATACAGATGAGGCGAGGATGAAGGGAAGTACCGACTGAGAGAATGGCAACAATTGGACAGGGAAGACCGATTCGGGTGTGAGTGGTGACTGGCGCGACTGGCTTCTCCGCACAAGTGATCACCATCAGTGATCTAACTCGAAGCTAGCTGAATGGCTGGCCTTCGGGACTTATCGAGAAGGGGTTAATTCGATAAAGATGCCTAGGGTGGACTGCTTGGCTGGCTTGAAAGAGCGGTTCGGGTACAGTACAGGTAAGGTGAAATTAAGGTTGTAACAATAGAAGCAAAAACTAGTTGCACTCTGTTGTTGTAGTTGTTGTTGGTGGTGGTGTATATATACTGTGATTGCGGTACAACTTTATGTCGGCTTTATACAAAATACATATTCGTGTTGAAATGGACGGTGGGGCAGGAGAGTAAATGACCAAAAAACGAAACATGCCATTAGTTCGTTGATGATGGTAAATAGTTGCTCGTTTTGATCGTCTAATTAGGGAACATTTCCACAAATGTCGAACGTGTGAATGGTGATGAGTCTCTTTTCTCTCCTGTCCAGTGATGTAGTCTTTTACTAATAAAGCAGATAAACACTTTCATTTTTTGCAGCATTAATTTGATTTGCTATTTGTTTCCTAAACGAGTATCGACAAAAAAGGGAGATTGCTGCTTGTACTACGATTTTTAAGGGCTTGAGGCGTTTTCTTAAGTCGAGGGTGATGGGGTTTGATTTACTTTTTTTTCTTTGTCAAGTCAGTGGTGACTGAGTTAAAAAAAATAAAAAAATACGTTAGTTTGATGTGCCGAACTGTCAAAAGAAAGGAAGTGCCCAAAGGGTCAAAAGCAAAATAAAATCAAAAACGCCTAGGACCTAGAAAGCAAAAGTCGGCAAATAATGGGGAGTCAAATAGAGAAGTTTAAGGAAGCAAACTAGAAACACAGTATAATTGGCGAAGAAAATCGAGGAAAAAAATCGCGCCAATGAGAATTTGAGTGGCCACAGAGGAAGATGGCAATTGCCAATTGACCACAATGGACAAGAGAGAGTCTATTAAACAAAACTCGTTCGCAGCCTGAGAATGTGACTAAAGTGAGAGGTTATTTTTGGAACTCGGAACACTATGAACAAGACGTCAGATCTGGACATAGCTGCATTGTAGCTACTTCAATTCAATTGCTTGCTCAATCAGTCCAATTGGATGGACTGTTTGCGTGCTAAGAGATGCAAATCGGTTAGTCAGTCAGTCAGATCCTTACTCGAGCGACTGTCATCTGTTTGTGTCGTCAAACGGTTCCTGTTTACTTCGTACTAATGGCACTGATAAATGCAGGTTAGGTCACAAAAATAGAAATAGACAACAACAGCGCAGAATTTGAACAGAATCGAGCCCACTGAGTAGAAATAGCCTGCAGAATGCTAAACAACACTAAACATTGGCATTGGCTCAAAAAAACATCGTCTGTAAACAACTCATGTTGAGGACTCAACGGTTGAGTCAATTCGTGCTCGAGTCGACCGATTAAATATAAAGACGAGTTCAAGGGTGGGCAATGGCACCTACGTGAGCGACAAAAACATTATTTTCAAGTGTTCACCTTGTAGTCTTGAAGGCTCTCTGTATCTATTTCGACTTACTTTGCAGAATGAAAACATAACGGTTGTTTGCTCAGTGTTCAACGCGATTGACATTGGAAGCATTTCAAGTGAACTCGATTGCTCATCGATTGTGCTGCTCAACTGCGTGACATAAAACTAGAAGAATCGATGTATGTCAATATTAAACAGCACTGGCCAGACTGGTGCCATATCAATAGGTATTATCATCGACCAATTTATTGATTCTCTAATTGGTTTGTATTTTTAGAGCAAAAGTAAACCAACCAACCATCGGTGGCAAGATGAGAATCGACCATTTACCTATCACTAAGTGGTGAAGAGGTGGTCTAAGAATAACATTCTCTTTCACACATGGATTCACATGTATAATGTATGAATCTCGCAGTTCAATCTCAATTCATGTAGCACTAATCAAGCAATTGATCGATGTTAGAACAAATACAAATTGCTTAATCAATTTATCCTCGTCTACGACAAGATACATTTAGCTTATAAGAAGTGCGAACGAAATGAAGAATTGTGGGAAAGCACATTACCTGCTCACAATTCAATACATGCCATAAATAAATTATTTGCTTTACTCACAGGTTAGTGAGAAGAAAACCCTTTACAAGCAATCATGAGCAACAATTAAAAATGCCTTAAATATGCGATCACAAACCGAAAATAGACCTGTGCTAAGCGCATAGCAAAAAAAATCAATTCAAATAGTAGAAACATTGAAATGGTGTTAGTTCAAAGCAAAGAAAGAACAGTTGGGAGGAAATGTAATTGGGGTAAATATTAGACGAGAGTGAAAGTATGATTTAGTTAGCAAACAGTATATTCGTCGGAATTATTATTCTGAGAGGGCTATAATATAGTTTAGTAAAAGCAGTATAGATGACATCAAAAGGAGCGAGGATAGATTTGAATTAGAATTTTAGGGAAAGAGTGAACTAAACCAAGATGGGACAGAACTAGTATTGCTAATCAACTCATTTGAGGTGGAGATGAGCAAGACAAAATAGAAAATCCAGGAAAATATTAAGATTAGAAGTTCTTTGCTGGTTGACAGGGAATGAGAATGGTGGTGGGACCCGGCTTTTGCCGGATGATTACCGTCGACAAAGTTGCGAGCGACGAATTTGAGAACTTCATCGAGTAAGATGACTGGAATTGAGATCTTCAATACTGCCCACCATTCGGTCCAGGTCAGTGGACAGAGGGAGAAGACGACCTGCCAATGTTACAGTTAAACATAAATAAAACATTACTTGTTGAACATACTGAAAGAATGTCGACATAGAGCACGACAAAGTGAAGGGTCATCGAGAGAGCGATAGCAGATACGAGCCAGATGTTTGTCCATGGAGGCATGGCGAAGAGTGATTGATTCTCAGATAAACTAAAAATTTAATTAGTGAATGTTTTAGACGACGTAACAACGTACCTGTTCAAAGCGTTAAGCATTTCGATGGTAACCAATACTGATAGAGCCATTGTCATTGGATGAGGATCATGGAAAATGTTGCAATCCACTCCACGGAAATTTTCAGAGTCGGTAATACATTGAAGATGGTGAGACAGTTGGTAGTAAGTTAGATGGGGTCCATTAGGAGCAACCATGTACCACCAAGATGCAGCACCAACAGTGGCAATACCAACATATGCTGAAATAAGCAGGTTTGTTAGTGTTTGTATGGAATGGTAACAAGAAAAACGTACTTCCGACAGCCATGTAACGGAAAAAGAGCCATCCGGTGATGAGAGATTCGTTGGCCCTGCGGGGTGGTCGTTCCATAATGTCGAGATCTGGAGGGTTGAAGCCAAGAGCAGTTGCTGGTAAACCATCAGTTACAAGGTTGACCCATAAAAGTTGAACAGGAATCAAAGCTTCAGGTAAACCAAGTGCAGCAGTCAAAAAGATACTACAGAACAACGATCAAAGTCAAATAGATAGAAAATCTTAATTGTGGAGAGAAATTACCTAACGACTTCACCAATGTTGGAGGAGATTAAGTAGCGGATGAACTGTTTCATGTTGTTGTAGATAGCACGACCTTCCTCAACAGCAGACACAATGCTAGAGAAGTTGTCATCAGCCAAGACCATTTCGGCGGCTGACTTGGCCACAGCGGTACCAGAACCCATAGCAATACCAATTTCGGCTTTCTTCAAGGCAGGGGCATCGTTGACACCATCACCAGTCATGGCAGAAATCTCACCATCAGCTTGCAAATATTCCACAATCTTACTCTTGTGAGCAGGTTCCACACGAGAAAACAATCGAGACCGACGAGTGGCCGCACGTTGTTCGCTGACCGAAAGATCATCAAATTCACGACCAGAGTATGACATGCCAGTGGTATCTTCATCCTCCTCAAAGATACCAATTCGTCGACAGATAGCCTCAGCAGTAGCCTTGTTGTCACCGGTGATCACAATGACACGAATGCCAGCAGCGCGGCATTGTACAATGGAATCGAAAACTTCTTTTCGTGGAGGGTCCAACATACCAACCACACCAACGAAAGTCATGTTTTGCTAAACAATTAAAAAAAATGAATTAAATATAGCCCAATATTTTTGTAATAAATAATAGTAAAATATAGTAATAATTTATCACTTACTTCATAATCAGCAAACTTATTAGAATCTCCCAAATCCATTGATTCTGGTTTCATTGGATGATCGAGGGTGGCGAGAGCAAGGCATCGAAGAGTATCACGTCCAGTACCGTATTGCCGGGTAGTATCGAGAATACGATTACGGATAGCAGAGGTCATGGGAACTTTTCGATCACCAATACGAACGTGCGAACAACGGTCAAGAACACCTTCAGGGGCACCCTTGAAATCAATAAAAACATATAATAAACGAAACTAATTATAAATCAAAATACCTTGCAGAACATTTTGGGATCCGATCCTAGTTTAGTGCTAGTCTTTGGAATGCAGTAAGCGCTCATGGATTTACGATCACGAGAGAATTCGAGTGTGTGTTCCTTGTTCCACATCTTCCTTACATTGTGGTTTACGACAAGAGCAGCATCACGCCGAGAAAGGCCTCGTTTATCAAAACCCCATGGATTCATCTTTTCGGCAAGCACCACAAGAGCAGTCTCAGTAGCTTCGCCGACTTTTTCGAATACTTGTTTATATTCGTTAAAGTCAATGCTGGAATCATTGCACAAAACGCAAATAGTAGACATTTCGTAGAGAGCTTCAAAGTCAGAAGTCTTGACACGATTTCCTTTTTGAAACACTTCGCCAATTGGTTCATAAGTTGAGCCGGTAACTTCGAATTCATCAAATTCCACAGCACCTTCGGCATTTTTAATAACGAAAAACTATGAAAACAAAGGATTAAATATATTATTATATTTCATTATCATTAAAGTACATACACGTGACACAGACATCTGATTGGTGGTCAAAGTACCAGTTTTATCGGAACAAATAACAGAAGTACAACCCAGGGTTTCAACAGAAGGCAATGATCGCACAATTGCATTCTTCTTTGCCATACGACGAGTACCAAGAGCAAGACAAGTGGTAATGACAGCTGGCAAACCTTCAGGAATTGCAGCTACAGCAAGTGCAACAGCAATCTTGAAGTAATAAATGGCACCCTTAACCCATGATCCACCATGGGCAGGATCGTTAAAATGGCCGATGTTGATAGCCCAGACAGCAACGCAAATGACGGTAATCACTTTGGATAATTGTTCACCAAATTCGTCAAGTTTTTGTTGAAGTGGAGTTGTGACCTCTTCAGTCTCAGCCATTTCGGTACGAATTTTACCAATGGCGGTATCCAAGCCAGTTCCAATGACAACGCCACATGCCTTACCAGCAGCGATGTTAGTGCCGGAGAAAAGAAGATTTTTCTTATCTTGATTGACAGATCGAGGATCTGGAACAACATCAGTATGCTTAATAACCGAAACTGATTCACCGGTGAGGATTGATTGATCCACTCTCAGTGTAGTGGAGAAGATCTTGACCAAACGAATGTCAGCGGGAACTTTGTCACCTACAGACACTTCGACTAAGTCACCAGGAACGATTTCTTTGGCGCGAATCTTTTGAACGCCATTTTTGTCGGTACGGATGACTTTGCCCATTTCAGGCTCATATTCTTTCAACGCTTCAATAGCGTCTTCCGCATTTCGTTCTTGCCAGACACCGACGACTGCGTTAGCGATAAGAATTAAAAGAATTACAAAAGGCTCCACAAAGGCAGTTATGGTGTCTTCATTTTCTTCGAAAAATGCTAATATCTTAAATGCAACATAAATTAGGCCAGAGTAAATGACATTCAAAAACTTACAAATGAAATGATGGCGGCAAGAAGCAAAATTTTGACAAGAAGGTCATCGAATTGCTCAAGAACTAGCTGCCATATAGACTTGCCTTCTTCAGCAGGAAGAGACAAAAAAAAATAGTGTTAAGTCAACAAAAAATTGGGGATAAAGTTATCAAATATTTGACAAGTTCATTGACTTGTGAAACACATGAAGGTATGCATCATATTTGCTTCAGTGTAACAGTGATATGATAACAGAAATTGCTCGTGTCATCACAGAATGTACTCACCTTCTTCAGCAGGAAGCTCTGAAATGGAAAAACACATTATTAGCTACATTGAAAACATTAAAAACAAAAATAATACTCGTTGGGACCATATTTTTCCTGGTTCTTTTTGACTTGTTCCAATGAAAGTCCTCTTTCTCTATCGGCGTGGAAGTGGTCAAGCACTTCTTGTGCCGTCCTGGTCCAAGACAGCTCCATGTTTGAGTTAAGCTGACTAGTTCAAAAACACAAACAATACAGATTCGATGATCTGAAGGCGATGAATCTACAAACAAAAAACGTACACATTTAATAATCCATTCCATAATATAAAAAACAAAATTTTTAAATAAAAACAAGTGCAAGGTGCTTACTGAAAACTAAAATGAACAAAAATAAATATACAAGGTGATGGGGGCGAATGAATTAATTCAGGATGATATGCACAAAATGAATCGATGAAGCAAATAAAAATAAATAAATAAAACAGGCCAATAAAAATGATCACAAATAAGTGCTTCTATTGAGATTCGAGTGACAAATGAAGTGCAAGCTTCGAGCTACTATGCTTATGTGGCTTTATACTTCAGGTAGTTTTCCTTCTTTCTCAAATCTATATGCTCTCGATACAGACTGTTTAAATGGCTATATTGACGTGATGACTACAAAAGTGTTTGGCGACAAGATGACAATCGATGTGATGAAATCGACAGAATGAACACATGCAATGGGTGATCAATAGTGGACATTGCCGACAATGGATTTTATAACGAGCATTCACCAATGAAACTGTTTAAAGCCAATATGCCCACCAGTGAGAGCGCGAATATAAAGTAGAGGCGATTGGTCTGATTGACAAATGGACTTCGATCGATCTCGAGCGTGGTCGATGTCGTCACCGTAATACTGACGAGCTAGATGGCATGCAAGATGCTTCGCTCAGCCGAATACAGATTGACTCGATCCAAATCAATCCTATCGTGACCGATTGATTGCCGTTGGCACAGGTTGACTTGCTGGGAACAGAGTTTTGACTATTGCTCACAGTGACTGACAATTGCACAAGTTGGTGCTCGATCGATGGTGCCTCGATCAGGATGGAGCAACACGGGGATCCAGTCAGTGTGGAGCTAGTGCATACTAGAGTATTACTAGTTGGTAATGCCACAAAGGCTGACTTGTGAGATGACGCCGTGTCAACGCCGCACAATTCCACCAGCAGAACAGACGGACAGCGAGATGTTGCTGCCGATGAGGCCTGCTGTAACACGTAACGTTAACTGGACGCATGCCCACTCACAACAATGCTTCTCCCTGCCGGGTACCTCATCTGTGGATGGTTCTACAATCGATGCTCAGCGAATTAACACCTGTCGATATAGTGACTCGGAAGCGATTCGGTCGAAATAGACATGCAAAAAATGTTTGACAACTGCGTTCGAACAGTTTGCGACTCAAAACAATTTTACAAGTACCAATTGACTACAAAGAATTTTAAATACCAAAAATATCTCAACCTACAAAGAAACTAATTTGCTTCAAATTTGATTATTTCCAGGTTGGTAAGATAAGTGACATGTCACGTGTGTTGCACATGGCTAATTCGATAAGGAATCGTGTCGAAGTGAGTAATCACCAGTGACGCAATTGTACTATGTTTACTGTACTAACAGTGTAAGTGTTAGTGTGGCTATTTATTGCATTGTAGATATATGTGCGCACTGTAGAGTCAATCACTGTGACCACAATCTAATCGTTAAGTGATTTGAATTTGAGTTGAACTCGGAAATCATAACACTTTAAGTGGAAACGTACTCCAATGGAAACATGAAACTGCTAATTGGTCGATAGGACATTCGACCACAATGGTGATTGCGGCTCGTCGCCAAAGAATGGACTCGATTGCTCGAATGTTTCAATCTGTCTGAAATCTGAACGCGTCTAATTGTGACTAGTCAGTGACTCGATGATGTCTTTCGATCACGAGCCAATTGACGAACCAAGAAACCTTATCAATCTATGTGTCAACCGTTTCGTCAAGTGTCCGCGTCACATCTTCCTCAAGTGGAGTCATTTGTTTGCAAAGTGAAGTGCGTTAATAGTAATTTGTCTCGTTCAGAATGAACTGCCTTCTGTCACAGTGCAAACTACTGCCAGTTCCACTCAGTGAGGCTCACTGTTACAGACAATTGTGAGTGCATAACCGCTTTTATGGCGAACATCATCACAATCATTAGATTCGACATAAGTCGAAAGAATATCTTGGCGAATTTGGCCACTTTGCGATCCATAAATGATGAAAGAACACATATACGGATAGAGGAGGCAGTGAACGAACAGCGAACACAACTGGATAAGGTCCAACTCTGAGGAAGGGCGAATGAAGCTCTGTTCAGTGACAATTAGAGCACAACTGGTGGAATGACATGAATGTGCACACTGCCACACTGCCACCGAATAGAGCGACAAATATTCCACAGCTCCATTAACATTGTCCTGGCATTGCGCGCAGATTGTTATCGCCAAGAAGTGCTCAGATACATCACTGGTAACGAGCTAAGCTTGTCTGCTACATTCTGCTGGCTACAGAATCAATCACTCAACCTGAAGTGACTAGATGTGAAGATGTCCTTCACTGATAAGTGAGCCATCCATCAACTGGCGCAGTCAATCACTGGAGACAATCGATTGCGCCACAATATTGTGACGTAATTGCAATCGATTGTCTTCCGTGGCGCGATGATCTATCGCAGAATTCGATCCACTGCAGTGATGCAGTCAGTTGGCCCACTGACAGTCTCGAGCAGTGATCTATTCTGTCTAAACAGTATGACACATTAGTGCAGACCGTTGAAGCAAGTGCACTTGTCCTGACAGACAAGGCTCAAGTGTCTATCGCCCACTCCCCCAAACTTTCTAAATTTAAATGAAGCCCCAAACCCCACTAATGGCCCAATGGCTCCATCCTACCGATGCCAAGTGCCGCACATCTACATCATCATTGTTGAAACAGCTATGGCCAGCTAAACACCAACAAATGGAAAAATTTAAATTAGATTCCAGAATGGTGCGATGCCTGGCTCAGTGTGCCATAAATAGAATATACTCAAATTACAATACCGCACCAAAACTCTGTGGACATGAATGGCTTTGCTCCATCGATCTATTAATACTCACATGCAATGGCTCACTATTGGCTTGTGGCTGAGGAATGACCGAGTGGATTCGATGGGCGAGGTGTCAATGACCAAGGTGAACAATGAGAATCACGAGAATGAGATCGATTCAATCACAACACGAACCGTCACTGTCTATTGTCTCACTGAGCTCTGCCCCGTGTCAAGTTCTCTAGGGTCTAGAGATGGTTTCGCACAAAACCAAAAGTGGATGAGAGTTGAATTGATCCAGATGCGTGTCCGCGTGTACAGCACAACAGTTTAACTAGAGAGTAATGCACAAAGTAAACAAGCTAACGGAGACATCAAACAGACGCCAGGAAGGGACCAACCGCAGCCGGCAGTGGGCAAGCCAATAGAAGGCTTCCATTGAGAGGACCGCTTAATATGAAAGTGATCGCCCCTTATCGCCACTCGTAGGTCTGTCGCCTTTGCCTATCATACAGTTAGAGTGACACACCAATTGAGATCAATCGAGTACTTTACTACGTCCTTTGGCCAGCAATGTCTCAGAAAGGCATGGCCTTTGCGAGGCCAATACTCGATTGTCACAGTGCTGCTGATGCTGATGACGCCATCGGAACGATTCGGACCGATAACGAATGACGTGCGTCATTAGGCCGCGACCACCGACTACCGCCACCAAACATCGGACAGACGAGTGTGTGCTAATTTGATTGTACTGCCGCGAACTATGACAACGATAACGAGCCACAACAAGTGGCCAAGTCACACCAACGAATTGTCGAGGTGACGTAACTGATCGAATGCCAATTGTTCAATGATCATGGTCGGGCTAGAGCTAGTTCATGATTCGCCGGGCAAGTGAACCGAACAGAGTGATGACTTTGAACAAGTGACAAGGACAAGCCTACAGAATGTGTGCACAATGGAAGAAAGCTGAAGAGGAAGGCAATGAATAATTCGCTCATTTCTCATCGACTCACTGAGGAACGAACAAACAGCGAACAGAAGAATTAAAAGGCGAACAGAATGGCTGCAAGTGGGAAGAGAAGGACGGTGTCGGCTGTTGGCATGAGACCGATTTATTCTTGGAATGAATCGGCATTGCATCTAAATAACATATGAAATTAAACAGCCAACAACAACACCACCACTGTGCCCCACTGCCTGCCCAGACTGTATCAAGTGTTAAATATAACCAGCCACAACTAGACACGCCGATGGCTACATTCTTACGCACAGAACCAACCAACCAGAGGCACTCACTCACTCACACCGATTCCAATTGGCTCGTTCTTACCGAATGAATCGCATTGATCGCAGGACAACAACAAGCAAACAACAACAACAACGAATCCGCAATGCAAACAATGCCTGGCTCATATGGCAATTACCAATATTGGAAATGTAAAGTTAATTGGAGCATGGCTAAGTGCCCATTGCCGGCTAATTACCACTCGATGGAATCAATTCATTTCGACTACCATTCTAATTGATCTAGTGTTTCCATTTGCCAGATTGCCACCAATCCATGGCAATCGATTCTTGTTCAATCTGGCCAAATGTGAGTGAATAATGACAGAAAATGTCAGGAAAAGATATAATTAGACATAAAGAATGATGTCACCTAGGGCACTTAAAGGTTACAAGACATGTTCGGAAGCCATAAGCCTATCACATGGATTGATTGGATGGTCCACGTGGACTAGCCCGATTGGTCCAATAGTGACGTGCGAGATTACAAAGCACACTTCGCGCAGTCAGGTAAACTGTTAATGGAGACACTTAAACTTTAAAGTGATTCGATCACACTGACGATTGGCAATCGGTGCGATAAAACACTTGGCCAAATCAAATCACACTGCTCGATATCGGCGACAGGTATTAGCCATCGATCACATGCCGATGAGGGAAAAATGATTCTAATTTGGTGCATGTATTTTGGTCGACTCACCGATGGGCAAGATAATCGTCCAATTGAGTACTTGGCGATCGAGCAGATTCTGAGTGATTGTCAGAATGCAACATCACAAGTCGGAGTTTGATCCACACTCGACCACTACACACATGGATGACATGAATTGCCACTAATGGACAATGTCATCATCGTACGATGGCACTATCGCAATGTGTGTGAAGTGAGCGAGTACGCAATTGGATCGATTGCGTACATGAGACGCGAGTCTCGAGTGCATGGGAAATAAGATGGACACATCACAGCACGCGTTTAGCAAATAATCAATCGACCAAAATAAACCATCAGAGTGATCATTGAGGTGGTTGCAATGAGGTAATAAAGTGGCTGGCCGGTGAGCGACCAGTGACACGTCTTTGATTGTCGGAGCGATACTTACATTACTGCGCAACAAGTGGACAAGTGGATGAGTAGTCGCTTTCTTCTGGTATGGGTCAATCCACTATTGAGCTCTATTGGGCAAAATAAAGGAAATCAATGCAACGAATGGGCCAGACGAGAATGAATATATCGAAAGTGGAATACACGTGAGGGAGGATTGAGCATTAGTGCAGGACGGTTTTGGCTAGGGATTGTTAGACTGACCGGCGAGACTAGGACCAAGGCACTGGGTCACTAGTTCAAGCAGTCTCGGACCAGTTGGAACGATGGGTGGTGACGGGGACAGAAGGAGCAGTGAGTGTGACGTACAACCGAAGAATGGAACATGAGGCACTTGTTGCTCGACGAATCGATGGGTCGAACGAGGATGGAACTGAGTAGACACACACTATCCGACCAGCTGGCACAGCACTGGACTCCACCGAAGCACTGTATCGTGGTGCTGCCGTCACTGTGTGATTGGATGTGGCTTCACTTGCCGCACTCTCTATGATCCCGTTCGTCTGTTTTGCCTCGGTGATGCACGTTTCGGTGTCGAGTCCGACATCAACGAAATGCCATCATCAGATGAGCAGATGAATCGATTAAATACATAAAGAGAACATCGCGAGAACATTGCATGCTCCGAGCCAAAGGATTCAATCCGTGCACTCTCTGGGTTTGCTTCCACTGGTGCTTCTACCTTCACTGTCGCACTTCTGACTGCCTTTTTTAGACTAGTGGTTTGGCTCGGTTAATGTGTGGCAAGTAGGCAGCAAGTTCTTCTTAGATTCGCATTCGGGCTCGATTCGGCGCCATTGCCCAATACCAGACCAGACTTTAACAATACTGCCTTTTTCTGTAGACAAAAGATAATCAAAGTCAGTGGCGGCACTGGCTGAACGCCTTCCTCGGTTGGTGAACAGTTTGCGTGTTCTTCCTTGCTCCAGTGGTACCGAAGACGCCGCATAGTTGGCACAACCTGCCCGAGTCTACCACAGAAATCAGCTCGCTAACATTGATGCCACTCAACGCGGTGCGATAATAATAGCAAGGCAGAGAAGGCAAAGACACCAGTGAGGGACTGTAATTAGAATTGGCTCATTTGATTAGACGAACATACCGCAAAGTGACGAACATCGTTGTGACGATATAACAATGGCGTCTGTGACGTCGACACAAACCTCGAACCAGAATCGAGCCTCGAAGACAGTGACGATGAAGGTGATTCGAAATCGGTCTGTTCTCCTTGGACAAAGCGCACTGCACTGACGCACTTACACCTTGGCCCTGTGATCTGGCCATCTATGTCCAAGATAACTGAACAAAAGGGCATTTTAAGTTCAATATAAAAATGACTAGCAATGAATTTTGAATACATAGAGAATCTATAATATTCACTAGCTAGAAAGCTTTAGTACGCTATTGGAGAATGGAGAATGCAATTCATTGAAGTGGCACTTGAGTTCACTCATCATCAATGGTTGCTTTCTTGTTCAGTAATTAATAAGCACCGAACAAGACATCTATTGTGCGCAATGACACGATTACACCACACTGCAGCACAGTCCCTTTGAAGAATGCACCGAGCAACATTAATAAGACATTAATCAACTAAGTCTACGGTGCCTTATGTCTACTTTAGTGCCAATGCTGATCTAAGCAAACGACCAATCAATTAGCTTGTTTTATTGCGCCTAAGTGCACCATTGGTGGCCTTTATCGATTCGAACTGAACTGAACCGACCCATTGAGCGAGAAGTATTGCACCGAGTGTGGTGGGGTGCTGCATCGGATCAACCGAATAAATGGCATAGATCAGATGACAGTTAAGTCGACTCGAACCAAACATATCGCGCCTTACCTCGAGATCGTGCCACGGACTGACGACTGCCGCACGGTGACAGACCTTGAAAGTCGATTATTCTTAGACAAAGCAAATCAAGTGAAGGGACAGACAGCTGTGACACTGACACGCTAGACACTACATTGGCGCCACACTCACTTCTCCGTTCTCACTCACGCCACCGAGTACAGCCAAAACCTCGCCAATATACATTGAGATATTCACATTTAGTGCATTTCCACGACCATTTACAAGCGAACCGTACACAGAGGAATTCTCACTGTCTGCCACTAGTGTTGCTTTGCTTTTTGTTTGTTTTGTTTACAAATGAACATCTTCTTTGTAGCCAACCGTTAAAGCAAGATGCAAATTAATTCACAAGTAAAGACTTCACTTTGCCAAGAAAAGCAACAAATTCGCACGTGTTCAATTTTATCAAACAAAAATGACTTCCATGTAATGGAAAATATAAGGAACATTTATTGATAGATAATTTAAAAGTTAGTAGCTTAGTAAGATAATGTAAAATCTAGGAATTATGAAATAAAATGAAACTAATATGGAAGAATAGTATAAAGGAACTTGATACTGTGCTAAAAGTGTTAAGGAAAATAGGAAAACATGCTATTTATGGTGTAAGGGAGTACTAATCGTAATCAAAGACATATATCCACCTGGCAAAGATAAATTCGATTCCGTTTGTTGGGTGTGATAGCATGTCATAGCATGCCTTGTAAGCTATAGTGCGGATTTGTGCCATGACAGTGCACTGTCAAAGGCAAAAATAGTTGGAAGGTTATCCGCGATTGAGTAGGAATCGTGTGAAAAGAAGAGTAAAACATGTCGTTGATGACAAGAATGTGAACCTAGCCGAAGAAGAAAGATAAAATTAGTTGCAATTAGACAGAAAATTCTCAGTGTGACAAAATTCAAGTCGAGTGAGATGCGCGCGCCCGTGCTACTCCGAGTCACATTAGACGGACTAGACTGATTTGAACAGTGCATGTGCAAAGGTGGGGGATGTAATGCAATGTTCACATGTTGAATAATGGCAAGGAGACGACATTGAAAGCATTGTTCTCATCGAAACTTAATTGCACCTAATAAAAAATTCTTTTTTCCTTTTTGCCTCGTTGGGGAGATAGAGTTAACGGAATAACCGAAATAGTTACGCTCGGATGTAGCACTGAGCCGACCATACTCAAATGACTCTATTTATGTCTATCATTATCACCATCACAGTTAGAGTTCATACCAGGAAATTTTCCTAAATGTCATAAGCTTCGGATCATCTTCATGTTTTTTAATGCTAAGAGTTTGCTTTGCTTGTTCCAGTTGATGAACCAACCCATAAAGAAACAACTCCATTCTGTCAATATTTCAAATAGTTCATTTGTGAGATAAGCTGTTCACATGGAATGGTTCACTTACTTGTCGGGATGAGTGGCGCCAACAATGTATTCCAACTGCGACTTTTGTCGCCAGTCAATATTTAAATTATCGTTTAAAAACTAAAAATTAAAATTTCAGTTCGAATAATATATAGAATTATAAATACTCACTTTTTGAAAAACATCCAATGAAGTTTTGTTATTAAACTTCAAAGCAACCTTTGAATAAAATCTTGGCCTAGGTGGAATTGTTCCCACAAGAGACTAAAAATATTGACACAATCGCAATAATTATATTAAAAAATAAAACACAATATTGCTTAAAATTATTCAAATATATTCAGAAGCACAACTCACCAAGGGCAGATTGCAGTTTCGGGCCAAATGCAACTTATTGCAGTGAGGTTTAAACGAATTTTCTAAAAATATGCGATAATCACATAGCATTTGGCGATCGGATTTACGCTGGCTGATAGGTTTGGCTTGTCTCATCAATACAAAGCCAAAATAAAGAAAAACTAAATAAAATAAACAGAATTAATTGGAATATTATTTACACAAACTAACTTACCAAAGCCAGTGATGAAAGAATCAAAGCCAGCATTGTGCGCTTCAATCTTTTGAAAGCGTTTAATGTCTATTAGTGAAAGAAACATTAAAGAATTGACATTAGGAGTGTGGAACGATTGACGCTTACCAAGAGCATTCATGTAGTCGTCTTTGTTCGGATGTAAAATGTCGTTGAATTTTCGAATGAAAATGTCAGGCACGCAATTGCGATAAGCTTCTCTTTTGAGGCACAAGTGAACAAAACAGTCCAACAAACTAGTATATCGAAGTTTCAATATCTTAATAATTAAAATGTTACCATAAACAATGATTTTATAGTGAAATCAACAAACCCGTTCTTGTTGAGCAATCAATTTGGTGTCGTAAATCTTTGGAAAAAGTGCATGAATTTTCTCTTTGAATTCACTGAATGTTTCTAGATTTAAAAAATAAGTCAGTTAATTATGAACAACGAAATCAATAAATTTACCAGGAAGTTTATCGAAAAAATTGTGATAGATAAATAGCAAATCCATAAAAAAGTTGTGGCCAACGATCAAAGCTTTCGATTGAGAAATCCAACCAAATATGGTAGAAATACTAAAAATTCTTTCAATTAAACTCTCCTTGTCCAATTTCATCATTTCCTGAAGAATCTTGATATCATTTATGTATTTGCTGTATTGTCTTGGAACCACGTTCTTCGATAAGTCTTGTGGGTCATCAGAGTCAACTAATTTGACCACTGATATGAAAAAGCACTCGTTATGGTGATTCTCACACCACAAATATTCGTCGCTCTCCAAAAAAGCATTGATACTGTTTCGTTCCAACAGAAATTTACGAATCTTCATTACAAAGTAATAATTGAATAGATCGTTGCTTGTGGGTTTGAACTTAAGCTTCAAACGACTTCTACATTCGTATTCATGTCCACTATTGGTGTCATCAGCTTGAGAATATAGAGAATTTTCGAATTTGTACTGACGCAACCAAGATACAATGTAAAAAATGTCATTGGTAATTTCACGATTCAAGTCAGTGCAAGTTTCCTCCACGTAAAGATCAAAATTCTCTTTGAAATGTTCACGATTTGATTCTCTTAGAAAATATAATCCATCTTTTGCCCACTAAATTATAATAAGACGATTTAAAGAAAGCAAAACATATCACAGCAATAAATACCTCCTGCATGTCAAACATATTTGCAATCAGAAATTGAAATGATTTGTAGTTGAAACTAATGTTACAATTAGTCTCGTCGATCGATTTGTTGAGATTGTCAAACAAATGAAATGAATAAGTCGATCCAATGTATTTGCTAATAAAATTTAAGAAATAAAATTTAACCAATGGCACAATCAAGGAAGTAACTTACTTAAGATTCTTCTTATCGTGACGGAAAAAAGTAATCCCGAGCTGTACTACCGAATACTTGTGGACAATCTGTTTGACGTTATTATAACGTTCCTCCAATGAATCGAAAGAAGCATTTAGTCGACCCCCTCCTATGCCACTTAACTCGGTGTCAAAGGCTAGGAGAAAATCATCAATTAATCAATATATCAATACCGAATACACTTACCGATCAGAACTGATTCTTCAATTTCCTCTTTGATCTGAGGCATCACTCGAAGAATGTTCCAATTCTTTACAGAAAGCATGGTTGAAGTGTTATGGCCACACTTGTCGATAGACTGAGATATGTCGCCAATAGAGCGATCAGTCTGAATGGCATTTAATTCCTCGTTAGACATTTTGCCTATCGCTTGGCATATCGTTAATATAATCGACACTTGAAATCAATTCTTATCGAAAACACAGTTCGTTGATTGTAAGCAGTCCGTGTAGGAATAGAACACCGCCACGGTCGATTCAGTAATCTTACGTGTAACATGACTAAGTCTTATCTCATCACACAACAATCTCTCGCTAGAGTGCGCACAGTAATAATTGCCAACTTGCGATAGCACAGAATTGATCTAATGTTCGATCGATTTTAGAAAACTTGGCAAGTCACCATTGAGCCAATGGTTAATTTTGTTTGTTGTGGGCAAAATGCCACCAGATGTCGCAATAATTTGTTTTGATTTTCATCATTCAAAGCATGTGATGCCTCGTTACTCTCGTACTACTTTACCTTGTAAATATTGTTGAATGTATCATTTTGATCAGTTTTATTATGTTACTTATGTTACTTTGGAAGAAAATACCTGCCAATCACTTGTGGAAGCAATTAAACCAATTAAGATGTATTCAAACTAATGCATTTTCTTCACACCGACGAGTTGTTGTCACCGGTCTGGGCCTTCTCTCCCCTCTTGGAATTGGTGTGGCTCATTCGTGGTCACAGTTGATTACTTCAAAATCTGGTCTCAGTAAGATCAAGAATGAAGAACGATATAAAGATATTCCTTGTAAGATTGCCGCTTATGTGCCTAACATTGAGCCATACCTTGAAAAGACATTCAGCAAAAGTCAGCTAAGAACTTATTCTCGTTCTACGCTTTATGCACTTTTGGCTTCCAAAGAAGCTCTTGACGATGCTCAATTTAGACCTTCTAATGAAGATGAAGCTAATAGAAGTGGAGTTGCTATCGGTTCAGGAATGGTTGACTTTGAAGACATTGTTTCGGCAGGAGATACTTTGCGAAATGATGGCTATGGTCGCTTGAGTCCACACTTCATAACAAGAGTGCTCCTAAATCTGCCAGCCGGTCATGTCAGCATGGAGTATGGCTTAAAAGGGCCCAATCACACTGTCTCCACTGCCTGTACTACTGGTGCACATTCAGTTGGCGATGCATTTAACTTCATTAGACACGACTTTGCCGATCTGATGGTCTGTGGTGGAGTGGAGACTCCAATCAATCCACTTTCCCTAGCTGCATTCAGTCGAATCCGTGCCCTGTGTACCAAATATAATGACAACCCTGTGGCAGCATCAAGACCTTTCGATCAGAAGAGATCTGGCTTTGTAATGGGCGAGGGTGCCGCTGTGATTGTACTAGAAGAACTTAATCACGCAAAGAAAAGAAATGCCAAAATCTATGGTGAAATAATGGGCTATGGCCTTTCGGGTAAGTTATTTTATTAAAAATTAAATCAAATAAATGTCTTTCCTTTTACTTGCTCTAGCTGATGCAAATCATGTAACTGCACCAAGAGAGGATGGTCAAGGGGCGAAAAATTCCATGTCAAATGCGATCAAAGATGCAAATCTGGCACTGGACCAAATAGGTCATATCAATTGCCATGCGACTTCGACTCCTTTAGGTGACCAAATCGAAATTAACGCTATCAATGACTTGTTTGGTAGTACTAAATGTCAAAACTTGGCTATTACAAGTACCAAAAGCTCTGTTGGCCATTTATTAGGAGCAGCGGGAGCGACAGAGGCAATCTTTTCCTTGTTGGCTTGTCGGGAGGGCATCATACCTCCAACTATAAACTTGGACAATCCAATCGATAGCAAAGTGAATATTGTGGCTAACACATGCCAACAATGGACAGAAATCAGACGAGTAGCATTGAGCAATTCTTTTGGTTTTGGTGGCACTAATGCTTCCTTGGTGGTTGGTAACTTTGTAGAATAAATCTTTATTGATTGAAAAACAATGATTTTAATGACAGCGTAACAATGTTTACTGCAATGTCTCCTTAGCGATTCCTTTCTTTTTGAACCATTCATCACTTTTGTCTTTTTCCATTGCCTGTTAGAAGAACGTTCGTAAGTATAGAAATAACACAAAAAAAGAATTATCATACCTCTTCAATGAGTTCATTTGCTTTTGGATCAACTTGAGAAAGATCATCAAAGCCAATTTCACCAACAAAACAAATTTCGTGTGCATCAGGGTCGGCTAAAATTACAACCTGGACGGTTGCCTTTCCAGGTGTATCGAGGCTCACTAATTTTGTAAGAATAGTTTGCTTCTTATCGATCATTGAATCTTGTAATGGAGCTAATTCACTTTCCGGGCAAGCAAAAGCAATGCGTCCATAAGCTTTCTCATGTCGTACAGGTTGTCCTTTGGAAGAGACCAACTCCAATTTGGCGTCTTTGTCGCTAAAAGAAGCAGTAAACGAATCTTGACCTTCTTCATCCACATTAATTCCAAGAAAATTGTGCCAATAATTCTTAGACACTTCGAGATTTGAACTCAAAAGTGATACTTTGCTAATTAAAGTTTGATCGTGTTCGGCATTGTATACTTCAAAAAGATATCCATCGGGAGAATTAAGTACAACACTTTCGGGATTCTTGTGCATGAACAGCCAGTCCTTATCGTTTTTCACTACTTTATCGTACGCAGATTTAGACTCAATCTGAATGGCAACCAAATCATTGCCAAGTTTGTAATTGGACACTCCATAATTGTAAGTTAATTCAAGCACAAAGTTATTTTTCTCTGGTCCGTAGCCAATCATGGTTTTGCTCCATTTGCCATCATATGGCCCGTTGCACTGTGCTTCGCACATTGTGTTGAATTCCTCATGACGAAGCACCTGAAGAAAAGAATCGATTAGTTATCAAATGTAAAAACAGTGGTAGTCATACTTTCATGCCAAGCAGATCACGAAAGAATTCAATGTTTCGCCTTCGGTTTCCGATCTTGAGAACAAAGTGGAGTGCCCGTCGAGTCATTTTGTCTATGTGGCTGGTTGAGTTTATTGGCAAGAGTTAATTGGAAAAAGATCGACGATTGGTACAACGATTGCACGAAACAAACTGTTTGTGTTTGCGCTGTCAAGTGACGACTATTGCGACTGTGAGCTGTTAGCCTAATGGCCACTATTGCTACTAGCAACTTCAATGTTCTCGCCATTGGATAGATCTGTCTGTTATTGCGCGTCACATCGTGCCCATATTGTGCCACTCAATTAGTTTTATCAGTGCCAATCTGTGGCCAACCATGCATGGTGTGGTTGGCATCGTTTAAATGCTTCTGGAATGTCTCTGTGGCAAACCTAACAAGTGCGATTCAACAATCTACATAGAAACTAACTAATCGATGTCTCTTTCAAAAGTTGCAATGAAGACCCGAAAGTGATTTTGTCTCTTTTCGAGCAAATGTTTGTATGTGAAATTTCCGATTTTGCAATTCGAGATTTATATACAGAGTGGTTAATTGATAAATTGATTTTGATTGAACCAAAATTCTTTATTCAAAAATACAATTTTGCTTGTATTACTGTAATCATTTATTAGTAATAAATTATTGGCATCTTTATAGATTTATTCTTGAATTCGAATTTCCTTGAACATTTTCCCAGGCCCCCGGTAGTGTCTGTAATTATAGCCTCACGTTATATCCATCTATTTTTTGTCTATTTTTTAATTATCACTAATAGGTTTAATCGATAATTGGTAATTAATAAGTTTGTCTGCAAACAGACACCGTGGTTGGTAACGGACAAGTCACTTGAGTATGTGTGTGTGCCACCTTAGTTATTGCTTTTACGTGATATCATGTGATAAGAAATGAACGCACAGCAAAAGTGTTACAAATGTTGCTATTTTGGTTGCCATATTTTGTGTTTCATATTTTTGCTTCCTAGGGTTGACACACACACGCAGATTTACATTTTGAATTGGATTTTCGAAACGAATTTATTATTTGAAAGACAGAAAGTGTCAGATTTATTAGATCACGTTTAAGTGCGATCAGATATGAGCACTGGCCAAGTGAATCATGACACGATGAATTGGCCAATTCATAAATAGTGTCACTTGAGTGAAAGACCATAAATTAGGTTTGAAATGGATTCATTGGATGCGCTGGTTGTGCCACCGATCGAAGTAATTTATCGTGTTACCTTTCATCGATGGCCATTGGCCACCTAGCATACTCAGTGCAATGGCAATGCAATAACACTTCTATTTTTGTTCTTGCCAGTATCGAACCTTTCAATCCGGTGTAATTCGTTTCGATGTCATAAGCCATGAGCTTTTAAATTTGTTCTCGCACTTTGCAAATGGACCAATGTTATGGCAATGCAAAGAAGTGCAAGTCACATAAATTGGCTCCACTTGCCATTAACCTTTATTTCTGACTGGCGATGACGTTCACTCGGACCGACTCAGTGGTGATTTGTAAATTATGGGACACTAAACGGCTATATCACTTGCTCGGTCTGTAATGGACGATATAACTTTCTTATAAGGTCTCATCACGAACAATCAAGAATAGCAACCAAACGGTAAAACATAATGTGGTTCGATTGGACAAACACAAGTACAGGTACAAGTGTACAACTTGACAGTGAACATGTTCATGAGACAATATATTGTATACAGCAACAGTGTCTTTGTACATTTAATTCGAGGTCTATTTGTAAATGCAGTCAGCTTGTGCTATTTGCCTACAAGTTTATGGTTGGCTCGATTGTGATAGATCTTCAGTGCTCGGTGCACTTTATGGCCTATAGTAGGTGCATCATTGTATATTACCTTCACCTACAAACCTGTGAGATAAGATCAAACTAAGCATTGATCCAATTCGACCAATCCCTCTACTGACCTTTACTCGAATGGCATCAGTGAGCCTGACTGACCCTCAGTCTTCATTTGATTTACAGCTTACCGCCAGGTCCTATGCCATCACGAAATACTTTATTGACATTGCATAATCCTTTATCGACTTTGTCGCTGTTTGATTTGGCCCAATCGGACTTGTTTGTTGTTTTATTCACATTTGGTGTTTCTTGTAAGCAAATTGAACCACTCAAGTGAACAAATATAGTGCACTGGGTCATTTCGGTAGTCTCGACGGTGAATTAATTAGTGCCATCGAGCAACCTCCATTGGCCTACAATTGGTTTTATTGCTCTTTGCGCCTGTCGACCAAGTGTCACAGTGTGGCTCTCGTGCTGGCACACGGCACCGATTGCACCTCGTCGAATCCTGTTCGCACTTGCACCAATGCATCCATTTCCACCCAATCATGTGATGAATGGGTCCTGTCAGTAAGCTATTTTTATGCAAATGGCGCCAGCACACGACAATATCGATTGTGTCCGAACTATTCGAGATGTGTTTCCCACTTTGCATCGCCTTCTCCCACCAACACTGCAGACGCCCAGTGGACAGTGGCTAGTGAGTGGTGAACGAGTGGTCTGTTCCAAAGACCTGCCGCCGCTATTGATTGAGTCATTACGGGTTGACAGCACTCAGGAACCTCGATCGGCCTGAGAAATTAGCGCTTTTACACGAACGAACAAAACAACCAGCCCATGGTGATAGTGATAGTGTGGTTAGTGAACATAATGAACCGATTAGTGGCGTCACTATGTCGATTATATCGATCGCCTGTCGAAGTAATAATAGTGCCGCATGTGGCTAATTAGCAGTGCTAATTCGGCTCGGTTGACCACCAATGTTATAATCGATCGACTGGCACTTTGATTTCCGACAAAGCCACTTGAGAGTACAATTAATTAATTAGAAGGATGGATTGATTCAGTGGGCTAATGTATGCCTGTGTCCGTGTCCATTACCGCACTGATCGTGCACTCGTGATCACTGATCGAGACAATTTAGCCTAAAATCAATGAACTCACTTTCGATTGTTGTCCTTTGCCTAATTGATACTTCTCCTATGAGACGAGTCTATTAGTGCCGTATTTTGTTCTAGAGCCATCGATTACACAGCCTACGGTCGGTCAACATGTAAAGTGTGACCCTTGTTGTTGTCCAAATGTAGAGTGTGCCACACTCCATTTGTGACTGTCCATTAATTGCACATTCTCACTGGATGGCTTATCGTGCTTCCACTTGTCGAGGTGTAATTCGCACAGATTTGGCTTATACTTTGTCACTGATGCTGCCACATTCAGATTAAGACGTGTGGGATTGCGAGCATCTGCGACGCCTTGTGCTCTTATCGAGGGCTCGATCGAGTGCGCTCGTGTAATTGAATCACTCAATCAGATTACGGCAATGCCATTGATTGATGAGTCTGTCCATCGACTGTCGACCGGTCAGTGACTAACTGGACCGAGTCACCGTTCAGTGTTATTCCATTCACTCACCTTGCACGTTGTTGGCTTGACATTCACACCGCTCTGTGACTGCTCATTGTTTGATCATGATTGATTGACCCCTTGTGACAGTTCGATTGTGGTCGCAAGCGGAAATCAACTCGTTCGGTGATGCTACCTGTGCCAAAGGTGTCCCAGGTGCCGACTGTCTTAGCCGATTGGTGTGGACAACAAGTAGAACTTGCACTAATAGATTCATTAGTGGCCACCATTGTGCCATCGAACAGCGCACAGTCCGTAGAATCTAATTGGCAAGTGCAATGCAGTTCAGAATGAATTCCTAGCCATTAATCATCTATGCCAATTGGCCACTTAGAGACATGGTCGAAAATATCTTTATTTTAATTTTAGATTCGCCACCCGGCGACAAGCGTGCACATTGTCTTGTGTCCACTGTCCCGGCCAATTAGTGTACTTGTCAACAAAATGTGAACCTAATTTGATGTGTCGCTCCTTGAATGGTTTCTGTTTGACGTTTGGTTGATTTGTCTGTTTGTTTGGGTCAAGCGGACACGCAAAGGATTTTGTTTAGTGGGCACTGGCATGTTCTCTCGCCAGTGAGTCACTATATTAGTGACCAATTAGCGGCATTATTTGGCACGAGTTCAGTCGGTGTCCACTTGTCAAATGAGCACTTTGCGTTACAGTGGAGTGGAGTAAATCACGCTTGTCTATGGCAATCGATTAGCCGTTTATTGGCTCGATGAAAGGCCAATTGAAAGCGTTGATTTAAATAAATGCTGTTTGTGAGCAATGATAATGATGAGACCAGTTGGAAATAGCATCTGTGGCATATCAGTGATATCACTCACAAGACAGTACGAGGGACACTGTCGGTGTGACTGAGCTAGTCTCACTTCTACACGTCCATAAGTCTATCCGAATACATATTGACTCGTTCTGCCACCGTGATGATCGTTTGCCAATCGATTATGCTGATTGTGAGCTTTTGATGCCGCGGCCAAATGATGATCATCGGCCGCTGAGCATCAAACATAACCATTGAGGGGGCAAAGGCGAACTAATGATGCAGCTCACTGGCAGCGATGTGTCTAATTCGGGAATTAGCTAATTATTATTGCGATCGCTGCTAGTCTCGGCTCGATGCTCAATTAGACATCGCTTGGTGATGATCAAAGGCAAAATAGCTGCCGAACGGACTGAAAGACTTCCGACTTTATTTTTACTCGATTTGGCTCGTTATCTTCACATTGCATTCTGCAAGTCTCTTTGGACAGACCGCACAGGACACCAATTGTCCTCGACCAAGTGCGATCTGTCCAAACAGATATCCACTCAGTCTGTTTCAGTTTCATTTTGTTTGTTTTTCTATTTGTGGCTCACTTTTAATTGCCGTCTTCAAGCATTTACATTATACAAACAGTTAACAAGTCCAGTGGTCAATATGCAGACCAACTTGAACTCTCGATTGCTTGCCGAGCTCGCATTTATTGCCATTGGATTAGTTGGCTTATGTCGCCTAAAGCGAATCTATCCGATCTGTGCATGTTTATTGAAACACTGTGACAGTTTAGCGGCAATTGCGAAATGGCATGCTGTGCACTATGCCACCGTTAGCGCTAACGCTGTCTTGGTCCATTACTCCATTACTACTGTGATAATCATCGAAATCGATCGACTCATCATTAGCCCTTTCATTTGGGGTGCCCTCGCTTAGTCTCACTCGATGGACAATGTCCACTGGACATTACTTGGCTGGCTCACTCGGAAATGAACTGATGAACTGATCGGAATGGCTGCGTCTTTGGATTCTATGCACTTGTTGTGCACAATTAAGGCGAGCATGTCCATCACCGTTATCGGTGCATCGGTGGCTTTGTTTTGCTCTATCAGCAGTGGCAGTGTGATCTATCACTGCGGGATATGAACCACAATAAAGTCTATTCTCATTTAGATGTGTGCTTCTACTATATTTAGTACAGATCTATGATGTCAGTGTTCAACAGTTGTTTGTCTTCCGTCCGGTGCCTAGTGAAAGTGACCATTCGAACCGATTCAAATCGAAATGTGCCTGCCGGTCAGTTAATTGATGTGAAAGTGCTTCTTCCAGCAGAAGATTTATAGATCGAGAAGTGCTCGGTGATGCTCAATGCATTGCTCAGTGCGACTAGTGCAAATGCGACCAGTGCACCACACTCAAGTCCATTGTACTTTATTAATTAAAACGAATCGCGCATCGCATGATGCAAACTTAATGCAGTGAAGATGTGCCGAATTGCGAGATGCTCTCGATAAGCACTAATTGCCACTAGACAGTCGATATGCATACGAAGATTGGCCAAATGATCAAATTTATGGTGTGAAAATGGATGACCACTGACAAAGGAAATGGTCCGATTATTGCAGAATGGCCATCCTCAGGTGAGGTGGGCCATCGTGGCTCCCCACACACCACCGCACACCGCCATGTCCAACATTGCGGTCTAATTGGAGTGGCCCACTTGCCATATTCATTCACCATTCATTCGACACAAAGTATCGCTTGCCAGTTGTGCACGCTCGATTTCATCGACCAATTTGCGTATTTCGCACCCTTTTCTCTAATTGTCTGTCTAATTACCAATTGCTCACATTCTCCCTTGCTTCTCAAATGCTCAGTCGGGCTGAGTCACAATTACAGACTCGACTGGATTTTGTTAGCACTCGCCTTTTTCGGTACCGAAAGTGCATCACAGCCGCATCACTTGGTAGTATGCAAATGTACTGTTGTGAAAGGTCGAGAAGAAAGGCTCACCACTGGACATTGTTTCAATTGGAAGTGGCCATTTTTCAACCAATGTGCACCTGTGACCAGCCCTGCTGCCACCATGGTCCGTTCACACTCGTACTAATTACTTGGCTTTCTGGGACAATCTTAACTATGCTATATTAGAATTAGCACTCATTTGTGATTGCTCGATTTCATTCGCAGTTGGGGGCACTTTTGGCCTACTCGATTGTTCCTGATCAAAGTGCTACATTTTTTTCATCTATCTAGTGTGATCATTTTCACAAGTCACCACGCACATCCGTTTACCGTTGACGAGTTGACATTTGTGTTCTTTGCCAATTGTTGTTCAATTAGTGCAATTAGTTAAGCTTTCTCTGTCAGTCCGTTCGTTGTTGGTTGTCCAGTTGCACTTTAGTCGATCCGTCCGTGTTTGGTTAGGCAAATTTAGCATCCTCACAGGAAAGCAATTGAAACTGAAAGTTCGGTAAAAATAGACTGTCTTCAGTGCATTGCTTTATCCATTAGTGGTTTCCATTGCCGTTTGGCTCTGTCAGCACTTTGAGTCCTCATATAATATAATCTTATACATCGTCACAGACCATTCCTGTTCTATTCAAAATTTGGAGACAAATCAGAGTTTGTGCCGAATTCGCACGTCCGAGTTATCTCACACTAGTTTAATATATTTTGTTTGGAATAGAATCATTAGTCAATTTGCATCAGGTTGCACAGATGGCATCGCATTGAAATGATCGATTGATGTGTCGTGTGACACAAACACAGATTAGTGCACTGTTAAACATGGACACTCAGCGGACACTTTGAGTGAATTTGTGACAAATGATAAGTGCTCATGTCTTTGCTTGTTAGGGCATCTGTTTAATGGCATTTTCATATTCATATTTGTCGACTAGTTTCGTATTTGTTGATGCAAGTGGCTTGCCCTGGCAGTGACTTCTTCTAATGAGTGTCTAATTGAATTAACTCGTTACTAAGCAGTCCCACATAAATCGTTGCCACAAATGTAGGAAGTGACTGAATGCACACTTGGTTGAATGCCATTTGAATTATAAATTCGGTTAAGTTTGTGTGTTGCTGACGAATGCACAGGCTTGTGTAATGGACATGTGCAAACATACAAACAGTCCTGACCAATGTGCATAAATCTGTGGAGGTTAGACTGTCAGTACGACAAACCTGTCAGTGGATGAGTTCACCAACGAGACTCGATTGGCCCCAACATGATCGATACGGTCTGAAATGGCGCCATTCAGATGATTCTTACCAGTCAAGTGGCACCTGTTGATGCTCACTCACTGTTGTGAATGCTCTGTGGCTTATTATTTTGAGCTGGCGTGCATCGTTCGAAGTCACTCTCACCACTGACTCGGCACTAACAGCCGTGCACTATGGAGTAGACACGTTACAACGTTAAGACATGTGCCGCATCGTTCGAGAATCATTGAAATACATCGATCGATGTCTTGCGAAATGTGTCTGCGTTTGTTAAGATTGTTCAGTTCGTTTGAGGCTGTGAGATAGAATAATTTATATGCTCGCGGCACACGATTTCCATTCACTTGGTTGTCTTTCCTGTTGGCCGACTAGAGTCAATCGACCCAAATGTGAAGTTGCATAACGACGACGTCTAGAGGAAACTAGTGCACTCAGCCAAAGGAAGCAACCATTTGTTCTGATGACCATTCATTGATTGATTCGTTGTGTAATGTTCTCAACACTTGCCACTCAATAAGTAAATCGTGTTCGGAGCTATTAATGGCTAAAAATCTATAACTAGACAAGGTCACACGTATGTGATTTAATACGCATAAATAGGAAACTAAATTAAACAGGTCCACCCAGATCGATTGCATCCGATCGACACCAAAAGCTTCATTTTGATCGATCACATGTGGTATGGTTGATGACAATCAATTTCCCAAATGGGGAATGCATCCATTTTTGGGCAGATTCCATAATTCATCTACACTTCTAGATTACCTTGACATTGACCTGCAAATCAACTGAACCAATTGCTGATTAATCGACCATCTACAATGAATGGTCAATTGGCAATTGAACACTGGTTCACTGTATATGTTGCTCTATGAATAGGTCGTTCTGGTCATCCCCCGATGAGTTGAGAATTGGCAATAGTGTGAAAGTTCCCATGTCGGGACAGTGTTGTGGTCATTTATCAACGATGCTTGGTCAACACAGTCAATATAGGAATGGTGCATTTCCTTGTTTGTCTTGGTGGTACACCTCACACACTGGTCAAGGCAAACATATCCCATGAGTGAGTATTTGTGTTTGTTGAGCACGACTCGACATGTGCACGATCGATGCCACCTCGCAACGGCCCACTCAACCGAACCCAGCCAACAGAGCGCATCACTCGATCCGAGCAACCTTATCGTCGTAATTCGATTACTCCTGATGGCAACCACTTCCGTCTGTTTGGACTTCGATGTTATCGCCAGTCAAAACAGTGCAACACTAGTGGCGCATCCTTAGTGCTGCTCGTTTGTTTACCTGATCCCATCTGAAGAACTTCGTTGCACTCCGTGATTGATGCTTTGATGGACGACATATACGCTAGATCGAACTATTCCCGCAGAGAACACGTTCAGTGTTGTTTACAGTGCTAATTGGCAGCGACAGCTAACCAAATGAACACAAACAAGTAACTCGGTTGTCGGTTAACCGAGTTCCCACCTATGAGAAATGATCGGAGCGGTCGATGATGCCATCGGCCCACCTCAAATCACCACACTCAATTGAGCGATTCTGTGCTTTAATTCTGTCCTTAATTGTGTATTGTCTCAATTCTGCCATTATCATCGACTAAGTGAAGAATGAATTAATCGTCAAAGAAGTGAACTTCTGTGTTGCCAAGTATGAACGGTTTATCTGTTTGATTGGTAATCTGTTAATCTAATAATTAATTAGCATTGGCACGAACCGACTTACCAACTGGTAACGGTGTCCGTCTGTGTCTACTATGAACGAATAGCATCATGAGTGCGATAACTATCTGTGTGTCTATATTTAATTGCATAATTTGCTCTTCCTCACAGTGCCAATAGATTAATCAAATGATTGTTCGAGTGGTGCGCTATCGTTGATCATTATCGCAGTCACACTCGGCACTACTTGTTCCCAATGAATATTTACCAATCGAAAAGCAATTAATCACTGCTCGGTTAGTGTGGCACTTGGCTCGTTCGGTGGCAGTTCACTGCAATGTGCTCGATCCGATCTAATGTTCAATGCATTTGTGAGCTATAGTGTCCGTCCAATTGGTGTAAATCAATCTCACCACCAGTGGCAGAACAATTACGACATGATTAACACGAATTACTGCGTTAGTGTCCACTTATGTCCACTGGTCAACACAGAGAACAGTCACTTCGAAAGTGGCCATTCGGTTTTATTCACGCTCCACACTGAACGGACACGGCCATATGAAAGCCCGTCAAAGTGACAACTTGCAAGCCAAACTTTGACATCTTTGTCTTACGCATCTTGATTAGGTCAAATCGAAGCAACTCAATTTGCTTACTTCTACTAGCTGTCACTTTTGTTCAATGATTGTCGAAAGCAAACGTACATCCAGGTCTGTTATTTGTGCCCCTAATTGGCTATTGCGCACTTTAATTGAGATCAAAATTGAAATTAGCCAACCAAAGAGAATCGAACAGTGCTGATCGTCGAGTCAGACTACGACAAATAGCACTCTAGTAGAGATATCTTGTGATGAAGTCACTTACTTGTTAGGCTAATGAGACCATAACGAGACGAAACCAAAAGTGAAATCAATTGGCGTGTGGATGGTCGTTGGCTATTTATGGTTGAACAGTGAGACACAACTGACCGGTATATTCGTTCATTTGCATGCATTAAGCAAACATGATCACTCTATTGGTCGAACAATGGATCCTTCCCGACCGAGTATAAATAGTCTCAATGTCCTTGCTGGCATTCGGCTAATTGAGTTCGATTAGCCGTCGATGATTGGTGCCATCGATAGTCGATAGTTAGCTCCTTGTTGAACGATTGGTCCTATCGGATGGATCATCTCTAATTGGTGCCACTTCACTCGTTTCGACCGGCCAGACTTCAAATTGACGAGGTTTAGTCGTTTGTGGTGATTTGCATATCACAATCATTGGTGGTCTGCCAATGGCTATATGCAAATCATTTTTGGGTGTTTGTCACATTCCACCGAGAAAAGTGCAAATCTGTGAGATTTAGTTCGATTCTGTATACATATCTGTAAATATATCACTGACGAATCTTGGTGATCTTGTCGACAAACTAATACACCTGTAGCACTGTAGAGTGTTACGTGATAGATAGCGTAATAATTGATGGTCAACTGTTGGCTGTGTTCGGATGGCTCAAATCTATTTAGGTGTCTGTGCGGCCTCGTTAGCGGCACTTAGCTGGGCAATCGGCGAGTAACTGTTTTGCTTTTAGGAAGCGATTGCAGTGCAACTAATTACGTTTGGCCATTATTTGCAGTGCCGCCAGTCAAATTCCTATAGTGCGACTTTATGAATGAATCTCGATATGATCCAGCTCAAGTGAGTCTATATTGGTATCGTTTCCTTGTGACCGTGCACCGAGCACGTCCGAGCTATACTCGAATCGATCGATAGCTAATGGTTGGGTCGTAATAAATAAACGCCAATTAATGCATTCATTTCCCGTAAGCCTCCACCGAGCGATACAGCCTGAGCCATCACTAATCACTGATCGATAATTAGCAATGTTTGCCGAGTGACGAACACTTTAAATCAGACGAACATGAACATCGTAAATCTATTTCGAGCCAAATGGCGTTTACTCTAATAGCGATTGACCACTAATGCGTCTGCGTCCCTTCCACGGGGCACCGGTCGATGGCCTTAATCGGGCCTTGCACTATTCCTTGTTGGAATCGGTCCATTCATTTACATAATTGTAAATTCAAATGTCCCTTTGCCACTATTAATAGAATCGAATTTCATAAATTGAATTTTCCATCAATGGGAGAAAGTAATTGGTGGTCTGTCTGGTCGAGTGGCAGTTATGAATTAATTAGTTGATAAATACATTTCGTTGATTATATGCAAATGCACTAGCAATATGGAAGATTTATGACTCATTAGCATGCAAATTCGCTTCGATCGACCAGCCAATCGGCAGAGAGCACTGCGGACTACATCTGTCCCGTGTCGGTCCACATTTCCTTGTACGCGTATACGTTCGGTATGGCTTCCTTCAGTGGTACAGCTGCCAGTGTAATGCGCGGTTCGGTAGATTGTTCACACCGAAATCCATAACGACTGCATCATAAGCAGCTGGTCTAATGTGTTTCCCCTGAGCGATACATCCCGATGCAATGAATCCGTTCTATTATGGCGCCATTATGAAGACATCCCTGACAATTATCCAAACTGCAAATGGCGCAATTAATGCCGACACACGCAAGTCGATCAACCGGCGAGTCTTGCAAAGCGACCGTTCCAAGTTTTGCTTTAGGAAGACAATCAGGTGCATAGTGAACGTTCTATAAAGTGCAACTGTGTAGTGGACAATGTTCGCCGTATGTAAATGTGCCCCCCACATTTTGTCCGATGCCTACCCCAGTGGATTAATTTAAATAGTTTTGTAATGAAACCATTTCCACCGAGAACAATCTTAGGAACAATGTTATGGACAATGTTTGCACGTGCTTGTGCTTGTGTTTGTTTTGTTTATGCAGTCTCATAAATATTCGATCCAGTGAACCCTTTGAGCGATCTATGCATGCAGTGAATGTGCAAATGAGTCATTGAGTGCCGGCTAACTTCCTTAAGGTTTGGTTCCTGTGAGACAACAATGCGACCTGCAACGGTGGCAATGATGCGGTGGTGCCACTGCCGATTGCACAATTGCCACAATGAGAAAATCATGCACTCTCGTTGATTAATTGCAGTAGGCCAATTATGAGCGAATTATATGCACGGTGCCCATTTGGTCCATATTCTACTCAGACCAATGTGCCATTTGTCGTAGTGGCCAGACGAACGGACATTGATAAATCGAATCAGTGTGTTAGGTGTCCCTTTGACCATTACCATAATGGACAGATTAATTAGTGCCGTACAAAGACAAATGCGATCAATTAGTGCAACACAAATGGTGCCTAAGCTGCGCCGCGCAGTGTTACAACTTGTTGCTATTTTAGCTGAAGAAGGATGGATTCAAGTGGCAAACGTGATAGCTACTTTGCCACACTCGAAGGAATATGCACTCGAGTGGATTACTCTATTAGTGCAGAATGGCTCAATCGACCAAGTCTTCACGACTCGATTCAACTCTACTTCACTCCACTCCACTGTCAAGTGTTGCTTATTGATTCGTGCCAATCGGAATGTTCAGCCAAATCAATGCCTCAGTCAGGCTTGGTTTGCAATATTAATTCTATAATTGACAAAAGCGGAATTTAAGGTCAGACCCGACCATTGTACTTGCATTCGAACAATGCACTCGATCGAGATCAGTTGAATATTATCGCACTAATGGTAAGTGAATAAGTGTAATCGAATTTGTATTTATCAGTTCTCTTAGACACATCACTCGGAGCAGCTCAGTTTACATGAATGGTTACTCCGTTACCGTTCTATTAGAACGCGATCCATCGTCTATGTTGAACTGTTTCACTGTCCCCTCCATTAGAATGATCATTCCAGCGGTGCCCTACATACCTCAACACCAAGAATCATCTCTAAAGCAAGTGTAATAACAAGCAATGCTTGGAAATGATCAAACAAGCGATAATTAAATTGAACGAGTCCAAGTGTTTGTTTGGAATCTGCACTCACCCACATTGGAACCCAAAATAGTGCTGGTGGGCACCAAGATTGTAGTTGTTTTGCCTAATTGTGCTGGTCAATTGTGTTGAGCGCTCTCACCAGACTCAGTAGGTCTAGCATGGTGGTCACTAAATATGGAACAGGCAATAGTAGGTCAGCAGAAGATTAATTAATTAATTAATTGCCTTCATTAGAAAAGCATTCGGGCAAGTCTACTGACGATGCGTCTGCAGTGGAATCACGATGTCAGCATGCATCACGATGATCTCTTACATTGCTCTGATCTCACTCAACTGTGGTCACTGGTAGGTCTGGTGCGAAGGTACTCACCCTGACTGTCACTGGTCACTGCTCATTTATCTTGCCGATCGAGTGGCAATGTTCGAACTTCATCAATAATCGTTGCCACAATGTCTCTCACCGAACAGCAAATTCATTAATCGGAACGTACCTTCCGAGTGCGGCATCAAATGGGGCCAACTAATTGACCTACACCATTGACCAAGGCACGATGTGACTGCTTAATTGGCTTGCTGGCCACTTTCATATGAATGGCCACCTCGAGGACTTGGTGGCGTCTTTTGGCCACTGACCGCAACGCTAACTACATCCACACACGCACACTTGATTGCATTCTCGGCGAGTTCGTAAATTTTTTTTTAATTAACGCCAAAACGGGATTAGTTGGTTAGTGTAACGTTGGCCACCATTCTGCACTATTAATGTGCCGTGGCAGACCGTAAGCCCGATGCATTTAATGGAGAGATAGTTGCCCGATAAACGTTTGTGCTTTCTGCCAAATGGTTCTGCTTTCTGGGCACGCAGACTGCATGCACGTACATAATTGATAATGAACCGACGGCTATTTTTACTTACATCCAAGGTCAAGTTTATCCACGACTTGGCCAGCTCGGAATGGTCTTTCCGGTGGCCAACGGAGTCATCCTCTAAAGGTTCCATCGAGAGTACTAGAGCCACGATGTTTGTGATTGTCTGTGCTGGTGGTCGTTTAATTGCACTGGCCGAACAAGCCTGCCTGGTTATCCCTAAATAGACGACCAATTTAAAGGTAGAGAAGGCAGAGAACTTCAAAGTAAACTTTGCTCGTGATGCATGCTGAAGATGAGTTTCAAATGGTGCCAAGTTGAGTGTAAACAAACTCAATTCGAATCATCAAGCCAATGGACACTCGCTGCATTGACCATCACGAGGGTGCTCTACTGCCCCTGCAATCTTGTCAACTTGGTCACGCATAACTCGAGACTGTCCGCGTAAAATATTTAACTCAAACTTAATCTTTCAATCGTAATGAAGTGTTAGTTAAGTAGCCAGATTGACGGGATACGATCGGCGACTGTTGTCCACACAAAGACTCATTAATCAAGCTGCTCGCAATGACATCTTAGCGGCTTTGATGCATCGTGTTATGCCCCTTTCGGAACATCACCCGAACATTATCGCCAACAAAGCGGCCAGTTCTCATCGATTTAATTCTTAGAGCCGAGATCGACATCAGTACCTAGTGCAATTAAATGGACTTGATTGTGGCTACGTACAATCTCAATGGGCCACTATCTCGATCGACTTAATTAGATCACAATTAAGCGCAATTAATTATCGGACTGGGTTCAGTCCAATTCTCACTCCAATCTCGGTGAAGGTCAGCTTGTTCGGGTAGGCGGTATTCTCGGTGTCCGAGCTGACAAGTGATGAGTCGTTGTTTGTGATCGCTGCCTAGCGACACCTTGTTGCGCATCCCGATCAAATCGCTCCGTTGTGTCGCTAATTGGCGTTTGTGTGTTCACTTGTGGTTGTCTGTCATGACGTCCGCTACCGTATCGGGCAGTGGAGTGTGTCTGTCACTGTCTGCTTGTTCACGTCCATTTATGCACTTGATTTATCTCACAAAGGGATTGAGCACAGCACCGAACACTGCACCACTCACTTCACTGTATTTCACTTGGCCGTGAAATTTTCTCTCGGTGACTTTATTTTTGGTGTCTTCCACTCGTTTAATTCGATTTAGATTCTATTTATAGTGCCCAATAGACATCTCGACAATGACAATGGCCTCATGACACTTGGCCGGACATTTGTGCTAATCGGGCCAATTTGGCAAAATCGAATTTCACTTAACGTGAGCCAAATTGAGTTGTTGTGGCCAGGTCGAGCTCGCCTGTCGCGGTGTCATCATGGTGATGCGCTGAAAGGCTCCAATTACTGCTGACAGTCAAACGTCAAACCGATTGGCCACTGCTGCCCTCCAACAAATGGCGCCGGCCGAGGTGCATATTTGTGTCTATTGACAGGTGCCAATTGCCACCAATCGGACCACATTCGATCGCTTTTGGTGCAGCTTGATTGGTGGCCGGTGATAATGTCCGATCGATCGGTCCGATTGGTCCATTACATATTTGCCTAATTGGCAAGATTCTAAAAATACAGAGCAGACAACGTCTCGTTTAGTGCCACTTAGTGACCCTTTAACTAAGCCGATTGACTTTTCGGTGCATGCCGATTTTTTCTCAGTGCCAACAAGTGATGCATTTTCTCATGTCAAATTGTCCTTACCAACCATGCGCATCCATCTGTTTGTACAAGACTGGTGTCGAGTCCCCATAATGGCACCCCTTGCAATTTATGTAGTGCTCTTTCTAAGTCTGTTCGCTCTCTTATGTCCGACTTTGTAGTCATTATCATTTGCAAACGATTCATTACCATCGAGGGTAAGGAGTAGGCCGAAAGAGGGAGTCATTTGGCAATCATAGCCATAACGCTAATGGCTCCATGACTCCATGACTTCATAACTGAATGACTCCCAGCCAATCTGTGCCGAAAGCGCAAATTGGCTCGTCGTTTGTTTGTTTACAATCGTCGCACTTTGCACACCATTTTCGGCCAAAATTGCAGCAAAAACGGGAAGGGTTGTGGCTGACCGGGACAATGTACTGGCCTCAATAACTCGTAAATAAGTCGAACGGACCATTTGCATTAATGAATGTCGTGGATCATGTGTTAACGAGGGTACCGAATAAGCTGGATTTGGTCTCTAGTGGCCATCAATTAGCATATGCATGACGTCGTCTTGAGGGTCCGGTCAGTGTCGAAATGCACTGAAAGAGGATGTCACAGCTCGCAGGAATGTCCTTGGTTGATTGTTTCATTAATTAGTTCCTGTTGGACCTCTGCAGTGATGAATTGACCACTTGTCAGTGGCAAGTCGATCATTGCGAGGGTATTCACACTGTGCCAGTATGGCAATTAAATGCAATCGACTCGTCCGCATTAGAATAATGTTGCCATTAATATCAGAAGACCGTTATGGCTCTCATAAATCTGCCCGTCGTTATTCAATTAGCCATCCGGGTCGACCCGAAAGGATCCAATTAACTTGTCAATCCGTCTGGACGCTTTCAGATCAACATGTCTCTCTTTTTGGTATTGAGCAATCGAATGGTTCGATTCTTGAGCAAAAAGGAGCTGACTCACTGGCATAGTACATCACTGTTGGGAACGTTGGCGATCACTAATCGTACTACCCACAACTGGCTGTCCTTCACCCACCTTTGGCTACTGCATTTTAATGATCGAATCATGATTACAGACCTACAGGTCATTATGACAATGTTCGCGATCAAACTGGCTGAAGGGTTAATGCATCGCACTCAAGCACTCACTGCAACAGGTTAATGGCGCCAAGACTCACCTCGGAAGCAACCAAGTCGAGGGCGAGAGTTCACTTCCTTGCAGCGCGCAAATTCTCGGGCCGATCATTAGCACGAATGACCGGACAGTGTCCTTGCAACGGTCGACGAGGTGTGCCAGTGATGCCCAATCGAGGGTATGTGTGACTTGGTGTGAGGTGTCATTAGGCACCGTCATTGCCAACGCTATTGTCATGATGCACTTCACTATACCCTACTAACGCCTCATGCAAATGATGACCCTCTACAGAAGAGCCATTAGCATGTCACCATTAACCTATTGCATTGCCCCTTACCCTACTGCTTGGTGCCATTAGGACAGTAAGACCAATTGAGAAGACAAATTGAATTACTGGTCAGACTTGCTAACCCATTCACCGACATTGCGAACGAATGCTCCTCGTTACGCTTGCTTGAGTCACTGAGAGGCATTGTAAGTAAGGACGAATCCCAAACGGGCCAATCGAACCGAAACCACTGCTAACCAAATGTGTGCTCTGACTCAATCACTTTCGATTCAAACAATTCAAGTCTGTCTCTTTAGGATTTTTCAAATCCATGTTGAGGCAGTGATAATTGCAATTGCTACCCACAAAATTGATTGTGCAGAATTACTTCAAAAGGAAATGCATATATGCATCAATTACAGCAAAACCTGCAGATTGCAATTAGAAAATGACGGTCTTCCAGACAGTCTTTCTAGAGAGTGATGTGAAGTCCATGTCTAATTTGGATGAGCCATTCTCATCACATACCAAATGCATTGCTTACTCCGACTGTCAATTCGAAGGCGATAAGGACGCTTTACATCTACAGGCAAAGGCGATTGTTGAAGGCAATTGAAAACGACACTCGAATGTCACCAACAAGTGATCATCACTGAGTTTAGTATTAGATAGACTTTGCGCACTAATGATCAGCACTGACGATTGGTTGGCTGAACAATCGAGTCGTTATTGCTTTGATCGATCCATTTTGAGTTCTTTCCTAATGACCACATTGGCCAACTACCACAGACACTAATTTTTAATAGTTTAGCCAATCGATTCGCTATTGCATAAGTAGTAAAAGATCAATGATCAATGGTCGTCACTGGTCACATTAGTCTGGCATTACAGCACTGCACATTTCACCATTACACCATCACACCACTGTTCAGTGCAAGTGTTCGATTTTGGTTTATTTTGGCAAACCGGACGTCAAAATCACTTTCCATAAATCAAACTTATCTCAAGAATCAGTTTTTCATTTAAATTATCACAATTCTTCACCAACACCCAACCAAACATAGCATACTTTTATTTTGAGCGTTGATCAATCCAGAAGAGCACATACCAATGGACAGAACATTGGTGGTCCAATGATAACAAATGAGCGTTTATTGACATTTGAATATATGAATGGACCCAAAGTGGTCTGTAATCAAGAGTGAAGTTATCGCGCCAATAATGACGCCCTAATGACCGAAAAGGAGCCTTTCAAATCTCGTGTAGACCATAGCCGCGAGTTATTGGAATATTATCAACTGTGGCCAGTAAGTCAAAGCTCACTGAGTGAGTGTTTTATTTTTAAATCATCGAGCATTTGCTCACTATAATTAAATGTGTACATTTTAATTAATTGATTCGGTGCTGGTGGTGGAAGTGGTGACGGTGCACGCTACACTGAGACTGTTCACCATTGGTCACCTGTTGGCACAATCCGTCAGTGGCAAGTGTAACAGATCGCCGCCACCTCAGCAGACCACGTCAGACAGTAATATTACTCGCCAGTGACCACTGGTCAGCCAAAAATAAACAACCGAACAATGATCAAATCCAATCAATGAGGCGTTCTGCATTGCTCTCGTTTGTTGTATTGCACTTGCAAAGCGATTCGTCCTCGTGTCCCAACCTCGCTTATTTATTTATTTACAAACAAATAAATGGGCGCCTTCCAGTGCAAACATGATTAAACACCGATCAATGCTCAGTGGCAGTGAGGCGATTCGTTACAGTCCTCTCAGCAATTATTTTTAGTTGCCACCAAGTGACTAATTCCACTGTCTAATTGATCCTCACTTACACGGTCCAGTGCCAGTGATCAGCTGTCCTTTCTCTGGTCAAAGAATTGACTCAGTCTCGCCCGGTCAGGTGACAGACGCATGCCTAACCAAAGCAATGACCAACACTACAACATTGTTTGGCTCAGTGATTCACAGGATGACACAATGGTCGAACCTATTCTCAGTTCTCGCATTCAACTTAAGCTACATTGAGCCAATTCCGAATCTCGTTCTGTGTTCTCGTTCGGTCAGTAGTTGTTTGTTTGGTCAGTTTTGCAATCATCAAGTGTGTGCGTGTGTTTGTGTGCAAAACACAATTTGGCCGGCTTTCTCAATTTATTGGAAAGTAAAGCAGCCAAATGTGAAAACACTAAATAAACACTTTGCAATGCAGAACACAAAAGCGAAAGCTTGAATCAAATGGGAACAAACAGAACGAGTGCAACAATGCGCGATTAATTACTGCGTTCAGTGGGCATTAGGTTGCCTCGGTGGATGCGTACCTGTCCAAGTTGTGTCTATGGTTGTGTTGTTGTGTCTGTTCGTTACGCAAATCGATCATTACCGCAGTGGACTGATCGCCGCAGAACAGCACACAACATCACTCTCTGTGCCATTGCTCGACACAACAGTAATTGAATCTAATTTTGAAGTGCGCCCAACAGGTGGATGAGTTCGCTCGGTCTGATGACAAATTCGACTCGAGCATCGGCACACCAGTAGTGACTCAAGCACTCGAGGCTCGAGCACTAATTGGCTCCAGTGTCCACTCAATGAGCTAACGGATCGATCATCTTCCACTCGATTGATTGATTGCGACCTTTACATTGTGCAGCATGCAGCGATCATTGTGAAGTGGCAACAACAACACTCTTGCAATAGCGTTTTCATTTCGTTTCTTATTTGGTCAATGATCTATTTTGCCTCGATGCTCCATCACCGACCCATTGAGATGGTTACTGTGGAGTGTACCACTCAAGGTGATATTGTTTGTTGCGCTGAGATGTGCTCATTGATACACCGTTCTTGTTGGTTATCGTCCGAATGGACCACCAATTAGTACAATTAGCAACTGAGCAAATCTAGTTCAAGTGACCACTCGATAGGATCACAGTGCCATCGACAAGCTCGTGACATTGCTGTCTGAACAAGGATTGATCAACGACAGTGACGAGTCGAGACAACAAAGCCTCTCTCCCGATAACTCAATCATTAGTGAAATCTACATCTCTGCTTGTGCAACAGGTGAAGTGATGCACCAACACCAGTGACGAGCAAAGACAACTGACAATGTGAGCAGAATGCAATGCCCTCAGTGTTCACTGTCCACAATGTACAGCCCCCACACCTCACCACACCATCCACCCACACATCGATTGCGTCTGCATGATCACATAGGAATCTCTCTGGCGCCGATCGAGATGCAAATGAACAGTGGAACGACTCGAGCAAGTCGACTCAGTTCGAGTGACTCGCGCCAAATGGCTCAGGGCAAAGTGATTCGTCCAGACTGAAGCCGGTAACCGAGTCGGTCAGTGATGCTTGGTGCGCCAGTTTGGCGCCACGGACTGCCATGTGCGCCACTTGTCATGCGTTCTTGTGGCTCAGTGATCTGTGCCTCTGCCAGGGTTGACCACACTGTCCGTGTGTGCAAAGTGCAACTGTCATGTTGTGTGAGTTGTCCTGCTCGTGTCTCTCGCCGCGCATCGAGCTCCAGGCGAGTTCATTTCGAGCCCCGGACGGCGAGAGAGTCTGACTGACTGAGTGACTGATTCACCGAGTCACTCGGCTGGGATTGGCAGTTGTCCTCTGCACATCGAGTCGAGTGCTCCAGCCTGAATGGCCAGCTCAATGCCGCTGTCCTCTACTCGCTCGACTCGAGTCCTGTTTCGTGCCTGCATGCGTGGATTGCCTTGTCTGCATGTGTTGTTTTGTGTTGTGTTGTGCTGTGTTGTTTGCATCGAAACTGTCGCTTGTTTCACCTCACCAGATCGTGCTTACCCTTTCCACATCGTCCAGTGACCCAACAACTGAATGACTTCTTGAGGCACTGTCATCTATTCAGTGATGCATCGACACTTTCAACGAACATCACATTAAGTGTCCTCTAATCGATTGGTTAGTTTGTATATCTGACCCATGTACCCATCTTAACAACACATTCACGTTGGTTTTATCATCTGACCTTGCCTCGATCAAGCATAAGTCAACCAATGTCCGTCAGTCTCACTGTTTTGTGACAAGTTTTCCTTCTAATTATTTGTCGGTGTGAGAATGCCACTAAATTAGCTTAAAACTCAGCTTGCACCATCCTCAGTTGACTAAGTTCTCTTGTTTGTAATTACATTGCCGATCACAGCAAATGTCACTCATCATGTGCACATGTTTTTTCAGTTTGTTGCCAACTTTTCCGAATTGTCTATTCGATTAGTATCGCCTAGCAATTTGCCATTTTTAATTTTGTCGTCGCCGTCTCCGAACTCGTCCTGTCATTGGTTCGCTTAACCGCACGGTCGTGTGTATACTTTCCGTCTTCTGTCACATGCCATGCCACTGTTTTAGGTCTATTTATATCAGGTCATATGTCGGTTTTTCACTTTGACCTCTTAGGAAACTGTCATTCTCATCGCAACATACCCCTTGTAGAGAAGTGTGTCTTTAGATCTTGGCCTATTTGGCTGTGTGTGTAGTCTCCAATCTCAACCAGTCGGATACGGTTCGATGACCAGATGAAGTAGAGGGGGTACACTTGTTCTGTCTGCTTTTCATGCCTGACTTTATTATCGTTGTGTCTGACTGTTGGCCCTTTGGCTTCATTCGATTAATCGACTAAATGAAGAATACAAATTATCCTTGTCGGTCAAATCAAATCTGTCGATCGAATCTATCTACGCATTGCATTGTCATTATGAGGTGTCATTCACGTCTTTGTCAGCCATATCCAGTAGACGTCGAATTATTAGCAATTTTCGGAAGCATTTGTCTGAAATTGAATCATAACAAGAATTGGTACCTGGCAGTGTTTGTGGGTGACTAAACCACCAGTTTGACCAACTTTCCCATAGCCCACTGTGTGTCATCAATGCAGATGAATAGCTAAATTAAATTTGCTTGCACGAATTGTGTTCAAGTGTAGAACAACAAAAGTAGGCATTTCATTGCCACTCAGCACATATCTGTGTTTCTGTGTCTAGCTGTCACTCAGTTCCATTTAGACTGCAATTTCATTGTGCCCATTGATGTGTTTATTTTTAAATTATCACTTGCAGAATGCTCCGATCCGTGTGAGTGATGCCAACCTGACCACATCCTTTGTGCTCGGTTGGGACTGCTTGAATCGATGCGATTGAGCAAAACAAAGAGAATAATGGTGTGTTCAAAACGAGTGCCACAGACCTAGCTATTTCGAGCCGTTCCAAGCAGTGTTATTTGTGCACTATCGCAATTAAATCAGTGCACTCTCTTGGCATAGATCACTTCGCTATCATCATTGCCATTGGTTGCTCGTGTCTTTGTCTCCTTTGGCTGGAATACCTTTGATCGAATGCATTTCACGTCGCCAGTGCACTCTATCTTTATCTCGATTCTTTCACCGCTGCTGGTGCGAGTCAGTTGTAGTCGAGTGCTATTGATCAGTTGACTCACATATTCAAATGTGCAACTTGCCCTCAACTTAATCATAACCTTGCATTCACTGAGCGATGCTTATTTCTGAGTGATTTATTTACAATCGTGTTTATATTCTCTCGTTAGGCTTACGGTAAGCTTTACTATCACCATCGGAAGAAGGCAAAATGAGCTAATCGTGTCGAAACCGTTTCGATTATGACAATTACCAAGTTGACCGAGTGGAGGACTGTGGATGGAGCAGTCCGGCAGGTTGATTCTTCGATTGCCACTTAATTGTGTGGTAGCAGTTCGAATTGGAGAAAATATTGTTTGTCCCACTAAAGGCGATTGAAAAGATAAAATTGCAACAAGAGTTGACCGAGAAAAGTTGCGACGATGACCGTTCGATTGAATCAGCCGAATTGAATTCAAGTTCAACGCTTTGTCGAGTGTTCAGACAAGAATAGAATTGCGCTCAGACGGACACGGTCAGTCGGCATCGAGCTTCGATTAGGCTCAACTCGTCCCAAAGTGTCCACTCATTAAGCATGTCTTTGTACGTCGCCAAGCAGGACACTTCTTACTTACCGACTCATCTCCAAAGTGCCAAAGACCGCATTAAGTGGCTTGTTTAAATAGTTACGAGCTTTTAATTAATTTGATCTCGGTCGAAGCTATCGGAACATTGTCTTTTTGTGATCTTCTTGTAAACTGTTCCTTCGTGGCTTGCAAATTAATTAATAGGTGCACTGGGACAGTGTTGACATATCTTGGCAGCATTCAGATATCTCACATCTTGTCAACTGGTTTTATATTTAGCCAGAAAATGGTTTCCTCCATTACAAACATTACAAGTGCATTACATTGCTAGATATGACCAATGCTCGAATGGAATCGTAAAGCGTCAAAATGTGAACATTTGTCATAATTATGATGCCGCCGCACTCGGCTCTGTCAAATTCGATGCGACCAGCGAGCATTTCCACTGGCACGTTAGATCAGCGATCATTCCAATGTAACCGCCTAATCGAACGGTGTGCACTTGTTTATCGGTCACTTTCTATAAATGTTCACATGAGTCATTGCATAATTGGCAATCAGTGTGACTGTAGGTACACATGCACACGATCCGTCATGCACAGTTCGAATATAGCATCCCACGTTGAACCGATCTTCCTGTTTGTAACTGCACTGCATCGTTTGACCTTTAGCGGTACCTGCCATCCTTGCCCGAAGTATCGAATTGGCAGCAATTAGGCTTGTTAGAAGTTGTTCGATTGTTGTGATTGCATTGCAACCGATTATGTATCAATCAGAAAAGTGTCTAAACTTGAATTCCTTCTCTACGCGTCGCTTTATCTTAGGCTGTAATGCGTAATCTTTTCGTGATTCCCCTTCTCATTATCCTTCGTTCGGTGCTTCTCCACATCATTTTGCAATTCTCCTACCACATGGCTAATTAGTAGAATGGGATTTTTCTTTGATCTGCGTTCGAAACAAACGCAACTCGACATTCGGGCCATTTCAATGTGTTTCTTTGTCCACTGCCACACTTGTGCATTTAATTGCTATACTGGGTAATGGTCCATTTAGGTACCATGGGAACTGTCGTTTGGCAGTGTTTATTCACAAAATGCAAGGTTCAATTAGCCCAGTTGATGTTGATGTGTGGCATTGATGTCCGATTGGTCTACTCCTCTAGTGGTTTCACCTTCACTGGCCTATCACCTGACTCTAATTATCGTCATCATTGGACTTCAATCTTCTCACTTAATTTTATTTTCTCTTCTATAGAATTTTGAAAGGAAATAGACTTGGACTGATCTTCCACCAGCCGCACCACTTTCGACTGATGAATGTTGAGTCGGCACTGCGGCCAATGAAAACAAACAATGCATCACTAATTGTAACCATTTATATGGTCCACTCTGATCGGCAATATGAAGTTGTGTAGTGTCTTTGCTTTTCTCAGCTCACCACCACCACCAGTTGTACTACGAGTGAGTGCCAAGAGCACTCAGACCACTTAACTTTGAACTGTTGGTTTGTTTTGCTTAGTTGTTATCGTGCACACGAATTTGTGCCTTGTTCTGGACCAGTTCATCAGCTATCGTCGTTCGTGGCCAAATTCACACAGACCCATGTAAGCTCTGATTGACCTTGTGACTGTCTGAGAGCGAACCGCTCTGGTGTGTTGCCAGTGCGACTTTGAACTCATCATTTGCATCGTTGCTCATCTCACCGAGCGAATCCTTCAACCGAGTGCCAAATCGGAACGTTAGAAGATTCTATCTCGCATTGCACTACCATTCTCCCATGTCACTGCTTTGTGTGCGTCGCAATTAGTTTCAATTTGCCAAATCACCGTCGCCATCTCTCCCACTGAATCTCGTCTATTTATTTATTTATCTCTTCTAAAGTGGCCTTTATCTATTTATTATTTATTTAACCAGCCAATGGCCAGAGCTTAATTATTCTTGCCAACTTTGTTCTTCTCATTATTATCCGTGCATTGTCTCATTGGCAAATATTTAAAATTTATTTATTTATTTATTATTCGATTATTTCATCTTCCATTTACTGCTGATCTTATTACTGCTGCCATTTGATTATTGTCAAACAGAGCGAATGTTGAAACCAACGTGCAAGCAAGAACAATAGCAACAACAAAAAGTGATAACGAAAAGTGCAAGTTTATGTGATTGAATGAATTAAGTGTCCGACCAAAACATTTGCCGCTAAATTCCAATTTGGACGGCAACAATTGTGCATTGTCACTTGCACTCTGTCACTGCACAGCTCGACTCGATTCACATTGCTAGTCGACATTCGAAAGCGATTAAGAAGTTAATTTGCCTTGAATTTCAATATTCAATAGGTTCGCCATTTGGTCTCAATTTGGCCACAAGCAAACCTCAATACGGACTAGCTGTGAAAGCACGTGCGAACATACACTGCAGTACTGTCCCAGGAGAACCATCGCGTCTGAACAAACAAGAGACATCAAGTGATATCGTGGACTAGTCATTTGTATTGTCCGAGGCCAGTGGTTCGTCGCACACGCACCACACACAGTGCAGTGATACTGATTTGCATGACTCCACTAGTTGCAGTCTACTCGGTGGTTGTTTGTGCGTGTGGCTCTCTGTCTCGCATCTTACTGCACCACTAATAGCTCGTTTAACATCTCCACCAGCCCTTCCAACAGTACTTAACCGTTCGCATTGGTTTTAATTATTGTAGACAAGCCACAACTCAACTCCAAATAACAAGCCATCGTCAGTTGAACACGACGAATTATGTCGCTTGGCCAAGAAAAGTTGTCTCGAGCACAAATGTGAATTTAATGCGTCCGTTACCGCATGAAATGCATTCACTGCGCCACTCAGCACCGTTTCTCTAATTCTGGTGTTGTGTCACTTGTCAAGTCTTCTCCCTCAACACGGCCAAAGTGACCTTTAAGCCCTACCCAGCTGTGTGTCACCGACTAATTGGGCCAAATTGACCACTTGTCCACAGGATCGAGCACCCACACCACCAACCGAGCAGCTCACGACAATCTCAGTATTACTCGCACCCAAAGAATTTGCATTTCACTAATCGCCAGGTAAGTCTCACTCTCGTCTAGCCAAGTGAAAGCACATACAAATGCTCACTTTGGTGCTGCACACAAGCAGATTAGCTTATTGGTCAATGGTTGAGTGACATGCACACCGCACTCACCCACTGTTCACCCACCTGAGCTGTGAGTTGTATCAGGGCGCAAATAAGTGGCCATGCGGCACAGTTCAGTTTCTCTCAGCATTCTCGATTGTTTGCCTTCGATTTATCACTGTTTAACGGCATGTTTAATCTAATTTTATGGTGCTCACTGCCTATTATTAGTTATCGTTTATTAGTTGACACCGCTCTGTTATCTCAGAGCTGTCCAGACTGCCTCTGTTTGCTTGGTTCGATCAGTTTGCGTGTGTTGATTTCGCTCACTTACAGTTAGTTTCTCACTAATAGACAGAGTGCTTAAACTAGCGAGCAGTTCAGAGAATGTGTTTGCTATGCATCGATTCTCGTATCTTTGTTTTGGTTTGTCTCGATTAGGCTGGATGCAGACCGGATACCGACCGATCGACTTTCTGTTAGGTTCACTGACAGTGTCACTTGTGACTGGTGTTTACATTGGCCAGTGGACCACTCGATCTGTGAACATCAATAAGCATTGTGCCATTATGCAAATGTGCGCGAATGTTATTTTTAGGGTACTGCACGTTGCATTGGTTTCGGTTTCGTGTCTCACTGTGACTAATCTTTCGCTGCCTTGCATCCATTATTTATGATTGGTCCACATGCTGAGCGGCTCCACTTGCTCACAATGCCAATTTGTATTTTCATTGCTCTTAATTTTAGTTGGTCGAGTCGATTGTCTCGACGGCTCACATTGGTCAGATCGATGAGTTGTGATTCTGTGAATGTAGCAACAGTGGGTCTAGTCTTGCAGTGGCACAGTGCTCGAATCACTTCGGTGAGTTTCGATCGAGATATGGCTTAGTCATCCTCTTGAGGAACAGTCAGCCACGAGATGGCCATATATTGCGATTCCTGATGGCGAGCACATTATACATGCATTAGCATGCATGCCACACATATGCCACATCGCTCCATTATGGTCACTGGTCGATTGCTATATTTGCACTTTCACTGCCCTAAGTCGACTAATTGGCATTCTGTGGCGCAACATGCACATGCCAACTTGGGCACTCTCTTGCCCTCCCAAGCTAGTCCTGTGGTGTTTGGTCTGTGCGCTTGACATTGATCACTGTGGTCCGCATTGCATTGAAGTATTGGCTATTAAATTGCCATCATCTTGTCTGCGTTCAGTTCGACTCGAATCGATCAATCTTCACAGCCACCTTAGAGGTATCTTCAGCAGCATGCACCATTCTATCGGACTTTGTCGGTCGGTGATTGTTCTCGGCCCATTCAGGTCATCATTGTGGAATGTGACCGAGTCACTCCACTTACCGAGCAATGCAACTCTGAATTCACACCGATCAGGATGAGAATGAAAGTGAAACAATCGGCTAATTGACCGACCACTCGCCAAACACAAAAGTTCTGCTCGTGTTCGCTTTCAAGTGCATTTTCTCGATGGGCTGTTTTATATTCTCACCGAAATAGAATCGATTCGGCACTCGGTACACTCATCAAAGGCTTTATGGCTCATTGATTCTGTTTTATTGCTGCGCCATTCTGTCGTGAATAGAATTTGTTCACTTCCAATTGGCTTTTCTACTAATAAAGTGTTCCATTCAATTGCATCAATTTTACTGAATTGAATTGAATTGACTCGTTTGATGGCGAAATGCACTACGACTTTTAGTAGTTTTTGGCGAATTGCGTCGAGTTCTTTGGCCTACTGTTGGTAATGTGTCTAGTGGAGTGTCTTCCTGTGTTGTGACAATGCTCGACAAACAGTTGGCAGTGCACAATCATTGCATTGCGCTCGTCACAGGGCGCACTACCGCAATTGTTCATTACCCGACTAATGGCAATGATCTTATGTTACTGTCTTAGTGCACTAGCTCGTTCACATCCACCGATTGTCACATGTTTGTCGCCTCCGTAGCGGTACTGCTCGTGTTCGGCAGACAGGCCATATTCTATACCAGCACAGCTTCCTCCAGACCTCCACCTAATTGCCTCACACTGACAAGTGATGCTGTCCGTGCAAGTCGAACCGTTATTTGCCTGTTTTATGTTTGCTTGGTTTGTTCTCTCTGATGCAATTGGATCTGTTCGTTCTTATCACTCAGTGTTTGTTTGTATTGTCACAATGTCTTCCTCTATTTGCGCACCAACAGTGTTATCTTGTTGACCGAATATTCGTCCACTTGTCTTTGTCGCAATCGCCCCATCCACACACTACAACATTCATCCCATCGACCACCACCCAACCTTAATTCATCACCAATTACGGGGACACAATTCATTCTGTTGGGTGATAGGTCAACTCATCGGTTATCGCTCTTTGAGATTGTTGTTCACAGTGGCATGTTTGCATTGCATAAGGCGTAACTCGTGCTGTCCGCAATTAGCCAATCACTGGGACAAGACATGTTGTGGATGTTGTGCAGCACTTGGTGTCCAGTGCTTTTCCGATTGAGTACGTGTCACAGATGTTATCGCACTCGCCACTAATTGACTAATCACTGAATTGCTAATTATTTATTATTATGGGCATTGTTTGTTGCATAATCGAATCTATTACGACGTTAATTGTTCTGCACTGTGACATGTAGTGACACATTGCCAATATTGAGTCTAATCAGGCAATGATTGTTTTGTTTTGTTTTGTTGGCATCATCAACTGACAGCATCCGAATTGTCCACTTCACGTTAATTCCTTGTGGTGCGCCAATTAGCAAACAATTAACGTTCACTTCTTCCTAGTCTTGATGTGACCGATTTGTCATTTTGTTCGTTTGTTTGTTTGTTTGTTTGTTCATCGAACTCGTTTGTCCCAAACTCCAATTGACCTTTCTTCTGGTTTGATCGTTTTCCTCGGTGAAATTTTAATTTAATACAATTTACGTTCGTCTGTATTCATTGAGAACTCAATCGTTTTCATGGAATTAGTGCTATTTGTGATTGAACTCCTTGTCGATACCATTGTTTTGCTGGTCAGTCGGGTCAAGTGATACTGCTGACCACATCAGTGTGAAATGTGACTTTTATGGAAATATTCATCAGTCCAGTGGCACAGTGGCCAATCACGGTTCTATATTAGTGCGCGTCACTATCGATCGATCGATAGCTGATCGATTAATTGGGATCGCTCGTCTCTATTTCCTCCTCGAGTTCTGTTTGTCTTGTCGATCTTATCTCAGCATCATTACTCGAATCGTAAACCAACTTTAGTATTTGACTTGGTTTACTTTTGCCTTATCGCCCTCTGTTTGGTTTACATTTCCATTTCAATTTCCATTTCAATTTCATCTGCTTTTAATTGCTCACTGCTTTAGATTCTCATTGAAGGATCAATCTGTCATATCATAAACCCTCGCTTGTTCAATGTATTTTTTCAATTAGCCCCGGAGAGTGCACTGACCACTGGTGACATTTGAGCAGTTAGGGCAGGAGTATGGGACGCCTGACCTTTATGCGTCGATTGATGAATTTATTTGATGGTTACTTTCATTGCAGTGACTTGATCGAGTTTAATTAGGTCCGTTGAATTGCACATTACATTACGATTATCTTTATATTCGCGATTATGGTCACTCGTAAAAGGGAATGTCCTATTTTCTTGCCAACCACAGTCAATGTTCGTCTTTGATATCAATTCACTTCGCTATTTGCTCACTCTCGCTCAGTCACCATTTTGTGTTTGCTCTGTCACTAATAAAGAAGTCACAAGTCCCACGAAGCACTTTCCATCGAGTGCTTTTATGTTGTTGACATCAGCTGCATTGGCCACCGATGTCCTGTTGGGTGTCTTTCCCCATGTGAGCTCAATCTCTGTCGAATAGCTGTGCATTTCACCTAAGCAAAGCTAACCTGCTGGTTTTCCTTGTGTGACTTCGAATGGAATGACGAATCAAGCGATACATCTGACACCTGTTGATAGATAGCACTTGCCTTACACCACTCACCGAGTGCTCTACTTGCTCGTCTTCTCATACCAGTGATACGTGTTAATGTTGCTTTATTATTTAGTTTAGTTCCTGAAGCAATTCTGTTGGTCTGTTGTCGGATGTTGACTCTGTCCATTTGGACCAAGTTGCGCTGCACAATAGTGCACCGTGGCACCATTGACCTGTCTATTATGGATTATATCCAACTGTCATTTGGTAATGTGTTGGACTGCAAGTGCACCACTTAGACCGCTAAGTTTTGTTCTCAATCAATCAAGTGCTGTTCGGTGTGTTGATTTGACTCGATCACTCTCGATTCGATCTTTATGAGTTTACGATCCGGGCGGCACTTGATGCTTGCTAGTACTGCAGTGTTGAGGTATCGTTTGAATTTGGCTGCTTTATTAATCACATTACGGACAACGATGATGATTAATAGAACGATTGTGGATTAGTGTTCTGTGTGCTGGATTACTCGGGTTCAGTGAGTGCTCCGATCGAATCGATGATGAATGGTTGATTGTTGCTTTCGGTTCGGTCCATTTCAATGCTCGAGACTCGAGTTGAGCATTGTAATGGACACGTGTTGGCACTGCAGTTCATGTTCTCACTTGCCACTTTGTTTGTGTTTCTCATCACCAATGCAATGATTCGATTAGTATTAGCAGGTTCGTTTGCGGTTTCTCGCATTGTGCCACTGGCCAGAGTGATTAGCGAAGACAATGTGTCGTAATGTACCGACATTTGTTCGTGTTATGTAAATGATCGACTCGTTTTGTGGCCAATTCGCTTCATTATCACTGCCATTTGCATGTTGACTCGAGCAAGTGCATATTGGCCGTCGATGGTGTGTTGCATCCTTCTAATCTTCCAATCTGTGAATTGTCCATTTTTGTGCAGCTGTGCAGTTGTTGTGTCATGTTTGTTTGTTTTGTCGATTCGAAAGGACAACAGTCGATTGTCGATTGGCGCCTCCTTGCCACGACATGACCCACAGGGCGCTATTGAACCTTTCGATTGTTCGCCAATTCATCTTCGGATCGATTGGCCCTGCATTGTTCGCGGTCTATCTTGTAATTAATCTAATTTTGTACTTCGGTCCACTTGTGTGATTGCCATTGCGATTGTTCTACTTGGGACAGCTTTCATTAATCCTCTACAGCAGTCATGACTCATGACTATGTTCAAGGTGCACCGATTCTGGTCGATCGCCTATCGACTATCGAAATGTTCACTAATTGTCGATTGATTGGCCTGTGGAGGAGGAAAGTTGTGACCAATCAATGGCCTGGCCAGTGGTCGGTGTGACTGCAGTCACATGGTTGTACGTGCCACTGGCCAATCGAGCCATTGGCGTGAGATTGCGCTGACATTGACAGTTCACATTCACAGACTGCTCCGTGGTGTCGTCGAGTTAAATTAATTGGCCCTATCGGCGTAATTGCACTGATACAATTGCAATTGCCACTCTACTTAATCTTGGCATCTCGACAAACTTGGACACTGTGCAGGTTGCTAATTGTTTACCATTTTCACGATGTTCCAATCACATCACGACAATCTTATGGAAAGAGAAATGGTGCTTTTGGTTCGAGCTCATTTCTCGATTCGAGTCCAAACACTGCGAATCGTTCTGTTCGCATCTTACACTTTGAATATTTTAATTAATTCGACGTGTCCTAGGAATTTATTCGATTTGCGATAAAGCCCGTGATCGATTGCCCTATCACTCGGCCCAGCAGCAAGACCAAGTGACCGATTGTTGTGCAGTGCTCGATTAATAACGGTTTGACACTAGTGCAGCCTGACACATTGCACTCATTGCCTAAGCAAACATGCTCAATTAGTCAGTCTGGCCGCGACCAATGTCCAGATTGATTAGCATTCCATCCACCGCTCCATCTACTTGTTCATTCACTAATTCTCTCTTTTATTTATTTGCAGCTTAATTTTGCCATCATTTTGGACGCATTCAAATTCCGTGGCAACCAATTAACGCCACTCGGACCGCAAAGTGCCAAGAAGAACGATTATCCCTACAGAATATATCATTGACTTGTGCTTGCTTGTGTTCGATACGATCTATGTAGAGTCGTACTGGGCGAAAGTATACACTAATTAATTACGAACAACAGTCATTACCAACGAATATCACTCACGTTTTTGGGCAACCGAGTGCAGTCGAAAGAAGTCACTTTTGCTTTCTCTCTCATCAAGTGCAAGTAACTTGAGAACTTTCTGGGAGAAGAGAATGTAAAGAGCGCTGGAACACTTGATGCACTATCTTGTGATTGGGTGTTCTGTCAGCTGTGGTCGTACACCTGGACACATGTTTGCCTGCACTTGGACTCGATGACGAGTGTTTTGTGCAGCAAGAAGGCTCATGTTTGCACGGTGCAGTCCTAATTCGGTTGTGCTCCCAATTGCCACTTTAACCACATTCCCCACGTTAACCACATCGAACACGTCCCGTTTTGTGCAGTTCGCTTCGTGTTTCTCATTCTCGCGCTGAGTTGCACTGTCATCACTTTGCTATTTACCTCAGTTTGCATCTGTTTGCCTCAGTTCTACTCCTGTTCGTATGGTGCTGCAGTGACCCTTGCAGAGACTCTGTCCTCACTCGCACCATGTCCTCAGTGGCACATTTTGACTGTGACAATGCTCAACTTGCTCTCTTGTGATTCTCTCTATGGAACGGAGAGACATTCATTGAAGAGGCAATTTCGTGCACACCAACAAGTCACTTGTTTGTGTTCGTGGTCGTCGTTTTGTCTGCACTTAGTTCGCAGCGAAACTTTCATCGATCTAAACGGCCATTGTCGCCCTCTCCATCTTGTGCATCGGTCAGAGTAACTCAACTCGAGTCAACGGTGAACGGATCCAGTCATTTTCACTGTCATCACACTTGAGGTCGGTGTCACTTAAGTGTGCCTCACTACCACTCACTGCATTCCGTCTTCCATTCTCTGTCCAGTATCACTCCTTTAATGGCCAATTCGTCAAAAATGGAAGCTCTAAATTCTTCCACAATTAGGCCATTTCAAAATGACGATTACGATTATTTGATTAATTGCACCGATCTAATTACCACATGTCAGGTGAGATTAATGTCTAATGATTTGCAATTTGATTGCTCATTTGCTCACTCAATGCACTTGTCTTCACATGCCAATAGGAAGCACTTCAAGAGAATAACTGCGACCCGACTTCTCAGGCCAGGTCAAATGACAATTCGAAGGTGCCCGTGGTGTGCCTCAATTGCGAGGACCACTCTTCCATTCGGTCACCCTCTTCAGCTGCTTCCAGTGGACTTGGCCTTTCACTTGAAGAAGATTCCTCACTGAAGTACTGCCATTCGGTGAGTGATTTGCGATAGATAACTTTTAGTGATAATTCTATTTCGGTACTACAGGACGAGGAGTTTTCCTCTCTGAACTCCACATCAGCTGAGAGCTTTTCCACGAAGGCCTTGGTGGCTGAATTTGTTGAATGGCTCGACTATGCGGAGAACCAGCTCGATTCTGTTTGTTATTGTGCCAAAATTGCCACTTCGTCCAGTGGCGCCGACAAGGCAATCTCCCGCCCAAGTGATGATTTAGCGGACTGCCACTCTGCCAACGATCAAGACGATAACTGTCTCGATGTCAATAACTTGGTGCTGCTGGATTGTGCCAACCGTGAAGAAACTGACGATGGTGTCAACGAACAGCGGAAGGTGGTAGGGCAAAATGTAGTCATTGATCAAGAGGAAGAGCAACTAGATGAAGAAGTCGACGAAGACCACGAGAATGAGTTCTACGACGACGAAGAAGCCGAGGAATTGATGATGTCTCTGCAGCTGCAGACCAAAAACGATAACCAAACCAGGACGAAATTGTGTCTGTCAGAGACAGTGGCCGATTGGAGTGTCATTTTGGCTCGATACAAAGTAAGTGCCTAATCTCGAATGTTAATAGTTCAAATGGTGGCAAATAGTGCCATTAGCCGCCTTGATTAGTGTCTCGGTTGGGTTTGCCTTATTTGAATAGCTCATTCAATCCAATGATTACGCTTGCTCAATCCTCTCGTGCATCATATTGACATTGCGCAGTGATACATCGAGTGCTGACTTGATAAATTGCATTTCTGATTAAACTGCCTCGCGTTGATCGACTTTGTTTGGCCGAATGACTTGCCGAATCATTTGCTATATTCACCAGGGCTCGTATTAATGAAAAAACTTATATTTATTTCTCCGAGAGGGCAGCACTACTAGAGTGACGGTCACCGTCTAAGTAGTGACTTGGGTCAGTGCTGCTTAACTTTTGCGACAATTTGTGGTAAGCTTATCATTGATGTATTGCAATTGGGTCGTTGAATCTTATCCCATAATTGGGCTGTCAGGATTTGAACCCACAATTGGGTCCTCAGAATTCAAACCCATAATTGGGTTGTCAGGATTTTACCCAACAATTGGGCTGTCAGAATTCTATCCCATAATTGGGTTGTCAAAATTTTACCCAACAATTGGGCTGTCAGAATTCTATCCCACAATTGGGTTGTCAGGATTCTACCCAACAATTGGGTTGTCACGATTCAATCCCACAATTGGGTCCTCAGGATTCTATTCCATAATTGGGTCGTAAGGATTATTTCCTACAATTGGGTTGATACCTGAGGATCCTGACAACCCAAATGTTGGTTTGAATCCTGAGGACACTATTGTTGGTTAGAATCCATCAACCCAATTGTGAGATAGAATCCTGAGGACCCAATTGTGGGTTAGAATCCATCAACCCAATTGTGGAATAGAATCCTGAGGACCCAATTGTGGGTTAGAATCCATCAACCCAATTGTGGGATAAGATTCAACGACTCAATTGCAAAATATTAATGATATGCTTACCATAAATTGTCGCAAAAGTTAAGCAGCACTGAACCAAGTCAATACTTAGACGGTGACCGTCACTCATGTAGTGCTGCCCTCTTGTAGAAATAAATATAAGTTTTTTCATTAATACGAGCCCTGATATTCACCGCTGCTTTATTTGTACTGATTGATAGAGCTAGAGCTGTGGTGAATTAATTAGTGCCTCTATCAACGTGGAGTCCAACGTGTTGTGAGTGCCTCGTACTTGTGGCTATCTGTTCGATTTGAAATACTTTCAATCTCGAGATGTCCACTGCAATGGCTCAATGCAAATGTTAGTTGGCATGTTTTGTCTTTGTCTGTCACTGGCACACGTTCAAAGAGAACTCTATTCTCTATTTCAGTACGGTGCACATCTTTGCACTGTGTGTGGCATCGGTCAATGCGGCACACTAGTTTTTGTTTCTAATTGAGCACATTTGCTCTATTAATGGCCATATTGTGTTTGTTTACCTTCTCAATTGGCAATTGGCGCTCCTCTGCTATCGCTTTTTGTTTTTGATTCGATTGGCTTTGTCTTGTTCAATTCAAGCCGACATTCGATGTATTTTGTTTTATCTATTTCCGGGTGACGTTTGTCTGCTCGAATTGTGTCTGTGAGCAGTGAGATGACATATCAATTCGGCAAGGTGGTGCGAGCAGTGGCCTACCGACACTTGCACATGACCTAACATGTTCGCTCCTAATTATGATCGCAATGTCTCCCATTCATTTTTATGGCCATCCTTGTGGCAGTTCTGCTTAATGTCAATGTAATGTGAACTGCCACAGATGATGGTGTCCTATCGCACTGGTCTGTCCAATGTCGCCGCCACTTTGCATTTTACTTTCGCTCTCGCTTTGTTCTTGTGAACTGTTGGCGCGTTCGGTCGAAAATAACACTTAGGACTATTGCACTTGTTGCTTGTTAATGTCTCAGTCGAGTCAAGGCTTTCTCGGTTGAGTGTCACCTCAATGCAGTGAAGGGAACTGAGTGACGCCTGGGCACTATCCCCGTCATGCAGACCGGTCGCATTCTCGTGTTTAGCAGACTGCTACTGCGAGAGAACTTTCACTTGTGTCGACACTATTCTTAGATAAGACTCGCACAGAATTAGCACTCGGCTTGTCTGATCTGATTCGGAATCCGTCACTGTCGACACATTGGTGCCATTTCCGTGATCATCTCCAAGTGTGATGAGTGCTGGCCAAACTAAGTGGCGCGTGTGTGGCCTCGATGACACGCTCTATGAGACATTTGGTTTGCGTTCCAGTGTACTGGCTCGGTGCGATTGATGATGATTGTGTCATCCATCGAAAGTGTTCTCTAATTTGACTCATTTGCACTCAATTCTATTAATTAGATTGCTCCTTTGTGGCACATTTGTTCGATGTGGTCGGCAATGAAGTGGGCAGCCACCGAATCGAGTATAAATAGAATTCTATCGTCAAGCGTAATTTTGCTGCAAACTATGTGTTTCTTTGATGATGGCTCACACAGATTTATTGCTTTTATCTTTATGATTGCAATTAGTGCACTAAGCCCGCCGATTGTGTGCACGCACTAATTAGACAGATTCTAGCGCACCACACTACAACATCTGTGACCCATTCCATGTGAAGCATTGCCACAACAAAGGTCCCATTCATTGGCTTGGTCTATTTTTCAGCTTTTAATCTCTTTCCTTTCTTGATTCTGCCCATTTCGGTGATGTAATAAATAGACAAAGTGATGAACTCATTTTGAGGACAGCCCGAGCTGTATTGAAACGATATAATCAACACCTCTGCTTGTGGGCTGTCGCATTCGGTCTCGAGTTGATCAGTGATCAGGCCCACGACACCGACGTCGACTTGAGGTGACGATTGCAACGAAACGATTTGCCCCAAATTTTCACCAACCAACGAGTCGACACTATCGAACTGAGCTGAACTCGTTTATGGGCTCGAACAATTGGCACTAATAGTCTAATGGTTTATTGGTAATGGGTCTGCCCGGCAAATGTCAACTTCGAATGGTTTCCTCATCTTCCTTTATCGATTTCTCACTTTGGACAATCTTTTGTTTGCCTTGGTGCGTTGCGCATTTGACTGCTCTCGTACGTTCAGTTGCACGAACTCGTTGAGTTAACCTTTACGAGATAATGTCTGCACAATGACAGGCAATCGATCCAATGACGCCAATTTGCGGTCATTTGAATCGAACCAGACTGAAAGGTTAACTCATCTTATCTCGATCTATGCACTCGGCAATCGGTGGATAATCCTTGTCATTCAATCACTGATTTGATGTCGATTTGATTGATGGTCGAGTGTGTCGAGTACCCACTGGTGGGCCATGGTGGTGCATGGCCAAATCGGTTACAAATGAATTCTATAGAACAATTTGCATGTATACCCAGTGGGTATACCATGTATTACCCACTCCCGTCCACAAGTGTTCGACAATGACACGCTTTATTGATGGCCACTTTTGTGTTTGCATACGATTAGCTTGCATTCATGCCTTGTCGGTCTTCAGCTTCACTAGTGTTATCTGTGCTGATTTGTGTGCTCGATTCTGTGACCAATTGCTAGTCACTCACATTCCTGTGCAGTCGTCCTTAATGAATTCTATTTGTAAGCATCCAGTAATGAATGGTCCCATTTTTCACTGCCCATAGCCTTAATTTAAACTGTCGGTCTGTGTGCTGCAGTGCCTTCCAGTGGAGCCCCAAGTTTAGCAATTTGATTTTAAAATTGATTTCGTTGCGGACTTATTGGCCGACTGACTGAATGTGCTCTCTCAGTAGTCGTGCGCGATTAGTTCGATCGGTCGAGGATTACAACTGGCCCGTTTGCCATTACAGTGAGCAGTGGTGAGCCGATTGATGTACTAGGCGCATTTCCATGTCTAAATCCAATTTGCGATTATCCCTACTCAATGACTGAATGACTGTTCGCTGCTAAGCTCGAGTCACTTGCTTGCCTTCGCCTCGGCTGGTGTCAGTGTCTGTCTGGGCAGGTTGCAATGCGTAAATAGTCTATTACTAATAGACATTTAGACCAGTGAGCCACTCTCGACATCGCACTGTTCGCACTACGTGTGCCTTCATTGGCATCTGTCCATAATTTCCTCATTGGCACCTTTAATTGTGGTTGCAATCAATTAATATTGCACTTATTTGTGCTTATGCCCATCGCTTTCTCCCCTTTGTCCATTTGGCCACTAAAAAGCAGTTAAATTGTCTTTGAAGGCTTTATTGCCCTTTAATAGCCTAATTATTGGCTTAGTCTTTCGGACTATATTTTGGCTCATATCATTTATCAACGCGTGTCTATTCACCCACCGACCTGCTAATCTACTGTGACCAATCGAGGAAATCCCTGGTCATTGAACACTGGTCAATGAGTTACTTTACTGTCCTGTTTAATAAATGTTTTGCAAAAGAACTTCATTTTCAGTGATATATGTCAGCTTTGTTTGTCATGTTGTCGTGTAGAGATGAGCGAGTAGTTTAGTTGCTATGTTTGCTGTTACCCAAGTTCAGTGCCATTCTGTGAGTGCTAATGACGTTCTGGTAGCAATTACACAATTCTCCACAGGTAGTGTGCTAATGCTTTTGTCACTGTCGGTCAATGCTTTGTTGTGCTTTGTAGTACCACATTAGTGTTGATTAATTGGCCCATTAGCATCGTTTGTGTATTGTTTGGCTTTGTCGACATAATGACCACCACTTGACTTGTTGTCTACTGAAGTGTTCGCTTCACTGGCAATATATATTCGATTCTCTCGAGTAGTGAACGTTCGTGGGGTCATTTGTACTGATTGCCCAGTCGAGGGTTTTATTGTACTCTACAGAAAGAGTTAACCTCGTCAGTATCAATCTTGGTACACAATTTGCTCTCCATTGCAGCACCATTATCGCCAGTGCCAGTATGTACACATGTGTGCATTGGTATTATCACGACCCATTTAATGGCGTGTTGTGTCACTCATTGGTCTGTCTGATCGAATCTCTCTAGGTCGCAGTAAATGGACACCAATCGATGGACCACCTGCACTAATCCGACCTATTAGTCACTCGTTCTGGTGCAACTCGATCAGATGGGTCTCGGTTGTTTGGTGTGTTGTTATGTTGTGTTGTTCGGTACACATGTGCTGATTAGCCCCCATTTCAGCTTACACTGACCCACCGATGCAGCTTGTGACTTTGTCGGCACTCTTCCGCCTTGAGAGGGTTACTGTGTAATTGGTACTATTACGAGTGGCCATTGCTTTGCCAGACGATAATTGCCTGTCTATGAACTACTAATGAAGGTTTGCTATTACTACTATGTACTGCTCACTAGCAATCTCTCTGGCCGAATATCTAGATAGATGCACACAAGCCCACTTGGCACGATGGCCCACTAGACTGACACCTGATTTGTGTTGCATGCTCGTCCAGTATTCCTCCAGTGACCGAGTTTAACTCATTTATTCCTCGATCATTTGTGCCATTAGTTGGGAACCTTATTATCGGTATAACTTATCGTTAGTGGTAGAATCGAGGCCCACTGTGCAATCGATTCAGTTTCAATTGGCCGATGATGAATGGTCATTTTCATTTGGCATCGCAATTGCACTCAGTTGAACAACAACTGTTGGCTCGCATGTAGTGCATGCAATGGCATTAATATTAATCAATGGACAGTGCAATTATGTGTCAATTAGTGATTATTAAGTATGCATCGATGGCACTGCAAATGTACGAGGACGACGCGGGCACTTCAATCGAGTTGGCTTTGCTGTGTGGTCAGTCTTGTTTGTTCTGTCATCGCTTTCTATATTTGTCTTGGTGCGTGGACAGATTGCCACTAACAAGCCTGTTAGGAGGTTAGCATTATCATTGCTAATACATGAACCGATGCCAATTTGACCCGAGTCCAGTCCTTGATGACAATGCGAGCAATACCACAATACTGCAATACTAGTCTCATCTCTCTCACTTTTCTCGTTAGATCGTTCATATCTCTTTCTTGGAATTATCTCGACATTTCTTTGAACGTGCTTGTTGGTTGTCTTTTTATAGATTTGCATTTGTTGTTAGTGCTGACCGCACCGGCACTACCCGACTTGGCCTCTGTCTAATTGATCTCGGTTGGTCGGTTGGCCTATTGCCAGTTATGCTCATCTCTGTGCTTCATTTGACCATTGTTGCTCAATGAAGTCTTCTTTATTATTATATTAAGGCTAATCGTGTTCTCAGTTTGGTTGAACATGTTTGCAAGAATATATCAACAGTTGGCAATACCTTTAGGCCAATTGTGATTCTTTGTACTTTACAAGGAAACTCAAATGACTTTGTGACAGGTCACAAAGTCATTTGTTGCTGCGCAAACGTTTCCTTGTAAAAACCCCCCGTCGGGTGAGTTCAATAGTCCAATTCATAAATTAAAAGTTTAGAAAAACAAATAGAGTAATTTGATCGAATGCATGTGTCCTACTGATTGGATGCATGTTTGTTAAGGTTTGGTTGGTGTTGATTCGAACCTTAAGTAATATATGATTTCTTGTTTAGAATCGAAACTTTAGATCAAATAGTGATTTCCGGAACATGATGTACAGAAAATAAAGTAATAGGCAAAGTTAAAAAGCTCGAGTTTGTGAAATTATTCTCTTTTGCATGCATTTGTATGATAGTAATTGGTGACAGAGTTGCAGTTAGTGCAACATGTATTTTATTTGGTTTGTTCAATCATAATAGACAAAAAACGTTTTCCTTGCGATTGTGCCTTTCCTTCTTAAACTGGGGTGATTCAAAAATCTCATTTGAGTTATTTCAAGCAGAAACTCTTGTAAGTTGTGATCGGTGTGGTGGATGGAAAAAGAGAAAATGACAGAATTGAATTTAACAAAATAATTGTTTAATATTGATTTTGTGAATTGCTCAAATGATCAGAAACCGAATAATAAATATAGACTGATAACAGTGATGTAAGAAGTCGTACTTTTGGAAGAGCAACAACTTTGTAGTAGTTATTGTTCCTTCGGACTCGAGTTTGGCATTTGACTATTTGATGTAGGAACTGGCGATTTCACGGCAACTTACCTTAGACAATCTTAACTTCAAAACCGGGCTAGTTCTGATCTGATCAAATTATTTTTGAAATTCATAATTCTACCGAAATCCAGAATTTTTATTCCAGAAACCAAGTCACTTGTTGTTCTTGTACTGACCAGCATTGTAACCTTAGTAATATCGGCACAATAGCCCACACGAATGAGGTACTCAAAGAAGGCGGATAACTAAATGCGGGTAATGTCCACCAGTGCAGATTTGAAAAACATTGAACTTGTGGCTACATAACACACCAAACAATTAGTAGCCAACAATACGTTGGAGTAAGTTTGCAGCTGTCACCAACAACGAGTCCGAAAACATATACAGTACATATATGTATTATACACCAAACGTGAAGATATTCATTCAAATGACATATTTTGAGCATTCACGAATCAAGGCAATAGAGGATAGTTAACCAAATCGCTATAATCTGAAATAATAAAAGTCTCTAGAAAAACAGGATTATTTTAGAATTAGTAAAATATGTCTGTTTTACCAATTGGTGAGTCTGTGAGTGAGACCAAAATCTGTCACAGACTGTCTGTGAAGAATAAAATTGAAATATTTCATTTTGTAAATTGACGAGAAAAAGATGGCGATGACTAATTAATTTCTTTACAACGAATCTCTTCAGGCTATTGAAGTAAAGCTTTCTTTGATGTTTCGTTTATACTTGGTTTCGGTGTCAAAACAAAAACAAAATGGCAAAACACATTAGAAAGGAAAACTGAAAATAAAGATATTCACATAGTGATCATGGTTGATGATTGAATGATAGATGAGGCAAATCAGTTGAGTGCTAAGTTGAATAAATCTAGGTTTCTGATTCTGGAGTTGCTTGTTTGTGCAAGTTGCAATCAAGTTATTTGCATCAAAACAAACCAGCGTGTTTAACTGAAGCTGTCATGAGAAAGCACACTGTCATACTCGCTCGGCACTAGTGCACTAGTGCAGCTGCAGAGAAATATCAAAACGCACAAATCTAGATGATTTTGAAAGGAAAGGTTCTTGAGCAATGTGTTACACTCTTGTGGCCAATAACCATACAATGTAAAACAAACATACCAAACACACCAATCACATTGCTAAGTAGAAGGGCGTTCTTCGAGGAGCTCAATAGATTTGGATGAGTTTGGTAGAATTTGATGAATTCAACTCGTTCGTGGTGATTTGGTTGACACGTGCATTTAGATAAAAACAAACGCAGGAAAAAGAGAAATTCAAAACAATTCTCAACTATTCGTGCACGGGGTGCCTGCATTGCCAGAGCGAGAACAGCTGACATTTGTAAACAAAGCATGTATGTGGTAAATTACGCTGGCGTACTCAGAAGATTTTATGGTGCCTCTGCCTTTCACTGTGTAAATGTAATATGACACACATCAGTAAGGATGGCCTTCTGCCTTCCACTGCGCTAACATCCGATCAATATGTTTCGTCCCACTTTTGCCTTCCACTGCACTTTCATCCGATCAATATGTTTCGTCCCATATGCCTTCTACTGTATATTACAGGGCGTGTACCCTTACGAGCCTTGTAATATTAGTATATAGTGATATATCAAAGAGTGCTCCCTTGTGTGTGAGTGAGTTAATGTATTTGTGCTTGTGTGTGGGCCTCATTGGCACAGTGCACTAGTCTGTTTGACCATTTGTTGGTAAATACACTCAGAATTTCACCAATGACTTCCACAGACCGACAGGAAGTGAACAATATGGAACGAGTCACTGTCTTTGTGCACACTCCGCCTGTACATCAATGACCTTATCGAAAGCAATCTGTCCCTATGTCAATCCACTAAGCTATGATTAGTGCTACTGCCATTCTAAATATAACTCGATTCGATTGATTAACTAAATATAATCACTTCTCGACAGATTATTTTGCTTTAATTAACGCTTTGTATGCTTTTATGGCCATTCTTTGTGCCACGCGATCATGCTAATCCGCGTCATAAGCAATTTGTCGATAATTTTAGAATCATCTCTCGGTGCTTTGTCTCCACTGCACCGTCCACTATCTCCAGTGGCTAATTGTCATGTTCTCACTTCGGCTCAAAACATTCACAATTTGCGGTGCAGTGACCACTCTGTCACAATCATGTCACTTTCTCCTTTACCTCTCATCAATGGTTCGATGTCCTCTGATGGTCATTCTAACAATATTTAACTTGCTCTTGCCGTTTCCCTCAATGTCATTTTGGTAGCATATTTGAGTCAAAAGTTGACTCTAAACAAATATTTCTTCAATGAAATGTTTATGAAACTACTCCGCCATCTGGTGGAGACACGATAAAACGATAGTAGCAATCAAAAGCGATAGATGGCGAATTCGTTTTCTCAAACATTCTCAGCATGTCAGATTTGCTCTGAATGCTTTAAACCGGTTATAACATTTATCTGTCTTATTTGAAATATCATACACAGGATGGCGCCAATGTTTCACTGTAAATTATTTCATTCGTGTTTAGTTGGACAAACTGAAACTGAAACAGTCGAGCATTAGACACTTGGCATTACATTTCGATTTATGGTATTCTAATGGACACACCAGACAATTGGTGACAAAACAAACGACTTGTTTATTGGGTCGAAAAGTTATTGGTTTTGGTTTGGCCTACACGCCAATGACCACCCTTCTCATTGTGTCTATTTACATTTATGGGACAATGAGTGTCTGAATGTGTACAATGTGAACTGATAGTAGCACATGTAGCATGTGACTCGATTTGGCTCGAGATGATTTATACATTCTCATGACAATGCCCTGTGAATCACCTTGCAAATACGGACTCGACCTGATGGCACTGTCAGTGACGTTCCCCACTGTCGGCCAATGGAGATGACTCCAATGGGTGGAGAATGGATCGCTGTCCAGTTGTTGGTAGACTGATTTGACCAATTGATGCCTGTCAGTTGGCACCTTGTCTTAAACGGGGCACACTTGCACGACCTGAACCACGTCACACTATTGGCCAATTAATAGCTTATCGTTTCGTACCGGGAGCCACCACCTTGCAAACACCTGGTATTGTTCTTGGCTCGGTGGCCAACTGATTTGTATGTGTGCAAGTGGAGATGTGCAACGAGCGAAATTATCCAACCACTGTTGTCGACTGTGGTTGCCACTGGTGGCACTACCGAGTACGAGTGCACTGTCAATGGTCTTTCACTGGATTATCCCGGGCGCCATTTGTGTCAACATACAAATGGTCGCATCCGAGCTTTGTCCAACATGGTCATTACGACTCGGCATTGGTCATTAGGCGAATCTGTCGCTTAATGTGCCATTGTTTTTGCTTGCCATTGTCGATCTGTTTAGATTTGACATCAACTTACAAGTTGCCACTTGTTGCTGCGCCAAGAAAGCACTGAGAAAGACCTCAGCTATATAGCACTAACGCTTGCACCTTGTCTCACTTGCAGTGGTCGTGTGTTGCAGTGTTCATTTGCGTTCGATTGTCCAGTCAATGCAAATGTATCATTGTGCGAGTCTCACTTGGTTTGCATCGCGCCTTTTCACCATTGGCAGTATGTGACGCTTAATTATAACGTTTGCCTCTCTGTCCATTGGTCCTAATGAAATTATCACATGCCATTGTTGTTCATTCCTAATTGGCCTCATGCTAGTGCACTAGCGAAGTGCAAAGCGGCACTATGCCATCATATCAATTGTGATGTGTTGTGTCTTGATTTAGTCGTTCAATCTGAACCGAACAAACATTCAGACACAGATGTAGACACAAGTTCACCTTGAGAATCGATCGACGTGCGTCTTTTCTTTTCTTTATTCAAAGATCTTTCGTCTGTTGTAGTGAGAGGTTCCAATTTCAGTTTCTCTCGACGCCTTTGGTTTGTACTTAATTAAAGAGCTAATGAACCAGGCGATAATTAACGCTCGAACAGAAATGATCATTTGTGGGCGTTCGTCACTGTCCGTTCGTACACGTTTGTCGTCTTTTGGTGTTGTCTGTAGTTGTGGTGTTTCCTGTTGTACCGCTGTTGGCGTACAATCGATTGGCCACAAGTAATGATCGACTCGATTGGCGAAGGACTGATTGGTGTCTCGGCTTGCTTCCAGCCAACACTTACTTCTGTCTTCATCGATTCTTCCTCCTTCCACCTTTGTTGGTGAATTGTCTTTCTCACTCACACACAATTGATAGATGTCAGAATGACTTGTCGAGTAAGTAGAATTGAAAGGGTGCACAAACGCACTAATGCACTAATGGTGGCATCGTCCAGTGGCAATCGAGGGATCGGCAGAATGTGCCAACAAGAAGGGGCTCGTTGTGTCAGTCGGCGTGATTTGGCAACGTTTTGGATAGTCGTCGAGTCAGGCCGAACAGAACAGAACAGGTCTACCGAGCGAAAGGGACAAGAGAGTGATTATTGAAAGTGACCTTCACTGACGATCAACACTCAATTCTGCTCACTGCAATCCTTTCATCTCCTTCATCCCATTTCATTCGCTCGTAATCGGCATCATTATGACTCGCTGTGGCTAATAATGAAGTCTCCAATGGTTTGTCTAGTGGCGAGTCTAGTCTTTGCCTCGCTCTATCATCATCGAGTGGCAGAAGTGCCTTCACCACTATGGTCACTCGCCAGTGGCATGTCTCGCATTGTTTGTGCCTTGGTGGTAAGGTTGCAATAATGTCGTAACATTGACGTTAAGAGCATTTTTTCTAAAACTAGCCCTCTCTTGGTGTCTGGTTTTGTTCAATTGGATTCGCTTGAGGTCCTTCACATTTAGTCCGAACCCCTTAGAACTACCGTCAAGTCGTCTCTGCCGTGGTCATGATCATTATATCACCTTGAAATTACAATGCGATGAACTCACTTGTTGCTGACACTGGAAGGCAAGGGTTAAGCGTTCGAAGCATTGTTATGCTCGGTTGTACTTGGCTCATTCTTCCTGGCTAAAGTGTCATCATCATTATACCAGTGTGAGGTCAATGTAACCCTTGCATGTCTTTCCGTTTGTCCATCCGTCTGGTTGTCGATTATAATATTTTGCACATGCATCAACCAATAGTCAATCAGACCTATTATTGCCTGACAGGCACAGTGCTCTTTGTTGCTGTGCAATTATAATGGACGCCATTTGCACTTGCTTTCGCTCAATTGATCGTTGCACAGCTGCAATCTATTGCAACTTTCATTGTCTTGTGTTTGAGTGAAGTGAAGTCTTAGGATGGCTTCATGATCAGCATTCTCATCGACTGCTCAATCCGTCTGTATCGAGGATAGCGCGTTCACTTAGCCGTTTGCTCTTGGCTGCCTCATTAGCAGCTCTTACTGGACGCACACATTGGCAAACACTCCTTATTCACATTCATACGCATCCACTGGGCATTGTTCGGTGCTTGTGTTTGTTTTGCACTGGACCTATTTATAACACGAGATGACCATTGCTGCCCTTTGACAGACCAATCTGCGATTTACGGCCAAGTAGCATAGAGGACACCTTATCATTGCATTGTTACTATTTCTGCCTGATCTCATCGGACGCCTTACCCTTTGGTTCGCTCTATTGGTCTTGCATAAAGCGAGCATCTGTCAATGGTCACTGGTGGCTCTATTTGTGGCCAACCACCATTGCTTCATCTGTTGGCTTTCTCTCTTTCTCCATATCTCTAAGCATCGTGTTTTGGTCAATCTCACCGAATCGTTTGATTTATGTTTTCCTTTTTGGTATTTCTCCGCTTCTCTGATTTACAATGGAAATTTTGCATTTTGCTTATGACTTGGCGCAACTCTAAAGTTCTGAAGGAAGCGAACTTATTTTAGGAAATGGAAACGTTTCCCAAATGCGTTGGGCTCGAGTCGGTGGCACGCGATTGCGGTTTATATTTGGCTGTGAATGTATTGCCAATCGATCGGGACATATAGATTAGATGTGGAGATGTGCTTCGGTGGCAATTAGCGCCATTGATTGCCATTTATTGCTGCTCGTAATGGCACTAATTGCTATCGTTAATTGATATCGCCAATTTGGAACAATCACTGCTCAGTGCTCACCGTCCAGGTAGCTCGGTTCGATTGTTGTGTGGTGTGCACCAATCAGCAAACGGTATTAACGGTAATTATGATGCTGCTGGCCACTTGGCTCGGGACATTTTGACTTATTGCCACTAATTGCTCATGAGGACGGTTGCTCTGTGCTCATGGCGGCCATCCACTCACCCAACGAACTGATGCGGCGACGCCAGTGGACCATTGGCTATATTTGGGCCAAAAATAGACTCGAATGCGACCAGTCTCGCGGCTTAATTGCCTTTTAATATTTCGATCGATGTTCGGCAAGGTAATCCTATGCTCGTGTCTGCCTGCCAGCCTCATCCTTGGCCAGTGGTAATGCTTGCGCACCTCAACTGAGTGGTCAATTCAATTTCCATAATCTAATTTGCTGTAATATCGCTCATTTTGGTGATAATTTGACTTTTAAATACGTGTATGCATTTTCAATGCTCCTTGCTGGTGCACCAAAATAGCTTAGTCGCCCTAATGGGCGCATTGATTCCCATTTATTAGTCAATTTGCGCGCGATTAACCAATTCGATCGCTTTGTTGTTGTTTCCTTGAACGGTCGATGTCAATTGGCCACTATTTATAGACTCATCCAGTCGATCATGCCTGCGATGTGAAGCACACACGAGAATGACTTATCACTTATGCTTTACTCTACACAATAATTGAATTGTGTGCATCAATTTGCCAACTCGAGTAAATCAATTCGACTTTGTGTCAATGCTAATGGTTCATTGATGAACTTGGTTCATGTGCGAACTTTTCTCCCTTATTGTTTATCGTTCCATCGACCACTGAACTTGTATGCAATATGTACATATATGTATCTCAAAAGTGCAATTTGTCCCAAACTCGTGCCAAAGTGCGTTCATGTCATATAGCCAGTGGCCGCACAATGATTGAACCTTGTCACAATAATTTTAATGCGTAAACTGCTTGTCTCCCGTTGAGTGCTCTTTGCACGTGATGACAGTCGTGTTGGATGTCCGCTCAACAGGTGTGCAGCATTGACTCGTTGGTTCGGAATCAATATTCAGGTTGAGTTAGTGTGTCACTATGCCAGTGATGGAAGGAATCAAAGGCGACATTCAACAACACAGACCAATCGATTGATGATGCTCACTGACTACACTGCCACCACTGTGCCACTGTGCTCACTCCAATTGGATTAGTGCCACGAAAGGAGTCAAGGATTTCTCGATTGTCTTGTCCGTTTGCGTTCAATTGTGTTGCGTTTGGTGTTTCGTCACGTGTCATTCGGCAAACGACTTTGTGTAATGACAAGTCATAACACGTGCCACTCCACTTGTTCCACTTGCATGGACACATTACCTGTTGGTAACTACTTGTGATATCGCTTTTCACTTACCACACTGTCCACTTTATACTTGCCACTTTGCACTAGTGACAATGTTGCACTGGACTGTTCGGTTGAGCTCGAATTGAACTGAGATCAGGAGATTCACCGAACATTGAATGTCCATTTGGCTGGCTCACTTTCGCTGTTTTCACTTACATTGTATCAAAGGAACACTATTTATAGAGTGAATTGTCATTGCAATCATTCCATTCCATGGTGGCATCATTCTGGCATGATGCATCAATCGACATTTGTCTAGGCAATTACGGTTTGTCGTAATAGAATCACTGCTTAATGACGGTTCTGTGGAGGACCATAATGAAAGAATTGATGAGCTGCCGCCTTGCTTTGTTCTTCTCTCACTCTCTCCCTCTCTTTCCAGTGACCATGCTAATTCGTTTCTGTCTGACTCTATTGGGCAATGTGCCCAATCGATCAATTCGTTTGTCCATTCGGCTTGGTGCCTCGCACCGCAAAGTATTAATTGTCAGGTTAACTTTAACTCATATCAACCTAACACAATCTGTCAGTATCACTGGGCTTGTGGCTCATTTCTTGCTCGGTTATTCATACGAATTTAGCCATAGCCTTGTTTTGTGTAAATTCTCACTAATTTGTCTTGCTTCACGTTCACTCCACATGTCCGCCTTGGTATTGCTTTATCGATGTGCCCAGCTTGGCACAAGCATAATTTAACTTTTTCGCCTTTGTTTTGCTCACATTGAATTAACCTTTAACCTTTGCCCACGTTGTTCAAGGAAGTTATTTGCCGACTTGCTGTTCCGACAATTAAAGTGAAATACTTCTCAGTGTTAGGCTCAATTTGTACGATCTGCAGCAAGGTGGACTAATTAAGCCGGATTCAGTTCCATTAATTAACTAATGGTCTATAGTGGCGGGGTTGTCTGTTTGAGTGAACTGCTGAGTACAACAATGAGGAAGCGTTGAGTTGCCTTTTTTGGGACCTTTCTCTCGCCTCCACACTTGCTCTTTGACCTCCATGTCAAAATGCGTCGATACCGTTTTATTTGTGTCATAAAAGCCAGAAAGGCAATATAATCGCTTAATCGACATTTGTACTGACACTAGAGTCACGCAATTAAATGCCATCCCAGTGACCGTTATACGTTATAATCTATTCTGTTTGTGGTACACCAATGGCGTCAGTTGTGTGTTCATTTCGCACGTCTTCAGTCCAATCATGTACAACAAGTGAATTTGATTAGCATTCGGTAATGCTCGTGACACATGTTCGCTGCCAGTCGAGTGGCGCGCCAATGGCACAGGAAACTGTGGACATCAGTCGGGAGTTGTGAGACTTGTAGCAGTGACTACATTCGTTTCCTCTGCTAATTGCTCAAATTGATTGTCTCCTTGCGTTCGTGCTCAGGACCAATGTAATGTGAGACACAATTCGCACGTCTCGAGCAAATTAATTCGCTTTTTTATTTGTCTGTTTATGCTCGTGGCTTTGTTTCATTTGTGTCTCATTAGACCACTACTTCTTTTGCCACAAACACACATCACGCTGCATTTCCTATTGCCATTCAGAGCAGTTCCATTTGTTGGCCACTTGACTTCAGTCTACTTGTTGCTGTTCGTGTCATTTATGGCCCCTTCTAATCGATTCTTGTTCCTAAATGTGAGCTTTCGGCCGATTACCGAATGGTAATGGAGCCAATTGAGTTATTATGCCATGGTGGCAAGACAAATACTAATTGACCGGTGTGCCATCTCGTTGGTCATTGAAGTTATTGTGGCTCACTCAGAATTGTGATTAATCGAATCGAAATTGAATTGTCCGGGTGAGTGAGTGAGTGAGTGCCGCACGCCGAGTGCACCATAGAGGTGATTCGCTAGGCGAGATATAAATAGCAGCTAGTGGTTCACTGTTTTGGATGCTATGCAAAATGTTACTGTGCTGTTGGATGCATGCTGGCAACAAAGGCAACTCCTAATGGCGATAATAACAATAGCAATAAACGAAGATGCTAATTCTTCCGCCATGTTGGGCACTTCGATTTATGATTTGACACTTTCGTTTTGGCCAGTCACTCGGTCGGTATTGTTGCCACTTGTCTGTTCCGTATTGGGGCATGCAACAAGTGAACTTTATCTGGGCGGCTGTGCCCGCACAACCGAGCACACGAGCTATGAGTATATTTGCATTGGCTATCATCTACCGTTACACACTATTTATAGACGCATCTTCTTGATCGCCATTGATTTGATTGATTTGCACGCCGACCAATCTGTCCGATGCAAATTGCTCTCTCTCCACATACACACACATACGTACACTGTTTTGATTCTTTCGATTGCGTTATTATCTTGCATTGTATCGAGTGGCGAGAACAAGTTCGTTCGATCGATTCATCCAGATATGGCCCACGAGATGAATATTCTCAAGTGATAATGACGAACTAATGAAAGTGTTTCCATTGCTTCCCATTAGTGCATTCCACTAATGGACTCTGTCCATATTAACTATGGACCACACTATAATTAGTGAGCGAAAGCCAATCGATGGGCTCTTCCACTTGAGCGACGTAACTCGAGTCATTTGATAACATTTGATAACATCCAATCGAACACTGCAGTACTGTTCACTGCACTATCATTGACCGAGTGCTACTATTCACTCATTCGGTGCCAGCAATGACATCCACTCTATCTGTCTTTTGCGTCAGTGACCTCTTTTCATTTGTTCGAGTCTAAATGTCATTGGCTTGAGTGTGTCACATGATAATGATGGTAATGATTCTTCTTTAGTGGTCCCGTTGCCTCGATCATTTATTTTTTGAATTCATCAAATTCATATCGAACGATATTGATTGATCGATATTGAGGCGGACATGCAGTTCGATAGTTGCCACTGTGTTTGTTTTAAATATTGTCTTGTAGCCAATTAATGAGCTAATTTGCAATAGAACTACCGACAAATATGCTCAATAAAAAAGCTTTTACTGACACTTTGTCTTTTGCGCATCACATGGTGTCCTAATTGGTGAATTTGTCATTATCGGTTACTTTCACTCAGTGCGCATCTCTTGGAGCAATCACGAATTGTGCCAAGCAGGAATGCATTAGCTCTCTTGGTTAATTGCACTTCTCATTTCTAGATTCTCTGCAGACAAACTGCAAATGATCGTTGGCCTAAATTCGATTCCGTCCGTCAGTGTGAATATTTCCATTGCGATTTTCTCATTTGCATCGGCAAGTGTTTGACATTTTAATTGACCTGCCGTGTATGAATCAAAGTGAAGTAATGATTATTCGCACGTCTACTTGTTCGTGTGTGCGTTGAATTATTACCGAATCGAGTGGTCACTGGCCACGGAATACATCTTCATTGATTGAACATATTCACCGCACACTATATCTATATCTATTGCTATTTGTATTGCCCGTGTGATTATGCTCACATTCGGAATCTGTGTGCACATAATTAACGACACCGAATGACGCGTTCTCTCATTGTGTTCATTAATCCGTAGATTTATGGACTGGTCGGGTGATTTACAAGTGGTTTGTTTGAACCGAACGTACCTTCCAGCGCATGTCAGATGGTCAATGTAAATCAATAGCTTTGCCTGATCGAATTTGCTTGATTTGTGCTGTCACTGGAGGAGTTAGAAATTATCAGTAATTGAATTGAGTTGCCACTTGTCACACTGGTCTCGATCGGCACTGTTGCCTTTGTGTTGTGCCAGAGCGAAAGTAAACGTTATCTAAACTGTTCTAATCGCTTTCGGTAATCAATTAGGCTCTGTTCACTGTTGGCTGAGTGATGCTTGATTAATTTCTCTCGTGCTGTTTGGTGTTTATTTAGAACGCTCAACAGCGAACACTCGTGGCTGTGGCACTACTCGGCTTGACCCATATTGCCGTTCGATTGTCCTTTGCAATTCAAATGGCACTGCCACTTGGCCATTACCATTACTGGTCGGTGTTCGATTATCGCTTCGTGTCTCACTGAGTCACTGAGTGCACTCTTCCCTTTCGATTAACTCCACGAGCACCTATTACATATTGCCTATTGGCTTGCCTATTACCGAGCTGTACATCTATTTGTTTTGGCTAGAGTTGTATGGTCGCTGTCAGTGCAGTCACTTGAGCCACTTGTCGCTCGCACGCGTTTGATCACTCAGTTGAGCATTTGTTTGGGCGCACGAGTGGACCGACCGCATCGTCCTGTGTCTGTCACTGATTGATTTAAATGCTCGTCCAATCAGCATTGGAAATATCGGTTCGATTGGTTTGTGCATGTGTCTCTGTTACCACCATTTAGGCCTTATGATTATGCTAATAATGCGCCATAAATTCCTGTAATCGTTCCTAATTGCCTCTCTGTGAGTTTAGCTCAGTTTCGTCAAGCAGAAGTGTGCTGTCAGACGGCATTGTACACTGCTTGCTTCATATACTGTCTGTTCGATTATCAATTTGTTACTTTGTGTTTGTTGCCTTGCCTGTGCCAATTAGTCTGCATGTTTGCCTGACCCAACGGCAGCACGTACCAGTTAGCTAGTTTGATGTGCTCCACAAGGCAACATTTACTGCTCCACTGGACCACGATTGAGGCAATCAATTAACGATCGATCGAAACTGCTCTTTGCCACTTGGCAACTCGGCGTACTCAACGAAAATAACGTTGTTCCACTCAAGATCTTCCGTTTGCATTGTGCAGAATTTGTTTGTTCAGTGACCAATGACCAATTTGATTGATAGCACTGTGCAGTGTACACTGTCCGGTGATGCTACACCACTGGCCAACCTGAGAAGAGCACGTGCACACGTCTAGTAAACATGTAAATCGATCGATCAATGGTCACCACTGTTTTGTCAGTGTGGAAAGGCACTTTAAAGTGACCTCTACTCTTATCGTTCGATCTATTGCCAGGTCAAATTACCTTGGAGTGTTTATCTCTCGTGTTTGTCATTTCATCTTCGAATTGATTAGTTTGTTTTGCCTGCACTCCACATCTCAACACCAGTAGCCAATGCACTTTAGTGTTGGCCACTTTAGTGACACTTGTGAATGCTTTGCAAGTGATCAAACACGCTCGGGCTTATTTTGTTGGTCAATTGATCTATTCACTCAGTATTCTATTATTAATAGTTGTGCGCGGTGATGCTCACTTGTGGTCATTGTGCACAGTGGTCAGTGGCTCTTGTGTTGTGTCAAATGTTTGTGAGCAAATGTGATTTCACTATCAGTAATCGATTTATTTGTCAATCAATCAGCATAGCCGTTGGCTCACTGCTGGCTCACTCGTCTCTGTGCCACTGTCAGCTGTACCAGATGACCCGTGCGAGAGTCACTTGGTGACTGTGTCAATGTCTCGTTGGTGGTTAAAGCTTCTTGACCTAGTCATGTCACGCCGACGGCTCTTGGCACATTGTTTCAGGTGTAGTGAAATATATTGGCACTATTTTTACTGGACTGCCACTTAGGCGCCAACCGTGATTGGCAACATGGTTCGAGTGTGGGTGTCGTTCGTTTGAGTCACTGGCGCAGGCAGCATTAGCCTAATTGACTTTACTTATTTACGACGCCTTGTCTTGTCAGAGCAACACTAACAAATAAACAAACAAACAAGCATGGACCATTGAGCTCGTGTCTTCCCACCATGTCCGCTCAGTGTTCAATCGATATCATTAATTACTTCACATTAATTCACATTCGTTCGCCGATGTCTATGCAAATATCGAGTTCGCCTTCCAATTCGGTGTAATGGGTTCAATCGACGTTCTCGTTTGGTCAACAGGCATCAATCGCCCAGTGAACTTGGCCCTGTACTAGTACTCGCCGGCTGTGTTGACCTTTGTTCGGGCCGATGCATTTGCCATATTTAACTCGGCGAGCATAATCGCCAATTGGTCGGTGTGCAGACTGCTGGTCGGTTTTGTTTTAAACTACGACCAATTTGTAAACTTATATGCCTACGTCCTTTTATGACTAGATGTTTGGTCATGTAATTGCTTTGATTTGCCTTTGTAGTTTGCTTGAAGCATCGTAACTCGTAATGATCCGAACTAATTCAAACGCTCTGAACAATTCTTTACTTTTCTTTCTACTCCATATGGTCATCGCATCATTGCACTTGCATCTATGCACTCGGTTCACTCTGCCACAAGTCGTTCCACTTTGCCATTTACTATTAAACAGATATGTTTGACTGGTCTACTCTCGATTCCATCGATTCATCCAATTATCTTGTTCAATGCGGCGCAACCACATTTGCATTAGCTATGTTTGTTTTGTGGCACAATTTAAATGAACTCGATTGTTCAGCAGTGACACCAACCATGGCTCACTTCTGTCAGTGCTGGTCTGGTGTCTCGTGTCCTGTAGTTGAGAACAGTTCATTGGTTCATTTTCTGTCCATGACTGGTGACTCGATTGATCTCGTTCAATGGTTGTGTGCACGTTGTCCTAGGTGTAATTACTCGAGTAATTGGAGGGTTCTCTCGCCATTTGCAGTGACAGTGGTGAGTGCACTCGATTCTGTTCGGCCTGTTCTGTGGTGCTTGTCATGCGTTGACGTGCCTGTCACTTGTCTTCATCGCCATCGCCACTCGCCATATTGTCACTGTTGACACGTTGCCTTTGTCCGCTAGTTTCTCTATTTGGCGAACCCTCAGTCATCGAAGGCAACTTTGCAATTAAACATGTAGTGCCCAATAGACTCCCCAGTCCCTATCTCTGGCTCGTAGCTACCACCTTATCTCTGTATCATAGCAAGACTGACACACCAAATCAACGTTTGTTGGTCTTGTTGGCCAATTTGATTCCATCGATTTCATCTGTATATGACTGTTTGTATTGCACCAGTACATGGCACGTTTTGTGGATTTGCTTACCATCAAACCATTTTGGTGCCATTTGGAATCTGTTTATTTTTGCTGGCTGCCAGTTTGTGTTTGTCCAAGGCACACTCGGACCATCGGTTTGGGTTGTGGATGTAACGATCACTGCACCACGACACATGGCCTTTGTTTGCTCGGTCCGAACCATTGTGCTTGTGACTCACAGTCAGTGAGCAACCCTTTCATGTGAACCTTTGTCTTGCAGTCACATCACGCATTTTGATCATTTTCCATCAGTGACTCATGTTTAATTATCACCTATCCATTTGGAATCATACCCTCACCAGTTGACGACTCGACTTTCAGTGGCCAACTGGCAGCTGTAGCTGAAGCAGCCCATCACATGGCACAACCCTTGCTCGATGTATCCTAATTGTGACAGTGCCATGGTCACCAAACCTTTCCGGTGGCCTTTGTCATTCACCTTAGCCACCAGACAGACTGTACTCGAACGAATGGAGTGTTCGGTGTTAGTTGGGGGAGCGAGTTAGATGGCAGCACCAAGTTACCTGTCTCTCGTGACTGCCTGTCAATGTGCACTTTTGCCGTATGCTCTCTTACCTGTGTGCACTGCTGTGATTGTTGCTAGTTGCCCGACTGGCTTGTCTCTCTGCCCCGTCGATTCATTCGGCTGCAGACAGTCGTCCCTGACGCCACTCCGAACGCACTCTGAACACTCGTGTCCTCCACTGATCGAATCAATACAAACTCGGCGACCACTTCAGTGACCATCGTGTGTGTGTCGGTGTGATGGTCGATCTTCGATCAATGTTAAGTGATCACCAGTCTTATTGGATCGAACATCACTGTCTCGTGTTCATGTCAATAGTGTGGTGTCGTGCTCAGTAGAACATTTCCGATCTTTCCCTTCGTTGATTACCACGACGATCGTCATGCCGCCAATTTAATTTCAAACTTGCGCACTCGGACCTCTCATCGAGCATACTCTTGAACCGAACAACAACCGTGCCAGTAGAACGGTAGAATTGCCATTTGCTCTGATTGTGCCAATTGTGCGCCATTTGTCCAGCTAATAGTCCGACCAGTGACCATTTGTGTCTGTCCAGAGCAGAACCGAGTGGTTTAGCTAGCATCTGTCCTCTTGTGTTTCAACTTGATGTGCCTTCTCCGTCTCTGACTGTTGTTGTTCTTGTGGCCGAGTCTAGCACGTGCAAACGACCATCTGGCCAGTGGACTTGCGCGTGCAGAGGCATACTCACTCACCAGAAGCAGTCGATCCACTTTCCACTCGGTTAATTTGTCTCCAATTTAGTTTGTGTGTGCCTCCTGGGTCGGTGCTTGTGTTGAGAATGTGCACTATCTGTCATTAGCAGTGCAAATTGGCAAATGTCCCACTTGGACTGTGCCTTGTGCATCGATCGACTCCATCGATACATCTCTCCAATGGCCGAGTGCACCCATTAGCATCACTTCGATTGACCGTGATCAAATGCCATTTGCTTCGTTTTCAATGTCCATTCTGTTCTGAACTGTGTTTTCTCATCCTACGTGGTCTTAACTAGCCACACTAAATGACCCAATCCGTCCATTTGGTGTATTATCAAGCCGAGACAAATAGCCTCATACCTCTGATCTCAGCTGTCTCAATGAACTAGCATCACCTTTGCCTGCCTAATCTACTTACCGTTGCGAATGCTCTCCGTGTGGTCAACTAACTGGTAAGTGTGTGCACAGATCCAATTTGGTGTGACCAACCGCAATATCTGCACACATGACAGTTAAATCACCCGTGCACTTGTTAGTTTATCTCCTGTTAATTGTTGTTCTCGTGCTTAATTGTGATTGTTCGCTTCAGTGCGTCATCGTAATAGCCATTGGCACGGTCTCGATGTAGTCATATTGACATGTTTATATTTTAATTTTCCACTTAATGTGGTCACATTTGTCATGTGCACATGACAACGGTCATTCGTTCACTGATGAACTCAATGGCTACTAGTATGCACACCATTGTGCTAAGCACACTCCATCTCTTTTCTGTCATTCTTGTTGGTCATTACCATACAGTCCCGGACCGTCCGCACTCAGATGTATTTCACTTTGCGATCACTCCACCTGGAAAACCATCTTCTTCTCGGCCATCTATCACAATTATCCTTTCTCAAGCTTGGTGTTTGTTTTGAAAGAAAGATTGTTTGCATACTAGGCAAGATGCTTCGAGTGAAATGGTAGAGCTCGATTCTGCCTCGAGTTGATGATTATCGTTAGTGCCTTGCTTTACATCCGGTCACTTAGCTTAATTACCTAACGGTATCGAAATGGGAAGCACGTTCGCAGAGTCGTGTCTTTGTCCCTTGTGTTTCGGTCAAAGTTCATGTCTTCAACAATGGCTTAGTGACAGATTGAGTCTATGTCTAGGCAATCTTTCCGTGTTCCCCTTTTGCAGCCGTTTTGTGCAAAGGATTGTTTGTGTGTGTGTGTGTGCACTGTGTGGTGGTTGTCTCTTCCCTGGCCACCATGTAAATGACCAATGTTTTATGTTTTATGGCGCGATCTCGATGATGAGAACTGTCATCGACACATGTCATTTGTCTCCTCTTTTATGAGGTTTCAATTTAATTACACTCTCGCGTGTTGTCAAATGGTTACATCGATGTATCTCCCGAGTGACTCGATTAGATTTGGCTCGAATCATCGCCGTGTGAGCCAATGCAATGCCAACTGAATCAGTTGCAGGGCACTATTCACCTAGTTCGTCTTCACTCGAACCATTAAACTCGGCTAATCGAACCCATAAGCCTGCCCGTCTGTCCGCTAGTGGAAGTGCAATTGTCCAACAAGCATTTGCCTGTCCTGTGCGGTGTCCACTGAGACGGAACTTGATTGTATGTGAACTGGCCACCGAGAACTTGGCCATTCTCAGCTGGCTGCACGTGTTGGCTCCCGTGCTGGTTGTGAGAAAGCAGAAATGCCATTTGTGCCATCTCGATAATGATCACTTTGTCGATCCGCCAGTTTGTCGTGATTAATCGCGTGTGTGCAATGCTCACTTGCCTGCTGACAGAACAGTTACACTTTATATGATGATAATTGGCCGTGTCTAATTAAATCGATGTACCAATTGGACCATTTAGACCGTTTAGACTACTGACCGAGACTGGACGTTCAATCGACGCCTTGTTTTACGAGATTCATTCGATAATGTGCTAACTGTGCTTTGCGCGTTGGTGATAAGTGGACCAAGTGCTAAATGACGCTGCATTGATCATTTGGTAGGCCATCAGCATCAGGAAGACAGGTGTCGGTGTCATCTCGAGCCATGATCTTGTCGTTATCTCCGCTAAATTAATTGAAAGATGCAATTTGCCTCAAATGTGCCCTGCATGTGCTTGTCGGTGTTGAGTGGCAAGTGTTGAGGTGTTAATGTGCTATCACTGGGCATGTTCACATTCTAATTATTAGTTGGCAGTTGCTATTGCACCAGAACGGTGCCTAATCGGTTACGCTTGTCGCCAGTCCAGAACTCGACAGACAGTTGCATCAGGTGATGCTCACTGTGTTCAATAGGCCACGGTGGCGTTGTGTGCTTTGTATGATGTAGTGTTGATGTGTTTGTTTGATTTCCTACTTTTCTGTGTGCTGTCAGTGGGAATTAGTATTAATATCTGCCTTTTAGGGAGGAAATATCACTTTTGTGCGGTAAAATGACTGTGCCGAGTGCGGACATGACAGCAAAGATGCATTGAGATGGCAATCACTTCAATTATAATGCAATCAAACAGATCTGTTCATGTCCTCGCTGGCCAACTGTTGGACTGTTCCGATTGCGAGCACTCAGTCACTGTTCATTCGCCATTCACTGATCATTCAATGTCCATCGATGGACGTAATCGATTACGATCTTGCTCATTGCTTCGATGGCATTGTGTCCAACTTGCCAAGTGCATCAACGGAAATTGATCAACGTTAGGTGAACGTTTATTTTTAGTGTACAAACATGGCAAATATTTGCCATTTGACTTTGCTAACGATGTAGACATGATGCACGACCGAGCCTGACAGCTCCTCGAGTGGACCACTTTGTAGGGCAGTACTGCCACCCAGCCATGTTGCCCCTTTACTTCGACCAATATACCACAGCTAAATGGAATTATCAACTGAGCCAAGCAATAATTGGCACGTCATTGGACTTGTCTGTCATGTTTTGGCTCGACTTTCACTCTCGCTACCGAACTAAGCAGCTTTGTTGTACTCTCCACTTGTGATTAGATAATGGCTCCAATTGGCGGAGGCCAATGTAGCGTGCACCAGTACAGTAAGACTGGGAAAATGAGTCGTCTTCACAGTGCTTGTCACACCATATATTATATAATGATGCACCAGGTGAGACCGACCACTGCAGATGAAGACACTCTTCTGCCTTTGCGCCCATTGGCCATTTTACTCAAAGCCCATTTGGCCCATAAATTGGCACTAATTTTGGGAACTTTCTCTCTTCGCTGTTCATTGACAGTTTGGGAGACTTTCTCAAAGGCGATTGTGCTCGAACCGAAATTGCAACTATTTTTGTAAACTGCAGCCGCACTTTTCACTTCTCTACACTAGCAAAATCACGCTTTGAACGTTAATATTAGATCACGATACAGGACTCGACAAGGTGTTGAATTGCTAATTAATCGTTATTGAACAGACCAACTGACCCATCCGATAGTGCACCAACCTGCAACCTCAAATGCAAAGCACCGACAAGTCATTACATTATACGCTCGTTTATTCATTTGATCTATTGCATCGTATTGGAGTCTGTTCATTTTTGAGCCGCGCCTATTGTTTGGCTTAACCAGAATCTACTGAAACGGTTCACTTTGGTTACGCCCGTGCACTTGAGACCGGGCTGTACCTTGCACACTAGCTCGGTTATGTATTTTCGGTATGTTCCAGTGCGTGATTCTGCTCGTCTGCTCCTTATCAGTGATGATGGCACTTGTGTTCAGCCTTGAAACCTCACAGGTGTTCATCAAATGGTGTCATTTACCTCTGCCAAGCGGAACTGCACTAGATCGATTCCTGTCTTTTATCTCTTAGGTCAGTGAGTTCACTTTCCACTTGCGTTACACTTTGCCTGTAAGCGTTTGCATTGGCCCTGACCTTTAGCGACTTTCCACTATTGGCGCTTCTAATTGGACTTCTCGATAAGATTGTCGCTAATTAATTGTGGACATGGACATTGCTTAGTTGGTTGCGGACATCCTTTTGTCGGTGTTTGCATGAGCCTCTTTGTACAATTTGTCACTGCTCTTCGTGTCGGTGGACAAACAAACAAACTCGTCTGAGCAAACTAATTTATACTGCCTCCATATCTGTCGATCAGTGAGGATGGTTGTGTGAATTCTATTGTCTGTCAATGTATTTTCGAATGCATTACATTTTAATTGTCAACTTGCAGTTAGTTTGCTAGTTAATTTGCCTTCTCATTGGTTCTTACTTCACAAGTGACTTTTCTATTTTTGATCTGTGGAATCTAGCCTCCATTGCACAACACAATTGGCCACTTGTCTTTCACAAACAAGCAGGAAGTCTGCTGTGGGTCTGTTTGCTTTTTGTTATACATTCTCAGTCTATAGTCAGAATCGAAATGGCGGTTTTGGTGACGTCACAGTTTCTTTTCATTTTACTGTTATGCGTCCAATTGCCTTCCTTCAATGGTTAACTCCAAGTCACTTGCATGTCCATTTGAATGAATTTGATGGGAATGTCGATAGCTGTCAGCTCACTTTACCAGCCATTACCTGACCATTAAGTGTTGCATTTCTAGAGGCACTCATCATGATAGCTTTCGCAATGATGTGTGCTATCGTTTGCGCTTTTCCCTTGGCTAAGTGCTCCATTTCAATTGATTTATTTGCCGTCTGTGGTTTTCTAATTGAAATGACTTTAGTGCACAAATAGGCTTTTCTTGTAGTTTGGTTTGTGTTTGTGGCAGTGGGCAAACACACTAACCGAGCACCAATTACGCTTTGTTGAGGTAACACTCACAGTGCGATGTCTCATGGTGATCAAATCGAATTAGTCCACTTGCGCTAGTGATCCACTTGGTCAGGGACACTTGCCCGCTGCTCGAAATAGCAAATAGCCGTTGGCTCTGTTTGCTCACATAGCTTCATAATATCACTGATAATCACTGGTTGTGTCATTGCTGAGAATGAAGCAAGAATTGCAACTTATCCCGTTAGCATTCACTTCTCTGAACAGTACAGAACTGAGTGAATGCATTTTTCGGTGATTCGTAGAATTAGTCTGAATCGTGATGTTTTTCCTTTGGTCTACCAGCACGTAGACCACAGACAGACGGGCAGACGATTTCGATCGTGATCGGATGAGCAGCACACTGACTCTAAGTCACTACAATAAAACTGAGTATCGATCAGATCGCATTAACTCGTTGAAAAGTGAAACGACCCAGTCTGTCTGTCCGTTTGTTCGATGACACTTGAAAGGCCAGGTCAAGCGTAATTAAACCGAGTAGACGATCGATTAATTAGCGCGCTGTCCTCTCATTCTATCCTCTATTCATTCATTCATGTTCGCTCACTCGTGCAGAATGTCGGAATGCATCACGACAAGCCATATCGACTCGACATGAGGCGCAAATCACGACTGGACTGAGTTTAATTCTCATCTGTCAGAGGGAATTAAACCATCGTCCACCACTGGCCAATGACTACTCGTAGCATAGCTCAACAGCAGAATGTCTACTCGAATCAACTCGACTCATTTGTGCACATTTTTCTTGTGCGAAGATCTTGGCATGGCCAATCGATTCGATCGGTCTTGTTTGGCACACTGTTGTTCAATCGTTCAATGAGCGTTGATTGATTGTGCAGCCCGATTGAGGAGCGACCCTAATCGAACACTAATTGAACGCATTGGCCTCGTGCACAATGACTTCTTGTGTTGGATCACAGTTGCACCGAGTCTAATTACTCGGTCTGCCCGAAATCAATTGGTTTGTGTTCACCTGATCACAAAACATTCGTGCACTTGTCTCGATGTGTTGATCGTGCTAATCGTGGTGGCACTTTAGCATTTCAATTAGCTCGCCATTCGATTGGCAGTCGATATTCCCATTGGCCAGTGGCTATTATATCAAATCCTACTTCAGTCGCAACTTCATTTGTCACTTTTAGTTCGATGCCTTTGCTGTGTCATTGGCCTGACTCATTGCCTTCAATTGTTTTATCTTCATGCTTTTCTGTAGATTTTTTCTCAAGATAAGTTTTTACTATTCAATGTTTGCAAGTTTACTTTTTTATTGATTGATTGATCAAATCACACCTAATGATCATCAAGTTAATGTCTCAACACCTTAACAATTGTTGTACTAATTTGTTATATGTCAGTCAACCTGTTGATTGCGTTTGATCTAGTTTTCTTTCTGTTTGTTTTGGATAATAATGTTGGTCTAATCTTTTGCCCTTAATGGGGTACACCAATGGCTTCCGTGTACTTGGTGGATTAACGCTAATTTTTGGATTAACGCCTTTACAGGTCTCTTTATTGTCGATCTCGTTGGCACCATGGTTCGTTCAAATATTGCCAACTAATGTCGATATAATTGGGCCAATACTGACTATTGTGTCATAGTATATATGCATTGTCAAAAAAGACATTTGCACTGTGGCCAGCGAGGATAATGCACTAGTGCACTGTCGCCTAATGACAATCGTTGAGACACTTAGCCATTTTAAAGTCGATCATTGTGCTGGTCATTAGACTGTTGAATAGCCACAAGCCCAAATGGCTCATACTCAAATGCACTTTATGATGCACTTTATTAGCTCGATCCAATTTGGCACAATCGGCACATTAGCTAAATATATCGCAGCTGTGCAGATTGTGCGCTAGACATTGTCTTTGTCTATTGAATGGCGTGTGCCTTTACCAGATCGATTGGCGACACTGCTACTCGATCAAGCACTTTCGATGCCACCTTGTCCTACGCACCGAAATGGGTCACTGCTTATGGACACTAGTTATGCCCTTTGCGAAGCGATATAAACAGCCCTCGGGCTCAGCCACGATCTTATGGCGTAGAGTCAACTTCTCGGTAGTCGCAATGATCACTTGTCCTGCCACTCACTCCTCACTAGCTGCTCACCCAGTACTGTCCATTAATCTATCATCGCCTTGGTGGTGGTGGTACCTCTCAGTTGCTTTGTTTTGGCATCACAACTCAACCGTTAAATTTGACCTTTCAGACAATTCCACTGTTCTTCTGTTGTAATTTTTTTGGTTTTGATGGACGCTTTCGAGCCGAACAGAATTCTTGCTCGAGTGTCTCACCGAACTGAACGAGTGAATGACACAGTTGGACCTCAATGGGTCCATCAACGGCGAATGTGTGAGTGTAACCATTTAGCTGTTCACAAAAGTGCTCGTCATCTGCCGACATTGGTGACTCAATTGGCCAACTTTATTTATAGCACAATGGATCAGTGATCGTTATATTCGCTGTACTTCCACTTGGTCGCTCTCATTTACATTCGAAATGACAATCATGTTCATTTGTCGAAGTAATGTCGTGGCCAGAAACTCTTTGCGATCAATGCAAACTTGTTGGATTTGTCTCATATGTCTCTTGTATTCATATCGAGTCTAGTGCTATCAAACCTTGGTCGAGGGCAAATCCTTTTTGAAAGTGCGTTACTGTTTTTGTATTTTGATTGTTCGTTCGTGAATGGTGGTTAACTGTGACCCCTTGCCGGTTCCAATTAATAGAATGCTCGCTTTATGGTGTCGATTAGTGCTGAGGGCACAGACTCATCTTCGAGCAACCTGTAAGAGCTTTATTGGGCGACCTTGCGTGGAATCAATTAAAGTAACCTTGCGCGGCCATAATGCGATTTACAATTTCACTCGTAAATATCGATTATTCATTGCTGTGTGCTTAACTTTTAATTAGTCTGTGCCTGAATGAGTGCACTCGGGGGTGTCCTGTGCCAGTGGTTGAGCATTTCTAATTTCGGTCAAGGCAAGCACCAGTGCTACCATCGACCGGTAATCTCATTACCACTCGAAACCGCATCGTAATGAGCCATCGATAGTCAGCTCGGTAATTGGCTCACTGGTGAATCAATATTGCGGCGGCCATGTAATTTGAACTTCTCTTTTGGCACTCCCAGTAATGTCACTGTGGTGGTGTCTTGCAAGTCTTAAGACTTGTTGCAATTTCAACTACCGTTGTTATTCGCTTCACTCCTTCAGTGATGCATCTCATTTCGCTTCACTGCTTTTCCCGAGCTTGGCTTTCCTTGCTGGCCATTTGTATGTACCATGTTGTGTTGTCTGGACTATTTCAATTAGGCCAAAATGCAACTTCTCCTTGTCTCGATTCCTTCCATCGGTAGACATTCAAGGGCTTGTCCTTTGAGGTTAAGGCTTGTCGCATGAGACATTTAAAGAACATGTAAATAGTACGCCTTGACAGATGACAACGATGACACGAATACAGTGTCTAATGAGTGCTAATGACTCGAACTACTACGAAGGGAATGTGACCATTACGGCGAGCCTCGACTCTTCTCAAATGTCACTTGGCACAGATTTGCATGTCGCACAATGTCTATGTGCGTCTTGGAGTGCAAAGGCCAAATGGCGTCCTGTGAGCCGCAATCTGGCTAATTAGTGATTACTGCTACCATCAGCAGTCACGATTCTGCTCGTTGGCACGGCGCTGGGCACAAATTGGCTGACACTAATCGGTAACTGTACCTGGTCACCGGTGACACATTGTGTCCAGACATTTGTCAGGACACGCACTGTGGGCAACTGATCTTGATTTATGTCACACCGATTGGTGGAATATAACTTGTAGCATTGCTTATCCTGTCGAGGGCTAATTTGTTGCCACACTGTTACCTCATTGACCACACTCTGGGCGACCATCGCTACAAATTGCACTTGATTGCCATCTCACAATTGTCAGTTGATTTATTTATTTGCTCGCTCCTGTGTTGCCCTACCAACTCAACTCCAGCTGACCATCTCTGTAGATCGCTTTGGTTTTTTCGAGTGACTGAGTCTATATTTACCGAAACTGGTTGTATTGAGTGATTTACATGATGTATATTACATCGATCGATGGCTACCTGTAATGAGCGATGTGACTGTCAGTGCATTCACAGTCACAGTCTCATGTCGCCATCGATGGCACCACTGTAAACCGACTCCACTTACAATGGTCGGTGGTCATGTTAGTAGTGGTGTAGGTTCGATCACTTTGCCATTGGCTATAACGTACCTCAATCCCATGCCAATCTATTGTTCGCACTTTGCAATTCTTTGGACGAACGCCTCCGCAATGATTGCAATTGCATGTATTCACTCACGGCTGGATCATTACTGCATGACCTTTACTTTGCATATCTAAATTTGTCTAATTGTCACTTGGCAGTGTTGCCTTTGTCTATCTGGCCAGCTAATGAGCTGTTTCTGCCAACACTAATGGTCGTTGTTGCTTTGGCCAACTGCTCATATTGTTCGCAAGTGCAATGGAAAGGACTTGAGTACGTAGTGTCCAGTCAAAGTGTGTCACTGCTTTGATTAGCGATGGCACCACCTGAGTGAGTGCAAGTACTATAGTAATATAGTACTACAGGACTACACTCACTGTTCACAAGTCATGGGTCGATTGGAATAACTTCTTCAGTTACACATTTGGTGGTTCACATCTCCATTACCTCATGCATCATCATTTGTGTCTGGCCGAGTGCTCGATTTAGTTCTGTTTGCCCATTACTGCCTCGTCCAAGTCATCTTGATCATTAGATCGGCGTTGCTCGCACAGAGTGCCACTCAACTCGGCCAATTTGTCCGAGCCTCACCGATAATGTTTACTTTTACTTGTCTCGTTGGGTTTGGCTGTGGTCTTTGTCTTATTTGCATTGCCAGCAGCAATGGTCTTTAAAATCGGTGCCACCAGTCTCGGGATGGCCATTCAGTACAGATAGGCTTCTGCTGGATGCAGCTGAAGGCCGTTGTGGAAGATGGTTGTGTTGCATGCTGCAAGGTGTGTCTCACTTGACCGCCACACTCGCATCCAACTGATGCTAATCAGTTGCAGTGCGCTATTTCAATTAGAACTTCTGCTCAGTACGTACTAAACGCTTTATCGCTGCCAGTCTAATCGATTTGATTGCTCCCATTGGTCACTGCCAGAATTGGATGACCCAATTCTGTTCGCCAAACTGAATTGTCTTTGTGCTGGTCAATGCACTAGTTGATAACGTCTTTGGACTTGCATCGAAAATAGATTCGAATGGATCGACTTGTGTCAGATTAGCCACACAATCACCAGTGACTCAATGTTCCACGTAGCTGACTCAATCACTTGGTCAGTAGGTATTGAGCCATATAGTCAATTTACAGTGTACACATGTGCTCCATTCAACGAATAGGCAATGGCAGTGCACACCTTTGATTATTTTTAATGAATTCGATTTTGTCCATTGCTCGTGCCGGGCAGCGAGTCTAGAGTGAGCAATGGTGCCAGTGCAGTGCATTTGGCACAGAGCAATATTTTGTTACCTTTATCGTTGCATTGTTGAATTGAAGCCACTGAGTGATGTAAATAACAATAAATAGTGGACACCGTTAGAATTTGATTAGATGTAATTGGGGTCGATTGTGTGCAGCGATTATGTGATCAGCACTCGGTTGGGCCAATGGTCGTTCTCACAAGGCAGAGCTGCCGTTGGCTCCATAGATAGGTAATTGTCTATTGCTTCAAAGCATACTTACACGCTCCAAATTGAATTCTTCCATAGTGAATTCGATTGTTTGCTTGCATTGTTGGTCAAATCATTTCAATTTGTCTTGCCGGCCAATCGACCGTCCGTCGTGCGGATGCATGTTCTACTTGGAATGGGACAATTTGTGCCTTCCATTTGTCAGGTTTGTCCCTTATGGGGCCTCAATCGGTCACTCGATATGCACTTGACTCGAATCTGAATCGATAAATCAACTCTCAATTGGAATTGCATTACTGCCATCGATGCACGTGTCTCACTCTAATTGCTTGTAATAGAAAGAGATTGTGATCAATTCAATTTGCACTGCGAAGCATCCGGAATGAAACATCCGCTCTTGTGGGTGATGGTCTGTCCCACTAGCACCGCACGAGATGTCCGCTGACAGAAGCTCTCGTTTCTGCCACTGAACCATTTGATCGTTTCCCTTCACGGGTTTCCTTTCTATTCACTGGGCCTGTGTCCCTCAGCCAGACCGGCTTGTGGGCGGCTCAGCAGACTTGCTTTGCTGTCAATTGTCAGACCCTAGAGTTCGATCGTGTGTCACTTTGTCTCCTCTTTCTGCCTTGCCCTTTGGGACTTGTCATTTGAGAGTCACTTGTCTCAGTAGCGTCTCACTTGTTTTGCACATTATTACTAGTAACTAGTCCATTTGTGCATTTGTGCACGAGTCCATCTACTGGCAAATCAAATCAATACAACACTCGCTGCGTTGCGCACACTAAATTATGCACTTTCACTCACCAATTTGTCTTTTTCTCCCAACAGGCGTTTCATAATGAATTTGAAAAAATTGGCCACCGTTTTCTGAAAGAAATAAACGAAACTTACAAGCAGAATTGTTCAGGATCAACACTGTCAAAGTCTCTACGTTACCAAGAGAATCGATGTCTCAACCTTTGGATTAAATCACTAGAATACTTGATCATTCTACAGGAAACTCCCGGCCAACGTTGTCCTCGTCATTTCTTAGCGTAAGTACATCACAATCTTCCACTCTAGTAGCAACACTTCACTTTTCTTGAATAGTCATGATTTTTTACATTTTCCCATGATTTTTGACTTACTCTCAACAAACCATATGTTCATATTGTCACTGCAACCTTCCAATCCGCATAAGCCACCGTTTCACTTGTTTGTCCATCTTGGCTACCTGTCTTGGTGTAAAGCCCAAGGTGCACTTTGAGGCTGACCCCTGAGCAGATGGTCTCTTTGTGAATGGACAAGCCCGAACCCATGTGCAACTGCAGTTCCCTTCGACCTGTCAAAACATAGTGTGCGCCTTCTTGTGACCTTAAGCTGTGCGTTTGTAGTTTCGTTGATGTCATTTGCTAGCCAATTTCATTTGCAAGTGGCATCTCCATGAGATGAAGTCAAAGTGCAACTAGACCATTAACAGATAGCAATCTACATGTACAATCATATTCTCTGTGGAAGGTAATCGAATGCATCACTCACCACTTGCAACTTGAACTGTCCGAAAGATGTTGATTGCACCTCGTGTCTTGCTAGATAGCACTAGTGCTCAAACAGAGTGTTTCGAATTGATTCTTTTGGCCTATCGGCGGCATCTACCACAGTTCGTTACCCATTCATGACCATTAATTATTCGTTCTGTGTTGCATTAATTACCTCCATTGGTTATTGCTTGCCGTTCAAGATTGCCATGTGCTCTCTTGTGTTCAAATTGACGGACCATCGTGGCCATTGTTCTTCTTCGGTTAATTTGGACTTGTGTTCACTTTTCTATGTGCTCATTTCAACGGCGAGCATTTGTCCGGTGCAAACAGGTCGTAAATCAGCTTGCTTTAATTCTTGACATCTTCTATTGATTGATGGCATATGTAGATGACTGCAATCAGACACAACACAATGCTGCCATGCATTGCACATCACACACTTCAGTATTTAGTTGTTAATTTGCAGTGTAGACTTCTGAATAATGTTTGAAAAGATTATCTAACAATTTTCTCTGTTTCTAATTACAGCACCTCGATTATCAGAAGTCCGATTACCTCATCAGGTGGTCAACAGCTGAATCAATCGATCCTCGGCAAGAACCCATCTCTAAGTCGTTCATACAGCTCTGTATTGTGCGGTGGTCAATTGTCGCCATACCGGGCCCTCTTCCGAGGTCCTCACCGATTACCTCCGAACTGTTTCAACAGCAAGAAAGTCGAGCTTAAATCAACTGGTACCGGTGGATCTTGTGTGAGCATTCAAAATCGTCGAGTTCAAACCAGGTCCAGCAGCAACATGATGGATCAAACAGACCCAATTGTCGATACGCACAGTCCCGACGGCAGTGGCAGTCCTGGCGCTGATAGCGGAGTGTTTAGTTCCTCCACGGAGAAGTATGAAATCATCCAGAAAGACATTGGCTATTCGAGTGACGCCGACATGAGCGATGCCATTGAGGTAGGTCCATCACACGATCCACTTTACCAACTACCCAACCTGTTGATTTGGCCTGTGTTGATAGCCTTGATCGCTCTCGCACTTGCCGTTCTCGGTGTGACTGTTTGTGCTCACGCTTCACTTGTTCGCCAAAACAAGGAAGCAATGCGTTTGTGATATGTGCCGCTCCTGTTGTCTGAATTGTCTCGGCTATTGACAAATTCGACTGTCGCCATTGACACAGACCACAGACCTGCTGGTTTATTGACCTTTGCCACTGAATTGGTGTGAACCTTTCTTACTGGTCACTTGTGTTGCATTGAAACTTATCGAATGAGGAAGAGTTTTCGGTGTGGATGGGCGTTTGAAGTGAACGTTTATATCTATTGTCCATCTCGAAATAGACTCGCAGTAGTGACCGAGTTGGTGGCATTACTAAGTGTAAAGTGTCCAACTGAATCTATCGACTGAAGCCAGTGTGACAGCACAATAGCTTTGAAGACAATCGACAGATTGGATTAGACCAGTGCCCGAGTGCAAACATGTCTTGCCAGAGAATCGATCTCGGCGTGATTGATTATTCGAACATTGATCGACCTGTTTGTTTAGAACTATTTTGGCGCACTTTTCTCATTGTCTTGAGTGGCATCCTTCATAGCGCATAAGTGGCATTATAAATAGCCAATTGGCGAGCAGCCGAGCAGAGATTAAGATTAACTCTTGATTTATTCGACTCCATTTATAGGCTTGACAAGTGGCATTGAGAGTAAACAAACAATTAAACAATAAATTAAACGATCGATTGGCCCAACATTTCACATCACTGCAGTGTAACATTTAGCAGCCATGGCATGCATTGTCTGTGAGGCTTGTTTGCTGGTATCCAGTTGGTCTCGCAAGTACTTGCAAAATCATAACCGACCACGAATAGTTATGACCATAACCGAGTCTTGATTAATGGCCAACTAAGGCGTCCGGCTAAGATTATTCGATTCGATTAGCATTGACTCGAGTGGTGACCGTTCGGTTTGGAGTATTCACATTTTCACTATAAATAAATGCCTCTGGTGAAGAATTTCTGTAGGACGATATTATAATTAGGCAGTAATCTCATTAGTGAATGCGCAAGCAATTACTCCTCTGTACCTGTCTGAACATGATCAAATAAATCAAGCCGATCACTCGATCCAATTATTAGTGGGCCACTGTCACTCAGCTATGCTTTGCACTCGACAAGACGATCATCGCCATGATCACGACTGGACATGCTGACAGGCCTCTGCACAATCATATTTACACTTGTTCGGACTCACTTTACACTTTACACTTTACACTTGCCACTTAGTTAAGTTTGATAGTCTTGTAGCTTAATGCCTCGCAAACAGATCCAATTGCATCTTGTTGGCTAAGTCATGAACAAGCCATTTTCTTTTGTGAGGTCATCCTCCGCTAAGCTCTAAACCGTTCATGTAAATTCACTTGGCCGATTTGCATTTAAATCGACTCGATAATGTCAATTTCAAATTCTGCTCTTACTTAGCAGATCAACTGCTCGTTTTCCTGTCGGTTGGCCGCAATTGAATTCAATATTGTTCATTTCACTTAATGTCTTTCCTTGTCCACAGGCTCATCCGCACTCGTCAGACCAAATCACTTCGCAGCGGTCGGCTCGTAAACGTCAAGTTCGCCGACGCCGAACACGGACAGCTCGACCGCGCCCTTGGAGCTATCACGCCGATTGGACCGACTGGGATTACTTCCAGACGCCTTTTGCCTTCAACGGGGAACACGCGAGCACCGAGAACATGCTCGACTATGATAACGAAAATGTCATTCGCAAGTTGACCGAATTTGGCGAGAACTATGAGACCTGGATCAACTCCGAGCTGGACACAGATGAACTAAAGCGTATGTCTCTCCTCATATCATATTTATCTAATTTATTGCCCACTAGTTTCGAAACCTGCTGTGGTGATTGAGAAGCCAGAAATTGAAGAGCCTTTCTGTGAAGAACAAACTTTAGACAATAAAGCGGACGCATCAACATCGCCGATTCCATTTTTGGACGAAAAGATTGATGAAACCGAACAGCAAACTTTTCTGCCCGCCATCGAGTGCAAGTCTACACAAACAGTGCCCAAATCAGTGACCGATTCTGGCTGCATGACAGGACCTCAACCTGACCATGCCAAGGGTGGTTCCTGTGCTTTGGTGTGCAAGACTTGTGGCAGTGCCACCAAGTCTTATTCGTCGATCAAGTTCTACACAAGCTTGGCTCTAGCGGGTCTGTTTGCGATCTTCTTCGCGGTCACTCAGTTCTCACCAGAAATACACAAAAGTTATTCTCGGCCTCCACCAATCTAAGTGGACTAATTAGGCCGTTGGCCATTGGCCTGTACTCACTGGCACAAGTATTCTTCATCGACCAATTAGTATTCATTTTAACTTACTTTGCAGCAAGATCTTAATCTCATCTCACAAATCGATCATCAAGGGAAAGTTTTTAATGCTCGTTCTACTAAGTACAATTCATCGATTAGTTTTAATGCAAATAATCACCAGCATGGAAAGTGACCACCCAGAGTGGCACATCACCTCGAATATTCTTTGGCGACGGCACAACTTTTGCCACCGTCATTGGTTTATCCACTTTATATGCTCATCAGTGTGGCTTGACAAGTTTTGTTCGATCGTGCTCGTGGCACCATTTCAGCATCCACAATGGACGTCATTAATTTGCCTCAACCCGAGGTGTTGTGCTCTGCTTGACCGGTAAAGAGGAACGCTATCGTTGTCATCTTGCATCATCCAGTTTGGTATATCGCAGCATCACAAGTGGTCCATTAGACACACGCCAAGCACGGTCATGAGGCAATATTGATTGCTCTGTGCATGTCTCATGTCAAGCAATCAATCTACCTGTGCATATGCACATCTACACCATCCCTAATGACCACTTATTTCCTCCTCGGCCAACTAACCTGACTTTAATATGTCCATTAGAACAGTTAATCGGACTGAGCTGAACTTGAGAATATGAAGCGTTATAATGAGGTTCAATTAATGCGGATTACTTTTGGCGCATGAAACAATGCCACTCGATTGATCGCTCGATACATCACTCAGTCATATTAATCGCATTATCAACTAATTACTATTTGTCTTATTATGAACAACATCTATCTATAGCAATCGATAACATCTAAATAGATTTATTTGGTAGTGGACAGCACACTCACACACACACACGAGTCACTATGGCACCATCAGTAGACAGTAGAAACTAATAGCCCATTGCCGTTACTCATGTAGCTTCTCAACACACTGCTCATCGAAACGAACCTTTGGTCAACCCTGTATTGGGCACTTGTTTCACTCCTTGAACGACCAGCCAACCAAACTGCTCACTTTTCTTCGCTCCAAATTGTTCTATTTTGCCAAATTACCTTAATCGGACAAGCCAGCCACTGTCGCGTGTGCCTTATTATTTGTATTTGACCTCTTCCAAACGAGTCTTTGTTTGATTGCTTTGCCTACGTTGCCTTGGAGCACTGATAGCTTTACTCACTTCAGACCAAATTACGAATCGACTCGAGTGACCATCACTGATCGATCTTGCGAGCGAAACCGATCGCGTAAACCGCTTTGCTTACCTTGCCTAAACCCTTTCTAGTCCGCAACCATGCAAATCACAAATTATCTATCGAAATTTCCTTAACTTATGACGTTGGGCAGTTACCAGTAATGAGGTGACCAGCACTGGCAATTTTGGTCAACTCCATTCGGAGGGTTGTCGTCCTCGACCACCACTCGACCAATCCCACCTCCGTGCCGACCATTCATTCACTTCCTCTCATCTCGTCATGTTCATTTTTTGGCCAATCTCATCATCGCTCATCATCCATCCATCCTCCCAAGCCCAATTTCCATATTTTTTTTATCGATTGTTATCATATTTATATTTTATATATAATTTATTACTATTTTATATTTTCGGTAACAAATCAAAGTATCGACTATTTTACATAATCGAAATTGTGAACAAATTATATTTGATAAAATGCCAATAAAAAAAACATTCACACCAAAGTATGTATTGACAATTATTCTAGTGTCCAAGACGGCAAGTGATTTAACCCATTTGCAATGCAAATGGCACTTTGTGTCTGTCTGTTGTCATCGGTGTTGACCTGTTCGTGTGTAGACTTGTTCGATTGACAAAAGATGAGTAGACAGTTCGGCTGCTCAATTACTATTCATGCAGATAGGTGATTTTCTTGTTGAGTGTGATGATGATACCATTAAGACAGTGGCGCAATTCAATTTGATTGTAAAGCTATCGGAAGAGAGTGAAAGTTTGGCAAATCATCTGACAATTGTGAGACCACTAAAGCAAATATAAATGCAATCGATCAATATGTTTGCTTTACAATCCTTGTTCGCCATCGCCACTTAGCCGGACAGTGGATCGAACCTCAACGGCATTGCCGGCTAACGAAAGCAATCGCACATCAGTGTCCTTATCTTCGTCGAGATCATCATCATCGTCATCGTGCACCATATTATGTCCGTTGACACGTATCACCTCGTCAGGAAGAAAGCGACCATTCACAGTATTTAGACCATTATCACCGCCGTTGTGTTGTGCTGCCTCCATCTCGCCGGAGGATAAGCTTTTGTTGATGGCAGTATTATTACCGGTCAGAGAAATCAAACTCGACGAGGAACACGCAATCGAACTACTTTGATTCAAATGAGCCCCACCATTGACAGGTAAATTGAAAGAAGACTCGCCAGTCAGACAGGTCTCTTTCATGGCAAGTGAGTGTGACATTTCAGAATCGGTGCTACCGTCTAACAATCTTTGGTCATCCGGTGGTGTAGTTGGAGACAAGTCTGTGCCGTTAATGTTTTCCAAATTATCTCCCACGAGAGCATTTCCGTTGCAAGGTAAATTATTCTTCTGTTCCTGTCCCTCTTGATCATTGCCTTTCGATGGAATCTTGTCAGGAGAAGTATTGTTTTGCATGTCGCCATTCAGTTTGTTCCACTTGATATCGTCATCCAAACTGTTTGTCATTGAGTCTTGGCTTGAGAGCGAATTACTAGCATAAGAATGATTTGAAGAGGTCGAATCGTTCCCTGCTCCAGTGATTGGTGGCCTGGTTGAGTACTTTCGCGAAGATTTTGAAAGTTTAGTCTTTAGGACTACATTCGTAACAGCATTTGAGTTGTTAGATAACAGTTGCTCACTAGATCTTCCTTCAGCAGGCATCAAAGGACGAACATTTTCGTGGGATATGATAGGGTTACTGTTAGAGTTTGTGTGTGTTGGATTAGAGTTGTCCACTTTGTCTTTTGGGTGATGTTGCATGGACAACTTTTGATTATCAGTGGCAGAAAACTTAAAATTGCAGTCATAGATTGGTTTCTTGCGAATAGCACCAGTGTGCGGAGAAATAGTTAATGGCACTTGAAAGTTACATTTATCCATGTGGAAACTAGGCAATGCAGTGGGCGCAATTGGGTTCACAATCGCTGACGGAAAATTGAGCATATTCAATTCACTCGGGTTGCCATTAGTTCGCAGTACTTGGTCAAAAGGGCTCGGTTCCTCCATGTCAATACTGTCATGATCATCGTCCTCATTGTCAAATTCGCCGACATTTTCATGCAAATCTTCCTCATCAACATTATTCATGTTGCTCGTTTTCTTTCGTTTGCAACTATTCTTGCTGTCCAAAGTGATTAAACTATATGGGGGAAAGTTTAACCGCGAATTGGCGACATTCACTTTTGAAGCTGAGAAAGGATATTGAATGTTTGAGTTAAAAGCATTTGACACTGGCTCAGGTTCTCCAATTTTATTAAGCGTGGAAAGCAACTTGTTGATTTGCTGAATGTTATTGTCTACGTTGTTGTTGAGTTTCTTTTCAATTAAATAAGGCACATTATTAGAGTTTCCATTGGTGTTATAATTTGCTGTTTGAATTCCTGCTTGATTCAAGACAAAATTGTTCGACTGTGGTTTTTGGTTACTGCTGCTAAATCCAGCAAATGATTGCGATCTGCTGTTTTTGTTGCAAGGACCGATGTTGATGCACGAGTTGGAGCAATTGTTACTTGTCTGGTGATTAGTGTGATTGGTAGTGTATACATCTCTAGGACAAGGAATTGTATCGCGATTAGTTTGCAACTTATTCTGAAAAGAATGACTTCTAAAATTGTCCAAAAAATTGTTTGCTCTAGTACGAGGTTCAGTTTGGTTGTTGAGAGTCATCTCAGAAGGATAAATAAAGTTTTGTTTATTATTCAAATGATGATGGTAATTGTTCATAGGAGCAATGTCATTAAAATATAAATTGTTAGCAGAATTACTTGAATTGGCCTGAAGATTATTCTGATGGTGATTCAAAGTAAATTTTATTGGATTTCTTGACAATTTATCTAATAATTTTTGCTGCCCATTCATCCAGCACTGAATTAATTGATGCTGTTGATTGATTTGATTGTTTTGAAACATTAATAGTTGGTATATTTGTTGATTATATGTGCGGAAATGAGTGATGAAGCTATCATCTGGCACATTTGGATGCAATTCAGATGGAACGCAGCAATTGTCGATATCACACAAAGAAAACTCATTAAACGAGTTCTGATTTGAAATATTGAAGCCATCGTTGGGCAAGTTATTTTGAGAAACACTATCTTTTATATCAGAAGTAGTCGATATTTGCTCTAGTCTTTTACGAAGAGTATTGACTTGAATATTGATCAAACGGTAAAATTGATCAATTTTGTCTTCGGGAACACAATGGTTTTCATTTGATAAAGTTTCGTTAATAACCAAATCATCTTCCGCAACATTATGATTGTTATTTAAGTGTGGCTGAAAATCCGTTTGAATAAAGTGACGATTATTTGACAATTTTCTATTTTTGTTATTTCGCATATTATCTTCAGCTGATTCATTCACTTGGTGAGTATTCTTTGGGATAGTTGTATTTTGAGCAAAATGATTTGAAACTCTAGAATAGTTAAGCAAATTTGAATTATTTGTCATTTTGGATGCTGCTTGTGAAGTTTTGCGAGAATTCGATGAATTTATATTATTGTTTATATTATCTTCAATACCACAATTGTGTTGGACAGATTCTCCTGATTTAAGCAGATTCTTAAATGACACCAACAAATCTTCAATTCTATCAATGTAAAGTTCGGTCTCGCGAAGTTGTTTCTCTTTGTTGGGCTCTAGATTTTTACTAACATTGATTCGAACAGACTCAGTAGTGTTATTTAAAGCTTGAGATCGCAGATCTTGTTCAACCATATTAGTGAATATAGGAGCTTGGTGAGTTAGCAAATTACTGTGTTGGCCAAATAAATTACTTTGCAAATTTGCCGATTGTAAATCAGCAGTGCTTGAGACTGCATTGGGTCGACATTCTTCTTCTTCACTACCGTCTGCTTCATCACGCCAATTTATATTGTCATTATGCGACGAAATAAGATTATTTTCTGTCTGATAAAACGGAGTTGCCCTTTGTGGTTCTGACGAGTGTACTACATTGTTCGCTAAACTCAATCTATCTGATGCTTGGTTGATAGAAGTTGAGGAAGAGGCAAGTGACAACGAGGATGGAGAACGCATACCATGGTGACCACCGTTGCTGCTATCATTGCTGGTAGAGAGTTCATTAATGCGAAATTTCTTCATGATCCCTCTTGCAATCTACAAATAATAATACAAAAAATTAGCAAATTTCAACCAGGCAATAGCTCTGACTTGCATTCACTTGAAATTTCCACTAGAGGGGCGCATGTGCGTGTAACAACGAATAGCAGTAGTTTTACCTAGTGCAGGTGAGAGATGGATTAGTGTCGATAAATAATTACATTTGCACTTGCACACTTGATCAATTCATTACCGAACAATTTAGCTGCGAAGTAGTGAGCAAACCAAACGAGGTGCACACACTGATGGCTGATCCGAATGATGCCAACTAGATACTCGTCCAGAACACTTGGAAATGCGCACTGTGTTAATCTGACCAAACTGTCGATGTCAATCAAAACAAATCGATAACGGTTTCACGTAATGCTTGTTGACTTGATTGAGTCTGTTTGTAAACACAATTGGACAACGAGAAGGCCCATTCGCAAACAGAGTCTCTTGCCGAGTGACGACTATTTTGAGCAGACGAGCAGTATTGCATAATAGCCTCACGCGGCCAATGCATGTTGTGTTGTGTTGTGTTGCGTGTACCATTCGCCCTCTATGATGCCAAACAAAACATTTGCAGGCTCAAGTATGATCATCGCCGATGCACTTGATTCATTCACCATAGTCACAAATTAACTCACAATCTTTTGATCTTACTCAGTCAATTCTCTGATTAATTATTATTGTGTCCATTAGTCAAGTGGCCTGATTCATCATCAAATGTTTGGTTTGTTTTGATTCTATTTTTAGTTCTATTTGCTAATAATCATTTGTCATTGCAGAATTATTTGGCATGTCTTTTTCCGAATTATAAATTATATATTGAGAAAATAACCGTCACACTTGGCCTATCGATTTGCATTCTTCCAACAATGATTCACTTATTTGTGGTTCGTTCCAACACTCAACATTTGGGTAAGCGTGTCTTCACATCTGCAAAGTGCCAAAGAAGACCTCAATTCATGTTCACCACTAATTATTACAATTGTTCGCGTCCAAATTTGAAGCCTTTAGTAAATAAACAATCTTTGATTCCTTTAAATTTGATTCTCAAGAATAACATTCACAATGATTCTTCTAAATATAGCCGATTTAAGTTGTGGTTCAAGTCGTATATGGAAACCAATCCCGTTTTTAAGCGAACTCGTATTTTATCCAACAAAACAATTGATGATCCTCAAAGTCAACAAAAAAGAGCTTGGCATCCTGGTGCTTCTACAGTGACTCCATTAGATATTAAAGAAAACAAAGTTAGTGGAGTGCAAATATTAAAGACCATGTTGGGATATGTGTGGCCCAGTGACCGACCGGAAATAAAAAATCGAGTGATAGCTTCAGTCAGTCTACTCATCTTAGCCAAGGTGGTCAATGTGGAAGTGCCGTTTATTTTCAAATATGCAGTGGACCATCTGAACAAGCACACCGGTGAGATGTTAGCTTTCACCGACCCCTCAAGCACCGTAATGACAACAGCTATATCTCTAATGGTCGCTTATGGTGCTGCCCGTGCTGGCTCTTCGTTATTCAACGAAATGCGCAATGCTGTTTTTGCAAAGGTGGCCCATGATTCAATACGTCGAGTAGCTAACCAAGTGTTTACTCATTTGCACAATATGGACCTCAATTTCCATTTGAATCGCAACACGGGCGCACTTTCCAAGACCATTGACCGTGGAACGCGTGGAATCAACTTTGTTCTTTCTGCTCTTGTTTTCAACGTAGTGCCAACCATATTTGAAGTATCGCTTGTATCTGCCTTGCTTTATTTTAAATTTGGTCCTGCTTATGCTGCTGTCACTTTGGGTTGCATTGCCACTTATTCCTTGTTTACTTTGGCTATCACTCAATGGCGAACTCAATTTCGAGTTAAGATGAACAGAGCAGAAAATGCATCGGGTGCACAAGCCATCGATTCCTTGATCAACTATGAAACTGTGAAATATTTTAACAATGAAAAGTACGAGTCTGATCAATACCAGAAACTAATGAGGAAATATACCGATGCTTCTATCAAGACAACAACTAGTCTCGCTTTTTTGAATTTCGGTCAAAACGCAATTTTTTCTGCATCTTTGGCGGCAATTATGATGTTGGCCACTCATGGTATTATTGAGGGCAATATGACCGTTGGTGACTTGGTCATGGTCAACGGGTTGTTATTTCAGTTGTCTTTACCTCTGAACTTTCTGGGCTCTGTTTACAGAGAAATTCGTCAGTCTCTGATCGACATGCAAGCCATGTTTGGTCTGCTCAATCTTCAAAGCAAAGTCATCAACAAATCTAATGCCTCTCCTTTAATCATTTCACACAAGGATGCTTTCATCAAATTCGAAGACGTTCACTTTAGCTATAATTCTGTTTCTCCCATCCTTCAAGGCCTTAATTTTGAAGTGCCAAACGGACAGAAGATCGCAATCGTTGGCGGCTCTGGCTCTGGCAAAAGTACTATCGTTCGTTTGCTTTACCGATTTTTTGATCCCGATAGTGGTCGAATTCTGGTCAACGGAAAAGATATTCGCGACTACGATTTGGACAGTCTTCGACGGGCAATCTCAATCGTGCCTCAAGACACAGTTCTGTTCAACAATACCATTTTTTACAACATTAACTACGGAAACTTTTCTAAAACTGCTGATGATATTTACAATGTGGCCAAAATGTCTCGTCTTCACGAATCGATCATTAAGTGGAAAGATCAATATGAAACTCAAGTTGGTGAGCGTGGTTTGAAGCTCAGTGGAGGTGAAAAACAAAGAGTGGCAATTGCACGAGCAATTCTAAAGAATTCTCCCATCTTGGTGTTTGACGAAGCAACTTCATCTCTCGATTCAATCACGGAAAGTCGCATTTTGGATGCTCTTAAGTGTGCCTCTGAGAATCGTACTTCTGTCTTCATTGCTCACCGACTCTCAACCGTTGTCGACGCAGACCAGATTTATGTGATGAAGGATGGAAAGGCTGTTGAACACGGTGACCACTTATCTCTGGCCAACAATTCTACTTCTCTCTACTCGAAGCTTTGGTCGAAGCAACATCAGCACGACCGAGACCTACAGAATCAAAACAGCAACAAACCAGCGGAGTAATTTTCGTTTTTGATAGTTTTATATTTATTGCCTTATTTATTGTATACTCTTGTTAGTTCATATTTGGATGTCATACGATCGTTCTGTACATAGAAGTGGCGAACAATAAAGTCTATCTCTAATTTGCTTGTCACTTCAGTCGATCAAGAGGTTATTTGTGCAGTGTCATGCAGATGGTGTCAATCTGAGCAATTATTACAGTGACATAGTGCCTCTGTGCTACCGACTTGTCAAAAGTGCTGACAAATCATTTGGTAGGCCTAACAAACACGAATGAACCAACGGAACTAGTGGAGAAAGTTCGATTGACAAAGAACGAGTAATAATATAATTATTTACTAGTTAATGGCAATTAGACAATTAAATAGCTTTATTGCAAATATAGAAAATATTACATGGTACTTATGTGCAGAGTGTAACAAAATAGAATATATTAGAGTTGACAATATGGTACAGTTAGGTCAGGCTGAGACTGAGGACTTTGGTTATCGGTCTTGTGTTGGTCTGTTGGCAGATGGCCACTATCTCTGAATAGACATCGAGATCGAGAGTTGTGTGTTCGACTTGCTCGTCGTGGCTTATGGGACCAAGGCCGTTAGTGTCCGCTCATCACTCCGTTAAATGGGGGAGCGATTGGCTGTTCCAAAGTCTGACTCTTAAGGATGGGCTGCTTCAACTCTTCGTACCACTCGTTTCGGTCGGAGCACTTGAAGTAAAGGTCCAGGTTGTTGGTTGGTGGCAGGGCAATGAAAGCTCGCAAGATGTTCTCTATGCAGGATCGTTGTTTGAACAGAGCGTTCACTACGTTGGCGCCTCGCTCAACCAAGGGAGCTTTGCACAGGTAGGACAGCAGCGAGAGTACTGAGTTGAATGGCTGGAAGTTGGTCTCCATGTCTGTCAAAAGAGAATGGTTAGAGAGTTAGAGAGTGCTCGATTAGATAGCGATCGATGTACTCACTGGAATTGTGCACTTTGAAAGTGACTCGCTGGCAGAGTTCGGCCAAAATTGCCAAGTCGATGATGATTGGCGAGGCAAGCAGCGAATCCTCGCAAGTGTTGTGCACCACAATGGTGTTCTTGCCTCCCAACATGAGCTCGCTGATGTACTCGTCCATGGCTCGTTTCGAGTCACCAACATATGGCACATACTTGATCACCACAGTATGGTCTGGGTGTGATTGGCCTTGCCCATAGAGCACTTGGTTCGAGTTCACCATATCATCTACTACGTTGGACTTGGATATTTCCTTGCTACGGAACTGCTGAGGGGCTGACAGGTTGAAACCATCGTTGTTTCCAAGATGATTGTAGCTCACAATTGAACATGGCTTGATGCCTGCACTGACCAAGAAGTCAACCAACACTGACTTGAATTTAGTCTGACCCGATTTGAAGTCATCACCAGTGATGAACACCTGTTCGCGCTCGGCCAACTCTAAAAGACCGGGCACAAAGGTGTTCTGTGGGGAACCGTTGATGTAGGTGGTCTAAAAGAAGACAGTGTCGGTTAGTCACCTGGCAAGCACCGAACCACATTGTACCTTTTCAAGGATGGAGGCAACTGCATACAAGGCAGATGGTGCCAATTCAGCCTCATTGCGCTTGATGGCAGCAATAAAGTTATCAGCTGTGTCGTGAATGCCTTTGACCACATCAGAGAATCGTTCGGTGTTGGCAGTCCAGAGGACGATGACAGTGTCAAGTTGGTTCTTTGCCTTGAAGTCTCGAATATCAGCTCTAATTTGCTCAACCTGTGCCCACTTGTCCTCAATGTCAAGCACATTGTCGGCACGTTCGCTTTGATTGGCAGCAATGAATTCCGGGTTGTATAGAGCTTTACGTGGTATGTAATTCTCCATGTGAGGCCGCAATTGCTCTTGAAGACTGTAATCGAGCACCTTGGCACGTTCCATAGCGTCGGCCAGGTTCTGTCCTGAGATGTCCCAACCATCGAGAATGAAATCGTTCGGGTTGACCATGGGTACAACGTCCTTCATTGGCACATAGACCTCCTTGCCATTAGGGTCATTGCCAAGTAGGACTGTACTCGACTGAGTGACACTTCCGAAATAGTTTGCCTTCACTACTCCTTCCTTGGTGCGGAATTGCATGCCTAGACGGTTGGCCAGAATGGCGCCAGTAACTGTGGTACCGTTGTTGCCACCCCAGCCGACCAACATGAGACCAGTTCGGGGAACTTTTCGTTGAGTGCGGAAAGTGACAATCGATTTCATGGGATAGACCTGCTCAATGAATGGCTGTTAGGACACCGTCACTGTGAGAACAGACATACCTTAATGTTGTTGGCCTTTTCATCCTTGACACAGCGAACACTTTCGTACTCGTAATCGGATTCGATCGACTGCTCGGTGTAGCGAATGTTGGGACTTTGCACGTTAATAGTAGCCATTTTTGATGTGACAGTTGTGGCTCGGTGTGAAGAGTTGTGAATTGCAGAAGCAAAAGTAGAAGATGTCTTAGGATCAGTGACTATCTCGAGTCTTGAGGTTTTCTTGGTCGCTTGAATGCGTTTGGTAGCTGACGGATCGGTTCTGGCTCTTTTATAGAAGCGCGGACAGTTTCAAGACGCACTCTCCGCCTCCTTCAATGCGTCACCGGGCGAAAGCAGTCGACACTGCTTGGCGGCAGCATCGAGAAAGCTATCCTATCCCCCCTTACTCTTATCTGGCCACTTATCATCCGTACTCTGTGGTCACCTCTCTCACAACTCACAGCTACTTGTTGGCCTCTTCCAATTCCGTCGATCATTATCGATTATCTTTTTGCTTCTTGCTAGCCATCCAACTGATCTCTTCTCTGCCACTGCTGCGAAACGCGCACGCCTGCAGTTCATGTTCGATTCCAGAAAATTCATTGCGACCAAAACATATTCGGACACTCTATTTTGTATCGACTTAAATTGTCGAATGGTCAAACACGTGATCTGTCATTTGTGTCAATTACACCCTTGACTTACCTCACCTCACACGATCACATCCGCTCGATTGGTTTTTCCTGGTTTCCTAATGTTATCTCAATTGGCGAGATAAGGAGCCATGTTCAAGTCGATGCTGTCCACATTAGCCACTGTGGAGGGTCTTTATCGAGGAATGTCGCTCACTGTGTGCAGGCAATGCCAATAGATCACATTTCTGTCACGATTGCCACACTTCAAGTGGCTTTCCCGCCCAATTTCCCGAATTTTCTCTGTCCACAAACAGAAAGTACTTTGAGCGAATAATTGGTGTAGTTTTTTTTACAAATTCGCTAAATCAATGCACAAGACTAGACTCTAGTTCTGGTCAATTGAGACCCTGCCTGGCCCAAGTGGCCACTAATTGGCCAATTGAGGGTTACGTAATTCATTCTATCAATGTGATAGTGAGTAGTCAGTTTGTATAATCTCACATTACACAAGCCCAATGTAAACTTGTGCCTTCGAAGTGACTTTGGTGGCACTTCTTTCGGCTTTCATTGAATCAGTGGTAAACATGTCTTAGAACATGTGATAGCAAAAGGTTGTCAAACTCGGACAACGTTAATGAACTTTCACTTTAAGGTTGACTTGACAGTTATCGGTGATCATAGACCAAGTGTGTCGCGTTTTGCTCAATGGACGACTCAAGTGCCGATGACACAACGATGCTCTCATATCGGCTTGACTGCATTGTTCGCATGTGCCTCACAATCGTGCAGATTGTGGCCATGGTTGCACTCATTGCAGTACTGTCAGCGTTGAACGGACGATAGCAATCTGTCCAGTGATGACCCTTCGGGACCAAGAGAGCGATGCTCGAACGATATATTCTCCAGTAGTTTTATTGACCCGTGTAGCCATAAATCGGCCGTTCCTTTCCACACATGACGGGTTTCTGCATTAGCTCCATGCTTCTATTTACTTTCGCCTGTTGGTGGTTAACCGACTTTTCGAGAACTCCCAATGCCATTACCAAACGCATTAATAACCTTAGGCTAGTCTCGAAAGACCTGTCCACTTTGCAGTCGTCATCGAACGCGATAAGCCACCACAACTCTTGACTAGATCTTGTCTCTCCAGACAGACCGCATCAATGACAAGCTGTCTCGATGCCGTTCAGAGCAGTTTGGCAATTAATTAGTTCAATGGCGCCATTTATTCACGATGCCGACCACTTTAATTGCATTCGTAGGTAAACAACCCAATTGGTCACACGCGAAATCTTCTCCCGATTGGCATCACAATGACTTTATTCGTCAAACATTGATTCACCAATTGAAATTCAAATGATTCATTATGCAAATATTCCACTTTGATGATATCGAGTGGGAGATCGACATTTGTTGTAAAGTGGATTAACTCTCTCAGTGATCATTTAAGATAAGAATATTCTTCAATCGAGTCAGTAATCGCACAAATTGAGCGCCTACTACCTGACAAATTGTCAGTGACAATTGGCAAAGACCGGTGAGGTAACATAACTGGAAGCACTCGAGTCACTATTACTGTACTATCTGTGGAGATGTGTTCACAATGAGACGGCTATTTCGAGCATGACTCAGTCACGCATTCGACAAGTCACTCTAGCAATAATCAGATGTGACCACTGATCAATATTCACGTGGAAACATTCTAACATTGCTAGCTGGCAAAGTTATCGCGCGTACATCTGTGTGTGGAATAGTTGCCTGCTGGGTATCGATTGCCTGCCTGATACCACACACTGGTTGCCATTTGGGCGCCATTTGTTTACCGAGGCAGGGACATTGTCACCACTACTGCCTGCTACTTCTTGCCGATCATTATCGACTTGTGTGTGACTACTTATCAGGTAGATGCAATCACTCACGAACAATATGAACCAATGCACCGCTACTCATCAGCTCTACCTGTACAGGCAACTATTTTGGCGCCACTCACATATTGTGCCACTGTACTTCTGTTGAACAGTGCTTCAATGCTTGTAAATGACGCACATGGTGAGGCAAAGGACCACTAAGAGAATTGCACTCTTGGCTAAGTTATTCTCTGCCAGTGCAGATTGAACAAAACTTTGAACAAGTGATCTCTAGCTTGTAGAATGAAGTCGAACGGTATGTACGAAAAAGAGTCTCCATATAGAAAAACTTTATTTCTTGCACTGGCCAACAGCGTCTGAATCAGAAGACATCAAAATTCGATTGCAACTTTATTGATGAATAGTGCTAATTATTTTTAATCAAGGACGAGTCAAAGAAAGTTTGGTTTCTTGAAGTAGTTGCTGATTGGTGTGCAAAGAGTGCGCTTTGATCATTTTCAATGTAAATTGACCAAACCAAACTCGACAAGTCAATAGTCTAGACAGCAAATGACGCTATAATTAAACGTGTGGTACTGAGTCGTAATTATTCTAATGGGCATCGATGGTCACCGCGGAGTCAGAGCCCGAACTACCTCTATCTGGCTCGAATGACTTTCGTGCAAACAAAACCATTTCTGTGCACGGATCTGTCGAATTATTCGATTTTTTTTCCAAGGCCACACACAAGTCGGACATTTTGTTCGGCTGCCGAGTGCTTATCGCACCTGGCTTGACAACAGCAGACTTGTTCTTTTGGATATAAAACGATTCTGTGAATACTTGTTCGACACAAACTACTTGTCATTGTGATTTATTGGAGTTAAACTAAATTCTGGTTGACATGTCAGGTTGAATCACTAAGTGCTTATTTCTAATGACTTATTTAAAGAAGTCAGCGATAATTTAATTGTGGATAATGAAGTGCAATGTTTCGATTCAAGATAGAGCAGGAGTCCAGGCGAACAAGAACGAACCGGACAAAGCTCTTGTTACAACGTTAGTAACATTCTCAATGCAAAGTGTTTCATTCAATCGATAACAATGTTCATTAGAATGTTGCAAACTTGATATATCAGAATTGTTTCGATTTGTTTGACTGCATTATTGGATGGTCCATTGCATGACAAATTGAAAGTCAATAGTTAATTAATTTAATGGCCAATACAATGCAATACAGTGCTCAATTCAACGTTGATATGGATTGAAAAAAATAATTTCATATTGCCAAACAATGTTATTTGCTCAAAGTTTCCTTTACTACTAGTGAGCTAGCTAACTCGAGATCTAAACACCTAAGTTCTAATTTGGTTTCATGTAAACCCATGTAAATTCGTGCTTCACTGACAACAGTCAACAGTAAGCCAACGGTATTAGCATTTTTTGGTGGAAAGTGGTCAAAGACAAAGTGGTCTTAACTGATCGAGTGAAGCCGAGTATGGCATCGAATGTCATTTTGGTTTAGTTTGATTAGTCGTTTTGATAGCAAATCGGTTGAAAGCAGTTTAGTTGTGTGATTATGTTCATGCAATGCAAATCTACTTGGTTGTCTACGGTGAATATAACACAGATGGCCACTGATTGAGTGCAACACGAGACTTGGTCGAGACTCGCGAGTCGGATGAGTCCGAATCCAACCGGCTAGCTAAGCTATGCCATCTGCACACTGCAACAGAGAGGTCAACTGTTGGTGACCACTTGAAGTGCAATCCATCGCCATGCACACCACTCCGCCTGTCACGATCATGTGTTCGTGTTCGAGTTTGTATTCGCGCCGAGTGACGCATCCATCCGAGCGAAATCGGTTTCCATTCCAGTTTGCTTTACCCTTTTGCAATTGCCATTTACGTCTGCTGTTGCATACCTCACTTTAGTGCTGGTGCACTTCTTGTTTTGGTTGCTCGTTCATCACCTTTACCAAAAGCATGAGTGAAGTTTTCACTAAGCGGACGTTTACACGTGATCTTCTCATGTCCTGCTGATCATATTTCTAAGGCCAAGGCGAGTTGCCGTTCGAAGCAACACACACACACACACACACCACTAGCAGACAAGTGAATGTGCATATGCACTCAGCCAATGTAAAAAACTCTGAGTCTGCTCGCTCGTTATGCAACAGATATTCCAAGTAATGTTAAAAGAAAGATAATTCAAGCAAAACTGAATAGTGTAAGTAAATCAACTCGTCGTTGGTCAACCTGTGTAGTGACCGATTCTTTGGTCAATCAATCGTTTATCGTATGATTCGGTGCCGTCCTAATCAAAATTTCAATGCATTTATGACAGAAAGCATATCGCACATGGTTTGTTTATGTTGACATCGATTAAAGTGCAAAAAGGGACGATTACACGTTGGTGCAGTACTGATCACTGCAAAGAGGCTCAACAACCTCCAAATGTGTGTAAATGTACGGGCAGCAGTGCCAATGGACACTGTGCACTGCACCAAAAGGAATCTCAATTCTTACTTCTGTCAGACAGAGTTGCATCAGTGCACGAGTGCATTATCAGTGCTCGGTCCTGGTTGCTCTTCTCCAAACGTCTTCCTGCGTTTTTCCCGCACCGTTGGCAGTAAATGCGAGATAAGGCCCCAAAAGGAGCGATCCAATCGAAATGCTGCTCGCTCACTATCGACATTCGCCTGTATGGAGGTAGTAACACCGCTGATTGATTGGCTAATCGAGCATACTTTCTTCCTGTGCATATGTAAACAAACACATGGACGGCTTGTGATTGGTGATCGCGTGGTTTGTGGTTATATTTTTAGTTGCATCGTACTGAGGCAAGCAATTAGTAGTAGGAAAATTGGAAATTTTGCTCAATGAACCGATCGAGGTGCCATTGAGCCATTTCGACAGTCGACCAAGACTGCCAACAAAGTTTTCACTTATCGTCGCTGACGATTGTTTTTCTCAACTCCACCAAACCGATTTCTCCACAAACCGATCACTATCAAAATGTACATTGCCCAGTGAGACAACATACAATACGTTGACAGTAAACATGTGCCCATCAACAGTCGATAGCTTACTTTACAAACATTGCAAATTGCATTTCCCACCATACAAATAATCATTGCTATAATATTTAAAATGCAGTTGATAAATAAAATGTTATAATATAATAAAATGAATAGAAGCAAAAAGCTTACGACACCGAGTGTTCCCAGGTGGTCACCCTCCCAAGTACTGACTCGGCTCGATGCTGCTTAACTTCGGTGATCGGACGAGAACCGGTGTGCTCAGCATGATATGGTCGTAAGCTAATGCAAACCTTCAGACAGTATTATTTAAATAAATATATAATTAATAATCAAAATTAATGAGAAGAGCGTTTATTTTAATAATAAAAAACTAAAAACTAAGTAATTTAAAATTAAAAACCAAGTAATAATACCAATGGTACAATCATTGTATTACTACTTTTGGTATGTAATACAAGTATGTATAAGGAAATAATCGATTGTGACACTATCGATACTATCGATTGTTTGTTGTCACGTTTCAGGCAGTCGACAGAATTGTTTTGAAGTTTGTTTTGCCTTTTTGCATCATTCTGTTGCCCTTTCATATTTTTGTCTAATCTGTTGGTTTATTCTTGTGGCCACCATGTCTGACAGTCTCCCATCGGCCAGTCAACGGTCATCGAACCATAGAACCGAAAAGTCCACTGGGCAATTTATGTCTTTGGCCGATCTACTTCAGTCAAATTCAAAATCTGGTGTAAAAACCCGAAGTGGCGATTCAAACAAGTTGTTCCAATTAGATTTACAGAAAAGGATAGATGCCAGTAATTCAAGGTTAAATATGACTCGAGCGTATAATTTGGGCTCAACCGATTCTTTTAATTTTGTTGACGTGAATGTTGAGAGAAATGATGAAATGGAGACAGACAAAGCGAAGCTGGACTCGACCCAACTGAACAATCATTTGTTAAACGATAAGCAGTCTCGAGCTCTCCGAAAAAATGAAGGCAAGTTTTCTAAAAAAGATGAAAAACCAGCAAATGCATTGAACAATTACAGCACCTTCAATGGAGATCCACTAAAACAAATACAGACGATCACCAGTAAAATTGATAATAAAGACGCTCGCTTTGATTTCGATGACAAAGACAAGAATGTATATGGCAAAGTGAAAACTCCTGGTTTTAATATGATCCAACTACCTAAAGATTTCAATGTGGACAGAGGCAGAGTGAACGTTTATCGCTCCGGAATTGTAGAAGTGGTCAGCCACGATAATCCGCCCAAAATAATGAGATTCAAACCAACTATCCACGGCATCAACAATGTATTTACTGATCTGGTCATCACAACCAACAATCAAGTTTACCTTGATCAGTCGAATGTCTTCTCACCTGAATTACTCGAGTAATATGATTTGGTATATTTTCGTACTTACCATTTTGCCTCAAACAAAACTTTTTTTTGTACAAAACCTTGTTGCCTTCAATTGTGTCTTCCAATGGAGAACTCGACATTTTTGGTGTTGTTAATGATTTTTGTTGAACATTGCCTCTAGATCTATATTTATCTGGTCAATTATAATTTGATGTACATTTGTATTAAATTACTATTAAATCGTCTTTGAAACGAACTTTGTGAATGGGACTCACGTGTTGTGTTTATTTTGTTTTGGTCTTGTGAAGACTTTTCTATTGATTTCAATAACTATTTTGATTTTGAATTTGATTTTCTAATCGGCAATGAAAGTATAACTTAACAAGTAATGTTGTTATCCATATGATTCAAACATGAGAATTTGCAATTTGGTTACAACTCGTGCGATTGCTTCACAGGTGTTGTTCCAGGTTCAGTGCAACAATTGTACTCGAACATGGCTTTCTTGCAGAGCGTTGGTCCATTCCTCGGCTTGGTTCTCAACAAAAGCAAAACCGAGTCAACATACTGTTCCCGAAAAGCTTACCACCGATTCAATAATTGAGAAGATTACAAGTTTTTCTTCAATCAAAAAATGCCAAGACATTCAAATTCGTCCTCCAGTAGTCACAATAATGGGACATGTGGATCATGGAAAAACAACTCTTTTAGATTCAATAAGAAAATCTGAAATTGTCAAACAAGAACACGGAGGCAAGTCATATTAAATCTTTTTTTGATTTAACAATTTTTAAATTCAATTAGGAATTACACAGCATATTGGTGCATTTGTTGTTTCGTTGAATGAGATAACAACAAAACAAAATAAAATCGAAGATTTGGTAGTTTTTCTTGATACACCTGGTCACAAGGCATTTAGTTCAATGCGTGAGCGTGGTGCTTTGGTTACGGACATAGTCGTCTTGGTTGTTGCGGCTGACGACGGAGTTATGGAGCAAACCATCGAATCTATATCTTTTGCTCGAAAAGCAAACGTCCCTATAATTGTGGCCATCAACAAAATCGACAAAATCAAAAGTGATCCTGAGAGGATTTCTCATTTGAAAATGGGACTAAAATCTCAAGGCATTACTTTGGAAGAAGATGGTGGAGATATTCAATCAATCAGAATTAGTGCTCTCAAATCAGAAGGAATTCATGAGCTGAAAGAAGCAATTCTTGCTTTGTCCGAAACCTTAGAATTGAAAGCTTATGTCGATGGCAATGTGGAATGTTCAGTGATTGAAGCAAGCATAGATCCACATCGTGGGCGACTTGCCACTGTACTAGTGCACAAGGGGACTCTCAAACGAGGTGATATTCTTGTTGCCACCAACACCACCCATGGACGCGTCAGTTGGCTTAAAGTTCGTTCCATGTTCAACGAATATGGCGAGGTTGTCAATGCGGCAACACCTTCATTCCCAGTCCAAATTATTGGCTGGAGAGACGAAACTCTACCTGAAGCTGGTGATCTAGTTTGGCAATTAGCTTCCGAGAAACAAGTCAAAGATGTTGTTAATGTTTCAAAAGCATATGAGAAACAAGCAAAAGAATCGATTGACTTGGAGGTGATCAAGCGCAAAAATAATGAACATGACTTAGTTTATAAAGCAGAACTAAATGCCAGACGTGAAGCTGGAATCAGGTACAAGAGCAAACGGCTTAAAGGTCCTCGACAGAAACTTATTCTCACCGAAGGCGATGAATTGAAAACCAGCGTTGTACTCAAAGCAGATGTGAATGGTAGTTTGGAAGTGTTACTCGACATATTCGACTCCTTTCCCAATGATCAATGTCCGGCCAAATTGAACCTTCTTCACTATGGCTTAGGCGATGTAACTGAAAATGATATAGAGTTGGCATCCTGTTTTCCGAACGGAATAATCTATACCTTTAATACCGGCATCTTCAACCCGTCCCTGATAAAGCTATCTAAAGAACTGGATGTATCATTCAGACGATTCAATGTTATTTATCATCTTGTGGACAATCTCAAAGAAGTTATTGAAGGAAAGATGCCTTTTGTTGAGAAGGAAGAATTAGTTGGCGAAGCTGTAATTCTACAGGAGTTTGTTGTCAACGAAAAACGCAAAAAAATTCCAGTAGCAGGTTCTCGGTGCACAAAAGGAATGCTCAAGAAGAGTGGAGTTTTCTACAGGCTTGTTCGAAATGGACAAATTGTTGCTACCAATCTTTCTATCTCATCGATGCGACACCACAAGGACGAAGTTGATAGCATCAAGAAAGATTTTGAGTGTGGCCTCATGTTTACCGGCAATCATGTTGATGACAAATCCGACAATGCAGTTCGTTTCTGTCCCCAGGATGTTCTTATGTGCTACCAAATGGTCAAAGTCAAACAACCATTGAAGTGGTCCCCGAAAGGCTTTTGAGAAAGCTTTCGGCTTGTATCATACTAATATATGTATAGATTGTCCAATTTGCTCTAGTGGTCTATTTATGTTGCTTAGTTTCGTTGTAGTCAAATTTGAACTTGACTCATTATCAGTAGTTAGGTTGAAATGTCATCCGAGCCTTAAGTCAAATAAAATGACCATGCATTCAAATGAACGTCTCTTGTTTATGTGCTCGAGTCACATTGAATCAAGTTGGCTTTTAGCTAAGCATTGTTTTGCATTATTCATTTTGCTTTGCCACAATGGTTTTATTTTTATATGCAACTTTTCTCTTGATATTGTCCATTTCCATTGGATTTACAATGGGCAACCATGTGGATATCATCGAAAGATGCCTCAAAACACAAAACCACCTTGTCAAACCAGGCGTCAATAGTGAACCTTTGGCTAACATGGTAAAATTGTCATTATTATATGTCTACTTTCCAATCTAATTTTTACATTTTACTTTGGTTAGTGTTTACCTTGGACATCAAAGTCGTGCTGCAGTCCTGAAACAGCAAATAAGGCACACCAAAAAGTGAACCATCTCACTTTTGATATTGAGCACTGTGGTGCGAATAACATCTCGGAACAATGTCATCTTATGTTTGTCCGTGAATTATGTTATTATAGCTGTGACCCTTACATCGCTCCTTGGATCATCAAACCAGAAAGATCATTCCCACATGAACGATTGATGATGGTACCAATGTGCCAACGTGATTGCAATCAATGGTGGAATGCTTGTAAGGAAATGAAAACTTGTGTTCGCAATTGGCGAAAGCATTTCGACTTAGTCCTCAACCATACGTCCAAAGTTTCAATTAACAAATGTCCCAAGAGCAGCGGATGCAAGCCAATCAAGGAAATCTATAGCGATGCAAGCGATTTCTGTGAAACGGTAATTATTTTAGATTTTTTTTTACTTGCCATTAATTAATATTCAATATACTTAGGTTTGGGATCACACCTGGAAAGTGGTTAACAATTCGGAAATGTGCGTTCAATTAAGTTTTCCTAAAAATCATCCAAATCCTAACCAAGAAGTGGCTCGATTCTACATAACAAGCGAACGACAAAGAAATTTAGATAAACGAATCGTTCCAACATGGTTTAATGCTATAGTATTTATTATCTCATTAGTCTTTGTAGTCATCATCATCAAGTTTGTTCGTTTTATATTCAATTTGTTGTGCTTTTGTTCAAAATGAACCAACAAAGAACTGTAAATTATAAATCATGTTTAATCATTTGTGCACAAATATTCAATTAATTTTCGTTAATGTTATGCACTCGTGAATTTTTAATAAATCATTTCATAATCGAGCATAATAATAAATAAGCATCGTTAAGACATTTTCGGCTAATAATTGATTTAAATTTAATGTTGAAGCAGAAACAAAATATGTTTATTCAAGTTGATCAGTAAAGTCAAAACAAAACATTGGTCATGTACGTCATGTATGAATGAGACTGAACGCTAACATGTGTAATTCACTCGGCTTTTCTTGACGCGTGTGATGTTAGCTTTTGTTGATTGCAATTTGTTCCTTTGGGCCAGTTAGCATATTCTTGTTTTGCAATTAGTTCAGTATTTCACATCTCAACTGACTTGTAACAATGACTACTCTTGAGAAAATTGCTGGCATCGAGGCCGAGGTAAGTGTTTTAATTGTTTAAATTCATTCATTCACTTTAAATGTTTTATTGATTTTTAGATGGCCAGGACACAGCGAAATAAAGCCACCATGGGTCATTTGGGCATTTTAAAGGCTCGTTTAGCCAAGTTAAGACGAGAATTAATTACACCAAAAGGTGGCGGAGGACCAGCTGGCGAAGGGTTTGACGTGGCCAAAACTGGCGATGCAAGAATTGGCTTTGTCGGCTTTCCTTCTGTGGGAAAGTCTACTTTGTTATCCAATTTAGCCGGTGTATACTCCGAAGTTGCCGCTTACGAGTTTACAACTCTTACGACAGTACCTGGAGTGATTAAGTACAAAGGTGCTAAAATTCAACTACTTGATCTTCCTGGTATTATTGAAGGTGCTAAAGATGGCAAAGGTCGTGGTCGGCAAGTTATTGCTGTTGCTCGTACTTGCAGCTTGATTTTTATTGTGCTCGATGTCTTAAAACCATTGCAACATAAAAAGATTATTGAAAAAGAATTGGAAGGCTTCGGAATACGGCTAAACAAAGAACCACCACAAATTACTATGAGGAAGAAAGATAAAGGCGGCATTAATTTGCAGTGTCTTGTGCCTCAATCTGAATTAGACGTGGATACTGTGAAGACCATTTTAGCTGAATATCGAATTTCCAATGCCGATGTTGTGCTTAAAGAAGATGCTACCGCTGACGATTTGATTGATGTGATTGAAGGCAACCGAATCTATACGCCATGTATCTACATCCTCAATAAGATCGATCAAATCTCGATTGAAGAACTTGAAATTATATACAAAGTGCCTCACTGTGTTCCCATTTCGGCTCATCACAAATGGAACTTTGACGATCTATTGTACAAGACTTGGGACTATCTTAAACTCATCCGAATGTAAGTTTTCGAATACAGTTAGTTTTTTTGATTCTCAATTTATTTGATTTCAGATACACCAAGCCTAAAGGCCAATTGCCAGACTACGAATCCCCGATTATTCTGACTGGAGAAAAACCAACAGTGGAAGATTTCTGTAATAAATTGCACAAATCTATTATGAAAGAATTCAAATAGTAAATCAATTTTAACTACATTTTTTCTTTATCATAATGATTATTTTAATTTTAGTTCTTTGGTTTGGGGTACTTCTGTCAAGCACAACCCACAGAAGGTCGGCAAGGATCACCTTCTGAACGACGAAGATGTCGTTCAAGTTGTTAAAAAGTAAGCCGTAACCACTAATTTATTTAATGATTCTAATCTTTTTTTATTTAGGGTATAAATAGAATTGCATTCTTTTTCATGATATTATCTCCAGTGGCTTAATTATTTTCAAATAAATGCTCGTGTTTTATATTGTATTGTATGTAATATAATAATTTTACAAATGGCCTTTATCGCGACGATATTAACAAAACATCTAATGCCATCAGTTTATACACGTTGCTTTAAGAATTTATTGTCAAATGTACTGTTTAGAAATAATCAGGATAATCTCAAGCAACATAATATCACAACAATTATCTTGGAGAACTTGGATAAATTGAAATTGCTCATTACTTGCTTGCAATGGCTTGTTTGCCAAAAGTATTTTTCCAACCACTTTTTCAGTTTCTACCCAAAGTACATAGCATTTCGCAATGTCGAATTATTTTAAAATGTTTATTTGACAAATGACGAATTACTGAATAGATCAATATCAATACGATGCATGAAAAAATTGATTTGTGAAAGTTAAAATGTCTCTAAATTTCATTTGCCTCGAGGACAGGAATGAGAATTGCTTTACAAATAAATAAATGCAATCAAGGAATATCGTGCCATAGTTAACGCAAGGACATTAAAGCAAATGCAGAATTAATTATAATTTATAATTGACCATAATAAAAAAAAATAAACATTTAGGAAATGACGATTTGGTCGAGCAAAATCGTTTAAGAACATAAAGTGAAAGTGTTGAGCGGTAAAAAAAAGAAGGAAAGCCATCGATGTCATCTTCAATGAAAACGAGTTGGTGCAACATAGACGAATAAAATGATTTGGCTCATGACTCGGCGAAGTATTGAAACAACAAACCAAGAGGCACGACCGATTAGTTGATTGTAAGACCGATAAGTTTTGCTCACTAATCAGTGAGTGTTTGTGACAGTCTGCTTATTGCAATTAAATGTCCAAATGACGATCACATTCACCAAGGACTCGATCAGTCATCTTGTTTGTCATTTGGTCTAATCGATCTTAAAGAAATCCTAGGAAAGTCCAATTATTAGTCTCGGTCCTTCTGTTTGGTTACCAGTTCATAATTGGCAATCGAACACTTGTTTACTCTAATCGATCTACCTTATTAACAATTGATTGTGATAATGAAGATAATGAAGGTACTGCTGCACTTTGTCGCTACTACATGAATCATGGCGATAAGGTAAATTTCCTTTTGTACTCAGCCAACGACTGTTTGTGTTTTTGTTTGCAAATTCGTGAAAATCATTCACGGGAATAATAACAATTGCAATTGATAATTATAACTAGTGACTCGTGTGCTGTTTGTCGGATTAATGATAGTCAAGGTAAGACATTCATCATCCGTGCACATGTGTCAATCAATCAGCATTAATATTCATTGCCCTGATGGACATGTTTGCCTTGATAATTCGTTGTCAGAATTTGCTCACTTCCCTCGGAATTATTACAAGTGCTGCTATCTTAGATCAATGTCACAACAAAGTAAACATTTTATAAATGAATCGATTAACATTTGCACCGAATGTTTATAATTATGATAATTATAATCATTTGGTTATAGCACAAATCTGTTTATATGATTGAGGCAAGCATGTACTGTGACACTTTCGAACGTCAAATGTCGGTTTGTCCCATCTTTTGTTACGTATACATCTTGTTAACAGTCATCACCGTCCACAGTTGTAATTGATTGCATCGGAATGGAAAACAAATCAGACAAATTGATTGCAATCACACTGAGCTTAAGCCTTAAGTAATAACTCACTGCATGCTACTACTAAATATAGTATGAACTTTAAAGTTAAGAGCACTTCTGAAACAACCTGGACCATTATGGATAGTCAACCAACGAAGTTGTTGTTATGGGCCATAATGACGTCATCGATGAACGTCAATGTGATCATTGAAGTAGCAAATATGCGGTGTCACATCGCTGTTTTGGTCAGTGATGCATCGACAAATCGATCATGAATTAATTTGTGCATGAAAACATTCTTTTTCTGAATATCTTACATAGGCGCAATTAAGCAAAAAGGTTTGTTGAATGTTTATCTTACTTGTTAGTGGATCACCTCCAAATTAATGTAGTCAATATTTGTACTAGTCATGTCCCATAAAGGCGTAATGTCAAGTTCACCAAAACCCTTCAGCACAATCTCACCTTGCACCTTCATCCAATGGATTTACATTGCCAAGAGTCCATGACCAAAGAACTCACCCCATATAAAACCACCAAAGTTTAAGTGATTTGCGTCACGAAGTACTAAATGCACTAATGGTTCTTACAAGGAGTAGATTGGTTCGAAGTTAACCTAGCCAATGGGATGTACCATGGATGAACTTGGCCAGTGGTATCACTTGCAAGTTTAGTCTTAAACTTTAAGTTAAAGACCAAAGAGAAGGATCGTCTAGTTTGACTGTTTGAAATTGAAAGTGGCCATTTAAGTTCATCGAAAGTCTCGTCGGCTTAATCGCAAGCAAACATGTCAGACAGAGAGTCTCAATCATAATACTCAATTATAGAGACTGTTCCCAATGAAGAACATGGTAAGAATCACGTTCTAGTCAATTGTCACTTTTATTGTCAATATGACTAAGTGATCAACGCTCAAACCAATTAGTTGACACTTAAGATGAGTATTTCCTAAAGTGCCAATTTGTCACTCGAAAAGGTTGAGAAACACAGTCAGACGAAATAACGAACAAAGTTAGATGCTGCCTAGAGATATCGAAGTGGAAACTAAGTACTACTGTCAATGAGGTGGAGGTGGAAATTTCCAGAGGTAGGTTTGCATCTCGAGAGGGACTGAACAGATTAATGGCTTGCTTAGTGGTATCCGTGATGACATCACCAAGGATAGTGCCCATTCAGACTGACTTACTGACTGACTGACTGATTGGGCATATAGATTATGAAATCACAGAATTGAACAAGAACAAATTGAGCACATATAAATAGCGAAACTCTTCGGGTAGGGTTAGCACATACTTTTCGACACTCGGTTTGACTTTGAATTTGTTTGAATTGCCTTCATTACACCAACGCATCAACATGGTTCATTTACAAAGCTTTATGTTGGTGACATTGTCAGTGTTGTTAATGGCTTCTGTATCATTCGAATCACCTAGCAAGAAGAGAGAAACTGACGACAGTGTAATTTGCCAAAACAACGTTATGCACCAAATAGACCATTACATTAAGCAAATCCAACTCGTACCCAACGGAAAGCACAGATTTCCCGAAACTATTGCCAAGCTTAAAGAGGCTTGCAAGTAAGTAGTTCAAATATTTGATGCAAAATTTGATAATAATATACAAATGCACCTATTTGTAGAATTAACAATAATCTTGTCTCGATGGTGACTACTTTGGCCAACAAGTGCATGACGGGCTTTAAAAAGAATGTCATGCAAGTGACGCTGTACTCGGTGAAGAAGCAACAGAAAGCGTTGTGTCGCGCTAAACCGACCAAGGAGATGCACGATTTGGTAGCCGCAGGAAAATGTGTCAACGGAGGACAAGCACTTTTCCGGAAATGCATTCAAACGGCTGCAAATAATATCCTCAAGGTTAAGGTCATTGATGACAATCAAAAGATTCCTCTCATTTGTTGGTGAGTCAAAGGACACAATAAACCAATTAACGCTGAATCCAAAACTTTCACTAATGTCTTTATTTGCAGTGAAATCGTGAGAACCAAACAATGCCTCATGAAGGAATCGAAAAAGGTGAAAGAGTGTAAGGAAGAGCACATCGACACCATCCAGAACCGATACAATCATGTCAGCATGAACGGAATAAACCTCGCTTGTGGTGACTACAACGAAGAGACCGATCGATGCAATAAGGTTCGACCACCCAAAGTCACCGTGGAACGACCCAACAATAAGTCGATAGTGATAACCATGTTCGAGCTGCTCGATAGCTTGCCATTGGATGACGACGTTTTGCCCCGCTCTTCCTAATTTGCTGTTCAATACCAAACGATGGCCTGCAAATAGTTGCCCACAAGAAAATACTTATCCATTATGGCATTACTCTTATTGTGATAAATACTTTATATTTCAATTCTTAATAATCACTTATTCAGACTTAGATATATCATAGACAGAACAATACTTTGCTGACTAATTCATAGCTTCATACCTAACTTCAGTTCCATCATGTAATATTGCTTCATACATGTTTACAAAATAACGATTAAGATTGTAAAACGGTTTTTTAGTATTACCTAGTGTTTGTTCATTCTAAAAAACACGTTGTTTACAAAATAAGCACAATCTGCAAAGAGTGTCAATTCAAATTCCAATTGACTGTGAATTTTCAAACGCATAAATCGTTTCCATTCCTTGTCTATTTCCACAAGTGTGCAGCAGTCCCTAAATTTCGAAAGACTGGTGCGTTGAAATAGCATAAACTGTAAACAAGTCTAGACTTAAACAGCTGTTGTGCCCGACTCACACGTGCAATGTCAAATAACTTTTACCAAGCATTCTTTTGTGACATTACTGAGTGAGACAAAATGCAATGCTACCAAACAGCATTAAACATTAAACATATTGGATTGGCCACAAGTTCGGTGTGATAAACATATGTGATAAGATATGATATTACTCTTGTCTTGATGTGTTATCAACATGCGCAAATATTTGCATTTTTTTCTTAATCATATCAAAAAGGATTCCCTAAGCAGCTTCATATTTTGTGATTTGAACTGTTAAAAATTGTTTTTGTCGACTGTCTATTTGGTATTATCAAAGTATATTTTCAAAGATGCTCAAATCAAGGCAACTATTTTTCAACAATCTGCTTACAAGGCAACTGCTTCAATTACGCCAATCACAATCCATTGCTAATGTATGTCGAAATAAGCGAAATGTTAGCTCTTCAAGCGACCCGAAAAAATCGTATACCTTAGTAGTGATTGGTGGTGGGTCTGGAGGAATATCGGTGGCAGCTAGATTTGCAAGATACTTTAAAGCCCTCAAAAAGGGAACCGTTGCCGTAATCGAACCACAGAATGTATGTTTGAATTTATATTTGAATCAAAGTAACCGACTAGGAAAATAGGTTCATTACTACCAACCACTATGGACATTAGTTGGAGCTGGTATCAAAGATCTGCCTTCCTCGGCATGTGATATGGGCAAAGTGATGCCCAAAAATGTCGATTGGATCAAGGATATCTGTGTTGAGATTGATCCAAAAAATTGCAACGTTCGTTTGGCTGGTGCAGCAGGGGCTATTAATTACGATTACCTCGTGGTGGCTGCTGGAATTAACATTGACTGGCATAAGATCGATGGACTAAATGAAGCGTTGCAAACACCTGGAGTTTGTTCAAATTACTCTGCCCAAACCGTTCACAAAACTTTTGAAGCTATTCAAAATCTCAAAAGTGGAAATGCCATTTTTACCTTCCCAAATACACCAATCAAGTGTGCAGGTGCTCCGCAGAAAATCATGTACCTTACTGATGCTCATATGAGAATGGTTTGTTTTGGCACTGTTTTTTTTCAATATTTGTTTACATTTGCTTATCTTTTCAAAGAAAGGAAATCGTTCATCTACTTCCTTTTTCTACAATACTTCATTGCCGGTTATATTTGGAGTAAAACATTACGCGAATGCTTTAATGGAAATTTGCAAAAAACGAGATTTAAGCGTGAATACTCGACTTAATTTAGTTCGAGTGGATCCCCTCAAGAAGACAGCTTCCTTTGAGCAGCTCGATCATCCAGAACAGTCTCTGGTTGAGTTTAAATATGAAATGTTGCACGTCACTCCTCCAATGAGTGCACCAAAGTTTTTGGCTCCTTTGGCAAACTCAACTAGCAACGGATTTGTTTCAGTCGACCCAAAGAGTCTTCAACACGTTGAATATCGAAATATATTTGCAATTGGTGATTGTTCTTCACTTCCTACATCGAAAACGGCGGCCGCTATTGCCTCTCAGAATTATATTCTTGCAAGAAATTTGTTGGAAGTGATGCAAAGTGAAGACAACAAAGTTGAAGCGTTTCCTCAAGCCTATGATGGGTACACAAGTTGTCCCTTGGTCACCGGATTCAACAAGTGCATTCTGGCTGAATTTAACTACCAATTAGAACCACTAGAGACTTTCCCGTTAAGTCAAGCAAAAGAACGCACTTCTATGTATTATATGAAGAAAGATGCTTTGCCGTTCATCTACTGGAATGCCATGCTTAAGTAAGTTATTATTTACCCTTTCTATTTTTGCTTGCTTAATTAGCTCATTTCTAGGGGTTATTGGAGGGGGCCATCTGTCTTTCGCAAGTTTGCACATTTAGGCTTGAGTAATTAGCCTAACAGAGATGGCGCTGACTTTGTTTGGCAATCGTTAATAATGTTGATTTATTGCATATTTGGAATCATCACTATCGGTTTACAAAATTATTCTCTTCCCCAATCATACATCTTTTTGAACTAATTCCAAGACTTAAAATACGACTTGAAATCGTCATCTTCACTTCCTTGCTTGACATAGATAATTTGCTCAGATTCGAAGTCGCGGCCACTTTTGTCTTGTTTCAAATAAAGCTTTGCAATCTTGCCAATTAGACTTTCGTCGCTCATTTTCTCCTGCAGCTGACTACCCAGCCAGACAAAGATTTTCTCACCCGCATCTAAAAATATGAATTAGTGGAATGTGGAATTATCAGATTAGTGTCCAAACTGACCTAGAATCATTGCATTGTCCTCTTCAAGATCATGTTGTTCGAAATTCACAATTTGGGCAAACTTGCCATGTCGTTGCAAATTGAACAAACGTGCATGCAACTCAGCGCTGAAACTGCTCACCGCGGACCATTGTTTGAAGAGTGACTTGAATTCCACTGTCTCACCATCCTCGATCACTTTTGTCACTTCAGTCTTGGCCGGATATCCCTTTGTTTTGATCAACTCGAGAGCATACTTTAAACCAGAACTGCGTTCTTTTGTAGTGGCATCTCTTCCTACCCAAACCCAGATTCCGTTCTTTCCATTATCAACAATGAAAGTGTCCTGTAAAAACAGAAATATTATATCCAAATAGTCTTAAATTGTGTCGCTTACATTAGAATTCAAGTCATCTCGAGTCAATGGGCCATCCTTGACACTTTCGGTGCCGATCTGTCCGTCAGTCTCTTGACATCGATACAGATGGACGAATTTGCGTTCACTTGTTTCGAACTTTTCGTCGTTGGTCCAATCGATTTCTTCTGCAGATTTGATTTGATCATCCTTCAACTCCAATGGCAACGAACGATTGAACGCAACATTTTCTTTGTCAGACAACTGTTCACTCTCTTGGCCATCATCCACGATGACTACTGACAAATGGAAACGAGCTAATTCATTCTTTAGGTCATTGGCAATGCTTATTGCAGCCAATCGTTCGAAATGGTTAGACTTTTTGCCGGTCCAGATAAAAATGTAATCCGGTACAATGAGCAGGAACACATCTCCCTCGTTGATTGAACTCCAGCTTATCTCGTTCAACTATAAACATTCGAGCTAATGTCAATGTAAATGTGATTGTTTAATTACCTCGTGCATTAGTGGACGTTTTTTTCCTTTCACTTGGTACAACGCAGGGTGCAGTACATTATCCACCTTGTGGAATCCACTTTCAAATCCTCCATTTAGTAGGCTGAGAACAAATGTAATTAGATAAGGCCGACTGGAAAATGAGTATTACCGAATTCCGTTGCGGAAATATGACAAAAACTGTTTCGATTCGAAACCTGTGAGAAAGAGTTGTCACGATAACAATGTGCCGAATGTACTTGTTGCACTGTACCAACCTTCCACTTCTCGGTGTTGTACGGGACTTCCACCTAAAAAGTCATCCAACGCGATTGTTTTGATTGCAGCTACTGCTGACTCGTCTGTGGATGATTGTGAACCGATCCAGAAATGAATATCCATGTATCCTCGGCCACCTGAATTAATTGGCTCCACTGGCATGCCAGCATGACCCGAATTTCGTGTTTCGCTGCACTGCATTGCATTCGTCATTGGGCGTGACTGTACACAGAATATATACTTACGCAAATGACCAAATAGGAATCACCTTTGAAGAATTTGCCATACTCTTCAGTAGGCACAGGCACCAATTCAAAGTTCTGGATTTTTATTAATAATGAGATAAATATGTTGCCTTGTAAGGATACGATGAAAGACGATACGAAGGGTCAACTTACCTTGACTCGCCACTCCAAAAAGTAAGTAGAACCGACCGGAATTGCGTCGAACGCGGGATCGTGAGGGATGTCAGAAGCCATTTCGAGGTACAGATGTCGATTGGTTGGACGCAAAGTGTTTATAAGCAAAGTGCAAATCTCAGTCGAAAGCCAGGAATATCCGCGAGAGTCAAGGCGCAAATAAAGCACTTAAACTCAGTTGCAGGCGAAACGATACTGTGAAACTACTTGTCTGCACGGCAGAATGTGTTTATTGTCATAGAGAAGTTAATTACTCTTCCAACGATATAGATGTGCAATAAAAGTCAGTGAGACGAGCTATGAGCAATGGGCCATCATTCTGATCGGGATGATAGTTTCCAAAGCTATTCGACGACGTTATTCCCTTTTGATCGAGTCAGCGGTACAGTCAAGTGTGAGCCTGCATTTGGCTAATGAATTGCCGCAATATTTCATTCCGAGCATTCACTGCTCGCATTAGTGCTGTAAACAATTGCAAGCTGAGCGTCGGCGTCTCTGTTGACTACCACAGACGATTGGCGGTGCCTCTAATGTCTACAAAAGACTGCCACAAAGGAAACCAGTCTAAAGACGATGCCACTACTGGTGCCAGCACTGACTAGTGGATGCACCACTTGTCTGTATGAACAACAGCTACACCAACATTCAAATCAAATTGGAAACTGGCGCCATTGTATCAAATGACGCCTGAACTCGAACTGGAGGTGGATGCGTGCTTGCACTGAACAATGTTCAGACCATTCGATTACTACCATTTTGATTGCACTCTCGACATTACTCGAGTACTCACCCATTGTGGTGAGTCACTAGTGGTCGTTGCTATTTTCGAGCACAACTTTGTTAATGGCAATCAAGGTACAAAGTGCATTAGGCAATCACAAGTAACACATGCAATGACGGTGATAAAGAGGTTTATTGAGCCCCTGATATGTCCTTAGACGTGCATTGACAAGTGTCACTGTCACTTACTCTTCTTCACCTTGATGTCCATCTCGATCACATATCGATTGGAAGAATCGCCGAATGACTTTTCTGCTGCAATTGCTGCCTTCATTTGGCGAGTGTCACTTTCCTCGACGAGGCTTTGTGTTAAGTCCAGATTACTGCTGGACAAGACCTCAGGCTGGACAGACATGGAGCTGTCTTGTGACACGATCAGCTGAGGATCGATGACCACATTGATTGGCACTGGCACTTTGAGACTGTCAACCGACATCAAGCCGACATTCTCATCCGAGTTGAACATTGGCTGATTGTCTTTTACTCCGGATGGTTTATGTCCGTTAGAGGTAGATCGTTTGCTGACAGGATTTACAGTGACGCTCGTCAAAGTGGAACTCGACTGAGACCGTGATGAGTCACTTCGAATCACTACAGCAGCTGCCACGATGCTTAGACACACAATTCCTACCACGAACGAACCTATCGGGGAAGTGGGTGAATAATAGAACAATGGTGCCGAACATACCGATCAGTTTTATTATGCTCGACTTCCACCAGGGAGTCTTTGGTTTGAGTGATGTCAGGGGTGTGTGATTGTCCCTGCTCGAGGTTATTTTCACTGCTAATTGGCCGTTAGACTTGTGTGGGTGACGAGTGTGGCCTGCTCGGTCGACATCGGTTGGATGCATTCGCGAGAATTTGATGGCCACAACTTCCTGATCATTAGCACGATTCGATTTGGCATGGACTGGCTTGCCAAACGTGGTTGCAATCGGACTCAATTTGGCAGTACTTGGAGTCAATCTGCCACTAGTTGACATTGCGATTACCAAATGCAAACAAGTGAAGAGTGGAAAGGGAATGGTAATTAGTTGAATCAATTAGTAGCTGAGCACGCTATTTGTTTGTCACTTGAGCAGATGCGAATAGAACAAGCCAGAATTGATACCTCTCACGAAGAAATATTTAAAGTGACAACAAAAGCACAACAAACGCTGATGATCATGTTGGCCATGCATGTGAGCACCAAGAATTGCAGACAAATTGACCAGTTGGACAACTGTCGCCGATCGGTGCTGTTCAACTAGTGACAATCGGAGACTACAAGTTACCGGAGCTGAGTAGAGGTGAACTGACTGTTGCATTTCCATTGGTCAGACTGAGAATTGATGGTGAGCGCCTAATTAGTAACAGGAGAAGGCAGGTTGAGGCAGGCGAGACAATCGAACACTGAGCAGTGCCTTGAACCAACATTACTCACTCACCAGCAAGTGATCACTTGCTCCACTGCACTCCTCGAAAAAGACTCACCCGATGGCGGTGGCCATGCCAACCCAAGCAGACCACTCGATTGGGTCATTTCTTGACCGGACCGAGATATGCAAAGCAAACAAGGCAACCTAGGTGACACCGATACCGCGTGCTCTTTGACTGTTACCGTGCCAGGCACTGACACTTTTCTGTAAGCCTGTTTCTAAGAAGGAACTGAGCATATTCAAAGACATGACAACTAATCGATCTGACACAGTGCCGGTCTTCCTGTTAATTGCATTGTCCGGTGCCCAGTCAAATTGAATTACCTTAATGGTCTGGCTATATCTCCACTGGTATATCACCTTTGGTCGTGTTCGTGGCATTCAAGTGGATTGCCTTCGTATAGTTCGTTATAATTAGCATTGATTAATTACACTGTTCTGAAAGAAAGTGAGTGAGTTCACGTGACAATTGATTGTCACCACAAGGTCACTCTCAAGTGACCAAACACGAACAAATGGAGCCAGCAGTGCTCAATCGATCTGCTCAACCATCGATCACACAATTCAAGGTGAAGTTGCTGTTCGCCTTGTTCGTTGCTTTCCAATTCAAGACTTGTACAATGTACAATCTCCCTCCCAAATTTGTCCTCAACTTGATCACTCGACTTCCGTTAGTGCACATGTATTCTTCCATAAGACATTTATTTCATTATGTAATGAGCATCTGCGCTTATTTCTTTTCTTTAGTGCAACAAAATGAAATTAAGCTGATTGCAACCAGGTTTGGTTGCGAACCTGTCGTCGATGGCAATTGATTGGCGACAGTCAATCCCGACCGGAGAACAACTAAACCTAAAGGTGTGCAAAACAAATCTGATCAAACAATGAGCTACACAATGGATTGACAGTGCTCGTCTAGTCCAATCAATCGATCTGTTTGTGCAGGGACAGATTGTGCAAACACACCGACGCATAATGAATGAACGATTCACTTTGCTATGGATTCGGTCAGTTTGAACAGGTGACTTCTTGATTCTGGTTTGACAATTGTCGCTGGTCATTACACTGAATAGGTTCACCAGATAGGTGCGATAAAAGCTGTTCTCTTTGACCAGTGCAGTCATTCTGTGGACAAACTGCAACGAGAACTCGTCCCAATAAGTTGAGTGCAACATGAACTCAAGTCTTAGTTTGCTGGTGATGGCACTTACTTTTCTGTGCCCCGGAATGGCTCACTTCTGGCCTCCGAACTATGCTTTCCATTCAGTCCCGAACGAGGCCTTGGAGCCAACTTTATTCGCTAATGTTGTCCCCAACCTCGCCAATCAACAGCCACCCACACAGAATTTTCTTCCAAACCGACATGGGAAATCCGATAGTCTCTTCATGTTCCGACCTCTTATAATGTCTGCCTGGAATGACATGCCCGAGCAAAGGATGCGATTGCACAACCCTTGGATGGAACGGCTTTTGTCCTCACCTTACCGCAGGTCTCGGTTCATGGGCAGCAACTTCAAGGACGGAAACGTAGAGGAATTTGGTAGGCGAAAACGACGAGTTCGAGGAATTAAAGGCGAAATTAACGTAAAGTGGGCTGTGATGCCTATTTTTGAAAAAAGCGATGAATCGACAAACAAGATTTCTGGGTCACAGGAAGACATCTTCCGACGACCAAGCCGAGAGTTTCGTTTTGGGCCTCGGGCTCGACACTTTCCGGTCAACAATGGAAATGAACCACAACAACAACCGTTTACCGAAGGTAACTATCGTCCTTTGTCCCACTAGGTGATTCAATGCATGATGTGATGTGCATGTGGTGTGATGTTCAATGCATGTATACGAACAAATAAAGCAAACCTGACCACTAAGTCTTGTTGGATTTTTTATTTTTTCATCTTTACTTTATTTTTAATTGAATTGAATTTATGGTCAACAGCAGTGACACCTAGCCCAGTGGGCGGCAGCCCAGAGAACGATGTCAACTCATTGCATCGAGAGAGACGCCAGATTGGCACCTGGAACCCTCAACCACTGCTGAACAAGTTGTTATTTAACGCCACTGGAATGTTCGACAATCTCGGCCGACAGATGACTCGACAGTTCCAGACCTCGGTGTCGGACGCAGGGCGGACAGTGAATGGAGTGTTCCAGTCGATGCAGGAAAACTTTAAGCGTTTCATCAACCTAAACTTGTCCCAACTGAGACCAGAGAAACTATTCTCTCAAATTGCCAGTCTCACCAAAACACAATAGTGTCCTCATCATGCACTCATGATCATGCATTGTCCAATGACAATACTTCATTGGCTCACTCTCTAATAAAGACATTATTACTGACCAACATTGCTATTGAGTCAGATTAGTGGCATTAGACATTCATTGTCTCTGCTGAGCGTTGACTGCACAGACGCCAATTCAACTCCCACTCACGAGACTCCCGAGCGATTAAGACAACGCCAATTGATAGATTTGTGCCACTCAGTGATGAAGTGCAGAGGAAAGGCAAATTGATTCCACAGAAGAATTCACATCGAGATTATCAAACGGACAACAGTGAATCGACCGCAGAAGGCACCGGAAGACGGTGGCCAATTGTCAATTGAGTGACTTACAGTACAGTACTTGCAGTAAGTGGTCTTGCACTAATTAGCAAGGAAGGGATGAGTGGCACTGCACTGCAGCAAAAGACCAATTTCCTGTGGTGATTGTCTCGTTGAAAAACGCAAAGCTATGTGAACTTGGCACAAGACAATCGAGTCAATTTGTCGGCGTGTGCAAGTACGTACACAGTGAGTTGACTTGTGACGTAGACACACGTGCCAGGACATGGGGACACACGCGGACCGTGTGGCCCAGTTGGCACCGATCATGCATGGCTAGCCAAGCCAATTATCGAACCAATCCAATGTGTCACTCTGCCAGTTTATGTGTGCATAGATGCGATCCGATGTGGTGCGATCAGTGATCAGTTTGCTGGCACACACATACACAACATTGCACATCTTTTGCACACCAAACAGAATAGCAATTGGCCCATTCGGTCGGTTTCCGTGTTTGCTTAGTTTGTTTCACTCTTGGTCTCTCTCCCATTTCGATCGCCGATTACACTGAATTGGCCAATCAAGTGGTGCATGTGCTCGTTATCAGTGCCACACACTAAACACTCACTGTAAATAATTCGACGATCGTTTGGTTTGCAAATTTAAAATTCGCCACAGCGAGCACAACATTTGAATGCAAACTCGGTCTTAATCGTGTTGTCGACAAACCAAATCCCGCCAAAACGCAATGCACCCAAAGCACACATTGGCACACAGTCTAATTTGATCGTTTTGTTAATTTTGTCCGAATGACGAAGTAGGCGAATCGATTAGGAGAGTGAAGTAATCGAACAATAGATCGCTTCGATTCTTTTCCATTCGACATCAATTCGAATGATTCAGCTCCAATCGAGCTGACAATTTATCGATGCTGACGGCCTAGTACTCCAACCAAAGGATTGTACACGCACTAATGGACCCAGTGATGTGCCAAATTGACAAGTGAAAATAAAGTTTCAATCCTTTTGACAGATTTTAAGCTACGAGATATGAATGCGACCAAATGCATTGGACTGTTGGCACTGTCAGCTCGGGTGAATGTTGGGTCGCCATTGGCGCCTTCGACTCCAAATACAGCCAAATAAAGCATTTGACGAGCAAGTTCGGTAAACAAGTTTGATTGCACTGAAAAAGTGACGACTAACAAGTAACTGTGCTGAGGCACGATTTAAATTGCAATTACACTAATTGAAAACAGATGCACCGGACTGTGGATTGCCGACCAACTCTCTAGTCAGGCCACAGATTGCATTGGCCCAGTGGATGTACTCCGCAGGGCCACTGGCCACATCCAGTGGAATCGGTGCCAAATCGGACTAATTGAATCATCACGAGTGCCCTGAGAGGCACAAATTGATTTATTGGCTCGGGCTGGGGACTGGCCTGCAAACAAGCAAGTGAACAAGAAAGACCAATTGCTTTGTTATGCAAATGCCAACCAAATTGACTCAAATCGCATCGAATGACTGCCACTGGGACAGGTCGATTGTATCTCGAGACCAACTCGCTTGTAGTTGTCCCTTAATGTAGCTTTAATGGAACCATTCGCACTGCAGTGCAATTAATTTGACTACTTACATTTGCTCAGGTCGGGTCGAGAGAAAGGCACTCAACTGTGCTCACTAGCTACTGTTCGGTCCCAAGTGACAGTCTGGCACATAGGGCTAGACAGAAGTGCGTGCGCTTTTGCTGGCCGCACTTCGATAATCGCGACCACGTGCCTGTAATGGTGTAATTTGTGCACAAACAATACGCACAAACCTCGTGACTTTCCATCGAGACCATTCACCATAAGTGACTCGATTTATCAACACAAATTGCGGCCTGCAGATAAACATTGAAGGGATAAGTCCCAAGTGACCTTTCAACTTTGACACTGCCGAAGCAGTGCAGACCGAGATTGCATTGATTGCAAGCCAATGGCGCAGGTGTAGAGCTGAGTTGAATTAGTGGGCCAGCTAACGCATTTTGTCATCAAATAAATGTTAAAACCAACTAACTCGCATAGTATCCTATTGTACAACTGTACTCAAAGAACAACATCAGTTTATTATAAAAGTTTCACTCAACCTGGTATTATGTACAAAAAACAAATAACACGACAAATGAGAGACAATGTAAATTCTTAGCTTTTTCAGAGGATTGTACAAATGTCAAAGGTCATAACGTTGTCCTGAAGAAGCGAGTCCATATTCTCCATAGTCTCCATGCTGATGCTCTGTAGGGGAATTTGAGTGTCGAGCGGTAACAGTTCGGTGGTCAAGTTGAGACCTATCAAGAGAAGAAAAGTACATTGTCACTGAAAGATTAATCATTAATCGATAGCCACCGTTCGATCGGTGCACTCTCACGTACCCCATGACTCGCGGCACCGATTGCAATTGCAAGGAATGCCATCATTGGTAAGTCGGTGGACAGGTTCAAGCACTGCACCCGACAAACCAAGGACTGCTGCTGTCTGGGCACTTGCATTTGGGATGACTTTGCCAATTGTCTTCGCCATTGGGGGAAAAGAGTTGAGGCGCAAGTCGTGCACTTTGTTGGGACTCTGTCGAAAGGAACCATTCTTGAGCAGTTCCATCTGTTTCTGCTTAATCTCCTCAAGTTTCAGTGAGCGAGCTCTACTCAACAGCTTGTTGTTTTCTTCTAGCACTTTTCCCTTTTGTTTGGAAGCATTTTTGTTGTATTTGCAAGCTTGCTGAATACTTTGTTCGAGGATGGAGTGGTAGATGTGCTCCGATTCGACCGAGGCACGACCCACACTGCCCACAGATTGCCAGTGAGGGTTCAAATGAGATGATTGCTGTGGCTCGCTATGTGAGAGGTATCGTTGCAGTTTGATATTTGACACTTTTGGATGTTTATTCAAACCAAAGTTTGAGTCAGTCTGGGTCACCTTGTTTGAGTAAGACACTGGCTCGTGAGATGACTTGGGACAGAAGTATTCATTCACTTGGCTCAACTCGTTTGTGGTTAAGTTGGCCGAGGTATTGTTGAGGAATGCATTGGGAGGTGTGATCACTCGACTCAGGTGAGAGTATCGCTCATCATACCCACCGACTGTCAAAGTGTTGGAATTGTCTGCCAAGATAGCCGACTTGCTGTCGTAGTGGTCTCTCGCCATTTGACTTAGATCTGGTTCGGAAAGTGACCACAAACTAGAGTCACTTTGGTTTCGATTCGAGCATCGACACAGAAAGCAACAACGATTCGAGTTTGAATCAACTGTTTCGGTGTTAGAACGTTTACACAGCTTGACCTTGGATCGGTGGGGAGACAATTTGAACAATTTCGAAGCTGTCTTATCCCTGTCTAAGCTTGATAAGTAGACAGATGATGTGTTACCCGTTTGATACGATTGAAGCATTGAAGCAACATTCTCCTCACCACTGGCTGGGTTATTGTGATACGAACTTGTGAGGGGTGGGGATGGCACATTATGCGAAGAGAATAGATCGGGATACTGAGACAGGTAGTACCTGTACAGGTTGAAGTCTCGCATAAAGTTGGACTTGCTGTCGTTGAAGTCACTCGCCATTTCAGGGTCGATCACAGTGCTCGAAGTGCAATCCAGTTCCGAATGGTACACATTCGGTATGGCCTGCAACACAAAACAATTCTATTTACTTTTTGTATGAAATAAAAATATTTTGTATAAAAATTCACTAGAAATGTCATAATTTGACATTTTACTGTAACGACCATTCGATTCTTTTAGAAATCATTAATGCTTAGCCATACTTTAACCGATCAAATGACCTAACGTATTAACGTAATTGAACAAATGGTAAAATTCAATGGCGATAGAAACGATGGCAATAATACTCAAACAAGAATGAGTTCAATGTGAAATGCAATCCGGCAATTAATGACAAACAGATTCAATTATAAAATGTCCAATTGGTTCGCTAGCTGAGGAGCAAGTGAACGCGACGCTATTTAGAACAGTTTCATTAATAATAATTCTCTACCGTTGCATCGCAATTTTCTTTTGAATGAGCTCTTTCCAGTAGATCGATGAAAGGCGGAAGAAAGTGAACGCAAATGAAGGGCGCTGTGATCGATGCCAGATTGCTCGTTATGAACACTCACAACTCAGACTGATTCACTCCTGTGAGGTGCAAATTGATTCTCTCCAAATGAACAGTCGGCTCTATTCAATCAACCAAAAATGGAAATCAGCTATTTTATGGACACATTCTTTAGTCTGCAAGCATATTATACAATGAGACCGTGAGGAATATACCAACACTACAGATGGCAAGTTTTCAAGTAATTAAAGTGGACAAAGCCATATTCGGTGCTCAATGCATAACTCCTCGGCTCGAGTCGAGTCTAAGAAGGCCCCAGGAAATTGCAATTGCTCACATGTCCATTTTGTGTGCAAATATTCAATTGGAATGCGAGACAACTCTTGGACAAGGTTACCCGACCAATAAAGCCAACCGGAAAGCAACTGCACTCGGACCAAACGTGAGGCAACGGTCGACAGGATCCTAGGAAGGCGAACACTAATTGCCTCTGTGTATCGGTAATTAAATTAGACGCCTCTTTAATAGAGCAATAATTCTCATTCGGTACATTGGTTTGTTTGCCCACAGTTCAGCATTGGGTAGTTTTGTTCGGAACTAAGCAAACAAGCTCAAGCGAATGTAATTGGAAGGGAGCCAAACATGCCATTGCTAAGGCCAATGGTCTACATTGCATCACACTAGACTACAGTAGAGCAATCTATGCTTACACACGGACTATAGGCCTCAGATAGGCTCAGATCAAAGCGCAATCACATTTGCATAGATTGGTAATTGGAATTGATTCCGTCCAAAAGTGCGATTAACGTTTCCGACTGGAATCACTTTATAATTGGAGTACACTTTAGTGGTTGGAGTGTCTTATGCAAACATCAATTCCACCTCCTAGCAAAGAGTTACTTTGTGAAATGTGCCACTTGAAAATTGGCAATTGCACTCTGCACAAGGCACCAATTACTGCACGTTGACATAATATTTATTATATCGCCTAGTGGAGACACACTTTTGATGGATCGATCGATGCTCGTCTGGGAAATAGTCCCTCGGTCGGTCCAATGGCGAGCTGCTTGGTGTGCAAATTAAAAAGTTGTCGAAACCAGGGAAAGTTGTCACTTGGCAAAGCGTTGTGCCGAGTAATGTAAATAAGTGGCGAACCAAGCAAACTAGCCAAACCAGTGCAAGTGGCAACAATGTCAGAATGGCGCACCGAGCACTGGTTTTTACTGGGTAATCATAGTAATCGACACTGACTTGCAGTGAGACCTCTCAAATGGCACAATTGCATTGATTAATGCGCCCAGCTGAGTGCATGTCTTGTTGGCTCTTGTCTCGGGCCAATTTACTCCCAATCTATTGCTTTATTGGTACTCGGGCTCCGACTAATGACGGTAATAACACAACACCAATTGATCGCGACACCGAGTTAGGCAGTGAGCCGAACCAAGTCAGACAAAGACACACCAGCAGATCAAACAGCAAACACCAAAGACACAGCACATTAGTGCCTTGATTAATGTGAACCACTGTGAATGGTGACAATCTTGTCACTCAGTGCAGTTGTGTGCTGTGCTGCTTGTATAATATGCTTTTATGCTTTATGTATTTGCAGGAATGAGACCGACCAGAAAGGAATCGATTTGGCCATGCAGCCAGTGCAGCTCACTCCTTCGCGTTCGGTACACAACTTATTCATTGCATGCGGACAAGCAAAAAAGAATTATCGTACTGCAGTGGAACACACCAAGACCGGCCAAATGTCCAAAAGAGCAAATAATTAATATTTCATTTTAGATCGAAATTAATTGCAAAAACATTTGCTCACAGGCAGAGCCAATTGCTGGTCTCATTAGTTATCGTTTGGATTGGGCCAAATGAATGTCCATAATGGCGTAATGGATGAAGCCAAATTATAGATTTCACTACAATGGGCAGTTATTAATTGAATCATATTAGCAAATTGATTCGCTTCCAGTTGAGACATGCATTAGCATGACCCACCGAGTATACTCCGACTCGAGCAAAGTCAGGCCGATGAGCCGAGGAGCCTAATTTGTGTTCATCGAACACATCTGCATTAATCGATAGGAGGCAAGTTGGTTGGAGTAGTAATTGGCCATTGCGGACCACTTTGGCCCTCTGTCACAATTGCTCCCCAAACAAAATGTCTAGGCAGCACTTTCGCATCGATGGTCAGCTCGAATGAGCGAACTCATATGTTTGCCTTGACAGAGGCAAACTTGACCGAATTACCAAGTGCTCGGTGGAGACATCAAGGATTAGTAGCCCTCCCAATGGCCATTTGGCCAGCCAATACTCTAGGTAATCATTGACTGTCCTAATGGGCAACTAACTCGGTAGTTTGCAAACAGAAAGTTGCAATGTTCGGTAATGACTGGTTGAGAGGAATAACGTCTGCAGACATACAGAACAATGAATGGCAGCGCCAGTGTAATGTCAATTCTGTTTGATTTCTCAATTTACAATTTCGAGTATCAACAAACCAGTGATTGAGGCAGCAATATTCGGAGCTGGTTGGCAAAGCAAACAAGCTCACTCACTAACTAGCTCCGATGTGATCCATTGGAAAGTGGCCAAACGCAACTGCTGCCGAGCAAGACAAACGCCAAATGAAGTGTTAAATTAATGGACCAATTTAAATTCTACTCCACTCGATCGTTATAAGTGACAGCGCAAGCAGAGCCAGTCCCTAACCCTAGTCTCATCCTCATCATCACCGGCAACATCAACATCGGCAGTTTCACTAAATTCCTTCAATGAACTGTTCACAGTAATTGGCGCAATAATACACAAATGTCGACTGCCGTTGGGCCAATCTGTAGCAGCTGAAGAAATTATAAGCAAGACAAATGCGAAAATGGCAACGAGTTGGCCAATGATTGGGAGCCAAATAACGAGGAACCCAGACGGCACGCACTGATCGCAATAATTCTGGCTAACTCACAATAATTCGAGTGAACCCAACCGAATGAACTGAGAAACCGAATCGATTGATGACAAACAGACGAAATCAACGTGCCAGTGGAATTCTGCCGAACGACCCAGTGACCGACCTACAGGTCTGTTGAACAGACTCAGTTCGCTCGGTTCGCACAAATGGGCCAACAAACATGCCGACAAGGTAATCCCACCTGCAGCCTAACAAGCACAGTTCCATTGTGGGCCAAGTTGTCTCTGATGACAAACAAAGCCTTTTAAGTGAAAAAAACACATTCATTTATTATTAATGCAACTCAATTTCAGACAAACACATTAGAGGGCATCGAGTTTCTAGAAGCGGAAGTTAGCCAAGACATAAACCTGCTCGAGCAAAACAATCGTGTTGTGATATTTCCGATGAGGAGCAATCATTAATTAGACACAGCTGATTGTGTTGCACATCTTGTTGGAGGAAGCAAAGGAAAAAAGAAAAATTATCACTAAGAAAGCTCATCATTCCGATTCGAATATATTGCCCAAGATGCAAGCGGTTCAAATCATTTGGAGTAAAATACATACGACAGGTTAATTGACAAAAAGTCAAGACAAACTGAGTGCATTGAAGCGTGTAGTGCAAATTAATTCAATAAGACAGCTCAAGTGCACAGATAAGATTTGTCTAATTGGTTTCGTGCAATGGAAGACAGACTGATCGCAATGACAAATGTATAGCGACATTTAATTAGTGGAAAGGTTGTCATATCAAAGGAAAGGTACCTTGTTGGTGTTGGCACTCGTTGGGCGAGTCATCATCAAGTGATCGGGCCAGTGGCTAGAGGATAAAGGCTTGCTTATTGTGCGCCACTGCGGTCGGAGGTTGCTTGCGTGTGGACACTGGTGACTTGCCCGATCAATTCATTACGGTCACCAAACGAACTACTCCATTTGATGTGCAAATTGTTTGGCTCGATTTAAATTGTAAATTGTGGCTCAATACAAATGACAGATTGTCAAGTGACAAAGTGGTCCGATTTGTGACCGAGTGTGACCGGTATAATGAGCTTCCAATGGACCATCCAGCGAGTGATCGAATGCAACTGATTTGGATGAAAGCGCCAGTTTGGATGGCGAGGAATTTGAATGAATGCGTGCACACTGGAAAAGTTGTCCAAAGCAATGAACGCTCTCAGGGTGTAATTGGCCCAAGTGAGACTCACATTGTGCACAGGCGGACAGAACGAGTCAGATGGCAAGACGACTGTTCCGTGAATTCCAGGACCACCGAGACGACAAACTCGCCGTGCACCAAACTGAATGGCTTTGATCAAACCGACACGACAATGACTAGAGGTTCGCTTGGAAGAGATGCGGTGAGAAGTGAGAGTGGCTCATGTGGCGCCACTATATAACGCCTCAGTAAGGAACTGAGGGTCCAACGCCACAATTAGTGTGACTACGGGAGACGAGTCACTGTTCCCTATGATAAGTGCGAGATGGCCCTTCAACGTACCAACATGGCCCGATTGGCTCAATTATTGCACGACAAAGCATCCGATCGCATCGCATCGCACTGTCCCATTAACAGGCCTATTTGTTTACATTGCTTTAGCACTGAAGAAGTGAAAACGCGACCAAGACAGTTTGAAGAAAAGATCTGGTGGCTAATATGCATTTGCAGTCACTAGTAATTGAACGGCAAACAGCACACGCCAACGGAGAGAATAAGATTGCTGCCACAGTGGCACAAACACGCAAAGGCGAAAGTGTGAATTAGACCAAGTAAGGCCAAATGCGACCCGTCTCATACCGACTCGGAGTTCAAGTCTCACCCAGAAGTGCTCCTTTTCTATCGTTTTTGTTCCATTTTTCCATTTTCATATGGTTTCTTGATTCTCGGTTGCATGGCTTGGCTGAATGTAACAGGAGAGAACAACTTTCTGTACAGCACCGACATACTATTGGTTGGACAGTGATCCAGCAACACAAATAGAGTTCATTCCCGGTGCAGTAGGCAACAGTGCCTTCCTGGCCATTCACACCGAGATGATGCTTTTCGAGCGCCATTCACTCAAGTGCAATGCCTTAAACAGTTGGCATTGCTTGTTTTGCTACAAATGTGCCAGTGCAAACACTGCATACTCGACCCTGGCGCCCATTGATTAATCAAGTTGCAGTCCGAGTTAAATTAATTACAGATTTAGAGTAAAGAAAATCAATTGGTATACAAAAATCTCAATTGGTCAATTCGGGGTAGTTTGGGTGTGCAGAGCAAGCACATTGTATTGCACAAGCTAATAGAAAGCGAATCAATAATTAATTGTTTTTGCTTGAATCAATCATTATGGAAAGACATCAAAAGTTGAATATTCGATTTGGGCCAAACTACATTGGAAGGCCACTTGGTTTGTTGTGGTAACTGGTTCGGTGCAGTGCAGTGCAAGGCAAAGCCAGAACAAATGCAATAATGGAGATGTCAAATTTGTCAGGCTTAAAGTGTTCCTTGTTGGGCAGTGGCACAAGTCCGCACAACACGAACAAACAAACAAACAGACAGCGAGTCAAGCCAATCGAATCAAAAGCAATTAGAAGGCGTCCATGTTCGCTTTTAATTAGACAAGTGAGACCAGCGCGACCCACTGGCCAGTGGCCCAGTGGCCAATGCACCAGCGGCGGGCTCACCATTGTTTGTTTGCTTTCATTAGCTTCGCTTCATGTCTTTCACCTTGGCTCATTACGGTCCAATTGGACATTTTCAAGTAGCTTTTGGCACTTTAGGTTGGCATGCACGGATCCACTTGTACAACAATTTCATTTGCCACTGTCCATCGTCAAACACAAACACTCGATCGAATAGGATGGAGACACTCTCATTGGCACAATTCGTCAATTCAGGCCTCTTTGTCTTGTTCTTCATTGTTGCAATGGCAGTGTACAATTCTGGTTGACCCACCAGACTGCACTTGCTGCTCCTCGATGTGTTAACCGAAACAGTCCAAGGGGAAAATTAGCCAAACTGGCACACACAAGCCAACACGACCAATACACAACACAACTCAGTTTATTAACAAGCCGTACAGATGTTGCTGGTCCAATTGGAATGATGATAAATGGAAACAAACAAAAGTGATGCAAAGTGAACTCACCAATTCATCGATTATCCATCATTACTCAAACCTGGCGCACAAACTTTGACATTTGCAGTCGAGATTTATGGCAACAGAAGAAACGAACAAGTGAACAGCCAAACAGGATTTATGATCCGACCAAATCAAAGTGACGTAGTGTGCCTCTTAATCGAACCAAAACCGATCCAATGAAATGCAATGCAGTGCCGACAGCAGACTGACGCAACGCGCCAATTCGCACTAAAAAGCTACCAAGCAATTCGCAATACTCCTGATGGACGCCAAAAGATGGCGCGTTAGTGAGGCGTTTGAAGAAATGGCCAAGAAAATATTTGCTCGAATGCGACAAGTGACTTTAGTATGAAATCATTTCTATGTTACAATGTCAGCCAATTCTACCATACAAATATTTCATTCTCTGACTGTTCAGACAGTGCCTAGTCCAGTTTCGAATGTGTTTTGTATTCCACAACTGTCTGGTAGAACAAAAAAAATTAAAATATAGCAAATTCGTAAAGTTCACTTCACCAACTGATAACCACTTCAAATAACCACTTGATTAAGTTTATTTTTAGGAACAGTTAATCTCAAAATAAATAAAATGATATCCATTTGAAATGTGATTTTCATTTGCAATTATAAATTCTCAGTGTGGCTCAGTTATTGAACACATTTGATTGTCTCGCATTGTAAAACGAGCCTCATTAGTTTCACAGGAAATTTTAAGAAATCCTTGTCAGTGAAAAACCTGAAAATAATGGATTAACACTGAATTAACAATTGAAAGATATTTTGTGGATGTAAATCAATTGTGTTCGGAGTGAGGCTTGTGAATGTGTAATTGAACGATCCCATAAAAGCAGAGAATAAAGAAGCGAGACCTGTCTGACCGTATGTGAGTGCTATAGCAATAGATTGACATAGCAAATGGAAGATGCCACAGGACCTTGAGTGTGTGATCAATGTCACCTAAGTTGGCTAATGTCATCTAACCCCCTGACACGCATCACTTTGCCATGCCTCGCATTGTTCACATCTCGCATACGTGATCACACTGCCAATTGGTCTCAACTCTTTGTTTGTTTGCTTGCTGTCTCAAATCAAAGTGAAAGTTGGTCGCCACTGGCGCTCTACTCCGCTCAGGCACTGTCTCTATTTATATAACTTTCTCCTGGCTCAATCTGTGTTCTCTGTGCCATGAATTTGCACAAGACAATAGCACATTCCTGGACGATCATACACTGACACGCAATTTACAATTCGAAAATCGATCGAACCAAATCACGAATCAAGATTGAATTCATTCTGAATGTGCAAAGTGTAAACCAAGCATAAATACTATTTGGCGGTAATGCAAAGTGCAAACCGGGAGAAGGCGCCATCTTGGGCGTCTAAAGAGAATTCTTGTTTGATTCCCATTGGCAATGGCTTCATTGCAAGTATTGCTCATTGTTAATTGACAAATGACATTTGAAATGACAGATTGCAAACAGGTGCCAGTGGGAGTGCGCATGTGTCCTGTTGAAGAATGTGGCAATCGAGTGCACATTAGCACGATCGGATCGAGGAAACAAACCAACTCATTGCATCCAGCAATGAAAGATGCCGAGAACAAAGCAAGTGAAACGAGTTTGTGGCCAGTTGTTGTACTGAGCAGGTATACCTGCCGGTGAATTGCTTGGTGCGGCATAGAGCACGGTGACATTCTCACTATGGGACACTCTCAGCGAACATAGTCACAGGCCATAATTAGAGACTCGCCATGTTGAGACTGGGAGCTCATCTCGCCTAATGGAAACAGCATAATTCATCATGGCATGATCAAAGCTAATCTCGGGACAAGTGCACTATGGCGACAATACGGACGGACGGGTACTTTATGGGCAAAAGGCCATCGCAATGCGATTTGCATCGAGAGAGCTAATTTTAGATTGGACTCGGTGAACTGCACTACGAGACAGTTCGATGGTCGAATGGTGGGAGACATTCGCACAGGTAAATCGACCGAGAGGGCCACATCACATGGGAAACAGTGCTGCCACTGAAAATCACAAGTTGGCCCACTTGTGTCCATATTAATTATGCATTGCCATCCACATTGACACACTAATTAGTCAACGGCCAATGAACAATCAGACAAGATAACTTAATTCGAAGATGACCTCAGGAAACATGTGCCACAAACAAGACACATCAAAGTCACCTTTGACCTCACTGCTCATTGTTGTCTGATCAATCATGAGCAAGTCTGTTCGGTCACAATTAGCAAACACTACAACTTGATAATTGGTCAATAAAGTGGACAATTTGATGGACCAGCAAAGTGTCACCTAGTGGTCGAGTTAGGAGTGGATTATATCATATATATGCATGATGATTCATTGATGAAGTGCATGGCAGTAATGATGGGTCAGTGCGGTGGCAGATGACCGAATCGATCGATGCACCATTCGAGAAGACAAGTGACTGCTGCACTAGGCAATTGAGTTGTGTGTGACTTTCTCAGTATGGGTCGGTTGATGGACAGACGGGACAGTGTTCTCATCCTGCAGTGGGCACTTTTTATGAATGAACAATTGCAGGCTAGACTTGGCAGACACTTTATTTACTACGACGACCTTTGACCTTCTTCCAGTGTTACGCGCACAATTCACACGCCTACAAGTGAGCGAACATATCAGACAGGTACCATCGGTTCGGTGAATGCATTGAATTGCTATCAGCTGAGAAAATGAAGCGACCAAAGAGCGTGTCGGAGGGAACAGGGAAAGTGACTGCCAATTACCACCCAGACAATTGCTTGCAGAATTAGACCGATCGGATTGATTGGCAGAATCGATCGGCAGAAGTGACCTTCCGAGGCACATTTCGCAGTGTCACTTGCCCTTTGTCCTGTGGTGTCACAAGTCACAAGTGTCATTGCATCACTGGCTTGTGTGCGCCCACCACTGAGCGTGTGCATCGATGTGGAAATGCAAATAACTCCGCACTGTTGTAGAATCGACTTCCGTCCAGTGCAAATTAAACCTAATCCAGGAGAAGACTCGTCTCGATAGTTTGGTCACTAATGACACTGATGCCACCGAACAGAGTAAGTGGTCAGAGGTAGTGGAGGTCAGTTTGCGAATAAAGTGGGCTCTGGTCACCGGCTGTTATGTCACAAGATCGAGCTCAACTCAGGACCACGGTGTGATGCGAAAATGGACGGAAAGTGGTTGCTTTATGTTCGGATGCAGTTGGCAGTACAATGCTGTGGCAATAACTGCGCCACTTAACTCATTAGCCAGAGATGGCAGGCCGAGTCGATAAGGCGACTAGTCATGGCTTGTTGAGCACTGCTGATCACTCCCACAGATTGGACTTGGCTCCCAGCTCGTGCATAAATCAAGCCCAGAGCGGACATCTCAGAAGAATCGACAAACAATCTGCCAGTAGCACAACCTGACCAGCGATAGTGCACACTTGATTGATATGTCCGACGGTAATGAAACTGCGTGCAGTGATGCAACCGAGCAATGGCGTGATAGGTCAAAGGCAATTCCACTCGCCATATGGCCACGATGTGTGGTGATTAGTGGGCACAATTAACGCGGTGACAATCGGACTCAGTCATAACCATTACCGGTCACAGGCAGTGTGACACCGCCGCGATGGTGGCAGCAGAAGACTCGATCGTTCCAAGGAGAACGAGAGCAAGCGAGCTGCAATTACCTGGCCAGGTAGACATGCATGAGCGCATATTACACTTGACACCTGTGGCGGACTGTGCGGCTACCTGTGCACATAATCATGCCAGCAGTAATCACTATGATTACACTTGTTCGGCCAGAATTAAGAATTTCCTGCGCGCTCTCTCACTGTCGATCTACCTGAATTGAGCCACTTCCTCTAGTGACGACTGCCACAGCCGACAAAGCTCACAACCTTTCAACTTTGTACTGGCCACAGGCAAACCACCGCACAAGGCACAAGAAGTGTGCCAATTCCGGTGGCATCGCTACTAGGAAGTTCCAAGAGGAACAAACAGCCAACCAAGACCTACACAATCACTAGGCCGACTAATAGGAAAAGCAAAGTGGGCCACAATGTAACAAAACACTAGAGCGATAAGCCACTTTGGACTTTGGGCTGAGTCACAGAATAGATTGGCCACATCGAAACTATGAAACTTTGAAACGGGTCATTTAGAACGATGACGATCCGAACCGAGACAGACTTGGCGTTAAATGGCACAATAAATATGCAAAACATTGGGAAAGGTTGCCACCGAGGCACTATTGTGCAGTAGTGAGTCTCATTATCTGTTTTATTAGGACTGGCACCATGGCGAGATGGCAAAGACAAATTGAACTGCAGTTTGTTACAAAATGTAAATATAGCCCACACACTCGTAGCTTGTCACACGAGGCTCGATCCTGTTCGATGCAAGCCCAAAAAGGAATAGTTGGGACGAATATGAACGTGCGACCAGAGTGCCACTGCACTGCACACAAAATCAGGCGTGCGTGTCCAAATGGAACAGAAGACCAGCGAGATTCGAGTCTTGATATATTATCGCCTTTCATCTATGAATATGACTCGATTGAAGGCATAAGAAATGATTTACACGCTAAATGGCACTGCTTGCACTTGTTCGGGCCTGACAGGCAAATTGAAAGATCTGATCTCGTAGTTCACAATTAAGCATTAAGCATTAAGCAGTGGTCTTGTCCATTATCGAGTGCCACATTTGGGCCAAGTGGCACTTAATGATTGGACACGAATTAGACAGAAAACGACCAAACCGTTTGTGTCTTAGTGTGAGCCCATTCGCATGACCACTTGTCAGCAGATGAGATATACAGTAAGTAGTAAAAGAGTGTGGTGGAAATAGTGCCAATTGCATTGACAGGCAAAGGCACCTGTGAAAAGTGTTCTGTCGAGAGTGCAGTTATAGTGTGCCATTAATAATGGCTCCATATTTGGTGACAAGTGATCCATAAAGAGAGACCATCGCACTAGTGTCTATGTGTCACAAAAACATGCATGCAGATTGACTCGCATTGAGCTCGGTGACAATGGTCACAAGCACAGCCAGACCAAGCAAGTGACACTTGCAAGCATTACTTCACTGTGTCGTTGCATTAATCACTTCGTCGGAGCGTCATACTTTTTGATCTACGCCGAGTGCCGTTAGAACGTCGTAAGTGGCACTGACTCGAGCAAAGTAGTGTAGATTCCTACCAGCTAAGACAGTACACAGCAAACGCAACCAAACATAACCGAACGACCATTTTGATAGCAATTATGCAAACTGTCCGCAATGACAACTCGCCATTATTAAAATCATTTCCACCTAAATACATAGGTAATATTAAGCCGAAAGAGGTGAACTCGCTCCCGACTAGTTGACATTGCAATGACGTCTGAGTGAGATGTCAATGACACACAGTGCCAGAGAGTGAACACTCAAACGTTCGTACATAATACATAAATAATAACACATTGGCATATGTTAGATTATATGATCAATGAAACATTACATTGCTTCAGTTCGATCTGGCCACAAAAGATCACATTCGAAGGCACTGCACTCGAGTTAATTGAATTGCAGTACAATTTGACATTTGGCCAATAGCCTCGCTGCCACAAACGGTCCACCACAGTTACTCAATGTGCAATGTTAGTCCATCGGACCAAGTACAGTCAATCAGTTGACCAAATGTGTTGTGGATGTGACCAGTGAAGCAATGGTTGTTGTCTTCACATCCGAGCCAGTCAAAGTGAACGAAATAGTCGTTAAGAGCAATTAGCGGCCGATTGTGATGAACGTAACGAGCTGCAAGCGTAACGTGATGCAACTGTGGCCATGTCAATTGCCTGTTGGAACGACTCAACTGACAGAGGTAGTGAGCGAGTGCTTGTTAGTAAGGTTAATGCGATGCTCATTATGATGCAGAACAGGTACCGAGAAGGACCACTCGAACCAGACAGACAGCAGACCGATTGGCTCTCCCACGCGCTGTCCATATGTCGTGCCGAGTCTGTCCCCAACTGTCATCTCACTCGGACTCAGCCTGGCTCGGTGGCACACGAGATGGCCATTACCGTGAGTAACTAATTGCCAATTGCAATAGCACCAAGCTTCAATCGATAAATCACCTAAGCAGAAGTAGCAGCAGCACTGTGTCAATGTCGTTGCTCGTCCAAACGGATTCCAATTTGAAGATTAATTAAAAAGCAATTAAATTGGCAAGTACTTCATTGGAAAGACCAAAGCCGTGCAACACCGTAAGAAAGACTACTCCATCGGTAATTTGTCATTGGTGTGGGCGCACATTAGCACTGCAATGCAATGCACTCACTGTCCTTAGCGGCATGTGATTTATGTGCAATGGGAATGGTAATTAATTCGCATATGCAACAGACCGACCAGGTAAATGAGTTAATCAAGACTAACGCCAATTGGAGGCAATCATTTATGTCAACAACAAACTAATTATTACTTGTCACTATAAATAGATCCTTAGGTTGACAAACATTGACTACGCACACGAGGTCAGCACATCGATCTGGAGCGACTTCTCCTCTATAGGTTAATTGCCATTGGTAGAGTGGCACCTGTGCAGCGGCACTGGTCGGAGGGCACCACCACAGGTGATCACGCACTGCGCCGTGAGGGTCACTTTAATGAGCGAAATGTGATGCGAAAATGGCTCTGGCAAGGTATGCAAGGTGCTCTGCCAATGCCACTTGCCATCGAAGGCACAAGACGAGGCTCGTTCAGCTCGGTGCTGCCATTGGGATGCTCCCAATCAAGTCCTATAATGTGGGAGTCAGTCGATCTGGCCTCTTCCATCGATGCGAGCTTCTCTCGATCGTAATTAAACCTGGCCAAACTGGACTATAAGCCCACCAGTTGATGGCGACAACTCATTGGCCTAAACAAAGAAAGCTCACTCACTGGGCAGCCTGAGAAAATTGCGTCAGAAAAGATGAAAACGTTCTCAGCTCAAATCGAGTGAGACTGACACAGTCGAACAAAGTAGAAATGAAAATCGTCAAATTCCCAAAAAAGAAGTTATGCAAATCGAAGTGCATTGACAATTAAAGTGCAAATTGCAAATAAATCTCACTGAACGGCTGTCAATGGGAGACGAAGAGAAGCCAGTAGTGCAGTCTCGCCATGGGGCACTCAAGTCGACGTCGAAGTGAACTACTTGTCCTGATCGAACTCGTTTTTCCAGTCTCCTCGTCATTGTCGTCAAGTGAGTATGCCGAGGGATGTTAATTAAAACATGTGACAATAAAATTAAAAAAGTCCTATTTACTGTCCAACTTGAAAAGCAATAACAAACAAATATACGACAAAACAAGGCAGTATAGATAAAAGAGAGAAAAATAGGGGAATTTTGCGAGCATGCAAGCACGAGAGACAACTCGGACTAGACACAATCAGTGGAATGTCATACGAACGATACCTTTCGATTGGACACAGTTAAGACAGCGACAGTAGGCAATGTGACAAATCACACCAAAACAGAGACTCTCAAATGCATCTCGTAAGTTTGCATTGAAATGGCTCAACAGTAATAACACTTGCACTGAGAAGTTGGTAAGAGATTTGTTTGAGAAGCAGTGACATTGCTCCAAAATGTGCTTCGAGTACAGGTATAGTTCATTTGTCAATAGATAAGAGGCGATAGAGGAATGGCGCCCAGTAGTGACAAATGGCAGCGGCGGCAGTAGCAATTTCCAATTATCGAGACTGGTCTGCAGTGAGACAATCACTCAGTTAGACAGTGACTCAAGCAGTAGGACTAAGGAAAGAAACAACCACTCAAAAACAATCAAGTGAACAGATCATTAATGAGTGGCCATAAAGGGATAGATCACAATTATCGCTGCAATTGGGATGAGGTCTCTGACTGATAAATTACCATTGCCATTCACTGCTGGGAAAATGGTCTCAAACACTTGTCAGCTTGATTGATTACGTAAAGATACAATGAGATACAGTGACCAATGCTGGACTAAATTAGACAAGGAAAACTTGCTCAAAAATGATCATTTGCATTTGATGTAGTTACCATGTGTTGAAACAATTGCCAAATAAGATGTCAATTGATTGGCTCCGTCCAAATGAGCACAAATCACAAATGCCGTAGCAATTGAATAATTCGATTTGACTTTGAATACTTCCAATAGATTCTATTGAACACAGAACACAACAACAAGCTTTGTTTATATTGCCATTAATTAAATTAATAGTATTATGGCAATCGAAATAGTATTTCGGGTTATCCACATATGCTGTAATAGTGAGTCAGTCTTGCGCTCCGCTGTTTTGATGTTGACAGTCAGACTGTTGTTGACTGACAGAATGGATTCCGTAATTATTTCGCGTTTAATTGAGGAGAAGCAATTAAAACCTTACCTGTCGTTTCTCAAGTTGGCTCGTGATTGTCTGACGTCCGCTCCACTGGTTAGTTACTGGTCGCTTTACTATGTGTTGGAAAAAGGAATCAAGAAACAAACTCAGGACGAACAATTTCGTCACCTGCTTGGACTTTTGATGACTGCTCTCGAAAAAGAAAAGGCTACTCGCAAAGGAGACCAATTGTTTAGCAACGAGGAGGAATCGAAGAAGTTTGTCGAAAACTATGCAAACCAAATGCTGGTGCGTGCTGAGAATGAGGCCCAACTAGGTGTGAGCCTCACTTCGACTATCAAACTTTACCTGGTTGCTTCGAATGTTTCCCAGTTGTTGACACTGTTTGGCGATAGTTCAGAGCAGAATGCAAAACGAATCAAGTACTGTAAATGGAAAGCTGTCACCATTGCCAAAGAAATCAAACAGCAAGAAGCAGAACAAAGTGGCCAATCTGATAATGAAGACCAAACTGATGATGTCAGTGATTACGATGAACAGTCTTCCGACACAGACGTAAATGAAACCGTGACCCAAAAGTCTACTCATCTTGACAAACCGAGCGACAATAAAGCCTTAGAGGTTCACTCACAGCCAAATAAAGTTACCTCTGTCGATTTGGCCAAATTGACTTTGCCCGATTCAGACCTGAAGAAGGCAGAATTGCTTTGTGAAAGTGCCTTGTACGCTATTCGTAGTAAAGACATCCTTACCGCTGTTACAAGCCTCAAGCAGACACTCCAGGCTTTGCAGAAAAGTGCTCGAAACTAAAGGTCAACTCGCTAATGCGTACTCTTCTCTGTAAGTGCTGGCTCTCTTTTATTATCTTGCAAACTTTCTTGATACTCAAACACTTCGATTTTTCTTATTCTTATTATTTATGGAATTAAAATTGCATTATGCTTTAAATAAATAAATGTTTGACTACGTAATAACGATAGACAAAACTAGCAGTGTAAAGATGCAATGTATTTTATTGCACAAAACAATCCAAAAGTATGGATCAAAGCCATTGGCAATTAGGAAAGGACAAACTGGGAGAAATCAATCATTGATAATATCGCTTTATTACACTTGCTCATTGAGTTGAGTATTAGTTAATAGATTAAATAATAATCTATGTAAAATATAGGCAACTAATATAATTACAAGTTGACGTGGTGGGGTGAGACGAGGTGAGGCGTGATGGATGAGATGAGGTGCGAAATAAATAGAACTGACCATGACTGCTCATTGTACAGAGATGAGATGAGATGCGAGTGAGATGTGAGTTGAGTTGGGCAACGAGGTGAGGTGTGGGCTGGGAAATGCTGACTGGACAATCGCTGACAGGTGAGTGAGAGTCAACTTGCTCACAAGCATGGCACTCACGTGGCACCTTGGACACGGGCAAATGGCATGTTGACACACTGCCGCCACACGGACAACACCGTTTCCGGGTGTTATAGAGCCACCGTGGTGCGCCCAATTGAGCCTGGAGGCGATGCAGAGGAGCGTTGAATGGCTGCCACGTTCACTGCACTGTAGTAGTATGGGTCTGTCGAGGGAGTAGGGTTAAGTTCTGTCGGGCTTGGTCCTGCCACTGAGCACACTTACTGATTATGGTCTGGTTGGTAGGAACCACAGTGGGGGTGGCACTTTGGGCCCCGATTTGGCTGTAAGGCGAGTTGGCGCCATACGCATTCGAGGTGGCGTAGTATCCGTGGTAGGCTGCCGCGGTGGCGTAATAGTCTCCACTGGGCGCACTTGCACCTGCACAAGGAAAATGTCAATTAATAGAGGAAAGGAAATGCAACACTGATACGGGACAGGGAGACACTCAAGGTGACTGCAGTGATGGCAATCATCGATCGAATTATACAAACAAATCGACTTTAGTGTCACTCGGCGCGACTAACCACCGAATGGTCGTTTAGTAAATCACAGGTCGGCTTTGGTGCGTGCGCAAGACGATTACTGACAAACTTTGGTGGCGAGTCTCGGGATGCGACATTCGTGCTAACTGGAAGATGTTCCCCACTGAGGCTGACAATTAGTCATTACCCAGGGACAACACGCACTGACTGGCTATAGTGCCAGTACACTATGTCACCAACGATCAATGCAATCGTGCCTTTGCGTGACAACCAATACTAAGTTTAAGGCACTGACTTGCGCTTTGATTGAGAGCGATTGACTGAGCAAACAAACAGGCCGACGGGAGGACGATTGATTCTAGCCAATTGAATTCAGAATGGACTGGCAAAGGCAAACAGACATTACCAGTGCCTAATGACCAAGGCCTTATGCAAACAGTTCGCCTACCATCGGACCTGCTTGCAATTAAGTGGCTTCTCACAACACACACAGCTTCACTCGTCGTGCCTTACATTGCCTCTTGGCCTATAAAGGTGCACTTGCATTTCATTGACCGATTACACATTTAGTTTGGCATTGAGTGTTTGTGTATGTACTACGATTCTGTCTACCACAAATCGAATGGAGTTCCGTGAGAATTTAGGACATTGCACCAATTAGTGATTGAATTGCGTACTGATCAAACCGAGAGCACGGACATAGACACAATGCAGCCATTGGCCAACTCATGACCTCTGACCTTGCCACGGACCAATTGTGCGCGTAAATTGCCATTTGCCACAAGCACTGTTCAGTGGCATCGCTACCAATTTGGGTGCCCTCACTCGGATGAGCACATTGCGACTTAGTACGAGTCAATCGGTGGACGGCAAGCGTTGATTGCCGAGCACCGTTTGCCGATGGCGCCCTTTGATCGACAGAACTATCGTCTTGAGTGGCTCATGGTGGAATCTTTTAATTTGCCCGTCAATACTAAACACTCGGAAGGACTGGGACCAAGTCGGCATGAACAGAAAGTGAGCGAGTGAAAACGAGCGAGTTCATTCATAAAATTCGAATCGCCCATTCGGTGCAGTATTAGTGGCCACCAATGAGGTAACAATCGAACCGCTGTGGGTGGAAGTGGTCGTAAAGGCCGCCATAAAGAGAATTTAAAAAGAATGCCATCGAAATAGCAAATTGGCCAATCGGTAATTGCCAATTGCCGATTAGAGGCAGACAATTTGTGCGGCGAACATCTCGGAATCGGACTGAGCAAAGACGAGTGAGGCAATTTTCGATTTCAATTGTCAATATTTCAATCGCTTTATTTCCTGCCAATGGAAAGTGCAGATATTTTGGTGGAATAGTTGGCCAACCAATCGGCAATTAATAACCGAACCAGACCAATAAAGCGAGTCAATAAATCAAACACATCGCGGTGCGACTGTCTGTCAGTCTTTCCGTCTGTCTGTCCGCCCGTCCATCGAGGGTTGATCAAGTGGCAAGCTGGAAGGCGCCTAATGACCTGGCAGCAATGGCCATTGCGATAGGCCTCCGTTAATTGGCTATCAAGGGCCTGATGCAGTGCGACATTAACTTAATTTGGCCCGATCGGTAATGAGCATCAGCAGTGGTGTTGTTCCCCCAAGCCGCATCGGCGAGTCGAGTCGGACAAGCCTAATTACCAATGCACTGATGATCTCGGTCTGGTCGAACCCGAGCGGCGAAATCAGTGAAGCATTTCTTGACGCCATCTCGCATTTGTGCCATCTCCATAAAGCCATTAAGCGAATCAATTGACTCGCCGAGAAGACATCGCTCAATTGGTCTATGCAAAATTGAGTTAGCCAGTGGAGTCGACTGTGGGCCAGCAGCGAGCCAATTGGAACACCACTGGCACGGTATAAATCAATTGGCCTGGCTCGTGCACCAGCAGCCAGTCACCAGTGTGGCCCTGTCACTGAGCCCACTGGGAACACTGTACTCAACTGAGCGCATTGTACACATGAGGAACAAAGCGGTCGCAATGAAAATGACTCGAATCACTTTTGAATGGCAGCAAGAGCAATCATGCCAGTGGCACACTAGTGACTAGTCATTACCATTAGAGCACTATCTAAGTTCGATGCTACTGTCAGCGCATGTGTCCTCCGATTCGAGACAAGGCACTCGGTGGGCAAAGACAAAAGAAGAATCGAGTCGAGAATGGAGAGAATCGATGCCAAGAAAGCTGACAAGGAGTGTCTTGCCAGGCATATGAGGAGGAGCACTGGCAAGTGAGACAACTCGCTCAATTGGACTGCCAATTGATTCCTTCTCACTTTGAGTGACTCGCACTGACCTCACTGGTCAGCTGGCTAATTCGATTAATCACTTTGAATTGGCCAATTCAAGTTGGCAGTCTTATGAGTTCGGCGTGAGTTCGGTGTGGTCAATGGGCAAAGGTCAATTCCCACGACACGATGCACACTTAACCCGTTCTTGGTGGCCATCGATGAAGACAGTTAACAATAAAAAGGCAGTTATGCCAGTGGAAGCCGATCGACGATGTTCGATTGTTGTCTCTCTGACTTGCCAGCAATGCATAGTCCGAGCCAATTATGGTCAATTACAGTCACAGTTCTGAATGGAGTGCGGTGAGTAAAGACAAATCGCCAATTAGGGAGTACTTTAATTAATGGGCTCGATGGGTTCGATCACCGAACGAGTTCTCACCACCAGAGAATGTTTCGGCGGAGAACAAAGCCATCGATCGATGCATTCGACAAACGTCCGCCCGATTGATCTAAGTGCAGTCCATTCGACTAGTTGCGACAAGCATGCCGAATTAGAAATAGTCTCTTTCACTGAACCTACACTCGACCACTTCCTGTACTAATTTGACATCGAAATATGAATTCGAGATGAGAGGCGACAACGAGACCAAATTGGCACTTTGCACATCGCAATCGAATCGAGTGCGAATCGCACAATCGAGGTTAGTGGGCAACAAGACAAGCCACCGACACCGACTGTGGACGGTCACCGAGCCCGCGAGAGAGCAATCATAACGCGTAATAACGATTCTAATGACAGCTTGCAGACAACTACCAGGTCAGAGGTCACCGACACTGAATAGAACACTATCTGGCCCGAGGCAATAGGCTAATTCAGTAGTGTGATGCTGCCCACTGCATCTCGGAGCACAGATGGTCATTTGGTGCTATTGACAAGTCGGGTCCTAGGCAAGAGTAAATTAACTAGAACTTACCGATAGGTGGCGTATACAAGGTTGTGGTCTCGAAGTGGGATGGATGGTGGCCAGAGGTGGCTGCTCCACCTGAGGTGAGTACAGTCTGGTGGTGTTGAGATTGGTGATGTTGTGACTGGTGATGATGCTGAGGATGACTGTGGGACTGAGAGTGGGCACTGGACACCGGGGGAAGCAATTGCTGCTCAGACTGGTGCAGTAATGAACCAGACTGAGCATGTGACCCATTGAGATGCTGGTTTGGACTGAGCAGGTCGGGCGTGGAAGAGTGGTCTAGCACGGCCCAATGATACTGGTACTGTTGGCCGTGGTGATGCACTTCGTTTGGAGTGGTGGCGTCCGCGTTACTTTGGGCCGGTGAGTGCACTAATGAGCCAGTACCGGAAAGTGTGCCTGGAGCGCCCGATACGGCCGCAACAGCAACTGAAAATGGTGGCAATGTGGTGGCAGATGTGGGAGTGGACACATTCTTCGAGTGACTTCCGTTAAGGACTAGCACTGAACTGGAGTCTTCTGGAGCTGTGGTTGTGGTGGGCGTGGGAGGGTGCCGGGGTGACTGGTTCTCTGTAGAATGAAACGTTCCTAGTTAGTGATGATATATGATGATCTGTTTGGACAGACTCGAGGGCTCGAGTAGATCGACGGTTGTCGTGTTGCAAACAAACAGTTGACACACCGAACAATGCAATGACTAAATGACTCTCAGGCCCGGACCCATTCACCTATTGACTGGGGACACGTGCGCACTGTACACAGCTAGTGAGTGGCATGGACAAACACTGACACACGGTCGATCTGAATGGAACCTATTAAAACGTCATCACGGCAGGATCGTTGTCATCATGGCAGTGATTCAATTAAGTGCGACCGGGCCACAAAGCACTGACAACTCAATCGAGTACAATAATAAGATGTCATTTGGCTGGCGAACAGGCCAAATGCTCAGTGCTAGGCCCAGTGAATGCATCCATTGATGACTATGACCTTTGCAAATAGCACATAGATCATTACTGAGCTAGTCATTTGGCCATAGGATGACATGTGGTCAGACGGACTCGGATCGATTTCACTCTCACTCACCTTCTAGTAGATTTCGTTTCATTCCCCGAGGTAAACTGTGTTGCGATTGCATTTGGTGCTGGTGAGGGTCGGGAGAGCCTAGTGAGCCAGCTGATGAATTGATGCCCAGAATGCCGTTGATCGAGTAAGTGGTCATCGGTTGTTGCGATTGCGATTGTGAGTTGACGATCACTGATGTTTGATTGGAGGCAGTTGAGGATACATCCGCCTTGGCTGAACCAGGACTGGCCAACTGTGGACTCATCGAGCCTGAGGATGGAGGAGAAGCGTTGCCGGCGGACGAGTTCGAGCTGAGGTTGTTCGAAGACGAGTGCACACACTTGGCTTTCTCGGCTGCCTTGTTGCGCACGATTCGGTTGATCGAGGACACTGAGGGAATGTTGTCCGCATCACAAACTCCGTCTGACAAGAGACGATCTCGAATTTCCCAAGCGAACATAGTAGGGTTGGATTTTTTAGTAGTTGGCTATTGCGTCCACGACGGTGGGAGTTGCCACTTTGGGCTTGGAGCCACCAATGACACCGGGCCTGATGCTGCCAGTTTCGTAGTATCTAAGAGATAAAGAGAGAAGCCAATTAGGCAATGATTGTGTTAGTGCTCGCTGTAGTACACAGTCGAACAGTTCACCCTCGGCTGGCCAATTGGCCTCATCTGCCAGTGAATCCATCAAGGCACTTTTATGGTGAATAATTCATGACAACACCGATCGAGTGGCACCAACATTAATGTTTGCATTAGCCCGACTATAGGCAGATGTAGCGATGAAGCCTTTCAAGGCGTCGGAAAGTGCCTCATCCAACTGCACTGGCAAATTGTCAGACTGGTTTGGTGCATATAGAGTCGAATTAGCAAACATGCGACACATTCCAAAGGACGATGCCACTGAAATTGTTGCCTTTTTCTGGATAACTCGCTCGTCGCGATCTGAGTTATCTTCTTGAATAAATCATCGAAAAATTAAAAGTAAATAATCTGCTGTCAATGTCCGAGCGTGATTTGGACACGCATCGCTAGGTCGTCGGGATATGAGCAATGATGTAAAGTGCATTGGGCGCCAGGGTAAACACTTTCGCTGGCGGTATATAGCCACAATTGTACAAGTGCGGCTAGTTGGGTCGAGTGAGTTCACCTCGATGGCGCCCAACCAGTGACTGAGTGATCTGAGTGGCCACAGGGTGACCATCACTAGTTATTGATCCATGACAACTGCGGCTCTATGTTGGCAAGCTGGATTCGATCAGCTGGTTCGGACATGGATCGCACTCCTCGACTGTGTTCACTCGGATGAATCGTTCCGTTTCGATTGGAATGTGCTCAAGTGTGGCAGGCGAAAGTGGTGCTCGGTGATCTGTGGCTCTGGTGCTGCCAACCAGTCATTAGCACCAGTGTGTCGTCATCCGGGAGACAATGCACCGGTGACGCCACAACCGTTTCGCATTCGCTTCTAGCCTAGCCTAAGCCTTGCGTATCGAAGCGCGAAACCAAGTGCAAACAGAAGAACGTGGTCACTAGGCGATCGGTGCACCCGTGCACAGAAGCACCTAACTGGCCAAACGTGACCATGGTCACTGGACACTTGCACTTTCTACTGCAGTTACACTTACCTTCCGAGAATTTTGCTAACGCATCCATGACTAACTCGCAGTTGGCGCGAAATATCACAGGGTCGAACGCCTTGGTGGGCAAGTTCCACGATTCGAGATCGGACAACATCGGGCAGAGGGCGTCCATTCACAAAGACTCCTCCAAGTTGGTTGACGCCGCCATGGCCTGAAAATAAACAAATGAACAGTTAAATATAAGAATTGGCCATTGATGGATGGATGACAGTACAGGAGTAGTACTCCATCATGGAGGCATTGTATCGGTAGAGACTGAGGTCCATGACTAGGTGAGTAGGTGAGCTGAGGGACACGTGGTCGAGTAAAGTAGAGACAGATTAACTCGTCACTGGGCCAATTAGACAGTTCGATGGTCGAGTGGCCGCATCGATGCGTCAATAGGTAGTTCCCATCCTTGGATGCACAACGATTCACACCGATTCACATGTCCGCATGAATGGATGGATGGATCACTGCTTGCTTGCCCGAGAGTGACAGTCGGCACTGGGCTGGAGAAAACCGAGATTCGCAAGATCGAGATTAGCTCGAGTGAGGCTGTTGAGTGTACTCAATCGTGTGAAACGAGTTGAAACAAAGCAGACCAGTGTGGCCAATTACCGAGGTGGACAGTGCAACTGGACCGAGGACTGATATGTCCTGCTTGGCTCACTAGACGCGTTCGGCAGAGGAACAGCAGCAAAGTGACTTTGCACTGCGGACTGGTTCAGAACGGAGCAGCAGTCGAACAGTCTCGGCACGGTTGTCGTGCCACACTGCTTCACTGTGCGCATCGCTCTGGGCCCGTTACCGATCTCTGCCCGCCTTTGCTTCCTCCCGACTCGGCAGCGGTAACGTCCCGCAACTCGGTGCGAGCGAGATAAGCCGTGGACAAATTTAGACACCAGGGCCGCCCACATGGTGGCGAACCGATTCGAACCGAGACCGAGCGAGGCAGTGGAGAACTGGAGGTTCGCTCAACAACCGACCACCAACGCGTCCGCACCGAATTCGAGCAGCCAATCCGAGTCACGGATCGGTGATTCTGTGAATGCTCCTGGCGCATGTCTTATCGGTGGATGGAGTGTCATCGGCGACAGTGAACAGAACACCGTCCAGCAGCTCCCAGGAGTGCATTCAGCATTCGCCAAATTGCGACAAACTTTCATATTCGCCTTTGTGCACCTAATGGCAGTCTAATCTAGCGCCCAGTGACAGTGCCATTGGTGATGCAAATTTATTATTAATGACCCGAGTGCCCCTCAGTTTGTCATATTTCGACACTTGAAATCCCCAGTGAGACCAAGCCAATACAAACTATTATCGGACGGTAACGACGAGCAGACCAGTCTGCCAGTGCCATGATAAGCCTTGTGCAGTACAGAACCAATGCTCACTGCTCCATACTAACGTGCCACAATGACAATCACTAAATGGTTCACCTTTGACATTAGTGTCCAAGCCGACGAGACATCTCGCTATGGCGGCTCAATGATCACAGGCTCGATGCTCGTCATTAGGCAAATGGACAATTGGAGTAGACTGCAATCAAGTTAATGATAGCATTAGCCATTAGTGATCTCATGAGCGCTAGTGCACCGCGGTTCGGTATGCCACACGCACCGAAAGCACAGCACCAACGACCCTAGCCAGGGCCAGCCCAAAAGGGAGGCGGCACAGGTCAGCCGATTACAAGCGCGCTCCAAAGTGACATACGGACCGCACCATGCGACCTCTCATTTGTCAACACTTTTCCAGGTGAATGGACCGATGAGGTGTGAATGAAGTTCCACTTGGCCCATGGGCTAATTTGGTAGACGTATCAATTGACCACACGCAGACGGGCCTACAGGACCGAATAACCAACATGGCATAATTACTTGGTCCAATAATGGTCCTAGTGGTCAATAGTGACAATGGCAAACGATCTTGTTCCGAACTTGTGAATCGTTTCAAATGCTTCCACTTACTAATGGACTTGTAGACTGTGTTCATTCTATGAGCAGTTGAAGCATGCATGTAAGGCAAAGAAAGTTCTATACGTCACTGCTAAGACCAGTGGCAATCGAAGTGCTCTGCATCAATTCGGATTCTGCACGCTTTTCAATCAAAGTGCCATTCGTTCAATCAGCAATGACGTCGCACATACTTTAAGTGAGTCAGGCAGTCTCAATCAGTCAAGGGGCAGACAAATTGGGCCCGCTCAGGGTGAGATAATTAGTGCAGACAGACTGGCGCGAAAAAAATGCACTTGGGCTTTGTCTTGTCCGACACTGCGGACGGATAGACCCTGGCCAGAGGCCACTCATTATGGTGCCAGTCAAACCGGCTAGGCCCATCGAACATTTCAATTAATATCGAGTGGAAAAAGGAATCAGGCAGACCCATCTCGGTGTACTCCGTTGATAATGAGAGAGTTTCTTGAGAAAGTATTTGAGAAGAATGGGCTAAATACAAAATTGGCCTTGAGTGTCACAGCTGAGCACGAGTAGTGGAGCATTGAGTTTGTGGTGACATCATCTAAATCGGGAACAATTGGCCCAAAGTAAGCCAATCTCAAAAGCGAGTGCACAAAGACAACCATTCTCCGTGCCAAATCAATGGAACCGAGCGCAGACGGACAGACACGCGACGCCATGCACACACAGATCAGCATCGGCACACGCGCCAGAGGACTTGGCCAGTGACTCAATTGGCCAGACACATCTCGACACATGCTCGCACACATCGAGTCATTATGCGATGCTCGGTGCAACTCGTCGCCATTCGTTCCGTGTCATTTCGTGCCGAACACGGCTCGGCTCAAAGCGAACACACCAACTCGGACCAGTGAGGCACCAACAGAGTGGTAAAAAAGCAAGACCCGACACAAGGAAGTCGTTTGACAGAGGAACGACGTGCACTGGTCGACTGGTCCGTTTCCGGAATGCATCTCGGTGGGTTGCATCATGTTCAATTTGTCTTCATTTGGTGACATCAGCTCGGCCATCTCACACGAGACGCCAACCAGTGGACTGTTTGTTTGCAGCACTTCCTTCCGTACGAGTCTCGTGCCCAGCTAAGGCTAGTGCTCGGTAACGGTATGTTATGGTTTGTGTGTCTCAAACGTTCCGCAACCTTAATCATGACCAGTCAAACCGTCCGTAACCGTCATGCATCGCTCCCTTCGGGCGTCAGAAGAAACAAAAAGCTCACGAGCAAACATGAACGCGCAGTGTACCAATTTGGAGTGCATACGAGTGCTTGATTAGAGACACGCTCAAACGGTGCCAATCGGTTCAGTGGATCTGGCGAGAGACACCAAGCCATCGTGCTCTATGCCTCGCTGGCTCACTAAGCTGCCATTGACCGAGCATTGTGGTCATCGGCACAGCACTTTTCAATGTCAAGTTCACATGTCCATCGGCCAATTAGCGTACAACGCCCCGAAAGTCCACTGCCAGTTCGGTTTCTCACGCCTAATCAATCTGTCAGGTGTTAATACAATTAGATTACTTCACCAAACAAATGCCAATCAACACAAAGGTACCCGTTTGGTCTCCATCGATCATCAATGCGAGTTTGGCCGAGCGAGCGCCATCGCTGACCATTATCGAACGTCATTGGCATGCACAAATCAATTATCATCAACATCACCATCGCTACCTCACTCACCTCTGACCTCATCAGACAAGTCGTGACTAATTCAGTCTAAACATGAACAAGCCAATCTCGAACGAATACAAACAAACAAGTCTATTGAGTTAACACTTACGTTTCTTTTTGGAGCTATGATGCATTGGCGGACTGCTGTTTGTACCATTCGAGTTGGCTGAATTTGAGGATCGCTGTGAACTCTGTGCCGATTGACTGACAGGCTGTGGTGATCCGAGCCCAGAGGCATTGTTGGTGGACACCAGAACTGTGCCCAGGGGAGAACCGGTGGAACTGTTCAGTGCACTGTATTGCTGAGCTTGTTGGGACTGTTGATGCAATGATGTGCCGTTATGCATTGCGCCAGTGCCGTTCAGTGTGAGCAGAACACCACCGGAGGTTCCCATGGCTGAGCTCATCATCAGTGGTCCATCAGGGGCCTCGGTGGCAAGAAGACCACTGGCTGCCTGTTGCAGCAAGTCAGAGTGCGCATGCATCACTCCGTACTGCTGGTGGTGGCCACCGAGCTGTTGTGCAGAAGTTCCGTTCAGGGTTGTGTATCCCATTGGTTGTTGAGGATGATGAAGAGTATAGCTGATGTATTCCTGGTGGGTCAATGAGTCGTTCATGGTGAAAGTGCTGGTGATTAACTAGATGCAAGAAGAAAGGCTAGAGTATGACCAGTTGGAAACTAAAGGTGGACATAGACACTTGTTGACACTGATTGGGTGACAGAGATCGGTGTTTTTGAAGGGCGGACGCGGACATAGCTCACGGTGCCAGAATCACTGAAGTGAACATCACAAGGTCAAGAGAACCAGAAACGTGAATGTTGAGTGGCGCGACTAATTGGACGCACGCACCGATAATGCGTATCGACACGTTCGTTTTCGCCACCGATCGGGCACGATCGAAGGCAGTGAGCACTGAGCAGATCAACGAGTTAGATAGTGAACAACGATGGGTACGGATATGGATCGGTGAGGATATGGCTCGATCAGTGACGAGGTCGTGCTTGGCTGGCTGGCATCGATGATCGGTCGATCAGTTTCGATTCGATTGAGCACGCACCGATTGAGCCAAGTGAGCCTTCGATGCTTGGCTGCTCGACGGTTTCAGAAGTGCGTTCGAAGTGCTTGACTGGCAGAGTGACAATGGCCAGAACACCGAGAGATCGAACCTGTGGTGACAACGGGCGACGACGGCGACATCGACGAGCTTCACTGGCTACAAGTGTCACACTAGACTGCCAATGTGGCTGGGACTGACTCGACCAAGTGACTGGCGCAACCACCGCACAGGTAAGAAGTGAGCGAACGGTGCAAAGCAACAAATGAGCCACCAGGTAGGCAGGCGATGGGCAGTGGTCTCGCTGCGCAATGCAACAGTCGCAGTGAGACGGTGGCCAACTGCCAAACTGGCCAGCAACCAACACAACTAGCCAGCTGACCCGGCGAGACTGGCGCCTGCTGCTAATTCTACCTGTCCAGTGGCGTCCACCGAGCACATCCCTTCACGCGCATCACTCCCACTGACGTACCTCGACTGTTGACAGCACCTTGATCAATTGACACTGGCGTTCAGTAGCGCCTTTCGACACATTCAAGTAACACTTGACCAACTGGTAATGGCGCACTCAGCCTTTTCTTCGGTGTACCACCAATACATCACCAATCGATGGATTCCTGTATGGATTCGCACTCGGCTGGCCTCGGTACAGCCACCAACCACTTGATGGTTCGACTCGAGTGCGGTGGGGTGCGAGTGCTTTCGCGCGCACGCTTTCCACCTGTTTCGCACTGCAAGCCGTCAGCTTAGACGACCGAGCGTAATTAGAGAGACCACACGAGGCAACTCGGAAAGCGTTGACCACAACAGATGGACTTGAAGTCGGGCCGTAGTGTTGCTCAGGGTCCCTGAGTCAGGGAGCACTCATTACAGAGACCTACTGGACGAGACCCTGGGGCGAAGCCTGAGATGAGATGAGTTCATTGAGTCAATTTGACAAGTCAATCAATAATCCTTTGAGTAAAAGGTCAAAGACCACTGAAAGAAGTAATTCGGATCAACAAGGAATCGATTTATTTGTGATGACCATGGCGCAGGGTGAGTGATTGCACAAAAAATTATTGGGGAAGGGAACTAGATGAAGGGACTATGTGGTAGAACTACATGGTAAAACTAGGTTGGTGGGCTTCGGCTGGCACTGGGGCCACTTCCGATTACTTCAAAAACGATTAGTAAGCCCGACAGAATGGTTTTGGTCGTGGGTTGAAGTCCTTGAATCGGGAATACATCGAACCCATGGCACTGGAAGGACGAGATGCAGGCAAAGACGAAGACACCGGCATGAAGACAGGACCAGCAATCGGGGACGAAGACGAATATCGTGAAAAAGGCGACATAGGCGGAATCGGGGACGAGGAGACGGAACTGTTGTACTTAAGATTGCGAAACAACTTGTCCCGTGCCGCATCGATCACTTGTTCGGCGACATCATCAATGATCCATTCCTCAGATTTCTGCACACGCTTTGCGAACAGTGCGTTACCACGATTGGGGTTCACTAGAGGTGAGGGTAGTGAAAGGTGAGTAAATTGGTCCAATTAAGTTAAGAGGATTGCCACTTGGCCAGACTGAACAAACAACCAAAGAAAGTGAATTGCCTAGTGGAGAACTTACTGGCGGTGGTCACCATGCATCGATTCACACAAGAGAAAGGATGGAGGTGAGCTAATGAAGCGATTCGAAGTGCAATCGACTCCAAGTGATGATAGCAAGTGTGGGAAAATGGCTCAACGAGAGTGAACACACCGAGAGTTGGCCTACGAGTGAGCACTTCACTTGCTAGCGAAAGCTTTTTAACGCCGAAACAAAGGCTTAATGGAAGTGAGCTGAGGAGACAATCAAACTGCCATTTGACGAGACCGAATGCCGACAGAATGTGATGACGCACTCGATTCGAGCCAAACGATGTCACTTGTGTGCGAGCAGTGCAGTGTAAAGGCAACCCTAGACCTACTTAATCTCGAGGAAATTCCCATTTTCATTGTTGTCAATTCATTCCATTCCGACCGAATCATTACCACATAATCTCCCCGAGCAGTACTGCTCCAATGGTAAAGTCATCCTTGAGATCGCAATCATATGAGAATCGTCCAACGGAGGCAATGAGCAGAATCGAGGCACAACTCTAAAAATATCACATCAAGGCACGCAGTCGGACAATCGATAAACAAGCCACAGACAGACGGATAAATAAACACTACAGTGAGCCCAGTCTAATTTGGTGTGTTGGCATTGACATTAGTGCATGTCTCACTGCTAGTCTCTAGACACTACAGTCCACTTGTCCTCCGTGTTGTTCTTATCGTTTGTTTCGTGTTTCAATGCATGTGCCAACATTTGACATAATCAAAAGACCTTCCTAAAGGACTGCGATAAGGATCTGCTCGAGGGTGGCGGAAAAGGAAGAGAGTACATCATAACATCATGGGATGGTGATAAATGTTCCTAGACAGGCTGAGAGAGGCCAATTGACATAACAATTGAAACATCCGTGAGACAAGGAGGGTAATGCGCCAAAGAGTTGAGATGCCACCGAATGTTGAGGTGAGTGAGGCAGTGAGGCACTGGCCGGCTTGAACACAGCTGACCCGCTCCACTCGGACACTGATGCAATTAATAATGTCTCCGGTGGCAGTCCTTATGTCACCCGAGATGATGTTTATCGGAAGCTGAAACAATCGAGAGATAAAGTCACAATGGATGAAACGCGTGCGCCAAATGACAAGAGGAAATGGCCATCGATGGACTACAGCACGCGCTCCATGGGGCTACCGTACTGGCAAGTACAATCGAAATGCAACGAGATGGACTAATTATTAATTAAGCAGATAGGTGACTCCCTGCGAGCCTGCCAAAGTGCGCACAGGTCAGAGGTCAGACTGATAGTGAGATTAAGGTAGACGAGTGCTCTCGGAAGTGCGGCAGGAGAAAGAGAGATTAATCACGAATAGCGAATTGCAAGTTATGAATTGAAAGTGGAGCACGAATGTGTGACTGTGGTGGTGGCGGTGGTGGTGGTGGTGGTGGCCCGATTGACACTCACTCTCGACCTTGGCTCCTCTCACACAGACAACTAAAGAAGGTCAATGAAATCGCCTGGCCAAATGGCAATTGCAGTGGCAGCAATGATGGCAATTGACAGAAATAATATACAGAAACAATATAGACAAACAGATCGAGCATCGAATTACAGACAAAGTGAGGCAAATATCAATTTGGCCCGGTCAGGTCAATTACTAGCCAGACACAAGCCAGTGGACGGCAAAAGAGTGAATCGGTCACCGATTGGGTCTAGGTGGCGGTGACCGTTGAGAGAGGTGAAAACATAAACACACCGAGTCAGTGTGTCGATGTGGCCAGCCAGTAATGAGCCAGGAGGTAAGGCGGCAATTAAAGGTGAGAGGAAGTTGTTATCGAGTGAGGCACTCCGACTGGGACTGTCACTGACTGAGACTGAGTGAGTGCACTGGCCAAATTACAAGTCCAAGTCCCTCCAGTACTAGAACTGCCAGTGCGACCAGCACACGCACAGACACAATAAAATAAAACGATAATCACAGGAGAGACCAGAGAGACTACGCACACGAGCACAACAGACCTACGAGGCCAGAGCGAGTTGCCACAGTGAACGCCACCGCATACTCATTTCCTGTGCATCCATTGAGAGTGTGCGACAAGTTAATTTCACTGACTTGATGGCACATAAATTCGAGACCAATTGATCAACTGAGTAATATTCTAATGAGACCGGGGAAGGCACTGATGCCAGTGATGACTCTGTAATGGCACTGCTTATCGCTCAATCCACACTAATCCTGCAGAGGAAATGCGCACTAAACACTCGGAGACAAATGAAGTGCTGCCAAAGTGGACCAGTGAGCAAACTGGAGTGCAGTCGGTTAATGAGTTGCCGGTGGCAGAGTGGGCACACTGCCGAGTGGACATACCTCCGGGCGACATGAGGTCTTGCACAATGTGTTTGCACGTGTCGCGTGTTTGTTCTTCCTGTGCGGCAATGATCTGCTCGTTGACGCCTTGCACAGTGCTGATGTCCTGAAATGAACAAGTCAATTAAGCAGGTTAATTGGTTCGATCGAAACCGATCGATTACCTCCACGTGACGAGGATCAAGTAACAGTCGCAGATTAGGAGGACCTGTGGGCAAAAAGAACCATTAGCACAGAGTTCAAAGTGTAGCACGAAGAGACCGTCGCTTATTGTCCGTTCGTGGTAGTCTTCTTCGACTGAACTGAAATTCTGGAAGGAATCTTCGTTTTCGGTCACCCACTTGGAAGACTTCTCCACTCGACGTTCGAACATTTGCCGGCCTAGTGGATCAAATCAAATATCAAGGCAAGGTAATTCTGCGGGTTGTGCAGGGTCAAGGTGGTGAGCGCGCCAACCGAAATGCTTTCCCTCTCGATCGTCAGTCACCGGCGAGAGCAGTCAGTAGCCCGTTGTAAGTACCTCTGATGCTAACTGTCTGAATGGGCACAACAGATGCGTAGCGGGCAGACTGGCAGGAATCAAGCGTGCAGCCACTGATTAATTAGATGGCACGTACTGATTGAGACTTGGCACGTGGCTGCCTCACTCACTGCTGCGCTGTTGATGCATCACAGGCAGGTGTGTGGCACAACGAATTCCGTTAGTGGTTAGTGACGTGCCTCAACCCACTGCAAACTGGTGTTCGCATGTGTCCGTTGCAAAGCCTGAGACCACAGTTCTACCAACGCTTTCTCCCGCCACTGGACGCATCGACACTGTAAGACCAAAGATGCAAATTGCACAATAAAAGCTATTAGCAAAGTGACTCGGTCAATTTACTGTAGAAGAGCCATCGAATGGCCAATAAAATCCGTTAATATAAGTGCCATTTAATAGATTCAATGACCGTTAGGACAACGATTAAAGGGAAAGCAAACCGTCCGCGGTGGTTGACAGAAGCATTACATTTTATTACCTTTACTCTTGGCGTTGGACTCATCGGACACCAGTTGTTTGGCGATTTCGCGAGACAAACTGACCTAAGGACAAAAGATAAAGGTCGTTAGAGGTGAGCCAATCGATTCTAGTCTATTTGTCTCTACATTGTGTCTATGAGTACCTAATGTATTTTGTTTCATACGAGGCATGGCGCCCTCTTTCGCACAAGTGAAAGGGCGCCTACGTAGTGCCCTCGGTGAGCATCATCACTGACTGCAGCCACTTGTTCCTCGCACCAGAAAGGAAAGGAATTGCGCTTCGGTTGTCACGCTGTCCAGCAAAGCATGACGCCTTGATTGTGTCCGCTGGAGAACCAACCAGAGCGACACGCTCAACAAATGCAACTCAAGCGAGGCACAAGTGGCCATATAAGGGCGTAGTGGAGAGAGTGACCACTCACACCATTCGCAGATTCACTGATTCCGATACCTCTCGAGCAGACAATCGCCACTGATCTTGTCAAGCTGCTTCCCTTCTTATTAGCATCATCTACAAATGAGACCAATGCAACTTGTCAACCGATTTCAGGTCAGATGCAAAGGCCAATTTGAGAAAGTAAGCTCAACAAAACAATGGATCATTGGTTATGTGCACCACCTGACAACGATCCCGATAACTCCATCACAACAGAAGAGAAGTAGTGATATTTGGAGGTGGTGGTGGTGGCAAGTGGCCAGTGACAATGAATCCAGACAATCAGACAATGCAAACTTGGGTGTGGGCCAGACAGAATGCACAAAGCCACTTTAGGCAAGAACGGACTGGTGTTCACTGCTCAGTGCCACTGCTGCCACTGGGTACGACTGAGTGACACTACTCAATGCTTATGGAACCAATTGAAACAAACAGGGGTGGAGGTGTTCGGTACAAGTGCAATCGTTACATTGCTCTACCATGGGCGACCACTCACACCAATGGCTTCTCTTGCGAATAAATCAAACTTCATTGCCACAAAAGCCTCCTTAAATCACTCATTATTACACAATTCCGGGAGCATCAAATTGAGGTGAATTGAATTTGACATTTGGCGACATACGCCTTCGATTGTGTCTTCTCGAAAAAGCCTTAATTGAGCGGATTCTAAACCAATTTAATAGAGCACAGAATGACAATCTAACATGATTAATGAATGCATGGTGGTTGCTATTGATGTTGGCAAAGTGGAGTTCAACAATGACATAAGAGTACAGATCGACTACTGCCAGTGACGATGACATTACCCAACAGCGAGAAATGTGCGCGAGACATAGGCGAAACTGAAACTGTCACTAAAGGAGTGAAATTCAGTTTCAGAATGGTGACACCAATTCGAGTCACAAGTCAGCTGAATGGCTCATCACCATTGCACCAGCTGTACATCACATCACTGGAGTTGAGTAATTCGCACAACTTGGGCACAATCACTGCTGATTATTCGCGAATCAATTAAGCGAATGGTTGTATGTCTGCTCCTGTAGTGCATGTCGCTACTGTTGGCATGGCACTGGCTTCAAGCCAAATGACTAACCAGCACAGGATCGAATCAGCAATAAAGTGCATGAACACAGTCAACTAGCTTGCCAAATGGGCAGCCATGTTTGTAGCAATTGATCTCAAGAATCACTTACTTGTTCTTCGATGGTGGGGTGAGCTCGTGGGTCGTAGAAAGCAGATGATGCAAAGTGAGGCATTCGAGGTGACAATTGTTGGTTAGGTTGACTGCTCGAAAAGCCAGGCACTGAGTTGCTTCGTTGAAAGGGGGAAGAACAAAGCCTTGACTCGGACTGAGTACGGCATAGGTTCGGGGAGCTCGACTTTGACTGGAAAATATCTTTCTTCATCTGGAAAGACATCTCGGTCTGGTCGTGTTCCAATGACTTGTTGTTGTTCGAATCGACAGTGCCCTGGGAGGCCATGTCCGAAGCAATAGACTTCTCCGAATTTGTGCCTGTCACCAAAGAAGAATCAAATCCATTTGGAGCAATGTTCTTTACTTCAGTGGCGTCATTGATGGCGCCCATCTTGCTAAACACAGATGCTGTTGATGTTTGATGATGCTCAACCAGTTGATGATTGTTGCTCCTGTCAATGATGTTTGGAGTTATAACAATCGATGGTGCCCAAGAAGATAATTGTTTGGCTGGTTGTAGTGGCTGGTGGTAGAAGCAACACAGTTTAAACTTAGAAATAGACAAACTCAAGAACAAGAAGCAGTGGCGAAATAAACACGGTTTGGTGGGAAAAAAACATTCGACGAACGAATGTAACCTCGAGCAGACTGGCAAATAGCGCTCTCCACCTATTGGCCTTCAAGGAGAACACACAGAATCGAGACCGAACCGAACACTTCTGCACACTTGTGCGCACACCGCGGAAATAAAGGATTCACAAGTGCTCAGTGACAAGATGGAATGGTTGGAGAAGACTACAGATCAGTCCAATCAGACCGAAGGCAAACGAATCGATGGCATCGTCTAGCTTGGTGTCTGTGCCTGTCCAGTCACTGCCACTGGTGCACACAAACAGTCTCAGCTGATGAGTGCACAAATGCCACAAATGATTCGGTTGAGCTAGGAATGAAGTCTACACCTAAAAACACTCCGCACCACTCGACAGTGCCTCCACTTCCACCAGGCAACACTTCGAGACAATGGCGTCGATCGGGTGCAGAAAGGCTAAAAATAAGTTCCGACATGTATTTGTACAATATTGTGTACAGCATCTAGTGTGCACACTACAACTCGTTCGACGATGCTAACCAATCTCGAGTCTAAGTTTAACCTTTTTTGGTGCATTATTCATTAGCAAGACAAGAAATTTCCATTTGGAACGTCGAGTCAATTCAAGTAAGACTAATGCAAACACGTGACCAGGCTGAGAACATGTCTGACAGAATTGGTTTCGGCCATAGCTTGGTGAGGCCAAATCGAATTAGTCTCGTGAAACAGTGACAAGAATGACGAAATAGACCCGAATTTTGGTTGAGTCAGTGCAGTAGTGCGACAATGCCAAACAAAGCTTGGAGTGGCACAATGCAAAGCGGCAAGTAGTTCGGTGCATATCGATGCGATTGAACCGTCTAATTAAGGTATTCACTTGACGGAGTGACTTAAGTCAATTGAGTGACTGGTGGCAGAGCATCGAACGGCCAGTCCGAACGGTCTGAACGGATCTGCAGAATAGGAAATGTTGCGCGGTGGATCGATTCTGGACAAGCGTGACAAATGTGTCGAATCGCATTAGTGGGATGCATTAGATGGATGCCACACACGCACCGAGCGAGGTGTAAGTGCATGAATTGATTGCTTTCAATTAGATCGTGCTTGTCGCGATCGTACTCCAACAGTGTCTAGGCACTAAGCCCATTCTGGTGAACCTAATTGTTTGCTTATTCTTAGACCAACACTAACGAAACAATAATCGACCGTGCAATTATGGCACAGTTGGCCACAGTGCACACGATATGACGCTCTAATGGACTGTGCATAGGCGCGAGTGAAAATGCGCCCAACGCGCAATCACTCCACTATTGAGCTCACACTGCAAAGCCATTAACGGGCCAGGCGAGGCCGATCAAATCGAATTAACCACCCTCGAAAAAGAAAGCCAGAATTTAGTTAGCCATTCGTGTCTTGTGGTGAGTGGAACTCAATTTGGCTCGAGTGCTGGTGTCCGGCTGTCGGGTCTAATTGGATCACTCGCACCGATGCCACCAAGACCACACAACCACCAGGCACCTATGCAATTGTGACCATTGCCAGAACACCGTCATCATTAGGTGTGGGAGTTGGCTAGAGCAACACAGATAAACACTCGCTGCTGGTGAATGGCTCAATTCAGCCCCATTCATCGAATCAATTGGTTAATTGTTTCTCTGTGAGAGCCAATTTGTCACGCCGAACACGAGCGACAAGATAAATTGCGGTCATAGGTTCGCAGTAGGAAGCACTGATAATGAGCATTGGACTGACAAATGAGAGTGCGATGATACCGCTTTAGTTGCCGATATAAATAGAACCAGCCGACAATTTGAATTCAATCAAGAATTCAAGGAATGAGGTCCAAATTGAAATTCAAACTTCCGTGACTTAGAGGCAAAAGTGACTTCATAAGCAAAATGCAACTAAGCAGATCACTTAACTCACTTTGAATAGCTTCGGCTTTGGGGGCGGCGGTGGCGGTTTGGCCCTTCGTTGAAAGGCACAATTGTTGTCGATGTTTGCATTAATTCCATTTGGCGGCAATCTTTGCTTCGAATTGACATTTCCATTGCAATCACCACGACTTGGGGTGAGGAAACGGGCAATAAAGTCATGCCAGAACTTGGCTTCTCGCATCGGCGATATTTCACGCAGAAATTCATTCACCTTTTCGCTGGGTTGATTCACCGTGAGCAGCCACAAATGCAATTTGATATTTGCACATGTGATGATTTGAGACAACGAACAACAATGTTGGTGTGTGTCGAGAAGGGAACACAGCCGATACGTTCATCGTGATACAGGTCGTGTTGGTTGAAATGAAACAGAAACGGTAATTCGAGCCGAGTCAGGTCAAGTTTCATAAGTACAAAATGGCCACATCAAACCGAATTACAAATATAAAACAGATTACGGAGATAATTTAATTTGTCCAATGCCAGGCAAGCAAACCAAACAAATGTTAAGTTGTGTAAAATATTAAGACCATTTAAGATGTCCGTTTTGTGGGAGAAATAATACTTGAATTAGGCTTTCGGGTAACGTATTATTATTAAATACTTACGCCATTTGCTTTGGGAATACTGAAAGTTGCTAAAAGTTGATCACAATTCTCACTCGTGAAGTAATATTAGAATTGTACACTGAGAATTGACTTCAATAATTGCAGCAATGAACAGTTGTCAATTGATGAGGTCCTCTCAGACAAATATGAGTCATATTAAATGACTGAATTGGAGCGAACACAATCGAAAAACGTACATGTAGAACGATGTTGGTCGATGAGCCATATAAACAAAGAACCACTGCATATAAGAAGCGTTTCGTTTCGAGTTTGAACACCAACAAGTCCGAAGTCAGAAGTGATCCAATAATCGAGAACACATTTGTTTACATTATCCACATCGGTAGTATATAGTGAATTACCATACAAAAATAGGCCACATTTGGATGTCGGTTTACATTAGTCAGTGGGCCGGATTCAACTCTTGCCGAACTAATTCGATGCAATGGCACAATAACCGATAGCTAGTCCGTCAGCTCATTTCGATTGCAAATGCAATCGATCGATTAAGTGGCGCAACCAAAATAACACCAATCAGTCTCACTGCAAACAGAAACTGTGAACATTTTGTTAGTAAGACAGAATCACTTGCCAATGCTCATACCAACTGGATAGATTAAAAATGTTTCAACATGAATTCCAAACAGAGCGCAAACCAAAATTTCAAATCACATGAAAATTGTTGCAAAATCAAATAGGTGCAAATTTGATGATAAAATGGTCCAAAAACTGAAAATAAAAGGTTTCCATAGATGATAGTACATTGGATTTATTAAGTAAATAATTATGGACAAATAAAATGTTATCTTACAAAATATCTGATGAAAAATGTAGAAACCCCGATGTATAATAAAGAATCAAATTAAATCAAACCAGATTCGAGTGTAATCATCGTGGACGATATAAAACGAATGGAACTGTGAGACAAACAGAAATATGATCATTAATGCTTAAATGTTTTTGTTTGATCAAACAAGAAATATTCATTCACATAAAGATGGAGACGATAAAGCGGGAGTTGATTCTCACTTCATGATGAGGATAGCAATGAAGCGAGATGTGACAAACGACGAGTTTTCCGACAACAACTTCCTACACAAACTTTCTTAATGATTTCATTTCATTACAATTTAAATTATCTAATTAGTTTCAGCTAGTAATAAATGCACCAACCATGGTAAAAAAAATTCTACAGTTCAACACTCTTTGATGTGCTTCTTTTTAGGATATAAATAGAATCGAGTGTCGATTTATGTTCTCTCTATCGTTAATTATTCGTGTTCTGGAAAATAAATTAATAAGCTTTGTTTTAGATGCATGAACATTACATTTTACTGAGTATTTTTTGTAAGTCGAGGTTATTGACAGCTCGTTACGTCTCTCGGCAATTCCTAAGAAAAATTATATAAATATTAGTTTAAATCAAATAAGCACAGAAACAAACAATTCGTCTTGGCATCATTGAGCTGTTCCATCAATTGGTCACGTTTCCTAACCAATTCATCGTATCTCTGCTGCAAACTCTTCTCTCGTTCGTTTTGACGTTGAACATCTTCTTCAAGGGCGCTAATTCGTTTCACAATGGCCATGTCCTCTTTGACTTTGAGAGAAGTAAATGAAGTCAGTTCCAATCGAGACTGTTCAATTTGATTAGCATTCTCGCGATATTGTTTGAGAAAGTCACTTGTTCGAGTTTGATATCCTCCAAGAAGAATGGCCAGCTTTTTTTCAATCTTGCCGGCCTTTTTTGCTTCTTTACCCATGTGGATACGATTATATTCTAGACGAGCATCGACAGCATCTATCCTGTCACGTTTCGAGACAATATCAGCTCGTGTGTATCGATTCTGTGTAGGCACGTAGATCAATTGTGAGTAGCATTCGTCCCATACCTTGCTGTAGTCTGGCAGCGACAATTTACTATGTTCCATTCCTTCACGAACAAATTCCATTTCTTGTTTGAGCAAAGCATTAGCATTGGCGATTTCTCTACTTGAGAATTGTTCCATAGGATGTTGTTCAAGATAATTTGCCAAAAGAGTTTCATATGTTTTTGCATTTGGATTCTTTGACTCAATACCAGCAAAAGCATTTTGCTCATCTGTTGGATTCAAAAGTGCGTCAAAGTGAAGAACCTTAATCAATTCTTCTTTGATTAAATCTTCTGCTTGAGTAAGTAAACTAGCGGGAATACCACTGGTAGAAGAAGTAGTCAGTAAAGTTCTACGGACATTTGTGGGGCGAGGAGCATTTCTCTGAACTGCTTTAGTCCATTTCTCATCACGCATAATTTTTGCTTTCTTTTCTTCTCGATGCTTGGCGTCTAATTCGCTCTGATCCATCATCTCTATATCGCCATTTTCAGCATCGTTATGCTCTTCTTCTGGTTTCACATCTTCAACAACAACATCATATTGAAATTGTGGAGCAGGTAAATCAGAAAAAGCTTTTCGAAGGTTTTCTTTCAATTGTTTAACTTGTTGCTTAGAATCTCGTTCGGTATCAAAAGTTGTCAAAGCCTCTTCAGGATTTATAGCCAGTTTATCTCGCAATGGAGTTGCCATTGGGGTAGAGAAACCACCTTGTTTAGATGTCCCAGGCGTTCGTGGAGAAAATGGGACCAAGGCACCTTGCTGGGCGCCTCTGGCAGATCGGAAAGGTGTTGCAATCATAGTATTTGGGGTTTGAGACGCAGCAAGACCTGCAGGAGTAATAGCTGAATGTTCAGGAATGTCAACTAGTGGAACATTGGTGCCACCCATGAGTGGAGTGTCAACATTGTTGAGAGCCATTAGGTTCTGAGCCTCCATCAAAATGTTATCACGACTGAATGCCTGTGACTTAGGAGTACGAATATTGTTGATTGAGTTGGAAATAGTGCTGTAATCTGCTAACAAAGTTCCCGAAGCCAGGTTACCAGACTCTTCGGCTGTTTCTTTAGCCAAATCACTAGCTTTGCCAAATTTGACCACTTGCTCAATTTCATTGTCGGAAATCACAGGTTCAGGAAGGACAAGTTTACTTCTTACTTTTGAAGGTTCATTGTTGTTTATCAACGAAGTTGGCATTCCATTCTCTTTCTTATGTTTAAGCTTTTGTTTGTCTTTCTTTCTTTCCCGTTCTTCTCGCTCAGAAGGCAATTCTCCATCAAGCTGTTGTTGTCTAAGTCTTTTAAAATCATGTCCAGCAGGATCGTAGACATCATTTGAAGTATCATGAAAGCCTTTTGGCACAGGTTTCTCAAAAGGAATTTCGTTGTTGTAATCAATGTGTCGTTTATGCTTGAAGTTTCTAATTGAGATATTAATTCCAGCCATTCGCAATTCTCGCCTTTTCTGTAATGATGCAAGTCGTCTTGCTTCTTCTAATTGCTTTTCACGAGCCTTTCGTTTAGCTTTTTTGCCTTGCGTATTTGCTAAACGAGCCCGAGCTTCGGAAAGCATCTCCAACTCATCCTCATCCATATCCTTGGGGTCAGGTCGAGCAGGCTTTGTCTCGGGATTTGGATCAATTTCGCCCGGCTTAAGCTTTCGAGGATCATCAAGACTGACATCTTTATCCTTGTTCTGAACTTGATCCAATAATTGCTCGTAATGTTCCAAGCACTGAGATGCAGTTCGGCCAACAATTGAAGCAATAGTTCGCCACTGAGTTGGCATCAATCGGACTAAATTAATCAACTTTTCCTCCTCTTCACGAGACCATTCGGTTTTTTTAATGCTTGGATCAAGCCATTCAAACCACCGAGCTTTACACTGTTTGGCTGATTTTCGATGTAACAAAGAAGCAATTCGTGACCATTGATTCTTGCCATATTTCATCACAGCTGCTTTGAGAATTTCATCTTCGGTGTTTCGCCAAACACCGCCCTTGATAAGAACACGACCCATGATGGATGAGATGGATCGAACGATGAAATTAGAGATAAATCACAATCCAAAGGACTAACAAAACTAAACAATTGACGCAACCAAACAAAACATGTGTGTTGCCAGTGAGCCGACAGAGTGAAGGACGACGACTATCGATAGTCGAAATTTCAAATTTCGATACTTGCCAATTGCGCACTACTGTTGTGAATACTGCACTGCATTTGAACTTGAAAAGTGAATAATTATGCGCAAATAAATCAATGGAAATATAAATAGATAATAAATTGTGCAATCCATTAAATTGACACTGCGATATGCATCAGTTTATTTTGACACAAATGTTAATACCATTCCAAATGATCATTAATTTCTCTGAATTCCAAATGAAATGTCAGTCTCAGTTAGAAAGAAAGTTGTTTGTCGGAATTGAGCCAACGAAGTGCAATTCAGTTGGTTATCAGTCAGTTCACGTGCACATTCCCTGGTCGAGTATGATGTATGAAGTGTCAATCAATCAGTCGACAGCTATTCGCATCGTCCAAGGACAAGGGTAGACCAGTCTGGTGTTACCAGCAGCATCAGCACCATCGCCACTTCAGCACCACCACTTATCTAAGTGATCGTTTCAATTTCTTGCCATTGCAACGTGTCCAATCAATTGGAATCGATTCAATCGAGTCATTGATGGATTGTCTCAATTAGTCACTTAATTTATGATAAAAATTCCCACTGCCAACCACTAATTGGACAGTCTGTGGATCGCGAAAAGATCCTTGATGCTTGAACACTTTAAATTTGTTCTTGTTTGAATAACTTGTGGGACAATAGAGGGGAAGCGATCGAGGTGCGATAGTGGTGCAGTCGATTCGAGTCAGTTGATTGCATGTCATTTGCAGAACGGACCAACCTCAACCACCGAGTGGAGCAAAGACTTCATCACCCGACTGGGCCGAGTGTATAGAGTTTGCCGAGTGAGCCTCAAACGAGTGGAATTAATTAGGACTCACATGTTGTCCGTCATGTCAATCCAGGCAAAACTGCCCCGATGCACACTGCAATCTCCAACTCTCTACTCTCTACCGTTGAAAAGTGGTTGTCTGTGTGCGCACAAGGCCAAGGTTTGCACTGCACGCTGAGCGATGTCGTCCAATGGATAATGGACAGGACCAATTAATCAATCAGGCGCTTAATTAGTGAACTATTCAACATGTTTGTTTCATGTGATCTTCTCACTCACTCTGCAGGGCATTTATCAGGCTTACGACGCGATTGCTGATCGGCTCACTTGGACCCAGTCAGCGGTGAGCAAAGTTTGCCTCGTTGCCAAATTGACGCAATCGTTGGTGCAGTTGGCATCACTCGCACTCATCGAACACTATCGAGTGGTGTTGCTTGCTTTTGGCACTGCTCGGATTCACTTCCCCCGAATTCAATTTGCAGTGGAAACAAACAAGCAAAACACATTCGCACACTTGTTAATATCGAATAGACCAATGCGATCACTTGATTAGTAGCAATTACATTGTGTTTGTGTTGGCGCAATGCAACAATCGAACGATTCCATTCAACGTTGACAGACACATGATCGAGTTAGAGTCTAACTGTTGGACTGTAGGAAGAAGACTGCTCACAACGCATAAACTTTCCATAGGCCAATTACTAATTAATGCTCAGTGATTAGTGAATATGGCTTGTCAAGCTGACAATACACCACGGGGACAAGTGAACATTCACCACGGATGCATCATTCACTAGCACGATGCGCCATAAAGCACGGACTACCCATCTTACGAACGGCTCAATGTACGATCGATAGCGCCATGTGTTGCTCAATCGTGACGATAGTCACAGTTCGACTTGAGTTCCCAAACGAGCTTGTGATCTATTTCCTCGTTATAGTGCTTGGGAAGGACTTATTGACAAACAAACAAACAAATGCATTATAGTCCAACAATGAATCGATCAAACCAAATTGCAATGTTCACTGTAAACTAGTAAGCAACGATCGGTGGTTTGTGAGCAACACTGAAAGGAAACAATGTGACAAGTGGAACGAGTCGTACTAAAATAGCTATCACCAATCAATGCAAATCGATTTTAGTCATCGTGTGTTATCGTGTGTGAATAGTGCCATATTAATTAGCAAGTTATCGCCTGACAGGCAGTAAATCATTAGCACTGCTAATTCTTGTTGTTGTCGGTTAGGTTAATTAATATTTATCAGTTCGTAAGTATTGATCTCCTTTCCCCTTTCACTCGAATGTCGGCCAGACTGTTGGCACTGTGGATTATCTGAGAGGCGATAAGGTGGCCAACAGGGAAAAAGATCAGTCCGCTATCGAACGAATTCAGTGTGGTCAGGCGCGCGACCCGTGGCCGAGTGGTGAATGGCACTTGTAGATTCTGGTCACGAACGGACTTTGCCGTGCTCGGATTGCTTATCAGAAGCGTGTCGGTAAGTGCTGGCCACCATTGACACCCCAATCATGACCTAATGGCGGCCAGCTCGGCATCATTCGAATGGCTCGCAGGCCACAAGTGTTCTATCAATGTTCACTTCGTCACTTGTTCACTTCAGTCCGTATCGTTTGTACATTTGTTCGTATCTGTTCGGGCTCGTTAGTGGTTACTCCAATCAAATCTAGTCTAGTTAGCGTCGATGCCGCAGCTCGACACTTTACTTGATCGATTCGGCAGTGTCAGGCGTAGAAGAAAAGAAGATCATGCGGCCAGTTCGTGTTCGAGAGTTTGTTTTATTTAGCGTTTCGTTTGACAACTTTTCGATCTTTGATTCCACTGACGAGTGTCACTGAGCGTGGCAGTGCCTGTTTCAACATTGCCATCAGTGGACTGCTGATCGACCGATTTCACTAAACCAGCCAGAGACAAGTGCGCCATCGAAGTAATTACCACCGAGTGTCCAACCAGCCTCAAATGACACGCAAATGTTGTCCCTCTCTCTAGTCAGGTCCAATTCAGGTTTACCCTAGCATGGACGGAACAGTGCACTGCGGTGCTATAATGAGTCCTCATTGCTCAGTAATGGGCAATCAATCAGCGCCATTAGCATAAACAGACCCATTGGTGAGTTATTAGCAATCGCAGCTGAGCAAATGTATACTTCTATCCGGGTGACAATTAGGAACTAGTTAGACACTGAGCTACAGGTAACAATGCTGTCTCCAAGCAAGAGTACATTTCAGTCGCTAGGTCACCTCGGAAGTTAGAGTGAGGCAATCTTGTTAGGCGTGGCACTCGCCTCGGACCAATTAGTGTCGGTGCAGTTACCGTATAGAGCGACTTTCCCACCGATCGAGCATTTCGATTCTGTCTGATTGCTAGTGAGGCAATGCGTCAGTAGTGAGTTGTCATTGCATCGATGCAACAGTCTCAATGAACATGTGACAATGTCCATTCGAGGTTCGCTTGCTTGCAATTTCAATGAGACAGGAATTTGGCAATCTCACTCGCAATGACAGAAGCAGCAATGGGTGAAAGTACAGTTCGTCCAAATGGTCTGTGATCGATCGATGTGCAACATTTTTCCACTGTGCTATCATCGTGGGACTGCAACCATCACCGAAAATGTACATTGCTCCAGCCACCAGTTGTCCGATATCGATGGATCGTTTGTTTATGTGTCCAGATGTGGTCTATAATTAGCAATTGCCAGTGGTTATCTCACTCCCTTTGGTCCGTTACTCAATTGTCCATGCATTATTTAGTATTCTGCATCTGCAAGTTCGCAAGATTGGTCAAAGGTTTCGTCTGAGAAGTTGTTTGGTCTGAGAGGCAGTGTGGAAAATTGTTCACGTACGGTATCGATCGGGGATGGCCACTGTTGAGTGTCGTCCTCGGTGATCGGTTCTGTGTCTCACCCGACGTGCCTTGTGGCACCAGCTCAGTGTTCAGCTCAGTGTTCGAGCTTTCAACGTCGGTGATCTTTGCCTTAGCTAATCTCACAAGGCAAGCACTCACATTCGACCACTTTTGGTGCGTCCCTGGGCGGGCACAAGCCCCAGTCCTCGGCACTGTCCGCATCCTCGGTGGTCTTGTGATTCACTGGCCAATCGCGATTGTGCCACTCGATTGTACTTGTGCACCATTCGGGGCTTCTTCGATGCTCACCACGTCGAGCATAAGTCATCTTCAATTAGCATTCGATTAGATCCTAATCAGACGGTACTCTCTCAAAAAATCCGACGGACAGACAGACACACATTTATGGGGAACTGGCGGTCGATAAGTGCTCAGTGAAACTTTAGCCACCGAGAGGATCGCTTCTCTTCAACTGCTACATTTGTTTCAATCACCACGGCGGCAAACTGTGATCGATTACAAGCAGTGAAGACATCGAATGTGCGACAAATAGGCAAATTAGACATAGCACAGCGAATGAGCAGTGATTGATCGACCGATTGTGTGTGACAATGAACAAGACATACGTAACAATTGCCAGTGTTCAGTGCTAATTACGATGCCAGAAGAAGCGATAGAGGAACACGATGTCGTCAAGTCGAGTCACACCGACCATTGAGAGGTGCGACGTGCCAGTGGGTTCCACTTGAAAGAGCCGCGCCAGACCAAGCCAAGTCAGAAGCGACTTGGCCAACCAAAACAAAACACCTCGCCTCACTTTCCGGCCACCGTTCACATTCCCAGACAAGAGCACCGTTTGTCTCGCTCTGTATTGCGAAACCAAAGAATACATCGTTGAATATTGCATTGAGCAACAAGTCCACTCTCACCATTTTCTGTTCATGTTTTGTTCGTGTCAATCGTCACCTTTGAGTGCACTGAAAGCGTTCGCCAAGATGGTGCTCACCAACTTAACCCACTACAAATTGGTTCGACACTTAACCATCGTGTCCATCATTAGTTTGATAGTCATCTCGGTCTACTACTTGAACTCATCTCTGGAATTCCTTAAAAAACTCATTGATCACATTGACGATGCAGACCAGGCATTTGCCAGGCATGCAGCCAGAAATATTACCATTAGCAAGATGATAATCGAACCACTGCAGCGCAGTGCTCATGACATGTACCAAAAGCATGGTATGAATGAACTAAATATTCAACAAGTAAATAGCATTATTAACTTTGTTTGATTCTCTTTTCCTAGAGCCTGCAACGATAATGAACATCATTAGCTACACCACACTGATTGCCCTCTCTATTGCCGGTCTGGTGGTGGCTATCAGGAAGCACTCCATCTTCCTGGTGATCTACGGAATAGGATTGGACGTGGTCTACTCGAGCAGTTTCCTGTACGTGTCCCGACTCAAACCAGCCATTTGTGCCTTTGTCGTTTTTGTTTCGATCTTAGCTTTCATTCATGCCAGACAACTCTCCATACAACAGTCGGCCAATAAAGTGAGCATTCTACAAGCAAACTCAGACCGAGAGTTGATCAAAGATCGTGACTACAAATACGAACATACCAGTGAGGTAGTATAATAAATGCCAAGCAAGCCAATGACGATGGCAAACCAAACATTTCCAGCCGCGAAACCTCGTACCAAATCGTTAACTTAAATCTTAATATACTTACCTTGTAATCAGTTCATTATGCACTCTGTTCATGTGACGAACAAATCATGTCAATAAAATTAATTCCCATTTGCCGCCATATGACTGGATTAATTTAATTTCGTTCAATTTTGTTCAACGGCAAAATAAAATTACAATATACTTCAATGAATGGATATCAATTCATATTGATAATCAATATTGATAATAGAATAGAAGAGACAAATCTAACCATAAGTTTGCTCATAGTTGAAATTAGATTTGATTTGTGATAAATATGATTGTGCTGCTTTATGTATTTCTATTTTGACAAAATGAGTTTGGCAGATCGTTCGGGTAGAAATAGAGCTTAAAAAGCATGCATGTCTGCTCGACACGTTTTCGTTGGTTTGTTTTGATTTTGAATTTGCGGTTATTGGAACATTTTATTAGTCAAAAATGTCTGACGACTTAATTAGCAGCACGGTCGAAAATGGCCAAGATTTTGATTCAAGCGAGAAAGCTGGCAGTGTGCGAAAGAAGTTGAAAGTTGATTGTGACAGTTCGGCTAACGGTGATTTACTTGTAGGATCAGTTGCATGCTCTTCCACCACAAATCATAATAATTCATGTAGATTAACTATCAATCAGACTTATTGTGACAAAATTAATGATTTGAAGAAGTTGTATAATTCAGCCTCTGTAACTGAAAGTGACAATCAAATTGATTCTTTTGTTACTGAGAAATGTCAGATTGTTCGTGAACCATTTCAAGTGATTCAGTTGAAACAATTTGTTCACGATGCCAAGAGTTTGCATTCATTAAAGAAAGCCATTTCGACAGTCGGTAAGTCCATGTATACATTTCTTTAATAACAATAATATATATAATTAAATTAATTTTTATTTAGATTTGTCTTGCAAAAATAATGATCTTTATCGTTTGAAACAATCGAATGATCTCAGCAACTATCCACAATTTGATTCTGTTTGTGATTTTTTCAAAAACGATGTTCGCTCCTTTCTCCAAGATTTAACTGACACTACTCTGAATTCCAATGTAGCACTGACCATTAGCAGATATGACGAGAATGGTAATATTTCTGTTGAAATGTATTTATCCACAATCATTTATTATATTAATAGATTATCTATTGTGTCATGACGATCAACTTGACAACAGAAAGATTGCATTTATTCTATATCTGGTTGAGAAAGATTGGATGGCTGAAGATGGTGGCCAGTTGGAATTGTTCCAGTGCAATTCTGGTATATTATATACTAGTGCATTAATACAGCATTTCTAAATATATTTTTTTACAGACGATCACCAACCACTTGAAATAGTGAAACGACTGACTCCCGAATGGAATCTGTTTAATTTCTTTACAGTACAGCCATTTACTTATCATCAAGTAAGCGAAGTGAAAACTTCAAAATCACCACGTTGGTCAATCAACGGATGGTTTCACTCGAATACTGTTACAGTTGTTCCACGAAATTATTCTTTTCCTTTGATTTCAAAAATTCGGCATCCAATTTTACTTCAAACAGAAAATTCTATTTCTTATGAAGTTTTACTTTCATGGATTAATCCTAGATATACCGTAGATGAAATGCAACAAGAGATTCAAGATAATTTTGTTGATAATTCCGAAATTGCACTACCAAATTTTCTGCGCGATGAAAAATTTAATCAACTAGCAGATGCTTTGAGTAGCATTACAAATCTAAAGTTGTGGGAGAGGAACTTTCGACCTGTTCTGGCTAATTACGAATACATTCCAGATGAATTAATTTCTCCAGATGAAGAAGGAAAGCAAAACCAAGCTTCACAAAGTGATGATTCGTTAGAAATGCCAAATATTATACGTGAAGCATTCAAGTTATTCTACTCAGAAGCGTTTTTCTTGGTTCTTTCTAATTTGACTGGCATTCGTTTGCACAAGAAGGCTGTTATTAATGATGACGATGACGACGATGATGATGAAGAAGAAGAGGAGGAGGAGGAGGACGAAAGTGTTAACGAGAATAAACCTGATTGTGTTAGCATGTGTCGTGGTGAAGTCCGTCGATGGCAAGTTGGAGATTTTACTCTTGCTAGCTCAATTGCCCCAGAATATTCAGAAAATAAAGCTCTTGATTTTATGTTTTTCCTCAATGTCAATGAGAAAAAGGACAACCATTGTGAAACTATTGATGTGAATGAAACTGCCGAACCAACAGCGGGACCATCAAGACCAGCAGTTTCGTCAAGTAGCTCGAAGGCAAACAACGAACAAGAAATGAACGCTGATTCCAATGGAACAATTAATCTTTCTAGTGGATCCAATTCAGATGAGGACAGTGATATAATTGATCTTTCCGAAGAAGAATCAGATCTGGATAACGACGAACCACTTGATCAAGAGCGTGAAAGAGCAGGTGGGTACATAACCTATATCGATGAGTCAACTACAGATGATTTGCTCACCATCGAACCAATTAGCAATTGTCTCAATATGGTCTATAGAATGCGTGGCACTCAACGTTTTATGAAATACATAACTGCACAAAACGCAAACACTCCTTTCAATGAGATTTCTATTGTTTACTATCAGCAGGACAGCATCCCAAAGTGAATGTTTCAATTTTTGTTCTCTGTATGCTTTCATTTGTTGATATTTGTTTTGTCTTAATGTTCTCTATATTTATTACATTCAAAAAAGGAAATGAAACAATTTGTACAATGAAGGAGGATATTGATGGATGGCACATAAATTAAACGTAGGTGGATGAAGTATCTCAGCACAGCTGAGTTGAGTATTAATGCAATGAGGTGGCTAGTGTGCTAAGTGGAGGCACAGCGTTTCAACAAATTGGTCCTGCCTGGTTGTATAAAGTGGTCGAGGTGACAAAAGAAGATGGGATTGTTGTGCAATACATGGATTGGAGACAGTTTGACCCAAGGTACACTCACAAACGATGATGACCACTTGGGCCTTTTTTCGTATTGGTTTACATGAGAGTTGCTAGATAGGAAGCTCAAATAAATGGCTGTTATTTTGGAAAGAGGCAATGAAGAAGGTTGAAGAACAAGCTTGGTCAAACGATAGTGCGACCTCAGGCCATAACCGGGAGAATGCACCAATTCATGTGCAACTATTCGCACCGGTTTGTGGTCTATGCCTTGTGCCGCAATGGAGACAACGAATGTGCCGTTTTGGGGAGACGGGCTGATTGCTCCTAATTTGATCACCAATTGGTATTGAAACTCTGCAAACAGAATTAAATTCATTGTCCAAACAAATTTTTTGTTGCTTCAGCAAACTCACCACAATGCTGGTTTGTCTGAGGCGCAAAGTCAGACGTTTTGAGGTACCATTTGCCCTGAGGAGAGTACTTGGTGAGGCCTTGTTTGAGCACAGCAAATTCGGAATCGTAGCCCATCAAGGCACAGGTGGATTGAGAGTGTCCGTTGGACCACATGTCCTCGCAACTACATTCGCCATTTCTGAACATTTTGAAGCTAGGGCAAAGCACTCCCACAAACTGACATTGCTCATTCCAGACTGACTCGAAGAACCATTCGTGTGCTCGGTAGTGAGAACAAAACATTGCATACCTGCGAGACGGACCAAATATATTAATAATACCAAGCAAGATTACTCACCTTGCCATCTGGTCAAGACTGACCAGTAGACCTTCATCTTTAAGTTCCTTGTAACCCTTGTGCCACTTGTCCCTCCAGCAGCCGTCCTGAATGGTGCCCGCATTGGGGAAAAAGTCAACATCCCCCAAAGGAATAGTTAAGCCAAGGGAGAACCTCGGATTGAAGTCCGAGTGAATTACATCGACAAAATCTGCTTGGAACCGATTGATTCGTTTGGTGTAATGTCTCTTTTCGAACCAAGGCCTCGGACCAGCATCAAGAACTAGAAAGATATTTATGAAATATGCTCTAACAGGTGTGATTGTCGCGCCATACCAGTGACACGTCCAATGTGTGTCACATCGCCAGCGAATCCACACATGAAAGCTCCTAAACTGTGACCGATGCAATGGATTGAATCACCTGGGATGGCAGATGTGCACTGTTGGATGAACAGATTAAACAAACAAAATCAATGTAAAGTTACAGCCGAACCTTTAGGAAAGAGATAAACTGTGCCAAATCGTCGCTGTACATCTTGATAAGAATAGCTGCCACGAAAAGTTCCTTGATACTACGCCAAGCCACGTAGATCACATTGAAATCGCCTCGATTCAGTAAGTGACGAATAGCTTCACGGACCCATTTAGCAAAGAACCGATTGTCCAGCCAGCCTGAGATTAGAAAGACCACTCGTTTGTTGGGGTCGAAGTGCGAGTGCATCAATGACTCTCGGTCACCGATACACAACTCGGTGCCCTTCTCTGGGTTGTGTCGAGTGTACAGATAAAATCGAGTGTTACGACGACTCTTCGGCTTCCGATCAAATGCGTTCTTTATTGATTCCCATTTCTCAGGACGATGAATAGTTCCTGTACAATATGCACAACAGAACTGGAATATTAGTTTCACAGTAAAAAAAACTCCTATCCGTTTGCATAACTATGAACAAAACTTTCCCAGGCGTAAATAGAAATATAATTTTACTTTGAAAGTGTTTACCACAGAAACTACTTTCCATCGTAAACAAAAATAATGTTTCTGTAAATAATTTGTGCAAGTGCTATCAAAACCATAACTCAAACCATTCTGAGCAACTAAATAAAAACATTGTAGACCACGAAGAGAGAACATACAATCAAATTGACTCTTTGCAACACAGCACCAAGTAACACATGTAATGTGTTCGTGTAATGTTGTACAATTACATCTTTCACAGATTAACACTTTAAATGTTTTGATAAGGAAAATGTAGCATTTATATATTTTCTCAAACGAAAGAACAATATTGCCATGAACATTTGCAATGTCGATTTAAGGGATAAAACGAACAAACAAAATATGATCATTTGCGTTATTGGAAAAGTCACAGTGTAGCATATTGTATAATATTTTGTATAATATTTTATATCGGTCAGTGCAAGTCAGCAGCGGTGGCAATTTTGAATGTGCGGTACGACATGTCTTGTGCCATTAATAGCAGGCACAATCATTGTCCAATCGTCCGGTTGTGCAATATCCACAGATGCACTTACGTTTGGTGCGAATCAATGCAGTTTGGTTGTTTGAAGACAATTCGTGGTCGTTGTCCTCGATGACTAGTGTTCGATGATCCAATGGCACAAAGGCGAGTGTCACACTGAAGCCGAACAGTAAGGAACATAGGTTCATGGTGGTACCAGTACCTGGACGATTCACTCCTCAAAGCACACACTCTCACACTGGTCCTCATGGACAACGATTGCAATGGTAATTGACGGGGTCACAAGCAACTACACTATCGAACTGTGGCTGAGTGAAACGGTTGCTCGACCGAGTCCACTCGAAACGTGTCCACTAAGCCAAATGTGCAAGTGCATCATCCTTTGATTGTGTTTTTCAATTTCGATCTCATTCTCTCTCGGTCTTAGTCTATCGTCTATCTTTACTGTTTGTGTCTTTGCAGGCCAACGGACAAACTTGGTCACCATGTGGAGAGTCATCGAAAGTGGCCATGTACATCGATCAGTACAGGGCTGCAAGCAGCACTGGCCCACAACCAACCAATCCATCGTCGACTTTGTCTAGTGTTGGTAGTGTTCCTTGCATTCGTGGTGACCACTCTCCGAGTGGTTCTCTCACTCACTAACGAGTGTTAGACAGGCGCCTGTGCTGATCAATCAGTCAACAATGACAAGTGAATCGGTTAGGTGCGATTGTGTCTATTGTAGGTGAGGTACGCGGTGAGCTAAACACGAAAATGGACCACTCACATAAGCCAAAAGCACTATACGATGTAGAACATGATGGTGATGATGGCGCCGATGTTGATGCTCACGGGATGCGTGGAAGGATGAATGCTCGAATTAGGCGCACTACTGAGACACGAGCACTCATTGCCACCGAGAACGAGATATTTCGGTCATACACCGAGCTGAACGCAAATTGGCCAATTTGGAATCGTTTGCCATTTGCACTTGCTGGACAATTGCGAATCAATTTAGATGCAATCACATGTACAGCTTAGTGGAGATATAAATAAATAAATAAACAAATCGATCGGTTTGATGCCGATCCGATGACAAAACTAGCCTTAATCAAAATTAGATCCTTTGAGAATCGGAATTAATGACCAAGGATAAGATCAATAATACAATGACCAGCTGGCACAATCGATTGCAAAGCCATTGTTGCCACAATGGCTTTATTTCATAGATTCATAATCACTTGTTTGCCCATTGCTCTCAATGAACAAGTTCTCATCATCGAGTGCTCGTCCGAACTTGTTGACCACTAAACAACAAATAGTAAATAACCTTGTCCTTGTAGAGATGTAATCACATATTGACATTATATTTGCACCTAATAAATATTACACTAACTAGTTACATCGATCCAATTGAATGGAATGCCATTATCAAATGATCTAATTTTGAACATTTTTGTTTCGATCATGACTGCACGACAAATGGACATCGTTGACCATTGCACACAATATTCGTCAGTCTAGTGTAGTGACTTACGAGTGTGCGGTGTGCGAAACAAGTTTGCATATGCATTCAACATTTAAAGTACTGAACGAGTTGGTTGGCCATGTTTGGCGCGGACCAAACAAATGCGATTTGCATTAGTGAAACGAAATCAATGAAACGAGAAAAGTAATTCGAATCACAAACACAAACAATCGAGCCAAATGACAGACGAGAGACAGTTGAGCAGATCGATGTGATTGCATTGGGACGTATGCACAAACAAAGCAGTGCACCAGCAGGAGCAAACAAGGCTACCTTCACTGGATCGAATCGATCAAATCAGGCTTGATCGATCGAGTGATCGGCTTTACCAAATTAATTCCTCCATTACGGCATTCATTTAGACACTTTCGAATCTATTTTTTGACGAATACCGCGCCAAGCTCATGTTTGCGTCACTGTTTGCTCGATTCCCAGAACACGGACATCGGACGGTAATCTGGCCAATCACTGACTATTGCGATGACCACGATGGCCTATTAGCATAGCGATCGATGACATCGATCAATCATTGAAAATGATTCATGAATGCGCATTGTCCTTTGGCAATGGGCAATTGTCTTTGCTAAAACCAATTAACAAATGTTCCATTTTGTCATTCTAAATATAGTCAAATAATTAGTGACCCATGCTCACGATTCCGGTGGGGCGAGGTCAGTACAAAATTGTTGTTAGTAAAATAAGACCAAAAACTGTCTGTTTATCACTTAGTGAAGTGATAAATAATGAGTGGCCATGATCTTTCTTGTAGTCATTTTAAAAGTCGACACGAACGAGTTTATTCACAATTTACCAACAGAGGAATAATACCGAATTAACTTTTTTATTTATATTCTAAAATAGCAAACAAACAAAATATAATCAAAAAATATTTTCGAATTCTCTTACTGTTACATTACATTACACGTCGAAATACCAAAAATTGAACAGATAAATTTGAAAACACAACAAAATCGAAATATGCCTATGAGTAGTAAGAAATAGATTCTTTACAGGGGGAAATATTCTAATTTACGAGCAAAGTAATAATAATTTCTAGTTTGCATCAAAGATGCAATCAGCAAGCCCATGGTACAATGGTTTATTCCATAATTATTAATTGAAATCAAGCACCAGAGTGGAATGTAATCCGAGAGTGGCCCAGTCATTAATCGAAACGAAATCACTTATTGATTATAGGCTTCATTACTGTTGCAGCTGACACCAGGTTATTGATTGCCTTCTGTCGTTACACATTGAACAGGTATTCCAATGTGTTCCATAATTCGTGGTCCTCCATCCTAACAAATGATTTGGCTCAAATCGATACAACTGTTAAGTGCAGCTATCGATTGTGTTTGGAAATGATAAATACATAAGGTAAGATGGTAATTTTAAATTCTATAACAAAAATGTATTCTATATTTAGCCAATAGTCGATAGATCATATTTCAAAGCTAATAAATAGATCCAGCTTGGCCAAAATTGATATTTCATACTCGGGCAAAGACAAGGTTGTGCCATCATCAATCAAATGCTAAATTGACTCAATTGGCGCTGTGATCAAATTCGCGCAAATCGCTACCAAGGCAATCATGCCTTTGGTCATTAATAATGTTTTCTGTACTAAAAAATAAAGTCATTCTCAATGACATGTTTTTAATGTGTTTCGTAATTGAATGCCCGGACCCGAATGGTGTGAGCGTATGTGTCTTGTGTTCGACCAATTTTAAATTGGCAATATTTCCCCTTTCTATTTATGACCTATTTGCCAGAATAAAATAAAAATAAGCCTTAATTAATTAAATTGGACTGCAGTAAAATAAAATACTTCACAGTTTGAAGTATGAGATATGACACAAGGGAGACGGCCTATGGTCTCATGTGGAGAGCAAATATGAAATATTCATCACAAAAAATGCATCCAACTAATTTGGTTGCATCCGTAATTAATTACCATGGTATATTGCATTGCACTAAACTTGCCTGCGATTGCAAATTGTCCATATTTAAATAGTAGTTCATTGGAAATGTTTCATTTGGTTGAAGTGGTAAAAAACAATAATATACAGACTGAAAATAGAAACGGATATTAGTAAATTAGTTAATGGATTGATTATGATTGATGGACTCATTGACACAAGGGAAAAATAGTTAAAAGCATCGATGTCAGATTATTGTTGATAGCATTGAATAAAAAAAATGTCGTCTATTGTATTGATCAAAATAATTGCTATCAATACGAGTATAAAACAAAACATTAAATGATAAAGCATCAAATAAAATACTCATCGATAAATAAAAGTCCATTTCGAGCAAAAAAACCGTTCCATCTATTCATTTTCGCACGGTTGAACATCCTCGTTTGGAGTATAAGTCAATTTAAAGCCAATAATTGACACTATTCACATGAATCATCTTTTGTAAGAAAAAGTCATTCAACAATTGTGGACCGACACCTCATTATTTTTCAAATGGATCAGTGGATTTCTCTTAGCTATCTGCTCATTATAACGTATTTTGTGAACATATAGCACTCGACAGTAATGCCATCTAGCGAATTCCTCACAAGATTGAAGCAACTTTCATACTCTGATTGCTCACTTGTTGTCGTCGAGTTTGTGTCTGTTTGTATCGGCCACTTGTTTTGCATTTTTGTCCGGGGCCGAGTCTCTCTACCTAGATTTGTGTCGCAACTTGCACATTGTTGCCTTTGTCCACGCCAATAACATACGGTAAGGTCATTTTTTTAATTTTTTAAAAACTAATTTTATGGTATCTTTTTTTGCAGTGAGACACGACGCTTGTTCTCCGCCAGTCGACCAGCTCTTATCAGTGTTATAGTTGTGCGTTTCATTTGATTCGTTCAATTGAATTTTGCTGTGCCTTTCTCTACCCAGCACACCTCACACACTTTTACAATGGCCTGTTCTTTAATAATATGTGGACCAAAGTGTTCCATCTGTTGCACACTTGTGTCCATTTGGGGCGTTATCATGTTGGCAATTATGGGCGTTTTACTTCAAGCAAAATCACTTACCTTTGCAGAAGATCTGGTGGAGGATATTAAAGCCGCCAGTTTGGATGAATTTATAAAAGCAGCAGATGAAAAATATAACAATGCAGCAGTGACCTGTTATATTGCGGCCGGTATCTACCTAGGAACGTTTGCCCTCTCGTTATGGCAAGCTTACCTCAACAAACGTAGCAACCGAATATAAATATAAAGTTTACCAGCACAATTATTACCACCAGCTCCAGTCATCAACAGAATAGTTACTCTAACCAGATTTATTATTGTTGGTCCACAAATCTTGGGCTACATTTATCAACATCAAAATGAATAATCATCCAGTCTTCATTCATTGTCAATTTTATCATTTTTATATTGGTCAATTCATCTAATCAAGTCGATATGAAATGAAGTTTTTATATCATACTGTGCCTTATTGGAGTTATGGCAATATTGTTTTCAATTAAATCTAATCGTTTGTATGCACACATTTGTTAATAATGTTTATTTATTTTTATCTAGTGATATATATTAATTGTATTTTACTTGTTATAGTTTTATAACCTTTTCTCATGTCTATAATAATCAAGAACAGTAAATGAACGTTTTGTAATAATTCGAATGGCGTTTGTATAACATATCACGATGAGGTATATAGAAGTGTTGGCATGTTATATAGACTCGGCGGCATTATGTGTTTGCTTGCCTCTTTCCTTGGGCTCCGACTGGCTAGTGTCAGTGAAAAGTTAATGGAATCGAAAGTGAACCCAGCAAGGCAGTAGTGTGCCTGTCTGCAGTGGGCCAAGTAATCGGGAGAGTGGTGCCACTGCCACCAAGTCGGCAATGATCATAAAGTTTCAACAAATCCCCTTGTGGGCTTAGTTTGAGCGAGACACCCGTTGCATTCGCATCTCACAGTCACCTCTGCCTCTTTCCACTGTGAACAAGTGTGATTCGCCATTCGTCTTGTGAGGTCAGGCTGGTTGATCGTCGGGACTTGGCTCGCGTTTGGTCACTGCATTTTCATCTGCATTTTCATCAATGCCACCCGTGCTTGGCACTTGGCAAATATGTGCTCAGTGTAGATTGCACTCAATTTATTCATTCAGCCATCCTGTCACCATCACCGAATGGAGTAAAGTAAACCTTGTGCCCGCTCGCACCCTCGCCTAATCGGTAGTCATCTGTGCTGGTGTGTTCGTTGTAATTCCTCAATGAATCCTTTAATGGAAGGCGCCGGTGTTTGCACAGCACTTGACTTTGTAATTAAACATAATAATTGATTTGATTTGTGTGCCAATCTTAGCGGCGTTCATTCCACTTTGGTCCGCGTTGCTTGTCCCCTCCACTCTGCAAATGTCAACTTGTTCTGTTTGAAATAGACAATCTCATACTATTTCCGTTGTGTCATCACATTTGATTGTGCTCTTTACAAACTGACCAATTGAGCTAGTACTACTTGCTGAACTGTATCGATTGAAGTCTTTGTGTTATTTCATTCATATCGCAAATCCATTCTTTCTAATGGATATAAGCAATTTTTATTATCTGTAAACAAGGTAAGCGTCCCTAATTTGCCGAATTCTTTATTTGCGCTGTGGCATTATCTCGATTTGTCACAATCAAAAAGTTATTTACGAGTTGGGCTTTGTCAACAGTAAATTATGTCAATTAGCTAAATTTGCAACAACTCAACCTGTGCTTTATCTCAGTTGGCCAGTGCCACAATAGAGAACGATCTCGTGTCGGTGGCATAACCACCGGGCAACCGATAACAGGTCAATAAATAATAAATGCATTAGTGTGTTGGTGTGTGGTGCACTTCACTGAACTCACTCATCGCATTCATAAAGATATTCATTTGAACGAAGCAATCATCTGTCTTTTTCTGTGATAGCTTCAAGCTAATTTGAATATTTTAAACTTGACTTTCAAAATAATTTGCATTAGGCCTTTCAGTGAAAGGCTTAATTGACTGTGAGTGCATTACCGAGGATGAGACACTTAATTGGGACTCGGAGAGATTGAGCCTTCCAGTCGATCAGCGTTCGATGGACTCGTCAATCAGCCATTGTTACTCAATATCACTACGTAGTGCATACCAACTAATGAATGATAAATCGCTGCCGGCAGCAACGATCAAACAGAAAGTGCACTGTTGCCACTTTTGGCCACTTTCGACCTTAATATTAATTCAAATTTCGTCCGATTTGATTACATCGATCTTTGGGTGCATCACTAGGAACTTGACTCGGCGATGACGATATTGGCCGTACAAGAACGCAATAAATTGTGTTAATAATTAATCCGGCCAAGGCTCATTCGCTGCAGACAGTAATTCGGTTTGATTATTAATTTATAGTTTGACTTGGCATCACTGACATTGCCCACTCGAACATTACCGACATAGACCGGGGATTAACATTGCTTCTGGAACAGCAGTTATTGATTGCAATGGTGTGCATGTCCATGTCCGATTGTGAGCATATCTCGAGCAGTGCATGCTTAGGTTCGATTGCGCCACAGTCATTGGTGTGAGTGGACGGTGTGAGCACATGTGACCGGACCAGTGATGAATCACGTAAATCTGATGATGTCGCATCGGAATGTGATTGAACACTAGTGCACCGCAGTGAAGTCACAGTGCGCACTGTGCCATTGGCCTATTGCTCCATTGTCATCAATGATTCATCGTGTCATCGTACAAGTCTCACTGCAAATGTGCCATTTCCCACCAAAGCAAATTAATTAGAGCCAAACTATATTTAGCGATGACAAGCGCGGTCCAGAGTGAGAGTGCAAGACTTTGGAGTGAAAGTCACTGCCGAGCGAGTCCTCTTTTGATTGTCCCAAAGCAGCCACTAATGAGGAGAATGATCCGTCAGCGTGAATTATTTATTAGGTTCAGTTAATTAACAAATTGCTAATTACACCTGACTTTGTGGTGAAAAATTTAATTAAAACTCAACTCAAATGTAATGCGATTATGGTCACACATAACGACGATCTGTGCGCTCGGTGGCCATCCAACCAACGATGCTACCTAATGACACATTCACAGTCGGGCACTAATTAAGTGGAACCGTTTTTTTGTCAAGCGCAACACACATTTTACTAGGCGATTTACACTTTTATTATTTTGCCTATTTTAATATTTATAAATTCATTATCAAAGTCGCGCCAAGTTTGCCCAGTTGTTGTCTTTGGCCATTTTTCAAATTAGACGCCAATTGGAGCGGCCAAGCGAGCTCATTGCATTACTTCGAACTGGGCGTCATGACTCATGAAGCAACTTTCTTATCTGTCCGGTTATATAGCCCCGAATTGTGTTGGTCCTGTCAAAACGGCAGATGACAACTTAATGGAAACGCATTAAGCCACTTTGTTAGTCTGGATGGGTCACTTTGTTTTTTGGCTTGGATTGTTCACTTTGCTCAATCCTCATTAACCGTTTGCACCGTTTCCGAACAGTTTGTTGTTTGACAATGTCAAGCGTAACGATTATTCTGTTGACTCGTTGGAATTGTAACGTACCACTTTGGGCACACGATTAGCCGCGACACAGTGCTCGTTGACACTGCACCCGAACAGACTGCACAATTAGCACTTTCAAGTCTGCCAATTGGCCACTGCATTGCACTTTCGTCACCAGTTTTGTCCATTGGACACTGATTTGTCATTTGTCAGTTCACTAATTAGCTCAGTGAAGTGGCCAACTCATTAGCTTTGTTGTCGACAATCGTTTTTCAATTTGCCCACTTCCCCCTGTCCGATGGGGCAGTGTACCTGTATGGTTCAGTTCGTGACAAGTTAATCTAGTGCCATATATTTCATCTCGATTTATGGTGGTGTCTGTCTAATTGTCAGACAGTAGCTCTTTTCCGACTATTCGAGTGCCCGTAAATTAGAGAAAATATTAGGCCTAATTATAATTATCCTGTCTCACCAGAAATTCGCATTACTGTTCTGTTGATGATGTAAGAAACCATTTGCGGACAGTTGGACAGACCGCAAATCGCACTTTGGAAGTGAAGTACTGAAAGGAATTGTGAAATTATGTCGTAATTAATTCGGGTATGAGAGGCTTAAGCAATTTTCAGTTGTCCGGTCGGAGCAAACAGCCTGCATAATACCACTGCCCTTGAGGTGGGTCCCCTTACTCTGTAGTATCGGGTGATAATAAGCACGGTCTAATTACAATAATCGAATTGATTTATGACAATGCGATACTTTGCATTACGCTAATTAGCTAATTAGTGGAAACAGTGCCCTTTGGTGTGCAACATTCACGACTCTACTCGACGCCACCAAGCAACCAAGCCTGCTGCCTAATGTGTGCCCAACGGATTAATCTACCAGATAGGTGAACATTGAACAGGCAACATTCAACACCCGCAATGGCCAATTGGTCATTATTGAGCGGAACCGAGAGGAGGTCACGCCTTGGGTTGCCGTCCCAAGCACACATCCCAATCGTTTCGATCAAGTGACCAAGTGGAACATTGTCCGTCAATGGACCAGATGGCGACGAGTGGAGTCAGTTTCTGGCAAAGCAGTAATGTCCTGTACTGTCTATATACGTCCAGTCATGACGGTATCTGGCTTCCCATGATAATGGCCTAATTGCTCGACATATAAATAATTCTTGTTTCCTTCCTCGCTGATGCACCATGAACTTCAAAGTACAAAAGTAAATAAATAAATCGAAATATGCGATCACACTGACAAAGACGAAAGTAAACTAACTAAGTAGATGCTTCTCAAGACACACTGCCAAATGCTTCGGACACTTTGGTCACACTTGCAATTTACCACTCATTCAGACAAGAGTTGGTGAACGAAAATGTGAAATGTGTTCTTCGCTCTTATTCTGTGTGGCATTTATTCTTGCATTTGCTCGGTGGTCTCTGTTCGTGTTCCAATCCGATAATTTGATGTCTTCACGCTGAACTTTCCTACGATTCAAAAGTTTGCAGAAATTCCTTGGAAACGAACGTCAAAACGATTTTGCCCGCTGATTAGGTTGTATTGTCATTACCAAGTGTAATCCGATTAGAAGTGGCACCAATCGACCCTAAGCCACACAGTTGGCACTTAGTTTGCAAAGAGTGGCCAGACACAATCGATTCAGCGAGGTAATTGCCAATCACTTATTGATTATGACGGGCCCACCATCACAAGTTCTACTGGACTATTTGATTTTATTTGAACACTATCAACACAAAGTGCTCTAATTGACTAATTGAAGTTAATCACGAACGAAACCAATCGAAATTGAGCCAAGTGAACGAGCCAAACTGTGCTTGTCATCTCGCAAACTGTTTCGATTCGAAACTTTCGAATTGAAATTCACTCACAGAAACCCGTAGAATTGTATATTGTGAATGGTTCGTTTCCTCTCCCTGTACAAATTTCATATTTTAATTGAGCACAATTATCGAATTGAGAAAATCCAGAGGGACTTTGTCAACAATGAATGCTCAGTGTTGATTCACTGTTGAGTGCAAACAAAGAACTAATGGTTCAATGGTACAATCACAAGCCAAGAGAACCAAGGAAATTAGCACTGAAACTAAATTGGCCCATCATTGCCGGGATGACTTGAATGGAGCGAGTGACTAGGCCAGTGTACTGATTGATAATGAACTTAATTAGCACTGGAACAGACTCAATCACCGCACTATGTCACTAATTGCCATTTGATTCGATTCAGCTTGCGCGCTAACGGGCACGATAATAGCCAGGCAAACTCCTGCTCGACTTACACTTGCACTTCTTCTACAGTGACGATGCATGCACTATCCTAGCCAATAGCAATCAACATCATACACGGAACATTACAGTTGTAATCATATGCATGCAACGCCATCGAGCCACTTTGCAGTGTATGTGTGTAAGCGTGTATATTATCAATGAAGGCAAAGGCAAACAAGTAGGCAGTGTCAATTGTGCAATTGTTAACAAACTGCAATTCTTACGGCAATCGATGCTCTTGCTAGCTCAAATCGGGTCTCTGTGAGTCAAAGAATGAAAAGCACTAATCAATACGTTTTCCCTGATGACTGAAGCGATGGACCTTCCAGACCTGTTAGTGTTTCTATTTGCGTCCTGCAGTAATAGTTTCATTCAATTTGCATTGTGCCCGGACCAGTGGAACATTTTGTGCTGTTACCAGACTGACTCGTGTCAATCACACCAAATAGAATCTGTCAAAGGTTATTGTTAACAATAGTTTTCCTCACTGTGAGATATTTATTTAACAATAACGCACTAAATAAGATGAGCACCATGACACTGACAACCCTCTACAAATGTAACAATCAATCTATTCAAAACAATCGGGTTAACGCTAATGCTTCCGAGCATAAGTCGAAAGTTAGGAAAAGTGTAAAAAACAAGACAAATTAATTTGGAGCGTTTCTATTTTATTTTAAAATGCTTTGAAAAAATCCCTTGTGTTTAGTCCAAGTGATAAACTGGTTTGGTCAAAATGTTCTACGACCGGCTCATAACAAATAAGTCACTTAATTGAGACAATTCAATTGAAATTGATCTTACGTTTTTACAGTAAAATTTTTATTAAACAAAACATAATTATTTTGTTTGTGGATAAATTACTGTGAGCAACATTTAAGTATTGTCAATTGGATTGTTATATCTATAAAGAGAATGCAATCGTGCACTGCATTGGCAAATGAACACGAGTGTTTCAAATTGCCACCTCGATTGAAACAAACACTTGCACTAAGAACGGTGTTTCACCAATCGAAGACAATTTGTGCAAATCACCAAATCAAACCGAGCCAAGCCGAACAATTGTAAGCCCACATTGATCGATCCACATTTGATGTTATTTGTCTCCATGTGGCATCATGAAACAGTGCACCTCAATAGCCATCAACCATTTGTTGTGTTTACTGGGCAATGGGCATCGTTGACAACTTTCTCTGACACTATTTTACACTTTGTCTGTCCGTTATCTATTGTGTACGTGTCTTCGGCACTAATGCCTAACATCAGTCAACGAACACGGAAATTTCTACCCCAAAAGACGTTTATTCTTAGTTATTTTCTGGAAAATTTTAGTCGTTCATTTATTTCAAACTGAAAGTTCAAGGTGTCCAAGTTGGCAATTAAAAGAAGACGTTTCACTTGGAGCAATTACCCATCCGCAGATGCTCGTCCCATGCATGTGCCCAAATTGCAATGTTGTCAATGCTTTCTTTGAAAGCCAGATGGCTACTTTTCTGGAATGCCTCTTTGCATCGCCATTTGGCCACTTGTGGCCCGACGGGTCGGTCGTGTTTACCACTGGATCATTTCAAATTCTAGCAAGCGAGCCAACTTACTGAATGACTTGTGAGTGACACGTCCGGCATTGGTCTAGAACAGGCAATATTAATTTAAATTAGATTACTTCATGCTAAATGGACTAAATTATACGTGATCAGGGCTAAATCGAATGGAAGCCAAATCGAGTAATGTGCATTCTGCATTTGGAAGACTCCAAGCCAGATGTTATCGTTCTATGGACGCACATTACCGCGTATCGAATGGGCCAATTTGAATGTTATCAACTTGTGACCGGCACAAACGAAAGTTTGCCTATCGAGACGTATCGAGTGACTTCACTGCACACTATTCACTCAGCTCGGCCTGGCTACATTTCTCCACTGTGCAACTAATCTAATGCAATTTAGACGTCCACACATTTGGCTTTATTTACTTTGATTATAATGCCATTATGGCACTAAGGCGGAATGACAGTAGTGAAGTATACTGGCAATATGGAGCACTCATTGCCAGCTCGTTTCATGATTAATTTTAAAACGAAAATTTAAATTTCAAATTGCATTAAATCACTGATTGCCAGCACTCATCGAAGTGTAGCACCAAGGACCGAGTAGTCACCTGTTTCCTGCCAGTTGTCATCACACAGTGTGTTCATTCATTGCTCATTCACTTCATTCATTTCAACGCATTTTCAAGTGTCCCGCTTAGAGCATTTTTGTGCACATCTTGTATTACTCTAAAGAACTTCATTACCTTAATGAAATATTTATTTAAATCGAAAATTCAATTTAAAACTTTGAATCAAGCGGAAATAACAACAATCTGTTTGGCAATCAAATTTTTGGCTAATTAGTCAATTAGTTGAGAGTAATCAAATTCAGCAGCGCTCGAGTTTGCCAGCCACCAAGTTGATCAAAATAGCGGAAGCAACAGAAAAAGTTTTCACGAATATATTCATGAATAACTCGATTCGATGTTTAATTATTGAAATATTTTCACTAGCCAAATGTTAAACGGAAAATTGATATTGGTAAGGTGGCGTGAGCGCTCACTTGGGAGATGAATTCATTGTACAAAGCAAACAGACCACTCAATTATTCATTTGCCCATTAGCGAATGTTTCATTAAATTTACCGAAATTCACTGCCAAGTGGCCATAATCATCAATGACTCCCTCCATCATGGACATTTCCACAATTCATTAACAACATAGTCTTGAAGAGACATCTTCAAAACAAAAGCGACATCTCACAGGCCATTTCGACAGGCATGTTAATGGCTATTTCATTGCCGTTAGTGGACGATGTCCGAGTACGAGTTTGTGTTCCATTTGAATTGTTGATGTCCTCAATATTAGGCGCCTTTGTCAATTCCCATTTCGGTCAATATTCCCAGTGTGGTCGATCAGTGGTGTGAAGGTGTCCCAGTGCGGTGTTCACTTCCCACTGACATTTGCTTTTGTGCCACTGTTGAGCATTAGCGTGTGCACTAAATGGAGTGTGTCTACTCGAACATATCGATTTGCCAGTCGGCCAGGTATGTTGTCGTTTATCTTTTCTAAACTTTGGTTTTGCTTCTATTGCGAGACCAGAGCAGACAAGGCCGAGTGTCGGTCTATATATAGTGCCTATTGATTTGTTCATATCTGCGCCATTTTGACATAAGCCATCCCATAATTTATGTGCATTAATGAAACTGCTTTGCTGATATATTCTTTCATTATTATTATTATTTTATTATTATTATTATGGCCACCCAAACAGCATGAGGACTTATTTGTACCAGCTTGAAAACGATGTTGTGAAAACATTTTCCAGTGCTGCAGTCGAGGTATTAACCATTTTGTAGCTCACTAAAAGCTACTTGAAAGTTAAAAGTTGAGATCACTTGACAAGCTAAGACCGAACATAATCTACGGTTTGTGCCATTAGTTTGTTCCCAATGTGTGTGTGTGTGTGTGTGTTCCTAACAAACATTTGCTTACCAGCTGAAGACATACATCAATTAAGACATGCACTGCGCAATGGAAGCAATCCTTTCTCTGGATTCTGGACCATTCACCACTAGGAATATAATTGCACAGCTCTGCAGTAGCTTTTCACAATTAATTGATGAGCAATTCCTCTTCAGAATTTGTGTCTATTTGTGGAAATTAATTTAAAGTCACCACAAGCAGACACCAATCTAATTGAATTATTCTATTTTCGTTTTGTTCCGTTCCAACTTTGTGATTGTGTTTTGTACCATCCTCTCTCGGCCACCATTGCCACAAGCCAGCACTAAGCCATCTAATTCGAAGACTTCCAAAACAGTAACTTATTTCGCATTTGTTTTGTTTGAGTAACGAATTAATTGCAATTTAAAACTTACATTTTCCGAGTGGTAAGTTCCATTGGTTCATTGCTTCCTGTCCTAATTTGGTCCTTTTATTGGCTCTGCTCGGAGTCTTCAATGAATTTCTTATCTGAATGACAATTTATATTCAATGTAGATAGCATCTCCCGTAGCGTTCTTTCCGCTTCCATCAAGCCAATTGCCGTGCACTCATTACGTAATGCACGTAGAAGTATGTTTGCCTCCAAAGTGGAGAATCTTCTTGTGTGTCAAATGTGGGCACATTTGAATTTATAATTTTTTTATTGCCTCAGCCAATCCAATCGTATGGTTTTATCGTTTTTCCATTGCCTTCTTCAAAGCGATTGTCTTGTGCCTGTGATGTGTGGTAATGGCTCAGTGTGCCATTGCAATCACTATACAACACAATGTCATCGAATGCATTATTAATTGCGAGCACTAATTTGGTCTGTCTCTATTTATACCGACGCACAAGCACAACTCTGGCCACTGCAGACTCATTGAGTTGAGATTCTCGCAAGAAAGGATGGCACAATGAGGCGAGTCTGCCAAATGAGAGTGGAATTGTTGTGCGCGAATCAAATTGTAAAGTCTCCTGAGATAAATTTTTAATGTCATTCTCTCACCAGCCAGTTATTTCAATTATATCTGCCCGTCGTTATTACAATGCTCGGTCCCGTTCCCTCTTCAGATCGTTTTCAATTTATTCGCACATTTATTTATTTATTATCGCTTTATTATTTACCATTCAGAATTGCTCTCCCCACTCTGACACTCTCACTGCATTTGACCAAATTAGAAATTGATTCTCGCTTTACTCGGTCGGTAGTTTGTTTGTTTGATTTGCATTGGACCGATCTACTGCAGACGGACAATCCAGGTGTGCTCCATACAGCGAGGCAATATGGAAATGGTCACTTGTCTGTTGACTCGATCACCAATCGGTTTGTTTGTTTACGATTCGATTTCATATTCACACAACGTGCCTCACTTGATCAATTTGTGTCAATAGAGTGCATCGTTAAACGATCATCCTTATCGCGATCATAGTTGAACAAACAAACTGACACTAATTTGGCTGTAACCAGTCTGATGTGTAAAGCACAGAATGCACAATTAGTTTGCTTTCGTATTTGCATTTGCATACTTTGTCGACAATGTTAATGAGCAGGCTTCTATGGTGACAGTTTCCTGTGCACTTGTTTGTTTGTTAGCATTTTGTCGTTGTTGAATTTAATTTGTACATTTGCGACCAATAGCATTGTGGGTTGTACAATTATGCCAATAGGTCATAGCAAGTGTTAGATGGAATGATAGATGTCGGATGACATTCACACCGAGACGTGATCACTCAAATTGGATTAATGTGTGTCCAATCTTGTCACTCTTGTGTGCTCGGTCGCGAGACGTGAAATGTGAGAAAATGCAGTGCACCGTTGACCATTGTCCCATACGAGTGAGCCAACTTGCCTGTGGTGTTGCTTACACTCATTGCATTCGAACCACGATTTGGTAATAAATAATAATTCCTTCTGTCTGCCAATGGCAACATTAATATTAATGCATCCACATGCCACATGCAACCGGGCATGAATGGACAATGTGGTCGATTCATCCATCACCATGGCCAATCATATCGAGTCGAATCTTTCGGTGACTTTTACGATGGCACTGTCAAGTGCAACATTTCTCACTTGGTCCTGTCTGGTGTGATTGTCACTGGCGAGCCATCTCCCAGACCGAGTGGTCCTCACTAATTCCACTGATAAACGGTGCCCGACTACGGTGCTGACCTGCTGTTGCCCAAATGCAATCGATTGGTGCCAAGTTGTGTCTTGCCTGTTTGGCAGTGTTTAGTCCGATCCCTCGATTGTGTGCACTCATGAGCAACATTATTGGACTAATACACTGCATTGGTCGTTAACGGTGGCCATTCACATTGTTGCCAATCGATTGGCACAGTGTGTATCGTTAATTTACGCTCTTTAAATTATCCGATTAAACTATTTTGCTTGCCTGGCAGTGTCGTTTGGTGGTGCAATCGGTCGTTAGCTCGGGCTAATGTGTCGGTCATCGATTGACCACAAGTCGGCCACTAGTGCACCGTTGCCGGTCCGTTCAATTGTATGCATCACTTCACCCGAACGAGCACTTATGCAGAATATATTGGCCATTTGGCTACATTGGCTGCACTGCAGACAAGCCTCCTTCTGGATATTGCATTCATTCAATATTGATCAGGACAGCTCATCGTGCTGAATAATGCACAAGTGCCTTGTTGCCATACGAGCCACTCAACCTTATTAAAGCAACACGCATGTAATCGAATGAATTTCCCAATAAATATGTCACTAACTGCGAAATGCAATACTAACCACCGACAGCATCACTGACACTAGAGTTAATTGTACTGACCGCACCAACACAAAATCATATCCACTCTGACAGTGTTTGCTCCCACGCCATTGGAGATAATTTTACTCATTATCACTGTAATGAAGCCAACTGCGGTCATCACTAATTCATTGCTGTCTACTTGTCTTTCGGTTTGAACTGAGTCTCCTTTCGATTGTATTGCTCTTTGCAAGTGGAATCAATTTGTTTGCTCTCCATTATTGATGAGTGATTCGATTGCTGTTCGGTCTGGTCTATGGGGCCTCTGGTGTCTTGTAACTTGTGCTTGGTAATACCGCCAATTTGTGCACTTTACATGGATGTCACAATTCATTTTGCAATTGTGTGCTCGATGACAGGCCGTTCAGTGCGATCTGGCCACCAAGTCAGTAACGTCATCGCATGTGTATGGCAAACACTAATCATCATATATTTTGACTTCACTAAACAGAAATTTCCATCCATTTCTGTCTATTTCCAATTGGAAACAATCGCTGGTTTGACTGCACTTGATTCAGTACTGCACTTTGCATCACTTTGCTTTGATTCTGGAAAAGTTGTTTAGTGAATTGATTCGAACCGAACCAATCGAAGCTATTCACTCGATCCACTAGAAAAACGACTTTCTGCTCAATGTGTCATTCGATCTCGGTGCCGAAGTGGTGCCACGAGTCTGTCACGACTGGCCCATCTACAATGGCGTACCTATCATTACGGTTGCTGACAGACTCTGCCAACATGTGTCACTCAGTGAGTGCAATTGGCCTTGATCGTGTCTCAAATATCTCTTCGCCCGAATTAGACTTCTACAAGATGGGAAGACATTCTTGTTGCGAGTTGCAAATCGATGTCGTCCAGCGAAAGTGCTTGCCGAACGTTTGCTCGGTTCCATTCACACCGTAGTGCATGATTCGGTTTCACACATTTGAACTTGCGGAGAGGCGCCAACTGGCAAAGTGGTCCTCGCTTGATGAAACTAAAAACTGAAACAATCCAGGCAACACTTTCGACACTTGACAGGCTGACTGACACATTCTCCGCCGGTCGGGCTCCAACGAGCACCAACAAGCATGATGTCTTTGCTTGCTTGTGGTGCGCCTTGTCAGCACACACCAGATTTTGTGGAGATGCTGAACAGACCGAACTGATTGACCACATAGTCTAATTGAATTAATTGAATATTTCTAATTAAGACCAAACCAGTGGCATAAGGCACAGCCAAACGGTAATTAATGGCGGGACGGTGTCTGCCTAGATATCAATTTGCATATTGCCATCATTACTCCGTTAATGAGTGTGCCTCCTCTGTGACTGTCTAGTTGGCTCTAATTTACATTCACAACATGCAGTCGACTTAAGGACTGTCAAGTGCAAATTTTCCAGTACAAAGCACTCCGACGGCGTCTGTTTGTTTATCGAATTGGTGGCACTCGTCATCTCGGTTCGATCAGCGATCGATTCCTCCGAGCAATTACTCCACGGCAATTGCTCCTTCTCAACTAACTCCTCTTGGCGAACACACAAATTCCTTGTCCGTCAACTGAGTGCCACTAACCGTTCAGTTTGCCATTTGGCTGGTCGAAATACTTTACTTGCACGGTCCTGCACTAAAAGCGATTATCGTGCACACGAGAAGTGAGTGAGTGCTTGGTCGGCTAGTTGATTTTAATTTAATTACCCTCTGTTGACCATTTGTTTGCCTGCCTGGTTGGTCACTCACTTAGCGAGCCATCAATTATTATTCGCACCGAACAGTGAGTCAATTGGCAATTGTCACTTGGTGCCCATATTGAAATGTGCACCAAGCGCACAATAAATCAGAACGGTCATTTCGATTTCCTCATTTTACCGTCCGATTTGTCACTCACTTAATTTGTCTCCTGCATCCTCAATGTCCATTCTGCATCGACCGTTCAGGTTGGCTGTTTGCAAATAGTGTGCCTTTGCACTGACCAATGTAATTATCGCCGAGTGTGTAGCCTGTTTGGCCTTTCCGTCTCAATGTGTTCAATTTTCATTTCTCCGATTGTGTTCGTTGGTGTCCGTCTTTGTCTCTCGTTCTCTATTTTTGTCCTCCTTTCTTCATCTTCAACTTCATCTCGGCCCATCCAAAATGAGTAGACAACGAACGGTTTTGGGTGAGCGTTTAGCCGAACGACGAAATTGAAAGTAATTGGTACTGTTGTGTGTTGTCTTACGTCGGCTAATGTCCTCGTTGTGATCTGCTTTACTCATCTCTCGTGCCCTCTCCAGAGGTATTCCTGAGACTCGAGATGGAATATATTTATTCGTTTTTGTGGAAAGCAATCTCGCTCGGTGGCAGTGCACTTGGCTGGCCAGCATTACACTCAAATGGTGCATCTTTTAATTTTGCACTTTGCCATCGAGGTCATTTAATCTGATTAGCGTGTGCCACTTCGGTCGTTCCCACTGGCCCGATCGGTGCCTAATCCCTGTTAGATGAACACTTGAACCCTACTCGCCGCTTATGTTGTTTGCATTATCGCGTCAAGTTAATTATGCTGTCCACAAATGACATTTCAACAATTGCCAATTGACCGGGATTAATAGCCATTTGTGATTTACATTGTGGCTAATTCCACTTAATGAATGTATTTTTGGTCTTTTTAATGTCGTTTAAAATCGAAATTAAATGTGCCGATTGAATGAGGCTCACTTTGTGTTTTGCTAGTTAACTTTGATAACTTCATCTGGCCGCTCGATCTTAGCCGACATTTTTGTTAGCGCACACTACCTAGTATCCATTCATTTATCAGGGACACAAAGAATTATATAAATTTATAAGCTTAATGCAATTAATAATTCATAACTGCCACTACCAATATGTCGATTGTACACTTTGTCTTTTGGCTCAGTGAATGGTTCGACAGCAGAATGGAACGATGACAGAATGATTCAACTTCTGTAGAATCTAGTGGAACAATGCCTGTGTTAGGCACTAATCGATGGCCACAATGTGGCCAAGTCTGGCACAGACACCTTGGCTTAACCTCACCATCGCGCTATTAAGAAGCCTGGCCGTTCTTTAGGTCTTTCACGATGTATCCGTCTTTTTGGTACAAAACGAAATGAATTTTCCATTTGAAAAGCATCTCCGATTGTCGTTCTGTCAGTGTAGCAGTGTAGATTTGTTTAGCACTTTTCCGCCGAACAGGGACAAATACACTCGTTGGTCTAACTTTATAATTTTAATTGCATTGTACCTTGTGATTGAGTTTGCTTGGCACTAACAAAGTTCTTTCTTTACAGATTTCCATGGACTAACGTGTGACACCAAAGCCAATTTGTTTGATCTGTGAGACCACTTTGTTTTGGTCAGCAGCAAAGCAATCTGTGATTGATCACCAAGAAGAAATTTAATTTTGTGCCCAAATTCAATTTGGAAACACTTGTAATTTGTGCAAGAAGTTAATCGATTTGCAGTGCGCAATCATTGTGACCATCGAGTCTCCTTGTTACCACTGGTCACGATCTCAAATTTCAGTTCATTCTCGGCATCCTCAACGTTCGAATGTGCCTGATTGCCTCTTGCTTTTGTATCAATTGCCATTGTCCATGAGCAATAATTATCCGTTCGTCTGCCGAATCAATATTCAATTTGCCTCTAATTAATGTGGTACTACTTGATGAGACCAAAAGCAATTTAAATCGATTGAGCAAAATAACCAAATGTGAAGACACTCCAAGATGAGACAAACAATTGCTTTTTCTGTTTGATCTTTTGTGCTCTCGCTTCTATAACAACCACTGTGGACATGAACTGACGCACTTCAAATGGACTTGGTGCTCTCACTGAGGAATCAAATATCGCCCGGTGGTACGTCGTTGTCCGTTCTGTTCGCTGCATGTTGATAAGCCTAATAACTGTTTGCCCGTGTTGGTGTGCATTACCCGAATTGAACTCCGACACTTTTCGTTAATGGCTTTACTCCTTACAGATTTCTGTGCAAATAATCAAGCAAATTGATTTGTGTTTGCTTTCTCGCCAACAGTTAACTCGTCGAATGTCGCAGCTGATAGTAGTTTGTTCTTCGTCTCCAATTAGTCCTCCGCCAATTCCCTTGGCCCGACTCTTTGTGCGCAATCAATCTCTCAATTGGACCAAAGGATGCCTTGCTCAGTTAGCAGCAGAGAACAGTTATCTCCTCGTGTGTGTTGTCTGTTCTATTGTTTCATGCTGCTCTCTTCCACCTTCACTTTGGCCCTGTCTTCCCTAGTCCACTACTACGCCATGTTTGGCTTACTGGCCCAGATCAATGCCATCCACAATGTGCGATGGACTTTAGTGGACAACTTCAACTATCTCAACAACAGCTACGTCATGCATTGGCACCCTCATCGCCATCCTCACCTCAACGAAACCTCTTCTATATTCACCAATAGCCCATTGGAAACCGGCAATCAACATCAGCACTTCCGTCCAATTCGCATTGTTGTGCTTGCTCCTTCGCAGAGCACCGAGGAGTACAACTTGCACCGAATCATGCCAGCCATTGTGGCAGCTGTCCGTTCAATTGAGGAGGAAGCTCGCAAGTCGAAAGGACTTTTGTACCGTGGCTGGGAGCATGGTGCTCAGATTGACTTTGTCGATACTAAGTGTTCTTCCGCAACAGGCCCTTTGGCGGCCTTTGATTATTACATTCGAGGCAAGGTGGACGTTTTCCTTGGGCCCGTCTGCCCCTATGTACTTGCTCCTGTGGCAAGGTACACCAGCATTTGGGATGTGCCGCATCTCACCTCCGCGGGACAAGTCTCTACGTTTGACGACAAGAACACTACCTTTCGCATTTTGACACGAATGAACGGCTCCTTTTCCCGAATGGGCCAATTCTTCAATCAGGTAAATCGATCATTTACTTTGACAAAGTAAACAACTGCCGAGTGGGGAATTAATATTTTTAGTAAACCAAGCCTGACTCAATTTCAATCGGTCCGATTGCGAGTTGTGTGAGTTGAGCGATCATGACTTGATTGGTGATTTGATTTGGCCAATGTTGCTGTGACGTTTGCGTTGGCTGTGCGTGTCAATGTGCCACTGCATTACCCCCAAATTGGCTCCAATAGATTGGTCCCGCTTGAATCATTGTACAGTGCACTAATATAGAGACATTGCATTAGAGACATCATCGCGATTTGACACTGCACGAGCATTGAGTGCCATCAAAGTGATCACTGACTGGAATGATGCATCAATTACGCTGGCCAGTTGGCTTATCGATACATCCTAATGGCACACTTAGCATATTTGCCTGTGCACAGATTTGCACTTACAATTGCCACTCTTGTGCTCTCTTCTATATGTGTTCATGTTAATTCACTGGATGGCTCATTATGCGGTGCATTGTGGTGCTCATTGACTCGCTGATCTATTCATCTGAGCAATGTGGACCTAGACCTAATGTCATCTTATTTGACTGTCATTATGGGTGACTTAGCGTGCAAGGCACGACATTCAGTCGATAGCGAAGCCGGCATCGGTTAATCGTAATTAACGTCGTAATGGTCCTTTTCATCGGATGTGGCCCCCTACTCAGTGGCGCGAGTTTCCGTCGTATTTATCTAAATAAATAAATTATTATCCATGTCAATAGGCTAAAAGGCGATTGGATGTGTCGACCTGATAATATTGGCTAGTGATGGGCCACAACAAAGCAACAATGTTGCCACTTTATTGCCTTTTAATATTTTATTACACACTTGATATATTCGATTTTTTTTGTTATCGAATTTGGTTTAATCTCGAACCCGGCAATGGAGCGAACCGCAATCTATTGACTTTTCATTACGTCCCGATATTGCCCTTTGAGTGGGTCATTTTAAATTCAAATTGGCCCGTTCAACGGCGCGTCTGGTTACGCTCCAACTGAGTGATTTCTTGTGTGCATGTGACGAGATTTGTTAGTTTGTCACTGTTATGCTTGTGCGAACACATTTGGCCCGACATTCGGTGTCAGTGCGAACGAGTGCTCTATTGCTCTATTGCTCAGTGCTGAGATAGACAGTGACAACGTGCCTGTGCCAACAGATAATCCAGTCCGACCATAAATTAATATTTATGTTTGTTTATTTAGTTCGAGATGCATCGTCACGCAAAGTTTCATTTCGCCAATACTTCCGAGCTGTGTTGACAAAAGACAACTTATGAAGCGAGACTAAACACTAAACATTAAGCACTAAATGGGAACTGTGTGAAAGTTGGCTTTTCTGCAACGCATTTTGTTGCCACCGAAATATTCAATAAATTGGATTGCACTGAGCTGAAAGAAGGCAAATGGCTGTAGGACAGTACTCGATTATTACTCAATGGCTCGGCCTGACTGGTTCGAAGATTAGTCAATCGGATGGTGAGACACGACTTGATGGCTCACTTCGATGCTTACTTTCGATTGGTGCCATTCAATCAGTTCGATGGCATTGCTTGTGTCTCAATTTGGTGATCCTCCTTGGGAGCAATCAATGCCATTCTCGTTGGTATCGTTTAGATTGATTCGATTAGGAATTTGCATTTTAAATATGTCACATTCGATTTGACTCGCACTCGGACCAATCACTTGGCTCAATGGTGATCCACTCTGTTGGCTCTCGGGTCTGACCAAATGATGCGCCAGTTAAATGGTTCGTTTCGAAACGGACTTTCAAGTCAGACAGATCTTTGCCGGTCGGTGATCTAATTTAATTTGAGTGCCATTTTAGAGCGCTCTAAATCTTGCCTCTAATGAAAGCCAAAGCAAATTCCTTTTATCAACTAAATGAAACGAAACTCTCGCCACGGCGAGCACACTTGAGAGACTCTAGAGCCAATGAATGCTTGTGCCTTGTGTCTTTCATTGCGAGCATGTGTGTGCGTGTGTCCATTATGATCTTTATTATAATTACTGGATTGTGCACTGGTTCACATTCTTGAGCGGCACTTGATTGAATGCAGCCAGTGATGTATTGATGCACAATTGGCCAATGCACAAATGAACAAGCCTGCTCACAGCTCGCTCAAAGACTTCTTTCACATTGGCCTTTGCCTGTGCATTGAATGGCACTCGGTGAGTGTGAAGTTTATTTTATTTATTGCTCGTGTTTATGCGTCTGTGGTTTCAATCGCATTTAATTGTTGAGTGAAGAGTTAGCCACGTTGGCCATTGCCTTTAATTGAATCACTTGATAATGCAATGCAAATGGCGCCCCATTCTGTTGGCTCTTCACTGCCAAGAAGTACTTAAGCGCATATTGGCGATCGTCGTGGTAGGCTATTGAATGCAAATTAGCTATGGTTTCATGGTCATTCAAGTGCACTCATATTTCTAATTAATGTCATTAATTATGTGTCCAGTGACAACTCAAGTCGATATAAAAATAGATTGCGCAATTATTTGATTATTTTCACACATGATCAAACTGGAAAAGAGTTGGACTCTCGTTTCCTAGCAGATATTATGAATACGATGCGGGTTTGCCTTCAAATCTAACTTTAGTACTCTTGCATATTGGTCGAATTTGTCATATATTGGCAGAATGTTCAAAGTGTCACTGTTGCATAGTATTTTTTATTAATTAATTCTTGCATTATTTTTTATGATAGATTCTGAACCGGTTTCAGTGGAAAACTGTTTTCTTCCTGTACACGGACCACAATGACCGCAGTAAAGGCCATTCCTTGTGTTACTTCTCTCTGGCTTCTGTTTTCATGAGTATGGGACCAAAAGCAGTGGAGCTGAAGCGAAGTTTCGATGAGGAAGAGGACAAAGCTTATGAAGACTACCTGAAGGATGCCTCAATGAAGTCACGCAGTGAGTACTAATGTCCATCACCCACGACCTGACACGACCCAACATGACTCAATTGCACTGTCCAGTTGTCTGTTGTGCAATTAACTTATTGCCGGTGATAATGTCTCTTCTACTTACTAATAGCTTGTTTACGGGCTTGGTCCGGTAATTGGCCATAAAATCTGAGATTAATTTCGATGTTTCGTTTTTCACGGGCTACATTCTCCTTACGTGTGCAATTGATTTAGCCAAGTCAGGCCCTGTGCCCGAGCAAGTTGAATTATTTATGTGACCGTAAGATAAATGACTTGCACTTGCAGTTGTCTGTGCAATCCAAGTCCAGCATGGCTCATTTGCTATTATTAGCCATTCATTCGATTGGACAGCGAAAACTCTCACTCATAAATCTAATTACCTCAGTGCCGTTGGCCTGTTTAATTGAATTAAGCGAAATTAATTTTAATCTCAAACGGGCAGATCAAGTCACACTGGGGACTGGCCGACCGGGGCCAATACTCATGTGATTAATTAGATTGTAAATTAATGATGATTTAATTGGCTTGTCAGGCGCACTACAAATTAATCGCATTCACTTGTCGCCTTGTTCGGCTCGAGATGAATCGATACTTTGTCTAATTGTCTCGTTATGTTGCCATTGTACTCATTGTATCTCTTTGTAGTCATAATCATGTGCGCCAAGAAGGACACAGTCCGTCGCATCATGATCACCGCCTACCGCCTCGGCATGGTCCAGACCGGGGAGTATGTGTTCATCAATGTGGAACTGACTACCGGGTAAGTGACCATTCTCCCCCACCACCTGTACAGTTAGATTATACATTGTACATCTCTATAAACGGCAGCCCGACAGACTCGATCAATTATTCACTTTGGTCTGTTCTGTAATGCAAACAAGTCCATGCACACATCGCATCGCTCGGTGTGGTGTTTGGCCATTTTGCCACTTTCAATTAGCCAATCGGATAAGCAATTAAGCCAATTATGTTAATGCATTTTGGCACTGAGTGACTCGATAAATCACTTGCAGACTGGATGCTTCCCAGCGCCCATGGGAGCGTGAGGCAGATTCTTCAACAGAAAACGCTCTTGCCAAGGAAGCGTATACCGCTCTGATCAGGGTGACACCAAAGATGCCACAAACTTCGGCTATCAACTCGTTCCTCGAGTCAGTGATGAAGATTGCTCACACCGAATTCAACTACCATTATGGAAGGGAAGAGGTGAACAAATGCTATGTTTGTGTTCACGTGGCCATTAATCGTTTCTTGTAGGTGAGCACTTACGCCACAGCATTCCACGAAGCCGTTTACCTGTATGCTCTTGGCCTTAATGACACCATTGCTGAAGGACATCGCAATCCGAACGGGAGCATGATCACTCGCAAGATGTGGAATCGAACTTTTGCAGGCATTGCAGGCAACGTAACAATCGATGCCAATGGAGATCGCTTAGTGGACTACACTCTGTTTGACATGAACCCTGAAACAGGTGACTTTGAAGCTGTGATGATTTTCGATTCTCTCCGTGATGAGTTCTTCGAGCTTACCGGCAAGAGAATTTACTGGGCTAACAATAGGCCTGGACCCCCACCCGACATTCCTCCATGTGGCTTCGACGGGGAGCTTTGCTTGTCTGACGAAGCGGACACTCAACGAGTGTTGATCATTGCCGCAATGACTCTTTCCTTCTTGTTGCTTTGTCTTTTTGTGGTCTTCATTTTTGTATATCGTCACTATCGTCTTGAAGCAGAACTTGCTTCCATGACTTGGAAGATTCGATATGAGGACATCGTGACCACCACTTCGGGTCTGTCATACATGCAAAGGCTTGGTGGCTCAAGGATGAGTTTGGCTCGAGTAAATTTGAGTGACATGTTTTGGTTTAGTTTTTGAGCTCTTCTTTTCAGACTTCGATCTCATCTGACACAATGCCTTTGGTGAATGGAAATCGTGGAGGCACACAAATGTTTGCTCGCACTGGCGTTTATCGAGGTGTTTTGGTTGCACTTAAACCAATTGAGAAGCCTCGTGTCGAGTTGACTCGTTCTCTGCTGATTGAACTTAAAAATGTAATTTTAATTTTATTACTCAATTCTCACTAACTGATTTTTCATATGCAGATGAAGAATCTGCAACACAATCACATTGTGACCTTCATTGGGGCTTGTTTGGAACCACCGAATTCGTCTTTTTTAGTGACTGAATACTGTCCAAAAGGATCACTGCAAGACATTTTGGAGAATGATGAAATCAAGCTCGACTGGATGTTTCGTTATTCGCTCATGCACGACATCATCAAGGGAATGGCTTACCTGCATGGCAGTGAAATGCACGTCCATGGCAATCTCAAGTCAAGCAACTGTGTGGTGGACAGTCGGTTTGTGCTAAAGATCACCGACTTTGGGCTGCATTCATTGCGTCAGCCAGGTTCTGGCTCTTCCAATCGATCACCACTGCCCAATGAAGTAGACGAGACTCACTACGCCTACTGGAGACGTAAGACACCCACCACTATGACCGTTATTGCCTGTTTGCTTGTTTGCAATTTTGTTCATTTTGATTTTGATTTGTTCTCTCATGTTGTGACTATAAACTTTCAACTGAAATTGAACACTCAACTAAAAAGCTTAATCAAAGTGAAATGCTCCAAACTTGAGTTGTTGAGTTGTCTCCACTCCGAGATCGCCCTTGGCTCAATTGGTTTTTTTGTGTCAATTGAATTAGTGATGTCAGCACAAAGATCTAGACCTAAGCAGATTTATTACCTGTCTTATTGCTCTACAGAATGAGTTATTACTGATTTATTTGAATTTTATTTTATTTATTTTAATTGGATTGCATGTCTGCACCTTCCCAGTAGACAGTCACACACCCATCCACTAAAGTGTCTGCTTATATGAACTTACATTTTATTGTCAGAGAAATTTTGGACAGCCCCCGAACTTTTGCGACTTTGGCTCAAATCATCTGAATGCAATGGCAGCAAACAACAACAGCAATTACAACAGCAATTGCAAACGCAAATTCTCCACGGCACTCAAAAAGGTAAAATCACTACTTAATGGCATAACATGATTTGTCTATTCTCGTTAGGCGATGTTTATAGCTTTGCGATCATCTCTCACGAAATTATCTTACGTCAAGGTCCATTCTACCTAGGCGAAGAAGTGGATCTTAGTCCTCGAGGTCAGTCCATAAGTGGCTCTCAATTAATTTATCATTGTGTGTGTGCCTAACCTTGTGTGTTTTCAGAAATAATCTATGACGTTTGCGAAAATGAATTGCGGCCTAAGCTGGAAGAACAAATGGCAGATGAGGCAGTGCTTCAGATGGTCCACCGGTGCTGGCACGAGGACCCTAACGAGAGGCCTGACTTTGTCACACTGCAATCGATTATTCGTCGCATTAATAAGTGAGTACTCACAAGTTTGCATCTGTATGCACAAGCACGACTCTGTTCATGAACCCTTTTGGTTTGTTTGTTTGTGCTTGGCACACAAATGCACATTTGGCCGGAACAGGTTTTCGTCTGTCGGCCATTATCAACCAAAGGCAAAATATTTATGGAAATATTACTACTAAGCGCCATTGTTTCCTTTGCTAGCTCTATTATGTGTGCCCTTTTTGGTTGCCTTTTGCTTTCCTCCAGCCGGCTTTCAAAAAGCTTTCTTTCCGAACCCAGATAGGTGCGTTCAGGCTTGGATGCATAGATAGACAGTGGATTTCCTGTCTCGATTGGACCACATCACGGCTTGTTTGGGTAACTCGGTCCAACGGTGCAACGAATAGCCAAGTGCATAACCAATTTCGCCTCTGGTCCAACTGGCTTTAATGTATTTACATTTTTAATTTGTTTGCACACTTTGCAAGAAATGTCTGTAAATAGCCATACGGCTTAGAGTCTGAGTCAGAGCCATTACGGACTAATAGTTGGACAAACAAACAAACCGAACCGAACTTATCCCAAATCTAGACTTTCATTGTTTACCGACGGACATTGTTGGCCGCAGTGAGATGCGCGCTTGGTTGCTTGTTTGTTGTTGTTGGTCTGGCTTGTTTGTGTTGGCCCAACCGGCCGACGTTGCTCCAGACAAGGTGAATGTTAATTTGATTTCTATTCAATTTTTAGTAATTTCTCAGTGTTTGTGCATTTCAGTACGTGCACTTGTTTATGTTATTGTTGGCAACGATTTGTTGTTTGGAGCCGGTTGGTTCGCAGATTGGCAATACTGTCGAATCAAATTTGTTTAGCTTGCCTTGACATAAATTGGTCGGGCAAACAACTGACCACAATGGATTGTCCTGTGGATGCATGGCCGGTGGTGTGTGCCATTTTTCAATTTGCAATGACTTGGCTCGGTTATATTGCTGAGCACACTGGCCGAAACTGCAATCTAAGTATTTTGTCTTTGTGTCCTGTCTGTCTGTGTGATAATTTATATTCGTTGCTTGCTGGCCTCTGTACTGTTTGCAAATTTGTTTTTGTCCTCAGCCGGCTCGATCTATGACAGAATGACATTTGCTTCTATTTAAATTCAAACCGATCTCTGGTCACAGCCATCCACCAAGTCGCCTTTCTCAAATTGTTTGTGTTGCCTTCTGCCCGGTCGAGATTAAGGCTTGCCGTGTGGTACTGTGGCGGACGGGGAGAGTTGTTTCCTTAATTTCCTTCTTGTGCGAAGCATTGAAGAGTTAACTTAATTTGCCCGATGATTCTTGGCTGCCGTTGACAGAATATGACAGTGAGAAAGTGCTACAGTGGCCAGATAGTTGGTGAGTTCACTTGTGAGCTGCCATAAAATCAACTAATTGTCACATTGTGCCTTGGCAGTGCATTTCGATCGATTGCCATTGGTCGAATTGGTGTGGCTCGATGCATAGATTGGACCAATCTGGCCGTAAAGTGAATTGCTCCCACGGCCTTGCATCGCCACCAATTGGCTGATCTTCTGCTACAGCACCGATTTATTGGTGCGCTACCAACCGAATGGCCTGCTAATTGAGCCAGTCGAGTGAGAATGGATTCAATTTCTCCGACTGACAGACCTTGGAGTCGATTGTAATTTTAATTGAGGCCAAATTGGTGCTTTTAATTTGAATTCCTTTCGAATGGTCCCACAAAGATTGGTGGTGCAATTGGTCCCATGCTGGCAGTGATGCTCGGTGGATGACTGCTGCCTCAATGCTGGCTCACTGGTGGATGGCTCTAATTGCTCGTCCGCTAGTGCTCGTCTGATCGATTGGTGCAATGGCAATGAAATTTAATTTGTGACGTGTTTGCCACTCTCCGAACGGGCATATGCGCCACATTATGGGCACACTGGCACACGTCACTTCGTTTCAATTTTCTCGCTCTCTTCTGGTTCGATCGTTTAATTCGATTTTGCAAAGTTAATTAAACTTTATATTTGTTGCCTCGTCGAAAGGGCACCAGTGGAAATTGTCCATTGAGCACTGATTACCATGGATAACCTTTGAAATCATTTTGGTCCTATCAAAATTCTCGCTTGATTTCTATTATTTTCAGCATTCACGATGACCTATTTCATCCATTACCAAAAGAATCGCTCAAATGAGCGTACTGACTGCCGAACGCGCTCCATATTTGATATAAGGGACACTTGTCGATTTTTACTTCTCACGCCTCCGTGTATGTCCTCGAATGGAATTCTACTGTGCATTCGACTCTTCGATTCATTTGGTCTGACAAAAAGAATAAGCGCGTGACGAATTGTCTGGAAAGGGTTTAATTAGATTTATTTTTCGCAATGCTAGAAAATTACATAAACTGGATAGCAGTGTCTAGTAGATTACTTATTGTTAGACCTCACTATTAATTGACAATGTTTTTGGTTATTTCTGTTAAAGTGTAATGATTTCTCATTTGTATTCTTCAGAGTGAATTGTGCTCGTAAAAGCATTCTCTACATTGAGGACAGATTTAGTTCGTAATAATTAACAATTAATTAACCGCCAACCACCACCGGTCTAGTGGACCACTTATTGCACTTAGTTTAACTGCATTGGCCATTCGAATGGATTGCCAATTTGACCGAATTCTGTATGTTTCATTTCCGATGTAGACCACTTGGCATTGCTTGCCGATGTTGTGCCGACACAAGTTTCCGGACATGGAAGCATTCTTGTGAGCAATTTAATTTGTGCCAATGGAACGACGTGAACTACCATTAGGCATTAGGCTTGCTAGTGCTAATTATCGCGTTTATTGGGCCGATCACGACCATCATCAAAATGACAAACATGCTCAAAGTGCTACCTGACGAGCACACCAGCATAACCTCTTGAACGTGTTGCCTCCATTCGTTGGATAGGTTTGCCACCCTTGTTCTACTGTTGGTCATGTTCACAGTGTTTTGTCGCAATTTGTCAACTCACTGCCCGAGACCATGCCCAAACCGGCGTTAATTAATCATCTCGATTCGAATCGTTAGGCAAATCAATTAATTGGATCTGTGATCCATTGCACTCTTATTGGAGGACTATTTGATTAATTCAATTAATATTTAATCGAATTTAATTAATTCTATGCATTTCTGTCTGTCCTAGAGAGAATGAGAGCTCGAACATATTGGACAACCTGCTAAAGCGAATGGAACAGTACGCAAACAATTTGGAGTCGTTGGTCCAGGAGCGTACTGCTGACTACCTCGAGGAGAAACGCAAGGCTGAGGACCTGCTGTACCAACTTTTGCCCAAGTGAGTCAAACTAGTAATTCAACTCGTGTCGAGTTGATTAAGTGGCTCGTGCCTATGTGGATCGATAAGACTCGATCAATCACCGATCGATGTGCAGCGTGTGATGTGCTCCTAATGACTGGCTAATGTTTCCCATAGGTCGGTGGCCAGTCAACTGATTCGTGGAGAATCGGTTCGTGCCGAGGCATACGACTCAGTAACGATCTACTTTTCGGACATTGTCGGATTCACCAAATTGTCTGCTCAGAGCACTCCCATGCAGGTAAGTCCATTTGCGCTTGCCTTCAACTGATTTGTTTTGGACAATTGCCTGACTCATTTATTGATTGAGCCACTTCAGTACAAAGTTGCATTCTGGTTGGACTAATTAGAGTGGTCAATTGAGCGCCACAACTTGGTTGCACAAAGCTCTTCTGTAAAATTGAATCAATTGGTAATTTGGGCCAATCGAATGTCGAAGCTAAAGTCAATTTCCGGCTAAATCGGCAAACCGCAATCAAATGAGTTTTAAGCTTGGCCAAACTCGATGCCAACTGTGTGCATATGTCTTAATTAGATTGAAATTTCATAGACCATGCCTCATCTTAGCTCATTGTCCAAATTAATCGACAAACTTTCCACTCGATTTCATTAGCAGACAAGGAATAATACTCAATTAAATTAGCTAATTCTTTAGGGAGCTTATATAAACGTGCTTCGCTACAAATTAATAGATCAGTAATTGGCTTTAATTACTCTACTCGGATCGATCTGTGACCAAATTGATGATGGCACTCACCGACCATAACTGCTTTCCATTTGAACTGTATTCTTTCCTTAAATGCACATTGTGCCTTTCTTCGGCTAAGCCATTGTTGCATTACGTTAGTTAGGCTCATTAAGGAATGGGTTGTTTAATCTATGATCACAAATAGTGCTGAACTGACTTTTCATTATTCTGTTTGTTTTGCAATGTAAACGTTGGCATATTGCACTTGCTCGAATGCAATTTATTGACTCACAAATTGGTTAACCCATGGCTTGTGTTGTATGTTTGTTAGGTGGTGAGTGTGCTGAACGATCTCTACACGTGCTTTGACTCGACTATTGAGAATTTCGATGTCTACAAAGTGGAGACAATCGGTGATGCATACATGGTCGTGTCCGGGCTGCCCGTTCGAAACGGAGAAAGACATGCTCGTGAGATTGCCAAAATGTCGATGGCATTGCTCAACGCAGTCCGTTCATTCAAAATCAGACATCGACCTGGTGAGCAGTTGATGCTCAGGATTGGAATCCACTCTGGCTCGTGTGTCGCTGGGGTGGTGGGCCTTAAGATGCCTAGGTACTGTCTTTTTGGAGACACAGTCAACACAGCGTCTCGAATGGAGTCCACCGGACTTGGTGAGTAATTTTAGTATACTGCAGTATCATGATTAGTAATTACTAAATGCCGTTTTATCCTAGCTTTGCGCATTCATGTGAGTGAATCAACCAAACTGTTGCTGGACCAAAGCGGCGACGATTTTGAGCTTAATTTACGCGGCGAGATCGACGTTAAGGGCAAGGGCAAGATGACCACTTATTGGCTGAAAGGATTGCTCAACCAGACCGACAACAATAACAGTCCGAGTGTGCCCGACTTCATGAGCAACAGTGGAAGGTCATTATGTGAGTTAGACTGCATTCAGCTGGACGATGGCAACTCCTCGGAGAGGTCACTTCACTATGACCCTCCATCTGCCGAATCTGCCATAGCCAACGATCTCCTAGCGGACAAGACCGTGATCACCATCAATCCAATTGGCCACGAGGCAAACAACTTGAAAAGTTCCGTTAAAATCTCGTCTTGAGTTGTGCTTGTCTCTCATTATTTTGGTTGTACTCTACTAGATTGTACATATTTCCTATGTTTATTATTGTTTATTACTTTTGTTATTTATTCACTCAGTTTTGTATGTACACAAATACATTTGTACAGGAATAAAGTGCAAAATATACAGCAGGTGCTACGTGCCCAGTTGGCCAATGCAAAGTCTCTTTCTTTTTTGAGCATCTATGGGGCATTACACGGTCCGAATGAGTCGATCGGCGAAGAAATGTCAATTTTGAGAACGAATTACTATGATGAGGCAGGTGAGGCAAATAGCCGGAATTAGTTGATGACTCACTAGGTGACTAGTTGTGTGCGGTTGAGTGCTTGCCATGTCCAATTGGACAGAATCGAGACCAACCAAGATCTACGCAATGGGAAACACACTGAATCGTCGTTCCCGGAAGTACTGAAGACGTTGAGCTTTTTCCTCTTCTTCATCAATATATTCTTCGTCCAGCTCTTCATCATAATCCTCATCGTATTCGAAATCATCCACGTAAACCTCGAAATCCACAATCTCAGTGGTCGGTGGCAACTTTTCATCACCTTCACCTTCAATTCTGTCTCCCAACTGTTGTTGAACTTTGTTGATTGCCTTGTTAATATCGATTGTGTAGATATCGCAGTTATTCATCTCTTCTTTCGATTCCTCGCGAGATTTGCGAGTTGGGTGTGGAGTGGACACCGCGGAGCCTAATTTACTCGAATTGTGTGAGCTTGTTTGTTGTTGACGGAATGTTGGTCTACGACTTGGCACTCGACTGCCTGGAACTTCAAGAAAAGTTGCCTTCCGACTTGGTCCTCGACTGGCGATTCGACTATTGTTTCCGGAGTTTCGGAAAGTCGCCTTTCGTGTCCTAGGCATAACTCCCCAGGGCTGTGGTTTAGCAGTGGCAAAAATTAGGAAAAACACCAATCCAAAAATGTACACTCCGGCAGCTGAGTAAAAAACTAGGTTCCAACCTTGAATACCACCATGCTGCAAGTTATAATTATTTTATTAATATGAACAAAGAAGATGAAAATAATAAACTTACCAGGTTTATGAGAAAGCCAACAACGAGAGGAGAAAGAATTCCAGGAAGGGAGGCAATAGCGTTAGTAATGCCATAGATTGTTCCTGAGTGGTCAGGAGCGACATCGACCACAATAGGTTTGTCGCCACCTGCATTAAAACCAAAAATGACCATGGAGACTACAAGTAATGCAATTAGTCCAGCCAAATTGCAACCAGCAAGAGGCACCAAAATCAAACAAATGGCCGGTCCTCCCAGTGCAATGGTCTCGAATACTTTTCGTGACAAAGTATCAGAAAGAAGTTTCTTCTGGCCGATCCAGTCGGAGAAGAAACCAAAGCCCGTCAAAGAAAGACTCAATGCGATATATACTGCTGAGGTGATGTAACCGTTCTGAATTAGATAAAACGTAAGTTATGGTTGGCACACAAATTATCATTACATTTTGGATAGAGATATGAAGCACTGACTTGAGGTAAGAAGGCAGCTTCGACATGAGCATCAGATTGCCCCAGGCACCACAAAACTTGGCCACCGAAATGGCCCATACCGGCATTGAAGTCATGATTGCCATCCAGGGAATGTGTTTGCTGTTTTTGCTACCTTTGGTGTTAGTCACGCTAACATTCAGTTTGATCTTTAGTAGTTCATCATCCAAGATTCGTGGATGCTGATCAGGAGTGTCGTAAATTGTGTACATCCACAAAACGAAACAAAGCACTCCACAAAAACCGAATATGTAGAATACAGAAGGCCAACCGCCGTCGAAACCATATTTACAAAGAAAGCCTAAATTAGAATTGTAATGTGAATTAGTTTTATCGTATGTCGTACCTGAAAAGATGGTGGACACCACAGCACCCATGTTGCCACCCACTTGAATCAAGGCCAGAACTAGGCCCCTTTCGTTTCGAGGAATCCAATAGGCCAGAAGCGAGTAAATGGCGGGGGTGAGAACGCCCTGATTGGAAAAAGGCAAATTGAGCTAATGCAAAGTAAAAGTGAGACTAACCTGGCACAATCCTGTACCGACTCGAAGCAAAATGAGAGCATTCACGTCCCATCTGGCGACAAACGGGGTCACTATGGTGAGCACTGCAGAAATGAGTGTCACGATGCCGCACAACCATCTTGCCCCGAACATATCCGCCAACTGGCCTCCATTGATGTTCGTCGCAATGTAGCCATAGTAGTAGCTACCTAGGATGTGGCCTTGCATTGTTTCGTCCCATTCGAATTCTCCATCCTGTATCAAATTGCCAGAGATTAGCAAACTCAATTGTTGCAGTTCATGTTTTTCTGCTCACTCACCAATTGATCATCACTTGTTTGATTGCCAAATGAATCGATCGGACAAGACTCCCCATGGCCACTCGAGCTTGTGGCGTTGACCATGGCCACGATGGTCACACTCAAGTTGGTTCGCATGATGTAGGAAAGTGTGTTGGCCACTGCGGCCACAAACACCACTACGTACCGAGTGGGAATAGCATTGTCTGCAACATAAAGTTCATGTCATATTCCTCGTTACTGTCACATTTGACCAAAATGTGCCTCATTTTGGTAACAAACTTACAAAGTCCTTTCTTCTTCACCTCTCCATAGGCTCGATGCAGTGATTGAGCCACTGAGGCCCGACGGCTTTGACTTGTAGGCTGAATTTTGGTCGGCGTCATTGATCGTTCGTTTGGTGTGGTTCGACCACTTTTGATCGACTGCGAACCAGATCTCACCATTTTTGTTTGTTCGTATAGATCAAACTGAAATGTGCGCACTCGACTGCAATAGATCAATGTCGGTGATAACGAGCAAAACTAATTAATGACTTGCACGATTAGCGTTAATTAGCACTGATTAGCGAGAGGACATTTATTGACAAATATGGATGCAAATCACTTTGCACGTTTGGTGTGAATTGCATTAAATCAAAATGGATTAATTGATGGGGCACACTTGGTACTACTTTGCTGGTTGAGATGAAGCACTTTGCAGATGCGGATCACAAATCAATTGGTGACCATTGGAAACGGTCGATACGAACAGTTTGGATGTTTGGATTTACTCGCATTAATGAATGGTTCCACTCTGCTACCGTAATTAGCAAATTAGTCGTTAATTAGATTGATTGTCTTCTCGTGACGATCGAGCAATAGCATCTCTCTCCAGACCGGGATTAGTAAATTGACAACATTCAAATGCTGAACCGAACCACTTTTATCGACGACGGCTCAGCTACGAATGACGATGTCACTTGTGGCTTGGTCACACGCGATTCGATTGGGACCAGCTCAGCACGACACGCGTCCAATCTGAGACCGCTAATCTAAGGACGATCGTTGGAGACGAGCAATCGAGTTAGTGAGGTGACACCGACAGCTTAGGCCAAATACATGCACAGATTGAGACAGGCACAGGCCTCAAAGCAGATAACACCCGTTTGGTGCAGTACGTACATGACCAGTGATGATCCTTGCAGGCAGATGTGAAACCGAATAGACCAGGCAGGCATCATCTACTACGTGCCCTGACAACCTAGCAATTGCCTTTACTGCTTTATTGGTCCAATCCAAATTCGACAGTCCACTCGTCATTTAGTGACATCAGTAGCTTGTGTCACTGCACACTTAACCATTTTGAACTTTTATTGCCACCAATAAATGCATAAAGATCGATGATAACTTGCATCACCGCAAACCTTGACCAACGAATCGACACTGAATTGGTGACCAAATGACAGTGATCGTGGTCAGGTGATCTAGTGATCAAGTGCCAAAGATCTGGTTGGTGGTGAGCAAACATTCGAATGGTAAACACGTTGGCTCCATTGCAGTCAACGCTACTTTGTGCTCGCATTCCAGACAGACTTTCTTAATGAAAGCGTAATATCAGTCAATAAAAGAGAGCGCAAGTTAAAGCGGTAATTACAACGCGTGCCACAATTGCATTATGACCTGTGAAGACACTCGCCAGGCCTTTCGCTTTCGATTCCACTCCAATTTGGCTAATTGCCGCCATAAAGCGAACCATTAAGATCGCCTTGTTTTGAGGTGACAACTCACGCACCTGGAGCCAGGTTGGCGCGTGACCAGTTGCATTGGCCAACTTGCAAGTGCTGCCACTGACACAGACGTACTTTGCTCCTGACCGACAAGCCAACTGTAATGGCTGTGGCACACTAGTCACTTAGTCAGCCACTAATAGTCACCCAGGCACCAAAGGAGTGAAATGTTTGCTAGCCCAAACCGCTCCGAACTCATTCCTCATAACCTAATTGACTCGTTAAGTAAATATTCAATTTGGAAAGATCTGCCAAAATACGGTTTATTAAAAGTAAAGTATAAAAGTAATAGTTTTGATAATGAGTCAAGACAGAGAGAATTTCTCTAAACAAAAAGTAGTTACTTGTTAGTAGTTGATTATAATATAGGAATCAATCATTCGACTCAAATGTTATTTACTGGAATGTGTCTGGCTGTTCTGAACAACATCACCAGCAGACGATTGGAAATTATTTGTTGAGGGAATGGACTGAGAATTCAGGTTTGCAGAAGTACCACCATTGGTCGGATAAATAACCTGCTGAGGTGCCGCTTGCTGGGGAATCGTTTGCTCGTTTTGACCTGTTACATCCAAATGGGAAACTTGTGGCAATTGATTTGGTACTTGTTGAGCGAGTTGAGAAGGAATTTGAATTTGAACTGGTTGAGAAATTTGAGGTTGTTGAGAAATCGGAGCTTGGATAAACCGACGATTGACATTTGATTCCAAACCTCTTTGGTCTTCATTTGGATTTACCAGTCTCACATTGGATTGTTGCTGTTGTTCCCCTGGGGTTTGATAGGTATTTGCATGCTCATTAATAGGGGCATTAGTATAATCATAACCAAGGGACTGAGGCCAACACTGACAAGCAACCGGTTGTCTACTTGGATAAGAACGGCGAGAAAATAGTCCAAATGGCCAAAGACGTTTTTGAGGCTGAGCTAAAATTGGTTGCTAAAAATAAACAAATTATCCATTAAATAATATCGTCGTTCAAATTCATACCTGAACACCTTCTTGGGGAGCATTAACAGTCTCTGTAGTTGAACTAGTAAATACCCAATTCCATGGAAGGAATGATCGCAGTCTACTTCTAGGTTGTTTGTTTGTTGTTGTAAGATTGGGATTAGAAGGAAAGTTTGCCTGAGCATCGATGTAACCTTGGAAATCATTTTGTCCATCATAGAACGGAACAAAAGCTAACTGTGGAGTTTGCTGGTTCGACTTGGGACGATTGGCGAAACCCCCGATACCTTTGGTGCCATAGTTGGTGCTTTGAGGTTGCTGATTTAGCAATTCGGCACTGGAGTCAACTTGCTGTTGTGGCTGCTGTTGTACATCGACATTTTGGTAGTACTGTTCACTTACAGCCGGTGCATATTGCAATTGGCTGGCAACTTGCTGAATGTCTCCATTGGAATATTGGGCCTGAATTAGAACATCGTATGCCACAATGAGCAATTAATAATATTACACAATTAATGACGTTACCCAAACTCCATAAGCACTTGTGGAATGACAGACCACAAAGGCCAAACACAAAACGAGACCCAATTTGGTCATCTTAAAAAAAGAGCTCAAGCACAATCTGTCTTCAGGTTCACCTTAAATGGCGAAATGCAGAACAAATCTCTCTTTATATACCCTGTAAAGTACACCAGGCCAAACGTGTTTGGAAACAAATCAAACTTTCCCATGACTATTCAGCTGAGACTAGAGCATTCCAGAAAATTTAAAAGTCCAACAAAACAATGCCTTAAACTCTAGGGTTTAGAGGTCATCCATTGAATAGACGAGTTCAAGAAAGTCTAGAAAAGAGAAATTGTTAAAGGGACTGCACCTTGGTTAAATTAAACTGACCTGTAGGGGCCAAGCGCGGTCAGTAACTGACCAATTGTGCCAACAATAATGAATGGTCGCGGGTTGAGGGGAGGGTGAACAGGGTCAGACAGAGTTGCCCTTTACATTTTCAATTGCCTCAGGTCAATCAGGTCAGGTTATGTCCATTGTATTGTACACCTAGACAATCTTTGGTGAGGTCAGAGAAAGAATTTTTTGAGAAGGGAAAATTAACATTATTCATTGCAGCAGGGTCAAATTGCCACTTTTGCTATATATAATGAACTTGGTCTGTAGCGGCTAGACCGATCGGGAACATACAAGTGAATCAAACTGTTGCGTTGGACATTGAATACTCTTAGCATTCTTACTTGTGTGCAAGTTGGGCGAAGCCTTTTAGATAAAATTTCCAATGTAGTTAATGAATCAACAAACAAAAATAAAAGGGCATATATTGTTTTACTAAGAATCTTAAGATGAAAAACAAATTCTTGTCGAAATTAAAACTAACAGATTGACACACAGCAGATACCCTTTGATATTGAACAATGAACATTTATCGATAATACTCAAAAGTGCCAATTGCCCAAGAACAAGCCTAAGATGTGGATTGCTAATTATCATTTGCCGGGGTGCACTGCTCTCCACTCCACTGGAGTGAAGTCTCCACAGACAGTGATTATGAGTACTAGAAACTAGAAACGCATGCGCTGAGTTACACTACAATTGCGGGTCACACGTGTTTGCACCAAGATCGTGCTTTTAAGATCGTCCCAATCAGTCCTTTTTGTTTCAATTGCAGGTTCTTGCACGGCCACCACTCTTCCAGTCTGATTGTATCAATCACCATTTTGGAATCACCGCTCCACGATCATCGATTGTCACTGTCTTTGTTGTTAACCTCTGAATTGCCCAATCGGTGTGTGTATTGTTTTGGCAACAGTACTCACAAATAACACGAAACCCATTTCCAATTGAGACAACTACTCTATTCTTTCTATTCAGTAAATTATCGCTTAACTAAAAGGTTTGTCATTATTGTCAATCTTCCCATTAGTCCCTTGAAAGACTACTGAATTGTCCTTGTCTGACCTTTGCATTGACAAAACTCAAGTTCATATTTACTAGTTGGTGAGTCAGGGTTTGAAACAAGTGAAGTATTATTAGTAATTGATTAGTAAATAACCTTTCATGTTAACGAGAGTTTGAGTCAGTCCTCTGGTGTGAATACCATTTATACCGGACTAAAATGCACTGACGGGCCATTTGTGTCCTAGCAATAGTGGGCAAACTAGTCGATCAATATATTTGGTATTCATTGAATACTATTCAATACTAATTATCACCATCAATCGAATCTAACCATTGACTGTTTTACCTTGCTCCCAGATGGCAGCACTGGCATCCCGAACAGGTCTGCTCCGAGCAGCTTGTGGCATGGCCACTACCACATCGAGCCGCTCAATGGCGTTCTGTTCGTTGAGCAGTGTCGGCCGTATAAGTGTGGCCACTGGCCGGGTGATCGATCACTTGTCAGTGAAGCCCGCTAGCTCAGTCCTTCCCTTGCCCGGTTCGGCGTTTTCCTCTCTCCCTTGCCGCACCTTCCACAGCTTAAGACCGTCAGCGCCCTCTCAGCCCCTCTGCCTTACCTCACGTCTCGTACAAGCCTGCACAAAGACAGTTGGACATAAAACGCCGCAGCACACCTCTGGTCGCCCACTTCACGCCACCACGTCGAATCAAGTCAAAAAGACCCAAACCAAGAACCAGAAATCTACCACGAACAAAATGGCTAAACCAAGAGTTTTCTTTGACATGACCGCTGATAATCAGCCTGCTGGTCGTATTGTCATCGAGGTAAAGTACCTTATTCTGTCCATTTTCCTAGATGCTACCTCTGACCTTGCTTCAAGGACTACTTGTCCTATGTAATTTATTGTTCCATTAGATTGTCTTATTAGAAAATTGAATTTGACTTATTTTTTCTTGATATTAGTTAAATTCTTTAACCTAAAATAGCTTTCTTTCCTCATTTTCGATTGCAGGCTATGTTTGAAATGTTATGTATTGCATGCATGTCAATCGTATCAGCACCTTAATACGTCTAAATTCATGAATATATTCTTTTCTAATAGCATTATTTAATGGACAATTATATTTAGTTAGATGTTTCCACTGTCAGGCTTTTTTAACTTTCGTCTGTCACTCTGCCGGCAATGCTTGTCATGCCATGCTTCCTATCTGCTCCTTTGTTGGTGGCGTTGTATTCGATCCTCTTTATTTTAAGCTTCTTCATTTCTCCACTTGATGGCGCCCTTACTAAAACTTTTTTAAATTTAGCTCCGTCCCGATGTTGTTCCAAGAACCTCTGAAAATTTCCGTGCATTGTGCACTGGCGAAAAAGGTTTTGGTTACAAGGGATCCATTTTTCACCGAGTGATCCCTAACTTCATGTGCCAAGGCGGCGACTTCACCAATCACAATGGCACTGGCGGCAAGTCCATCTATGGTAACAAGTTCGAAGATGAGAACTTCTCTCTGAAGCACACTGGTCCAGGTGTCCTCTCTATGGCAAATGCTGGTCCCAACACCAATGGATCGCAATTTTTCATCACTACCGTGAAGACCCCATGGCTCGATGGCAAACACGTTGTTTTCGGTACCATCGTTGAAGGCATGGAAGTTGTCAAGAAACTTGAAAGCTTCGGCTCCCAATCTGGCAAGACCAGCAAGCGAGTTGTGGTTGCCGACTGTGGTCAACTTTAAATTCTGCTTGTCTACCTCAATTGAACATTCAAAAGTTCAAATATGAATTACTAAATTTAAAACTTTGTGATTCTTATATTGCCACAATCGAACCCATTTTATTAAATATGCTTTGAACGAAATTGTGGACCAATGAGATAGTTACCAATTGTTTCATTGTAGTTACTAAATTTCTAAATTATGCCACTAAATTAACAATTAGCCGTATATAATCACCAGTAGGTTTATTTTTGTAATTCTTGGACTGCTTATCTTGTTTTCGTTAAGATCGCTAATAAACTCGTTTAAGTTTTCATGTCCGTCACTGCTTTTGTGGACGGTCCTCAATCATATGACTACACTATACCAGTTTGATGATGCAGCATAGCAGACGGAGAAACACATTGGCACATGAAATGCACTAAGTTTACATCATTTCTCTCATCTCCATTGCAGCTTGAAAGTGTTCTAAGCTGCACTTTTCCTTATTGAGTGATTGCCAATCCGTCTGGCCACAGCGATACCGAGACACTCGAACCGACTGGAAATCAAGGTGAACTCGAGTGGAACACCACAACTTGTGATTCACAAGCAGTGTTTTGCGGCCTTGGTGCTCATCAGTCCGATTGTGCACTCGTTGCATTGGATTGTTTCTTTCTGATTGCCTTTGCTGTTCTACTCATATAAAGGCAAACCTTACTTTGTTTCATTCATTTTGTCTCGCAACATTTGTTCTGAAAATGGCAGAAATCAAAGAGTGGTTTATGCAAATTCCACCCATCACGAGGGCCTGGTTTGGCCTCTCAGTAGCAATCCCTATTATTGGCCGTTTTGGCTTGCTAAATCCTTATTATATGATATTGACATCTGATTTTATCAACAAATTTCAGGTATTGTTACCCTTTATTTGTACAATTGTGAACTAATTGTTTTATTTGTTAGCTATGGAGACCAATAACTGCAACATTCTATTATCCTCTCACTCCAGGATCTGGGTTTCACTATTTGATCAATTTATATTTCCTTTATAATTATTCCAAAAGCCTTGAAAGTGGTATGTTTGCATACTGAATTTTCACTTTATTTTTCCATTGTGATAATTTCATTTTTATAGGCGAATTTATTGGCAGACCTGCTGATTTCTTATTTATGCTTATCTTCAATTGGTTTTCACTTTTGGTAAGGTCAATTCTGGTACATTATTGATTATATAATGTGCTCTCTTTTAGTTGATGGCCATATTTATGAACGTATACTTATTGATGGACCCGCTGATTTTGAGTGTTCTCTATGTCTGGTGTAACCTCAACCCCGAATTGATTGTCTCATTCTGGTTTGGTACTCGATTCCAAGCTCGCTATCTTCCATGGGTTTTGCTTGGCTTTAACTTGCTCCTCGGTTCTGGGTAAGTGTGTCTACAAAAAAGAAGCATTTATTTATTCTATTTTACAGAGGGTTCTACGAAATACTCGGAATCGTGTCTGGTCACCTGTATTATTACATCAAATACGTGTACCCACGAGATAACAATGGCGTCCAACTGATCGACACCCCTAGCATTCTGCGTCGTTATCTATCTAGCTATACTCCGGTAAGGACCACTGGCTCTACGCTCAACTCCTTTCAGACAGCTTCTTCCATTCGGAATCGTCGAAATCAAGGCCCAGAACCGCCGAGTTCGTCTTCGGGTTATTCTTGGGGTCGAGGACAAACACTGGGCGGCCGTTAAACGTCGTTTCCGCAACTTTAGGAGTCAATTAAAAATTTTCAAGACATCGCTTTCCAGATACACCCGCAAACTATTAAATATATTTAAAATGAAACGAAACTGAAAGCCCAATATTGTGATTATAAGCAAGTTCTTTTGAAGCGAGTTTATTCAACTTAAAAGTGATGCACTTTTACTAGATATTTTTAATGTGCTTCACTCAGTGATAATTCACTCACTGAATTATTAAATGTAAATACTATTTTACAAAAGCCAATAAATGTTTATAAATATGATAAACATGGAGGTTAGCCGTTAATATAACATTTGGATGTTTTAAATTAGTCTATACATACAAGGTTTAATTACAAATAATTTATTGAACAAAATTAGATAAAATTCAATTAAAAAATGTTGAATTCTCATCTTTTTCTCATCTTGATGTACATTGGGGTCAAAATAAAAACTCAAGATAACAAAGCAATTCGACAAGTGGATAATTCTCTATATCAACAAAAGATAAATAAAGTACTAAATGTCTGTGCGCTCAGGAAACGATTCCAGAAATGTATGATGATGATCCGACTCATAATTATAATTATTATAATAATAGTATAGTAGTAATAACTTTAGATGCCTGCAGTCCCAGTTTGACAATTAGTCCACTGCGTTGCAGTTGACAGTTTTGTCAACACGAAAACGTCATTTGTGAATATCTCTAGTTTGTTTGTTTCTAAACTCAGTTGGTTGTGGCGAAACATCTACTCGACGCATCCAGTCCAAATTGACCTCGAGTTTAGACCTGTTTCGGTGGGTTTAATGTTTTGGTCGTCTGCAATGTTTGCTTGTCAAAACATCCATTGAGCAACATCTGTCTGGTACTGCCTGGTTGAGTGTTCTCTCAAGCAATGTTGAGTAGTATCAAATAGTGAAGCATTCATTGCTTCGATATTGTGACTATTCTGTTTCTTTCTGTTGATTTTATCTCCAAGAGTTGTTTTTACTCAAGATGAAACAACATTATACAGACCACTGATCTCACATATGTTACTTTATCGAATCGCAAAAGTGCAAATCGTTGTTCTTTGCATCTACTTATTACTAAATTAGCTATTTTTATAAATTTATTTTGGTTTGTAATTATCTAAATATGTTTGCAAATTTCTTATTAAAACATGTCTATTATATATTATAGGTTTGTGATGTATTTTGAATTTGAAGTTTCCAACAACAGTGAAGTTGTTGGTTCACAATTTGCCAATTCTAAGTCAACCATAAATGGAGATTTTTCTAAGATTGCAAATGATGGCACGCTAGCTCTACAAGCCGACATGTCTTCGCCAATTCCTACCTCACCTTTGGCGGTGAGGAAAAATTTATTTGGCTCCAGTCTTTCTTCCCTTTCCTCAAACTCGTCCCTTTCGAATCAGTCCTCGACGCCTGAAAAGTCCCAATTCCTGTCGCCAATGTTATCACCATCTTCATCACCCATATCTCCTCAACGTTATCGTCGTTATTCGATTCATTCGAGTCCAACTCCCTTCACATTGGATTCTCTCCAAGACAATGAAAATGTCTCATTTTGTGATCTTGCATTAATTACGAAAAAGAAACTATTGCAACTAAACACTAATGTAAAACCTCTGAATGAAGAAATTGTCGATCCCGATGTAAAATTGAACCAAGATTTGAATAAGCACAATAATAAGGATCTGAGACGAGAAGTTTTACTTGCTTCAATGCAACGTTCCTTGTCAATAAGTAGCGATGATTTGAGTTTATCTCAGAACAGCAATCAAATTACCGGACTTAATGATATTGCTGACAAAAGTGATTGCTTCGATTTGAATACTGAAGATCTGCCTATGGAAATTGTTACGAATAATGTAAAGATGTTATTTGCTAATGCAAAAAATATTCAATTGCCCTGTTCGATCTCACCAGATGAAATTATGTCTGATTGCTATAATTCTCCATTTGAATTGAAAAAATCTCCATTTTCTCGTATCAAAGCTAGAAGAAGTTTGAGTGCTTCAATTTACACTCCTATAGAAGCTCAAAACAATTGCAGTAAGTATATAGTTTATATAGTATTATTTTAGTTAACTGGGCTAATGGGCATATTTCATTTCTTTCAGTGCATTCATCCACAACATCCACTTCGACCACTTCGATGGCAGGCAACAAGAATGGTATCAATCACTGTCGAAGTTATATCAAGAAACTGAATATAAATGCATTCAACCTGTTAAACAATGGAATGTCTAACAATGGGAGTGGCAATTACTACAATTCTGCATCACCAAAGCTAGCACTGACCATGACATCTTCGCTCAATACTCCAAAGCGCCTACATTCTTCCTCGCCGTCAAAGTATTCTTCACCTTATCACACTACATCGAATTCGATTTGTAAAGATTTTAATTTAATTTTTGCAAACGCATCAAATCCAATGTCACCCGAATGGGACGTGGCTTTCAAACGGCTTAAGGTGATGCATTGCAGTACAGAGTCCGATATGGACCAAAACGGCGACGGTTCCCATTCTAATGAGAGCCCCCAATTAAACCAAGTGGACCATAGTCAACTGATTAATGCCAATTTAACATTGCCACAATTCTCATCTAACAATGCACAACCCGAACACGAGTTGAATGAATTAGCACAAGATTTTCATCGTCTGAAAACACCTTTCACTTAGCTAACCGATGACAATGACCCAGGCAGAAGGAGTGAAGCCAAATCGAATGCAAGCTATACATGCATTTGCTCTACTATCATCATCGTTAATAAAAATGGTGATCAAGCAGCACAAAAACATGTGATATATTACCTAACTGAAAATAACTCTAAAGGTATTTCATTAAGACGCGAATCTATATCATTCAACCATTATCATCAATTGTTTATTATTTTGTTTTGTAGTTTATATCATGATTATTTGCGATTCGGGAAATTGCAAAATATTTTTATTTTTTATTATGAATCATTGCAATGAACCAATCCAATTGTTAAGTAACTTAACCAATCAGCCAGACAAATCATATTCGTTCCAATGTTCTCAAGTGATTTCCAGCAAAGCTTTACTTATCGTCAATCAATGTTTGCAATTTGAATTATGAATGCTTTTATTATGTTTCTTCTCCCAGCAGAATGTTTCCCCAAATGAGCATAAATAAAATGTATTACCAACTGATTGAACTGTATGTTATCAAACAATATGTTAGTGTAAGCAATATGCTGCATTATATTCATTGGAATTCCAGGTTGAAACCTTATTAATTAAGATTAGTCAAGTGTACTACTGGTTACGATCATATCGTGGAGTACACCGGTTCTCGTCCGACCACCGAAGTTAACATCGAGCCGAGTCAGTACTTGGTAGGGCCACCTGGGAACACTAGGTATAATAAGTTTTAGCGAAACCAAGCCAGTGTCTAATATTTCAATGCTTTTATTTATAAATAATGAATCGTTAGCGACAGCAACTCGATGTCACGTAGTGACTGAAGTAGTGTGGGTGATGCATCAAGAGAAGACGTCACAATTGTCGTTGCCCATTTATGACACTGCCTGCTGCAAAAAGTCATAGGTACACTCGAGAGAGTAATCACCTCTCGAGATTTTCAGTTTCGTTTGTTCGTTTCGTTGACGACTCGTCACTAGTACTACTTCCTGACCACTTTTGCCTTAACCAGCGACTTTCCCATGGTCATGCTATGCAACCAGATTATGCTAATAGGAGTATTTGCATTTAATTGGCAGATATTTTAAGAAACATTTTTAAATATTCTATTGAATCTACTGATAAAATTAAACAAGAATCATCTGAATCTTGAATGACAATAATCATTCATAAAATCGGCCAATAGAAATTTAGGTACATTTTAATCAGTTTGTATACGTAAAATTTTAGAGGCCGCAAACAATTCTGTGACGAATCGTGGGAATGTTGAAGTATAACAATGTTTGTCGAAATAATGCACCGAAAAGGGGAAGGTACAAGAATTGTGGTGTCTATTAATAGTGACAAATTCGATTCGGCTCACATTATCTGCCCATCTATGAGAGGCATCCTCTCGGGCTGTGTGGAAGAGAAAAGTCTTGCACACTTGAAGTGTAATGTAAAGTCACATAGTAGCAGTTCTACCTGAAAATTAAAACACCTTTGTAGTGATAGGAAAAACAAAACGATAGCATCTGTGATGTCTATGGCAAGATAGATTTGTCCTCACAGCGAGACTAAACAAATAACCCACGGTTATGGGAAAATGTCCGTGTAGATACAGATGTGCAACGTGCCATGTTTGTCGCGTTTGATTTTGCGACGAACACGTTGTTGGTATTGATACTAACTTATAAAAACTGTTTTCAATCTTGATAAAATAGAATAACAAACAAAAGGCTTACGAGTTGATGCGCACAATTGGAATTGCTTAGTGCAAACAAAGACAAGGACAAATTATTAACTCAAACAATATACCAAACCATGCAATGTTAAGTGACAGGTCAAGAATGCAGTGCCTAAACATGACCCGTGAGTTCATTACAGGTATACCGATTGAAAGGTCGGTCACACTTTCACTGAGTAATGAACTGGATGTGACACTTTATCGACCGTCGGCAATTTCGCCGAACAAGACAGCTGTAAACATAAGGTAGCGGTCATCACGGCATCGACAAGATAGTTTGCTGGTCACTACTGGTATGGCCACATTAGTCGCTTCACTATATCTCTGTACGGTTCGATTGAATTTGCTCGTTTGTCTTGATTGGAAACATGTTAACAAGTGATTGGAGTCTGATGTGTGGGAGCGAGTCCGTGAGATTCCAATCAGTCAAGCATCTCGCGGGAGGGCAAACCACCAGACCGGGTGTGCTCATAAAGGTGCACTCAAGTACCGTCGCGATTCAGGTATTTTGTCTCGTTATCCTTGGTGCAGAGGTACATTGGAAGATGAACACAGTAGACAGTGCTGCAAACTGATTCCAGTGTCCACAGAAAGTATAAAAGAACACCGACTTGTAGAGTGATATTCAGTGACCACTGCACTTCATTCCCATTCATAATGAATCACCATTTGGCACTTGTCTTTCTGCTGGCCGTGTTGCACTTGTCCACAACATTGGCACTTCAAAAATCATGTGGCAAGAATGCATTGGACGATATGGACGAATTAATCTCCAACATAATGCCATTCGGCAATCCCAAAGTAAAAGCCCCAACCAAAATCTCGGATATACCAAATTTTTGCAGGTAAGTTTCGATATAATCAGTATTTTGTCTAATCATATGCATCCGAACAGATATTATGGAGAGGCCTTGTCCCAGGTGGATGAAATGAACAAACGATGCATGAAGGACAGTTATAAGAACATGATCAACGTTATAGTGTTCAATGTAAAGAAAAACACCAAAGAGCTTTGCTCGAAAAAATCTCTCGAATCAAAGGAATTGACTCCCAAAAAGAAGAATTTACTCCAATTGGGCGGATGCATTCACTCGGGTGCGGACAATCTGAGGAAATGTGCCACCGCATCCAAGATCAAGGTGCTTGGAATTCAAAATGCACACAAGGACAAGAAGCTGCCTCTGTTATGTTGGTAAGTGTAGTCATGTCATTTACCGCACTGTCTCTAATATAATTTGTGTCTCACAGTGAACTAGTTCAAATCAAGAAATGTATCTTTCAGACTTTAACTCAACAACCTGGCTGCACTGATGAGGAGTCAGCACAGAAAATGAAAGACTATGTGGCCAACTTCGGTGCAAATACCATCTCCTCTGTCTGTGCCGACTACAACAGCGAAGAAAAGTGCAAAGGCTTGACCTATCCGAAAAAGAAAAAATCCCAAAGAGTTCCAAAGTCGTTCATTATACCCATTCTGACTGTGGTTAACAGTATTTGAGTTGTGAGAAAACCATTGCTCGACAGTTGATTTGATATTTTAACCTACTCATCATCTATGTTGTACTCAATTTTTTTCCAAATAAAGCAATTTATTTCATGCAAGTCATTTGTCATTCAATCTGACTTGAGGCAAGTCTTTAGGTTCTCCTTCAAGTGATTGCTGAGATGCAAAATCTGTAAAGGCGAAATAAATATATAATTTGTGGGGTTATAAGAATAAACTCACCGGCACAGAATATATCTCTGCAATGTCGTACGGATGATTCTTGTTGACAAACTCAATGATAGAGTTCGTGTCTTTAGTGCGAATTTTGGCCATCACCAAAGCTTCCGAGTCAACTTGGATGTTCGAGTTCTCGGCCTCACGGTAGGCGGTGACCATCGAGGGAATGATGTTAACAAAATTTGCCAAACGCTGCTCGATCAGTTGCCTAAATCGATTGGAAATAATGCAAGCACCAACAAACAATTCACTTACTTGGCAAGCTTTTTAGCTTCGGTGTCATTGGGAAATGTAATGTACAAGTTGGAAAACTCAAAGTCCGAATTGGCCATGTTTGATACCAAGTAAGAAAGCACAAGCACAAGCACGGTGTTTTTAATTTGAATTTATTTCGAATAGAACATAAATAAAACATTTAAACATAAAAAAGTGAATAACAGATTAATTTGGGCAATAGAGTAAAGTCGAGTTGTTATGAGTGATCATGGGAACAATGGACATCAAAGTTGTGCTTGAACTCTGGAAAAAGGCATACAGCCAGAATACTAGATAGAAGAGACCGAGGGACAGAAGACATAGACTTAGCAGAAGAGACAACTTCGGCCACCGAAGAGGTTTGAAAGTTACCGCAAGAAGTGCATACGATGTGGGAAGTGCAAACGAATTCTTTTTCATGCTTTGTATGCTAAAGTAGAACAAAACCATAGCCGGAAAAACAAAAACTAAAAAACAACCAAGCCATCCGACCACAAGAAGCATGTATTGCAGCAAAGTGGTGCAGTGTTCCACAAACAAAGCAAACAGTAATACCAGAAAGTTCCAAACCAAAAAAGGTGAGGTAAAAAGAAAGCTGTTGAGACAGAAGCCAACTCGATTCTGGCCTAGGTTATCTGGCTTAGTGCTTGACGTTAAGGTTTGGTGAGCCAGCAAACCTCGAAAAGCCAAAAGTAGATAAGTGAGCGTAGTCTTGAAAAGGAGAAAGACAGAAGCAGCAATGAGTAGATATCGCTGCCAAGATTGCTTATCTCGTGCACTCGACTGAGGCTCGAGGATGTGCAAGTAGTGCCGGAGAAAGTTGAAGTCCAATAAAAGAATGCCTTCAGACTGAGAGAAACGTGACCGATTGGTGAGATTTCGAGATGAGGATTGCTCTCGTGCAAAGTGGGAGTCTTCAGAGTCTGTCTCGTTAAAAGCGGAAATATAAACAAACACATTGACAATAATGTTCAACAGGCAAACGATAAAGGTGACAAACACATAGAGATTTCTAACAGAGCCAAATGAAAGCAATGGCTTGTTGAACAGGCCAGACAGAGAGGACAAGTGACTGGAGGATGGTTCATTGAGCAAAGGACTACTCATATCGGCACCAATGGTGTCATTCAACATCGTATGATCTAACTGTTCCCAATGACTCGCTTCCTGAAGTAGTCTCTGGTGAAGATCTTGTTGGGGACTAATGACAGGATAGATGCCAGAAGGTCGATCGCCGGTTCGTTGAACATCTGTCGTGACACTGCTTGTTCCGCCACTCAACACATCAGACGATGGCTGATTAGTGGACTGAACATTTCGAATGGAGTGAGTCTTATGAACATGAGGCTGTTTCTGACGGGAGGCGAACAACAAGGTGATAATCAGTTCGTTGAGGTGAAACGGCATGATCAACACTGGTACAGAAGAGATCAACAGAATCCAGTTCTTGTTGAGACAGGTCCAATCGAATGTTGTGTCTGAGTTGAGGCAGACTAAAGTGCGGTAATTTGAAGAGTACATTCGCTTAGCTTTGAGCAAATTAGTTTGACTAGACTGATTGCTGGACACGAAAATAAAAACCACCATGAAGGTGAGGTAGATCACAGAGAAAAATCCCACAAACGCAGTGATCTTCTTGAGGTACGACAAAGAAGAGCTGTGTTTGTTACGACCACGAAATGAGTTAATCCCAAAGATCAACAGCACCACTGAGGTGAGCCAAATGCTAACCACGATATCATGGCTAAAGAACCAAGAGTGCTGTTGACAGAACAACTGGGAAATGTGCTGGTAGGAAACTAAAGAAAGAAACATGTCCAAGTAATCGGACAAAATCAATACATAAATAGTCGAAATTCCAAACAAGTAGATTGTGAGAATGAGGGAAAGTAGACGGGCGAAGAATGCTCCCAATGTTTCGTACACAATTCGTTCATATGTGATAAAAAACCATGGGAAAGGTGTTTGGTTGGACATATGCACTCGGTACTTCACTGATAGTTGAAATCGTTTGCGCAGTGTGCTCACCACTTTACAGGCTGAGTAGAGCAAAATGAGACCACTGACAGTAGCGATCGACATTAACACCACTTGAACTAGTGAGGAAACTATCAAGTCGATTACAATGGAATTCGACTGATGACCTTTGTCGGTGATGTTATTTCTTTGCAGGAAGACCAGAAAAAAGTTCGAATATATTTGAGGCGAGATGAGCATGCCAAAATTGAATGACATCAAAGAGACCAATAAAATGAAATTTGCCACAAACCAACGAATGTGAAGACAACGATTGCGAGAAAAAATACCACACAGTTTTGAAGATGATTGATTTACCGAATTACGACGAGAATATTCGGACATAGTGAATGAAGTGTTGATCGATGAAGTTGAGAGGGAATCAAAGTTTGGGTTGTATGGTGCTTGTTGCTGGCCTAAAACTAACAGTTCAGGAGGAACTAGCTGTGAGGTTGACACGTGCACTTGTTGGCTGTTTGGTACTGAAAGTTGTGACTCAACAAACTTGCGAGTAAAATCTTCAAGTAGGGGAGTGTACTCAGAGCTGTAAACAGTTTTACATTAGTGAAAGTGAATTATTATTGCTGTAAATGCACAGACCTGGCAGGTGTTTTGTGATCTGTTTTGCGGTGAGATCGATATAAGGGGTCAATTGGGGCACTGGGAGGAATAGAGCCCGACTGGTGAGACCCTTCTCGACTTGAGTAGGGAGGAGGTGGCGAACTGTCAGACCGGTTAAAGGCCCAGACCGGATAGTTTGGGTCAAAATTATTAGAAACATAACTTGACTCGGCCCCGGATGGCAGCACTGTGTTTGAGTGCGAATTTGATTTGGGACGTTTCATGTTGGCGCTTGCGATTAATGTAAATTGGACTCAGAATAAGACGAACATGGTATGGGAAGAAGCAGCTTTGTCAGACATAACAATCCAACGATGCACGTGCACGGCTTCGAACCATTACACAAACCACAAATGGTTGGCAGATCGGGCGGCACAATATTGAATGGATACAATCGAACTTTGTGATGCACACGAGATAACTAAAGGGGAAAGGCACAGTGTTTAGTGTTTGATGTAGAGACTATTTGCAAGTGCCCGCCGGTGCTTCAATGGCCACCCACCACTAACGGAAAGAACCCAACTCGGACCTATTTATGTGTGTGATTAGTTTTGTTTGGAATTGACGCTTGAGGGCGATAAGTGATGAATCGAGGTCTCAGTGGAAAAGTACAATCCATAAACAATGTCACTTGCAGATCATTTCCTCGTGTTAGCCAATTTTGCCTTTTTGTGGCCGCTCTTGGGACAATAAACAAACACTCGAACGAGAGTATATATTCACACAAGCACAAATGGCCAATTAACGATGTGTGCTAGTGAGAGATTAGGTGACGAGTCCGACTGAGCCAAGATAGACTCATTTCATTGCAAGCTCAATCAAATATAGCTCGCTTGATTAGGTAAAAGTAAGTGAATCACACCATGCAACCAACCAAATCAAAAAGTGCTAGCCCTCAACTGGTGTCCAATTTGCATTATCGCACCAAACGGCCGGCCTCGTCTGCTGACGTATTGATGTCCGTCAGGGCAACGATGTCCACAGTGAGACCAAATCACAATTCAATCGATTCGATTCCTCAGTCTGCCTTTCTAACTTATTTGCTTTCTGATCGTTTTTCTTGTTTGTTGTCACTTGGTGATTCGTGTTATCGAGCAAAAAAACCCAGACTAAATCAACGGTACAAAGTTAGTGGAACATAACAAAGTACTGTTCTATCACAATCACGGCTGCCTGTGTTGGTACAAAAAAATGTTTAAAAAACATTATCACTGCGATTGTTGCCAATAGATGACTTTGAGATGAGCGATTCACAAGCAGACACGCTCACACAGTGCACTTTTTATCGTGTCACAGTTGCCGACTCTGTGGCTCCACATTAGAGTAATGCAATCCACAGAGAAATGCACATTACGATTATCGCACATTTCGACACTTGTCTTGATAACACTCGGGTGTCACCGACTAGTTGATAACACTAACCACAAGTATTGACATGTCCCTCTATTGTCACTAAGGTTCAACAAATTACAAAGGTAATACACAATTGGTATCACTGTTCTACTAATTGCGCCAACAGAGTACTGAGTCAGTCAGCTCTATTGACGCTCCAAATGCACATTGCTTTGTTATTAAACATAGACTGGATTGTCGCAACAGGTGCATATGTGTTTTAGCAGATATAGCGGACTATATTGACATAAAGCAAAATGCTAAGAATAAAAGTTAACTAAGTCGTAGTAGAACAATTTGTAAAATTTAATCTCAAATTGCTGAGTTAAGTTTTTTTAATTTTTAGTACCTATCCTGCGTTGAAGTGTCTAAATTGATAAATATCAATAAATGCATTAGAAATAAACATAAATATTCTTACTTTTATATCCATAAATTTACTCGTTAAAACCAATGGAGAAAACCCTGATAACTGTGAATCGAGTAAAAGTAAATAAGTGAAAGCCACAAGTGGTCAAAGTGATTTGATTGGTATACAAGTTATATTTCGACTTTATCTATGCCCAATACAGTTAAATATATGTTAAAATTCTCAATATTAGATTGATAAAAATGACACTTACAATATGTTGTAACTGGAAGATGTGTTGAATGATTGATGTTCAAGGTAGAAAACAACAAAATTATCACACAAAACAAAAGTTATCTTCTCTATCAAACTATATCGAGGAAAACACATTTGCTAAGATAGCGTAGATGACTTGAAGCAATCAATGACGTCTAGAGACGATCTAATTGGCATTTAGTAATTGCAATATGACTAGATGGGGTGAAATAAACAGTAAATTGAACACTAATGCTCTGTGCAAGCCAACATTGTGACCATGAATCACGAGGATTGTTTTGCTTTTTGAACAGCAGTCCTATCCGGAGAGGACGTATGTACAACTGTTTGCACAATACAAACCAAGCAGACGGTAACAGACGGTAATTGAATTGAACTAATTCAACTAATAACTTCACTTATTTCTTAAAGTTGAACTTGATTGAACATTTGTTTCTGTGTTTAGGTTTGTGGTAAAGGTTCAGCTCGGAAATGTTGTTGTTGGTGCATGGTGGCGCGGCAGCGGTTGCAACCAAGTTGCTGGAACAAAAGTTAAGTGATCTTCGTAAATCAGCAAAAGCTGGCTTTGTGGTTCTTTTGAAAAAGAATGCAAATAAAGATAATGTACATCTGGATTCTGTGCAACAAGCAGTGCAGTACATGGAAGACAGTCCTTACTTCAATGCCGGATACGGTTCCTCGCTGACCAGTACTGGACAAGTTGAAATGGATGCTATCATCGCGGATGGAAAGAGCATTAACTTTGGGGCAATATCAGCGGTTACTTCGTTTAAAAATCCAATTCTTGTTGCACGTTCCATTCTTGACAACTCAGAACATTGCCTATACACTGCCGATGGTGCTCATCAATTTGGCTTACAACAAGGCATCAACTTGATTGACCGCGACAGTTTAGTTCATCAATTTGCTAAGGTAACTTTATTTATCTTATTAAAACCGTTTTATTTATTTGTTTTTCTAGGATCGTTTGGATGAATTTAAAACTTTTCACAATGCAATCATGTGTGACCACGAACAAGTGAAGAATGAATCGAGTGATCACGACACTGTTGGTTCAGTCGCATTGGACCAGTTTGGTAATGTGGCTGCGGCCACTTCAACAGGAGGCATCACAGGAAAACAACCGGGTAGAGTTGGGGACACTCCTGTGATTGGGTCTGGAGCCTATGCTGACAACACGCTGGGTGCCGTTTCTACTACAGGTAAGTTATTTTATAAATTGAGTAATTGAATTGACCTTGTCGCTTGTCAAGGCCATGGAGAAGCCATCATGAGAGTATGTTTGGCTCGTGAAGTTCTTTATCGTTATAAAGAAAACTTGACCAGACAAAAACCAAATCCAAACTGGAATGCCATGCAGGACGCAGTTGACCAATCATTGCAGATGATGAAAGATAGAATTGATGGCTATGGTGGCGTGATCGCAGTTGGCCTAAAACATGATATTGGAATTGGTTTCACTACAGTAGCAATGCCTTGGGCATATATTAATTCAGAAGACATTGACCAAACTACCATCAACGAGTTGAATGAAGGCAATGATCCTCAAATCAAAATTCATTATGGCTATCATCCTGGGGAGCATCTCATCGCATTTGAATGAAATTGAGTCACTGCCGAACAGCAATCCATTCCTTTTAAGTCATGTAGAAAATAGATTTTAATATATTCCTCCTTTTTCTTTTTTAATATATTTTAAATTTTAATTTAATATATTTTATTCTACTTGAAATACTTGAATTGAATGACTGAATTAGGTTACAATCTCAAAACGATTGGACGTTTGCATGCGAATTCGGTATTGTACTTTCTCTGGAACATTCTCCTCGAATGAACTTTGCTTGTGCCCCTCATCGACACTATTTTCCACTTGGTCGTTATCGCTTAGTTGTGGCACATCTATGAAAGGTAAGTGCAGTCATTAGTGATAGATGATAGCGAATGAGTAATTAATTGATTAAACATTACGGTCGATGTAATAGGCCAACACAAGACTTGGAAGTGCCAACATAACATAGATCACTATTGCCACTATAATTTGAGTCCAGCTCGACTCCATTGGACTTGCTCGATGAAACGATGAACAAATGAAATATTGATTGGTCACACGTCAATTATGGATGACACCTGGATGCAGCTCGACGAGCATGAAATGCAAAACGATTAGATCTATTGGACGGATGCCGATCGAGTGCAGTCAGTCGATTAATTACGAGTCGATTAGTGTTGATAGGGCAGTTCTCGAATGGCTCACTGAGTAATTCAATTATGTTAGCCCAAACCTTTCATTACAACTCTATTAAGAATGACAACCAAGCTCATGCGAGTGATGAATTACTGATGATGCAAATTTGGAACGAAAACATACTGAAAGATGAAAGATGGCCATGTCATATGGTTGATGGGTTCCGTTCTTTATGTACTGGTCATTCAGTGCATGTAGTGAATATATTCGAACATGCTCAACATTGCTGACATGCATGGCTGGTCATTTCCCTGGTTGTCAGCATAAATTATGTCGCCTATTCAGTGACTATAAACCAACTTGATTATTATCAATCGTAATTAATTCATTAATTCAAAGCGAAACACACTTGAGCGAATGTTGTCATAAGTTCTCATGACTAAAAGTTTGCATTACAACTTGCACAGTAATGTCTCCAACCATGGGATAACGTGTTTTATGCGAGAAATGTTCCACTTTAAAGGCATCTGACCAGAAGAGTGTATTGAGCAAAGTAAATAGAACACATGATCTGTTTAATTAATTATTGCTGACATAGTGCTCGACTTGGTTGTGTTGCCTTCACGAACATCTGCCACCTGAGTGTTGCAGTGATGCATTGTCAGACTGGTCTCACATTGCTCGGGTATCTTTTCCTTTTTACGGGCGTTTCGGGAGGACGCACAGTGCGGCACACTTCGGTTCGTTCATTTGCAAAGTGCGCCCATTAATGACTGAATGGCTGAATAAACCCGAAATTGATCGTGCAGAATGGCACTGAACATAAATTGGCAACAGCCAGACCGATCTGTGATGGCGCGCGCGATGTGATTGCTGCCAGGCTGGGGAGATAAATGCAAACGGTATGCCCGCGACATGCTTCACTAAGTGGCAACACTCGGGTTCGCACTGCACCAATGTGCCCAAGCAATCTGTCGATTGCTCAATTGTGTCGGTAATTGCTCCAAATGGGCGTCACATTAGCGTCCAAAAATGGACTCGCTTTGAATCGAGTGCCTTCAACAGACCACTTTTTGCACTGCACTGTGAACAAATCGACTTGGGATTCACGGCAAATGGATAATATCGACTAGGTGGCATGTCACACTCGTCATCAGTTATGATCGTTCTCCATGGAAAACATGCTACAATTAAATGGGCCTGTCAAGTGGGCAATGATCGTCCCGAAAGGGTTCGAACTGCGCCGAGGACAATATCGTTCGATCTTATCAAAATGGCACAAACATTAGGCAGAACATGATAAATGGTGTGGAGAAGGAGATAACCCAAAAGAATATTTCCATTCAATAATTACATTGAATTGTGTTGTTATTTTGCAAAACAGTTCAAAACAAATCGTCACTTTGAATGGCACTGTACCAATGCTTTCAAGACTTGTCTTACGACTGAAGTAGAGACAGTTGTCCTATTATCTTCATTGTCAAAGTCAACAAAAACGAATCTTGTATGAGAAAGGTCAGTCAACAAAGTTTAGAGAATATTGAATTGGGAGAAAAAGAAATTAAAAAGATTAAATTGTCGTTTTGGAGAGAATGTGTTGACTGTGCGAGTGTGCTTGTTAGTGCCTGCTGTACCACTTGAGAATTGAATTTGACCAGAAAAGTGATTACGCCGCGATGACTTCATTCATCACCGATGATCGTTCATTAATATTGCATTGTGCACTCTGACAAATGTAATGCCTCCTAGTACAAAACAACAACACATTCGGTGACACGAGCGCAAATTGTGTTTTTCCAAAACTGCACCAATTTGGCAAAGTCGGCACCAGAATGAATGACTCCATTTCACTGAAACATATGACAACTCGCTCAATTAGATTTGGTTGCTGTTTCGCTTTAGACACTTGAATGCATCGCTTAGAATTCATCTCCGAGACAGGTACCTGTGTGCATTTACCCAATGAATGACTTGCACACCGTTCGCTTCTTGTTGAACAGATCATTGGAAATGATGAATGAATCGAAAAGTGAATTGATAGATTGGTACATATCAATTACAAAGCAATCAATCGACCGTATTAAAATTGCCTAATAGCTCATTAACGCGTTATGAATGTACTTGAAATTGAATTCAATTGAATAGCACTTTCAATTGGCATAACATCACCTGTAATTATCACTAGACTGGTTTGGCAAATAATTCGAAAGATCAAACAGTAAACTGCATGTGGCTGTCAAGTCAAGTGCAACTAGAACCTTGTGATTTAGTGGCGAACAATTTGCGGTGCATTACAACATTCTTATTGTAAGCCATCGAGTATGTGACATATCACTTGCCCCAAAGTGTCAATGCCATTTGATCATATTCTCGTTGTCTTTGTATCTTTATGTAAATGGACATAAACTTGACACTGGTGCCACAATCGGACACATCAATGCAGGACTGTGAGAACTGAGTGCATTTCGAGTATCAATAGATCAGTTGCAATTGTGACAGTCCACAAGACTTTAATTGGTTAGTTATGAAATGTATAGATTGGTGTGCACTTGTGTGCCGTTGGTTTGTCAAAGACAAATCGACCTATACTTTTGAGGTATATGCCTTACACTGCACAACAAACCAAACCAACTTTCGACACGTTCTCTTCGTGTGTAGCCAAATCGATCTCACCAAACAAGTGTCATTAAACATATATTTACTTTGCATGGCTGTGAAAAGGTTTCACTGTGGAGTTGAAGTGCACTACTATTTTATGATTAATACATTCTCACTCATGACTGATCACTGATCACCATTAATGTGATCTATTATTATTTTTGTTCTCTTTCAAATGGTGATTTGATAAATGCCGGATTCAAGTATTCAATGCTAATTATGAAATTATACTAACAAAATAAATGTAGACTTGTAAATGGAGACTTCATTAGGACAATTAAATTAATTTGACCAAAGAATTACATTAAGTGAAATTGTATTTGCTGAATAGACTTAATCGAATTACTATTTGAACAAAATTCGAAATAAATAAAAATAACTGACATTATGAGACTGACATTTGAGGTTCTACATTTCAATCAATGTATCAAAGGTAAATTTTTCATAAATTATAAAATAAATCTTTAAATCTATCAAATCACATGATCACAAGTCAATGACACTCAAATGAACTTTAGTTGAGTAACCGTGAGACATTGAAAATATATGTTTTTTCCTTATGACCGTGGCATTATCAATCGGCCTCGTTATGATCATCAAGCATTGAACGATGCGCCACCATTCTTTGGATAATAATTGATTGCCGTTTCTGCTTAAACTAAATGACCAGTGGCTATTGACCAGCCGTAACAATCGTTTGACATGTTTATGACTGAATTTGCCGTGTACTCAAAGTTGAATTGCTCAATTGCATGCATGTCCATATATTGATACGTTGAAATGTCCAATTTGACCTGACGCGGCAGCGCGTTCCGTGAGTTTCATTTGAGTGCATAGCACATTTGCAAAAGTATTCCCGTAATCAATACTATGCAGACAAGTGAAATTGCTCATAATTAGCTCTATTTCGCATCACGGGGCATGACTGATGTTCCATTAGTGGCCATCGAGCCGAGTGCCACTGGCTGGTTATTTGTTTGTGCTCGTGCCTGACAATAAATAGATCAAAGTGAGATGATTAGTCTTCTGTGTGGTGATTAAAGTGTTCTAAGCTAGCACTCAATTAGGCGATAAGGCGCAATGGTCCAATGGTAGTGAGTCACTGGAACGTGTCACCTCTCCAGTGCTAGCATCTGTTGGTCTAGCTGTAACAAAGAAGGGAGAGAGCGAATTACCGTTCACTTTCATATGGAAATAGACATAGCATGGTAATAGCTAATATAATTGTGTGGTGTAATGACGGTCGGGAACAAGTCCGCAGTGACGAACGAGACTCATCGAGTGTTACAAAGACATCGACCATTTGAGTTTGTGATCGAGACAGTGCCGCATTGAGCTGTGTGCATTTCTCTTCTCAGACTTCGAGCTCTCAATAGTGCACTCTCAGCTGTTTAAAATCGATCCACCAAGTGATCGTGTCTGTTTTGTCGTTTGGTCATTCGCGTGCACACTTCACACGCGCAACGAGCAGCGAACAATGATTTTGCCTTAGAAGTGGATCGATTCATCCGAATTACCCTCGACTATTCGAATTTGTCTGTGCCCACTCTCCTTAATGGACATTCTGTACCACTACACGTACTATTTGTACGGCTATTGGAATGAAATTCAAGACGACCGAACCAAATCGTACCCACTGGTGGGAGTGCACCCAATCACCATGAGTGTGATTATGTACGCCTACTACTTGGCTGTGACCAAGATCGGCCCAGCACTGCTCAAAGACAGTGCTCCTTTCCAATTGCGACGGACCATGTTTGTGTACAACGTGGTTATGGTATTCGTCAACGGATTCTACCTGTTCGAGTCTATTCGCCGCAGCGACAACTTTAGAGTTCTTCTTCAATTCGACTATCCAGACCGAAGCGATACCGCGCCGGAAACATTAGCGGTAAGTGATACGAGTGATACTGAATTATTGTTCCCCTGACCTCATCTTGACATGAATATTATTACAGTTTGACAGCTCGGTGACCTTTACTGGTCAATTGAGCATATGATAGAACTGTTTCTTAATTACTGGTCACAGACAATCCTATCGGTACTAGTGAATTTAATTATGACCGGGTCAGATAGATCAGTATGCTTTTGTTGTTAAGCGTGTCTCAATCAATCACACTAATGCATTATTAATTAGTTACTTGACCGGTAATGCTGCAACGGATCAGTTCAACCACTGAGCGATCATACATGCGCGATCATACTTTGCGTCAATCTGGGACAATCCTCAATGCTCAATGCTTCAAAATGAACGAATGGAAATTAGTGTCAATGTGAGGCCTCTGAGAGTCTCAGTGTATGATTAGTAATCGAGCAACGAGTTGTGCCTAAGTGAAAAGTGAACTCGTGTACAGGTGCGCCAGTGTAGTTGAGGTCTTAGAGGTCAGCTCAGTGACACGACACAGCGATGCGACACTCGAGTTTGTTTGTTTATTGGCATGCACGACCATTTACTACTTTCCACTTCTTCGATCGTTGTCGTTGATGATCGTGTTTGTTAAGGAACTTGTTGCTCGCACTGTTTGTCGGACTCAGTTTGGGTCAGCACATTCTTCATGGCACTCTATCGTTGCACAAATCAATGTTCACACAAACTGCCGTTTGTTCTTTATCGATCCATCGATATGATCAATGGTGTGATGTCATGTCGTTGCGCAGGACAGTTCGTTGTGTTAATCGTTGATTACGTCACATTGACATTCTTATGTTGTGTGCTTGACAGAAAATCCATCTCGGTTGGTGGTACTGGATGTCCAAATTTGCCGACTGGTTCGACACCTTCTTTTACGTTTTGCGCAAGAAAGAATCTCATGTAAATTTTTTGCATCTTTACCACCACATCTCGGTGCCCACCTTTGGGTACCTGATCATGAAGATCAATCCAGTTCTGCCCAGTGCACACTTGTTCATAATGATCAATACATTTGTGCACTGTTGCATGTATTCATACTACGCACTAGCGGCAATGGGGCCAAGAGTACAACGTTGGCTATGGTGGAAGCGGTACATCACCATTATGCAGTTGAGCCAATTTGCCATAGGCATCTTCTATGGCATTTTGGTGTATTGCTTCCAAACGGGCTATCCTCCCGTGTGGCTCTATTTCGGCTTCACTCAACCCCCTTTCTTCTTCTGGATGTTCTACAAATTCTATCAGCAAACCTACCCAAAGAAGTCAACCACCAACCTCGCCAGCTCACAGTCCAACCAAGCCATACCAATCAAAAGTCAATAGGCTAACCAATTGTTTTCGATTGTTCTCTCGATCTTAGATCTAATAAAGCATTTGTTAACATTTTTGTACATTTTCAATCAAAGAAGAAATTATGGTACATTGATGTTGGATGTTCGATTGTGAGGGAATTTGTTGAGAAACAATCGCAAGCGCTCAATTCACTCTATGTCATCGGGATCGTACTAATAAACAATCTTTCAATTACAAGAGGCTTAAACACAATTAGCCTCAGTGGCTAGTTAAATATATTCTAAATAGACATAAAACAAACTTTACTACAAAATAAATATAATGAACATGTTCAACACGGTTGCAACACTGGTGCAAAGTGACCAAAAAGGGTCACTGCTAAAATCGTTCGAAATGAGGCAAAAGTACTGAATGAGATGAACTAGTGACCACTGGTAGGTGGTGGTATGATTGTCTCGGAAGGGTTAAGTAAGTCATGAAGAAATGAAGCAGCTATATGCACAACTTTATACAAAGATGAAGTCAGGTTCGTTCTTGAGCAGGGCAGTTCCATTCTTATTGCCGGCACAGTAGCTGGCAGCTGTTCGGTCGTCAAGTCGAGTCCATCTGCCGTGACATCCTGTATTGCCCAATGCAGTCCACCGAGTGCTCTTGCCCATAGAGCCGTGTCCGTAGCATCGATAACCGAGATGTCGTCGCATGGCTGCCTCCTGACACTGCACACACACTTTGGAGCCTTCCTGCAACTTGTTCCACACTTCAGCTCCCAAAGACTCGCATGACTTTTTGTTCTTAGTCACCTCGAACAAAACCGTGTACCTGACAAGATGGTCTGTTACTGTATAGCCGTACAATGTCGAACCAGACACTTACTCGTTCACATTCTCTTTCAATGGATCCTTTGGGTAGTTGAGACGGAGGTTGCGCCGAATGTCTTGCTCCTCGTCAATGTTTCGGGTTGCGGAGAAGCTCGACTGAAGAACGATGGCCGTTTCTACAAGAATCGATCGTTGTGCAAATCAAGTTTAGAGTAAGTTGAAAGTAAGTTTAGACTTTACTATAAACCCAATAGCTTACCTCGGAGCATTTTGTCATCATCTTGCACTTCGCACCGTTGACCATGGCAAGCTCGTTTCTGGTGAAGGTCGGGACACTCTTTGCCTCCGTTCTGAGGTGGTGACAAAACAGTGCGTGACCTTGACATGGAGCCAACCCCACAGGAGACATCGCAATCAGACCATTGTTCCCACTCGCTCACTCGACAGTCGATCACTGGATCACCATCAGATTCGATTAGTAAACGGAATCATCTCACTCAGTGGGACAAAATACCTCCACAAGTATCCTTGTAGTCGGGACAGCAGTCACCCAGTGTGATGCAAGCACTGTCGCAGTAGCACTCCTTGGCCGAATTGTCTGCAGCTGCAATGAGATTGCCCAAAATGGAGACCGAACCACCAGGTCGAGTGATGGGAATGGCACAGGACGGCACACGACCCGAACAACACAGACCACGTTCTCTGCACGAACCACCGGTGTAGATTGAGTTCGGGTCAATGTTGACCGGTGTGCCACGGAAGGGGGTGGCATCGCCCAGTCGGGCCATCACGACCATGACTAGCAAGGTGGCCAAAAGGCCTGAATACAAAGGTGCCATCGAGGTGTGCAGATAAGACGAAGAAGGTGAGGCGAGGTGAGTGCAGTTGAACTGCAGAGATTCAAGTGCGGCGAACTGTGCTCCAACCGAGTTGACATTCGTCACTGGCCTGACTCTGACTGACTTTGGTTGCGTTCACTGGTTTGGTGCGATGTATTGCTTTGCTTATATATGGACAGTCAGGCAGCCTCAAAGCGTCGCCTTAACCAAGCATCACTAGTTCATTTGGGCGCACTCACATGCTACCACTTTAGCTCATGATGCGTCTTGCATCAAGCATCCAGCACCAAGCATCGACTTCTGCATCGAGATTATCGCTCTATGCCCGCCGAGTTGAAGAAACTTTCACTTGTATTTTTGGCAATCGAAGTGAGGCGAACAAGATAAAGCCAACAGGGGGACACGTTCAACGCGATAACACGATTATGTGAACAAAGATGGAAAGCAAAGGAGAGTGTAAAGGTCACACTGGTTGGGAGTTGCACTCGGTGGGAGTGGGTCTACTGCTGGTGGTGGTGGTATGCCTGCGGTACGTCCCTTTTTGCCTCCATCACCATTGGCCAAACCGATTCTGTGTGTATGACACACACCGAACAAGACAGAATGAGATCATTCTATAATTAGCACAGAATCGGTCCAGTCCGAGCACTTGAGCCATTGTTTGACCTCGACTTTGAAGTGACCTTGTCTGCCTGTCAGTGTCAAGTAAGAGGCTACTGCGTGTTTATTTTAGCATCACTCACTCATTCACTCCTTTGGTTAATCCTTCGCTTGATTGGCTCTCTGATATGGCACAATCGAACAGCAACAAAACAAATTAGGAAGTGATACACTCACACATAGCACCGCGTTTGGCCCCCATTCGGACGTGCTCATCCACTGTAGATCGAGAACATAATGTAAACACAGGAACTCAGTGGAAATTGTCTGTTTGTGTTGGACATTAACCGGTTGCAAAGGTCGAACGCAGAATCCGTCCACAGTGACCTCCAATCGAAAGTGCATTGCTTCACTGTTGAACGAGTTGTATTGAGTAAATGCAGTAAAATGAGTACATAAATAAACGCAAAATTGCACCTGTTGAACACTGTTTGGGCTTGCTAGTCCATCATGAACTGGTGCGACAAACTGTGGTTATCACTGCCACTGGCGCTTCCTAGTCCCAGGTCGATGAGCGAACTATTGCCAATGCTGCCATCAAGACTACTACGAGCCTTCATCAACACGTCCATTGACTCGGGTTCGAACATTTCCGCCTTTCGTCGTTCGTGCACACGCAACCGCAAAGGACTTTTAGGTCGATAAACCATCTCCATCATTGCAGAAATCTTGTCGCGGTGGTCAAGTGATTCGAAACGAAAGTTTCGAAGTAAGTAAGCGAGTACAACTTTGAGCTCGGACATGGCGAAACGTTGACCAATGCAATTGCGGGGGCCAGCTGAGAATGGCACAAATGCAAATGGATGACGGCCAACCGAATTTTCGGGTAAGAAACGGTCAGGGTCAAATGTTTCCGGTTTAGGAAATATGTCTGGATCGCGGTGAAGCATGAAGATGTACACAAAGAGAATGGTTCCTTTTGGTACCGGGTATCCATTAATATCCATGTCTTCGTGCAGACGGCGACCGATAAAGGGGACCGAGGGACAAAGCCGAAGACCTTCTTTCACACAACACTCAAGATATTTGAGTGATTTGATCTTATCAATAGTGAGGGTAACCTTATCGTCCCCGTCATCGTCATTGTCGTCTAGATTGGCCGAGTCTTCCTCGAACAAGGCGTCCACTTCAGCTGCGGCTCGTGCCTGGATCTCAGGATGGTGTCCCAGCAGATAAAGTATCCAAGATAAGGCCATTGCGGTGGTGTCGTGTCCTGCTCGACAAACAACGTTACTTGCCAATGTAAACACAGTTGAGCAATCACTCACACTGACCAAATGTGCCATAATGGGAAATTTGGAAAGGCAAACCCATAAACAAACACCCGAGGTGCACTCACCTTCGAACATGAACGTGTCCACTTCTTCTCGAATGTCTTCCTCTGTCATCTCGCCTGACTTGATATGGTGGTCGAGCAGCAAATCGAGAAAGGCCTTTCGTCTGTCCTTCTCATTCTCCTCCAATTCAGTGTATCCGTTTGCAGTTCGTTTGTAGCGAATTGTGTGTGACTGGTTCAATATTTCTGCTTTCCGGTTTCGAATCACCTTGCGGGTAAATTCATGCAAAAGAACCAAGTTGTCCGAGAAGCGTTGACCAGGCTCCGACCTGTAGTACACTTGATCGGCCCAGTAGTGAGGCTGTGTTAGTCGTTCAAGGAAACATTCGCCCACTCTGCCACAAGGAGAAGATCAAATTGGTTAGATAACACTCAGTTAATTTGTTCAATTGACCATTGGCCAACATTGTGCACACAATGATAGACTTTAATGGTCAATTGGATAAGTGACAGAGTGGACAGATCTAACTGAACTTGGCAATTGATTCAGTTCAAGTTCGCATTGACAGCCAAAAACCACCTTGTCAGAGTTTTTGGCTCGTGTCAAGCCAATTAATGGATGTCATCAGTGGGCAACTGTAATTAACCAAGCAAATACACCAAGCGAGTAACAAATTAAACCAGACAAGAGATAAAACTCACAACTCTCGTTGCGATCAGCTCGAATAGTAGAGCCCAACAGGATTATGTCTGGTCAGTGGAGCGGCACTAGAAGAGCCTGCCTATCTTTCTATCTGTGCACCAGTCGGAACTGCTGTCATGACTTGACAAGGCAATCACACTGGCGCAAGTGCCCACACGGCAATTGGATTGGACATGGCGCAAGGACACCACCGAAGTGTCACTCTACCCGACACAATGCTTTGCAAACTGGTGCCCCATTAAAACACTATCGAGCTGGAGATCTAGTCGAATTAACGCCAGTAATGTCATTACTATTTGCTATTCACTGTTAGCTCGTTATCAAACTCGGCCCGCACTAAATCATTTAACCAGACTCATTCACAGTTCTACCGGGTGGTTTAACGTTGAGGTAATTCACTTTTTCCCTACTTGATGGCAGTGGTATCGATCATAGAATGCACGTAAAATAGTTCATCGATTGAATCCATTCATGTATTGTATGCACACTTACTCTGTCACTGATTTGCAGTATTTGCTGTTGGTCGTCTTTTGAGCACCAATTGAAACGCCCATGATGGTCTCTGTGGTATGAGAAATAATGCAATGAGCATGCTGAAGCCACAAGTATTTCGACTCACCGCAAATGATGTCCAGAGTGCATGCCGTAATGACAGGCACAATGTCCACCACAGTGCAGTTGGAACATTTCCGTCTGGCCACCTCTCGTAGTCGTTCAATGAGAACGCGAGCTTGTTCGTTGAAGACTGGCACAAAGTCGTGGAGGATTTTAAAGTGAAAGGCCGGCACGAGAAGCTTTCGTCGAGTTCGCCATTTAGGACCTTCTGAAGTGAGCAGACCTGTGCCCAACCAAGGGTGAAGGAATTTGTATTGGTTCGACTTTTGCAGCAGAAAGTTGTTGGCCAGCACTTTTTCCACTGTCTCGGGATGCCAGAGGAAAACCAATGGTTCCCAGGAGAGCCAGAGTCGGAATAGCTTTTGCTTGCGATACACGGTAGTGTAGCCTGACACCGAGTCCATCATATCTGTGCATACAAAATGGGCTACGTTAGTAATGGAACAGTCGGTGCGCAGGGCGCATCGTCCACTTACTCATAATCAGGTTTTTGTGGTCGGATGAGCTAATGAGCGATTTGAGAACGTCGGCAGGAACATTACCCAGAATGACACTGGTGCACCTCGGGCCTGGCAGGTCGTCCACTTGACGGATTCGCTTGCGAAATGTATTGACCATCGGCCATATGTGGTACAGGAGCACTAGCAACACAAGCCCGGGCACGGCCAGCAACAAGGAAGCCGACAGTGAGGGGATGAGACTGTACAACAGTCGACCGACCGTCTCCACAATCATTGTTGTTATATTAATTTGGACACAAACTCAATTATCGATCGAAGGACACTTCCGCCTGACGGACAGACAACCGAGTCCACCGAACTGAACCGAGAATGGCAGTTGAGTTAACCAATCAGAGTTAATGCAGAGGAATTGTCGCACCAATCCAATGAAAGCATAAATATACTGAAACTGGCTCTGTTAGCATAACAAAGTGGACCAAATAACTTTTTTAATCTTTTTATGAAATAAAATGAGATAATAGCACCACTGACGAGTGGACCGACTGAAGATGCAATCGGCGACGGAACAAACAAAACGACCAGAAGTGACAGTTGGCAGAGTTACTAGCACACACACACGCACAGTGTCGCACACACTAGCCAACCGATGAATGCACTGGACAGCCACTTTGCCTGGCTAACCAATCGAACGGGCCAAAGTTGAATTGGAACAAAAAAAGTTTCGAGTTTCTTCTCCAGGAATTGCGCTGGAAATTGGCTTATTGGATTTGGCTGCTCGAGAAGTGGTCAAATTGAATTTGGATGTTACTCGCACAGACCACTGCTCAGTGCTGGGCAAATGGCAAAACAGGCCCACGAGAGGACTTTTGTGTGGTGACAGGCAATTGCATTTCAATCCCGAGTGGATCAACACTTAACCGGACACAGGCAGGTCGCCACCAAATTAAACTGCTAAACAATCGAGCTGCAAATGTTCTGTCCAGCTGAGTGGTACATTTGGTTTTAATCTGACAGGCCAACTGGACCAGTGACTACGATCGCCGCCATTGCATAAGGTCGATCTGTCTGAATGGTCATTGCAGTAGGACTATTAGCAGTAATGGCACAGAAATAGCCTCTGTCTGTATGTGGCGACATGTTGAAAGACACGTTGTGGCCAGCATCGTGCAAAGTGGACACAAGAGAAAACGGAAGCGTCTAAGGTAAAGTGCAGGTAGGTCCCGCACCAAGTGTTACTGTTGTATGGGTTTAATTAAATTTATACGCACGGAGTGCGTTCTAGCAAGAAGTAATTAGAGTACAAGAGAAAGTGTATCAGTTGTTGGATGTGGCCGGCAAGTGCACTCAATCTCCGAACAGCCCATTCCATCGACCTTCCCATCGAGGGTCATTTGAGCCATCACGCCTGACTGACGAACAAGTGGACACATTCTTAGTGGACACTTGCACCTAAGGAATGCTTCCGCTCTGGCTGCTGATCGACTCTCCGCCCCCATTCAGCTGGACACAAAGGTTCCCAGTGAATTCGTTCACAAATGGTTCGATTGAGAGAAAAGCAATTCTCGATTTATGCTCTAGTGATGCTGGTGGCAGTTCCAATTGCACTGCTGATAAGGCACAACCAGCCGATCTAACTGGAGCAAAGAAGTCTCAGCTGTTGGCAACGGTCCAGTGATTTTCAAGTTGCAAACGTGCCACTACAATAAGGACAGTAATTACTGCTCGATGATAATGACAGATCGCCAGCCGAGTGCAACACTGGCCGATCTAACTTGATCTATGGATTGAAAGGGATAATAACGCCCGACAGGAAGATTACAGCCTGACAACGACACACCAATTATGGGTTCACTCAACGCACTGCTCCGCTAATAAATCGACTCTATTGCGGCACTCCAATTGCCCAAAATACAGCTTCAATTGGTTCGGTGTAATGTAAATAGTAAGCCACAATGGGTACTTGCACAAGTGGACAGATCGATTGCATTCAATAAATCTACGAAAAGCCATCTGAAATGTTGCCATCCAAGTCGGAACTTTCTAGGGAAAAAACGTGACGATAAGACACACAAAATGGAGCACAGTATCGAACCAGTTCACGCACAACACTTTATTTCCATTGATGCTTACCACGTGACGCGATGACACTTTCAGTTTTATGGGTCGATATAGACGTGCAAGCACTGATTAAGTGCTGTCCATTTGGCAGTTATTGCAGACCCTGATACATATAAGTACACTTCTCGATGATGAGATTAATTTTTAATTTGTTTTCTATAAGTTGACATGCCTCATTGGATGCAATGAGCACCACTAACTATCTGCAATGAATCGAAACAATGTGTGTACACGTGTGGTGTGTCGATTGGTGCCAGTTGTAGCGACAATTCCACAATGCAGGTGATCAAGCCCATGGAGCTTTCCACTAAATCCGAGCCCTAAGGCATTTAATAGACTGCAGACGTGACTGTTTGCTTGTTCTGTGAATTATTCATTCACTGGTGAAGTGGTGCACAAGTAGTCGTCTGTTGGGTCCAGCAAGTAAGATTGATGTTTGCTCAATGTTGCTAATATGAAAGTTTCTTTTGCATGCTTACTTGAGAAACACAAACATGACACTTGGCACCAGGCCGACACATCGCTTAGTGTCGCGGAATAAAGCGAATGTTAATTGGCTCCTTGGGTCGTATTACCAGCTCTGGATGCATGAGAATGTTATCGAGGTGTTTGGTGGACTGCAATGAGTAGTGGCGCAACACGGTAGCCAGTAGCACTTTCTCTTCTTGCAGAGCAAACTTTTGTCCAATGCAATTACGAGGACCAGCAGAGAATGGCACATAGGCAAATGGATTCTTTACGTATGCTTCCGAGCCCTCGATGAATCGATCTGGAATAAAAGAATGAGGCTTGGTGAACAGTTTCTGGTCACGGTGGATCATATGAATGAACAAAAACAAGGTGGATCCCTTTGGAATGATGTAATTCTCGTATTGGATGTCGTGGGCTGCCACTCGACCGATGAAGGGCACAGAGGGGAAAAGGCGCAATGACTCTTTAATACACGCTTCCAAGAATTTCAATTGCCTCAACTGGTTGGCATTTAATTGTTTGCTTTCTTCGACTTGGTCTCGCTCCCAGAGATCGTCAATCTCTTGGTGGACTCTTTCTTGGATCTCGGGATGGTGACCCAGCAAAAACAATGTCCAAATCATAGACATTGCAGTAGTGTCATGACCTTCGAACATGAAAGTGTCTACTTCTTCACGCATATCCAACTCACTCAAAGTTGAGGGATCTTTCAAGTGCTGCTCAATGAGCATATCGAGGAAGGCGAGGCGTCTACGTGACGAGGTAAAAGTGTCCACTTTTTGCTCACTTAATGCATTCAAAGTTTTTTGCTCTAATGTTTCCTTCTTTCGGTCTTTGATCACCTGTTTGAGCACGGTAAGTGGTCAGCATTAACCATGCAGCACAAATCGACATTACCTTCATTGTGAATTGGTGCAGAATGTCCAAATCCACTTTGTCTTCGCGACCATCTGCAGACAAATTATAGTAGATGAATCTGTTCCACAGCCAAGGTCGTAGAATCCGCTTGATCACTTTGCTGCCAACTCTGTAGAGCAAGGCTCAAGTTTGCTGTCACATGCACCTGGACAAACCTGTGAATTGCTAGTACATAGTCGCTGTTCGGGTTGCTTTGTGCTCCCATCCTGACGCCCATTGCCGTTTCTAAGAGTTTAATGAAGAATTAGTCACGAGACACTTGGAATGATGATGAGCACTTGCCACAAATAATGTCCAACGCTGCATTTGTTATAAAAGGTACCACATCTAAAACAGCCGACTTCTCATTTGATTGGACCACTTGTTCTTGGATTTTGTCTACTAAGACGTTTGATTGTTCGTTCATGGCTGGCAGAAAAGCCTCCAAAATATTGAAATGAAATGCAGGCGTAAGCATTTTCCGTCGTTGGAACCATTTCTTTCCTGAACTGCAAGATTACAATGTCAGTATGAGACAGTGGAATTGTTACTGCATTATTAAACCTTGTGAGAAGCCCAGAGCCTAGCCAGGGCATCAAAAATCCATATTCTACCGACTTCTGAATGTGCACATTGCTCGAGAAGATTTTCTACAGAATGTTCGATTAGTAGAAACTCAATGATTTGTGACTTTGTGGTCACATACCTCGGCAGAGTCGGCCTTGAAGAATACGATCAGTGGTGTGCTCGACAACCAAAACCGAATCAACGAGTGAGTCGGCTCATATATCTTTGCCAGACCACAAACTGCATCGAAAAAACCTGCAAACAAGTTTCTAAAATCGTATTGATCCGGAAGTCAGACCAACGACTTACTCGTGATAAGATCTGCTTTTTCGTTCGACTTGAACATGTACAAGTGGCCTAAAGGATTGATGCTACTCTCGGGGCCGGGAATTTTGTCCACTAGTTGAGTCAATTTTGAATTTAGAATAAGTTTTTGTACCACCTGGAAGAGGATGAAGACAATTGCTCCATAGAGCAACAGTGGCCGCACCACCGACCAGTCGAGCAGTTGTTGCACCAAAACCGACATGATTATCTATGAGGTCTATTAGGTTCTGAGCAATCTGAACAAAAGTGCATTAGTGACAGGAAGGAAAATTATCAATTGAGGTGTGTCACATGAAGCCAAAAGTGAAACGTTCGTCTGTTTCTAGGTTTGTGTGTCTCGTGTGTCTCATTGACCTAAATCGGCTATTATCAGTCGATAGCAATGGTGGGTGCAAGCACAATCATTCAGTCGCCTTGTGCGGTGCACAGTCACTCGCACACATCCATCGTTGCCTGTTCGATGGTCTCTCGTCTGTATGCGAAGCAAAGTAAACTCATCGGAGTGAACAATTTGGAGCAGTGTCCAATGGCAATTAAGCGCACATAAATCACAATCGAGTGACCCACCGTGCAGTGGGCCAAGAAGCTTTGCAATGGCACAAATCCGGCCAAATCCTGGCCCAGCACCGAGCTATCTATTGCCGAGTGGTCTAATTAAATCTGGCAGAATTATCTTGAGCTGCCACATTAACTTTCCTTTGTGATGGCTGAATGGAGAGACAAGCGCGGCCAATAGATAGAATGTGCCCTCCACTGGACGAACAATGCACGCACGGTGGTACTTTAAATAAAAGCCATTTAATTTAATAATAAGCAGACCAAGAATGTCAATGTTGGTTCATAATTACACTGAGCAAGTAAATAAATATAAAGCACTGCCACCGCTAAGTGCCAGGAATTCATTTGGCTTCAGCATTTGTGCTCAAACCAGTGATGCATCGAACAGTGAGTTGGACTGCAAAGTCTATTCAATGGACAAATAGACCTCTAATGGCATTTCTACCCGAAATGAGATCGATTCACAGAAGTAATCTATAGCATTGGTGGCAATTGAAAACTTTTAATTGGCTAATGGACACAAGTTGAGCGAGAGATCAGTGCACACAAGCTCACGTTAACCACAAACAGTCGATTACTAATGACAATTATACACAATCAAACGATTGGCTCATTCCGCACAGTAATTAGATTAACAGATGCGCTCAACTAACTTGATTAGTGGTGAATTCCGTGGAGACACTTGACGATTCTGAGAACAGGAGACGATGTCACTGGATGATCAGGAGAAAAGTGGTCAACTTGAAGTATAGCAAGCAATTGTGACTCTGCTGCTGGTTGCATGCAGAATTTATGGAGCTAACGCATTGCAATGGCTAACTTTGACCAGGCACGCATTGATCGATTCGTATGCTCGAGCACATGCCGCCAGATTGCGAGATGACAGATTTCGAAAGGTTTTGTGTGCAAACCAAGCAGATTATTGCCTGCCGGTACAGGATAACACGAGGCTTCAGTTAAGTTAAGTGCTCTCTTAGAACATCAGAACTGGTTTTACACCAATACACAATTACAACACTGCACGGGACTACGAGTGAAAGCAGCTTGAGTATAGTCAAATGTTCGGGTTTAGTTCGGTACGGCAGTAAGGCACTCGAACTGGCACATATGACTACATAATCAGATCGCAATGGACGACTGGACTGTGTTGCATCCATTCGCAAATCACACAATACACCAACGAGCTACTCACGAGACCACTCAATACTGATTGGGCAAAGTATCAGCAGTTGAATGTTTTTCTGAATATGCCATTGAAGGTCAATGTTGCCTGTAAGTGTTAATGAACAAGTAATAATTAATTTCCCCACTCAAGTGCCAGGCTGAGTGAATGATTCCAGTTTGATTGCTGCCTCACAGCGGTCAACACCGAATTTCGAAGCGCTCATAAGCACAACCCAGAAAGTACCAATCATGTTTCATCGTAAGACAAATATTTCCTATTTATCACTCGAATGACTTCCAATTGCCATTCAAGTTACACAATCTTTCTACTGGTTTGACACTGCGATTACATTCTCTAACCGATAGAGCCATGTGATAGTAGAGTCATCCTGTGACACAGACAAAGCGTATCAACATGTACATTTGATAATTGGCACACAATGCAAATTAAGCTGTTAGGTAATGTCACCAAACTATACAAACAGGGAATTAATGTTGCTAAATTGAGAGATAAGGAAACGGATATAGACAAAAGTGACTATTGGTCAGTTTCGTAATTATAATCCTACACGCGTGTGTGGAAAATTTGTGAGTGAGAGAAATACCTGTCGAACTAAATAACTCTCCCCTCACGTGTCATTGAATGTGAAGACAACCTTGTCTGTAGTGCAAAGCCTTGAAATGGAAAGTGAACAAGTGGAGAGAAGTAAACAAACTAACAAATTCAACTTGTAGACAAGTGATAAGTCAACAGCCACAAGTACAACGACTTGACTGGCGGGTCTGACTGCTCAAAGTCAATTTGTGCGTCAAATGGAAATGAACAATCACAATGTCGCACATGTGCAATTGGCTTACCTTCACTGCCTTTGAGGTGCCATTCGAATGTTCCAAGAGAGGAGTCATAACTTCGGCCAAGTGCCTTTTCGTATGGTATCATAATTAATTGACAAGCCCTCGACATGCGCCAGTTAATTAATTTCTTCTTCATTGCGTCTTGATTTGTTGGCCAGAGAGAGGCCAAACGGGGTGCATTAGTAAAAAGCGCACAAATGAATATTAAATAAATGAGAAATATGACCGAGAACGAGAATAAGACCGACAATGAGGGTGACTGCTTTGTTCGTTGTCCACCAATGGAGGAGTGAGCAAATTAATTTGGATTAAGACAATGAACATCGAAAGAATGTGCTCAGTCAGGAATGCGAAACAGAGAGAGACAAACCAGACCGCTCTGACACTAATGACGAACTCTCAGCTCAGTCTCTTTGGCACTTACATGTGATTAAAGGCCGTCTGGGCCAGTTACGCAAATTAGTGCGGTACTGAGAGTGACTCACAAGTGCCTATTGCTACGTACTACATTCATTACATAACACTCGGAACAACACTCGCCTCGAACCGAACCAAAATGTTTGGCCACTGCAATGGGCAATGTTGTGTGGCAGCATTTGCGCCGATTAAATTACCTGGAAGAAATTGCTCTCCGATGAGGAAGGCAAATTAAAAAATAGAAACTTAACTTAACTTAAAGGTCCAAATTGAATTAAAGATGGAAAGATAGAAAGGCACTAAAGACAAGCAAACAAACAAGTAAGCAACGGTAACCATAGTTGTAACTTAGCAAAGTGCCTCACCAGTCACCACTCAAAGTGCGCCAGCTTTGCACTAACCGACCGAAGCAAAAGTAAACTCTTGCGAGTTAACACACAAATTGCTTTCAATCTGCAAACAGATTTCCAGAATACTGCAGTGAAATGGAAAATGTCGATCGGTTCGATTAGAGAAGGCAAACAAGAACACTAATAAATAAATGTGCCCACTCAAGGTACGTTTCGAATTGGACAGAGCTCTGTCCGCGATGTACTCGTTCCAATTGAAAGTGGTGCCAAATGGCATCGATCAAGACCGAACACATTTGGCCGGTTGAGGCATTTTCATCACACTGGCCCTGGACCAAAGTGCAAATTAATTTAGATCGTAGCCAAGTCAATTTGACGCTACATTAGTCCAGCCAAATGTGCGCATTCGAACTCATTTCCTCTGTCTGCCAATCTGCATGCAAATCGGCAATGCAAATTATTAATATATACTTTTGATATTCCACGTGTCCTTGATTTGGGCTGCACCAAGCAAATATTCACAGACCAAATTGTCAATTGCAATTATGATTATAATAATAAATGACACGCAATACTGCACCGAGTGCAATGCAGTGATGACAATAATAAAGTCTCATTTCAATTTCCAAGTTGAACTAAATATATTTCTAGTAAAATGTAAAATTCCACCGAATTGAAATATAGAAATAGAAATAATTAAAATTCGATAACACGCCAAAAAACCGAGTGCTCGACTCGAGTGGCATCAATTAGAGCCCATCTCGAGTGTGTCTCACACAAATGGTAATCGAAAATCGATTTGCACTGGCAAATTGCAATGAGCACAATGTCAATTGGCCCAATTGGCAATGCCACTCGGAAACGCGGTAATAATTTACATCACACAGACAGACTAATTATTGATTTGTTTTACTCAATGTTTGGCAACGGATCTATTGGGTTGTGTATATCGATTCAGAAAGTGATCGAACAGTGAGTGGTGAATGTAGTCCAATTGCTAATCTTCTAGAAAGACAACTCGCCAATATGCATTGACACAGACTGGCTTAATATATTAATATCAACATATAAATCCATTTGAGTTAAGCTTAGATTCGTGACTGCAGTGATGTACTTTGTTTGTGTTGGGCAAATCCCAAGTCGAGATAAACAAACAGACACAGACCGCTTTTGCGCCACTGAACAAACAGGCAGTGTGAGCCTCAGTGAATGAGGCAACTGTGAGATGATTGGCCACTCGGTGAACCAATGTGGAACATCTCGGTGAAGGCAATTGCTTGGGCAGTAATTAATTTTGCCAGTGCACCACAATTGCAAGACACAACAATGGCTGCATAGGCTGCACTCACTCACTCACACACATAAAATAGACCCTTGAATAGGTAGGTGAATTCAATAATTGCTTTACTGCTATTCGGCCTGGGATGTATTAGTAAACATTAATATTTATAATATTTATTAATATATTTCGATTTCCATTAGCGTAGTTTAATAATTACCCAGCAGAGCAGTAATATAATTCAATTGACAAATATATGGCCTAGTGGTGAGTGGTACTTTGTGTTCTATTTTTGTGCATCACCACCAATCGACCCGAGATTAGCTCCTCTGTCTGCTTTGTTGCCTGTTTCAATATTTCGATATTTTCATATTTGGACACAAGCTAGCAGTTTAGACTCGGTGTCTCAACCATTTTACCATTTGAGCTCACACTGCACAATGAACGTTTGTGTGTGTGAGTCAGTAGCCTCCACTGTTTCCATTTAAAATATTCTAAGCATGACCGTGCTGTCTATGCTTTGATTAGTGGTCTTCTGTCTTTCTGTCGGTCCGTCCGTCTGAGAGTTCGCTTTGTGCATCGTAAGTTTAAAATAAAATCAGCAAAAATGAAATATTTAGACAAGGATTAAATTGCCAGATTGGAGCAGTACGACAAGCGGCAATAAATACAAGACAAAGACGATTGACATGGCACATTCATAATTCATAGTGCAGTCAATGGTGTGCCTTGATTGGCCATTCTGCTAGGGTGATGTGTGATGTGTCAGTGTGGCACGATGCACACATGCAATGCAGTACGAGCATACAGAGACGGCAATAGCAATGCCCAAGACAGAATGCGCAAACAAATCAATTTGTATCAAGTGGAGTGGAACATACATCGATGGTGTGACTCGGTCTGTTTGCCAACCAATTATCAAACGACCAGTGGCAACGCTACTCTGCCAAACAATAGAACACTGTTCCAGAGGCAAAGTGGGCCCAAAAGACAAACTGACTCAGTGGATTGGTTTGCAAGGTAACCAAGTGGACAATTGCTGTTGGCCAATCGAGACAATTGAGCCTACAACGAATGAACATCGAGCAAGACTTGATCGTAACATCACTCGGCTTGTATTCTCGTCACAAGTATGCAAACAACAATGGAACCGAATTGAGAACAATTGGGTCTATGGAGGGTGGGCCACAAGTGCTTTCCTAAAGTGATTGCAATCAATCGACTGACTGACATGGAAACGATAGTTGTGTGGAGTGCCCTTGCTGCCTCACTGGCTGCCACTCGTATGCCATGCCAACGCCACTTCTGTGCCTAGCACGTCGAAATTGTCTGAGGGCACGAATCAATTTGCAAGCAAAGCAAAGCAAATATAATTAGATGCACACAATGAGCGAATTCAAGAGTAGGGCACAAAGGTACAACCTGACGAGAAATGAAGCAAGCCAAATTGAATTTACCTGCTCGAGCAGGACAAGCCAGGACATGCGTCGACCAGGGACATGGACCAATGCTGGAACATAAAAATTCCAAATGCTAAGCACAGAATCGTGAATGAATGCGTAAATGAATGTATGCAATGAGGAAAAAATACAAACTTGGAACTAATTTGTGTCTAGTTGGACTCGGATTTGTCTTATGCGGACACTCGCCAAATTGGCATGGAGATTTACTGAATCGACACGAAACGGACACGACCAAAGATTTGATTGAGCAGTTCACTGGAGATACGACCAAATGTGGGAACAAGAAGCCAGAAAAGCAAGCAAATAGTGCCAAATTGAACACCTGTAATCCATTTTAATTAGTATCTAATACAAATCGGACATCTCATTTCGGCAAATTGCACAAAACAACTTTCCATCCGTGATCGGTATTAATTGGACATTCATTTTGCGTACTTTGTTTACATTGCATACATAGATAACGATAATTTATAAGTGCAGATTAGACCTGTGAGGTGGCCACACAAGTGCCCAATGTGAATGGCATTCGTCTTGATTAGTGACAAACATTTGGATGGCAAATCTCGACTTGAAAGTGCACACCACAACAAACTGAACCCAACACATTCAGGCCAGACCATGTCTTTACGTTTCAGTGATATGAGAATGGTCTTGGCCCACTGACACAGTGCAAAGCACCATAAATCTCAATCAGACAAAGTTGCAATGCATCTGTGCTGTTCTACTGCCTAATTCTCGTTGTGCCATTTGTGTTGGCACTGCTGGTTCTGTTCATTCTTGTGGGCCATGTTGCAGAACACTTGGAGATTCGCAATTGAGAGATGATGCCTCTCACAGGCATGTGATGACAGACTGCAATGAATCAAACTGGTGATGCTGCCACCGATAAAGCTAGTTAGGCTAACTGTTAGCACACCCAGAGACATTGCACACTCACTCACGCAGTCACACACATGGCAGACAGACCAATTTGGCAACAATTTTCATATTTGCCTGGTGCGCCTAGTGCGCCCCATTGGCTCTATTATTGACACAACCAACTGGTGATTGAATCGAGTCAAATGAATCAAATGAATCGATTCGTGGTGTTAATTCTCGTTGTGGGTCGAATAAATAGATCAATCAATGGCAGTGAAAGGAGTGAGCACTATTGTTTTAAATGGACGGCACGACCGAGGCGACTTCAATCAGGCTTAGGCGACAACCAATCGATAATGAGCTTTCTAATGGGAAACGGAAACTTTATTTGGATGAGACAAGAAGGAAACATTTTGCTACAAATGCACTCTCAATTGCTTTCCAGTAAATTCGTATGAATATGTTCACTTCGAAACGAATCAAGACGTTATGAAATGAAAGCCATTTGTGTGAACACATCTTTCTCGCTCGTTGTCAGTGTGCTAAGTCTAGCAAGCCCGGTGATTATGTGTGAGTGTGTTTGGAATGCAAACACACGAACAAGAAACGAATCAATGACTGAGTGAGTGCGATTAAATTGCCACCGAGCGAGTGAGCAATATTGGCCGAGACTAGACATGTAATAACTCAATCGTGGCTTATTATTAGGCCGCAGTGCTGCCGACAGTATGAAAAACTGTAAAAAGTGCAGCCCCAAGTGATGATAAATGGCTTTTTCATGTAAATAACAACAAGCAAAACAGTGAGACACACAATGGCAAATAGTGCAAATAGAGATAAATGGCCCAGTTACCGAGAACCATGACCAAGCCGATGAAGAAACCAAAGAATGGCCGAGCATCGTTCCTCAACGAGCAAGAGGCCAAATATTGACTTGTGCCCCTCCAACCTACCGCCGATGCTGCCGACCATGTAAGTGACAATCAATTGGCTGGCAAACATTGTTGCGGAAATAGATGTCCCATCGATGATCATCGCTGATCGAATGTTTCCGTCGAGTTTATATTTTCTATGACATAAATAAGGTGTCCGATCAGAGCACCAATTTCAAAACGAGGTGTCACTTCAGTGCTAACAAGTAAGTGCTTTTAGGAAATGCAATTCTGTGTATTTTACCTTGGTAAATTCAATTTGAGATGTGTATGCGCTCTAAAACCTATTCAAATCATTTGATCATGACATCCGTTCCTGTTCACGGCAACTGATCACAGTCGAACACGAAATAACCATATAAAATCAACTGGAAATAAGGAGAGCAAAAGATTATTGCCAAAATGCACTTTGTGCACAGTGTTGAAATTCAGAAGAATGTATCAGACAGCATCAAAGTGATTTGATTGATCACAACAATCTAAAGTGTTTGCAAACAAACAAATTAAAACGTCAATCACTGATCGATTGGGGTAAGGCATTTTTGGTGAGCGATGCAAAAAAGAGGGAAATGCGCTAATCGGATTCAATACAAATTGAGCAAATCAATCGATACTAAATATATCGATTTCTGGCCAGTGGTCTACTAATTTTGGTCACAAGTCCAACAAGTCAACAAGACTCCGCTTGCATTTGCACTTTTAACCAAACTTTAATTTTTGAGTTTAAGCATTTTCATCAAACCCTCAAAGAAGTAAATACCAAAGTGACATTTGAACAAGTCCAATTTAGCTTTGAATGCATAATTTGTGAATTAAGCGATCATATTAGTAGGCATGCAATTGCAATTGCAAATGCCTTGTTTAACTTGTGACTTTAGATTGTTTCAAATCGTCAACTTTCACTTGCCACTGTCAACTCGACATGTTCGTCAACAGACCAATACCGAGAAAGTGTTTTCCTCTTCGTTCCATCGTCGTTCAAATCAAATTGGCATATAAATGAGAAATTACAATTACAATTGGCTGGGTTTTCCTTATTTGGACGAAGGCAAACTTTGTCGAACGATTATTATTGCAAATTAGTTGTGCTGCTCTCTTTCGATCCAATCGAAGCCAATTCAACGATCAGGTTACGGTGCTGTTAGTAGCATCGCATAGTGCAACATTCATTTCTGTCCGCCAACAAACTGGCAAAGATGAAAAGCAAACAGTCGAGTCTGTTATGTGTTGTCGTTCATTACAAAATACATTGCAGTGAAGTGACACGCCAGAGCACCACCGTCGACGACACTAAGGAAACGCTCGGTAATTAGATTGGAGGCAGATTAATTAGATAAAGATGAAAATACCACCAATGAAGGCAATATGTCCCATATAAATTATATATTGAATTTATAGAATACATCAAAATAGAATGTACACGCTGTGCTGACATTGCCACTTTCCGCTAAGTAAGGACAGATTCTTTCAACGGAATTCGTTAATTAACATTTCCATTCGGGTTTGGGCTAAGCAGTTTAGCAGAAGTACAAGACAAAATTGGTTAATTAAAGTACAATGTAACTAACAATATAAGTGGTAAGAAGTGAAAGGATAGAGAGAGAAAATAAGTCGCTAACAGACAAGATAGCAATTGCACTGAATTCGACTAAAATGTGAATTTGGTAATTAATTAATTTGACTATTAGCAAATTATATTGTGGCTAATGCAAACAACGACAACAAGTCATCTCGATAGAATAACAGAAAATCGATATCGAATGTGCACAGGTCGTAAGATTGCTATTCCTGTCAAATAAATTAATTAACCGAATTGCATTTACTGAAAGCACATTCGATTACACAAGAGCCAGAACTAGTAATATGCGAGCGTCTTTTTCGATTATAAAGACTCGATTCGGTGGATGAGTTATGGCAGAGGTGAATTGGGGCAATATTTTTCGGTTGATTGGCGAGGAGATTGCATGACAAGTCAAGCAGACACGCATGGCCCACTGCCGAGCCCGAACACTCGATGGGTCAAGTGCAGTCTCACGGCTGTACCACCTGACTTCAGCCAGAAACGAAACCCAGATCAGAGCAAAGTCTCCATTAGCGGATCAATGAAAATATGCTTGATGGTTCTGATTGAGACAAACGTGCACGCCTACGTGAATTGTGGAGTCAGTTGGCGCCATTCTCAACAATGAACAAAATGTTGTTGTTGTTTGACTAGCACCGAGACGGCAAACAGAAGCGCACCAGTGTAATGTGCATAGGAATTGAGAGACGCCATATGGCTCTCACGCCAGAATCACGTTATCAGAGGAAGAGTCAAATTGTGTCTGTATTGGCGTGCGGTTCAATCACGCTAATCTCATTAACCGTTTGCCGGTGCATGGAATGGGAACAGCTCTCTCATGTGCAAGTGTGTCTGTGTGTGTGTTAGCATTGGCGAGGCAATAAAGACAACAAACAATTAACATAATTCAGAACGGACCTAATCAGTGGCGCATCGCAAGACACAACCACCCAACACAGACCACTCGATGCGATCAAACAAGACCAGCCAGTGCAAATTAATTCGCTTCTTTCAGTCTACTGACGTGCCAGTAAATGGTCTGCAGGAATGCATGAGATCGCAAATAATGGAACGCTCGTAAACTAGCAAAGGACGCTCATACGCCCAGAAAATACCAAGCGCCAGGCAGAAGTTACTAGCAGTGATGCTAAAAGTTGAGTTCTCTCCAAATGGCAAATCATTACATCGACACACATTGTCAGTGCTGCTCTTGATGGCAAGCAGTGATGTACACAAAGTGAAGCCGTGCAATTAGAATAATTACCAATCGACAAACAAATCGATTGTATGCTCGCAAACACTGGCTTGTCAATTTCCCTTTAATTAATTAACGATTCAAATTAATCAATATGCAATAAACAGGCATATGGCATCTGTTGACTCTGAAGCAATTTGACAATAATTGTAATAATCACATAAGCATTCAAAGTGTTCAATTGGCCCTTATGATGGCCATCAACTGGCCGCGACCAATCTGTTAGAAATTGCTGCAATTAGTCAGGTTAGAAAAGTCATTTGTTGAAAGACGGAATTGGATGTCATTAACAAATGGAATTGGCCAATTGCAAGTGAAAATTGTCGATTGGTTGATTAGCAGTAATTTGGCTTGGTTGGGGAAATATTTGTAATTTCCACTGACTATTGCTCTGTGGGCTTTTCTGTAAGGCTTGTTTGGTCATTCCTGACCTTTGATAATGAGTAAGCTATCGGTGTAGGGAAGGAGAGAAGCGCAATTTGATGCCTTGATTATAATTATAATCAATAGTAATGCAATGAACGTAACGTAATTTATTATTGGTTGAGGCAAATGTTTAAAATTGCCTTCACAAATTATCGCTTATTATTGGCATTTAATTATTGAATGACTTGCCCGGGCCGATGCTGGGTGGTAATGATCATCGGCCAGAGTGAGAGCTAGATGTGCTCCAAAGACATAGCTAGGCTATAGCCTCAATCGAAGTGCCTATCATCCATTAATCTATTAAGGCCGTATGGAAACAAACTCATTAAATAAATGGAACCATACATTGCACTATTATGATAATGCACTTTGCCGAATGTAAAATGAAAATAAATGCCCAATCAAGAAGAAGAAGATGCGACAGAAGGGCCAAGCAAGGGTTTGTTCAAGTCCGACGTGGCTTCTGCTAGTACGATCCACTCCACTGCATTAGCACGGGCCATTCACAGACAGACAGGCTTAGAGATAAATCACTTTAAAGATTTGCAGATATTGGCACAAAGGTTTCGAATGCGAATGGTGTGGCACTGGATCTTACAGTATAGACCAATCGCCCACACTTGACAGTTGACATCGAAAGTTGCGAGTACTCAAAGTAGTCCGATCTCGTTGCAAGATTGGCCAATTGGTGTTTGCACTTATTTACTACTTCACAGCAATTATTTCACGCACAAAAGCACTTGCCCGAACAATATTCAAAAGCTTTTAAGTTCCCTGAGTCTTCAATGCCTTGAGTGTAAAGTGTAAAATCTACTGACTGAGCCATGAGCTACTGGTGAATGGAACAATAGAAGAGTGATGGAAACCACCACCCGAAAGGGTTACTAAACAGACACGCAGGCAAACAGGACCGATTGGCAAATAATAGCATTGTACTGACACAACACATCAGCTAGCAAAATCTCGCCTTTCAAATTACAGAGACCTTCTCGGGTCTTTGTATGTGTGTGTGTGTGCCTTCCATTAATTGTTGCCTTGGGTGGCTAAGCGAGTGTGAGTGCACGGTGTGAATGTGCTCGGGTCGTGTCTTGCTGGAAATAGCCAGAAAACAAAAACAGATAGAACGGTAATGATAAGGTCTAGCGCATTACGGCATGAATGGTGCTGCTACAGCAAAAGCTAAATCGATGGCAAAGGCGGCTAGCCAGACAACTGAGACTACCAGGAAGGCAATGTATAATTGGAAATAATTATAAATAAATTACCACTTTGGGTATGCCTTTACAAGGTTCATTAAATTTGATTTAGGGACCAATCGATTACGACTGCATTCGATCGCTAATCGAATTACGCCACATATGATCCATTACATGTGCTTTCCAGTAACACATTGAACACCATCTGGGGAGGACGAGTGTGGAAAGTGACGATACTAGGCACGGACCTTGCGCACTGACACACCCGCACTCGAGCTAATCGACCGAGACCGGCAATGATAACCGGAATTGCACTGGAAGTAACCGTCAAAAAACGCTTGAGAGAATAATACTTCACAGCAAGGGTTGATTCATTAGGAAATTTGTTGAATTGGTATACCAAATTCACTCGAACAATTGCCACACTGAAAGTGGAATTCATGTTCATGGAATCATTGAGTGTAGTCTGTTTGAATCGACATTAAAACACATTCCGATTCGGTTCAATTCAATTCGACTTCAATTCACTTTGCTTTTCAATTCAACTAATTAGTTCAAACGCAAATTCCAAAAAGTATAAAAATTATGGAATTTTTATTTTCCCGAATACATTTCCAGTATTGCAGTCTCAATGGAATAAACTGTCCATCAATAATGGAGAGTTCATAATCGATCGTGATTTATGTCTGCATTGGTTCATTACTCAAATGACTTGCGCATTGGCAATTATACATTCATTTGCTATAATGGATGAGTGCTCGGTGCATTGCCAAATCAAGCAATCAACCAACAAACCAGTGAAGTGTTGGTCTGGAAATTATCACTGGTCCATCTTATCGCCACAATAAATCTCAGTTTGAACTGAGCAATTAATGTCTCAACAGTCGACAACAGCCAGATCCAAGTGATGAAGCAAATAAACAAGCCGAGGTGCACACTGGGCCAGTGGCAATTTATACTCGGCCGGTGTGTATATAGCTCACCGATATAGCCTCTCTGAGTGGAAGTGTTGCTGTGCCTACGACGACCACTAGAAGATTCTGTCAGCTGTCCGCCTGTAGTCAATTTCACAATGAAACAGATGAGAGAATGTGGACCGACTTGGCGGCAGACGTGCGCTTTGGTCCAACAGATACACCAGCACTCACTGGCCGTTCGGGTGCATTCAGTTTGGCTTGCTCTCCTGCGAGATGACGAACATTGCCGCGAGTTTTGTATAAATTGGTGGGCGCCAACAGTTTAGCGTGCCAAACAAACGATGCTTCTCCAAATGGTCTCATTCGCCGACTGACTTGTCCGGTGCGAACGATCATCGCAACATTCTTCTGGCTTTGCTGTGAACCAGTTCCAACAGTGCACTAACACGAACAATTCCAATTGTTGGATGGATTGTTCAGTGGAAGAATTGCCTCGCTGCTTTTGTAAGACAAATAAATAGAACAACGATCGATTTATGCGTTGGCCCCAAACAAACATCGCTACTCGACTGCATCCTGGCTCAATCATCGTCATCGTCAGTGAATGATCATCATAACAATCGCAATGCTATTTCCATCATCTCTGCTCATCTTTGGTCATAATCATTAACTCAAGTTTTCCGATCGAACCGATAGAAGTAGTGACCAGGCTGTGAGTTGTCTTCTCATTATCGAGAAGTGTTGCATCGATTCGAGTGTCCATTCGGAATTCAATCAAATCGATACCTAAATTGTGACCATTGTGCAAAGTGCAAATCAAGTTTCCTACTTGCTTTCAATTGATTTCGTTTATTCCAATTGTTGGATGACCATTTCACATTGGGCAACTGCCTTGTTTGAGTGATACCTGCCATCAATGAGCACCGCTCAATCATTAGCGTCTTCTCATCCCTGGAGCATGTCTTTATTGTGTGTGTAATGGTCATTGTGGTTTGTTTGGTCCTATCTCTTCCTGTTCACATAGTCGACGTCTCCTAATCATCTCTTCACCCTCGTCTCGTATCAATCGTTGCAAACTCAATTTTCTTGTCTCGTTTCTGTATATATTTGGTAAGCGATGTTCAATTTATCAATTTGCTTCACTGTCTTGTAGTAATGTCGGAACACACACAAATTGCATTTCCACCAGAAGGACAAAAGAGCGAACCACAGTGCGGGACACTCAATTTGGCCAAATAAAGGGAAAACACCAATTTGGCGCTTTTGTTTAATGTGAGAAACGAGATAAAGACTCTTTGCTGGCCTGGTGGAAGGTTGCAACATGCACCAAAACAGGACAACAGTTATGAATTATTTAGAGTTGCCAATGGATGTGCCAGCAGGCACAGCAGCACCGATACTGCTGGCCAGAACGACTTTTCTTGACTTACTTTACATAGCTTACGTTGTCGGAATACCAATCGAGCCAGAGTGGGTCCACTCCACTGGTGAGAGATATAGCAACATGCCAGATAAGAGATGTTTGCCTGCCAGCGGAATCAACAGAACAGACCAATCTAATTTGAGTCCCTTTGGATGTAATCTAATTTAATCGAGACTGTAATGCACTCGAGGTGAGACCTGAATGGCCAACTAGCACATGCAAACAAACACTCCGTCCAGGCAGGTACTGACCAATGGTGACCATCCCTGCCACTCACTCCCAATTAGTGACACTCGCTGCATTGAACACCAAACACAAATTACACAAGTCTCACTTAGACCCCTCTCGTGCATCCAGTCATAAATTACGTCCGCTTCGGTACAGCAAACAAATGGCACTGCCACTGAAGCTTTAGCAATATTAAGGTCCAAACGATCGATGTAATGGAGAATCGATCGTCCATACTCGTTCACAAGGCCACAGAACGAGAATTAAATTTGAAATAGAACTTAAACGACAAAACAAAGACCAGCAAATATGGAAAGGGACCAATGTGGAACGACTCACCGCGCGATAATGCCTCAATTGAGTTGAACCACATTTGTTGGGCTTCTCTTTGTTTTGCCTAATGGAAAATGTCAATTTCCAAGCAATCTCTGATTCCCAACGTGCCAATGTGCAAATGGTTTGCCTCATTGCCCTCCACAATACCACAATTGTACTCGCAGATATCAATCATTGACTAACTCTGGCCATGCACTGCATCCAGGCGTTGACAATGTAGCATCGCTTTCCACCTCGTTTTGACGAATAACTTGGCTCGATTCGACCAGCGAATCGATCACAGAGACTAGCACAGGCAAAATTGAACAGGGAATTGAGACAATCTATATTGGCCACATTTGGTCATGGCCAATGTGTCTGTGTGTGTGTGTGTGTGTGTGTGTGTGTGTGTGAAGGGAAATTTTGCTTTGTAGCGTTTCAAATTCAAATTTTGCTTAATCAAACTTTGTTCTTAGCAAAGTTTGAACCGAGACGGCGGTAGAATGGCATGAGAGCATAGTGCACTCGTTTGCATATGTGGGATCGATATTCATTTATGAAATATTTCCATAATTCCCAATAAAAGAAGTTTAATTCGATGCAATTTGCGCATAGAGGAACACTGTGATGGCAACTAAAGAAAGAACCTTTTTTCCGGGCATCGGAATTTATTATTATGGCAAACGAGACGACTGCATGGAAAATTTCACAAAACTAACAAATTGCAATGTTTGGAGAACGACATTCAAGAATTCACTTTGCCAAAATAAAGCCATCAACAGCAACACTTTCGATCTGCAAATTAGACAGCCATACGTGCGTTCCGCACGAGAATTCTTGAAATGCTAATTGTGGCAATGAATATGAATATGAATTGCAATAAATATTGCCATTATTAAATATATAACCAATGACACAGTAATTTATTACTAGCAAGTCGAATGCGTTTTGGCTGCCAACATTTGGTAGAATTGGAATTTGAGTTTTGCCAATTTAATTAGCTACTTTAGGCCAACAGTAAGGATTAATGCAGCGACCATATAAATTAGGTGAATGCAGCCAGAGATGTAATGTTCGAATGGATTGTGCAATGAATGCGCCAATTGGGAGCCAGCGAGACAGTGTCAGTGTCCACACGCTCCATTTCCCTGTATGTCCTAATCCTCAGGTTTACACTTTACACGACGATGCAATCTGAACATGCAATGCATTGCCGAATGGGGCAAGTGGGAGGGTAGGCACAGAAGTGCCATCACATGTAATGAAGTTGACAGAACAAATGAATGAATGAAGCCAGCGAGGAATGTATGCAAATTGAAATTATTGCAGAATGACAAAATAATTTACATTAAATAATCGATTCCCATTGCAATATTAGTAGATGGGCCCAGTGAGACACACAATCACCCAATCCCATACACATCACTGGCTCGGTGGCGTGGTTGAGTGTGCTAAATCGTGCTGCCAATAGAAATACAATTCGCTATAATAAAATTCAAATTGGCTATGAGCAGTTCAAATCACACAGGAAGCATTGAGCTCAACTATGTGAAGCAAGGCAAACGTTTGCCTGAATTAATGTGTGTGTGTGTGTGTGTGGAGACATTCAATTTGGCAAAGGAAAGCATCAGCACAATTCGCGAGATCAAACACTAGGCTCAGCTTGAGTGGTTGTGTTTGTTTTAATTTATGGCAATCAAAACAAAACAATGCTCACAACAACAACTCGGCATAAAATGCGCTTCATCAGTTTTGGTGACTTACAAATGCGAGACAAGCAAATTGTCAATGCTCCAAGAGGAGAAATAGCATTAAAATGCACATGAAGTGGACTTCACTGCAATACATTTGTTGACTCGTGCCAGACTGAGCCAGCCAGAGTGCACTGTCAGGAGCCACCTGACACTGCAGTACCGAGCAGTACCGACTTGGGTTTTTAAACTTTTCCATACCATAGGAAACAGGAAAGTTTATGCCAATTGCATTTGCACTCGCTCACAAACTCACTCACCACCAAATAGTCGGTTAAATGCAAAATCAACGAAAATGAATTACCAACTTGATTAAAGTCAATGAAGACGTAGTGAAGGTGACCAAGTACGGGCAAGCCAATTTGCTTAGTCGTACGAGAGAGTGAGTGTGAGCCAGTGCACCTCATCCGGTGAATGAGTGTCAGGCCGAGTGTAGTGCTTTACTGGACCAATGGTTCGCTATGCAAATGAACGATATCCCTGATGCATTGCAGACAAGACAAACGAGCAGGCCAAATTGCAAATTGTTTGCCCAAAGCACAAAGTTAACTGTCTCGGGAATGATGGAGAGCGATGTCATGACAAGCCGAGATCGGTCACACTGTTTGTTCAGTTGTCGTGCCGGCCAAGGTGTACTCCACTGGCCAGACAGATCGACCACAGACCAGTCTCTAGTTGGCAGTGAAGCAATTTCACTTAAGTGCACACCACTCAAGCACCGCTCAAGCCAATATATTCGAGATTACGTTCGGCCCTTTAATTACAGTAATGATTGCATTGTACCTTTGCCAACTGGCGACAATTACCGACCTCGGTCGATGCAATGCATTATGGAAGACACAATTGCGACTTTCAACTTTGACGATGTGCTATTGAACCGAATGCAAATTGTCTTTGAACTGTGAAAAGTGGATACAAATTAGCACTTTGGGCCAACTTTTCATACTCTTCTCTGTCTGGACACAAAGCCGTAAATGGCCAATTTGAATAGAATAGAGCGACTTTGCTTTGCTAGTTGTTCGCCATCTTTCCTCCCGTTCAAATCGATATTTCAATTATGTGAAACCGCTTAGTGAGCTAATGTGGACAATTGCTATTGAAAATAGTGTCGCTCCAATAACGATGCTAATACGGCCAGAGATACAGCCAAATTACGTTATGTTGCCAAATGCAAGCGCAAAACTAGCCGAATACGAAATGTAATAAATAAATGAACACTGACAATAGTAGACACTTCTTGAGGCTAAATAAGCTGGCACCGTATATCGAAAGAATATTACAACTTGGCAAGTTAGAAGCCGAAAGCAAAGGCAATCCAGTAGCCAATAGAAAGAGAGAAAGTCCGACAAAATAAAAAATGCAAACACAGTGTCAGACAAGAAAAGGAGAGCAAACCATTCAGTGCATATTGTCCAATCGAACTGGGCCAAACATCCGTTAATGAGATTGAGACCGATTGTAAGGAAGGGCATGAGTGCTCCATAGGATTAATAATTAATACACATTCGTAGCTGTAATAAATGGAGTATTATAAATAAATATGTGCGTCTGGATATTATATGGATGGACTAAGTATATTAGCAAACTGGAGCATTACTGTGCTCAAATCGGACCAAGCTCACTGTGCACCTAAAGCGGGTTCAAGAAAAGAAATTGAATTTAAAATGCCAAATATATTTTCGAGTTGGCACTGGCAATGGCACTATAGTTCATAACTAATGACGATTTTAGACACCTAGGCCGACTTGGGAGGACAAATAGAAATGCAATACAGCAAAGCCAACTCATTCAACTAGAAATAATAAATAAATGTGACTTTGCACAATCTGTGCCATAACGCAATGTTTATCTCTATGCGGGATGTGAGCATTTGTGGATTGACTCAGCAGTGTGAGTCACTGTCGGTTAAAAGTACGCAAAGTGGTTCAGACAAAGCACCAAGTTTGAACAAAGCCACAAAAGCACATCGAACGAATGTCACTCAGGCAAAGTAAATTAATGTGCCATCGAGGCCTTAGTCATAAATTTAAATATTTAAACACTAAATCAAACAAGCACTGGCACAGTAACCCTTTCACTTTGTCATTTTGGTGGCATCACTCGTTATCGTCGGTCAGTCTTTGTGCAGCTGCCAACGTGTCTCACATGGCAAGCGATCGCAATCGACATTTGAGCGGCACGCCAAGCGCAACCTAATTTGCCGGCACTAAATTCGATTGCCACTAATGGCTAGTTAACCAAACTGCTTCTTCCAATCGGATTCATTGTTGTCCTTTGCGCTTTTCTAATTGAAAATTATTTTGCTGTTCTAGCCTGGATTGCGTTGTGTCATGCATTTCTTTTGCAGTTTAGTGCACACAAATAAACACCAAACCGATACAAAACGTAATCTAATTGAACTGGTTTCAGTCGTTTCAAGTCTATTTCATTACCCTCGTTCATTACACGCACCCAAGAAAGTTTGCATTCCTCGAGGCACAAAATGGGACATCAAACTTGCCGAACAACCGAAACGAAAGCAACCAACTATTGACGACTTGGCCAATGTCAACATTGGTACAGTTTAGCGGAGCATAGGATTGCTCTATAGAGAGAATCTGTCTGCCTGTCCAATTGGCACTGAGTTGTGCACATGCATGGACCAATCAAGACTAGCTAATTAGGCGCAAATTCGATTAAAGTACAGCTCACTCAAACTTGTGTCTGGATTAGAGCGACAACACGCAATGTGCATTACAAGAAAAGTGATTTACTCTTCACGCCATCGTCGAGAGCAATTAGCGTGTGGAATTAATTATCGATTATGAACATTAGTGGCCTGCTGTATGTTGTGGACGACAATGAAATTCGCTTTGGCTTGTAACACTGCGTTATGCAACGACTGTGTGCATCTGTGGACATAGCAAATTATAGTGCGCGCCATGCACCATAATCTGAGTGAATTTGTGGGAATGCCAATGGCCAATTACGATGCTCAAAATCCACATTCGATTAGAGCCAATCTTGCTTCGATTCAGAGTGACCAACGAATCAGCCACAATAGAGACTCAGTGCTCGCCTCAATCATACCAGAATTCACCGGCCTAAGACTAATTTATGGCAGGGAGTGCTAGGGAGTACGGATTGTACTCGACCATGGTGACATCATTTGGTGGTGCAAAGTGCCAACAAGGCAATGCTGCCAATGGTATTGTGGGAGTGCTCACTCATACTTGCCACTTCGTTCATTGGGTAATAAAAATTCGCAGCATGATCCGAACATGATGTGACATTTAAACAGCTTGCAAGATGGTTGAGAAGAACAAAGAAGAAAAGAAGAACAAGGCCAATGGTCATTAGAGTGACCAAACAAAGGCAATTGCATTGACACTGACAGACAGTGACCGAGTGGCGACTAAATGGTGGCCAACTGGCCATAATGTTCACCAACACCGAGTATTTAGTCATTAAGTGGCGCTCTGTTTGCACTAAGGAGTGACTCCACTGGCCCAATCAATTAGCCACCGTCGTGCACAGTTTTGTGCTGGCCCGATTAGCAGCCGAGACAAATGCCAATTTGCATACGGAGCGATACTTTGTGAACACTGCCAAACTCAATCCGATTATGACGATGGCCGGCCTAATCCGACCAACTCTGAGCGATTATGCCAGTGCGCCTCGAACCAGCACTGAGCAAACGAAATTGAAATTTATGAATTCAATAATTCATGGTTTAATTAATCGAATGCGCCAAAGGATAAACAAGCCGTACCTCATGCACTAATGTGCGACCATTAGTTGCACTTACAGCAAATACTGCTGCCGTGCGTCACTTTGCCATATCGGCCGGGGTTGCTGAGTTAGTTGCGAGTTGTTTCTGTGTGTGAGCACAGAATCTTAGCACAAGACAATTAATTAAGGTCTAATTGCGCTGAGTAAGGCAGTGCAGCGCCGCATTGCGTTCATTAGACCACTTTAATTGCTGGTCCTTTGCAGTTTGGTGTGATGGTCCATTCCGGAAAGGTGTTCAGTGTATGTGCGTGTGTGTCATCATTGATCGTGTGCAATTTATTCAAATAAAGCATAAATTAAGTTTGGTAGTAATTTAATCTCGAATGCAATTTGGCTTGGGCAAGAAGCTGATCGATATGTGCAATGAGGAAAGCTTCGATTGTGTCCTGCTCTATCGAATATCACCAAGCGATTCGAACTGATCATCACGTTCAGCAGCTCGTCCAATTTAGCCAAGTGACAGTGCCAGAGGAGGCAATAAACAAAGCCAACTTGCAGTGGGCTACTCTTGAGCACTTGTTTGTGCTTGCAGTCAAAGGGTCGGCCTCAATGCAGCCCAATCTGGTCTGTCGAACTGAGTGGAGTGTTATTAATTTGCCCACAATGGATGGTCTGCCTAATGATACTTTTAATTAAACTAACGATGATGGCTGCTGGTGGTGGTGAAGTCTGACCGTGATGCTCGAACACCGATAGCGAGTGCAACTAATTAATACCGAACCATCATTACTGTCGTAATGGACAGACTTCGATCGGTGCACAGCACACTCACATGTGCACTAATGATGGTGACAATTACTAAGTTAAACTGCAATCGTCAATTATTAATTATTCAATACAAGTACGCCAAGTATCTCCAATCAGTGATGATGATTAATGTCCAGTGAATGAACTAAAAATTTGCAGAAAGTGATCACTCCACAAGTGATCAGTGCTAATTAACCTAAGTTGGCATGATACAACTCACCAAAGCACTGAGACGATACTCGACCAAGTGTGAAATGTCCCAAGTAATCAGTGTTTGAACACCACCGAACACCAACCAATCCCTGTCCATTTGGTGTCACATTTGTATGTGCACAATGTGAGCTAATTAATGCAAAGAACTGAACCAAATAAGAATGACTACAACTTGGCTCAATGGCGAACATGTAGTGAGACAATTGCAGATAAGTGACAGCTAAGTGACGGGTTCAAGAGGGAAAGATTTATTCGCGCTTGTATGCTGTCGACAGATCTTAGGAACATGGCTTACCAGTGCACTGACACTTGTCCGTTGTTCGTCGAGAGCGAGCAGACCGGACCGACACTGACCGAGTGAGTGATCATTGGTGCAGCAACTCGGCATGCTAATTGAATCGATGATGAAGCCAATGCAATTAGCATGCGTTGTGTAAGAGACACTCGATGATGCATCGAGTCGAGTGTCACTCGGCACTACATGGCCAGCAGTGCTTATTGAAATTAATAACACAGCCGGCAATATTAATCAAACCTAGTCCATTATGCGGCCAGTGAGTGAGCAATATTGGTGCCTGTGGTGCCATTTATTTTCTCCTTCACTGCTCTGGTCTGTTCGATTGGCCTGCTTCGATACATTCGAGAATTCTGTGGCACATCTCGATGCCAATAAAAGTGGTAATAAAAGTGAATGCGCCAGGCAGACTGCAATCGTCAGATTAGCATCCAATTTCCATAGAGTCTGATTGAGGCTTTTCGCGTACCCACTCTCAACCCGGTCACCGTTGGACAAATAGTTCCGGTATCGTGTAACTCTGTGACTGAAGTGCCATTTGGACTCGATCAAGCAAAGACCCTCTCGGGCCATTAATTGCTGCAAATGTAATGATTGGCAAAGGAAATTAATGGTAGGGAACAAATAGAAATGAAACTGGTGACAAACCGGACCGAGATCAATGTGTGACGTCGCTTAAACAAAACAGACCTTCCACAAACAAATGCCCACCACTGATAGTGCACATGTGGTAATTGCCGTGTTGACATGTTCACTTGGTCAGACAGTGGACAATGTCAATTGATCACTTCTCGTCACCGTCCAAATGATGCGGACAAGTGGTAATGAGAACTTTTGATCCATTAGGACGCTTTAATGTTTGAACAGTAAGAATAACAACAAAGGTCGATCGTGATAATGTCGGTCAGTGCATTACTTGCCATAAACGATCTGTCCGTCCTTGAGCACACATCTGATGAGCGGAGTCGAGTCTCCAAATTGATAAATCAAATGACGCCAATCAGGTGCCGTCAAGAGAATACAATCGCCTCGTTTTCCCACCTCCAGAGATCCATGAGAGTGCGAACGGTTGAGGGCATAAGCAGCATTAATGGTGACACCAATTAGACACTCGTTCAGTGTGAGACCGTAATGTATTGCCGCCAGATTCATTGCCATTGGCAAGGAGTAGCCTGTGCAGAGAGCCTCATTTAGAGGGTTCAGACAAATAACAAGCTTACTCACACATTGCATTCGGGTTGTAGTCGGAGGCAATCACCACAGGCACACCGGACTGCACCATCGACCGGGCAGATGGAATGGGCAGCCTAAGCAGATAGCAAGTGGTGGGACACAAGATGGCTGCCACCTTGGCACTGGCCATCTGAGCCACACTTTGTTGATTAGTGAATTCCAAGTGACTCACAGATCGAGCTCCAATTCGAGCAGCCATTGCACCCGAACCGAGGTCGCATAGTTCATCTCCATGAAAGGCTATTTCAGCTCCCCGGAATACTTTCCGTCCATGTACCAGAATGTCTTCGCTCTGTTTGAGATCATAAACACCTGGATGAAAAGAGTTAGTCAGGAACAGAGATAATTGAGTCATGTTAAAGTCAAACCTTTCTCACAGAACACATCGACGAACTCGACTGAGAAGTCTTGTTCGAGAGCACTTATTTTGTCCATCATATCAATTACATTGAGCACACCTTGTTCTGGTGTCATTCCCATGGGAACCGAGTGAGCCCCGAGAAATGTGGAAACTAGTTCAGTTCGAGTCAATTTTCGAGCTCGCTCTATTACCCGAAGCATTTTCAGTTCAGTTTCAAAGTCGAGTCCATAACCAGTCTTGCACTCGAGCACTGTTGTGCCACAAGCAGTGATTCGTTCAATTCGTTTCAACAAATTACTCAACAATTCATCTTCAGTGGCCTTCCTAGTTTGTTCCACGGTGTAATGAATACCTCCACCTTTGTTGTGGACTTCCAAGTAAGAAGCACCGCGAAGTTTTAAGTCAAACTCGTTGACTCTATCCCCAGTCCAGACTGGGTGACTGTGGGCATCGATTAAGCCAGGAATGAGCGAACACCCAGCACCATCAATCACATCTTCAATGTCATCAAAAGAAGTAACTCCAAATTTACTGCACAATTCTTGCAAAACATCGTCGTCATAACCAACACAAGCAATTTTGCCTTGTTCATCAAACACAATGGCACAGCCAACATTGTTTTCTTGTTTTCGTTCAATGATGTCGACTCGATCTTGTTCGGGACCAACCCGAAACAAGTCTCCATTGGAGGATACGGTCGCAATTTGGTCACAGTTGACGATGGCACGAGACAATTTCATACTTTCGATGTGATGTACTTGACAACAGTGAGCCACTCTCCATCCAAGCAGACATTTCGTCAATGTTTATCACTGGCATGGAGAGAACCCCCTCCAAGGTCAATCGCAAGTCTCACTAACGGCGATACCATCGCATACCAATCTGTAAGGAAACGTGTTTGCCTAAATGACCAACTTGATCAGTGGGGCATATTGCAATAAACTTGTATGACAACTTTAGAACTGTTCACAGTGTTCAGTGTTGTCCTGAAGTGCTAAGTGGACATTTGAAACATTTGACTGGCTGCCAATCATTGAAAATCTCAAATCCTCTCAGTGCCAATTTCAGCAGATAAAGTTTCAATCTTTTCTGAAATGTTTGACCGCAAACTAATCTAACCAAGACCGAGCAGCAATTGACCACAAAATTGGCCATCACACTCACAGAAAGGAAAATAATCGCACTTGACTCGAGCCATACTGATAAAAGTGAGTGGAGTGCACCAGTGAAAGGCAACACCGAGTTTACACGTTGAAAGATGAGAATCTGTGAGAGACTACATCTGCACGGATCACGACGAACGATGTGATTGGACGACAAGTCAAATGGAATTATTCAAATTCATATAGCCACTCGAGTATCGAGTCGGGGCTTGCCAGTGAAGGTGTTAGGCGCTCAACGAAGAAGCTACCAACCGACTGCAGCTCGACCGACAGAAGCAGACAAAACATGCAAGGAGAAGTTACATGCAAATTAGCATTAGAAAAGCAACGTTTTGACACTCAATAAAGCGAGTGAACATGCTTGACAATCATATCGATCGAACACTGACACAAAGCACAAATCAAACATTGTCTACATTCATTAAATATTTATTACACTAAATTAGCGAGACACCAAATCTGGTAAACAGGCTCGAGCCAGTAATGAGACCGATTTGGTCGGGTACAGAAACGAGCTTCAATGAAGTAAAGTGGCTTACGACTTGGCCATAATTCGGGTTAGGGATTACTGGCAGACTAGGAAGGCCAACACGGCTGGTCCCTTTGAACGCTGCTCATCGTCATCATTTATGTCGATTACATGCGAGTGGGTTTACTGCAAATCGACAGACTTGGCCGAATCCAGCAGGCCAAATGGCATTTGCAGTGAATTTAATGACCACATAATTGAGGCCAAACAGAATCAACTTGGTGAAATTGTCCAGCAGTGGGATGCAGGTATTGGAATCAATTAGAGCAGGCGAATTAGATTAATCATTAAGGAGATAACAGACACATACAACGGACTGAGAGGACAAATTTCATTAGGCACACAACACACCAGGTGGAAAGGTACCAAGCCAGTGCACTTGGCAAAGGTAATTAAATTAGCCCTCATTAATAATTAAAGTGTACTCTGGGAAGAAGCAGGTAGAGGAGCTCTAGAGGTGGTGGTATGGCAACTTCCAATAGCAATTGCAACTTGTTTGTCTTGCCGATTACTCATTAGAATGGGCACGGTGCAGATGGAGCAATGAGATGAGCAGCAATAACCACACATCAGACCTGAGCCACATTGGGCCAGATTGCTGCTTGATGGCCAATGCAATAGTGCACTGGTGTGTTGGTGTTGATGCGGTCCATTTCCGACCAAACCTGGTGCAAGTGATGGAATAGTGCAATTTAGAAAGAGCAACAGCACACCAACTACTACTAATTTATTAGTATGAATATTGAATTATCAATTATGAATGAGTCCAAAGTGCAATGCATGAATTCATTTTAATTAGCATTAATACGAGTCAGTAAGGCGCTATGCTGCACTAGGTCTGCTGCTCGCCAGTGGCAAATAGATACACAATATGTTTGCAGAATTAATATCGCCCATTGGCCTTACAACCAATACACACCAATGCTGCTTACAATTTGTAATTTGCAAATTATTAAATTGAGTTACCCGTCCAAGTCGAAATTAGTGGTCGTAAAAGGCGAGCACATTAATATTTGATTGTTCACTACAATTGAACCCATGACCGACTGTAATAGAATCTACAGGACGGATTATAATTTAAATATACATTTCCAAACAAGCTGAGGACCATTAATATTTGATATACGATCACACACACGCTCACACTCACATAACGGAATTGTGTTGCTCTTTGCCAATTTCGATTGGCCTCGACACAAATGTTTGCTTTACTGACTTGGGCTATTAACAATTTAACAATCGAAACGAGCAAGATATTGCAGATCTGAGTGATGACGCGATAAGAAAAGACAAAGCACATCAGCCAAACAAGCCCATTCGAAAGGAATACATTCGGACGATTGTTCGTTGAGTCGGTCTCGAGTCGGTCGATTCATCAAGTCTGTTTCAAGCCGATTAAATCGTAATGTCATGTATTCAGGAAGACATTAAGAATCCTCTTAGGCTAATAGACAGATAATAGATAACACACATAGCGGAACTTGACGAACACGTACGAATAGAGAAGTGCATGAAGAATGCACACAGTCCACTGGCACTCAATTGTACGACTATGTCAAGCCGAACAGTTAATCCTAGGCCAATTTGCTGTTCGGATTGGCTCACTGACGATGTTCCCTGTGAGCAACCAAACGTGAATAATGTATATACACTACGACGACAACAACAAAACAACAATCGATGCCAGCGAGTCCACTTGATACTTCAGATAAATATCAATTTGTTCTAAAATCAAATTGAATTATCTTCATTAGCAGTGAAAGCACCAATTCTATTCCCTGTACGGCTAATCCGATGGATTTGGGGAATTTTACTGGCAAACAGAATGCTTAGTCCGCTGTGTTAGATAATTAAAATTTATATTCCACACATATGGCATGCCAGTAGTACTACTAGTAGTAGGTAGGAATCGAACGTACCAATTAATTAATGCTCTTCTATTAATAGAGTGATCCAGTGGAGAGTGATTAGTCATCCAAACAGAAGTGCTCACTAGTAGTTATTGTCAAACATCACGAAAGCTCTTATATATGTTCTAGTTCACCTTGATTAATTAACTTTTGAAGAGAAAAATATCGGACAAAGTCAAGATGAAATTATGATTTGTTCTTTTCGGACAAAACTTCGAGTGACATACTTGAGAGTTTCAGTAATAACCAATGGTTACAAAGTAGTGTTTGATTGGGCATGTTTGAGTGCACATTCGGACAATGTGGAGAGAGCAAAGCAATATTGCTCTGTCAAGAAGAAGCGAACCTGCAGAAGGAACACTAACGCGAAACCATTGGGTAGTAACGAAGCTAATTTAGGACAAGTTAGACCGGACCGATATGATCAAAGTACTGGTGGAAGTTTTAAATTAAAAATGTTCTAATGCAATTGAACCGCCACTGGGGAAGACAAATTCGGGGAAATGCACTGAGGGAAAGCTGCTGGCTCACATTGCCTCTAATTTAGTTCGAGTAATCGCGTAAATAATTCATTGGCCAAGCTGCACCAAAATACGTTCACCACCACCAGACGATCGTTTAGTCGTCTCGGCTGTGAGGTCGTGAGTTGGCCGGACTTGCCAACAACCGAGACCCACTTGCTCGCCAATCGACAACGAGGTCAATGAGAGAAAATTGAATTTGTCATCATTAGGAGACAATTTCAATTGAGACTGCTCAATTATTAATGCATTCCAATTCGAATCCAATTTGTGTCAAACATCAACGCAAAGGTTACACAAATGCAATTTGCCTGCAACAACAATAACAACAGCAATGGCAATCATTATCGTTACGATTGCAGATAACACTAATTTGGGCAACAACGAATTGTCCCAGCAAACAACAAAACCGGCCGGGCAGAGAGACACAATGTCTCCTGTAGTGGCACAATTGATAACGACATGGAAGCACAACAGCACTCACTCTTATCAAGTCACTTCACTTGGTTAAACAGATAAAGAAAACAATCGAAACTCACAATTGTTAGTTGAGTTCAACCGGACTCGACTGTACAACAAATAAATACTGTAAATGCATTTGATGAAGTTTGCTTGTATTGAATTGTCAGACAATTGACAGAACAAGCTGATCTAATTTGGCCAATAGATCATCATTACAAAGAAACGTAAACTGTAGTGATCAGTAACACCTCGATAATCTGCCAACAGTTCACTGATGGTCAAGAGATGGTCAATGAAAGTTGAACTGACCACTCCATAAAAGTAAGAGTGTGTCTTGATCGATTGAGCAAATCTATCACTTGTTTTGGGGTGATGCACTCCACCAGTGGCCAAGTGCTGGACGCACACAATCCATGTCCGAGTGACTTGTCCATTGGCCTCAATGTGTGACACTCGGCAATAAATAATGGCAATAATTAAATAACTCAAATGTTTACGTTTTTAGTGCAAAGGCGAGTGGCACATGTGAGAGTGAGTGCGAGGGCAATTCATAATTCATAACTGGCAGTTAACTGGCGCCTAATCAAACGGCAAACAGTGTCGCCCAGTGGCACCCGGCCAATGTAATGCAATCACATTCTTCACGGCGTCTCTTGGTCAAATCTGTTTGCCGTTGTACGAATGTACGAATATATTCAATGTATTCATCACAGTCATAAATTAGATTGACTATCTTATCGCACTTGTGAGTGCATTAATTTATGTATGAGCGAATGTACATAAATGTTGAATAGAAAGTGTTGTCTGTGTGAGAGTGCATTAGCGACACGTTCAATCGGTTAATTGACCTGAACACAACATGCAACACTATACCAGCAAACAACTGCGTACTGCATGAACCATTCGGTTGTCATTAGACAGATTCATTCCAACCAGATAAAATTAACATCGACCATTTAAATTAGCATTCAGCTAATAGTAGTGGTGCCGATTGGAAACAATCGCGAGAGCAATTTGAATATGGACCGAATGTAATAAATGAATTAATGAATAAATGACTGCTCCTAATGATTGCCATCGAGCATAATGGCAATAAGGCAAATTGAGTTATTCCACTTTTGGAGCTTTGTTTCAAGCTAACACGAGTCATGTTCGTGCACTGGCTCATCACAGAATGGCAACTTGATGGCACTGACTAAGTGACCAAATTACTGCTCGGGGATAACATTGAAATTGCCGAGCAGTCGTTCCAATGTCCATTGATGACCAAATTAGCCCGACTTTGCAGTCTAATTGGAGTGAAAATGTGTCTTGAGCTAGTGGAATGGAGGCAAAAGATTCATTGCCACTAGAGAAACATAGGCGGCAATCACGGTCGGTTATTACCGGACACCATCGATGCATTAACGGTCTTTTTTATGATGATGAAGTGTTCTGAAGTACGCGGAAATTGAAATATATTTGCCAATCATAATCATACCGAGGGGAATGTTTCGACGTAATATAAGATGATATGGCCACTAGTGAGGATAGCATAACATGGTATAGGACAGAGTGGCATCATAAAAAATATTTGATGGCTGCTGCACTAGCACAGCACAAACATTCCTCAGTGGACGGTCATAATCGGTTGACAGCAAAGTGAGCGATGAAATATTAACCCAGAGAGGACAGACCGGCAAGCAGACAAGAATAACGTACTGTCAGGACCATAAAGAATTGCATCGAATCAAATTAAGCGAGTGCACTTGGAAAATTCCTGGTCATTGATGGCCATACTAGTCAAAAACCCGATGCCAACGAGCAAGAGTGTCTCTCAATTAGTGGGAAGAATTAATCATGATAATGATGATGAGTGCCGTGACCAAATTATCACTTCGCTCCAATCGTGCCTGCTCCCTCAATGAGCGTCAGTAGCAAAATCACGGTCTGACAAACTTTGAAAACGCACACACCACTACTAGGCGACAAACTTTGCAATTGTCAATTGTAAAACGGAGAATATTAATAATTAATATGACCGCTATATTTGCAGGATTCGTTTAGCTCATGGCTCGACAGTTGCATAATAAGTTCATTCAAAGTGAATCATCACTACGAGTGACAATTTGCAAATGGCACTCGGCCAACTCAAAATGACAAAGTTGTCCGCGGGCCAAAAAGTGTTACCAAACTTTGCACAAAAGTGAACGAAAGTTAATGGGCCAAAGTGAACTGGGTCAATATGCAGTCTCAATTGATTTGAATAACTTTGAACTAGTTTGCGTTGATTAATCAAATGTCCACGAAAGCTGGTGCAGTGAGAGTAGTGGGAGGCGAAGTATTAATTAATCAATACGACACCTGACACGACTAATTACAATTGAAATATCACAAAGACTCGGCATATGTTGCCGGCCAGAGTCGTGACAGAGACACTTTGAATGGAGTTGGCCACTAGTACTACTAATCGAATTGCCTTTCGAGTTGAATTCGACTTTGCCGAGCGAAAATGGCGTGAAGCGAGTCAAGTGACAATAATGGTTCGATGCTCGAGTGACATATGGCGAATCGGTCCGGCAGTGGAGACGAGCACTGCCACAAGCATGTCCCAATTGCAGGTAGTGAGAGGCGAATATCGCAAAGGGAATCGCAATAAAATGGAGAAAGGCAATAAAGCAAACAAGCTAGTGACAGAAATAGCGCGCGCAAAATACATGACAAACATGCCGAGTGCGATGTGGAGTGGCGAGCCAGGCTAATTTGGTCTACTCGGGCAAACATCGAATTAACAATGCGCCAGGCACCGATTGCGAGTGCCAGTGCGTCCAGACAAGCCCTGTGCCGAGCACGGGACCAACTAACGAGTCTGTCACTGACATTCGAGCCAATTGGACAAATGAGACCGGCTTTGTTGCCAAACAGACAGACACATCGCAATTGGACCGATGACATTCATTAATATTTGTCAGAGCCAATATTTCAATAACCACTCACCAGTTACCATTATTTCACAGGTCCTATCGCCAACGGTGCGTCCGTGCAATCCAGGTTACGATGCATGGTCCCAAAGCGAGCACCTAGACAGCCAGTGAAGGTCTTCTTGTCAGTGAGGCAGCAAGAACATTCGAAACAGCATGGATCGAACCACATTGAGTCAACCGTACCCAAACCCGAACGAGCTCATTCATGCTATTCTGCATGGCAACATCACAAAGGGCTTCCCAGAGCCGCCATCTCGTGTGGTTAAATTGTTTATTAGCTCAACCCGGTCAGGTTAGTGTAACACATGCGATTTGTTTCTCTCGTGACTAGTTCCAATTTTCACAGATTTCGAATGTGAACGGCAACACTTGCACGAAGTGGTTGTGCCTCGACTGGAGCAGTACTGCAACACCTTGTCACTCGACTTGCTGGTGATCGATCCACACTGGCAACTGCAACCTAACCCTTCAGAGGTAGCAGATTCGAGCAGCAGTCCTGCACCTCCAGTCAAACCAGACCTGGTCTGCAATGGCAGAAACACAACCAGCGACACTCTTCAGGCTGACCAAGGACCAAAACGAGGTCCCAACACTGTGACACCGATCATCTACGACTACAACTCGAACTGCATCAACCCACACGAGTTCGAATTACAGCTGAAAGAGATCGAGGAGTGCTCACACCAATCGGTGACCACCTTCTTCATGGTGAGTTGAGTAGATGTGAGCTGATGCATTGGTTGCATCGAATGTAATCACTAATTAGTGCAATTAGAGGACATACAGTCGACTTTGTCTTAGACACTGGGAAGGTGCCCATACCCTAATTAGATGGAATAAGTTGGCCAAACTAAAGAAAAACACGTTCACTTTTGCTAGTGGAAATGTTTTCAGATTACTGACAGTTGTTCTCTTAACAGTGTTTGATTGGGCACAAGTATCGACCACTGGCACTTCCTACAGTGATACCATCGGATGACTTTCAACAAATCTTTACCGCCGCTGCCGAATCTGGTCTGGGAGATGTCAATCTGCTAAGATCGTGCTACAAGGAGAACCGAAATCTACAGCCAGCCCCGCAGTATGTGTTGCTGGAACCACGTCGGGCAAGTCGACAGTACGAAGAAGAACTAGAACACATTGCCAAGTTGGTTGAGTATGGGTCGAAGGTGGCCGCACGGGAGGGTCTACTTAGTGACCGTTTTGGCACGGTTATGTCCGCTGTCCATCAGCAGACACTACATGCGTTGGTCTGTGCTCGACAAGTAGCTGCCGGCAGTGCAAACTCGCCGACTTCTAAATTCCAAGTCTCAGGTCCACAAAAGTTTTCGCCAAAGAAAAGTTCCAAGTTGAGCAACGCTTTGCTCAACTCAAGTTCTCCTCTGCACAGTTTGAACATCAACTCAAATCAAACGCCCACTCGACGAGTCAAAAGCACGCACCGACTGATGCACCAACAATCATTACAGCAAGGTCCTACTCAGAAGAAAATCATTATGCCTCAACGCCAGACCTCAGTAACCAGTAACTACGCACTGATGCAACAACCTGTTGACCGAATGTTGTGTTTCATTCGTCAGTTTGAAGGTAAGTCGATTGTCTTCAGTAGCACATTATCACAATTTGTTATCTCTTTTAGGAGTGAACTTCAACAACGCATGCATATCACGATTCTTCGACGTAACGCCCACCATCACCACAAGTGGTGAAGATGGACAGCCTTCTCAACTGTCGAATGGGTCAAGTTTGTTACCCGGTGGGGTGTCAACGGTGAGCCACACTGATCAGCAAATGAGCAGACCATTATTCGCACCCTCAGCTCAAAACGACATTCAACAGCTAATTGAGGATGTCATTTTGGGTCTGAAGAAAGGCAATGTGCATTATTTCAAGTGAGTAATATCAATAAGTGTGCAATTTGTACTAACCCAATTAAAAATAGTATTTCATGGAGTCCCCCTGAGAGCAATAGCCTACAAACCCGAACCTATACACTGCCTGAGCACTACATCGAACGGTTTGGTGAAACTGTGCTGAGAACCCTGAAAAGTTCAGTAGACATTCATTTAGCCACCTGCACACAGAACGGCTTATGGTCGCCTGGTCCCAATTTTCAATATCCGGCAGAAATAGTGCGCGAAGCACACTCGCACCTAAGTAACTTTCGACGGGTGATGGGCGCCCTCGGTATGGCACAGGCAATCGATTCTGACTTTGCTCACTTGCTCCATGTTCGTGAACTTTTGGTCAGCAAAAAGGTCGACGAGAATACTGGTCGAGGAGTTCGCCATCAACCAATTGTGGTCACGGGTCGGGAAGGAGCGGGAAAATCGACTTTACTGGCACAAGTTTTCACATATGCACCAGAATGGCTGGCGGAAAATTCCGACCGAGAACTGGTGATCCGAATCGTGCGTCAATGTGGCCAAAGTCCTAGTTCCAACTTCGCATCTGAATTGCTTCGAAGTTTATGTTTGCAGATCGCGATTGCTTATGGTCTTGAAGCTCAACTAACTCGTTGTTCAGAGGCACATGAACTATCCGAACTAGCCATTTGTTTCCAAGAACTTTTGAAGATGATTGAGAGCAGTCCAGGGGCTAATTCATCTGACCTTTTAATTATCCTCGACGATTTGCATCACCTTCAGTCTGCGATTCAGTCTAGTGCTCTTCTAGGTTGGATGCCTTGGCATCTTCCTGCAAATGTACATTTCATATGTTCAGTAGCCCTTGAGGCTGAATCCGTTCTCGGTATTTTACGGTCTCGCATATCCTCGGACAACTTTGTTCATCTCGACGAAAGCACTACACTTTACTCAAATGCCAATCCATTCGCAAAAGGCCAGGCCCTATTCTCAATGATCCAATGCAAATTGCGAGACGAGAAACGTAATCTCACAGCCACACAGTGGGACTTTGTTAGACAGAAGCTGAAAGCTGCTGTTCCAAAAGATACCGAAAACAGCAAGCCAGGGTCTGACATTTTGCACAGTTACCAAACCAGTCCAACACCACAATCACCGAGAGTATCACCTGTGCCCAATGAGAGTATGACTCCTCTGTTCGCGAACATGTTGGCTACTTCCGTTCTGAGCAACTGGGAATCGTTTTTTGTGCCCGAGTACCTGCCCATCAATGTCGACGAAATAGTGTCCACCATTTTGGACGACATCGAGGAGTGCATTCCATATGCCTTGGTGCGCCGCATCAGTGCTTACCTCACCTGCACCAAATACGGTCTTCGTGAGACCGAACTGTACAATCTGGTTCAGGAGACACTTCTTAGTCAGGTGTGGCCTGCACTGGCCAGCACCAAGATCAACTCAGACTCAGGCACGCCCGATCCGTACGAATATCCGCGTTCAACCGCATCCACATGGCTATTGTTGAAGACCAAAATGCGCCATCTGCTCAAGGAATACTACGTGCAGGGCAAGCTATATTTCAACTGGAGAAGTCCTAAAGTGGCCAAAGCAGTGCGCGACCGGTACTTGATTGACATTCGCCAGATACGAGCCACACATCACGAATTGGCCTCGGCCTTCTACTCGACCTTCACTGAGGCACACCAGCACGCGGACACAATTCGAAAGGAGAGTGACTTTGTACGAGAAGCGGACGAACTGTGGTTCCACCTGCTCTACTCTGGCAATAAAGAACAGCTCAAATCTTACGCCTTGCTGAACGTTCGCTTCCTGCGGACTATCGTGGAGGGTGTCTCTGTGTGCTACCTTCGCTGCATTCTGGACGCGGTGCGCAGTCAGATTCTTGACTGGGACATCGAACAGCTGTATGGCATGCTCAAGCAATCGGTGCACGTGATCACCCAAGACGGCAGTCAATTGCCTGTCGAGGCTTTGCTGTGGTTGGTGCCATTTGTGGGCTCGGGAACTATTTCACTGAACCAACTAGTGAACGGACAGTACAAGACGGCCACCACCAACATATCGAACTCATCCAGCTACTTGGACGAGTTCCTTCGCCAGGCATATCGCATCTGTGTGGAACACCGAAAGCCTCTGCTCTACCCGATCAACATTTGGCTCAACCTGCCGGTGCCACCTCAGGTGGCCATGATCACTTGTCCATGGACCTCAATCACTCGAGCAGTGGCCACGCCTGACTCACAGCACTTGATCACCTGTGAAGGGCGAATGCTCCATTTCTATCATCTCCAGACCAAGACAATCGTCAAAAGCATTGAAGGTAAGCATGTCAGTGAAATGTGAGCAATGGGCTAAACAAATATAGACAGGGAAGTGAGCATTAGGGAAAGTGCACTGTAAATTGAAAGAACCGCGGAATTACAGAACAGCACAAGTGGAATTCTTAGTTTAGATGGACTGAATAAATGAAGCTAATCAATAAATAACAAGGTGCTAATTATTCCATTGGGAGCTGAGTAAGATATGTGGCATTGGTGTGTTGACGATGTGTTGGTTTCAGGTCACAAGTCGACCATCACCTGTCTGCACTTGGCACCAAGTGGGCGCTGGCTCGCCACCGGCTCTGATGATAGCAGTGTCAACTTGTGGCAAGTGGACGTGGCACTAATGGAGGTGAACGAGTGCCGACTTCGGTACAGATTTAGGTGAGTGATCACTTTCAATTCAAATTAGTCTAACTGGCCTAACACTTGCTCTAGTCATCACACTGCAGGCGTACTTTGCGTCACCATAAACCACGCTGAAACACTAGTGCTTAGTGGCTCAGAGATGGGCGCCATCTGTGCAGTGAACCTTCGCAACGGGACACTCATTTCCCGACTGGAGCATCATCGAGGAATGGTCACTTGCATGGGCATTAATGCCGGCGACGATGTCCTGGTTTCGGGATCCACCGATCGGACCGTTGTGGTCTGGAGTCTGGACTCGTTTTGTATTCTCAATGAAATTCTACTGATGCGACCTGTGCTGCACATGGACATTTCACTGGACTCAACTTTTCTATTGCTCTCGTTAGACGACAACAGTCTCCAAGTTCGAGCACTGACCACCGGCACTGGAGTACACACCTTACAACCTGCAAACTCGACCACCAATGGACCAACCGCTGTGGTGAGCTATGTGCGTTTTGCTGAAGACAATTGTCGTTGTGTAGTTGGCTATGCCGATGGACGATTACTTTTATTTGAAATTCACTCGGCACGCCAATTGCAAGTACTAAATGGCCACAGTGAAATGATCACAGCAATCTTGCCTCAAAAGGACGATCACTTTCTTATCACCTGTGGGGGCAACAAGATTGTCATATGGAATTTTTATCCTGTCAAACGAGTTGACCAAGCAAATTTGGGTGACACAACCGACAAGGTGATTCACGAGGCCACCCTGGACAGTCTCGTGTCCAGTGGTGGAATGGCTTCCTCAAGTCAAACCATCGACACAGTTGCTAGTGACAGTCTAGGTGGAGCGGGACCAAGTACGAGTACAGCCAGTGGCACTGTCTCTGGATCGAGTGGTGGCAGAAGTTCGCGTTCTTCCTCGGACCGACGCAAACAACGACCTTCAGGTTCGTTCAAGAAGAAGTCTTCCATTCCAAACATAGAAAACCACCGTGAACCGATTACGTGCGTGACGGTATCAAGGGATGGTCAGTACGTTGTGAGCGGAGGACGAGACAGCTTAGTCAAAATTTGGTATACTTCAACCGGTGAAACTCACACAACATTGGACGAACACAGTGCACCAATAACGAGTGTTGACATGGCACCAAATAGTCAGTTCGTGGTATCAGGAGCTGAAGACGGCTCAATTCGGACCTGGAGCCTGACCCTGTCGATGAGGGTGTCCGCGTTCGGAGAACACCAACCCCATCCGATCGCATGTGTGAAGATCATGTCCGATTCGAAACGAGCTCTCTCTGCAGATATCACCAGTGTGCATAGGTTGTGGCAGGTGGACACTGCCGTGCAGTTGCGATGTATCGCCAACAAACCAATCAATGGACTTACTCTGCACGGCAACATTGCATTCGCCATTGGAGGCAAAATCGAGAACTGGTGAGTGAACTGTTGAATCCGCTCCGATATTGACCACTCTCTCCCACAGCCTCAAGTACTGGCCCTGTTTCGAACAGGACGCCGAGAAGAGTGTGTCTCATAGTGACAGCATCACCTGTTTCACATGCACACACAGTGGCAAGACCATCATTACAGGCTCACAAGACATGTCCCTCAAGGTGTGGGAGGCGTCCAGTGCCAAGCTCACTCAAGTTCTTGTGGGCCACGAAGGAGCCATTTCGTGTGTGGCCACAGCTCCACTCAACGAAATTCTTGCTGTCAGCGGTGCCCAGGATTGCAATCTGATTGTGTGGGATATGGCCACTGGTGCTGATTTATTCACTCTCACCGGACACAATGCCAACGTGATGGGCGTCATCTTGACTCCAGACGGAAGTCGAGCATTGTCCTACTCAGAGGACAACACTCTCCAATTATGGGACATCAAAGAAAGTGGTCAGCGACTATCCATCCTGGATGTACACCACAACTTCACTCGAGTATACAGTTCGCTCAATATGTCCTATTTGGCGGTCTGGTTGGGTGGAAACTCGAACATATTGCCCATGATCAAACATCACAACAACCCTGCTCACGGTATAACCGTAGAATTACCTTCAGCTGGCACTCCAGTCACCAGTGGAGGCGAAGAGAAAAGTTCCGCTTGGCTACGTGGTCTGGTGCCACGAAATGCCACTGCACTTGCCGCACGGACTCTCAAGCGTGAACAATCGTTTGATTCATTCTATTTTGAGCACATGCTACATCGGGGACAGAGTGTCGACGACTTTCGAAAGATTGGAGCTCTCACAGGTGCTTCCGCCGGAGTGGGTGGACAGGGACTGGCAGCTTCAGGGATATCGCCTTTTGGCTCGAGAGAACAGCTGTGGACTGCTGGTGGAGGCATCTACGATGGTGGAACGACTTCAACCAATGTGCTGGGCACTGCTTCTTCTGGTGGCACTAGCACTCGCAGTCGAATGATTTCCAAATTGATGAACATTGGACCCAAACAGAAGATGCTCAAAAAGCAACAAAGCATGTTTGCCTGTTTTCCCGAGTTCACCAACAAACAACCGAACACGACAACAGTCTCAAGCGGAGTGACAGTCACCGGGACCGAGTCTCTCGTAACCAGGTCGGTCTCAGCATTCTATTGAACTCATCTAATAAACTTTATTTGCAGTACCTCACAAGCAAATGGCAGCATTGGTAAAAAGTTAGTTGGCAAGATGTTTCCAACCACAACCAACCGACCGAACGTAAGCACCAAGGTCGATGATGACGGCTCGAGTACTGAGAGCAAAGAGAAGCAAAGAAAAGCTAGCCAGGAAGGCAGTGGCAGCGTTTGTCCAAACCTGACCTCGGCACTCAACATCGCAGTGACCGACTCCTCAATATGCTCGGTGATGTAAACCACAAGTGGAAGGAGTCACCTGTACATTTAACCTCCCCTCCCATCCCCACCAATGCCTTACTCTCCTCTAGTGGCTCATCTGATTGGCCATCTGGTCAGTCAGTTGTGTGATGAGCCAACCACAAATGTCGATACCTTAGTTTTCGATTCAAATTTTATTTGTTCGTTGTCTCCACTGTGAATCCTTGTCTCCCTTTGTGCCAAACCTCACTTCACTCCCTCAAGCCGATGTAGACTTCATCAAACCTTTTTTTCGAATAAAGCAGACTGAATGCTTCCCACTCAGTGACATTTATTGCTGAGAACGATAACCACGATTAAGAGAATGATGATCACCACGATAAAGACTGCACACACGCTGACTAGTTTCTTTTCGAGCAGTGTAAGACGATGCCACCAGTTGGACTCGGTCAAATGATTGAACCTGTGGCATGACATGACCCACTGAGAATGGCATAATATATAACAATCGGTGCACTTACTGTCCTCCGCCAGACTGGTTCAACGAACTGTTCGACGTCTGGATGTACGATATGGTGTCGGTCACTTGCATGGACATGTTGACTATTGTTCACAAGTTCACTGTTTATTATGCCAAGTAATACAGGGACGCTGCAGATGCTAACAAGACAAACCAACGCACAAACAAAGAAAGTGACAAGTGCTCGGGCGTTTGCATCGATGCGACGTTAACGTTACAGATGCACTCTACCCTCGATTAGTCAGCAATAAAGAACAAACAACACTTGCAGACCGATCTGTGATCACTAAGGTTGTCGCCCAGTTACGAGCTCACTTATCATTGTCCGGTGCAATAATAACAATTCCTATGACGACTCGCTGACAATAAATCCGTTTTGCTGAGGTGCTAGTGGCTTAGGCCATTGGAGGTGCTTGATGCGCCCATAGACGACACACCAAACCAAGAGATGAGCGAATTGAGCACAAATAAAGCGATGAAGGACAGTGACACACTGAGAAAGGTAAAGTAGACTAGAACATATGGCACCGTGTCGATGTACAGACCCACCACAAACGGGGCCAATACCTCAGATACACCACCCGAGAAGGTTAGCAAGGATCCGACCATATCGGTGACCGCAAAGCCGTGCTGTTCCAGAAATGGGAAAAAACTAGGAAAAACACTAGCAAAACCAGCGCCGAGTAAAATGATGCCAAGTGCAAAGAGGCTAAGGTTGTGGTCTGCAAACAAGTAAACCAAAGAGTTACCGATGGCCACTGTGATCAGATCGAGCAGAATCATTGTACCGGGCGTGAGTTTGAGTGCGATTAGCACACTTAAAGCACGAAATACGGTGAACGATATTGCCAATGATGAAGCTAACAAGGCAGCATCTGGTTCGCTCATGTGCAGTTTAGTCTTGGTGGCAAACGAAGCAGAAAATTGAAAGTAGGTGCCTTCAGAGCATAGAAACACGAAGAGGAATACGGCAGAACTGAAGATAACCACATAGCGCACACGAGTAGAAGTTCGATTAGGGTTAGTGGAAAGATCATTGGTGGATTCGGCCTCCAATAAAGCAGTTCGGTCCGATTCGGAGTCAGTTTTGGATGTGTTCGGTTGGTCGTAAGGGTAGACCAAGAAGAGAATGAAAAAGCTCATCGATGAAATGACTGCCGTAGAAGAAGCAATGGTGTAAGGTAAAACTAGACAGTTGGAAAAGAATCCGTCTCGATCAGTATAAGCATGTCGTAAAAATGGCTCAGAAAGAATCGGTCCAAGAATGCAACCGACCCCAAAAAAGAAGTGCAATGCTTGCATGAGCACATTGCCAATGTCGATTTTAGAGCCCATTTCCACGTTGATAGTTTCACTGTCATCCGATAGATGATTGGTCGAATTTGGATAATGACTCGATCGTTTTCGCATTTTCTCCTCCATCTGCCTGCGTCTAGCTGAATATGACCACAGTTCATTGAGCCACACATTGACCATAACAACGATGGCAGAGGTAAAGAACCCATTGAAGAAGCCATTGATGCAGAATTGCTCAACAGTAGTCCAATGAGGAACTAAAAATGTAGTCAACGATTTCAATAATAAACATGAAAACAGCAAAATCTGTCGATTGACATATTGGTTAAGAAAACCATCTTGTGGAGTAAGGAAGGAATGAAGCAATAAAAAACAACAGTAGGTCAATTATTCTCAATCAAAACAGTTTATAATTAGAAATTCAAACAAATAGTCACTCACTCGTTAAAGTTCCCAAAGTCGAACCAATTGAACGGACAGGAAAGATAAGTGACACATGCCTGAGATCGGAGCCAAAGATTGTGCTTAATTGTACTAAAGTGGGATTAAATATTGAATAACACAAACCCTTGAATAAAAAATAAAAAAGAATTTATATATATTTAAATATTTGCATTGAGTTGGACATTTTCAGTCTACTCACCACAGCAATAAAGCTAAAGTAAAGAGCACAAGTGTAGATTATATGGCTTCGTTTGCGGGCTCGTTCAAATGTTCTTTCATTTTGTTCGTGATCATTATGGTTAGAGAGAAATTCTTCATCAAGATTGGCGTTAGTGGACATTGTGAAGAATGCACAAATCAACATAAAAAACCACTCTCTGGGGTCATTGAATGTGGTTGTAAATAATTCAATAAAAACTGCTGAATGGACACAAGTGCTTCGTCGAGTACCAGTGGGACATTACTCGACGTGCAATCATGCTCTCGGAGGTTCAAACAGAAATAACCAAAGTGGAAAGATAAGAAAAGGACAAAAGTCACTTCATGTGGCTAAGAAAACAGGCTCAATGTTATTTCAAGGTTAGTTGAAGCACGCCAGGCACCACGCTGATCAATATTGATTGCAATTGCACCGACCGGTATGGGCAGTGTGTTCGGTTGCACTCCATGCACTGTCACAATGCTCAATGGATCCAGTCGACTCCAGTTACCTCAAGGTGAACATTTTCCAGTCGACCATTAATTAGGTGGATCGCTAATTAACAAACTGACACATACATTGCAAGAGGTTTAAAGCAAAAAAAACGTTGGGTAGAAAGAACACGTGCAAGAGCAATTATTCAAGCAGTCATAAGTTTGTAAGAAAACGTAAACAAACATGACATAAACGTTTGTGAACATGCGCCCTTTTAGGGAGCTATTTTGGTACGGTATTGAATTAGAAGAGGATTCATGCTATATTAACATGTGCTCACATTATTTCGGCAAATGAAAATGCTTGTTGTACGAAATATTTGAATTTTCAATTATTTTTAGGGTCAATGTACAAATAGATCAAACGTTCGATAATAACGTCAAAATATTGAATTAAATTTTTAATTCAATTATTTCGTTTCTGATGAAATAGTCTAGTATACATTTCACAGATTTCTTTTGTGGGCCATTTTTGTGTGGCAATTGATTACGTTCATTATTGTCTCGACAAGAATTTGATCGCCACTTGCTTAGTTTGTAAACGTTTACTTTGGTAGAATTGACATTTAGATGCCAAATTTCTTCAATACGAATGAGCTCAAACATGTCAAATGCTGACAGTCAACGAAAATTGATACCTGTACCTGTCAAAGAAAGAGACATTGATCATGTCACATGTCATGATTCATGTGGTAGATATTCTCAAATTTTAAGCCAAAGTGCTCCTTCGACTGGCAAACAATTGCTGCAGAGGCATCTTACAGGTTACTTAATCTCTTCAAGCTATAGAGTCTAGTATAGACTGCAGTGCACATTCAGACGAAACAGATGCGGTACATTTTTCATTTGTACTATGTATTTAATCTATAGATTTATCAAAAAAGTAATAACAGTATTAGAATTGCCTTAGACAAATGTTCAGTGATTCGAAATAACAATAATATAAATAAGTTGAAGGATGCAAACATTCAAGTTGACGTAGTCAATAGTCGTTGGACGACATCGATCATTTTCATGAGACACTTAGAACGATCAGTGGATTGTTGTGCCGAATTGACCCCAACCAGTGTTAGGTTAAGTCGAGTTTGGTTATTAAATTGAATTGCGCTGGCTCTCAATCGCAAATGAAATTGTCGCAACAAAATCGAGTGCACAGTTCGTTCATATTGGTTAAAATTGTTTTGAAACATTCTCACTAGTTCGATTTCTGATTTACCAAACAGTTTTTCTGCTTGGTGACCAAACACGGGAATCCAAACAGAGCCGGTAACATCACCAACAAGGAGATCAAGTTTGAGCCGCCACTTGTAGTCAGACGAGGTTCGGTTGCACTTTGCACAGAAGTATTGTTGGTTGTTGTTCTCGTCAAATACTTTCTTGGAACATCCATTGAATCCACAGGACTTGTAAAAGTGGTGATCCATTGATTTGAGTTCTTTTACTATTGCGGTAATGCGATAATATTTGGCCCCTTCTGTGTTCTGTACAATTCGTAATGTGATCTGCCCAATATACGCAAATTGCAGATCAAGATCAGGCCCTCTGCTTAGAGGGATGAAAATTTGTCTACTCCCTTCGTGACGATACCAAAGTCCAAGCGGAGAAGCTTCCGGAATCTGTGGATTAATTTCGACAAATGTACTTCCATAAGCGGACAACTTTTTGCCTTGAAATTCAGTCAATGCTGCACCTCTGATTGCAACAATTTGGCCAGATTCACCTTTAAATTCATTGGCCATCTCATTCCACAGTGTAAGTGACACTTCATTTAAAGACTTGTCCACAATATAAACTTCTCTAGAGGTCACTTCTTTAAGTGTTTTTCTTGTAATTTTCGTCTGAAGTGGGCTAATGGAACGAATCACTCCAATTACATCCACTAGTGCGCCGTTTTGCATCGAGTCAAGTTGAGACAATTGGACAAACTTGAACGATGGAAGTTTGGGTATGTTTCGAAGGGTTTCGTAACAAGGTCGAATTACACTCTCGGAATTAAGAGTAATCTGATACTCATTGATGTGGTATCGTCTGTTAGATATTCTGATAAAGCCTTTCGAGATAAAATAGACTCTGTGCTTCTCTATTTGACTGAAGAATCGGTCGCAATCCTCGTTGAAGGCAACAATATCGATGTGGCCCGTCTCGTCTTTTACTTCGAAGTCAAATAGCTTTCCAGACCCTTTGTCGTTTTGATAATTTCGAATTGAACTTTTACGAATAACTCTAGCACGAATAGTCCATGACCAGGTGAAAGGTGTCAGTACATTGATGGGAAAAAAATTTCCTCGATACACATGAATGGCATCATCGTAGTCATCATCATCGCAATCATCGGGCATATAATAATCCGGGTCCAAGTTAATGCCTACCAGTATTTGTCGCATCAAGCTGCAACCATTGTTGATATTTCTTGTGGGAAGTGCTTGTGGGCTATGTTGTGGTAATGGTCTCGTGAGATGTGATGCTTCTTGTTGCAAGGGTGTCAAATTCAAACTGACCACTCTTTGACTTGCTGTGTTTGGATTTAAAATGAAAAATCTTTCTCCTGAGTCAAGTTTACGGCCGACATCTAGCCCAGATTTGAGAATTGTCAATTCCCTTATCAACAAGACTGGAAAATTTGCACTTTCTGCCAAGGAAGCTACTTCATATTGCTCAAGACAAATCACCGTGAAGTTGACTAATCTCCCATCGCTAAATTCTCGGTCAATTTGTTCGGAGGCAAACATACAGTTCGAGACACATGATTTGCCATCAGTAATGAGCCCTCGAATTTTTCTAGGTCCCAATACTTTGGTATTGAGAATTTGAACAATAGGATTTAGTCTATCATTTTTCTGGGTCATGATCAAATCCAGTAGACCATCGCTGAGATATTTGGTGCAAGTTGAGCTAGCGCTGATATTTTGCGGCATCTTATCTCTAGGCCATAACCTAAGAATAAATTCAAAGATTAATTGAAATTAGTTGATTAGACTAAATAAAACTTACAATTTGACTGAAGCGAATGTTGGATTTTGCAATGTTTTTCCTCAATAGGACACTCGATTTCCAGGACAAACCAATGCGCTGAGTTGGCGACGCAGTCATTGTGATTGTTGTGGTCACGTGACCAAAATAGTAGAGGCATGTTTTGAAGAGACTTTTAATACCACTAATAGTTTGAGTGTTCAGAAACTCGTTTGATGGGCGCTATTGCACTGAATGCACCCATTTCTCAAAGTTGTTAAGTATTACAATAGAAACTTACTAACAACTGTAAGTGGACGGCACTCTCCCCTGCCACAGAAAGCCGCTGTTGTAGCATTACTATAGTAGTAATTTACTACTAGTACATTACCATTTTATTCAAGTTAAAATCAATTTATTGTTAATTCTATCAATATTGGTATTTAATTATTTTCAACGAAATTTTTAGGAGTAAGTAGATAATATTAATTTGTATGTACAATTAACAACAGAATAAATATGCCGAAGATTTAAGAGAACAAAATTTGAACAGTTTTATTGCCACCTAATGAACCACTAATTAACCTGGAATATATCCAGTAAAGTGTAACTGAGAAAAATATTTACATGAGATGTTCCGTTACAGAGTGACTAAGAAGAAGCCAGATTTACTTTCTGTCAAACTCCTCAAAATCGAAAAAATTATTTTCCTCTACGCTATTGCTGATGTCATTCTCTTCATCATTGTCGTCCAATTTCTCTGGTTGGAGAGGTGCTTTGTCAAAGAATTGCGTGATTGATTTTTTATCTCGTTTAATCCATCGCTCGAATGTTCGCACTTTCTCGAAAGAAAAACGCAAACTGTCATGCAAAATCTTCAAATTAGAATTGTCCGTTAGCACCTTTTCTAAAGATGAGATTTGACTTTCGCTAGAGAATGATTCAATGATGTCCTGTAGAACAAAAACAAAGTTAAATTAAAGTAGAACTTGCATTGAAATCGACACTAGTCACCTTCAAAAAGTGATAAACAGAGTTGAAGTTGCCAAATTTGCGCGCAAAATTGAAGAATTTGCTTTGAACTTTTCCAATCACTTGCCTACGGCCTTCGGATGATTTGGCACTGATTTCTTTTAACATCGTATGAGTGTCTTCAGGTCTTACCAAAGACTGTAAAATATCAATCAATTATTGTTATAAAAATATATAAAATGAAATGAATACCTCAAGAGAAAATTCAATCACTTTTTGAATCTCATTTTCCTTCTCGGTAGAACCCAAGGCAATTGAGAAAAGATGTCTAGCCTCAGACAGGTCATAATCCTTATAGAACTATAAAGAAATTCAACAAAATGGCATGTTAAAGAAATTGCTAAAATTACCTTAAAAAGTTGATCAAAAGTAGTTTGATTTTTGGAAGATGGGAAAGAAGAGAACGATCTAAAGACACACTCAAGCAAACCAACAGGCAGGTCTGACTCTCCGTTAAGATAATCTTGGAACTTCTTGACTGCCTCTTCAGTGAAATTAGTTGCCTTCAATTGTCCCATAAGACAGAGAATATTCTCACGTAGACGTTTCTGAGCAAAGTCTTCTACTCTCATTTTCTGGCCCACCGGAGGCAAACTTGTTTCGGGATACCATCCAAGTTTGAGATACATCTTATTCAGCAGTTCTTGACCGAATTTTCTGTTTTTTTGTCGAAGAGTGTCATTATTCGAATCAACACTCGAAATCAAAATGTCGATATCGTTCAGTGCAGACACAATCACTGCCCACACATTGGGATTATCTTCATTCTCGTAACTCCAAAGAAATCTGAGACCCACATCGGTCGATACATAACCAGTCCGAATCAGTGCAAATAGATCGTCGACAAGATTCAATCGGTCCATTGGTGCGAGTAGTTTTTCCTCGATGGATATTCCAAACTTATCCAACATATCATCTGAATAATGCACTCGATAAAAGTTTGAGTACTCAGGATTCAGTTTGACCCATTCGCCTTCCCAAATATCGTTGATCGATAACTCCATTTCTTGTTCCGTAATGATTGCTTGATGTGTTGGCGAGAAAGGATTGAAGGAGTTGACAATGCTCACCGGGATTGGCCAAACATCATTTGTATTGGCAAAAGCCATTTTGCTTGATTGATTTAACGACGACTCCACAAAACGTTCTTGGCGAAGCTTAATTACGCGAGAATCGCCTTCCTGCCTTTCCTCTACCTAAAATTAAATAACTCTTTTATTATTGAAACAAAAAGCAACAAAACTCACATGAATAATTGGAAATCCGGCCATTTTGGTCCACTTGGAAATACTTTGCACCACTTCAAGTTGGAATTGACGGTCTTCCTCTTGTTCAGTTTTGTTGATTACCTTGTTGAACGATCTCCATAAATCGTCAGCTGTGGCAGTCTGATTAGCAAAGGTATTCACAAATTGACGAATTCCTCTTTGAAAAGTCTAAACAAAAGGCCAGATGTAAACATTGATAATGAGACATGAATTACCTCTTCTCCAATTGAAGATCTCAGCATTCGAAGTAGAGAAACCGCTTTAAAGTAACTATTTTCGTTAGGATACAATTGAAGAATATCGTTTGGTTGGCCAATCAATTTGTCCAATGGTTTCGAGTATCTGCTTGCATCTGACTGTAGTCCTCTGCGAAATTCATCGCCTGAAAACCGTTCCCACGTCCTCCAGTGAGGAAACAAACTGTCCAGTGCTTCCTTCTCCATGAATGTGGCCAAAGCTTCAAAAAGCCAAAACTCGTTCCATTGCTGAAAAGTGACCAAATTGCCAATCCATTGATGTGCCAAAGAGTGAGCCAAAGTTTCAGCAACGGATTTCAACTCTTCTTCACTTGCCTCTGTTCGATTGGCAATTAATAGCTGCTTTTCTTCGAATATAATCAAACCTAACTTTTCTATTGATGTTTGTCCATAATTTTGCAGTGCCACCAAGTCAAGTTTCTTGAGAGGATACTTTTGGTCGAAGTAATACTGGTAAAAACTAAATAGTTTTTCACATGTCTCCAGTGCATAGAGCCATTCTTCATTGTTATGAAAGACTGGAGAATAAATTTGCAGAGAGACGTCGTTTAGCGTACTGTTTGGTTGAGGTTTACTTGGAGTTATGTGAAATTTAGGTCCAAATAGAGTAGCCAATTGAAATGTGGACAACAGAGGAGTGGTTTCAAAACGAACCTCGTCGAATTCGGAAGAATATGGACGACGACGAATTGATGGCAAATTGAAAATGGCAAAGTTGTTGCGTGGCACGATTAAGTACAGATCAAATTGAGCTTTGAAACGAGGCTCATCCCAACAAGGAAACTTACGTCGAGCATCGGTCGGCCCGAAATCGGTCATCACAAGCTTGTGTTCATTCTGTGACTTGATAAATCCTGAACGAACCATTTCGGTTAAATTTCCCGAAAACGTGATTGTCAAATTTCCACTCCCTTTGTGTAAGAATTTGTAGAAGTGCAGTACAACCGTCTCCTTCTCTGGACAATAATACACCATGTGGGCATCCACTAGCAATTAATGTTCATTATAAATTAGCCACAGCCACATTAAAAGTAAATCATTGGTCGCACTTACCTCGTACATTCCTAGTCTGAAAAAATGCTCCATTGACAACCAATTTGGCCGCATTCAATTCGATTATGTTCGTTTGGTTGTGAATGTAGAGACTGATCAAAGAGTGCCCGTACAACTTTTGGCGCCGAGAATCCATGCGAAAACGTAACCTATACTTGTTCGGTGTGACAGTGCTTGGCAAGTGATAGAATTCGCCAGGCTTGTGGTTGTTGGCACCACTATAATTGCAAAGAGATCGAGAGGTGCTTGATATACTATTCTTAGCACTTCTAAGGGGAGATCGAACAGGCCGCATTTGGGTTTGATATGACAGACCAACAAATAATATCACGAGAAAATTGAGCAAATGAAAGATATACATCGTGGTTAATAGACGATTATGGCAATTTGTGGTTAAAATTAATAAATTGATTTGCACCGGAAAATTCAATCTAATTTTGTTCGGTCACAATCAGGCTAGTAGAGAAGCAACATAATTCAAAACGGTATTTCGAGTAAAACTGTTGTCGAGTAGGAGAAGTGAACTCCAAAGGCAAAGGCCAATTAATGCACCGAGCAATTGATCAATGCACCCTTTTATATGGCACGCACTGAGGCGCCCGACTGACAAGCCAATTCGTAGATGAATGAATTATCGGTGATAATAATCGGCCATCGAGTAGAAACAAGTTACCTGACTGGACAGGTGAAAGAGAAATTATACAATTTGCCCGCACCAAACAATGCTACCCTTCATGGCGGTAATCAAGCGCGCAGACTTGCCCTTTCCTGACTTCCTCCATTGCTTTCTTCATGCTCTTCCTACTTTCTTTCTTAACTCTCAGAGTTGGTCTTCATTTTCATCAATTCTTCAGTGCACATCATAACGAAACATTGAAGTAACTTATGAGAGCAAAAGAATTCGTCCCTTCTACTGACCAGTGGCCAGTGGCCACACGCCAAAAGTAGATGTAAACTAGTGATTCCAATGCCTAGACATAAACAAGAGTTAGTGCAGTCAAATGAACATAGGCAAGATTAGTTTCCTGAAGCTGAACATATCCAGGCACGAAGTTGGTTTCATTGCTCGTAAAACACTACAGACGATAATAGATGTGTGTCCATCGTGCAATGCATGCAGACAGAAGGGATAGGTGTTGAGATATTGAGGAAGGCTTTGCTTGATGCCTGCTGGTCATAGTTGCAATTTCAAGTTCAGTACACCACCTGGGCCAAACTTAATGAATGCATTGTCAACGACCTGGTGGCCGACGTTGATGATGTAATCTGATGATGAGCCATAAGGAGCTCATTAGAGGCCGTAACGCTACGAGGAAAATCGTAAAGTGTAAATTAGTCAATCCGACAAACGACGAAGCCTCTTGTTACCTGCCAGGCTTGGTCGTTTCCAGTTACCGAATCAATAAAACTGATTTGTCTTCTTTGGTCAATATATTTGTGATGTTACATCACTGATGTTAGCCGTTCGAACAGTCGATGTAGAAATAGTTCACAGTAGCACATAGTCCTATTGAAATTGAAATGCAATCGGCCACCGAATTAATTAGCAAATAGCTCAATGTGTGCATGAGTGGTCATTACGTAATTATTAATTGTTAGTACATTATTAGTGGCTGTGATTTATTGTTGCTTTGATGAGTGAACGACACTCCAGCCGTTCACTGTTCACTGTACCCGACTGACTCAATCAAACATGTTTGGCCAACTGCTTCCCAGCGAGATATCACAAACAAACATTTGTCGACAACAAAAATTCCAAAGACTATGCGCATGAAAGAAGTTAAGTAATTAAACATTCATTAAACGAATTGAATGGGATGAATTCATTGACTTTTCGATTTCTAATTGACTTAATCTCTTTACAGAAAGTACCTACCAAGTCAATGTCTTCATGTTCGTGCAATAGAAAGAGTCCAACTGACAATGTGAGATCACTCATATATGACGCAGGGGTGAAGAGTCCAATGGCCTAAAGTGGATCTGCAGAGGAGAGAGAATCGGCTTGAATTTGAATTTGCCAATTAACATGCCAAACAACAGACTCGAACCGACACTGGTCCGTTAGAAAAATAGGAAGAGCGTTCACCACCTGAAGATTTGTGACTTTCAAGCATGTCGACCATCCAGTGCGGTACCATTAGAGCTGACGGTACCGTTCACTTGATTTGCCCGGTCATTATACGCCACACGCCGATTTGTGTGGAATGCCTCTAATTGGAAATTGACCCCGCATCATAATGACTTTTCGTAGAACTTATCTTAAGCAGACGGTACTAATAGTTGCACTTGAGCTTGGCTGATTATATTCTTCGAAATGGCAAGTAAATCTATTCTTACTGTCCACTGTATTATCACATTCTTTCTAACTAGAATTTGAGAAGACTTTCGTGTAATTCAATTTGACGTCACAAACAATTAATTAATCACTTTCAATTAATGCACCGAGTGTTGGATGAAAACAAAACGAAAAAGAACAACAATCTTCAAAGGTTGACTTTCGGTAGCCTTAAGACATGTCAGTACAGTACTTTTCAGACAACGGACTGAAGAAGTAAACTTGACTTGATTATGGTAACGATTAGACAGACAACTAGAAGAGAACCACTTCTATTTGCGATGTAATCGTAATTACGTTATAACAAATGAAACCGAAATAAATCCAAAACAGAACGGTCTCTTTCCACCTCGCAATGTCATAATCGAAATCTCGTATTCACGAAATTAACGTTTAAGATCACTAGTCAAGTTCAATGAGATAATCTGTTAGTGAAATAATTGTATTGATTGACTGCAATTGTGATTATACAATTATATCGATTAATAATAAGTTAATTGATTTACAATTGTTTGGTCACGAAGTTTCGTTTCAATATGATGATGCTTTGTAAACAATCGATTAATCATGTGTACTCATTAATTAAGAACAGGGCTCGGATTAATGAAAAAACTTATATTTATTTCTCCGAGAGGGCAGCACTACTAGAGTGACGGTCACCGTCTAAGACTTAGACTCTAAGTACTGACTTGGGTCAGTGCTGTTTAACTTTTGCTAACATGTCTAACATTTTTTGGTAAGCTTATCATTGATGTATTGCAATTGGGTCGTTGAATCTTATCCCACAATTGGGTTGATGGATTCTAACCCATAATTGGGTCATCAGGATTCTATCCCACAATTGGGTTGATGGATTCTAACCCATAATTGGGTTGTCAACATTCAATCCCACAATTGGGTCATCAAGATTCAAACCAACATTTGGGTTGTCAGGATTCTCAGGGTATCAACGCAATTGTACGAAATACAACCTTACAACCCAATTATGGGATAGAATCTTGAGGACCCAATTGTGGGATTGAATCCTGACAACCCAATTATGGGTTAAAATTCTGAGAACCCAATTGTTGGATAGAATCCTGACAACCCAATTATGGGTTAGAATTCTGAGAACCCAATTGTTGGATAGAATCCTGACAACCCAATTATGGGTTAGAATTCTGAGAACCCAATTGTTGGATAGAATCCTGATGACCCAATTATGGGTTAGAATCCATCAACCCAATTGTGGGATAAGATTCAACGACCCAATTGCAATACATCAATGATAAGCTTACCAAAAATTTCGCAAAAGTTAAACAGCACTGACCCAAATCAGACTTAGACGGTGATCGGTCACTCTAGTAGTGCTGCCCTCTCGGAGAAATAAATATAAGTTTTTTCATTAATCCGAGCCCTGATTAAGAATAAAGAACAGATTGAAATTTGTTTTTCATTTGTGGTGCAAAAATTCTGGAATCTTCAAATGTATCACATAATAATGGCAATTGGGTTTAAGTTAACTTCTTGAATATATTTAAATGGGCTCGTTTTTGTATAGTTTATCATCTTCAGTAAAACTAAGCATTTGCAAAGTCTGAGACTTTGAAAGTCGTTAAATGGTTTCAAGAAAGTACAGTGTAGTCAAAAGTCTATTTCTACATTGGTCAAGGAAGCGCTCCTGAGTGTTGCAATAGCGACATTTCCGAGTCGCTAGCGAGTGTCAAGCAAGTTGTTGTCCTCAGTTCGCTCGCGCTTTTTCGTTACGTCCTCGTCAATGATCATTGTCCTTCCTTAAATCTCAACGAAGATGTCGAAGAACAAGAATTTGGAGGATACTGATGATCTTTCGCCGGCGAATAAAAAGGTTAAAGTAGATTTGGACAATAATGGCGATTCAATTAATATGTCCAAGCGAAATATTGCAAGCCCCGATTGTTCTGAATCGGCTTCTCTTAATGAGATTTCATCTTCTGCTTCTGAGCAGCCAAAGACTGAAGTGAATTTAGAAAATATGCCTAAAATGAAGAATGCTTCCATTCAAACTTTCATAACGTTGAAGCAAACAATTGAGATTCATAATGGTGACTTGCTAATGGAGTTGTTTCACAAATTGGAGCCAGTTGAAGAAGGCGCCAATGATGCAGATTTGTTGCGTAAAGCAATTGAAGTGTGCATTTCCAACTATTGGCCTGTATCACAGTTGGCTGAGTTGGTTGAACAGCTTAATCTGGCCAGACCGCTTGATGTGCCTGAAGAGTCTGTTTTGGTTGATTATTGCGTACTTCCTATATATGAAGAAACCATGGCTCATATACGCAAATCCATTACTGGCGAAAAAATATTTGTCGCCATGTTTCAACGAAAGTTTGATGATTTGCCTTTTAAGTTCGTCTTTGTTGGTACTCTGAAGAAAGATGGTCCTGGTAGTTTATTTCTGCTGAATGCTCAAAAGATTTCTTCTGGCGATTCAGGAGTAAAACTTTTTAATGATTCTATGGTGAGATGACAATGCGATATATATTTATTTTTATAAACATTTATTTATATTTCAGAATCTACTTTGGCCCAACAGTGTCGAATCACATTCCGAAGACATTCTTCTTTTCTTGACCGATTGCTATGACCAAAAAAGCACTCTTGGAAAGCAATTGCGCGCATATTTCCCAAAAGTGATTTATATCGAAGGTCTCGAGGAATTATTTAATGATCTTAAGGGAGACTATTCTAGATACTACGATCATGATCGCGAAAGTGTCAAATATTACCATGGCTATTTGAATAGTGCTATAAGTGCTATTCGAAATTCTGAGACGCCCAAACTGAGCGAGTCTATTGGTATCATTGAATCATTTTTTGACTCTTTTCTCAATTGGAGCGACAAGTATGGAAAGTGCCTTTATTCCGATGTTAGTGGAGATGTTAATATACCTGGCTATGAAGCATTGGTGGATGTAAGCAACTCTCTATTTGGCACGAAAATTGAATCTGTCGCATATAGTGATGACTGTATTGACATAAGCAACCTTACTCAGGAGGATAAACAGTTTTACCGTTATGCTCCCTTAGGTGGAATTGACTTTATGGAACGCTTTCCTTTGTTTGATCAATTTCTCAATGATCAAGATGATTATTCAATCCCGATTGAGTATTTCGACATTTATTCCGTTATCTACTGCAACCAAATCATTTAATCAATTTTTACATGAAATTCAATTATTGTTCAAAATTTTTTGTATTTCCACAGCGTATTTTTATTATAGCGAATTATTGTCTACTTTCAAAATAACCAAGGTTATATATCTAATTTTCATTATTCATTTTGTATGATACAATCTGTATCACAAATAATATCTTTAATGTTGAATAAATTACATATTTCTTCCGTAATTTTCTATCGACAATTCCGCTCAAGTTTAACTTAAAATTTATTATGTTTCATAAAGGTTATCCTATAGGTGAATCTACACCTGTTGAGCATGCTATTTTAACATTAAATAAATTTTAATTAGATTATAGTGTTTCCATCTCTAAAAACAAAGATTACAATTTTATAATCAAACTCAACTGCGACCAAAGTTTGCTGTTTCATCAATTCACTTCCATCATTCACACTTAGACGTAAATGTTCCGTGATTTATTTTGTATCTCGATTATTTTTATCTATTTACGTATCTCATCAAGTCTATGATTAGATGTAAAGCAAACTCATTATTATGGAAAGCAGTTCCCAGAAGTTCTAGGGGACACCTATATAGACAATGTCTGTATGGGCGCCAACAGTCTGGCACAGTCAGTCAGACTCTTTGTGTTGCAATAGTGGGTTTTCCGTTGCTCAAGCAGCTCCACTTGTATGCATGCCACTTGTTGCATAAGAATTGTGTCAGCTTGTCTCAATTTCCACAATTTCACTCAAAATTAAAAGATCAAGATGCCCAAAAACAAGCTTTTCGACGATTTTGATTCGCATCCTCCTGTAAAGAAGATTAAGCTCAATTTGGAGCACGACGACGAACTCCCGCCAATGAATGATGAAAAGCAGCTGTCTCATATCGATGTCTTTAGCTCCGTGCAATGGTACCCGAATGAACTATTTGCTTCGTGGCTGAGTGAGAGCGCCTTTACTGGTCATTTTGGTCACTCGCTGGACAATTATGGCTTGGAGCCAGATGACGACGACGATGAAGACGAGGACATGATATGTCCTTTTACTCATTTCTGTGTTTATTGTAATCAGTTTTCTTAATTTACTTCCAATTACTTATATTATATGCGACTGTCGCATTTGTGCATTGACTCATTTTTTATATTAAATTCTTTTCAATAAACACATTTCTAATAGAGTATTTTTGCATCTTTTAGATGAGTGACGCAGTTGAACGTTTGTGCATGCAGTTACGTAACCAATGCCCATGCGTGAATGGTCCATGCTAAGCACGCCATACAGTCTCACTACAACTTGACCGCAAGCACTTACCTAGCAAAGTCTAGCATTGTTTCACGTCCTTTCACCAACGAAACTTCATGTCTGTGTGTGTTAATGTTTATGTTAAATTTAATTTATCGCTAATTTTTGAATAATTACAATGCCTAAAAATAAGGAGTTTGAAGATGATGATGAAATTACTGACGTCAAAAAGTTTAAACTTGACTCGGATGGCGATTCTATCAACGAGGATGTGGATCGTTTGGAGACTGGTGAAATTGAATCTAGCAATTCTGATTCCGAAATCAAAGGCGAATGCGGTTCTCAAGAACAAAAAATAGATTTAGACTTACTTTGCGATTCTAATGAATCTGAAGATTCACAGAAGAGTGATTCGGAATATACAATCGATTCGAATTTGGTGGCAGTCTTATCCGATGAACTCAAATCTTTAGATTTAAAACCATACAACGAAGAGCTTATTATTTGCAAAGTGGTTCAATTTTGTTTTGAAAATTTAATTCCTATTTCCAAGCTTGCTGATTTACTTTCACTTTCGGTTATCTCCGAACAGAAGATCAATATTCCTGAAGAATCTATTTTGTATGAAAAATATGTTACACCAATCTATGAAAAATCTTTAATCAAAATTCGTGAAGCTTTTGTTGGTCAAAAAATCTTTGTTTCATTCTCCAAAACTAACAATGGAAACTATTCCAAAAACGTGATTATAGGTACCTTAAAACCAGACGCAATTGAATCCATATTTTTGATTAAGACTCATAAAGAATCTTTTTATGATACATCTAAATTTATAAAATTGTTCTCTGATTGTTTGGTAAGCATCTTTTTGTTTTATGTACTTATGTGCTATTAAATAGTACATAGTTAAATAGTTACTAACTATTTATAGGTACTATAGTTATAATGTTTTCTTTTTACAGGAAACTCTATGGCCTGGTGATGTTAATTCACATTCTGAAGATGTTTTATTACTTTTATGCGATGATTCTTTTCTTGGTGAGAAAGCCAAACAGCTGAAGCTTTTGTATCCAAAGATTATTTGCCATTCTCGTCCGGATAAAAACTTGCATTCAATCAAAAATAACTTGAAAATGGAATACAGCACTGTTGATTACATTGATGAGGTTGTCCGTTCTTTGGTTTCGAAGTACAAGAAACACTTTGTAAAGAAAGCAAATCTCCCTTTACCTCCTAAGCGGTTTGTTGAAGCAATTTCTTATTATGATAGACATCTCTATTCATTGAGCGAGTTTTTCAATGATTTGATGGGCGATTTAGATGATGAAGATGAAAATCAAATCGAACTGTACAACCTTTATCACAAGAATAAGGAATCGCATGAACATTTATCCGCTCTTTCAAGTGAATATCCCCTCATTGTTAAATCATTGAACCAGATACGTTCAAAGATTCCACTGAAAGACTCACTCGGTGCTTTTGTGAGTGTTCTTTCGGAATTTAGTGATTTAGATGGTGATAAATTCTACAAAAGTATCCATGAACAGTTATTTGATGATGTTGTCTGCACTACTGGCTTTCCCAAATTGTGTGCCATCTCTAATGCTCTTTATGAGACTTCATTTGAATTTGATGAAGTTTTTGGTGAAGAAGATTATGATATTTCGGAATTCTCCAAAGACGATTTGCAATTCTTTAGATTTGCTCCATTTGGTGGAATGGATTGCAAGAGATGCTTCCCCCAATTCGATAAGCTAGTTCGTAGTGATTCAGATTTGTCTTCCAGCAAACATTTCCACATGCTCAGCATTATCTATTGCTACTATGAGTCTATTAAATCGTGAATACTATCAAATTTGTTGTAATATTTTGCTGCAGTTTAGTTTGGTTTAGTGGTCAAAATATTGTTCATTTTTTCTAATAATATAATTACTTCACTGTATGTTAATACTTTACATTCAAATTAAATTGATTTAGATGAACTAGTTCCAAACATCCGAACCGTTTTGAAGGCGTTAAAAAATATCGAAATTATTGCTGAGTTCGAGGTAATATAGATTGGATCTGTTATCTTATTGCTCAAACTCACTCATTTATTGGCAGACACGTGATATAGAAATAAACAAAATACTATTTAAAGCGATAAGTTAACTCATAAGCTAAGTTGTCAAAACGCAAATTCAGTGACTAATGACCACTTTAAACTGCGACTTACATAAAGGACGACAAACATTAAATATTTTGACATGCATGTACATGTATTTAATCTACATGTACTTTTGAATAAACTGTAAGCATTTATTCTGTTTGCTTCTCTTTTATTTCACTTTGATTGTTTTTGTAAGTGTCGCTTCAAGATGTCTCTACAGCTTGCAATCTATTTGTGTATGTTTGCAGCCATTGGTCAATGTGCAACTGATTTCGCCAAAAAAGATTTGAATGTTTCATTGGCCGAATATCGTCATATTCGATCTATTTCAAACGATCACTTTGACGAAGACACTTCGGAAACAGTTAATTCTGAAGAACAAGGATGCATTTTAACCGACCCATGCCGAGATGGCTCAACATGTGGACCTCGATGCAGACTGTACCGAGAACTGAAAAAAGAACTCGATGAACACACTCTGAAACAATGGTTCCAACTGTCAGACTTTGATTTGGCCTTTCAGATAAAAAATTGGGTCGATAGTCGTGAGCTTGAAGATAAAAACATTGAAGATGTGATTCACAGTTCGCAGCTGACGCCGGTCGTTAATGAAAACGAACTTCGCTTTCGCAAATCAATGGCTCTGTTTCTTCTAGTCAGTTTGCTAATGTTGCTGATTGTTCCCCTAGTCGGAATCACTCTGGTATGCCAAGTGCTGGTCAAGCCAGTGAAAACTAAGATGTCCACCAAGTCCAAACGGTTGATAATGCCTGAGGTGCGTTCACCACCTTCTCCGTGGGCGTTCCTTAAAATGGGGATAACTTATATGCAGGATAAGATTCAAAAGAAGAACCACACTGAATGCCACATTTTAAATCAACTCAATCTTGTATAGGGCCTACAAAGCTGAAAATTAATAATTGTTATTTTAACTTTAACTATAATACTACAAATGTATAGACTGGGATGTACTTATTTATTGAGCAAACATAAAAGCAATAAACAACAATTTACAAATAAAGGCTTTGTGAAAATCTCACTTGAGATTGAGTCTATAAGTCCCAATACGCCATAGCTGAGCCAAATTGGCGACGGCCACCAGAACGTTTACAGCCATGAGGGAGTAATTTTTAGGCACAATCACCATACAGTAACGAGTCCAAATCAAACCAGTGGCAGCCAAGGAAGCGGTCTGGTAAGGAGAAATCTTCTCTACAGGTCTAGTAACTGTGTCGGACATACTGGCGATTACAAGACCCCATTTCATTAAGGGGGCCCAGAAGAAGATGGTCTTTGGTCCAGCTGGGTCCTCCCAAAAAGGGCGCAATTTGGCAGGAACACGGCGGTCAACTGCAGTTATCACGGCTCGGTAGATAGCAGACATGACGTAACGAAATGATCACTTGGTCGTTAATACAAATAGGTTAGTTGAAATAGCTATCAATATAAAAAAAATAACTTCAAAAGAGAACATTCGATCTGCTTTCGAATATGGTTTTGTGCAACACAAATTGTGCAATTTACAAGTCGATAGTATCGATAGTCCATGTGCGAGGTGATGTCTCTTCATTTGGGAATCAAAATTTTGGTATACTATAGTGCGCATTGTGATTTGAAGAGTTGTAAATTTTACTAAAATTATTTTCATTATAATGTATAATGTATACATTACCAATGTTGCATCGGACACAACCCAAGCTAGTGAAGTCAAGATAGATAGTCAATTGACTTAAGTTTTGAAATCCGCTTTGAAACGCAATTTTCATCAAACATTGATCACCAATTCAATTGGCAATTTACTATAATCTAGTAAATCTAGGATCAAAACAAAGCATCAAATTTGGTACGTCGTCGAGTTCCAACACATTCCCAACTGAATTAGACGGATTGAATTATTTAGTTGCAATTATGGGTTGGTTGTACTAACTGAACAGTGTTCTGTTGACAATCTAAAATCTAAAAGTGAAATTTAAAAATTTAAATATATATCATGAAAATATTTACCTTACTTTTATCGAACCCATACAATCAAATAGATTGAACTTTCGCGACAACTTTTTTTTCTGGGTTATTGATTTGTCTCATCCAATGAAATAACAACGAGGCGACCAGGCATTATCTTAAATTGCTCTTGATTTAAATTAATAATCATTTTCAGATATTTCAGATATTCTTGGTCGTGAATTTGATTATTACAAAGAATCTCCAACGAGATATTTCGAACAAGCAGCATAATTTGTCTGATATATCTTCTCAAACGGCAAAATACCAAAATAGGCAGTGGATTTTATCTCAGAGGCACCATGTTTAAGAGTTTTTCGGTACTTCTTTGAATTTGTATTTGTTCTTGCCGATGAGTTCAGGAAGAAAATTCAAATGGTAGTGACACTTAATTCAATGAATATAAATTCCTTTTTGAAAGCTGTTCAGATCTTGTTCTTATTTGTTGCTGTTGTTCTAATTACAAACTCAATTGGAAAAATCTCGATAAGAAACGGCGTAACTTGAATTGTCGCTTTACTTCAAGATTTATTCTACCAAAGCCAAATGGATTCAAAGTCAAATTTATCAACTTCGCCGGTGTTTGTATCGCCCGTTTCTTACTGGACCACCAATTCAAGCTGGAGCACTACCGACAAGCAAAGTGAACTAAGTACGCTATCGTTGGTTTTGGTTGTGGTGCTCGCCTTTATTTTGGTCATTCTGATAATAACACTTGTGTTGGCCATGTGGGGACGCTTTCGAAGTGATTCTAGTGACTCGAACCGAGTGATCAAATATATTTCTGCTTAGAAAAATCTGAAAACGAACATTGAGATCAACTTTTGTTAATAAATACATTTACTTTATCTGTATTCGGTTTTACTTGAAACACAAAAAATTAATTGCAACTTGAAGAGTCAAAATCTATAAAACCGCAGAGGAAATTGTGAAACAATTATACTAATACTTTGCACTTTGACTGTCATGATTCATGACTCATGATTGACATGTGACATTGTGCATTGTGAATAAATTCATTGCATCATGCCAAAACGTAAACAAACCACAATCGATACTATACGCCAACTATCGATTGTATCGACTCGGGCAGTCAGACAGTGACACAAACAGACAATGCTGTTTGCCTCGTTATTTGTACCTTTGATTGTTCTGTCCAACTGAGCCCCTCAATTCCATTTGGAACCTTTTCACTTCCACTTTTACTTATAGCTGGTTACTTAATCTTCATCGAATGCCTCAACCAGCTTTACCATTTGCCACGTACAAGTCGAACTGAACAGAAGTATCACCTCAGACAACCAACACCAACTTTACGCCTTACGGAAACGTTTCTGGACCGGCTTGGCTGTCTGCATCGAAGTAACAATTGAAAATGGTGTTTGGTAAGTGGAATTCACCTGACTGGTGCTAATTGACGTGCTCATGTCTATACTGGCTGTCTCATTTCGGTGCATTGACTGAGACCAATGCACGCACGCACATGCACGTACATTAGTTCACAGCGATTTATCCACCAGTTTGGTCATTGACCATCAGTTTCACTTCTCACTCATTTTGGCTGCATGTTTCTCCTTGTGCTCTCAGTCTATATCATCCTTTGATTAGGCCTAATTGGCGCTGTACTCAATTCATCAGCCAGTCTCCAGTTTTATCTGCTTTATTCCAATCGTCATCCCCAAAACTATCCTTTCTTCTTCTAAACCGCATCACTACCTTTATTTTTCTCTAATGCATTTCACTTTTGCTTGTTGACACTGTGTGTGTTATTTTAATTCCAAAAGCATATAAGTTCAACTATTCTTGTCAAAATTGTCTCTTTGACATTTACCCATTGACTTATCTTTTTTTGCATGCAAATCCATCTCTGTTTGGACGCCTCACTTTGGGATACAATTTGAAAGATTTTCAGTTTGTCTTGACCTGAAACTGAACATCTCTGTCCCTTTGGTTTCTTGTTTATTCCTATTTCTCCGCTTTCTCCTCAACCTGAATCGAAACCATTCGCAATAAAGTAAAGTCCTATGTCCCAAATGTCTCGACCAGGTCATCGTGATCGTGAAAAGTATGAACAACCAAATCCAAGACGGACTAACGTTATCCTTCCAATTGACGAAGCGAGTGGCAAGGAAACACTTTGGTTTGAACTTGAAATTACCGGTAATTTCGTGCATTTTGTTTTAATATTATCTAATGTTTTGTTTTATTTTTAGGCGCAGTTCGCAATCTTAGCCCTCAACTATGGACTCTGACACACTTGACTTCACTTTATCTCAACGACAATTGTCTTTCTCGTGTACCGCCCGACATATGCAAACTTACTTCGTTACAACATCTCGATCTATCTTCGAATAAACTCCGAACTTTGCCAACTGAGATCGGTGATTTAATTATGTTACGAGAGCTTTTGCTCAGTAATAACATTTTACGAAGTCTACCATACGAACTCGGAAAACTTTTTCAACTACAAAATCTTGGTATGTTCACTTTTTATTCTTTCTCATCTTTAACAATTTTCATATTTTTAGGTCTAAAAGGCAACCCATTAACTCAAGAATTACTGGTTATCTACAACGAACCAAATGGAACACAAAAATTGTTGGCCTATCTTCTCGACAATCTCGCACCACGTAAGTTAATTTATTTCCTAATTAGGCTTGATTTAGTTTATTAAATTTTAGTTTATTTATTTCATACGTTAAATTTCAATGTGATTATTTACCTAATGAACATCTTGAAATTATTTTTGGGATATTCAATGACTCTAGTGAAGTTTTTATGTCATCAGATGTAAATGATAAATGTTTTTGTGTGACTATTTGTGCGCAGTATGAATGGAAGTGTTTGCTTTGTTTGTCTGCATGTAGACGCACAGCTGGTTCATTGGTTGTAGCTCAGTTAATTGACCTGCTAATACGTCGTGTGCTGATTGCGTAATGGCAGCTAACTATATCGTGACGGTGAAGAATTTATGGAGAGTCGTTGGTGTGCCTCAATTCAGTCGACTATGCCGTGAACTTGATTACAGATCGAGGTTAATGTTTGGATCTGCATACAGACCGTCTGAATTGTAAGAATTGTCGTGTGCTCTTGTCTTGTTCATTGGTGATTAATTGAGATTGAGCTGAACAGAGTGATTGCGTCTTTCGCGCCTTACTTGTCTTGTCAGTGTGCTATTTTGGGTCTGCTTCTAATGCTTGGTTATTGGCCTTGCACTGACGTTACATACACATACATAACGATCGGCTATTACCACTACCGACTTCCACTCCAACGGCTAAGAGTTGCATGTGTCAACCTTAATTGAAATCAATTTGCATGCAAATCGATAGATGACCAGTTCTGTACTCATTACCAGTCTGTGTTTAGGCGCGTAGAGGTATCAGATGGAGAAATGATCACCGTAGACAATGGAGATGAGATCGAAATTGTCTTTTCGCCTTGAAATCATTTGTGGTCATCGATCGAAGCCTACCTCTAATTGGTCGCAATATTGGGGATTCTTAACCTCTAAGAGGACGGTTGTTGTGAAACAATTTGGGTGCCGAGGGGCACTACAGTGGTAGAAGGCGTATCTGCAGTGGCCATTAACTCAGAGCACACACTAATATCCCTTCATCTTGTGGCTTATTATCGTAATCGAGAATGATATATCATCTTGCCAAGTACCCGTAGTGATTGTATTGGGCTGTCCTGTGCAGTCTTTGCCAGTCTACCTGTACACCTGACTGTCATTGACATTGCCAGTCTATCTGGTTATCGGTCATCTAAGTATCTGTCATTTAACTTACTGTGGCTAATTCGAAGGTGGTGGCACTAAACTTTAGTAAAGTGCTTGTTTTGGTTTGCCTTGATGGCTTTAATTGACCTTATTTCGTCCCTCTTTCATTGACCCTTTATATGCGAATTGCCCTTCGCTCTATTATGCTGAATCGGCACTGAATCTTTTTATTATTTCATTCCTCTCTTTGTGTCTCCATTTATAGAATTCTTCCCCAGCTGAGGTCCTCTTGAATCGAAACAAGTTCAGATTCTCTCTGTACTTGTATTGTTGCCTTCTTCGCCACCATCTCATTGTAATCCTTATTCAATGTAGCACGTTACGGCGCACCAGTTGGATCACTATACTGTGACCTTTACAACCACCTATTTAAGGGTGTGTGTCTGTGTAGTCTCATTTATACCATTGCAGATTAGCATCTTTTCTAACTTTTTTATTTTTTGTGTCCTCTTGTGAGATTTGCTTGCCGCATCACTTTTGTCTTTGGTGTTCTCAATTATTTTAATCGACAAGTTGGCCTTCTTGTCTAGAAACTCGACTGGCCACGCTGGGTCATGGTTGTCCATAGTTACTTCGTCTGGTTGTGATTGGCATCAAACAAATACATATTTTCCTGTAGTGGTCACCGCACTGCGTCATTTCCTCATTTCCCTAAAGTACCTATGTTAATTGTAAATCCTTGAACAAACTCATCGCTAGCTTGCATTGCAAAACGCCAACTGTCAGAATCTTGTCTGGTGTTTTGTATCCCGTGTGGGGGTCTTTCTCATTGCAGACTGCATGGCGCGGATGCATACAAACGCGGACGATCTAGGATCCGTTGAATGTTAAATGAGAACTCACACTTATTGTGCCTGTGTCAATTTTTGTTCTCTCTTTCTCGCTAATCAATTTCCTGCTCTTGAACTTGAATTTGGAAAGCCCGTTCGTCGTTCTCTCCTGAACGGCGCACATCGCACTGTTTGTATTTAGTAGAGTAGCAACCAGTTTACAAAGTCTACACTGATGTGTCTCTACCTACGCCATATGTCCCAATCAGCACTACAGCTGTTTAGGTTATTTGCGTCTCGGTTTTAATTTGTCTGCTATGATGAGTGGTGGGGGGAAGGTCATATTGGTCCGATCAACTGCGACCTATCGACAGATAAGTGACCTCTATTTCTTGGTGACAGGCGACTGCTTGACTCTGCCGCGATAACGATGCCGTGTGCCGATTCCGATGTCTGGTTCGGGCAAGGGTTGCAATGGCATGTCTCCGCATGTCGAGCTTCCCATTCGTTAATGATTTATGGCAATGGTGTCTGCCTGGTCTGGAACTGGCATCGCTCCACTAGTTGCCATTACCCTCGATAATAAAACAAAGGCCACTCTATCACTTGTGCCTGTGGCAGTGCGTGCTAATTTGCTTTAATTGCTGTTGTACGCTGCTGGTCAAGTCAACATTTTAACGCAATTACTGACCGACCTGTCTACTACTCGCCACATCTGTTGGCCAATTAGAGCGATACTGCTCTTGGGATTGAGCATTGGTAGATCTGGTTTAGACAAGACACCGCCTGCCTGTCACTGCCTCAATGCTTTATTGTTTCCTCATGTGTTGTTTACTCTACTTGGCTCAATTCTAATTGATGCCATCTAATTATGTATTGTGCGCTACTTGGTGCCTCTGACGATGGCCTCGCTCACCGGAAGTCGCACTTGTGAGAGCCGCCGAAGGATAAATTTGATTGTTGTTCAACCTAAGGATTTGCTTTTTGGTTTTGGTGGAAATTTCTGTTGGATTTGAATCATTGGTTTTGCCAATGTTTGTTTGTATTCGTTTGATATTGCCGACGTCTTTACTTACAAGATTGGTCGGTGCGATGAGTCATAGACCATTTCACGCGTTGACCTTGTGGTGCGCTTGGTTAGGTCTGTGTGACCTGTTTGGCCTATAGTATGTCAGGCATGTTGACCATTTAGCTACGATTACCGTGCTCGGCATGCATCCACGGGTCGAGTTGGTGGCCGGAGGCAGTGTAGTGCTCAGTACAGCTCAGTACCCTTATTCCGGGCGCATTTTTCCGTGTCGACCCACTGCTCTGCTCTCACTTCCTTCACAACCGCTGCCAGCACAGGCACACTCCACTTTAATTCTCCTTTTTGTTCTTGTTACGTTCTTCGTGACTACTCTATAGTCAGCGCGCCAACTTGTTGCTGTCCCGTTTGTTGCTCGGGCTACCATTACGATTCGCAAGTGGAGGCTGCCCGATGCCGCCGGCAGCACCACCACCTGACCGACCGACCTCTATTCTCCTCTTCTCTATTTCACATCGACTCGATTGTAGTCCAACGGCAGCCAAGATTGGGCGCCATCGTCTTCGTCATCTGAGCGGCACATTCTGACTTACCACCAGTTGAGTGCCACTTTTGCTTGGCAGTCTCTGTGATGAACTTGTATTGTGGCTTGTCTTTGGATTGCTTTCTGTTTATGTCTCCTGGCCAGTCTCTTTCGGTGCCACTTTAAATAGACTTTACTCCACTTCTTCACTTGGCCAGCTGAGCTCTGTCCGAACCGACCGACTGTGATTGAGACTGAGTCTGATTCACCAACCAACGCAAATCGGGCTTGGTTGCATAAAAACTTAGCTCCGTTGTGCTTGTGCGCCAAAACCTTTATTTACTTTGCTTTTACATTTTGTTTCATATATTGTTGCTTCTAAGTTTGTCCCTATGTTACCCAACGTTTGTGATCGTCATTTATTTTGTTTAAACCAAACTGCTTTCATGCGGTCCTGGATGAAACAACTCAAGAGGAGTGACCCTATTTGCAGTAGCACTCCTAAACCAGGTGGCACTTATAGTTGCCATCAATACTAGCGATGTCTATGTCTGACCTGATACCAAGAGAGAGCTTCGATTCTGTGTCCACGCTAGAATCGGTTGACCTGTTGTCCAGCAAGATTGCACACGTGCAATATGCCAACCAAAACAACGCTAGTAACAATTTGCCTTACCTGGAACGGTCATTAAACCCAAACCGATCATATCCTGTGCCTCTTGACTATGGTCAGTTTAATTCGGCCGAACCTTTCGGTTTCGGATCTCTTAAGTTGCAACAGCAGCAGCTTTCAAGCCACAATCTGAACCAATTAAATCACCTGAGCGAACGTCCAACTTTGTCTTCTTTCGGGTCTCCTTCTCCAATATCGTCTTCCGCATCGGACTCATCCTCAACGTCGTCTTCACCTCCTACGTCTTCGAGTTTGCACTATGAGCTTTCAGAGTTGGGCGTATCATTGTCCAAATTAGCACTTCACGCTGAGGGTGCCCCAATAATTGTTTGTGAAGAAGGGACTAAACGTATCTCTTCTGCATCATGTGCCGGAGCAAATGGAACCAATGGTCACGCAAATAATAACCGAACCCATTCGCGACGAAGATCTTATCGTTTGTTGCATACATTGCCTCCACCTGGCTCTGGCTTTCTCTACCCTGAAGTAGATGCTTTCTCATGTTTTTCAGCAACAAGTCTGTCGACTGCATACCACCGATACCAACAGAATGTGGCCTATTTTTATCAACATCATCCATCTTTATATCAAGCATCTCTCGGTCCGACCGATATCTCTCCAATGCAACAACAATCACAATTCTCTGGCCAGTTTTTGTTGCATCATCACCATTTCCACCACTTCCACTACCACCATCATCTACATCAGCATTCGAAGCAACAACAACAACTCAAAGAATGGATCGAGACCAGTGATGACTCAAACAATTCATCTTTTTGCAAGAACACCGCTATTCCAAGTTCGGAATGTCAATGCTCTGACTGCGGCCGAACAAGCAACTTTACCAATCAAGAACTTTCTCGTATCAATCTGTTGAAAGGCGACGATTTTGTCTATCAAGGCAGTCACAATGTTGAGTCTTCTGGTCTTCGACATTTTAAACCCATAGGAAGCGAAATGATTGAAAACCGCAAATGTGTTTATCAACCTAGCAAAAGTTTGCTTGAATCGCTGAATCGTTCGAAAGCTCAAGCTCAAGGCCAGTCTCTGTTTGGAGATATGATCGACGAAACTAGTTCGCTGGACAGCAGTTTGGACGATGCGTCTGACTCGATCTACTCTTCCATTTCTTCCTCTTCGTGTTCTTCTCCATCAGTCTCATCTTGCAAAGTTGAGTCAAATGGAACTCTCCAAAGTGATTTCTATTGTGATGTCAATGATGACTTGTCTCACAAGCAGCAGCCGGATGGGGTCCACTCCGCAGTTGCTGTCAAGTCGTCGCCCATGTGTTCGTTAAATCTGTCCTCTCTGGACGAGTCTTCCATCTCATCACTGCCCTCTTCGCCTTCATCTTTTACTTCAAATTCATCTTTGATTTTTTCTGGCGAGTTTCACCAGCAAGACAAATTTCCATGCGTACTTCTGAGTGAGGAAACTGTGTTTAATGCGGATACGCGAAAAAGTCTTAAATTACCACGGCCAATTAAGGCACGAAAGAGAAAAAAGAAAGATAAGCCAATTCCAGTGGTGCGAAGTGTGCCCTCAAATTTTGTCTCCTTTGATAGTACCGTTGGTGTTGGCTCACCTTTTGATCACAGAGCTTCTTTAAACGAATCATTCAAATCGTTTCAAATCGAACGTAATTATTTTGATTATTTTTCCCCTAATGACTTAACCCTTGTGTTGTCTTTAAGACTAATATGGCAATCATAAATATCTTGTCAGTCCGTACTTAGGCCGATTTACATTGTTGCTGTTCCAGTGGCATCTCTGCATTGTTCTATTGTGTTGCCGCGTATTCTTGTTTTTAATTGTTTCGGGCTTGACTGATATGAAGCGTTGCTTACGGCACTGAGAAATGGTGCCGGTGGTATATCTATCTAGCTAGTTATCTTCTTGCTCGACTTTACTCTGCTAAAGTATTGTGCCAATTTGTAGAATCGCCTGACAATTAACGGCTTTGCTTGTTTCTCTTGTTTGATAAGATCCTCTAAAGAGTCATTCTGCTGCAAGTCACAGTCTTGTGGATATGTTTGATTTATTGTAGTATGAATTAAACGATTATCCGCCGAATTGGGCCATTCTCGCTAGTTTATCTATCTATCGGTCCGGTTGTGCTGCGAAACAGAAAAACCCGTTTTAGTGGAAGAGGTCTCATTGAATGGTGCTGACGATGGACTATAAGTGCTCTCGTTTGTGCGTGATCGATCTCATCGAATTCGATAGATTGCATTCGATTGTCTCTCCGATTGTCACTTATTCGTGTCATCACCACTAACGTCTTTTCCACCAGCACTGTTGCCTCCATTCTTCACCAATCACGACCTCGGCTGTTCTCTCAACTCGACCATCCTGTGAAACTGGCTCTGTTGGCTAATTATAGAACACAAATGGCCTGAATGGCTCACGAATTGATTTGCGCGCCTGTTCGATCTTAATAGTGCAACCATGACAACTCTATGTGCTCATTAATTATTGCTTTGATTGCTGTCATTTATGCTTAGAGGTCAAGCCCTGTCTTCCTATTAGTCAACCTGGTTGAGAGTGACTAAATTGTTTGTACTAGGTGAAAGAATCGAGTACTGTCACCTCAACCGTTTTGATTCTCTTACAATATCCAAACGTTGGTTTCTTGTTCGCCTGTCCGAGTGACTTTGTTTCTAAAAATAGCCCACTTGAACTTATCGTTGCTTAATTAGTTTATAAAAATAGATTGTCTCATGGAAACTTGACTTGTTTTGCACTTGTGCCAATTTTATGCATTTTAATCAAGTCTTTATTCTCATTTTCATTTTTACAATTTTCAGTTCCCAACTCTACGCCACCCCAACGCCCATGGATACCGCTTGCGAAACCCAGTGAATCGAATATTTCTAACGTGTTTACCGTAATGTGCTACAATGTACTGTGCGACAAGTATGCCACTCGACAACTGTATGGCTACTGTCCCAATTGGGCTCTCTCCTGGGACTATCGTCGAAATGCCATTATGCAAGAGATCAAAAACTTTGACGCCGATATTATATCGTTACAAGAAGTCGAAACGGAACAATTTTTCCATTATTTCCAGCCTCAGCTTGCAGCTGCTGGCTATGAAGGCATATTTTCACCTAAATCTCGCGCCAAAACCATGACTGAAAATGAGAGACGGCATGTCGATGGCTGTGCCATCTTTTATAAAACTGACAAGTTAGTGAGATAGTGCTTGATTGTGTTTTGGACATAGCTAATTTTTGTTTGCTTTACAGGTTTAGTCTCGTCAAGGAACATCTTGTTGAATTCAACCAATTGGCAATGGCCAATGCTGAAGGCTCCGATAACATGCTAAACCGAGTGATGACTAAAGATAACATTGGCTTGGTTGCTTTGCTTCAGACTAAGGACAACGATTCGGGTAAGATTATTTAACTGCAATTTGTTTTTGGTTAATTATGTTTATATCTTCCTAGACAATCTTTCTGATCCATCAATGGCAGCAGGTCAACCACTTGTGGTTTGTACAGCTCACATTCACTGGGATCCAGAATATTGTGATGTAAAGCTAATTCAAACAATGATGTTGATGCATGAACTTCGAAACTTTGTCGACGAGGCTGCCACCATGTTTCGACTTAATGTGGCTGGCAATAAAGCTGATACCAACTCGATTCCATTTATATTTTGTGGTGATCTCAACTCGTTGCCCGATTCCGGTGTGGTAGAATTCCTCTCCAAAGGCCGCATTGCTGTGGAACATCCCGACTTTAAGGAGCTCGCTTATAAGGAATGTCTTCGAAAATTGGCTCCCATCGTTTCTGACAATTTGAAGGGCAACTCTAACGAGTACACTCATGCTTTTGACCTAATAAAGGCCTACAAAGATGACGTGATGCCATTTACCAACTATACGTATGTGATATCACTGGAACTTGATTAAGCTTTACTAAATGTTACCATTACAGTTACGACTTCAAAGGAGTGATCGATTATATTTTCTGTTCTAAGCCAACGATGTCTGTATTGGGCGTTCTGGGACCGTTGGACACAAACTGGCTTCGTGAAAACAAGATTGCCGGCTGTCCTCATCAATACATACCTTCCGATCATTTCCCACTTGTGGTCGAGTTGGAAATGATTCCCAAGATACTTTCTCCGGGCATGGTTTCTTCTACTTCTGGTTCTAATGCTTCTGGTGCTGCTAATGGACACATAATTAGGCGTTAACTTCAATGGACTAATGCAACCCGACTTTTAGGCCATAGAACTTATCTCCTTGCAAATAAACTCCCGTTCTCCCACACATCCCACACACCCGACACATGAATTGTTTTTGTTTTTATCGAGTCTCGATAAAGCACTTGGATGCTCTTTGATTGTTTAGTAGTTTTTATAAGTAACCATCTTATCTGTGCATTATATTTTATCATTTATTTGCCTGCTTAGCCAAATTATTCAATTGTTTACTCCAATTTTTGCATCCCAATTCTTGTAATGAATTTTTCCTTTGGTTTGTATAAATGTGGCAATTCTACTTGCTTATGTTTGTTTTGCTCGTGACGAATTTCACGGTCAAGGTGTTTGGTTGTCGTTTGCAGTAATACTGTTCACTGTTTGGGCTTCAATTTGGCAATGTGAAATTGGCACTCCTCACTTCGTCCCACTGATATTTGAAATTCAGATGCGGCTTGTGGGGAGGATGATTGATTACTTTTAATTTTTCAGGAAAACTTAATTTGTGAATAACATAGATGAATTGAAATTCGCAACAGTCCATTCTTGACATCTGCCAACTTGTTCATCTGTACACCACCGTACCAACTGTTCCATTTTTGCATGTGCCATCCAACCGCAATTCCATTTCCAGTCAGTTTGGTCAAATGTTGCCCGAAGCTCTGGTGTGAACGGCGTTCAAGGCACCACGAGGCTGCAGGCTTGACAAGCGATTTCGAATGTTTATTTAATTTGATACAAACAAGATGCAAGATAGCAAGTGATAAGCCAATCAAGATGAGATGATCTAGTGCTGACAACGTTGACAATGAAGTGAGTAGGTGGGAAGCCGTCTCACTGGCCAGTGATGGCGAGTCTTCTCTTTTTGTTGCTCTTTGTTACCTTTGACAGTGGCCAAACAATCCAAGAAGGATCCAATTCGGTTTGTATAAAAGGGCACACTTTTCATTGTGAAGTCACCTCACTTGTTTCAGTTTGACTCACTCACAAACTCACCAATCCACCACAATGATCAAGGTAGGCGTAATGGTGACTGGTAGGGTCAGCTGGTAATGTCCATTTTCAGGCCGTGCTCATTCTCGGTTTGGCAGCCATCGCCAGCGCCCAAGTGTTGCGCATCTCTCCAGTTGTGATCGGAAGTACCTCTGCCGGTCAACAACAAATCATTCAATTGGCCCGAGGTGGTGGAATTTCTCCATATCGGGTGCAGCAAGCGCGTCCAGTTCAGATCGCCGTTGCACCACAAGTTGTCCGACAGATCGCCGTTGCCCCACAAATTGTCCGACAAATCGCTGTTCGACCAATCTCTGTCCGACCAATTTCTGTCGTTTCCCAGCCACAAATTGTTCTTTCTCAGCCATCTCCAATTTCGTACGGCCGAGTTGTTGAGAACGAACAACCAGCCCCATACGCATTCGCTTTCGACTCCGAAGATGAATATGGCACCAAGCAAGGTCGTCAAGAGTCCGCTGATGGTTCCGGCACTATCACTGGCCAATACACTTTGTCCGATGCCTCCGGCATTGCTCGAATTGTGACCTACGTTGCTGATGCCAACGGTTTCCGAGCTGATGTGAAGACCAACGAGCCAGGCACCCTCACCTCCAACCCAGCTGATGTTACCATTCAATCCTCTGCCGCTCCAGGCCGCAAATAAGCGTTTCAAAGTCAGTGGACAAGCAGCCCTTTCTGTACCACCTACTAGTTAGCCAGTCCAAATTGGTTTTTGGTTGGCATCTCAACTGCCGTCATTCCGTTACCGTTAGTCCAATTGTTTGCTCCATTTTCTGTTGATATGTGTGCTCCATGATTAAACAATTCCAATGAACCAAAAAGTCTTGTATTTCTCAACTTGTTTGTCGAACTAACTCACTGCCTCACTGATTCAATTCATTTAAGTAGACTGAAACCTTGGACCGATGTTTGAAACATAGATTTGAAGTGACGATATGACAGTGAGCAAACGACAAACACTGATCAAGTGATACCGATAGACCTTGGCTTCCACAAATGGAAGATCACTTCGATAGTGCGAGGGTTGGTGCGATAAGACATGCTAAGTGTGCCCAAATGGATGAATGATACAGCAGTGAGTGATCATTTCCAATTCAGATTCACTGTGCCAGTGCCACCGACCACATTTGTCCACTCAATCTGTGACATCCACTGAAGTGATTGGAGGCATTTCGTTCATTGCTGCCCACCGCTCAGACACACTCGCACCTCGATGGCCTTAATTTGTTAAACTGTTCACTTGGTAATTAGATCGATATCGCAATTCACAGCCTATGCATAACCAGCAGGTATGAACACTAATGGACACCATTATGGTTCGTACAATAGTGAACTGGCTTATTCTGTGTGCTACTCATAAACCAACAACATTGTGCTCTAGTATTCTTGCACTTGCTTACACGCTTTTCATATTTTACCAACTATTCAATGGGTATTTGATACACTTGATTTGTATTCATTCGGTATAGAAACTTTAAGATCAAAATGTGGCACTCTACAACACAATGTCGGAGTGTGATGTCAGAGTTGAGTGCATTAATCACTGGCAGTTGGCAGTTGATCGAACCGATGTGCCAATGGCACAAATCAAAATTAGTTCAGAAAGCATCAGAAGTTGACATTGTGGAAATGAGCAAAAGGCGAATGAGATGATCACCTGTGTTTGATAAGCACTTGCTGTGGCATCGAATCGGGGAAATTTGTTGAAGATGCGGCAATAGGAACGACAAGCAGTAATTAATATACAGCGATTATGATTATGATGAAGTGGAACGCACTAGTGACGAGTGATGAGAAGTGACAAGTAACTAGAGTGCTACGATCGGCGATCGATCTGTCAGGTAGGTGTTGTGGACGTGAGTAAGTAAGACTATCCAACTGCGCTCAGGTGAGCGACTCGAACGACCTTGCACTGACTTGGTTGGCACGGAGGACTTCGGTGGCAGTTTGGTTGGCCGCTCACAGAGGCTCGATTGAGAGCAGTCCAGTCGGACACGGAAAAACAACAAAACAGATCCTTTCGAGATGCCACTCAGGACTAAAGTTGGTGCTCACTTGTCATCTTTCGGGAAAAATGAACAAAAGACCATAGGAGTGTCTCACTGAAAGTGTCACCACTTTGTGACAGTGCACGAGTAGCGACTTCAGGGGACACCCAATTGTTCCAGCATCTATATAAGCGAGACCGTTACCCCAGCTAGTCACACTCATCCACTCGATCGAGTAAATCACTAAACAACCAAATCACCATGTTCAAGTACGCTTTGACCGCCGCTCTTTTAGCTGTTACCAGCGCCCAAGTGCTCCGAATCTCCCCAGTGGTGATCGGTTCCTCTTCGCCTGGTGCACAGCAAATTATTAATCTTGGTGCAGGTGGAAGTGTCGGTTCTGGCCCAATCAGATCGCCCGGTGGTAATGGTGGCGGTCTTGGCGGTGGCCGTGGAGGTGGTCTTGGTGGTGGTCTTGGTGGTGGAAATGGTGGAGGCCTTGGTGGAGGTCTTGGTGGTGGTCGTGGAGGTGGTCTTGGTGGTGGTCTTGGTGGTGGTCTTGGTGGTGGTCTCGGTGGTGGCTCAGGTGCCGGCGGTCGAGGGGGTTCTGGTGGTTCTGGTGGTAACGGTGGTAACGAGAAACCTGAACCATACGCCTTTGCTTTCGATTCGGAAGATGAGCTTGGCACCAAGATTGCCCGTCAAGAACAAGGCGACCAACAAGGTAAAGTGACTGGCAGCTACTCGTACTCAGACGCCAACGGCCTTTCTCGAGTGGTGAACTACGTTGCTGACGATGCCGGTTTCCGTGCCGAAGTGAAGACCAACGAACCAGGTACCCTCACCTCCAACCCAGCCGATGTCAAGATTGAATCGTCTGCTGGCTCTCGACGATAAGTACGCACTTATCTTCAGCCAAGCAATTGCTTAAATAATCCGACCAGAATTTTGTCCCTCGGACATTAAACCTAGTTATCCGAATAGTCTTAGTCGAACCCTGTCCACTGCCCATGTCATGTCTGATATGTCAACCTTCGACAAGCTTGGTCCATAAACTCTTTGTACCTTACTTAACCCTTCCTTATTGTCTTCCCAATAGAATCTCAATTATATTGTTGTAATCCATTTTTAATTAAACATTTTATTGGCAACTCACAACCTTAAACCACTTCAAATAAATCAATTAGTAGTTGAATGGTTTCTGCGAAAATGATTGATTGATTAGGTCTCGAGTGATTGCGTTAGAATTTATTGTTTGCCACAATTGGTCATGGAGCACAAATCAACGGCAATAAAAGTTGAAAGAATAACAAAAATAACTATAACTGATCTACATTCGATTCATGTCGAGTTGCTCAATCGGAACTATCTGCTCTAATTAATCTAACGTTACAAACCAACGGTGGTAATGGTTGTTTAGTGGTGTGACTCTACGATTATCGTCGGGCTGGGGCAGCAGAGGATTGGATCTGCACATCAGCTGGGTTGGAGGTGAGGGTACCTGGCTCGTTGGTTTGCACGGTGGCTCGGAAACCGTTAGCATCGGCAACGTAGTTCACAATTCGGGCAATGCCGTTGGCATCGGACAAGGTGTAGGAGCCAGTGACAACACCGGATTGGTCAGAGGATTCTTGACGACCCAGCTTGGTGCCGAACTCATCTTCGGAGTCAAAAGCGAAGCTAAATGGCTGTGGGGCTTGTGATTCTTCTTGAGCGGCGTTGTATCGGCCGGCAGATGGAGAAGCGACTGGGACGGATTGGTAGTTGGCGGCGGCTGGTTGGACAAGGACAACTGGTCGGGCTTGTTGGTATTGGATTGGTTGGACGTAAGCGGCTTGGACTGGGGCAGCTTGGGCTGGGACGACCTGGATGGCGGCGACTCGTGGGGCGTTGTATTGGGGCTGTGGCTGAGCACGGTATTGTTGCTGGGGACCTGATCCAAGACCACCACCTCGGGCCAGTTGGATGACTTGTTGTTGGCCAGCAGAGGCACTTCCGAGCACAACTGGGGAGATGCGCAACACTTGGGCGCTGGCGATGGCAGCCAAACCGAGGATGAGAACGGCCTGAAAATAAACATTAACCAGGTAGTTCTTCACAGCTTGCACTTACCTTGATCATTGTGGTAGTTGAGGTTGGGGTCTGTGGGCGAGTGAGTCGAACCGAGATGAGTGAGGTGACTTGTTGATCGAAAGTGTGCCTTTTTATACCAACTGAGACAAGAACCCTCGACCACTTGGTGCAGTCACAAATGACGCCATCAGCAAGAAGAGAAGGTTCGGACCGTCTGGAGGCTCTTCTTTTTGTTTTTGCGCCACCTCTTTGTCTGTCCGATTACGATCAATAAGCAGCTTCGGCTAAGTTTCCTTGAAAAAATTGCTGGACAAACTCCGTCTAGACACTGAGCACCAAAGTCACTGAGCCCCTCCTTTGACCTTCGACAAGTTGTCTGCACTCACTTTCCAAAGGAGTAAGGCATTGGGGTATGAGGGTAATGTGCGATAATCGTGATGATTTTTCATAATCAATTGCCAATACTGGTCGTAAACTAACTCTTAATTTCTTTCAAATTATCCTTCTAATTAGAAATTATATTCAACATTGCATTTATAAAGTTGCTAGATTGGTTTAATATTTGCACATTGCATCATATTACTTCACAATTTCAATTATTATTGATATTTCTATTAATCGATACATTTTTATTTCGAGTAATAGTTGCAAAAACATTAGAATTGCATTAATAAATTTATTTATTGTTATATATATTATTAATTCATTAATAAATTTAAATTCTAATTCCAAAATACTAAAGAAGAAACACTTATCAATTTGTCGATTGTCTTTTAAATATTTTTAACACATTAAGGTGCTTTATTTATTCGTAAGCATTAATCACTAGCAAACATATCAAACCACAGAAAGAAAGCTGAATTAGAAATTTACAATTGCTAAATGCCAATTTTTTTAATATTGAAAGTTTTGCTTAACGACGAGAAGCGCTAGATTGGATCTTCACATCGGCTGGGTTTGAGGTGAGAGTTCCTGGCTCGTTGGTCTTCACCTCAGCCCGGAAACCGGAATCGTCGGCAACGTAGTTCACAGTTCGGCTGATTCCGTTAGCATCAGACAAGGTGTACGATCCAGTGACGGCTCCTCGTTGGTCACCTGATTCTTGGCGAGAGATCTTGGTGCCGTACTCATCCACAGAGTCGAAGGCAAAAGCAAATGGTTCAGGTTTCTCGTTCAAGGAGGCAGCTGAAGCAACGAGGGCAGCATTAGACCAAGCAGAATTGGAACTTGGTCGTGGGAGACCAGCGCCAGCGCCGAGACCACCACCCAAAGGTCTTGGACGGCCACCACCAAGACCGCCACCAAGACCGCCACCAAGACCACGGCCCAGACCACCACCCAATGGTTTAGGGAGACCACCACCACCACCACCTGGAGAGCGACGTGGTCCAGAGCCAAGACTGCCACCACCAGACAAGACAATGGTTTGCTGAGCACCTGGTTGGGTAGAGCCTATCACCACTGGTGATATTCGCAGGACTTGCGAGTGAGCGGCCACAGCCAAAGCGAGAATAACGGCGATCTAGATGGAAATGTTTAAATATTTGAGTGAAATTAGCTGACAAATTGGAATGGACTGAGTAATTAGCCGATCATGTGCATACTTTAAACATTGTGATGTTTGTGAGAGGAGACTTGGTCGAATGGTTCTAGTGTTTAGTACTCGGTGCTGCAACACTTTTATATGAGATGGCCATACACCTATAGACAGGCAAAGACAATCAACAACAAAACAAGAGGAGAGAACTCTTCTTGGTGACTTGTGGAACATCCGAAAGTGTGTTTAAATTGTTTTGCTTTACAACAATTTAATTTTCTAATGAACCACTCTGAGAGCATCCTCACTTGGCTCTACTGTCCACTCTGTCAGCCCATTAATGTGTGCCTTGATTGTTTATGCTAAATATGGATCGTTCGCTGTTCTGTACAAATATGTGAAATGCCCTTTGCACCGATAGACACTAAATCGAACGGTAGGAAGACATTCATCATTCTGTGGATTAGTTTGACACTGTCGAAAATATGAACAACACGTTGTGTGAACGTGCACTTGCGTTCAGTCAGAATGTGCCAAATGATTGAAACAAGGTGGGAGGGGCCAAATGGTTTATTGAAGGCAATGTGTCAATGGAAAGTGTTTCCATGCCGCTATTTTGATGGCAACAACGAAGAATTCATCGACGAGGATGATATGATCGTAATGAATAATGAAGAGCAAATAAACTTGTTTGCTCGCCAATGGCGCTGATCTAGTTTGGCTGACGATTAGACTGGTGTTCAATGATGCCTGAGAAGATGATTGCAATTAGCGATACATCTAATTATCCTCTGACGATCATTGCACAGATCATATCGAAGCCAACCATAATCTTTAAATTAATTGTTTGTTCCTCTCATTTGATTAGTGATTCTAATTCTAGTTCAAGCATGCCACTATCATTTTCTATTTGGTATATAGCTAATGAACTGAAGAAATATAACTTGGCGACCAACTTAGCTGAGAATATGATCATCTCGTATTGTACCTCACAGTTATAACTCGACCAAGTGGATCGCCTCATCCCGCATCAAGCAAAGTTAATCTCAATATACAATCTTTCATAATTGAATCACTGCAGGGAAAGTAATCGAAACCATCTGCCAAAACGAAAATGATTTTGGGAAGGACAAGGCAAATTGTGTCCAAAATTAGATGCCTCCAACATTAACGATAACACTTTAAATTTTCAATGTTAATGTATTCGTGATGGTGGTGATGCTCCTTAGGGCACCGACAGAGAGATGATCCTCACAGGTAATTGCATAAGTATTCCAACCAGATAAATTAGTTTCCATACAAAAAAGTATATCGAATCGAATCAACAATTTTATGATCAACTTAAGATTAAAACATCTTTATTTACTTGTTGGCAAAATGAACAAAATTGTTGGGTCGTGTACGAGACTAACGTAAATAACGTATCTGTGTAAAATACTAATGAAGTAATTAATTACAAAGAAATCGAACACTTTGAATTTGGTGTCGAAATTGTCGGTCATTAAAGAGTTCGAGGTGACACCGTTCCAGACCAAAGTGAATGCAAAATACTCTAGTATCGAGTGCGGAAGAAATTTAAATAATAAAATTACGGTCAAAGGGAAAATGGTTCACCAGACAAATTACATTATGCATTGAGCAACATTGAAATTGTAATCTCAACTCAGTTGGGATTAACCTGTGTCATCCATTTCCCTCTTTTCATTTTCCTCAAAAGACCTCGGGTGGTTTGATGCACAGAGAAATTGAACTTCAATTATGACGATTGAGTCGATAAATAGAGTGGGGTACAAAGAATGACAGTGCAGCCGTACAACGAATTCGTTTCACATCGATCGAGTCAATTCCACTTATGTAAGGCTTAATGATCGCATTGCAAGGTCTTCACTTGAAGATCGAATCGGCGATATTACTTTGAACAGAAAACACTGGTTCATTGATTAATTTATGGTGTAGACTGAAGTGCCAAGCACAGTGCACCATTTCAGTAGTACTCCACCAAACAGGTGAAGGTCATTTCTTCGACAGCTGATCAGTGATTGATAGTACAAAAGTACAAATAGAAGACAAAGCTAATGAAGCATCGTTGATTGTTTTAAAATTTGATGTAAACTACTTCGAATTCCAAAAAAAAATGTGAAGCAAAATAAGATATAACATTTTTCAAATGCAGAACAGTCCAAAGAAGAAAAAATAGAATGCAAATGATCAAACTAAGTTGTACACTGTGCATAGCAATGTTTGCAATGAGCAGCTTTGTGCATGAGTTTATTAAAAGAGTTTGGCACGCTATTATTGATACTCCGGTACAATTGATTTTCCAGCCATGTTGGCATCATGATTGCCAATGCTTTGTTGTCGGCTGGCTCCTAACTCTATTTTGTAACTCAATTTAGTAATTCAATTTTAAATAAAATGTTTCTTAAAGGCTTGAAGATGTGCCATTACATTACACTAAAATTAATACATTAACATGCCTGTGACATTGAATCCTTTGACAGAATCAAATGGTGTGGGCAAGTTTCATGTCTTTTTTACTCCAAGGTGTGCTTTGCTCTCATTACAATAATTTACTGATAACCCTTTGCAGACATCTCAAATATCTTGTGCATTTTGTGACTTCAAATGAAGAGCATCCTTTTGTGTTTATTCAATTGAATTAGCATTTGTTCATAAGCGGGAAAACGAGTCATTCGAACATTTGCATTCCAATATGGAAACCGAATATGAAAAGAGGTGTCAAGTGTGAGTCAATTAATAATCGATTTGTCATTTGACAGTTCAATTAACTAATTGAATATATCGTCACCGACAGACGTGACTGCCATTCCAGACATACGTGATCACGAAAAGAGCCACTCGCACCCGTGCGAACTCACTGACGGTGCACTTGAGATGGGGTATAATGCCATTAGTGCAGTAATCACATTGGTGACATTACTAATTGTTAATCGAAGACTGACATTCCTCACATTATTCAATGGCATACGTCGATGGAAACTTTACCGGTGACAAGTCGACAAAACGAGTCGATACAAAACGATCTCGATGACGACTTTCGAACTAATAATAAAAGTGTCGGCAATAAATAGAAATATAAATGTTGATTACGAAATGATCTCACTCATTAGCAATTCAAATACATTCTGACGGTGTTGTAAACAAACCTTGACTCGAAGCCCATCATGCATACATGTTAATGCAAAAAAACAATAAAAGTTCTACTCGGTGGTGAAAGTTCATTTAAGAAAAGAAGGCAAATTGAATGAATGAGTGAATGAATATAATTAAGTAGAAATGGAACTGTGAGGTGACAAGTCAATACATTACAGGAGAGATGTGTCGAATGTGTGAATACAAGATGAGCGAATAATGCATATGGTGTATTTGGCAAGTGTGACATCGATGCATGTGTGAGATGGATTAGCCATTCAGTGGATCGGTCTCGTCTCGTCGTCGCTTCAGTTTCACTTGTTCGTTCGCAGTGTTGTCTCGGCCTCGCATAAACAAAATAGCCCCAGCAAACACTACCAAGACTACCAGCAGGATGATCACTCCCAACAGACTCCAGGTAGCTGTTTGGTACGCCTTGTAGCCTTCCACCGGGAAATATGGCGGAAAGATCTTGCTTTCCTCAATCAATTTGAAAAGAAAGTCATTGATAAAATCAAAGTACTCAGTGCGGTAACCCTTTCCGGAGACTGCCTGCACACTTGCCACTTGTGTGTTCGGAAACTTGATGGTTGCGTAATTGGGCGATTGTGGACTGTACCTTCGGTAGTTTTGATTAGCGGTGCCCAACAGCACAAACTGAGCCAAGAATGTGCTGTACGCTCGGTATAGAAATATCTCATTGCCAGTAAGTGGAGTGAGATCGTACTCGTTGAGGAAGCTGTACCATATGTCGTTGTTGTGGGTCGTGCCGTAGTTGTCCCGTGATATAGCTGGGGCACCAATCTGAATGGTCCCAAATGATTTAGTTCCAGTGTAATCGAAAATCATCATTATCACTTCGGCTCCGGTGGCAGAATGAAGTTTGGCAGAATAATCCATTGGACCGAGATATAGAAAATCGCCCAACATCTGAATGAAGTTATAATAATCAAAGCATTAGAAAATAAAATAAACAGAAACTATGAAAATGCACCTGAGCAAAGATTCGATTTGATTCCAGTTCTGAATATCCCTGCACGGTGCCATAGGTTATGCCATTGCCACTGCCCACCGAGTTAGGATTAAGATAGTTAAATTGACTGTAGGCGCTATTTTGATTGATCGCTGCTTGTGCTGACAAAGAATTGGCCGAACCGGAGAACAAACTGCCTGAGCTACTGGCAGAGTAAGATCGAGTTGTTCGATTGAAGTATCTGTAGCCAAGCGCTGAGGCGATAACATCTTCATTGGTGTAATGCTTCAAGTATGGCCGAATAAGATAAGCAATCTTCTGGTCCAGTTCTTGAAAACCCTTTACTCGCTCCGACTTGAGGTAAAACTCGAGTGTGCCTTCCTGTGTTGTGCCAGCAACCAGATAAGGAACTCGATTGTTCTTGCCACTTTGATACAATGCCAGAGGAAAATCTGTGAGAAGTGCCGAAGTAGTGACATTCTTGTCGACCACTGCTCTGAAGTAGAATGGATTTCGGTTGGTGTTGAGATCAATCGAGTCTTGTACGGTTTTGATCAGCGAATTAGCATCCACATAGCGAAGACATTCCACGAGTTTGTCGGTAGCATAAGGACAACCGAAGCGATATCCAAAATCTCTTGCTTGTTGCACTGGCACATCTTCGAATGCCCATGGACTGAATACAGTTCCACTGATAGAAATCGCTGCACGAAAATATTCTATGCAGAATATAAAATTAGATTGAATCGATTTGTTTTCGATATGACTTACTGCCTACATCCGGGTTAAGAACGTGCATGCCCACAGACACACCGCCGGCATCGTGTCCCATAATGGTCACTTGATTAGGATTGCCTTGGAACAGACCAATGTTCTGATTGATCCACTGGAGAGCTAAAATTTGATCTCGAATTCCGTTGTTTCCTGGTTGACTAACGTCATCTGTGGAAAGAAACCCGAGCACTCCGAGTCGATAGTTGACTGTGATTACTATCATTTCCTGGCCACTTTGCATAAGCGAATCGAAAAGATAGTCGGGCTTGAATAGATCTTTTCCTCCGTAAATGAACTCGCCACCGTGGAAGTAGACCAACACGGGATAAGTTGATGCTGGTCGGTCCTATTAGGATGTGAAAACAAACCTTGAGCAAACAGAACATGTAGCACGGAAATACGCCCTGTGACTGTTGGTTCACAATGTGCGTCACTTAGGCAGCGCAGCAACAATGTACCACTATTGGACAGTTAGGTTGAACCCTCGACGAGGGTTATTTGAGCAATATCTCTAAGTGATACAAAAACACTTACCACAGGAACATAAATATTCAGGTGAAGACAGTCTTCGTTTTCATCAAATTGGGTTTGTGATTTGGACTGGAATCGTTGGCCAAACTGACGACACATCACTCGACGACTTGGGCAGTCGATCGTGTTGGAGATCGATTTTGGTGGCTAATAAATGTTTGATTCAGTAAGGCAAACTGAGTAATTCCCCAAGCAAACATACCCGAAAGCGATCAGATCCAATTGGTGGCGCCGCATATGGCACACCGAAAAATGCCATTATTTTGTATCGTTGAACGATGGCATTGCCAGTGGACAAGGGGTACTCCACTCCCCGAACAGTGCAATAGCTCAATGCAACATCTGGCTGGTTCAGACTGATCTTGTTGCCAGACGAACCGAGTTGAGCATTGCCGTGTTGAACCAGAATCAGGCATAGCACACTCAACACAGTTAATGGCAAATTCATCATCAAAAATGCACAAAACAAACAAAATTAAAATTTCTCTGGTCTGAAAGACCAATTTGATCACCAAAGATTAATATGAAAGTTAATTGGCAAAGTTGTGCTCGGTGCGAATGATCGAGTCAAAATAACCGTAGCTCGGGAGTGGCCTCAATTTATATTGTACAGATTTTGTCGCCGCGTGATTGAACGATGCCAACCGTGCTGACCGACAATGGAAACGACACCAACTAAACGGTGTCACGTTAGTAACGTGAAGTTACGGTGGAGAAAGGCAACCAATACAAAGTGACACCGCAACCAGAAGAAAGGTACACTGCCTGGCCAATTACATTTCAATTAGTAAGCGAGAGAATCTTTCTTGAAGCACACCGATTGACACCAAACAACAATTGCAATCGAGTGACACAATGTAACCAGGCAAGATGTTAAACATTTGGCATGTGTCTTTGATCTCCGCCGACGGAACTACAAGTAGAGCAATCTAATTGCGATTAACAATTGTAAACGAGTGCCCTCATAGAAACGATAACCACAGGCCATCTTAATGATACAGCCAATAAACCAAAACGTAATTGCATTGCATTGCCATCAACCAAACAAATGTTTCTTAGATATGAACTAATGTAAATCACGATTGCCAATAAGTAATTCCGTTCTGGGAAATAGACAGCGGAAGTGTTTGATGTGTTCTTGCAGTGATTTCCGAGGGGATGATCAAATTCAGTGCAGAATTGTAATATTCGCATAATTATTATTTGCAAGATGTGCTTCACTCAATTTCTAAAACTGTATTATCATAAATGCCACAAATGGTCGCCAACCAACAACGAGTGGCACCAATTCATAAGATTGTAAGTCAATTAAACATCTATTAATTAAAAAGAAATAATTTCCTTAGATATGTCAGTAGCCAGATTACAGGGGTTTCCTTAAAGATAAAGTTTATTTCGAATAGCGAACACCAGATGTCGACAAAGTCCACATCTGTAAAGAAAATTTCAACGTAATGGAGGAGAGAATATAACTCGTGCACGGTGATTTACCATTATTGGACAATGAAAGCATATAATCGACATTGACCAAACATGTCGTTAGTGCTATTGACCTTATTGATTGATTCGAGCAAACATAGATTAAATTGATTGAATTTAATTCAATTTGTTCAACAATCAACATTTGACTAAATTACTCAAATGGTCCCCATTTTCAAGTAAACCCCATTTTGTGTGATTAGTCGTGTGCCTATAGGCAAGTCGTGAATGTCACTGCAAGTCAGTTAGACAATTGAGTTTATTGAACGAAAACAAAACCAATATATAACCTCGTGTTTGCTGCATGACCAATGATTGACTAAGACTTTAGTGTTGAATTGAAGCAATTGAAGGTTGCATGTGTGTATGTGTGTGTGAGAATTAAAATGTACAATTGAAATATAAACAGAAATAGACGAGGTGAATCCAATCCAAAAAACCAATAGCATCACAATGGGCAAAGGAACACAAATGTCATGTAGAGTGCTGTGTTCTAACCGGAAGGAGCTGCTGTAGTGGCTGCTGCAGTAGTTGCAGATGCCCCAGTGGTAGATCCTCCAGCCACAGTTGTTGCTGCACTTGCACCGGACACAGTCGTGCCCGAAGACAAAGTGGTCGAACCACCGGCAACAGTGGTGCCACTAGACTCACTAGAAGCACTAGACTCGGTCGTAGTTTCGTTTCCACCTCCAGCGCCACATACACCACTGGAACAAGTCTGAAGGAATATTATCAATACCATGGAATGCCACTCAAACACTCTGTTACTTACTCCATTATTCGAGTCTGATACACAAGTTGTTCCATCTGGCATTGAAGTCATATAGACCCTTCCTATCAACACCGAGCGAGTTCGAATATCTAAGACAACAAACAAACTGATAACTAGGAAAATAAGTGAAATTGCATAGTACCAACCTTGGCCAAACATTATGGCAAACGACATCAAGGACTGCACCTGACAGACCACTTGACATGTGTTGTTGCTGTTGAGCTGTTCAATCAAATAATATATCAAAATAAAGGAAACAAATGGAAATGGATTCGTACCGCGACAGCCCCGACATAAACCACGAATTGAGATTGTACCCATTGAGACAAGTCGTCATCGTCATTGCTGGAAGATGATGAATTGCCTGAAGAAGTTTGGTTAGACGAAGCAGGCTCTGCTTGGTCGAGACAGGCTTGGTCGTATATAGTCATGGCATAGGTACTGGAGGTATTCATTGTGGCTGGTTCAGAGTCAGGTGGGATGGTTACCATCGACGGTAAGGTCATCTGACTACTGACTAACAATGCTGCAAAAGAACATTGGTCAAATGTCAAATGAAACGATTTGAACAAATCAAATCATTTGTCTGGGGCACAAACCAGGAAAGTATAAGTAGCAAAAGGTGCTGCACACGATCAACTGAATGAAGCGACGCATAGTTGGCAATAAATAAAGATTCGATCGGAATGAACTTAAAGAATAATGGACTTGATTAATCACAGAAAGGCACAACCAACGTTTGAATCACAAGAAAAAGCTATGGTCGAGCAGAAGTTGTTAAAGGTGAAACCGAACTGAAATGTCCCTGGTTGTGGCAAATGCAATTCTTTATATATGGTCGAGGTCCAACAATACAAAAATATTAATAACTACGATGACGCTAGGCAGGATTGATTTATCACCTGGAAATTGAGTAGATGCAACACCAAAATAAATGAACCACCTAATGATGACTGCTGTAAATCGGAGATTAGCCATCGATCGAGTGCATGTTTTGACGTTTGATTTGCTTTCGAAAGTGTCCACCGACAAATTGTCAACTCATTCTGCTTACTTGAGTCATCCTGCTCGTCGACGCGTCCACAAGGCAACCTTGGACTTGGCCATTCAATTTCGCCATCTTGTTTGTGTTCGATAGTCAGCCCACAAGTAAAACGAAAGCACTCATAAATGATCATTACCGTCGACAATTTCAATTGTCATCGCAAGTGTCACCTCATCTCGATGTAACAGGTACTACTCAGCATTGGTAATGGCCTCTACTGGCAAACAACCAGAGAAGAAACCGAGTAAGCAATAACAATTAGCGCTGAGAAAATTAATCAATCAACCAATTTGCGACTGCAAAAGCTAATGCACCGATAATGAGTCGACACTCGGTACAGTGAGCCCACTGATTAGTAATCCTATACGCGGCTAATCACAAGCAAACCCGAATAATCCGACATATAACAACAGTCGGCAAATTGCTCACATTCGGCATTGTCAGTCGAAATGAGTGCCAACAGAAATAGCCATCGAAATGAAGGTTTTCACACCAAGACCACCCAACAAACGAACCATCCCGTGAACAATAGTGATCAATAGTGGCAATTACCATCTCGGTGCAACACAGTGACACTACACTCGGGAACGCAATGTCACCAAGTGCATTAGACAACAACACTTCGATTGCACGTTGACTAATGCAATCTGCCGATAGTTCAACTCACCTATTAATAGGAATCGAACACAAGCAAACAACTCATCCCAGTAATTACTCCTAAATGAATTCAATACAACAAACACCAACCGAATTGAACACAACAATGTGTCCAGTGTGTTCCATTCCAGCTATACATTCACTAACTAATATTGATAGACATTGATATGATATGGCCATTAAGAAAATTTGAAAAATCCCATTTTTGTTCGGGTGTTAATTGCAAACAAGGCAAAAACATTTTTATCTAAATAATAAATCATTTCTAGTGCAAAATGACAAGAAAATAATCGAAAGCTACGCGATGACGAGTGGAATTAAGCACCAATCAAAGGAGAAACAACAGACATTCATTAACGAGTTATAATAATAAAGCATTGCAAAATGTTCGCATTTTCCTGTTGGAGGCACAAAACTAAAAGTATAAGTGACCATACTGACACAATACAGAGCCAATGGGGCAAAGATGGCACTGAATGTTCTCGGTTGGCCAGTCAGTCTCAACTTGACCTCATTCCACAATTTGATCGTAATCATAAATCACGTTACAAGAATAGGTCCAATTGACTAATGAGTAGCGTCTAATTAGACAGAAAGTGAGCCATCAAGTGTGCAAAGTGCTCATTGATCAGATTGGTCACTGAAGTGCATGCAGCGACGATCCGAATGCAAAGAATGCTAACAGGCCAGGCATGGTGCACATTTTGCTCTGACAACGCGTCTCCCAATGGTAATGCAACAGTCATGATTTTAATTATTGCCCTCTTGTGGCACATTATCATTATTTATGTTATTAATTACTAGTCAACGAATGTCGTCTTTTTATAAACACATACACACAAACACTGCCATTTCTGCCAACACTGGAATGAGATTGGAAAATCACTCAGTGCAGATCTCTCGAGAGACAATCGAGTGAGACATACGGACGGACAGTGTTGCATTCACACCAAAAGGGGAAGAACGCCCACTGGAGCGAATGACCACAGCATCAAATGGAGCATAAGCACAAGCTTTAACAAGCTTAACTGAACAGGAACAAAACACTCACAAAAGCTAATCATAGCTCGTAATGCATGTAATTAATTAACTAACATTGCAAATTATGAAAGCACAAGCCTTAAATGTAACCATCACAAAGTAGATCTTCACTAATGCCTCACAATGCCCATTCTGTTGTAATCTGGCGGATAAAGGGATTGAGAAACTGTCCGACGGACAAGATTGTACAAATTGATTTCATGCATATGCTTGGCCATCGTCGATGAGTGATGAGCGATCGAGTGTTCTTTGCATCGCACTGTGCGATCATCTTTATTAATTAATTCAACTCGGTAGTGACATCTATTGAGCTTTTGACAATCGTGTCTGCTCAAGACAAGGTGCCCACTTGCAATTAGCCTCGGCCAATTTGATACTAACATTTGTACTAGGAGTGGAGGAGAGCATGCAAAAACACTGACTGAGCCTATCTCGGAATGGTGATAACGACACCTCGTGCAGTGCAATACGAATTTGGACACTTTCCCTTTCCACTTATCACTGAATCGACATTCTGATCGTTACGCTTATCGGCCAGTGTCGGATTGAATTTACAAACGAACGAGTGAATCAAGCCACCGACCATAAATTGCCCACTGGCGATCGATCACTCGTGAGTGGAAAGAAAGAATTCAAATGTACTGATAGCGAGAATGCACCAAGACTGGACAAACGTGTAGAGCCACAAGTCGACTGTCAAAGGGCCACTTGCTCCACATAAATTATCAATCCGAAAATAATTTACTCTGACAGCAACCGCAATACAGTTTTATTAATTATAATTTATAAATTGGACAAAGTGCCAACTGAAATGTATGAACTCAACTTGACATCGCACCAAGGCATTCCATACAAGACAAAGTGTACAGTCTGTTTTTAGTGCAACTTGGCAGACTCGGAGGTTGAGACGATCAAATGGTTCGATTCTGATTGCTTCCTTCATTGAGCGCTAATTCATTCGATTCATTCAAAAATGCGATTAACAAGGCAATTCTGTACGCATACGAGTAAATACGGAAGTCCTCGATAGTAACTTTCATTTAGAAGTAAACATTGGCCAGAATTACCCAACCGATCCAAACGGGACAAACGTCTTTGACAAGTTCAATTAGTTCACTAAGTGTACAATAAATTGGACGTGCATAAATAAACAGAGAAATAATGGCGTTCTTTCAGTAATGGCAGTGACACAATGCCAATATAAACATGGCGTCGTTGACCAATCGAGCACAATTTTTGTTGCTAAACCGAGAGTGCAACTACAGCAAAGAGAATTGAAGTGCTGCACAACAAACATTGCTTTGTCTTTGGACAATTTCGAAACGATCGAATCTCGAATGTCAATGCAAACATGTCTTTCCAATTCCCCAAGCCAATTTGAAGCCATTCACCTAAATTAGCGTAGCAATTTTCACTTTTCAATGGTTCGATTGAGACAAACCAAAGCAAAAGGGGGCTCATTGGATAACACTGAGCACAATTAAAACAAGACAATCGAACCAAACGCTTATTAGTAGAAATGTAAGTTCGCCCAAGCGAGAGACAATTAAAAATAGCACAACAAACCAACACAACTCTTGGCCGCGACAGTGCCACTCTTGATCAACAGAGTCGCGAAATAACAATTCGCTGTACAGTGTACACCATAATCAATCGATTAATAAACGGACAAGTGAATTCGCACATTATGACCGACTCGTTGCTCGGTAAAGTATTCCGTTCTCGAAGTCCGTACTTATTGTGCGAAAACGAAAGGGAAACAGTGCCCTGATGGAAGAGTGTAGTGAAATCGATCGTCGATACCATCGGCGATTAGTACAAATTGCGAATTATGCAAATCACATCACATTGACCAGACTTGACAGACTGATCAAAGTGGACGTGTGCAACAGTCTGGTAGTGCCAAATAGCAAATAAATCAGCGGCAACAGTTCACTTCCTTTTCCCCTGGCTGCAATACGTCTGCACACAACCGCGGGCGCCTTCAACAAGATGATGATGAGCGGCAGCACCATAATTACGTTGAACGATAATGACCACACTGCCACCGGTACTCCAGTTTGCTGGCAATTATCATTGGCAAACTGAATTTTGCACATCACTGCGCGCGCCAAAATCAATTGCATCAATCGGAGAGTGCGTCGTCCTGTTTGCCGAACCAAATTGAAGCAAATTGTTGTGTGAAACATTTCACATTTCACTCGTCTTGATTTAATCGGGATTAATCTCTCTAACGGATGGAACCTATGTTGACACCACTCACCGGCACGCTGGCAAGGCACACCAATTTGTACCACTCAACGGTGACCCCATAGAGCAATAGTGGCTGTGTTGTGTCTTGGTGTGATCAGTGGTCAGTGCTAGAGTGGACATGTTACATGATGTATCACGAGTGAGTGATTTCACACTGTTGGCCCATCTCCTCGCGCCATCAACACGCACACTAATCTGCTTAGCATATTATCGTCCATCGACAAAGACGACAACGATAATTTGATGGTTCGATTTGAATGCAAGCCCTATGTACAGTGCACGTCACTGACCACTGACCGAAAGTGAAAGTTGCCACGAGTGCCGACCACAGAAAGTGGTCATCTAGTCGAGCATGCACACAAAGTGGACAAATTGAACAGATTAATTGAGCAGATTACCACTGGGCGATTAGTATGGCCTCACAATAAACGATGACCGCAGCTCAAATCGATTTTCACTTTAAATGTCACTGAGCGTGAAGAGAATCAAAATGCATACGAATTAATTTGAATGAACGATTGAACCACCATTAAGGTAAGAGTCACTATTGTAAACGGTGCTTTGCACAAAGCTGAGCATTATGAACCAAGAATATTGCCCTTGACCACTTTGCAATGACCTAAACTAAATGAAAGTGTCCAATTCTGATCACTCGAGTGCGACAAGGTCTCGACGCCCAATATAGACTGCAGTCCATGGACAACACAACACAGACAACACCGACAGTGTAGACAACCCTTAGCCAATGAGTGCTTAAATGGTGTTGCGCATTGAAATGAGATTTGCAAGGAGGCAAATCAAAGAACAAACAAGTTTCGATGCAAATCTGATCCGAGTCAACACATGCCAGTCAATGGATCGAAGTAATGATAAATGAAACTTGCGTGTTCATCTAGTTCATTTATCGAAAGTCTCCCCACTCAATGGGTCAGTTGTCTTCGTGTTGTTGTTGTTTATCTAGTGTTGGGTAATGACGGGAAATTGATCTGCCCAAATACAAAAATAGGAAAGTGCGAGCCGCATCAAGGAGACATTGCAGTGGTACGTTCTAATTGTACTGAGTAGTGTTGGCACACAGGCCTAATGATTATGATTAATATTGGTAATTATAACAGGCTAGCGTAATTTGACCGGGAAATCGCCTCGACTGTGAGAGCGGCACTACCGCGTAAGTGGTCACTAAGTGACCGACCACTGAAAATAACAAATCGAACGGCAACTACACATCCACTACAATTCGAGCCCGATCGATCCTTTTGGCAAGTGCACCCGGCAAATGGACCATTAGTAAGCAGCACTGAATCGATTAAACTGCTTCAAAGCGACAAAAGTATCTCGAGTCATTTCCATTACAGATCAACTCTTGAATAGACAAGCCAATGTGAAGCGATCGAGCCACCCTGTAAGTGAATCTTGTTTCGATAAACACAGCCATTCAAATCACTCAATACAGTGAGTAGTATTGGCAATAGACTGGCAGCAGACGATAATCGAGTCCAATCGATACCTCTTTGCCTATACCTTAAGCACTTTTACAGTTTGATGCTTTCGCCAATTAGCCGCACATGCAGTGGAGACAAATTAATATCGAACGAAATCAGTTTAAAACTGAGGCCTCGAGAGATTTCGTTGATCGATCTATTGAATTGATTATGCAGACCCACCTATAGGTCCGTGGTGGATACGTACAATGGACAGTGCACGAGTGCTCTATTTCGCAAAATATGAAAAGCGTCCATCTGCCTGATCAATTGAAGTGAATCGAGTACAGACATTCATTGGCATAGTCATTGAAAAGGCTGACAATTATTGCAAATCGATAAGTAAATAATTTACGATTGACCATTCACTCACAAATTCCAAGTGCTTACACTAATGAAGGCAACAAGTCCATTTGCAGTGAGGTGAATCAATAAATTTCGGGGGCACACGGCGGTTGGCCTCGCTCAGCTCGCATCATCGTCACATTGATTACCATAGAAATTGCATTAGGGCTCACTTATTAATCGGAATGGAAATAATTTCACTTTTAATTTGTCCATTCGACCAAACGGCCCGAAAGGACTTAATTAATTAATTAGATATATAACAGTGAAGTGTAACACATTGGACATCAATCGCAACAGTGCTCCTAGCAATAAATCAGCATCAATCAATAAATTGCATCCAAAACGGTTGTCTGCTCAGACGAACCGAACGACTGGTACACCATGGAGAGCAGTGAGTCAGTGAGTCAGTGACTGCAGTGGCGAGTGGGAGCCAAAGTGCACGTGCAATGGCCATTAAATCATAAATCCAGTGGCAATAATTAACGGACAGATCATTTCCAAGTAAAACTAACTAACTAACTCGTAATGGTCGGTGCGGTAATTTACGAATTATAATAATCCTCCATTACAACGTATAATCAAACATCTACTTTGAAGCTATTAACACTTGTTGTTGTCGTACTATTTCGGTTTGCCTCTTACGCGCCCGTCTGCTTGTTTTTTTTCTTCCTCGAATCTCACGCTAACTCAATCACGAAAGTGTGTACAAGCAAAAGTGACTACAAACCAATAATTGACAGAAAAGTGACCAAAACTGTCAAAGTTGTTCAATACAATTTCAAACTTTCCCTAATCTTTCAACTATTTGATTGAAATGCAAATTGCCATGCGTGTCCAGAGAATGCTACAACACTCAGTTTGAGGCAAATTGAAATGGAAAATGGTCAACGGAGACTTGTCTCATGGAGGCTTCGCACCAGCAGCACTAAGGGATTTCTCACTTGAGCACTAGCAAGTGTAAGTATGCACACTGTCCTGTCAGTGTCAGTGTCATTCAGTTGTCAGTGCCATCTGCCAAGTGTCATCATCCATGTGCGCATCCATTAATCCATTTCGAAAGCGATTGCCTCTCGTTTGGCCCGAGACAATAAATCACACTCGGTCAGAAGTGGCCAGGCAAGTCAATTAAACTAATTTCAAATTAACTAATTGGCGCCAAAGCTCAAGTAAAATCAAATTTTGATTGAGACTGAAACAAAACGAGTTGAAGACTAATCCGAAGAACACAAGGAAAGAACAGAACAGAACTAATCGGGCAGAGTTGTGTTTGTGCAGTGCACAATTCTGTCAGGAATTGTGATGCGTTCATTTGTAAGCTTAACTGTCAATTTAAACCCTAGAGCGAATAAGTAATCGAGTGAAATAGTGAGCTTAGTGGTGTGGTAGAATGGAAGAATGGTAGAATGGTCCGTGCATTGGTGCCGCACATGAAGAGCGTGTCAGATGGACCACCAACACCACAACCACACGACAAGTCACGTCCTGAGAAGCATCAACAAACATTACAGATGACCAAGCGCGCGCTTCTGAAACAGATTGGCCAAGTAGAGGGCACAGAGAGTGCGGCAGTCTAACTACATGCACACCTGATTGACACCGTTTGGCCAAGTGGCTGAGAGAGGATCGAACGGAGAAGTCAATTGAGAGAGTGCCGAGAGGAGAGAGCGCATACACAGACCGAGACTCGATGATCGACTCGAGAGAGACAAACGGTGAATGGTGAATGGATGCATGTTCAATTCGAACCAAGGCGCCATTCCGAATCGATCCAGCCATACATGCACAAGCACGAGTGCTCCATTGCTTTTGTGAGTGTCTCCTTATTACCCTCATGGACCATTCAAACTACATCCATACACCCAACCAAGTGATTTTTGTGTCGATTAATGTGTGTTAAATGATTAGTCGAGATGTAATCAACGAAAGTGTTCCCGTGCAAGTGTCACAGTGTTGTGTTCGTGATGGCGGCAGTAAACGACAACTCCGATCACCAAATGCACAGTTTGCCATCTTAATATGTTCAGTGTAACCCATTTGAGAGTGTCAAGAGTGTTTCTAAATCAATCGACAAAGTGGCATCCTCACTCGATTTTGAAATGAATGGATAATCAGTGCAATAGTGATAGTTCATAGTCAATTGCCCATTGGGTCTAGTGTTATATGCTGAAGTGTCGTGCACTTCACCAGTCTCGATGGCATTACCTCGCGACAATCGTTGCCATGGTTACATCACCTTGCCAGGCTCATCCCCAGTGTGGCATATCTTTATTCTCATCCTATTAGTGTGCCTCGCCGCAACAGTCGTTTCAACAGACCATGCTGATGAAGGTCGCCCACACAAGCCACCAAAAGTGTCGACTCCGTCGGGCTCATCACCCGATGGGGCCATTGCACGGACAGTACTATCTACAGAAGAGAATAATCCTGATGACGCAAGCGAGAATTATCACTTTGACGATGAAAGCGATGATGCTGCTCTCTTGGCAGAAAGTGATATCGCCAACCAGGACGACGTCGTCCTCGAACCAGTCGCAAGTGATTATGACAATGTTCTAAGTAAGGCAGCGGAAGGGTCTAGCGAGAAAGATAATGAGCCAGCAAAGGACGATGACCATGAGATCGAGGATGAAGATGACTTTTGTCAGGACGACTATGTCGACTCGGCATACTTCAACGGCTATGACACCATTCTGACCAGAGGAGACAGACTGTGGTACTATTACAAGGATCAACACCGACTCAGCAAAGCGTACGACCAAAGACGATTTACTCAAGGTGAGATGATGATTGAGATTACCACCGATAAGTGTAGTTGACCTCCAACACCGAAACAACACACAACTCGGTTAATTGGGACTTGATTGAGTGAGATGAGGCAAGTGGCGTCATTTGTTTGCTCACTGGCAAACAATCGAGCACCAACAAGTCACCAACCGAGGTAATTGCCGTCATCGGGAGGCAGTAAACTATGGGCAACCATAATTGATTTCGAGCAAATCTGCATAAATAGGTGCACTTGTGCAATGACATTCCCGATTATTGAGCAAAGTGAAGTGAACTGACATGAACACAGACACAGAGTCCATTGACAAGTGCACATAGAGCATGACACCACGCAAACATTCACTGCTCTGCTGACAAGTTTGATGGCCACTGAGGATCGAACAGTGCACTATCACAACACTGTGGCCATGGGTAAGGGCCACTCTATGTTCACATATCCAGGTTTCGTGGTCACGATCACGAACAATCACAAGTTGCAACTTGGTATGTTACAAATTCATCCACAAACACACAAAGTCATTTCGGCTCGATTCTACACTGAACACGCAGCATTTCTATGCAAAGTGCCACCGCACACCAATCTAGGTTAATCAGCAGCAGCAAAGGAATGGCCCATTAGGGCAACCTCCCAATCAACTACCAGACTCATTCACATCAATCACATGTGCCATTATGTGAGCAATAAGAACACCCCACAAGTGGCGCCTGTAGGTTATGTAATGACTTGGTCAGAAACGAGAACACACTCTGCTCCATTACCGCCATTATTGACTGCATTGACAGTATTGATAGTGAGTCAATGAGCGACACTCGTGTGCTATGTCTCCAATAAATTGACCAGTTTAAGAAGTAGAACATATAAGTGACCGTAACAACTAGGAGGTAATCAATGGCCTATCGCTTGACCATCCTTGCACTACTCTGTCCACTGTACACCAAGGTTAGCAAATGGGACTAATTAACAGACTGACAAAGTTAATTACCGACATGAAAGATTTATGGCATATTAATCGACACTAAACAAGTATACGTGATCACAGATCACAGATCAGTGTTTAAGAGTAACGTGAGTAATGTGCTACAGCAAGCCAAAGTGGTTCACACCAACTGCAACACATCCAACAAGTGTTCGTAATTGCTAAATCACGAGACACATTTGAGGTCCAAGGCAAGTGCAAGGAATCATTGTTGCCACCATTGCCATTGCCAACACATATCGCAACCATGACTGATAGATCCAAGTTGAAAATTGATATTTCCCGACATACTTTCAACTCATACTTGACTTGAGAACCTTTAGTGCCAACCAATACGGGCACATTGAATTTTGATTATTTGTGTTAAATTCCATTTAGACAGAAACATTACGAGCATGTGTACAATGTTCACAATAGACCAAATGAACAATGTCAGATAGGAATGACCACCTTGCTGACCACCACTGTGACCGTGGCAGTCACATTAAGCCCAAAAGGGCAACACTCGATTAGTCGGTCAATTAGTGCTCGCACTGGCATAGGATGGGTGCACACGGAGCACTACCGGCACTGACCAGCAGCAATTCATCAAGTGGCACAATTCGATTATCACCGCAGTAATGATCGATGCGAAATGGCTATTGCACACAACTGAACACTGAGAGATGAGAACCAAATAATAAGAAATAGGCTCACTTTAAATTAAACTTGCGTCGAGTGAAACAATTTGGAAGCACAAGCACAGTGACACACTCATTCAATGGTCTCATTGAGAGACGAGTTAGTGAAGAAACAGTTTGACAAGATGCTTCTAACAGTTTACAAGTGCCATTAATAGACATTAAGACACCATTGGCCTTCGGTCGGAGGTAGAAGTGGCGAGAGGACAAGTGCAACATTGAAACGCAACACGAATGAGCCACTCCGAAGTGATTGAGCCAACTGAACCATGCAGCAGTGAATGTAAATGCCGATCGGCATTGCCAGTTAATGGCCATAATTAGATTAAAGCCTTACACAATGGAAGTGAGCAGAATGTGGACCCAATCTGATACAGATCGGCGCCCTTCAATTGGCCACATCGACCACCACTAGGACTGTATGAATTATAGACTGATCGATTCGACCAGATTAGTGCTAATTCAATTTGCACAAATCGCTTCGGACTAAATGTATTCGGTCAACAAGGTAAACTAACGAGCCTAAAGTAGACCAGTTAAGTCAGTGTCCGAGTTGAATTGCCATTCGAGTTGCTTGCAACAGACTGTCCGACTAGTACAATTACAAAATGTACAACTCATGAATATGGCAAACAATTGCACAAGTCTGACAACCAACCAAAACAATGCTTGTTTTGAATGAGTCAAGCAAAGTAATCGTTAAATCTGTTTCGAGCAATTAGATTATGATGATAGTATCAGGAGAAAGTCACAAATACAACCCACCCAGTTAACTAGATGAGAGCACGTTTTTAGTTGATTCAACCAGATCGAACACACCACAAGCAGCATCAGACGATTATTAACGCTATTATGCAGCCAGTAGTGATGGAAAGAAGGTCAAGGGGTCATGTTCGATTCTTGGGAGGCACAGAGGGACTGCCAGTGGCACTGTACCGGCACTAATCAGCACTAATCGAACAATCGGCCAATATAAATGCTAATCGCTCACTAATGTGTGTGTATCAACAGTGATCGCATCACAGATCAAACCAATCAAACGAATCTAACGACCAGCACAAACACTGACTCACTGACACAGCCCTAGTTCGATCGATTTTGACTACCTCAAAGCACAATCAAAGAGACAAATCACTACCGAATGCAACTGCGCCTCAGAATTGTGGAGTGTGCACACTGTGACGTGCACTTCTAAAGAACCAATCCACGACTTTGAACTTTCGAAATGATTTTATGAACTAGATTTAAATTACATGATGTCAAGGGAAAGACATTACTCAACTTGACTAATTCACATGCATCAACAAACATCCTGTGTTGTAAAATTAACAATAATTAACAATTTAAAATTCACTTAAAATTGACGTGATTTTTGGAGTCTCAATGTTGTTTACAAAATTCGCAGGTAATCGTAAAGTTGAGGTAGGCACAATCGAGTGTCATCAATTGGAGCTTTGTCCACTCAAGTGGGCAGAGTGGCAAAGCAAACAATCGAACCGAGTACAATGAGACCAATGCAAAAAAGACAACAAAAAGCAAAGACAAACAGACAGAGACACTAAAAATATCACGAGCAATTAATAAAGTTTAAATTTGTTTGTAGGCGATCACATTCAGGGAGCTTTCAACGTGTCTCGGACGCCTCGTTGTGGAGCACAATCGTTCTCACGCTCGGCAAGTAGCAGCAACAATGACAACTCTGCATCGGCACCATCGGCGGATGTTGACAGTGTCATCAGCTCACCTTCGCCTGCCTCCCCACAAACAACGCCGACTGCAACGAGATAGGCAAAATGCAAGCCATGGCCGTATACTTTCTACACAACAAGGAACGCTCCAGAAGCTATTACAACCTCGATGTACGCAACACCAATGGAACCCAAAAAAGGGTTCGATCACGTGATCTGCCTTGGGGAATGAAACAGGTCAGTGTTCAATATGGATCACAGTGTCAAGTGACAATTAGGAGTGAAAGAGAGGGCAGTGTGGGACAGATATAAATTACAATCTGACTGGGCCAAACATAACTCACTCAATCAGATTGAAATAGCCTCAAATTTTTCGGTTCATTACGCCTGAACACAATTACAACAGACATCGATTGAGACAGCCATTGAAAGGTGCACTCTACTTCATTCACCTCAATGGTTGGGGGGCGCTTAGTGAGCAAACAAACACGCAGAGACAATGTCGATGTTGTACCGATTCGATTCAGTTCTGAAAGAAAAGTATCAAGGTATAACAAAAGTGAAACAAACAAAATTGCTTGCTCCACTAGACCATAGTGTCGATGGCAACACAAACACAAACGAACAGTGAAGATTGCCATTCGCCAGTAGGAATCAATCACACATTTAGTCCATTCGACGTGAGACTATTTCGAAACAGGTGCTTGTCTGTGAAGATTAATTAATTAGAGCCATTTTCAAAGTGTAACAGTGCAAGTGTTTCTGGAGCAGAGATCGCCTTACTGACAGTGAGCCACAGTGAGTGTGTTCGCTTAAGCTTAGAGTGGCACAATGGAGCACTCGAGTGGTGTCTATAATTAATAAGAGCGATATAATTAAAAGTAATCATGCTCTGTCAATACCAATCAACAATAATTGATACTGAAGAGGTGACATTGGAACAGACAGGCCAAGCCAAATCAGCACGCACTCATTCAGTGAGCCGCATTCTCATGGAGGACCAATGTCGATCGAACAGGACGACATAAGACATAGAGCACCACAACTGGAGCCACTGAGTGCCAGGCAGGCAGGCAAATGCTAGCAAAGCTTATGTGACCAATTAGCACCCACCCTGTCGGGAGACAAGGTGCATTAATAGTGGCCATTACCGTAATGTGGCCTCGCTCGGCAATTACCATTCGATCGAACGCTATCAAACGCAGACACATTTCAACAAAGTCAAACAAAACAATTCCAAACGAGAATATATTTTTATTTTTCATTTATTATTTACCAGTTTCTCTTTATTTCTCTGTCAATCAATGAGTCACAGTCTGCAGCGACGAGATTGTCTGCTGACAGTGAAATGATCAATGCACTCACTCACTAATGGAAACGATCAACAGTGAAGTCCACTTTAGTGGGGAATAACTCTCCACTTTGGCGACCTCACAAGTGGGCAAACTGATCAAACTTGCAAATTACTAATAGCATGAGTAGTCGCGCGAACTAGTATTATCGCTTATGGCAGCCTTAATCTAGGTGTAGGTGGAAATGACCAAAAGGGTTGTAAAAAGCTTGATGAAGTCGTCAATTAGACATACGATCGATAGACTAATATGTCCATTAGGCCAACTGAAAGTGCATTCCTGATGCAATCAATCGATCCAAGGAAACGATCCTTTGGTGTGATAACATACTGCACTGGGCATCGAATGCTCACAAGTCAGTGTGAAAGTGAACCACGAACAGAGCGAAAATAGAAAAAACAAAGCCACTAAAGCAAGGTGATTAATTACAATGCTAACCAATTGAAATGTGAAAAGAGTGATCAATTGCCGCACAACAAGGAGACAAATACCCGCCGGTTGGGAATGCAAAACGAGATTAGCAACACAAAGCGATAAAGGATCGATCTTGTTCGAGACAACATCTACGGCCAACAGTAAGAAATGCAATCGCACTTTAATGTGCTGTCCTGACTCATTCGATTGTGTTAATTAGAGAGACACGCGAACTAAGTTGAGTCATGTCCACATTGGCCAAGTATTGAACTGATCATTGATCAAGGCACTGATCGAGTACTGCCTGACTAGTGCGATTATGTTGATGTTTATTGTGCTCACTCAACAGTTGGCAATCAAACGTCCGATGCCTCTATTATGGATGATCGTAATCGGCTAGGCAAACAAACATTTACATGTCGACAGACAAAGGCAATAATCACTGGAGATCGAATATCGGAAAGACTCGCCACCTTTAAAGCTATTGCTCAGGGGTTTGCATCCGTGCCCAGTCACCTTTAAAGGAAGCCGTGTCATGGGGTAAAGACGGCCGATGAAAGCTTTTAACGTAATCCCAAATCGAATTAGTTCACATTTATCCTGCTAACTGTCAGTAATGGGGAAAATAGGATAACAAGCGAGGTAATGATCGGCCAAAGTAAACATTATCATAACAAGGAGAGCAATGAGCAAAGTCGATTATGAGGCTCAATCATTATAAAGTTATCATCGTAAGGCAACTATTACCAACGATGTATCGAACTGCAGTGGTAAACGATACTTTGCTGCCGTCAGTCTTAATAATAGATTGAAAAATCGATTGACACTGCCTGAGTGAGTGAAGTCAAGTGAAATCAAACAAAAGTGACATACCCAAGAGGGCCAAGTCATCAATCCATCGAGACACAAGCGAACGATCCAATTGATCTAGATACTTGACGAGGACAAAGACGTGCTCCCCCTTATGCTCTCCTGTGTAACTATTCGAATACCTAACGACAGAAACGTTTCATTTTGACAGTTCGGTTAGTTCATTTGTGACACACTCGAGGCATTTACACTTAGTAAACGTGCACTAAACTAACACACACTTGTCAATTTGCAGAGAGACATTAACACTTTGCACGGTGATGCTCTCCAGACTTGTAAAGATAGATTCACTCGAAAATAAGTCACAGAGTTAAGATAATAAATGTGAATTTGGTTAGGGAAAAGTAAATTAGATAAATTAAACATCACACACAAATTGAACTCGACTAATGTGCAATCGAATGGTCAGACACAATGGCAAATAAAGCGACAAAACAAACAATGGCTCACTAATGTATCGAAGCCATTGACGACCATTGCGGCACCAAAAATGCAAAAAGTCTAACCTTTCGGTTTGAGCAAATTAAGCAGAAGTGCAATAAATTTAAATGAGCAATTGGTAATTGTGTGCCTGAGAGTGCACTTGTGTTGTGTTGTGTTGCCCGCAAAATTCCAATTATGTGTTCGTCTTCATTGAGGCTTTTCAACTGATGATTCAATTGGCTTCGATTGTTTGCAGTGGTCATCATTGCAGCAAAATTGAACAAACCTACAGTCTGAATAATAGAACCAATTTGTACGATTGAACGAATGATTAGTTTAGAGAAAACAATCGAAACGAAACGAAACGAAGCGAAATGAAAGCTCAACGACGGAATGGTCAGCTATACTATAAACGAAATGCAAGTTATATAAACCAAATGGGAGAAAATCCCAGGCTATAAAATGTTCCACGTACGAGGCACAGGATATCAGAACAATCGGCAGTTAAACTGATTCGACAGACACTTGTGAAAATGGATAAAGGAATGCGATCGTAAAATGATTTTAGGGGACACACGAGGACAAACCTATTACCATCGAACGGGAGGATTTCCACTTATTAACCATTCGCCTGCGTTTGTGATCCTCCGAGATTATGAAGGTCCACACGATCGAATGGCGTTGTCCTCGGAAGGTTTCACTTAACAGTTCACTTTACGGAAATCTACACTAAAGGGAAAACCTGAAAATAACTCGATAGTGCTACTGACTTCATTGCTAATAATATAAAAATGATAAAGTGAAGATCGATATGAATCGATTAATTGGCGTAATTATTTACTTGCAATTGCACACGTGCACTCTGTATGAATGAAACATAATGCATCTGATAGAAATGAGGGATTCGACAAAAGCACATCGATTGAGTAGTGGCAATCTCAAATTAGCATCGAATGAAACACACCCTACATCAAGATCACAAGTGATGATGATCAACAAAAGACGATTGCAATAAAAAAAAGAGTGAACAGAATGTGTAATGACTGGGTAAGAAAAGAAATCAATACATTCAATCATGATTGCAAGACAGACACAGACACAGCAGGCATGGATTGAACCAAACATTGCGTCTCCATTACATATACTATCGTAATCAACAATTTATAATCGAATGTGGTAGAAAATTTAAATATAAGAGTAATTAGTAAAAGCAGATAAATTGATTCATTGCATAAATTCTTGTTGTCAGTGAAGTGGGACTGAGCTTGTGAGATGCAAGTCCGATTTAGATGAAAGTAAAGTGCTGTAAAGTAAAGCAAAGTAAAGAAAAGTATTCCTGGAAATCGAACTCAATATTATAAGTAATAATAAAAATAATAAATCAAACACAAACACAAACCTGTAGCATTCAATCGCCATACAAGTCCGTGATACGAGTGGAAGGCAATAATTTTGTTTCATTTCACGATAAGTAAAGAGTTCTCTGAGTGGATGCAATTCCAATCAAACATCACAACATCTCAATTGAACAATTATTCAATTAAACCATTAATAATAATCAATCAGTCATGCAGATTTATGTAAATTGTCAAGCAAGTCAACATGTACATTGCACATACCGCGGCATGACGTGTTTCTTGTGGCAGGATCAACAATGTGCACGTTTGATTTGTTCGGAAGAATGTGGACTTTGCAGCAGAGACAAAAAGGTCATCAGGCCACAGGTTGATTGATGGAATGACAAGCGAGCTTATCAATTAAATGATAAGCTAATTGAGATTGGCGAATAGATGGAAAGTGTCCGGCAAATTAATAAACCACGCTGAGATAACATCGAAACAAAGTGGCAGATAGTCACTTTCTTCAATATTGGTAGTCAACGACAGGACAAGATATAATTGAGCATTGCAATTTGAAGGAAACTCAGGGAATTGCAAACATACCAATCGATAAATGAAATGTGACATCGATTGTAGACTTATGAGTGCACATTGTGCAGTGCAGTGACATGTCTCCATGAAACTTTCCAGTGACATGCAAACGTCCTCTCGGGTCGAGAGTGGATTTGTGTGTTTGTGAACAATTTAATTTCTCCAAAGCACATTTGTTTCAGTCATCGATTCATTTGCCTTTGTCAACGAATGTTTTTCCAGTCATTAATCATTGTGATATAACGAATAATTCCTGTTTCATTTTAGTTCACTAAGTGGTTTCACCACAACTTTGTCTCGTTTATTCAATATTTCCCTTTTCCAAACGCAATTTATCTTAAATGGCCAATTTTCTGATCACTCTGTATCGATAATGACCAATTTCCGTCGTTGTTGATGATTATTAATACTCGAGTATTTTATTACTATCAAGCTAGTAAGTTCATCATGCTGTTTACCTCGCCTTGATGCATTTCATTTCAATTATTTATTTAGTTTGCTCGTTGGTCATTGTTATGGCATTTGCAAGTCCAAATGGTTGAATATTTTAAGCAATATCTTATCGTAATTATCTTTTGTGAAAATGGCCAAATGAAGATTGGTTAGTTTTTAAGCTTATTTTGAAAAATGTATTGGAATTTTGTGTGCCATGTCGATAAAGACAGAGTGGCTCATTCATTATGTAATGTCGTTATCGACAGTGGCTGGCGGTTGTAGGAAATGATGCTTGATGGGACGAACACCGCACAGTCAGACAATGAGAATCTGCATTAACCTTAATTGAGGACAAGAGCACTACCGCCGACTTGTACAATCACAACGATTGCCACTGCCAAAGTGAGTCAATTGAATCAAGTGCTGTTGCTTTGTGTGCACCAATTTACAAACCAAACAATGCTCTTGTTTGCTGCACACTCGACACTTGAAATCCGACCAACATGAATTGTGAATGTGTCTGTGTGTGTGTTTGCACTGGTCTATTGCTGTCAATACATTGGCATGTCTAAATGAGTTTGTTTGTTTGCAATGTGCAAATGAAGCTCATCATTACCGTGATTGTTGCTCACTGAATGTCAATCGGATTAACTAAATGTGCCTTAATTACATTAACACTATTCATTAGTGCGCTATAGTCACGACTGATTGAATCGAACCCTCTGATTGAGTCTTTTCATAAATAAGACCTTTAACCACTAATGATCTTTGATTTGCACTGCAATAGATCACTTTGTGAAAATTGTCTCACTCTTCCTTTTCTCGTTTAGGTTGGCCTTCTTGGGGGCAATTTGTGGCCCAATGGCTGGGAAGCCTACCAGCAATATCGCCCTGTTGCTTTTTTGCCATCTCGATATGAACTAATCTTCATCATCAATCACTACCATTCGCATGAACACTTTGCTGTGTTGAACAATTCTTCCCTTGTTGAGGGATCTGATTTATCGTCAAATCACCGGTCCACTGCCCTGCTCACATGGAACACTTTGCACACCACGAGTTGGAACTCTTCATGGCGGTCACGGATGCTGAGTCACAATCACCCGGTTGTCTACACGGGCATGTTCGAAATGAACGGCATCGTTTATGCTATCGGTGAGTCAAGGCAGCCATCACCGGACGGAAAGTTGAAACGAGTTGGCAAAATGTATCGCTACTACGTGACAGAAGATGACGGACGCGATCTTCGTGAAATGGTAACATTGAATTGGTTGTGTAGTGGTCGTTTATGATTTTTATTTTTGCAGGATCAAACTATGCGAGATTTCTTTGGTTGTCCTCGACGAAAAATGAAACCCGAAACTGTTGTTATTTTACCATTGAGCAGCACTTCGACCAGTACACCCTCAACTACAAGTACAAGTACAAGTACAACATCTTCCACAACGAGTACAACCACAAGTACAACTTCAACCACAACTTCGACCACAACTACAACCAAAGCACCTCCCACTACCAGGGAACGTGTCAACTTAGAAGATAGAGATGATATAAGACTTCCAAATAAAATAGCCCCACTTGTTCCACCTATTGTAGATTCAAGTTCTAGTGTTAGCGGGAACAGACTAAAATCTGCTAATGTTTTCTTGTCAAGTCCATCTGATCAATCGAACCAGATATATTCTTCGGTATTTCTCCGAAATTCCAAGGCTAAAATACTTCCAATTGGCTCAAATGGAACTCATCTTCTCACTCCTCCAACAGGACCTGGAGTTACTTTACGGGAAAGTGACTCTATTCTGTTGACAATCTTCATTGGCATAGTGATTAGTGCTTGTATTGCTACGATAATTCTGGCATTTCTCACCATTACTGGTAGGAGTCAGTTTGCCTACTGGAATGCTCGTTGAAATATTTCTAATTAGGTTTATCCGTTTTAGGTCGTAAAAAGGCTCCTCCACGTTTTGAAGGCGCTCGAATAGAGAGAACAATACCTAAGCCCACTATTATCGGACTTGACTATCATCCCCGAAAGAACTCTTCGGCATCGTCGACGCACCTCAATCTGATGACTCGCTACGATTCGATGAATTCGATCAATGCAATCTATTCACAAATCGGCAAGCCAGTCACCAATGGAGCAGTGGGCAATCAACAACAGAAAAAGAAAAAGACTAAAATCAAAACAATGAACCCATACCATACGGTGGACAGATTGAACAGTTATGTTGGTGGTGGGGTAGGTGTGGCCAATGGTGGTCCTCATGCTAAGTCAAATTCATCATCCTTGTCGCCGACTCATCACGACTCATTTTCTGGTCATGTAAATGGTGGTAACACTTTTCAACATTTCGACGCTTTCGAATAAAAGGATTGCCACATAATAATAACGACATGCACATTTGTACAGAAACTCGCTAATGAACACTGACAAACAGTGTCGCAATTCTTTTTACCTGTAAAATATTTTCTTTCTTTTGTTTTGCTTTATTTTTCTGTTCATTCTCATACAATTGGTCTATTCATTTGTGACTAGTTTGTTAGTTAACTGTATTTATATTTTTTGTGTTAATAAAGCATTTTCGGATAATTTGTGTAATTGGCTATTTATTGATTAATTGAATGCTGATAATAAAATAAATAGATACACCAAGATGTTGTATCATATTAACAATTTAACAATATAATAATGAAATATATTGAACAAATAAAAAATAAAAATAGTTATACATTTAATCTTCTTCACTATCCAATTCGTTCTTAAGGCCGCTCAAACGATCAAATTTTCCTTGAAAATGATCAAAATTTCTCATGTGTAGACTAGAGTCCATAGAAGTATCAACAGTAATATCTTCATGCGAAGTTGGCAAAAAAATATTAGCTTCATTTCCATTTTTCGAGTTTTTATGCTCGATAAACATGTGTTTCTAAAAAATCAATTGTTAATAAAATAATATATAAAAAACAAAATAAATTACCTCATTGTGACTTGGAAAATATTTGTACTGTTTGCTTTCATCATTTTTTTTACAAGTGCTGCTTTCGGTCATACTATTGTGAATAGTTTCTATTAATTTTGAATTTGATTTTACTTCTTTGTTTGCAAAAATCAATAATTTTTTGATCTGCTGTTTTTCTTTAGTAGTCCTAGCAGCATCTAATTTCTTTAACAAAAGTTTTTGGTTTTGTAATGATTCGTCGATAGCTTTTCGTTTCTCCGAAATCATCTTCAACATTTTATTCGGATCTGCTATTACTCGCACTGAATCCAATGATAAAGATTTAGATTTGGAATGATTCTCTTTGCCAGAGACAGAATGTTCAGATGAATTTTTGTTGCAAATGTTTTCACCTGACTTGGTGCGTTTGTCAATTCGATTCTCTGTGTTATTAAATCGAAATACTCCAATGAATCGGTTGTTTAAAACAGGATCTTTACACCGAAGTGCAGCAGTGGCTTCCGATATTGATGAAAACTGAACAAAAGCTGACTTGGAATCATTTTCATAACACACCTATAAATAGATAAATAAATTTATGACTAAAAATGGCTAAAAACCCTTACTTCGATGTTGACTACGGTGCCGAAATTTGAAAAATACTTTTTCAATTGACCAACAGTATTTAGATGCGGAGGGATGCTGCGAATCAGCAAAGCAGCTTTGAGATTTTGGTTATTATTTGGTGATGTTTCCGATAATGACAGGACATCTATGTTGTTAGGATGATCTTGAGCCTGAAATTTAATTTTATCATCAGTTTTATATGGCCAAGTTTACAATTAAAAATTACAGTATATCGGTTTGGGTTAAAAGGCGATAAAAAACGCTGTTTGCCATAAGAGTGATTAGATTTTCTTATTTTCTTTCCTCTGAGACATAATATTGGCACTGTCAGATGTTCGTCGGTCGATAGTGCTTGTGCAGAGTCCGTTTCCATCATTTGATCGTCACACATCATGGATAACTAACAATTTCAAATCGAATTACGAAAACGGATTTTGGTGGAATACAAACGAAACAGCGAGAAAAAAGTGCCGACAAATTTGACAGCAACAAACAGTTGTAAACAAAACCACATTGGCAATCAATGCAATTGACAATGCTTTCAGTTGAAGCGCATAACTACCATCTAGTGGTCAAAAATAAAAGTAATAATTTTGAAATTTATTAGCTATATGGTAATAACCATTGGTATTCAGCATTTGTAAAATAACAAGAAACCACAAACAACAAATTGGTTATTAGCAATATTTGTCAACTACTACTATAAGCAAGCATATTTAATAAAATTTAAATTTAAAGTTTATTTAATAATTAAAGATAATCATTTGTGTGAAACAAATAAGATAACCATATCAAAGCTCATAAATACTGAATAATACCATAATGTAAAGATGATATATGACCATTAACTAATTGGTATCATCTATGGTATTCATCAACTTCAAAAGTAATCGGCTGAGGTAGTGTTTCTTAAGGCTTGATTCGTTTCTTGTTTTGACTACGGCGTTCTGCGTTGCGAAGCTTAGTGCTGATCTTACGAGTGTGGCCATTTGGGTCAAAGCGGTTAGTATGTAACGACACCTCGAGTTTTGATCGTTGCTTGCCACTTCGTCCAGAGAACATATGCTTGCCGTGCTCAAAAGTGAAGTAGTCCAGACGGTCTTCGGACCAAAGCACTGATACCATGATAGTGTTTGAAGAGATGAGAAAATCTTAGACAAGGAGCAACAATTGCATGGACAGTCTGAGAACTCAAATACAATGAAATGTAAAATAAGTTTATTATAAGTTATAATTTATAACAAATAAATACCAGTGTTCATAAACAAATAAATCGACAATAAAAATTGTCATCAAGTTGAACTTTGGCAACGAAAGTTTGGTTGCACAGTTTCCATTTTGACCCAACAATGTGGTGGCGCTGCAAATCTTTGGGCCAATGTGAGAATAATTAGGGTCGAAATGGTCTCGATCGCCAATTGACTCCGCCCAGTAAGTCCAACAGAAGTTCGTTTGCTGTTGAGTTGATTTATGCAGCTCGTCTAGCTGATTTGTCTCAATATTAATCCTCAAAATGAACGTCAACGGTATCAATCTCGACTGTTTCCGCGATATCATGGCTAAATTTCCTTTGCAGCATGTGATTCAGCTTCGAATTGTTTGCAAACAATGGAAAGCTTTTATCGAGGAAATATGCTCTGAGAAGACCTCTCTCAAACTCTTCGGCTCTAAGACTGATGTTCTTACATATTGCTTCATATTGGTTACTTATAGCCTTGAAAATAATTGCCATTATCAAGATGAATTTTGTCTGTTTCCCTTTGGCAAGGACGATGATTTGGTTGGTGGCAAGGACAGATCTCTTTCGGTCAGTTGTCATTTTTTGCCTTTGCTGTTTCCTAATGTTATGAAACTCTCAATCTGTTATGATAATTTGTCACACATTGATGTGCCATATTTGCTTGGTGAATGGAACCAGATTAGCAGTCTCACTGTTCGACACGAAAGGCAATTGCCCAAACAAATTCTGACTGCCATAAACTCGCTTGAAAATTTAAAAAAACTCAGCTTCTTGTACGACGATCACAAAGAGCATGCCACTCAGTTATCATTTCCCAAAGTGAAGCTTTCTATCATGTCCCGCTTGGAGCAATTTGTGTTTGGTGCTTATAATTGCAGCTTTCCATCTGTTGTACGTCAATTGGGACCAAACATTAAGCATTTGATTATAGGCGAATTGCCGTTGACTAATGGTGACTGGAAACGCTTATTCGCCATCAAACCCGAACTTGGCCGTTCGTTAACTCACTTGACCATTAACAGCACTAACCTTGATCTTCCAACTGCAAATCCAAGCCAACTGGTCGAATTGATCTGCGCTAATTTGCCAATGTTGACTTTTCTGGATTTAATTGATTTTCAGCAAGTAAGTTTTTAATAAATTGTTTTTAAATTAATTTTTTAAAATAGGTTCCGCTCGACTTTATGATTAAACAACTCGCTCGATTGAAAAATTTGACTGAAGTTAACATGTATCCTGCTGGCCTTCAGCGAGACCTCGAAGCTCTGTTTAAAAAAGTGCCTACTTTGCCAAAGCTAAATTCTGTCAAAATATTACATGTCGAAACACCTGACCGTTGGTTTAAAGTGTCTCATTTTTATCGATTTTTCCTTCCACTGTTTCCAAACATCGAGGAATTGATTTATCATTGTTTCGAACATCAGTTGGGCAAGGAAATGGGCAGTCGCATTAAAGAATTTTCGAAGTTGAAGAAATATTCTTTTGATGTTAATGATCGTGCCACACGTTCGTATGCTTTTGCTGGCAGACATGCTAAAGATTATCAGAATTTTCTGTATGACAAACACATGGGCTGGAGCCATGACCCAACTGCTCGTATTTTTGATCCGAACGATCATCCTGAGTGCTTTGTTTCCTAATTTACCTTGACACATCGACTGCTTGTTACAGTTAGCTTATCTTTTACAAACAAACAAATTACTTCACACTTTATTCCTATTCATTTTGTATCTATTATGAAGTTTTAATAAACTCATTAACGGTTTATGGTTTGACATTTAATTTTTTGCTGACATGTTTGATGACATAACGCGAAAAGTCAATCGGTCGACTGTAGTTGGAAGCCAGTCATTTTTAAAATTAAAAATACCCCAAAAGATTGTCCGAAGATGAAACTTTGAACCCCAAACTAAGAAACAAGGTAATTTATATCACAAACAGACTGATATGTAAAGATATTCAAAAATGGCAGTATGACTAGTCGAAATAGCCAAAAATAATCCCTCCTTTTTGACGGTTGTGTGTCGCGCAGCGCAAGCTTTCTTCAAACTACTTGAGTCAAGTAACAGCAGCACTTTAGAAGCTCGTTGAGCAGCGGCCGCGTTATGTTTGCACAATTTGTTGAGCAAAATTACTCAAGAATTTATTGGCAAATTAACTTGAATGTCATTCTTCAAAATGGACATAAACGGCCTCACTAATGTCTGCTTTCATCATATCATGGCTCAATTTCCAATGCAAGAATACATTCCACTACGGATCGTATGCAAGCACTGGAAACTATTGATTGAAACGTTTTGTCACGAGAAGAAATCATTGAAGCTGTTTGGCTCAAAGACTAATGTTCTTTATTATTGTGCTGATTTGGTTACCTTTAATGTACATGAAAATGACAATTTCAAGAAAGATTTTTGTTTGAGTTTCACAGGCAAAGACGACGATCTTATTGGTGGAAAGGATTCTGCTCGTGCCAATTGTCGCTTTTTGCCTTCTCTTTTTCCAAATGTTGACAAATTGCATATCTGCTTTGACAACTTGGCTCATATTGATGTGCCATTTTTGCTTGCCAAATGGAACAATTTATCTTCATTGACAATTCGTCATCTTGAACAGATACCAAAACCTGTTGTGACTGCCATTAATTCACTAAAATCGCTTAAAGCTTTAAATTTGCTTTTCGAAACAGTCGCCATCGGAACTACATCACTCCAGTTTCCAAAAATCAAGTTTCCTATTCTTGGCCAATTAGAACAATTTTGTTTCAATGGTTATGATGCTGATTTGGTGTTTATTCTGAAACAATTGGGATCTAATATAAGACGTTTGTTTGTTAAAAATGACTTTTTGGCTACTGACTGGCGAAAATTGCTTTCCATTAAACCAGAATTTGGTCGCACAGTTACACATTTGACTGTGAGATCTAATGAGATTAATTCAGTTGCTCAAGGTAAAGAAATGTTGGAGTTGATTTGTGCTCACATGCCATCGCTGGTTTATTTGAATTTAGTTGAATTCAACATGGTAGTTATCTTGATGTCTTTTCTACTTTCATAATTGTTAATCTGTCTAATCTTTTTATAGATTCCTATTGACTATCAAGTTTCTCAAATTGCTCGTTTATCTAATTTATCCGAAACGCACTTTTGGCCGTCTGGACGTTACGAACATTATAAGAATTCGCTTCTTCAAGCGAAAAAATTGCCCAAGCTTAATTCGGTTAAAGTGTTGACGGTGGAGCCTGATCGAGTATTTTTAGTTGATCATTTTTGTAAATTTTTCCCTATGGTATTTCCGAATTTGGAAGAACTGATTATTCGATGCTACAACTCGGATATTGGCCGAACCTATGGCGAACATAGTAACTTATTTCCCAACTTGAATTCATTCAAGTTTCAAGTTACTAGTGATCGATATGAGCGTTCCTTATCGTTCACTGGTCGACACGCCAAAGATTATGAAACTTACATTTACGACAGGCACATGGGTTGGCCATTTAATTTTCAGAAATTTAACTCAAACTATTGCGGTTCGGATGATTCCGCTTCTGATGATTCTGCTTCCGACGATTCCGATTTCAACTCAGGTAATCCTCAATGCCCTGTTTCTTAAATTTGACATCACACAAATCATCGATAGTTTCTAGAGAAATCTAGCCTTTTTTAACATTCACGTTTTTATCATTTGTGATTAATAAAATATATAAATAACTTCACAATATTTATTTTCTCTTGTTTTTAAAAACAAAATTGAAATTATAATTAAAAAAGGACTTTTAGTCAAGAAGTATGACTCCATTGTCATCCACAGGATATTGTACGATGAGTTCAACATCGCTGTTATCGCTACCATCCTCAAACGGCTCTTCGTCATCTTCGATATCATGATCGTCTTCATCTTCATCTTCTTCGTCGTTGTCTGAATCTTCATGATAATTATAATAATTATTGTAATCGCGATAATGATAATTTCTTCGTCTAAAAGGCGGGTTTGTCGTTTTTCGATCAGCCTTGAAATCAGTATATAATCGTTTATAAGGATCAATGAGACGGGTTAGATCATCTTCTAATGAGATCCAATATAGATCACTTTGAGGGCGATCTTTCTTAGAAGTACTTAAAAAGCGCTTAAACGCTTTGTGTGATGTTTGCATTTTTTTAAATGATGTCTTTGTGCACTGCTCTGAAATGCTTAAGTGATCGAGCATAGGGAACAAATTGGGGATCCAGCTAGAAAATTGAAAATTAGTGTTGCGAATTATACCAGAGTTTTTAAGTTGCAATCTCTTGATCGAATTAAGTTTATATCTTTTGAGCACATCTGCACTAATACTTGATGAACGGGTAGAATCGGTTTGACGACTGTTATAGTCAGCATAGAAACAAATGCGTAATTCAGACAAATTAAGTTGAGCAATATTTTCAATAACACTATCGAAGGAAATCTAGGTAAAAATAGTATGAAACAGCAATAATAGTAAAATGTTGCTAACTTACAAGATAGCGAGGCATCAAACAAAGAAACTGCAAAGATTTAAAGTTTTTGCAAACAAATTCCAACTCTTTAGATTTGTTACTGTCGGTGGAGTTTATAGTTAAATGTGTCAATTTGGAACAAATTTCAGAATTTAAATTGTACAAATTTGTTAAATTGCTGTACGAGCATTGGTACAGATTCAAGCATTTTAAGTTCGGTCCAAAGCGAGGAAAAATATAAACCATATCAGTAGCAGAAGTGCCAAAAGATACATGTTCCAATTGAGACCAAATTGACGAAGACAAAACGTTTAAAGTGTTGGCAACACCAACAAAGTCGTCCGAGCCAGGACTAAAATAACGATTTGTCTTGAAAATTTCAAACCGTTTGAGAGATTTCAATTGAGAAGTACAGAGAGACAAAAGAACTTTTTCAGTGGGAAACATAAACAAAGACAAGTCGGTCAAATCAGGCCACTCGTTGAGTAAATATTTGAGGTCCAATTTGACCTGAGTCTTCCAAGTGGTACCGTAGACACCAAAAGTGGAAAGATCTTGATATCGATCACAAATAATAAGCTTCTTAATGTTGGGAAAAAGATGAGCCAAAAAGTTGAAGGAAGCATTTTGATGAGTAGACTTAACTCTTTTGTTTGGGTTTGATTCATTTAAATTTGTTTGGGCCAGCTTGGTGTTTACGCCAATGCCGATGATCTCGTCGTTGATGCAACGAGTGCTCAGTTTGAAGTAGTCGTCCTCTTCGAGATTATATTGCAACAAAGCTCGACAGTAGTCGTCCACATCACGAAATGATCCAAACAATTTTAGGGTTTTCTTCTCTCTCCCAACTATCTCGATTATTGCCAGCCACCGACCACATACGACACGAAGCCGTATTAGCTCTCGGAGAGAAAAGCGGCGAAAAATTATAACCAAGCAATCCTCGACCAACCCGTTGATGCGCATTTTGGAATCAAATTGATGTGTCGCAGAGGATGTCCGTTTTGCAGAGAATGAGCGAAAGCACAACAAACAAAAGAAAGTACTAGAATTGGTCCTTTCCACACATGGTGACTGTCCAAAAAGAAAGTAGCGCCACCTAGTCTGTTTTAAAATTTATTTAAGCTTTAAGTGTAAAATTGCATATAACGTTACTTGACTCTGATAAATCAAATATAGTAAGAATTTAAAATAACTGATTTTTAATGAAAGGATGACATGTTTAATGAGAAGTGTTCAATCTAATCCACTACGTTAGAAAAGTTATAATAGTTGTCTTCGTCTTCAGAATCCTCGCTGGAATCAACCTCAGAACTGTCGTCTTCGTCAGAATCGCTGTCAGAACTTTCAATTACACTAGATTGGTATAATTGAAAGTGCTTCTTATAAAATTGAAGGTAATCATCACTTTGTCCATAACATTTCACCACACTCAAATAATCAATGTATTTGACTGGGCAGGAGCCTTCGCCAAAATCGCTTGCCTCATACAAACCAGGAAAACACCATTTTCGATTTATAGCACCGATCGGGGCATAGCGAAACAGTTGAATATCACTTTTGGAAAGCGAAGAAAGACAATCTGGTAAAGCTTTTTCAGCACCAGACAGAACTTGGGAAATTGCCCGCATCTTAGCATATCCAGCATTTTCCTTCAACAGTTGATTCAATATATTTAGTAGATCTTCGTCATCTTTAGTGGCATTTGGTGAATTTGCAATATCTTCTAATATTTGTCGAAATTCCTCAATAGCTTCAATTGATTCTACAAGCTCAGCCTTTGGTATCTTACGAATAATTTTTCGAACATTTACAAGTTTCGTATATTTTCTTTTAATTTCTTCAATTTCTTCCTTAACTTTTGGGTCAGTAAAAAGTTCTTTTATGAGATTAAATTTCTCTTTAGAACGTTGATCAAAAAACAATTTTACAGAATCAAAATTTTCAGCTGCCAAAAAAGAAAACTCCATAAATCGGTATATGCCCATCGGAAGTTTGGTTTGTTTGAAAAAAGTCCGACTTTCAGGTTCGATATTCCAAACCAATGGCCTCATTGCCGCATATAACTCATCTGCGCAAGAATATGTAAAACGAATATGTTCCTTCATGTGACGTAACAAACGCGACACACAAGGTAGATAAATCATTTGAGGATATTGACTGCGAAGTTCTTCAACAGTTCCATCAATGATGGCGTCAGATTCTTCTGTAATAAAAAGTAAAATATCGGCTGCATGAGCTGCTACATTGTTTGACCAAAGAAGATTCTGAAATAAAAACAAATTGTTAGAAATGCGCATTAATTGAAATACTAACCAACCATCGAATCATTAAACAATTTGCAAAGAAATTCCTTGTTGTAATTCTGATAAGACTTGATAGAAATCGATTTAACCAGAAAACAGCTTTTGTTTACAACTGTTTTCGTTGACTTCAAAGGACCAACAATAATATTGGCCAAAACATCATCTGATATTTGGCGCTCGGAATTAAATTGAGAAAAAGTCAGAGAAACAAAGATTTTTTGACCTCGAATTTCGTTACGAATTTTCTTGATCACTTCAGGATAAAGACGCTTTTTTATAGCTTCATAATGACCATCTTGACCGGTAATATTGACCGCTCGTTGATTACCTAAAGTCCGTTGCATAAACATCTTTTCGTTCGCAAATATTCTCAAATGAACAAATCAAGGCAGACAAACCAAGTGAGCCAACGACACACTTCTGAGTCAGAGACTGAAGTTCTGCCAAGAACCATAGGACAAAGCATTTCATAATGGGCGGGTCTTCATGGACTAAAAGAGAACTATTGCGACGTACGTTTGTCAGTTTGGTAGAAATAGAATAATTTAAATAATCCTTTTACAAAAGGTAAACTATAACGGTAGGCTAACGAATTTTATTATTAAATCATGAATTTATGATACATAGCAAAATGATTTTTATTACAATTTTAAAAACAAAACAAAGTGCATCGAAATCAGCAATTTATTAGAATAAATGATAGTACTGATAAAAAGATATAAATTATATCATATGTAATTAATTGGAGATTCATATCAGAACTCTGAAAAAAGTTGAAATGATTCTCAAATAAATTCAAAATAAATCATTCATCGCCGTCGAGAAAACTTTCGATCATTTTTAAATTGCTTGTAAATGTCGCCATAATTTCCAATAAATTCTTTAATGTCATCTTGCAGAGAAAGAAAATAAAAATTACACTTGTGCCCGTTCCCAAATTGATTGACATAATTCTGATATGCGGCCACTTTTTTTAGCATCTCTTTCTTCTGGTCAACTCGACATCGGTCAGCAATACTTAGGCGTTCTAAATTCGGAAAAATTTTCGGAACAAAATCATGCAATTGAATAGAGGAATTCAAACCAAACTGACAATTCTTGAGTTGAAGTTGCTTGATTGACTTCAATTGATATTTGTTGCAAAACTTTGGATCTACATCCATAAAAGTAGTTGAGGCATATTGATATTTACTGTAGTCCGAATAGAAACAAATTTGCAATTTAGATAACGATTTTAAGTTTGAGACACCTTCGATTACTTGATCAAAAGTTATCTAACAAGAAGAATATAATTAGCAAATAAAAAAATAATTTAAATCACCTACCCGTCTACTAATCATAAAACAAAGAAACTGCAATGAAGTAAATTTATTGCATACTAATTGCAAATGTGCAATTTCGCTTATATTTATGGTAAAATGAGTAAGATTAGAAACAATTTCTGGCTTGAGCTCTGCTAATTTGAACAAATGTTTGGCACTGCAGTCATAAAGTTTTAATCGCTTCAAATTGACACCAAAATTAGGAAAAATAGAATCCAAATTGTAAGTAAGCAAACCAAGAGAAAAATCATCTAATTGTGCCAATAATGTTTGCGATAGTTTGTTTAAGTTACCATTACATCCGTGATTATCACTTGCTGCGGAATAGTATCGAGCAGTTTTCAGTAGTTGCAAACATTTGAGCGAGCTTAAATTTGCAGAATTAACAATAGAAAAAAGTTTCTCAGTTGGAAACATGAACAAAGTCAAACTTGTTAGACCTGACCATTCTGCCAAAAGATAAGTGAGGTCAAATTCGACAATAGAATGCCAAGATGTGGAAATACAAAAAGTATTATCATCGCGGTATCGATCGCAGACGATAAGTTGGCTGATGTTTGGAAACAAATGAGCAAGAAAATTAAAAGAGGCATCATGAGAAACTTTAACACGTTTGTTAGGATTTGAGCTATATCGTCGATTGTAGCCAGTGCCGACAATTTCGTCGTGAATAGGCAAAACGCTCAATTTGAAATTGCTGTCTTCTTCCAGATTATACTGCAATAAAGCTCGACAATAATCGTCTACATCTCGAAAAGATCCAAACAGTTTCAGAGTCTTCTTCTCACTACCCACAATCTCGATTATCACTTGCCAACGGCGACAAACCACACGAAGTCGAATTAGGTTTCGATGGGAAAATAGACGAAATATTGCGACCATGCAATCGTCATTCATCTGGTTTATATTCACCCGCGGAGGAATGCGTCGATTCATATTGAGCAAAATATAGTAGAAATCACAAATTACTCATGGAAACAAAAAATTGATAGAAAGCCCGGAAAATTCAGTAAACGGACAGAGCCCTCACAAACTTGTCAGAGAAGTCTCTGAGAAGAGAACGCGTGAAACCGCGCGACTCGCTATACATAGACGTTACTCTACAGTGGAAGGTACGCCACTGTCGCTTGCTAGTTCTGGCCACGTTGTAGCCTACTTGTAAGTGGAAGAGTGTGTTTTTACTGGGCAAAACTCAACATGTTTTGCAAAACTGACATTTTACTTCCAAAAAATATACATTTTTGGTAAATAAACGATCCAGATCCACAATTTGTATGCCCCAATACCAAAATCTCAAATTCAGTCCAAGACAAGCTTGTTTCCTCAACATTGTAGAGTACAAGATTTTAGTCCAGATTCTTGAGGCAAAATCGCCTAAAACGCCAAGGTAATCATTGAACCAGTGGATTTGATACAGAATTGGAATTAAGTTTGTAGCCAAACACATAAATCAGTAAATTAAATTGAAACTCCATTTATTTTGATAATTGATATTTCATTTAGTTTGTTTATTTTATATTTATTTTGTGTACAAGAAAGTGAGAAGCATCAAATGCATGACTTTGATTGAAAGTGTTCAATTTTAACATAAGATTATAGACACTTATCGTAATTTCACGACAATAATCCGGTAGATTAATAATCAAGTATTCTAAGTATAACGATTTAAAAAATTTGCTTTTCTAATCTTCCTCTTGAATGGCATATTTGCCAGTACCCAATTTCTCTTGCCAAAAATCCTCCCAAACATCGTATTCTTTCAAATGTCGTCCCGTGTGATTCTTGCGATTTGCATGATAGCAACGAAATTGTCGCAAGTGTTCAAACAACGGTGGTGATGATTCTTTGGTAATTCGTTCAAATTTGTCCAAATAAGCCTGCACGGATTCTTCAGCTCTTGCTTCAGGTAAATACATCGCAAATGATAGAGAAAGTACTTCCACGTTAGCAAACACCATTGGAAATATACTGCGATATTCATCCGAAGTAAATAGAATGCTTGAATGCAATATTTTGATTGATTTTAGTGGAACAGCCATTGAGCACAATGTAGAATAAACAGTTTGGCCAGGTTCGATCAATTTTTGTCGAGAAAAATTGAACCTTAATTCAATCAAATTTTTTAAGTTACTAATGGCTTGAATAAAATTAGTAAATTTTACCTATCCATAAATGATGAAATTAGCAAGTTTAATAAAAAAAATTGCCATGTTAAATTAAAATGTACATACCCCAGTAGTGGTAGCAATATTTAAATATGTTAACTCCTGTAGGTTTGTAACGATGACAGTTAGCAACTTGGGATATACAGGATAAATCTTGAAACGTTTAATTGATTGTTTCAATCCAGAATTGATAGTCAATGCTTTATCTAATTTCAAATGGACATCACGAGATTGATTGTTCCACAGTGTTAAACTTTTCAGATTCTTTGCATTGTTCAGTGGTCGTAGAAAAGATAGCAGATCAAGAGAAAATTGACCAACCGAAAAGTGTTCAAATTGAGGCATTACTTTGCTCAAATTCACGAAAGGGCGTGGATTTGGTTTTCTTTCACAGAATCCAAATTCCATTTGACAATAAAACAAAGTCAACTGCTTCAAAGATTTCATTGAATTAATGACCTGCCACAGTTGTTGGGGCGATGACTTGCTTTTGCCCACTAATTTCGCAGATATATCAAAAAGTGCAAGCTGCTCTAAGTCTTGCCATTGTTCTAGTAAATGAATTACATTCACATCCGAATATTCATGACCGCACCAAAGAATGAGCTTCCTTACATTTGGAAATATTCGTGGCAACAAGTCACATTTAAATGGCACAAAATTATGACTACTCCACACATGAGGAATACAAATGAAATCTTCTCCAAACGAACCTCCGTGCTCATCAAATCGGTCCAGTTGAAAATCAGGTTCCGAATGAAACACGGCCTGACCTAACAATTCACAATAGTGACCAAGTTCAGTAAATTTGTAAAACACCTTGAGAGAGGTCTTCTCTGATAACATTTGTTCTATAATGTCACGCCAACGATGACACACGTTTCGAAGTGGAATTGCATCATGAAGTGGAAATTGCCGAAATAAAAGACGAAGACAATCATCAATTAGCTCATTGATATGTTTCATTTTAAATGCTAGGAAAAATCAATGTTAATTTATGTGTAGAAAAATAACACTAATAAAATAACAAACCCAAGTTAAATTGCTCAAGTCGGGAATTATAAAACATCAAACAATAAACATTCTACACATTAGAGTGTAATCTCAGTCAAACTACAATCGCAAATAAATCAATTTGACTAATATTAATACAGCAAATGGATAAGTAAATACATCATCCTGAATGTCAACAGTGCAGCGCTGTGTTTAGTAAACACTGTTTACTCACGTGGATGTGTCTTACAAAAACGAGCATGTCGTGTCATCTAGTGATGTAGAGTTCCATCATTCGATTAAAAATATTCATTCGTTTTTTGTTCAATTTTTAATTAAATTTAATTTATGAGGAAATTAATTATCATTAGACACAGATAAATTAAAAATGGAACAATTTACAAAAATATATATTACAGTATTCTTAATAAAAGTATTGCTATATTAAAAATAACAATTCATAATAATATAGATTCATACAATGTAGTTGAAAAAATTAATTTCACAATTCAAATTGTAATATACGTCTCTGAAAAATGTAGCCACCAACTAAAATCATAATTAATTTCTATAAGAAATATTTGACGTTTAACTATCTTATCTTTATTGTGAATTTGTAATGTTTACAAGAAAAGTCAAAAATCCCTTAATTTAGTGATAAAAAGTCAATTGTGAGTTAATGTAAATTGCTGTATGACCAATCTTCTTAAGATATAACACATTCACCCAACGGATTTTGTTGTTGCAAAGGATTATAACTCCAATTGAGATGTCGCACATACAAAAATTCATCATAATCTTTAGCGTGTCGTCCAGTGAATGCCAGACAACGTTCGTGGCGTTGAACAGACAAGTAACTGAATTTACGCAAACGAATAAATTTATGAACTTCTTTTTTAACACACAAGCCAATCATTGAATTTCCAGATTTCACATTCAATACTTCCACATTCGGAAACACCACAGGAAAGAATGTACCAAAGAAATTGTCATCAAGTGAAACATGAAGCACTTTGACCAATTCAAGCTTAGGCAATTTGTTCGCAATGCCAGCTGCCTTATTAAGATTCTGATGCTTTCCGGAAGGATAAAAGTAGACTTCAGAAAGTTTCGGCAAACGAGCATATTGAGTAATCATATTCTCGATTGGAATCTGTTGCACCACAAAAAAATAAAAATTAAGATGGATTAACTAATGAAAACATACCAATTGAAAATCGATAAGATTCAAGTAAGTCAGAGAAGTTAAACAAGTACAAACAAGTTCGATAAATTCATTTTGAACGACTGAATCATGGAGAGGGTTAATGTTGAACACAGTGAGATGTGTCAAAGACAGAGCCAAGTCAGGTTTGATTGTAAATAAGTGTTGCCACTGCGAAGTAAACGAATGAATTTCGCCAAAAATTAAGTGTTTCAAATTTGGACCAAGCTGACGAAGAATTGGAAACATATCGCCTTCGTACTTAACAAACGAAAATTGTTCCAATTGTTGTAAAACAGGAAGCTTGAGTTTGGGAAATTTCAAATGGTCCGCATTTTCTTGATGAGCATCATTGAAAAAGTTCAAAACCTTAAGTGATTTGTGCAATTTAATCGCACTCCAAACAGACTTAGGCAAATTATCGTGTCGCACAGTTAAATATTCAAGATTCCAATTGGAAAGCAGAAAAGCCACATCCAGCTTCGCCAAGTCAGCATAACCAATGGTTAGTTTTTTAACATTTGGAAACAAAAATGGCAAAAAGTGACAATTGCTGTCAAGAGAATCCTCGCCAATAAGATCGTCATCCTGGCCAATTTTCTTCAAGTTAAAATTGTGAGAGTAAGAAGTGCTTTCATGAATGGTATAACTGGCCAGTGTAATGCAATAAGACAAAACATCAGTCTTCGAGCCAAAAAGCTTTAATGAGGATTTCTCTTGAAGCATTTTCTCGATCATTAACTTCCAGTATTTGTTAACTATTCGTAATTGGACAAGTTCTTGTAAGGCAATTTCGGTTTTAGCCAAAATGAGCCGGAAACAATCAAAATTGAGAATATCCATTTTGAAGTTTTTAATTAGAGGATTGTTGAGTGAGATACAAAGCCAGAGTGACGACTCGTGACGAGCGAAGAGAGCTAGAGACAACTCAGTCAACACATGGGAAGACAAAAGCGCTTTAAAGACCAACTACTTCGGCACAAATGTTTCGTTAATTATCATGTGGAAATAGTACATTTAGTCTTGCAGTCTGCAGAACTTCTGCTGCAGAAGCCACCGAGAAATTATTGCGCTAAATCAATGATTGTAAGGACTGTAATTTAAGCAAAAGGGTACTCCTCGAATATTCATTAATGATTTGATTTGCCTGCCAGGTCTTCTTTTTACTGGGAGGAGGATAAAAAGAATAATCTCACATTGTCAGTCTCAATGACCAAACTCTGTTAATGTAAATCGAGCCGATGAACCTGAAAAGAAATGTTTCACAGTGGTAGAAAATACGCTTCGATTCGTACCCAATGTCATGCGTTTCACTTGTTGCTACCCGAAAAAAACAGGTCATCACACTAATGTGAACAAGCAATAGTGCACCACATGCATGTATGTGCCACATGCTTTGCTTCCCTGTTAGTATAGACGTCGTTGTGAATGGTCCTCGAAGAATTACGTGCGTCAAGGCTTGACGGTCAAGCGTTCATTTGTCCCTCTGTTCTAAGTTGACTTAAAATATTATAAATATTTCTTAAAAGGCTTGTTACCAATTTGCAGCATTTCTTCCCTTCCAAAGTGATTGTTGAACATTCTGTAAGACTGGTGTGAACAATTGATTGGTTGCACTGCATTCGAATCTGGTCGTGCTAAATAAAATTGAAACTTATTAAGGTATGTAAACAAAATCTCGATAATATCTTTTGCAAATGATTTGTATCTTTTACAGAACAACATTTTTCAAACATGCAGTCTAGCCAAAGTAACTTTTCCACTAGTGATGAGAATCGAAGGGAAATCAATGCATTTTGTCATGACTATTTGCAGTACTATCTTCCTCTTTCCCAAGTGAAAGAAAATAACCAAGATTACATTGAGCCAATCATTCCTACTGATATAAGTGTTTTATTGGAACGTTACGTCATGCCCGATCTTTACCAAGATACTTTAAAGGAAATTCGAAAAGCTGTCTCAGGGCATAAGTTGTTTGTTTCAATGTCTATCTCATGTGATGGTCATTGTAAAAAGGGACATAATGACGTAGTCAATGTTACTATTGGTACTCTCAAATCAAGTGAACCTGGACAAGTGTTCATGATCAATTCCGTGCCAAAGTCCAGTGATTCTACGGAATTCTATTTGAAAGTTTTCAACGAATCGCTGGTAAATAGAAATATTAATTTGAATTTAATTGACGTTTATTTTTATTAGAGCATCCTTTGGCCAGGAAATGTTTCACTTCATTCAAAAGAGCTTTTAATGCTTCTTACCGATGATGTACCTGGAATGACTAGTGCAGCTTGCCAACTTCGAAACACTTATTCTTCAATGTTTCACTTGCTCTCGGTCGATCAATCGCTTCACCGTTTTGAGCAAAATGTTAAATCTGTTTATCAGAAGGCTGGAAATATTATGGATGCTGTTTATCTTCTCATATTTGAAAGTATTGAACTTGGTCCAATGACTAAAGCTCAATTCTGTTCGAAGTTGTCGCTTCCAAAGCCTTTTCCGTTTGTCTACAATTCTAATGAAAATTTTCTTGAAATGGCGATTTATGTGCTGGATAACTTTGATCGATTTAAGAATTATTGCGCTGACAATAACACTAAGGTGGCTACTGAACTACACGAGATGTTTCGCAATGAGGATTACCGCAAAGAGTTGGACAGCATTAAAAGCAAATATTCTCCCATGATTTCTGTTATGAGCCTTCTTCGATCGAAACCCATCCCGACTTTGTCTCGGTCTATTCGTGCTGTCGAGGATTTTCAAGCCAAGCTTCAACAGTTTCCAAACGAACAAAATCTCTGCGAAATTTTGTCTCAACTTTTGGCTGGAAATTCTGGCTATCAGGCGATACGCCATATGTCTCAAAATTCAGAGTTTAAATATGCTCCACTTGTTGTGCAGGATCGTTATCGCTTCCATCGTTTTCACATTTTTAAACAAATGATCGAAAGAATTCCTGTGAAATATTTTTTTATTTATAGTGTACTTTATTGTTATCGCGAGGAAACTTATAACCAAAATGGAATTTATCGCAAATACAAGACTTGGAAGTTCTTGGATGATAATATGATCAGTAAGGATGTTTATTGAATATCGTTATTTGAGCCTCTATCTTTGTGTAATCGTTACTATACCTCATTGATGTGTATCTTTTTTATATTGTAAATCGTTCATATGTATGACATTTTTGTCTATCTAAATAAATAAATCGATATTTTTCCCATATTGGACCCGGTTGGCTTGTTTGCATTTACAATTGGTTGCAACGTGCAAGCGAGTGAAAAGAGCAAATTACTTGCTGCAAGTAGCTTCAACCTAGCAAGTAAGTTGCTCTCAATTGGCCTGAGTTTTTCTGCATTACTATTCGATTAATTTTTTATTTATCTCGGTTCAAATCACACTGTACTTGAATTCAAACTTTAAACTTTAAACTATTTCAACCTATTTACCAATGACAATACTATTGTCACAATAGTTTCAGAGGGGGTTGTCCTTCGTAACGAAAGCTTCGTTATTAGCGAGTCGTTAACGTAATTACAACGTTTGCCGTTGAGTCATTTCATTTTTTCAGTTTGGATTTGATTATTTTCATTGTGCATCGCACATTTGACTCAATTAAAAATGTCTTCAATTCTTGGTGGCGATGATTCTTCAAAATTTGAAGTGAAGACTATGTCGGAAGTACAGAGATTAAATTTGTACGAGAAGACACTTGCTCAGATTCGAATGCAACTTAGAGGGCAGAAACTTTTTGTGGCTTTTTCCCTTTGTGATTATCACCGTGAGAAGGCGGCATTTAGTGAAACATTGGCTAATGTCATAGTTGGCTCATTAAATTCAACAGAAGTTTCTGGTTCGAAGCAATACTTTATGCTCAAATCAGTTTCATTGAATTCGTACAAAGATTACACAACAAAATTCTTATGTAAAATGTTCGAGGATTGTATGGTTAGTGTTGTTTGCGATTTAAAATTTCCAATTTTTAAATTTAGTTTTAATTTATATCCATTTCTTAACAGAACCTACTATGGCCAAATGATACCTCTTCTCATTGTGAAGATATTTTGCTGCTTATCACCGAAACGTCCGATTCTGTTATTACCCAAACAGTGGAGAAGCTTTCGTTGAAGTACTCTCGTATGATTCATTTGCCTTGTGTTTCTCGCATTTTGAGTGTTGTCAAAGATGACATTAGATCAACTTATCCTAAAGTGGAAACTTTGCATCGTGAAATGAAAGAAATTCTGGTGTCAAATTCAGCAAAAAACTTTTATGCGGAAACTAAGCTTTCACAGATTCCGGCTTCTTTCATTGCAGCCTGTTCATTTTATTATCAAAACTTTAATCAGCTAAAATTATTCTTTCTTGGCGATACTAAAACTAAACTTGGCAATAATTGTCTGATCTTAAAGGAGTTGTTTGATGACATTGCTGTGGAGCAACAATTGAGATTAATTGATGATAATTACTCAATTCTTGCTTTGGCTAAGAAAACTATCCTTAAAAGACCAATTGTTTCTTTAGAGGTGTCCATTGGAGCAGTAGAAAAGCTACGAATCAAGATGGAATCGACCAATAAACTATCTGACGACTTCAATGATGTCAGTCAAGTGTTACAACTTTCAAATCGATTGTTGTTTAAGGAAACTTCTGGCTATGCTAAATTGTTGAAGATTTCGAAAATTTTATCTGCTCAAGGAGATTATGTGGATTTGCCCAATAGTTTAACAAAGGCCGATATTGAATTGTTTCGATATGCACCTCTGGGTAGTCTCAACCGAAAAAGATGCTTTCCAGAAGTGGATGAATGCATTTATGCAGATTTGGCTAAAAAGTTCACTGAAGATGAAGTTCTAGGAGACCGCTTTGATGATCCGCGAACATTGTATTCGCGCTTGAAGAAGTTTCCTGTCGAACATATTGACCAGTTAAGTGTGGTCAACTGTTTTGATCAAGCAAAAGAATATGTCAAGCCATTCAACATGGAAGCAGATGTTGATTCGGACTCCAGTGAAGAAGACGAAGAGACTAATTAATCATTTTGAAATTTTAAATAATTTCAATCTTTCTTTCATTATGTGAGTAATGTCATTTCATTATTTCTAAAACCATTTTTATCTCAATTAAATAAATTTTTTTTAATCGAATTCAATTGATTTACTATCAATAATGGGCCAAGTAGCTAGCCTTAAATAGTAGTTAGCACTAAATTGTTGTTAATTGATGCATTATTTTGAACTGGTTGTACCTGAAGTGACACTCGACAATTCCTATGCCAGGAAAAGATTTAAAATTATATAAGAATTTGACTTTGGTTATAAATATATTTGACAACTCAATGACGACCTACTGACTGGAGAAACATTTATATTTGCTTCTATCTATAATGAAGTTTCCTTCAGGTGGCGCTGCACTCACAAGACCCCCGTTATCAGTTTCTATTATCTATTAACTTTTAATCGAATTATCATTTCGAAGTGATTGTTTCTATTAGGCTGATTCTACTTGATGAATAAAAGCATAAATACACTTCAAAAAGTGATTTGGAGCTGTCAGAGTTTTCTCTAGTTTTTTTGGAATCTCCTTAAAATGGACCTCAATCAATTGAACGACGATTGTTTGCTTCATTTGTTTGGATACTTTTCCTTACAAAATAAAATTCATTTTCGAATTGTATGTCGTCGCTGGCAGACGGTCGTAGAAATCAGTTTTCGTTCGCAAACTACCATGAAGCTTTTTGGATCGTTTGCTGATGTGAACACTTACTGTCGATCATTACTTCGTTACAACTTTGAAGATGATCACTACTTAAAGTTAAGTCCTTTTCCAACTCACAACGAAATCATTTGCACTTACCGCTCAAATCGGTCAAATCAAAATTTGTCACCATCTTTTAACGCCGAGAATCTATCTAAAAAGAATTTGGCTAACCCTCTCGTCTTCTTGGCACGTCTTTTTCCGAATATAAAACACCTGGTCAGTTGTTTTTCTGGAAAAATTGAAGTCGAGTCTCTATCGGACTTATTGACCGAATGGTCACATTCTTTGGTCAGTTTGACCTTGTTTATGTATCCCAACAACGATATTTTACGTTCAATTAGTGTTATGCATTCATTAAGGCGACTGGATTTGCTCAAGACTTTTACCGATGAGTTGAATCAACCAAATTTTGACAACTGCTACAACTACATCACTAATGATTCGATTGAACGATTGTCCTCTGTTCTCTTTCAGCTAGAACATCTCTCCCTCGGATACTATCTCTTTGAGTTTATACCAATTTTTACCAGAATCGGACCCAATATCAAACATTTAATGCTACAATGGCGTGAAACTAAGGATTTCTACGATATGCTTCAACTTAGTCATCAAAATGTTTGCAATATCACTCATTTGAAATTGCACAATACGAGATTTTTCTATTCTCATGACCTTAAAGTTTTGCAATTTGTTTGTCGCAATTTTCCCTCGCTTACCAACTTTGACTTCAGCGTCAACCCATCGGTATGTGTTTTTGGTTCTAATAACGTTTTATTTACCATTTCATTTTGTTACAGACTACTTTTGAATCTATAATTGAGAATTTAGTACCATTGGACAAATTGAGCAATCTAAAATTGTGTTTCTATGCCAACTACGACACCAAAATAGAAGACATGAGCTACACTCCCAGTATTAACCCTCAAACTAAGTGTACCGCACTTCTTAAATCTATAACCACTTTGCAGTTGAAGAATTCACATCTACTTCTCTATTATCATCCTTTTTACGAAGCTCTTCGTCGATTCTTTCCAAGTGTTCAAGAGTTGATTATGGCCGAACGATGTTCGAAAATGAAATATGCTCAAATGCGAAAGACTCTTGCTGCATATCCTCAATACAAACAATCCAAAGGAATTATTGACAATTTACAGAAACAAAGTCTTTACTGGATTTCGGTACGTGGGGACTTGAGTGATTTTGTCGGCACACATCAACAGCTTTACCGCAACTTTACGACTCTGGTAAGAGAAGTCAAGCGAGATGCAGAAACTCCACAACGTTCATCGAATAGCAAACAATGCAAACGACTTTGCATTGACCAAGCAGCATCAGTTGTCATTTAAATTGCGGTCAATGTATCATTCAATAATCCAATGCTCGTCAATGCTTTAAACCATTGAAGCATTCTGCGACATTTACTTATATATATTCAAACATTAGACAATGAATCGACTAGCGATCATTTATTAGTTAGGCCAGTTCTATATGTTACTTCAATTATATAATTTAATATATTCACTCTATTAGTAATTATCTATTAACATATTTAGGTCATTAGATAACTTCAAAATAATGTTTTCAAAGCATTAATTTCTCATTTACTGCATTAATAAAATATTGCGCTTGCTTTCTGTTGTTCATTGACTAAACAATGTGCTTGATTATCGCATAAATGTGACTTATCATTTGTCAATTGGCAATTTTTCCATTGAACGATAACTTTTCTGGGCCATTTGTAATGAGCAAATATAAACAGGCTCTTGTTTGTTTGTGTTTTAGATCGATGTTCCACTGCTGTGATGCATATTCTAAGTGGCGTTTGCACTATTTGGGCGATCTCAACCCATTTAGCATTTGCTCTCAACAATGTCACCAGGACCGAGTATGCGCCAGTAGTGCACTTGGCCAATGGCAAAGTAATAGGACTGGTCCAGGAAATAGCCAACGGCACTAAAGTACATCTTTATCAAGGGATTCGTTATGGCAAGTACAGTCTTCTCATTTATTGCATTTTAATGCAATTCAATTTACTTAGGTCGTGTTGTTGTTCGATTTAGCAAAGCGAAGCCAGTTGAACCTTGGTCCGGTGTGTTGAATGCCACCAGTTGGAAAGATTCTTGCCCCCAACGAGCATTGCAAAATGGCACTCTCTTTGGCATTCCATATCGAACCTCAACCAACAATGAAGACTGTCTTTACCTAAATGTTTGGATACCTGCCCAAAAAAGAACTAATCGGTCGGTGATGGTGTGGATTCATGGTGGTGGCTTTGAAAGTGGTACTATTTTCTCATTGCTCTACGATGGTAGATATATCGCCGGTAAAGGTGACGTCATTGTGGTCTCGATCAGTTACAGACTCGACGCATTTGGCTTTCTATACGGCGGCAGTGCTGATGCACCTGGAAATCTTGGTCTTCATGATCAAATTTTGGCTCTTCAATGGATTCAACAAAACATTGGCCACTTTGGTGGCGACCCCAAAAGTGTGACTATTTTTGGGCAAAGTGCTGGCTCTATGTCTGTGGGAACATTGATTCTTTCACCCCTAGCAAAAGGTTTATTCCGACGTGCCATCATGCAATCTGGTGCACCAAATTCATATTTCGGAAGTGAAAGCACTGATCGATCTTTGAGCAAGACTATTGCATTGATGCAAAGAATGAAATGTACTTCAAGTAATTTAACTCAAAATATAGTTTGTCTGCGTAACAAAACAGTCGAACAGATTCTGAATGCCACCCTTGACGGGTTCTACGACAGACATTTTGGTTTTATTCCAATTTACGGCGATGAAGTGATGCCACACAGACCAGTACAAGCATTGAGGACAGGCAAACTCAATCGAAACATCGATCTCATGTTCGGTCTTACCAGAGACGAGGGCACAACTTATGTGAACTCGATGTTTGCTGAATTCGCTAACAAAACCCTGAATATAACTTTGGAATCAACTAAATGGCGAATGATTCAAATTATGCGTCACTACAGGGAACCATATGGATTTGAGGTAGCACGGTACTACACTTCCACTCTTAATCAAACAACGAACGTCGACGATATGAAGTGAGTGAAACATTTAGTTGCTGACAGTGGACAAGTGACAATGTTTCTCTTTAGGATTGCAATCGCCAACTCATTTGCCGATTATTTCTTTGTCTGTCCGACCATTTTGTTTGCCGAGCATTATGCGAAGGTATCACCTAAGCGAAACTACTTTTCCTATCGATTAATGCAAACGAGCAATATCTCGTTCGGTGATTGTACTGCCGAGTGGATGGGCGTGTGTCATGCACAGGACATTCTCTACTTGTTCATTGTGCCGAGTAAACATTTCTCTGGACTGGTTTTCGGAGAAGACGATATCAGACTGAGTGACCACATGATCCGTGCCTGGACTCACTTTGCCAAAATAGGACACATTGAACAATCAATTTTCGATGAGCACCAATGGAGACCGGCATTTGAACTGGCCGACAGAAACGATACAACAATTGATCCTGTGACCGAATTCTTCTCTCTCAATGTCACAAATTATCGAATGGTTTCGAAGTACTTTCAAAAGGTTTGCCATAATTTTTGGAAATCGAAAATATTTATCTAGACTATTTAACGAATTGAATTAGCTCAAATTGCACTAAACTCGATTTGTCGATTGTGTAATCAAGTCGTATTAATTACATTCATTTAGTCATTAGTTTGCATATGTTTTAATTAATTTTTAGTGCACAACCTTTCATTAGTGACGGCATTCCCCGGGAATTCAAAAGTAGTGATATTTCAATTTGCACACAAGTGCGTTCAGCCATTGACTGGTTAATGGTCACTTATTAGCTGTGTTAGTGCCATATCGCATTGACTACAAATGATACTGGTCAATGTGCATTACGGCCAAAGAGTTATCTCCCATCAGAGGTGTTTCACTCATATCGCGTGCACGTTAATGAAGTAATAAATTTACTAAAAGAACAAAGTGTGTTCAACCAGCCCTTTTAGTTCCAATTGGAACGCCTTTTGCTCACAAAGGTCTGTAATTTATTAGCAATTAAGTGTAGTGTCGTCATTACTCATGCCTGGCGAGTAACCATGGCCTTATGCAACACATTTAGGCAGAGTCTTTTTTTTCAGTCTGAACCAATTTCTGACCAAGCCCTGGTTTAGAGACATTGGAAAGTTCCCAATTTGGCATGCAAAATGTTGATGCAATGTGTGGTGTTCGGTTGGGACAGTGCACAAATCAAAGTTTGACACTTTGAGCTCATGCCCGTTGTTGCCAGTGGAGACACCATTGACGCCAGTCATCGCACCGAGCAGGCAAGTGTTACACCACCAGAGTGCTTTGTTCTATTAATAATGTTTATGCCACAGTATGACACCAAGTCGAATCTAATCGTGCCAAAGATATAAAATGTCATTAAGTTTCTGGTCTGGCTACATATGAGGACAGACAGACGGACTCGATTTACTTAGAGATTATTTGTGAAGTGCACACAGACAAGTGACGCTTTGTTTGTCTTTACACTTAATATCAACGGACCATCTCGATTGTTCTACTACCAAGAGTTCGACTTGGTGCAACAATGCAAATCGATAATAAGTCTCACTTCAACTCACACTGGCGCTCGGACATGTCTCCGCTGGTATTCGCTCTAGTGTTATCTTGTCTCTTGGTGGCCAATGCGTCTACCGACACCCCTTCTCTGGTTGCAGTATTCTCCGTAATTCGTCACGGCGACCGAAGTCCAACCAGTTTCTATCCGAACGATCCATTCCAAAATGCGTCTAACTGGCCCGAGGGTGTTGGCGAACTGAATCCTTGGGGCATTGATCGAATGAAACAGTCTGGCAGCCTTTACCTGCAGCTCTATGAAAATTTCCTCAAAGACACCAATGGATGGCCTGTTTATGTGAAGAGTTCCATTCGAAAACGATCGATCGACAGTGCGGAACTATTCATGACTTCGTTTCTTAAAGACAACCTATCGGTGAACGTGTCCGCAATGATTCAACAAGACCAATTGATGCTGACCACCACTTACCCCTGCAACAAATCAAATATCGCATGGCTCACTTGGTTCTCCTCCCCTGAAGTGATTGGTTATATCAACAATCAAAGCGATGGTATAAAGCACTTAGAAAATTTGACCGGAGACCATTATCTTTCACAAACGCCATACACTTTGAGGAATCTCGAATTTTTGTCCACAACATTGGAAATCGAACGAGACGAGTACAAATTGGATGTGCCTGCGTGGGCCAAAGATAAAAGCAACATCGATTTAATGGCCGACTTAAAGAAGCATGCTTATCTGTTCGATTGGAAACCACTGGACGTGCAAAGATATCGCGTAGGTCCTCTGCTGGGCGACATTCGTGACAACATAGCCAAAGTAGTCAATGGAAGCACAAATCAACGATTCTATCTGTACTCCACACATGACGTTAACCAGGTGTTATTTCTACAAGCCCTGAATTTGTACGATCAGATTGGCAACTGGCCAACCTCGTACTCTTCGGCCATTGTGGTCGAGGTGTACAACCAAACTGGACAGTATTTCCTTCGACTCCTGTACCGCGAAGTGCCCTCTACTGATTCGGTGAATACCAATCCGCGCACATACAAAATTGTCGATCGTCCACTCAACATCACCACCTGCAACGATTTGGAATTGACCTTCGAGCAGAATCGAGCGGAATCGTTGTGTTCCTATGAAAACTTCCAAAATCTGATCCAGGACAAAGTGCCCTTGCACTACGACCAAGAGTGTCGCACTTCCTCTGCCAGTTCGTTCTTATTGAGAGGTTACTGGTCAATGGTTCACAATTTATTCCTAGTCCTCCTTTCTTCCTGTGCCTTATGGCATTTCCACAAGTTGTAACTAGTCTGTATTCGAATTAGCACACGTAAATTCGGTTGTTGTCAATGCGAATTGCCAAGCACTCTGCAATATGAATAGACGGTTAATATTATATAATATATATCGATTAAACTAATTATATTTCTTGTGCATCGAGTCAAGTCGTACCGAGAATGCTTTGCCAAAATGAGTCGTTGGTTTGTGTGCTGCTCACATTTGACTCATTCGAGATGGGGCTTTGTCGGGTACAGTTTACCTCGAATTGTCTTGAAGTAAATGCTCGCTTGATGCCTATTACTTGTACCACAATCTTGTGATGGTCGGTAAGACTAAAAGACAATAATAGTTACATACATTTTCTTGTTGGACATTTGTCACCTCAAATCTGAAACTAAGCAGCCAATTGTCTTGTCCAGTCCAATTCCTATCAAGCCAGCAGTGGCCATAGTGTTGACATTATTGGGCGCAAGTTTGCACACTTCTCTGACTGGTCCTTCGAACAGAATACGAGACTCAGTGCAGTTTGGTTGTTTCAGTAAATCGTCGTTGATTGTCTTCAATGGACTGCCATTTGGCAATCGAAGCGAACCAGGATGGAAATGCATTACCACTCGAACACTCTACAAATACAAGTACATATGTGCTCACAATTGATTATCTTACTTAATGGTGAACGAACCTCAAGTAGATTCTGCCGTGCCATTCGTTCAATGTCGTTTGCCCCCCAAAGTGCTCCTCGAGCAATCAAAACTCGATGTTTGTTATCAGACTGACGTAACTTTTGAGCACATTCCTCGTCTGCCAAAGCGGTGGAAGAACCGACCTATTGAATTTGACATTCGAGTAGATGATTGATCAATCAGACAATAAATCTAACCAGTAAATCAGCAAACTGTAGAAAAAATGAGCCAAACTGCTTTACAATATCTGGATGACACACTTCCACAATCAAGTCTACTTCAAACTGAGCAAGGTCTTTCAATCGATTCACAATGTTGATAGTCGGTGGCAACTGTCCGTGAATTGGTGTTCGATTCCACACAAACGCCAGTCGAATATTTAAATGATCACCTTCAGTCAATATTCGATTGACCATGAATTGACCTTTAAAAGACAAGCCACAATGAGTTGATTATTCTGTGACACAATTGGACCAAAGGTCAACAAACCCAGTTTTCCGTAACCAACGATGCCGATACGCTTCATTTTACTCATTGATGAGTGCAGACGCGTCGAATGGAAATTATTACTACAAATGCATACGGCAAATAGTGACAATATGAGCTGACCAACTAACGAACATAAGAAAAACAGAGTGAGTTTGCTTAATCTAATCGCAATGGAAAAGTCTTTGATATGACGAGGCTCACTGTGCTAGCTTGGCAATGATCAATATTGACAGTAGACAGTGTTTTTAGCTATGCATATTTTTATTTGGCTGTAACCCACAATTATATTGGTTAAAATTGAATCTAATTTTTCTCGAGTCAGTCATCATCGGTAGTCAATTTTTTCTATCATGAATTGGTCGTTCATTTCAAATACTTTTCTCTCCTCTAGTAAATCTTGCAGCAATTTCTTATGAGACTGTTTCTTGGACTTGACAGCACAAACGAGCAATAGTTGATTGAACACATCTTGTTGAGCATTGCTTCCTCCCAGAAGATAGATCAAGTCCTTGATCGAATACAAAATGTCCGTGGCTCGTTCGAATTTAGCCTGATCGTAGTCGAGCATGGCGTTCATCAGTTGAATGGTCACCGAGGCCACCTCGGGATGTAGTTCCGCTAATTTTGAGCTCTTAAATTCCTCCATCAGTTCGGATGCATTCAACCTGTTACCACTGCCCAGACAGGTCATCATCAAATGACTGTTGGTAAATCCGAGCACATGTCTGCTGAGATATTGTTTGGCCACTGCAAAGACATCTTTGTACTTGCTGCTGATAAGATCATTGTCAAAGGAACGGTTTTCTTGGTCCACAAACAAAAGTCGATACAACAGAGAGGAAGTATCGATTATACTGAAAGCAGTCTCTGTGGCTTTCATACGTGGCAAAATTTGCTCGTCCAATATAGTAATGGCGCCATCGAAGTCTCCAGTGGCGATGTTGAACAGTGAGTGGTGCCAATAATTGTGGCAACCTAGGTGATTAGCCTTTGTCCACAATTTACTTCGACTTGACATGAATTGAAGACCTTCCTCGAATCGACCGGACATTTCACAGATATGAGCCATCGTATGTGTGGCCCAGCCATCCCATTCATTTCTGTCCAATCCCTGTGAAATGAACAATGTCACTGATGAACTCAACCAGTGCCAAACTTACTAAACGAGCATATTTCTCTGCTTGCGAATATCTTCCACACTCTTGTAACACGAACGCGTAGTATCCGTGCATGAAACTGCCAACAAAGCAACCAATAATTAGTTTTTACCTATAGTTATGAATCTCATACTCCGAGTGTAGAGCATTGTTTGTTTGGAAGTGTGGATACACTTTTTCGATCATATCAAGCTGTTTCTTTCTTTGACCAGTGTAGAATCGCATAAAGAATGCCATTTTGATGGCGTGTACGTCAGTGGGTGACTGTTGCAGCAGATCGTCCCAAATATCTGCGGCTCCGCTCCAATCCATTTTGGACAACTTCACCACTGCTTGAACGTGTTTGTACTCTCTTTCGGTGATTTGATCTTTCCTCTGGTTTGCTAATTGCTGCAGTGCATCAGTTCTCTGTTTAATGCCATTATCGTTGTAATAACTGTCCACGAATCCAAGCAATTGGGCTCCGAGTGTGAACGCATTTCCAAGAACTAAGTGCATATGACAATATTAAAGAGCGAAAACTTGTATGATCACGTTGAATTACCAAATTCTGGATCACTTTGACCAAGTTTGGTCAAGGTAGTTTTAAGACCTCCCAGGACAGGATCGTCATACCAAGCCACAGACTAAACAAGTTCATAAGCTAAATAATTTCTTAGTTTGAGTGATTATAATCAAACCTGGGTCACAGCTGCGTCGTACAGTTTAACAGCTTCTTCTGAACTTGTACTTGAAATAGTTAAGCCTTGAGCTTTCCATTCCTGTCAATAAAATGTAATCTTTAATTGGAAATCATTAAATCAAATACTAACATCAAAGCCAAACCAGTTGGAACGATACATTGTGAACAGTCGTGTTCTCTTGTACAATGTATTGAGCTTGGTATTGTATTGGACTTTGTACCAAGAGTTGATTGAGAGGCCGCAAATAAAGACCAGGACTGGAAAACTCGCTACTGGACACAGGATAATAATGTTTTTTTTGCCAATCGCTTTAGTAACAAGTACTCGTAGCTTTCTTTAAGTTATTTTGACATTCTTAATTACAAATGTCGAGCAAGTTTGTAGTTAACTTACTTAACCAATTGTGAACTTAATTTGAATATGTCATGCTGTTAGGCATCTCAGACATAGCGATAGCTCTTGTCGATTTTTGTTTGTGAGATACATATGGAACAGCCATTGATTACTTATCAATGTGGCAGCAACCCCAAATCGAATTTTCCCCAATGTAATTGATAAGCGAAATGGCAAATGGTACATTGGACCATATGTGTAGACTCGTTATCGTAATAAGATATGACATGGTTGGCAATATTGAATAATAATCGATAATATGGCGAGTTATTACTGAAATCGCTAAAACCAATCTATCTATATTGTCATGCGCATTTAATTAATATATATGTTTTATTAATATAATTTAATTTATCGTATTAACACTAAAAGGCTATTTTCTAGTTGCATGATTTGTTGTATAAATTATAGTGAAACGATGTCAATCGAATACAAACAAAGTCATATCCACATATGAGTTCATTTGGAGTACAATTTGGTATGAAACATTTAATTTCGGTAATTTAGATCTAGAGATCATTTTCGTTGAAAATTATAAAAGTAGACCAATGAAAGTATATTCCCAATATTTGCTTGGACCTAAGTTTTGGCTAAAGTTTGTCTTATCGAAACGACAATGTGGCACTAGAAATCTAAAAAGCGATGATTTGATTTATCCACTTGGAGAAGGCAGTAATTCGAGTGTAGACACCTTTGTCAATGAATATAATTGTTAGAATAGTAAAGAACAACAACTCTCAACTCACCAGGTTGATTCGGTAAAGCACAACCAATGCCCCAACTAATCACTCCAACCAGTGACCATCGTCCGTTTTCTTCAATCACCAGTGGACCTCCACTGTCGCCCTATAAAAAATAGTTAAAACGACATCCATCAAGAGTATCTTAAAATACCTCGCACGAATCTTTTGTTCCTTTGGCCAGACCTGCACAGACGAAAATACTTGGAATGTGTTCGATGTATCCAGCTCGTTGATACATTTCTTCACATTCTTTGTTGTTAATGATGGGCACTTCCACGTGTTGGATCACATTTGGCAATGGGCCATCTGTAAAATAAAGTTAGATTTTTATAAAAACGGAAATGTGCCACAAACCTTCATGAAGTCGTCCCCAACCGGTGACGGTAGCCCAGCGACCGACGAAGGTTTCATTCACGTCGGGCAAACAAATTGGAATTATGTTGCGTTGAAATCGAATTGGTTCGTACAGTCGAAGCAGCGCAAGGTCGTACTCAAATGTGCGGGGGTCAAATTGAGGGTGAGGTGCGATTATTTGGATTCGCCGTTCGATGTGTGCATATGGCTCCTTGTCGGTACTTATGTCATACTCGCCCAAACGAAGCAATAAATCAGTCGGCTGTACACTGAAATGAATAACAAAAAGATTAGTCAGGTTAATACGTTTTATCGGGTTGTGAAGCACTTACTTCTCAACGCAATGTGCTGCGGTGACCACCCAGTACTCGTTGAGCAAGGCTGCTCCACATTTGTGCAAGAAAGCATTCTTTTTCCACTGTCTGAGAGAAACCATCCACGGCCATTCTCCATAGCCTGATTGAGTGCCGCCAACAATTCTACCTTTTGGTGCAATTTGACGTCTGCCACAAACTAAAATGTAACTTTTGTTAACATCACAAATTACTAGAAATATTCCGAGAACTCACTTAGTGGAAGAATCTCACTAGGAGATAGTGGTCGTTTAGTTGTAGGTCTTGCAGTAGTAGTAGTCCATAAAGTTGTCAATTTGGTTATTGGCGATGGCTCTGGAGTTTGTCCTAAAATTGTGCCATTGTCAATAGGAGAAGAGTTCGATGGGATTGGTAAAAAGGTGACCGATGGCGGAAATGATGCTGAAGATGGATTGCTTGTAGTGCTGCTAACTATTTTTGTGGCGTTTCCCAGAATTGTTGTCACGATCGGAATGAAAGGTCTGTTAGTTGTGATTGGCGATTGAGTCAAGTCTGGTTGTGTTGGTTTTGATGGTTCTGAAGACAATTTAACTTGCTCGGTTGTTGTAGTTGTCGAAATGGTGGTTAGCAGAGGTGGAAGAGTAGATGTCGTGGTTGGACGTTCGGTCACTTCAGTAGTGGATGCTTGAGATGATGAAGGAGAAACGGTCGTCGAGGTCGTAGTCGTGATTGATGGGATTGTCGAACTTGATGGTAAAGTGGTGGTCTCAATTGCGATTGTAGTTGCCTGTGGCCTATCTACAGAGGCCTCAGAAGTGTTTGACGGATTGATCGACTCAGGCATTGAATCAATAATAGGTGACACGGTTGTGGTAACGGAATCTTTCAAAGCCGAAATGGTCGTCACTGAATCCTGTCCCAATGCATTGCCACTTGTGGTAGCCTCGGATGATGATAAATTCAATTCAGTTGTCACAATGCTTTGAACGGCAACACTTGTGTTTTCCCATTTAGACATGGAGTCGGCTTTTAAAGTTGTAGCTGGTGCAAGTGTAGTAGTTGGTGCTGTAGTCGGACCAGATGTAGCCTGCACAAGTACCTCTTCGGAAGCATTAGGCTCAGATCCGATTGAGACATTGGAAGCACTTTCTGGTTTCATTGTAATGGCTTCTAATTCATATTCGACAGTGGTAGTCGCAAGTGTGCTTGTTGTGCTTGTCGTAGTGGTTATCAACATTTCACCTGTTTCAAGCTGCTGTTGAGTGGTGCTGGCCTGTGTGAAATATAAAGAAGTTAATCAATACAAATCGTTTAATCAACACTTACAATTTTATCATTTGTTCCAGTTTTTTCAGCGTCACCAATATTCGCTGGAATCGTAGTGCCTTCCAATGGTGTTGAAGAAATATCCGCGGTGATTGGAGTTGGCATAGAAGTGACCTTAGAAGTTACTGGTTCTTCGGACACTGCCGCAACAGTTGTCGATGAAAATGTTGTGGAAATACTTTGACTAGTATTGATAGAAGATTGAGATATATTTTCAAGCTTAGTTGTAGTGCTTGGGTAAGGTGCTTGCGACACTATCTCAACAGGTTTCGTAGTGGTCGCAATCGATTCAGAAACCGAATTTGTCTTGTCTGTACTCGACGGCAAAGGCTTAGACTCAATTTCCAGTTCGTTACTAGGAGTTGAGGAAATCTTCTCTGGTAAACTGGAAACAGTAACAGTAGAAGATACTTGTGGTAAAGAAGACTGAGAAGAAGTGACCACCAAGGTTGATGAAGAAACAGTTGAATTAATTATAACATTTAAATTTGACGCAGTTGACGAATATTCTGGCAATTTGGTGACTGTCGTGACAAGGTCGCTTCCATTCACAGTCTTTTTCTCGTCATCATCTAAATCAAGTTGTCCATTATTGTTTGGTACAAAATGGGAAGTAACCAAAACCGAATTGTTGGTACTGTTGGTGGCCTGAGATGATCCATTGGGCAAAAATGGCAGAGAGCTTGAGGTTGTATTGACAATTACATTTGTTGAACTAGATGGCAATGAGGGTGGCGTAGAAGTGTTCGCAGATTGCTGTTTGTGTTGCTCCATAATTGGCAATCGAAGCTTTTCTGGCAATAGACAACACGTTCCCACTAGGTAACTGTTAAAGCAATAGCCAATTGGTTCGCCATTCAGCTGGAGGCATTCGTATTGAAACATGCAAACTCCAATACCAGCGGGTAATTCGTTACTTTTACCATTGCACGGTTTTGGTGGTTTGGCAGCTCGATATTTCTCAGCCGAATTAGGATCATCTAAAAAATAAAATGGATAATGTCAATGAATGAATGATTAAACTGATAAATCACCACTTCGAATTATTGAAGCCAAGAGAGCGATTGGAATTTGATTTTTTGGTTTGGATCCGACCAGACTCGCATGCGACAATAAACTCAGCGGCTTGTGATTGTTGATTAGCACTACACGAGCCTCGGCAAGAGTGATCAGAGAGTTCAACGATATTACAGCAAGGGTAAATAGCACCAGGTTTAGTGAGACCACAAGTACAAGGCCAATGGTGTTCGACCACCGATTGTTCCTATCGTTTGGCCCAATTGAAATGCTTGCTTGTGCAGTGGCACATTTCGCATTTTGGTTTGATATTGCATGTTGATGAGTACTCCTTAAATATGGTGATGGCGATGTGCATGGGGGTGAGGGCTTGAGACATGTGGCTGACTTGAGTGAATTATTACAGGGTGAGCACGTGAATGAGGATGGCACAAGAGGTGAAGTTGAACAACATGGCGACATTAACTTCGAATGACTGTATTTGCAGTCCATGTTGTGGTTGTTGTTGTCCAACAGGAGAAAGGACTTTTCCCCCTTCGAGTCGACTTCTAATTCATCGAGCTCCAATTTATTGTCACAGTTGGGAACCTTATCGAGTTCGAGAGCATCGATCATGCCCACTGGCGACATCTCGGTTGAGACACTTTTGGTCAAGACACACTTTGAAGAACACCCTTCGAATTGATGCACACCACCAAAGTCTTCGTTGGTGTAGGTCAACACCATTTTGATGATGGACAAGTTTAAATTGATTTGCACGAAGCACAAACAATTGAGTATGATCAAATATAATTCGTGGCCGTAATATGAAATTCAAACACAGACACAAATGTTAACATTTATGGCGAAAGGAAGAGGATAACAAAAGCAGACTTAAATTGTTCTTCATTTTGCTCTTTACGAACTACGAGTGGTCTGTCAAGATTCAAAGGTTTGAAGTCAACCGGTTCGCTTTCGGAAAACAAGATAAATCCCTCAAAGATTAGCTCAACATCTAGAATCTTAAATCTTAAGGAAATGTCAATGCGTCAAGTGGTGATGACATCTAGATGATGTCGATTGCTGCCGACCACCGTTAACCAACCAACAAGTGGATGATAACGGACAGGTGAGTGAGTGGAGATTGTCGAGGTGAAGAAGTAGTGTGGCGTAAAGCGGAGACCGCAAACGGGCAACCTCCAAGACACAACCACTACACTACAGCACAAGTGACTGACCTCGTCTGAACTTGAACTTGACCGACAGTGACCGAAAGACTGGTGGCCACTGGCCAGTAGAAACCAGGCATAGATATCATCCAGTCACTGTGCTCGATTCAACATTGAACAAGTAGTTTTTAAAAGTAGGCTTTCTTCAGGCCACTTTCAGATTCACAAAGTCTGATACATGGCTGGAATTAACGGGATAGAACCAAATCACGATTAATGAAAAGCTCTCGGTAACGAACGATGTCTAATCGAGTAAGGAAACTGGATTAGAACGTGTCATCAGCAAAAAAAAGTTCGCCCTCTTACCGCTTAGCTCAGGCTATTCTGCCCTGGAAGTACTTGGTGGCAAGCAAGACGAAAAGGTTAATGACAAAATAATGAATCATTCATTAAGACGACAATTCAGTTGAGCAGTGAAAACGGAGAGTAAACCCGTTGAGGCATGCTAGATTTGTGAATCTACAAGGGTTCGGTGCTCTTGATTTCGATTCACCTCGACTGAGAATGGTCAGGAAATCAACAAAGCAAAGGAGAAGGACTTGGTTTATATACGATTCTCCGGTGCTCGCCAAGGTGAAGGACTCTAAGATCAATCAATCGAACAGATCAAAGCAAGAAATGTGTGTTGTCCTGTGTTCATTGGTGTGTGTGTGTGTGTGTGGATTCTTCACTTGTTCTTGTTCTTTTTGTTTGTTTATAATCTTCTAGAACTACCCCTAGCTGTCTTGTGCAGCCTTTTCCACTGTGAAACAGGTCTTTAGAACAAACACGTCAGATCTGGCAGATAAACAAACCCTCGCATAAGTAGACTTGACAATTTTTCTATTCTTCGGTTCGCTGCAGTTAACTCATAAGTCGATAAACATTGAAAAAGCCTCAGTTGGTAGCTGTGATGATTGATTGGATGTCCGGTTGATAAGTGTTCCTTTAGCCATAAACATTATGCTTAGTCAACTGAAAGCCTTTGGCTCCTCTAAAGAGGCGCCATTGATTTGATTATAAATAATTATGGCTACTTGTTCTCATTGTTCCCTTAGACAGAACTAGGTTTCGTAAACTGAATTTCATAAGTGGCATCTTAAAACAAGTTACCTATTTTACCAGAGCAAATGAGTGACAGTGCTCACGGTCATACATCAGCTTATTGCAAAACCGATTGTTGTATGGCACATGCAGGTACTGATTGGTGTTACCAGTTAGGCCAGTTGCCCGATAAAGAAAGGCGATGGAGGAAGACTTCTTCGAGCACTTCTGAGAACAAAAGAACTTAAAGGCGAGAGATGCAAATGATGAAGCGAACAGAGGACTTTATAGTTGATACACTTGTTGCCGTCTTTGTGCGATGCTAAGGCGGATAAGAGATGGCGGAAAAGAATGCGGAATTGAAACAAGACAAGACCACCATGCGCCGGCGACGACTTTCAGCCTTTTCTTCTTCATTGCTTGCACTCATGGCATTGGACAAGTGGCGAACGTGGATGCAGTGCCTGACATAAGACAGACTTGACAGGTAGATAGGTAGGTAGGTAGGTAGGTAAAACAAACACAAGTGCTGTCGGAGAAGAATGGTTAAGTAAATAAATCGAATACATGTGCACTTCATACCTGGAAGTTGGCCTGTGCACAGACACAACAATCGACCGATAATGGACAAGTGTCAATTGACAACAGACCACTAAACCAGTTGTAGCAAACATTATGTTCGTCTCGAGAGTTCTGTTTGCTAGGAAGTACAGCAAAATGACCAATGCCACTCTCTAGACCATACAAAGTGAGTTATCAAATGACAAAGTACAATGTCCCTTCATCTATGTGTCAATAATAATTATAATTAAAGCTCGTGTCATTGATCATTGATTACCTGAACTACAGGTCCTGTAGTCGTGATTCGGAGATTATTAAAATGAAATAAACATTATTTTTTTATGGCAATACTAAAAACTTTACGTCAATGAATTGACAACTTTTTCAGTCAAAACAAGAACCAACAAATCATTTCTGACAGTTTGATCGTTTCAGACTCGGCATCTTTGAATTGATAATTAATAATGTCTTAGTTTAGGATTGTTCAAGAAGTAAAACTGTCACTTTAGCAGATTTCTCCAATGTGCTAAATTAACTAATGTGTTTTGAAATATTTTGGAATAAATTCGTTTTGAAATTCGATGTTATCCAGTTGATCATATAAGGATAGCTGATTTGATTGAGCAAGTATACGTTTAATGTTGAGTTAAACTGGTACCTGAAAATAATACAAGGTAACAACTCATTATAAGACAAATAATGATTTTCGTACATCGTTTGATTCGCCAAAAAGTGAATTTGCGCCATAAATTATTGAAACATAATTGCCAAGTGAAACACATGGCAGACATTGCAGACTACAATACAATTTGAACAACCAAGCACACTGAAAAACAATGCTAATAATATCGATTGTGCTGACATCTTTCGAGTCAGCATTGAAACAAAGTCATTAGAGTCAACTTGCAGTATAATGAGTGAGTTGTGAATGAACTAGTAAATAATCTCTGGACACAAGCTGAATCCCTGTCGATGAGCATTGAGCAAGTCGCCACTCAACTTCCAGTATCGACATCGCAATAATCTGGCAGCAGTCTTTGGCTCACGATCCCTGGTGAAGACGCCCTTCTTGTTTCCTCCAACTCGAGTTATTTCTGTTTTGGGCAAACTTGTTAGTCAGTCAGTTCACCAGATCAACCATGTCACTTACGTTGGCCTGTCATAAAATCAGCGAAATTCCAAATGTGTTCCCCAATGAGCAAACCTTCCTCTCGCAAGTTATCAAAAGCCTTGTGATTTTCTATCAGAAATTCGGATTGGTAGTCTTCAGAGAAAATGGCCGATGGCTCGGAATGCATTCCGGGAATGGTGTCCACGCCATACTCAGCGAAAATCATCAACTTGTGATATTTGCGGTACATATTGCGAATGTCTTGAAGCAAATAACCTTGGATAACTTGGAGGTATCCGGGGTCCGAGTACCACGAGTAATAACGGTTGATCATCAGCAAGTCAAGAGATGGCACGATGTAGTCCACTTTGGTGTTTGCCAGAGCAGCTGTAATTGGACGCTTTGTGATATCATACTTGCGTGCCTCGCTGGCCACTGCTGCAAAATAGGCTGCTGATTCGGGTTTGGTGCCTACTGGCTCGTTGGCAATAGACCACATCACCACTGACGGACGATTCTTGTCTCGATCGATTAGTTCCCGAATGGTTTGCAGGTGTTGATTCAAGACAACTTGTTGGAAGGACATTAAGCCAACAGCGGGCACTTCGTCAACCACTACAAAACCTTGTTCATCTGCCTCGTCCATCATTTCTTCTGAGTACGGATAATGAGACGTTCGAAACGAATTGGCACCGATCCATTTCATCAAATTGTAGTCTTTTTGAATCATCGACTGGTCCATGCTTCTGCCTCGAACCTGACAATGGTCAGCTTATGCCAAGTAAACCAACGGATATATACTCACTTTCATATCTTCGTGTTTTCCAAATCCTCTGAAATATATTGGCTTTCCATTGATGAGAAATGCTTTCTTGGTAAGTTCTATTTTACGAATGCCTACTTTTTGTGAATACGAATCTATCAATTGATCAGTGTCCCTGTAATACAGTCTAATGGTCATTGTGTACAGGTAACCTGGAACTGGGTGCATTGTGAATGGCCACCACAGCTTAGCATCGGACACTGTAAACGTCCCCTTCGTCTCGTTAATCTCATTAGCCACTGCTTGTCCTGTTCGGTCTAGCAGGCCAATTCGCCAATAATACTGATCGGAATTGAGTGCATTGTTCGAAACGTCAAATTGTACTACACCAGTGGTCAAGTCTGACAGAGTGGAAGTAGAAACTGTGATGTCCACAATTCGTACCAATGGTACGTAGGACAACCAGACTGAACGATGAATACCCGCGTAGTTGAAGAAATCAAAGTTGGGAATCGATTCGGCGAAGATTGTTCTCGGCTTGCGAGTGTCGTTCTTGAGCACAACTCTACCTTGTGGCAACGTGGCGTTGGAAAGAACATTGTTCACGGCCACTGAGATATGGTTTTCAATGCCGGCCCCGACAAGTTCAGTCACATCGGTTTGGAAGGGCAAATGGCCTCCGGTGTGGTTCATCACCCATTGACCGTTCACGTACACCGAAGTCATATAGTTGACAGAACCGAAACGTAATAGAATGCTGCCATTGGTCCAGGTGTTGGGCACAAAAAACTTGCGGTCGTACCAAACCCAACCTGAAAAGTCTCGGATTTCTCGTCTTTCGGTAATGTCATTAAAACTTGCCGGCACTGGCATTCGCTCGTACGAGATGTCAAACTGTAATTCAAAATGAGCTATTTCTTTATTGAAGAAACTCGTACCTGATCGAGTGAAGAACGAAACCATTGAGATTTGAAGCCATTTTCAGACCGATTGGTAAGACGAAAATACCATACACCATCGAGAGACTGTACCTGACGAGTTTCGGTTGCCCTTGCAAGGATTGACAACGAGTCACTAAGTGATGCACTTTCTACCCACCACACCGAAGTACACACTAGAAACAATACAAAGATGACCAATGGTCGGTTGGTGACACGCGCCACCGACAACATGGCTACTCTCGAACACTGCCGATGGCTTGTTCGCTGCAAGTTGCATCTTTTATATTAGCCTACTCACAAGTTCCCGGAAAGAGTGTGCAAGTTGGTGAGACAGATTAGTTGGTGATTGAGTGATTGTCTGGTTGGGTCAACACAAGTGTCAACTGACCTTACTGTATGGCCCATTGTTGGTCACATTCGAAATCGATAACATCTAGCAGTAGTAGTTGTTGTGTTCGGCTGACACACATCAACATTGTCTGGGTTGATCTGTGTGGCAATGTGAACACTGTCAGTGACATATGGAAGTATGCACATATTGGAATAGACCACTTGCATCACGGACATACGTGTTGTGACTGATTGTCGATTGCTTCCTAGTACTCGTGAGAGGGTCACGCTTGGCACTACGCGTGTACAGTGCAACGCATTTATGGCATCACTCTGTTTGGGTTTGGGTTTTGCCAGTTTTCTCAAACAATTATGGTCAAATTTCAACTTGAAATTGACTTATATATACTTAAATATTCTTGCAAACTTGAATCTGCTTAGAATGTTGGAGAAATTGGCATTTGGTTGTGTTTGGGAGATGTCCAAACCAGACAGGTAGAGAATATATTCGAAAGTGTTTTGTGGTAAGTGGCATCAATGCCTTCGAACATGCATTTGATTCCACCCCGGAAAGAGCGTGCAGAGCATCATCAGTTCGACATCTCAATCGGCTTTCGACTGAGATTGGCAAAATTTCCCTTCATTAATCGAGTATATTGCAAAGAAGCATCTCTTGTTGCCTGTGGCTAAATTCTCAATGCTCGATCGATGGTACATTCAAAGTGCGTTGTTTATGCGCCAAGGCATCTGACCACTACGTCTGTTCAACGTCTGTATAGATCAATGACGCGATATATCTGGTTTGATTTGTTGTGGCGTAATGCATTCCAGCCTGATTGATTTGTAACTAGATGGCTTTTGATTCTGAGAATATTCAAGCTTGACAATTTTGAATTGTTATTTTGCATTTGATTACTAAATGACACGGGTTTCAGTAAAGCAACCAAGCATGTCGACTTGAAGACTATTTCATTATTATCCCAACTTGTCACTATTTTGTCAGTTGCTATTTGAATTAAAATTGTCTTTTCCACTCAAGCACTAATTTTTGTCAATACTGGTGAAAAAAAAACAAAGAAAATTTCCCGAAAGAAAAGATAAAATTTAGTACAATTATAAATGGCAAACTGCAATGCATGTTACCTAACGATAATTAGATGCAATTAATAGAAAGTGTGCGCCATTGCACCTCGAACACACAAACAACCTGTTTGGTGTTTGATATATCTAGATGTATAGTTAGATGTATTTCTGTTACTCGTGGTTCGTTCATTGGCAAACAGACCAGGGGAACTACACTGTGTTATTGAAAATAAACTGACAAACAACCGGCTGTTGCAAGTCTCACCTATGTCAATGGCAATATCGAACTAATGTTCAAGGACAAGTCAAAGGTTACTGGAAGTGTTAATGTGAAGGGTTGCATTATCATTACAACTGACAATGCATTGAAAGACATTGGAAGACAAATATTAATATAGTCAGCAACGAACTCATTCAGTGCATCCATAGATTTGATAAATGTATGACTCATGAATCTCGAGTGGTTGAAATTGTCTCAAAAGAAAACGGACTTAGCACTCTTTATGAACAATCGATTAAATGGTTGCATTAGACTACATTCGGACTTGTCCAGTCAAACCAGTCCGGTTAGTGCAGAATCGAAACAATCACCTTAAGAATGGTAAAACCAGAATCGTTACTTTTTGAACAACCAAACACTTGAATTACCTCGCGAATGTTTCCACTGATTGTGTGGTCACATTGCTCGTGGCACTGAAGATTTACCCCGAACTGACGTCACCTGAGAGCAATTAAAGCCAGCAAATAGTGGTAAATTACAAGAAAGCGCACACAGATACATTCGATTGAGGTGATGCGGCCAACGAAGGACGACCGAATGAAAGTACCTCTCGATAGTTCGTCACTGCACTGCCATCACTGAACGCACGTCAAGTGACTCAAGTCAGTGCATGTCTCGAATCCTGTCTTGTCTTGCGTCCAGTCCTGCTGTCGTCCAATTTCCCCTCGCAGGTAACGAAATCAAAAGTATCTACTTGTTGAGTACATGAATAAAACCAGCATTCGTCTCCAGGCAGAGATCACTCTCAATCGAGCAACAATATCGAGATTGTCGTCCAAATCGTGTTCATCTTGTTACCTCTGAAAACTATCTTTATCCCAATCACATCATGAAGTGCACTTCGTTGATCTGTTTGTTCGCCATTGTTTTGGCCTGTGCTTTCTATTCAGTGGATGCCCAATCGAAGACATGCAACCTCAAGGAGTTTGACATGTGTCTGACCAACTTCTATTACGACCAAAAAGGCATTCCATCTAATGAAAAGCAACTCCGCAAGGCGTGCACATCGACCCGAACTCTGAGCAAGTGTCTGCTCACTTATTTCACTCGGTGCATGGGAGTTCCTCTTAAAGAAAGTATGTACCTTAGCTATTTAGTGATTAACTTATCTAACCATTGTCCACAGCATTCATGATCGTTATGAACAGTATCATGAATCCATTCTTGGAAACCTGCAACAAGGCGCCCGGTGATGAGGCACGTCAGGAAATCTACAAATATTCTAAATGTTTGAACACAAACTCGAAGAAGATCTCGTCCTGCGCGGAATCGAACCGAGACATGATTTTCTACATGTTGGAGACCACATACGACCGACGAGTGCCTGTTCTTTGCTGTAATGCTCAGAAGGTGGCTGACTGCACCTACAACAAGACTGTCGAGGTGTGTGACAAGTCTCATGCCGAATTCCAAAAGGACTACTACCAAGCATCCGAGGTGCTCCGTGAAATCTGTGGACGTAAGTACACTTTTCCATATAGTTAACATCTCGAAATAAGGTAGAAGGACAGATTACTGATAACAGATAGAAGTAGTTGGGGATAATTATGCGATTAAAAAATAAAAAAGAATGTCGTGTGCCTGCCAGGGTTCGAACCTGAGACCTTCTGCGTGTAAAGCAGATGTGATAACCACTACACTACAGGCACTCAACTTATGGTAAAGCGCAGTGCCCACCTCTCTTAAGGAGATAGACCTGTTTTGCACAAAATAGCGTAATTCCCTTTGATTTCAAGCCAAAATTGACTTATTTAAAGCAAACAAACGTTAGAAACAAATAAGAACAACTGAAGGAGCATGAGTCCAGCCAAACAGAGGTACTTCTGGCTGTGTTCGAAATGAATTGTTCGAATAGAACTGATGCGCTCTCTTTCTACATAGTTCGATTCGAGTAATGCATGCTGTACAATATTGCAAGACAGACAGACAAGTAGGCACATGCCGCATAAATTGCCATTGCCAATGAATAAATCAGTAAACAAACGCAGTGTCAGGTCAATCCTGTTCAATTGTACACTAGCGGACATTGCTCATTATTTATTGATGCGCCATTTAAGCATAATGCACTCAATCAATTGAATTTATTCTCCGTTCACAAATGTGACTTGATCGTTTCTAAATGGAATCATAACCAATAAGCACTGGCAAATGTGAATGGCAGGTATTTCAAGCATGGCAGTTGTGATAACCACTAGACACTAGACTCTCGCCATTTGGCACTCGGTCCTTGTGCAATTTATTATCTAGCGCAATGCACTACTAACCTCTCTTTACATCCTATAGATTACGATCCATACGGTGAATCGTGCAAAGACTTCCTGGTGCCACAAGGATGGAAATCTAGCGAGGACCCTAAGGCACCACTGGCCCGAATGATCAACGCCTTCTTCTAAGTCAACCAAGCCAATGTATTCACTAGCAGTACAATGAACATATATTTATTCCACACCTCTCTAGCCATAAGCGATGTATATTTTTGTCTATTCAATTATTATTTGGTATCTTCATATAATATTATTACTATCCAACTACTGTTTTAGTGTGTCGCATTTTTAAGTGGTTTTTGTGTGACTTTTGTGCAAAAATCATATTTAAAAATAAAGACTTGTTTGCTTGTCAAGCAAAATGTCATTTGGATATATTATTTACTACAATGTAATAGATTGTTTTATTTTTGTTTATATTAAGTTAAACTTTATTTAAACAAATGAGATACGAAACAAGCCACAAATTACAATTAAAGGTTATCAATGCGTTTAGTGCCATTCAGTCAAACCTCAATTATGAGTGAATTAATTGAATGAGTAAGTGGCGTCTTTGGTTAGTGTCTTGATGCGACCAGCGAAGATGATCAACAGTTCGTTGTGATTATCGTCGGTGTCTCGCTTGGTGACCTTCTTCACTGGTTCGTCAGTAACGAAGAACAGGAATGGCTTGTCAATGGAAATAGAGGCATCTTTCTTGTCGGGCACTGGCTCAGTGTCAGCTACCTTATCTGCCTCTTCGGTCCACTGCACCACTGCCTTGTGGCCAAGTTGGTTGAGGAACAACTTGGGATTCGATGCGTCAGTGCCTTGAATCATCTCGGAGAAATTTGCCACGGTCTGATCAAAGATGCCTTTCACGTTCAGTTCAGCCAAGGCTTCCTTCAGTTCGTATTCTACGATACACAAATAAAACAGTTAGTTTTGGCTCGAGATTGAATAACACAAATCATTTACCTTTTTCAAAGTGCAATTTTGGTAATTTAAAGTGTTCAGGCTTCTTTCTATCTGCTTTGGACAGATTTTCTAACAGTTTAGCTAATTTGTCTTTGGTCAGATTTTCAGCAGTTTTGTCTACGGAGTTATCGCCGAGAGGTGTCACAATGACCAACTTGCTTTTGTGTTTGTGGCCATCGGCGTCGTCGTGTTCGGTGAATGGAATTTCGATTGCTTCGACCTTCTCTGTCTCATCCTTCAGCACCCGAAACGGTTTCTCTTCGGCACACATGAACGCTATTTTGCTGGTCTTTCCGTCCGCATTATGGAATTCCTCATCCTTACTATCCTTTGTATCGAACGGTTGTCCCTTCCAGGCTCCCTTCAATGCAGCACCATTCAATGACATCAGTTTGACATCTGAGGTAAGTTCGTTGTCATCGAGCATTTTGCTGATTTGTCCAGTGGTGGATTTCTCTCCAAACCACTCGTTGATCTTTTTAGTTTCCGAACGCAAGTTATCGCTCTTTAGAGTGTCCATTTTGTAAACATCAGTGGGAAAGCTATCTTTGGCCAGTTCAGCAAATTTGCTTTTTAATTCTTTGTCGGACTGAATGATCAGTTTGGGTAGTAGGTCGAATTGGGTCTTATCTGTGCTTGTGCGAGCCTTGTTTGACAGTAAATGTGCTCTATGTTCCCAAATATGTTTTGCATCCTCATTGACATGCTCAAGGTCGTCTAATTTATACAAATAAATATGAATAAGCGACAATGTAAGCACAAGCTAATAATCAAACCTTTGTCCTTCAGTGTAAGCAGTTTCATCAACTCGTCCTTGGCATTTCCCGACACCGAATTGGTCAACAGTAAAAGTGAGTCGGACAGCAAGATGGGAGAGAAGACGGCGTTGTCGTCGTCGGTCAATGTTTGCAACAACTTGACAGTGATCTCATTGTTCACATCATTGAAGTTCATCTTGTCATCGCCATGGTGAGCCCAACTGGGCACCAACAGTCCAACCAGAACCAAAACAACTTGACACTTCATTGTCTTGGTCTATGACACAAATAAATTAAAAGATTTGAAAAGCCAAGTAAAGAACGAAGCAGATAGCGAAGTAACCCAAGACCGAGAACGCGCCACTTGAATGTTGCCCAAACTGGAATCTTCACACAATTCGACTTTCACTCTGACAAACTTGTATTTATAAGCAAATCGGCCGCATGGTAACAGACTTGATCACATGAGACTGTATGACGAACTACCGAAAACAAACGAAGGATCGATGTCGAGTGCTAATTAAAATTCAACAAATTAATGATAAGAGAAGATGATGCCGATGGTGATGGGCGCTCTTCGATTTCAATTCACACTGCAACTGGAAAATGCAAAGTGAACTGAAGTCATATATCGTACACAAGCGAGACATGCATGAAGCTAATTTGGACTCGTCTTTTAGGATATGGTCGACTGTGGTAAATTGGTCGAATAAACAACAAGTACGTACAGTATACTGACCAAAAAGTGCCAATGAAAACGGAAAGTTTTACTAGGCAAAAGCAATGTACAACATGACAAAGTGAGTGTGATAACGATTTGAGGTTAGTCTAGTGGATGGCTTTATATAATTCTTATATTGTGCCGCACAGGCCACTTGTCACACAATTCAATTGAGCCCAATTGAGTGCATTTCATATTCCGGAAAATTAAAATCTCCAGACAATGCATGATTGGCTTTATTGTTGTTGTTTGACAATTCAATTTCTTTCTGTGCCCGTCTCGGCCTGGGCCTAACCGAGCAATTAGCTGCCGACATGATTTATCCCGTTCATAGTCCATGTGAAGACAGTGCACTAGTGTCCAAGCAAAGCAGGCCGAATGCCAGTCTAATTACATTGTGCATTGCTCGATGTGTTCGATGGTCGAGTTGGCCTGCTGCTTGCCACTTGGCAGACGAATCAAAGTTCAAAAGTACACTCTGGCAAAGCAAACAATTCCACTTTGAATCTTACACAAATCTCTGGTTTAAGCAAAGACGTTATAACTTGCAAAATCTTTTAGGTCAACTGCAAACTCTGATTCAACTGCTCAAGTCAACACCACCAAGCACAACCATTGGCATAATTAGCGTGCAAATGATAATTTGCCTCCTCTTGATGGCATCTTTATGTGATTGCCATTACTGTTATGTTGTGTTGGTATTATTATTATTATTAATAGTTGCCTTTTGCACTTTACAAACAAACAATATTGCTTTCCTTCTTTACGATGCCAACCACCACTAGTGCAACTGAATGCATTTGCTGTGGCTCAAACCATCCAACAGCCAACCAGTAACCAAACTAGCTGCTGCCCCATAAATCTTGCGAATCTTCCTCGAGAAGCCGTAAATCTGTCGTTTCGAATTGAAATGAAATCAAATCAACACATTTGCAAGGGAAAGACCGAGAAAGGCAACTCTGGTAAAGAGTGTTTGCATTGTAAATTGTGCACGGTAACTCTACTACTAATATGGTAATAGCATTAGGTATTAGGCAGTGTATACATTCAAATTCATTACCGATACAAATCTGCTTGTAAACTACAAACAATTCTATTATAGTGCAAACATTATCTTCTGCGTTATTTTTCTGCAAGAATCGCTCAATGACCACTCTGCAGTGCAGACTAACACCGAGCGCAGTGCCCAATAGGCCGAATCACATTCAACAATCATTCACCATTTTGAGCATAATGAAAATGAGCAATATTTGCTTCCCTCACTGAACACAATTTAGAATTCAAGTCAAGTCAAGTCAATTCAATGATTTGTGCATAATTTATTACATTTTGAATCAACACAAAATAAACATTAAATAAATTAATAAATTAGATAGATGCCAAATGCTGATAAGAAGCCATTTATTGGGAATAGCCAATTTTGTGGGTTAAGGGTTGTTGCATGTGTGCGCGCGTTTGTGTGTGTTGTCGAATGGCAAATGGAGTGATAAATGAGCTATTTATACATTCGGGTGAAGCAAACTCTTTGTCATACACAGGAATTGTTGCTGTACATTTGATTATCGGTTGCTGATTGTGTTGGGCTGAGTGGAGTTGAGGCACGAGTTGACAGTTGACTATTCACATAACGAGACGATCACTGCTCGGTATGGTGAAGAGCACAAATACAAAATGAAATGTCATTTGAGTATCTTCTGGTTTGGGCATGGTCGTGTGAGTGATGGGGTCACATCGGTGGTTATCTCAGGTATCGGTGGAGTGTCCACTGAAAGGTGAGGCAAAGCACCAACAAAAGAGAAGATATGCCGAGGTGCACGGAAGAGGCGTAATTGCGCGAAGGTCTATGGTGGTGATTGCCTCCGTGACTGGACGGCCAGAAGAATATCGACGAAGATGACTTTTGTTCCTGTTTTTCAGCAGCAGTGGCTTGCTTGTACACAAATTCTCCATTCTGCTTGGTCAGTGCATTGTCTTCGATCTCGTCAGGCCAAATCAGAATTCGCGATGAAGAGGAGGACGAAGATGAGCCGTGTAGTTGAAGTGCCGGCATGGCCTCACACACACTCACCAGTAATGTCATCGTCGAGTAGAGCAGCACTATGGTGGTCAACATGGTTCGGTGCCTCCACAGTGCCGTCCGCGACGATGATCTTTTGATGATCGTGAAACAAGGCAGGTCGTGTGTTGAGAGATGCCACCAAGTGGCCTGTGGTAGTGAGCGCGATTTGTTCGCAAATAACTTCAATAAATTTGAGGGTTCGAATCGATCCATTTGTGATGATCGAGACATTGCTGACTGGCCAGGTTTGGATGATGTGAACTGTTGGCCGAACTGAACTAACTCAACCAACGAGTGGATAAATGTACGAGACTGGGTGCAATAGTTCGCATCAACCTCAACCGTCAGTGGATTTATATAAATTTCCTTCTTTGGTCTAATCATGGGCAAACCACATGGATAAGACACCAACTGACCACTGTTGGTCTCAGTACCGATCACTGTGTTATTTCCCCTAGTTTCGTCATATTTCACATCGAACGCAATGTCTCGTCCAACGGAGTACGGTTGTGTGCACTTTGTCCAGTACCAGGATCTCATCAGCAGGATCGATCGATCAATCAAGTGATAGCGTTTGTTTGATTTCGACCGACGATAAGCTGGCAAAAGTGGCCAATTGTACGTGGATCAATGATCAGAGATCAGTGATCATCAGTGCATCACACAGTCTATCACCACCAGTTGGTTATCACAATATGTGCAGTGTTTGGTCTGTAGCAGAACACCAGAGAACTGAAGTTAGTGTGAGGAAGCACAAGCCTGGATGCTCAGCACGGAGGTTTCGATTTCATATTTCGTAGTGTGGTGAGTTGCAATAGTATTGCCAATATCAATCATTGCAGCAACCACCGATGCATTTACGTCACGCACTGATTCAATGATTATTTGCCAATTAATGAATAATCTTTTCGTTTGAATTTCACTTAAAGTCGACCGTTGCTCATATGTTCAACTGTTCACTGTCGTAGATTCCAAGGTCCTTTATGATATAATGGCGGTGCTTAGCACTCTAAAGGCGAACAGTCGCTCACTTTGGTACAGTGAGAGCATCGAACCAACCAAGCTGGGTGTTGCACTCGGACATGGACGGACACCAGAAAGCGAGCTGTGCAAAGAGTGGCCATTAGACATTGAACAGTTGACCAATGGGCCTGATTGAGTGCAATCAATAACAAAGGGCGATTTGCAATTTACACAGTGCGATTTGTACTACTAATAGAACAAAGTGCACAACACCAAATGGACCTCAATTTGTTTGTTCGAAATGGTCCGACACTGTTGATGATTTATTTGCCGACGAATATTTGTGAAAGTATTGCCACTAAGAAGCAGTGCCGTTTGGATGTTTAATGAAATGTAAATAAATTATAACTTCGATGGCACGACACCATTACGAGTGCAGTGGATCGATTGGAGTCTGCAGTGCACACAAACACTCACACAAGAATGGCCCAAAATCGATCAAATATTCGCACTCGTCATCGGTGGTCAACGGGTGAAGCAGAACAAATTGTTCTAGTTTAATTAATCGTTAACTCTGAAATGTACACTTGCACAAGCAAAACAAAGAGGATGTGCCGAGAATGTTGTGATTTGGCTCGGATGCACTCTTGAACGGATGTTTATCTGGTCAGACGTAAACAGTGCAGGAGGAATTAAATTGGGTAATTGCAATTGCATTCGAACACTGGCACATCAGCGATGAACTGCGGCCACAGAGGATTAGGTCTTGCGAGTGACAGGATTTAGTGGACGCGAGTGGACACAAGTGTGGTCAGTGCACATTGGACAATGCTCGGTGCAACATGGAGAGTGGTGAGAGGACGGCACCCGGTGCACAGTTGAACAGCCGACCCGATCGCGATCAATCAACACAGGTCTGCACAATTTGTTCCACGCGCCAGACTAGTGTTCGAGTGTTGCTTGAACATTTTCAATTTCCTGCAATCGGTTTCAATTGGCTCGCTGATTGATTGACACTGGCATTGCTCGATGACTTGGCTCGGGTTGGTTTGGGTTTCGTGTCAATCGTCTCTTGAATCGAATTGTCGATTGTCAATTTGGCAAACGTTCGGTTAGTTCGATTTGAAGTTGGACCGGAACGAATGGCGCGACAGACTGGCACAATTGACACAGATCTGCCGAATATATTGACGACGACCGGTCACTCAGCGAGGCAATGTACGCGCCAGAGTGGACACGCAACTGGACTCGAGCCGGCTTGGAAGGATGGATTTGGTCTCATGTGTCTTTTATACGGCGCTGACAAGATTACAATGCACTCGGTGTGGTAGCGGTCGTGCGCGCACCAGAATATTGACGCCCAAGCTAGCCCGCGCCTCAGTACGACACTGCGATTCGACGCCCAAGTCATTGAGTGAGAAAGACGTCGGCAATAGTTCGAGAATACCGCTATGCCGGCATGCATGCCCCCACTCACCGATATCGTCACATACTTCGTCAATTGCTCAGTCGGTTATTAGCGCACTCACTAATTACAATTACACTAAGCAAATTATGAATTATTGAGCCTGAACAGTACCCTGACAGTGTCCTGAAGGGCAATCAAACCCAACCGAGAGGAATCAACGCTTAGCACACTGACCGGCCAGTAAAAGGCACTCACACACTCACCCTAACCGATTCAATTGGTAATTTGTATTCCTCAATCCATTGGCGGCTTTGAGTGACGGTGAATACAAATGAACGCTAATCGAATAATGGCGAGAGCGACTCGAACCAGTCCAACATGAAAATGCAAATAAATCATCTACGAAGGGAGACTTGTGTGGCACTGTGCCATTGCACCAACAAATTGGATCCTCTCTCCTCACTCGGTCGCCTAATGCCAATTAGAATCCGCTGGTGGCCAATGGGTGAGATTCACTTTGTGTGGCACCCATTTAGTGCCATCACCACTGGCGCACACACAGCTCGACCTACCAGTCACCGAATATATTTGCTCTCGCACAATGGATAGCACAGGATACACCTAGAGTGCGATACCATCTGTCAATCAGATTACACACAACACATTGCACTGCTGTTCTCTATCTACTTATCTATTGGCAATTTATACTGTCAGGTGGAAATAGACGACTTTCCGTTATAGAGATAGAATAGACCCGCGGTGGTGAATTGTTCAGCTCAGTTTGCATTATCAATGCAGTGGAATGCAAGGAAAATGCCACCGAAGACAAGTGTTTGTCAACTTGACCAATTTGGCAACAATTCGTGCAAGCCAATTGTTATGTTAGTTGCAATGTTAGTGCACACAATTGAGTAGATTCTTTTGTGAGTCGGTCTCGGTCTCTCCATCCACACTAATTCGCCTGCCAATGCAAATCAATTAATGGACCAATAGGCTCGATCCATTCTGCGTTCGGACAAGAAGACTGTTACTGTCAATTTGTGAACGTGCATGCAGTGCAATGAACACATTGCATAATCCGATTGGGGTGAATACATGCATTTAAGTATATTTGCATGTTCTCCGAGTCTAATCGCAAGTGTCCGACAACAATGGTCATTGTCCATGCAAATATGACGAGACATGTTACCTGGAAAATTCTTGATTGCATTCCTGCTGTTACCATTCTGGCCATGTCCCGAAGACACTCGAATCTGGCAGATAATAAAGCGAGCAAGAGAGCATACATTCCTGCAAATCAAAGTCCAAATGCGTCGGAATGTTCCACTCGGCGGTAATTTCACTGCTGACCGCACATGTACCTGAGAGGCTCTGTGCACGTATTGCTACCACGGCGCAACCAAAGGTGCACCAACGACTTATCGCAATTTAATTTACCTCTCATTCGGTCCAACCAGTGCAAACCCAAATCCCATCTATTCGATCAATTTCCGTCACTTCCTTTCCTTCTGGTCGACCACCAAAAAAGAGAAAAGCAAAAATTTGAAGCACGAAAAGTTTGTTCATTATTTACCCAGCAAAACTATCACTTCCGCTTGTTAATAGACAATATTCGGCGGCAGTGATTCTAATTCGGTGCAGTTCTTTCTGTGGCCGAGTGGCATTGGACACTGTCGCACAGTCAATAATTCTCAGTAAGCAACTGTAAATTTGCATACTTTCCACTAATAGAGAGGAAGTGAGTGGCCAGTGGAGAGCGATCATCAAGCTGCAATCGGAAATCGGCTCCAATTTCACAACAGAACAAGTCAATTTAGATAGATCGGCCACAGAGGACGGTGAGAGGAATGCACAAACAGACCAACCACACACCAAACCATCAAGCCGCACTTTGCTTATCTTTATGGCATTTAGGCCAATTGCAAACTTTGTGTCTTCATTTGAGTGCAAGCTAAATCACACTCGAATATATTTCACTCTTTTGTCTAACTGTTTAGGTTGGAATTCACAATGGCAAAATACAAATCGAATCGGCCAAATAACTTTCTTTATTTTGGCTCGATCATGTGTGGAAAGTCACTGATTTACGTAGTGCAAATGACTTCCGTGCTTGACTTGAAGCTTGGCTTAACCCAAATAATTTATATAATTTATAATTGCCACAACCGAAATAGGTACAAACTGAATGCTAAGTTTAGTTTGTGTTTTGATTTAAGAAATGCACAAGTTGGTGTCGAATTGCCAGTTCTGTAGAGACATGGCATTACACGAAATAGGACTATAATGACCAACCACAAGCTATCTCGATAAAACATTGGTGCATTATGCCATGCAAGGACAGTCAATCTAGCACAGTAAGCCACCGAATCTCATTTTCCTGACCCGATCTTGGCTTCAAATCTGCAGGCCATAAACATGCGCACTGCTCAACAGTGTTGGTATTATCCCCAAGTGGTAGATAACCAGCCGATAAGGCACTGCTCGTGTGAGACACACTGGCAATGGGTCATTTGAGGGATCAGATTTGGCAGTCCGATGGCCGACTTGAGTCCATTAGGCCTGTGGATATGCATATGAGCGATCCCTGGCTGATAGATAGATTGATTCTCCGAATAGTCGGTTATAATAATGAGCGGACAAATCCTGAGACTCGAACGACAACAATGACCACAGTGTGACCAGCGCGCACCACACTACGATTAATGACCGACCGTGTGGACTTGGCGACAATATGCTCATTACATTGTGCATTTATTACATTACGACATGGTCAGTCTCGCTGCAACCATTACACATCGATCGTATCGGGTGGACGGAATGCAAACAGGCCACCGTTAGGAATGTAATGTCATTAATGATTGGGCCAGTCTCCCACCCGTGCTAACTATCAAAGCACTGGCCAGTGCATTCACTAATCGGCAATCAATCGGCCAGAATCTGGTCTAATTCGATCGATTCAATTTGAGCTTTAATATTATGAGGCACATAAATATGGAAACTTTTCAATGTCGAAACTGGCTTGCAGTGTCCGTCGGGATGATTATATGATGTATATGTTACATTGCCACAAATATGAGAAATGGTCAAGAATTTGAATTTGAATTGATCCACCAATGTTGACTTGAACATGGACTCAGTGGTGCAGTTTGATATCGTTCGATCGTTGACCATTACCAGATCAAGCGGTCTGTAATCATTAGCCTGAATAGCACAGAATTAATCATCTGGAGAGAAGGATACAAGAAGAGCAACTGCGAGAAACGCCCACTTTGGAGAATCTAAACTCGATTGTGGCCAGCGAGCCAATATATCCATTGGAAAGTATCTTTATGTGTGGTGTGATTAATTCATTAATTACTGCATTATGATGGCCATAGTGGCGTAGAGGCATTGTTAGGCAATGTTAATTATAATTAATAACCAGTCATTTGTGTAATTGACGGCCTGGACGGAGCAGATGAGCACTCATACACACTCGCTCACTAGCCACTGTAACGTCGACGGTGGAACTTTTTTTGGTTACCAACTGAAAACATTGAAACCGTTGGTTTAAATGTAATTGGAGAGAACATGATTAACCCAGAATTAGCAATCGAACCGGCTCGAATGCATTCGGTCGTATAATTCAATAATGACCGTTCAATGGCAATCAAGACCGACCACTCCGACACTGATTTGCCTCACTAAATGGCAATCAAACTGTTCGATGTATTCGACGGCTGGAATGTCACTTTGTGTTAGTCCACTGACTGCCACAAGCGGAATTAATCAACACTGACGATATGAACCAATTACGAGATTTGAGATTTGGGGCGTCTTGCGCCTTGAGAAAAGAATTGAGACATTCAACTCACTAATTGGCTATTAGTGGCGAGATTGAGACAACACAACAGTTAATTAGCGTTAATTACTGAATAACGTTGATTAGACTCGTGATGGGCCAAGTTTGCAAAGAATCTTAGCAAAATTCAACTAAACCAAGTTTCACTTCATTGTTGGATCAATTGTCGAATTGAGAAGCATTGAAATGTCATTGTCGAGTCGAAATTAGCACAAATCTTCTCAATGTACAGTTCAGTAGGAACCAGCGAATAAGTATTTGGTTCGTATATTTTCACGCAACATCGACTAATAGTTAAGTTTTCATATAGAAATTGATATTCCAAAAGCTCAGGGTCCTAGGATAGCGGCTTGATACCTACCAAAGATGCATGGCCAAAGATAGCAACTTTAAAGCTTTAACTGAAATCAGTGCATCTTTGGTAGGTATCAAGCCGCTATCCTAGGGCCCTGAGATTTTGGAATATTAATTTCTATATGAAAACTTAACTATTAGTCAATGTTGCGTGAAAATATTTGAGGTCAAGTAGGGATTCACTGGTTCCTACAGTTCAGTCAAGTCATGCACTCAAGTCCCTATTAGGTATCATTACTAGCTGGGCTTGCTAAGTGATTTATCTGGCCGAGCAATGAGCTCAGCACCAAACCAAACTCTAAATCGATACCTTTTAGCTTTGGTTTAGTACAATTTTCGGTGAACGCCCAGAGAATGTCCGCCGAATGAGTCGACATTGGGCGCTATTAGGTCGCTAATCGAACGATTCAATCAATTACCGCCAATGGACTGGCCTGATTGCACCAAGCTTGTCGACTGCTGCCTGCCTCTTAGAAATTCATTAAGAACAAAACTATTTGCACTCACTCACCGAATTGACCTTTGTCGAGACTTTTTCAAATGCGATTTGCACCTAAAACTAACCAAACAAACGAGCTTTTCAGAGACTGCCCTGATTGACAATTGAATGTAAATTAATGTGAATGTGACATTCAAATGACAACCTATTGATTTGTCTGGGGCAAATCGATTGCGTCGACCTCGAAAATGAATTTAATTCAAATTCAAATTAAATTTACCTGAGAGGAATTGTGGAATGCTCATTTCCGAATTGCTCTTATCTGATATTAAAGTCAGAGCGAGTACGATACAATAAAGCTGTGAAGAGAAGTATCGATCACCTGAAAGTGGTTCAATCGATCAGATGATTAATAATCACAGAAGTGGAACACACGTTGATTACAACTCGGAATGCATTTCAAGTGCAGCACAACAAACTCACTAATTAATGGGGTGAATTGTGAGGTCAGGCAGAGAGGCAAGCCAGGCAACCGATCAAAGTCATTATTCACAGCCACCAAATCCAGGTGCCCAGTGAGACTAGTTCATAAAAATAGAGTTCGCCCGAGTGACTTTGCCCACTGACAAACAAGAAGGGACAGGGCGAGAATATTCGATTGGTCGAGGTTTGACCTATTGGGACTATACAGAGCGGGCATTGTGTACGATTGACTGTTAGTGGTCGATTGAGTCCAAACTGACGGGATTATGGTGAAGGCTATCAATAGATCGGATCAGTGTGCTTAATTGCTTGTTTCAATGAGCCACAATAAACGGCACTTCTCGTTATTCCATTGCAATGAAATACATCAACTCAAGAGAACATTGCTCCGATCAGAGCAGTGTTATACAAACATTAGCTCATAATTTCGGTGGAATGCGAGACAATCCCACTAAGGCAGAACACTCATTTGTCACCGAGATGTTCACTATAAAAGAGAGACACCACAGGTTCAATTCCTTGCTGAACATTTTCTGAAGACATCATGAATTCATACAAATCAACGCATAATTCTAACTGTCAAGGTGAGTATTTGTTTCCGTCTTAATCAAGTTCATCTTAAACACTCGAACCAATTGTTCTCATCAAGCGAATCAACAATGTGTTGACTTTGACCGTATTCGTGATACTCAACGACAACTTCAAGAGGAAAGATGTCGAAGCCAACAGATGGCCAAAGAGCAAGATAAATTTCGTCGAATGACCGAAGGAGTAACTGACAGATCGTTTGGCAAGAAATATCGATGAATTCTTCAATGGTGATGAGCTTTCAAAAATGACGCCAATGAATTGCTGAATAGATAATTTTGTTGTTACTTTACAGATATGAACTTATAAATTATTAATCAATAAGAATTACATTGTTTACAAAGAATAATCTTTGTTTGGATGCCTCGATGAATCAATCTGTCAATTTATGTCGCACATTCATCATGATGTTAATAAATTATTGATTCGTTTGCCAACTTAGTCTGGTTTATGGGCACTTCAGAAGAATATGCAATTTTAAATTTAGCGATTGGATTTTGATATACAATTATCAACTTTTGTGATAGTTAATTAACTTATTACGCATGATTGATGCAATAAAACTCTTGCGCCCAAAATAGTGGCGTCACATATTCTTGTAAAAATTAACACTGCAAAGTTTACCTGTTTAATAAAATATTCTAACAGACTCTAAAATTTAATGCCTTAAACGACCCTCTTGTAAACAAAATATAATAATTCCAAACATACCAAAATCCTACTCGAATATTTACAATAAAAATTAGCCATACGCACAATGCCACTTCACGAACTAGAGTTTGTTTAAGTACAAATTATAAATTCCAAACATGTTCGGCCAAGTTGTGCGAATGCAAATGTGACTTTAATATACAAAACAGTAAATTAATTAATAAATTGAAATTATGGCGATGCCGATGATCTATAGCAGTGTTCAGCTGTGGGTGTAGGAAAGAAGTGACAAAATCAAACATTGAATTCCATCACACAGAGGCGCATTATAGATCCAATGAATTGATGAATAAGTGAATCAATGAATGAGAACAAGTGCTCACTAATGACGAGCACCAATAAGAAAATCGCGATCGGACAGTTCAAATACAACACACACACACAATCGATCGTTTCCGATTGGTTGGTCGAGTGATTGCGAAAGTGAACTGGACCGAGCGCACACAGACAATGCAGCAGTGCCGTAATGGCACTCACAAACACAGACGGCAATTAGCAATACGGGCATGAGTACACGTGATGCTATTCCTTCGCATCTGTTAGTGGACTAGTGAACCGTGAAAAATGACTCTCGAGATGAGTGCCATAACAATAATAAACAATTATAAACAATTAGTCTTGCCATTGATTGACAAATTCGGTAATTATATGGCGGTTAGACTTGATGATGCTGTGATTGAGTTTGTTGGAATACAAATAGATGTACTCTATTGGTCGGTGCCAAAGCGAGCACTCATCTAGTGCACAAACAAGTCAATAAATCATTGGAGGTATGCCTTGAAATCGCTCCAATTTCGATAAGCCAAATATGAGTAATTCGATATTGTTGCGATAACTCACACCGAATCGATGCAATTGCAATGGAAGGACACTTTAAAATGTAAAACAGAGCGCCATTTGGTCGTTAGTAGTTTAGTGGGTCAGTTCATGCCTGGTTGATCACATCTCGCTACCCTTTGATCAGACTACTGAATTGGGGCAATTATAGCCGGACCAGACAAATGGTCCACTTTCACTCGAGTTGACCCTCCCGTTGACCGACATCCATTCACAATCAGTGCACAATCTTTCGCATCACTTTCGCAGCAATAAATCGACTTTGACGACCAAAAGTCAATCAAGTCGAACCAATCAATGGTTTGTTCGGTGCCGAACTGATGCACCTTTGCATAACCCTTCATTTTGTGTCCCAATTAGATCAATTAGATCGATCACAATGGACCGTTTCCTGTGTGGTCAAATTTACGATGTCATTGTTTTTGCGAAATGTACCACCAAGGAATGGCCCATTCTGGACCATATTCGAGCAACAAGTATATAAACAAAATGCAAATGCTTCAAGAACCAATAGAGATCGAAGAGATAAAATCAAACCCGACCAAACTCACCTTCAACCATGCACCGAGGCAACAGCGGCAAGGATGGCAAGTTGACCACAAACTGTGGAACATGTTTGACTGATTAATTCTTTAGACAACCAGCGACAGCGTCAAGAGGAACAAGAACGTGAACGTCGACGACAAAAGGAAGAGGCAGATCGTCGCAAACGCGAGGAAGATGCTAAGAAGGAACAAGAACGCAAGAAGGCAGCCGAAGACAGAATTCGGGCCGAACAGCAACGTCGAGCCGAAGAGGAACGACGCCGAGAACGCCAACGCCAACACGATGAGTCATTGCGCAAAATGACCGAGAACACTAAAAAATGGCGATGAACGAATCTGCCTGAGCACTGCCAAAACCGAACATATCAATCTCATCGCATGTTAATCTCACCCGGTGTCCCAGTGCCTTCACTCACTCCACTAATCTACTTAATGCTTTGATATATTCACTTGATTGCATAATTGTATTGATTTTGCATTTCTTTAATTTTATGTGCCTAAATTGTCTATGCCAAATTGAATAAACCAACATTTATTTTGTCAAATTGACCAAACTGCCAAATCGGATACTCGTTCAAATTTTACCACAAAACTGCTGATAATAATAATGCAATTTGATATGAATTGGCACGATTTTAAAAACATTTCCTATCATTTTCGAAACCTTCATAAATCAAGTGCCATGATAGGATAAGGATCCTGGCACATAGGACATTCGAGTATAAACATTTAATTTTCTTTAAGTAAAACTGTCGAATTGTTCACAATAATGAAGTAATATCTGAGTAATATTTTTGTCGCAAAAGCACTTGTCAAAGTGCACTTGCAAATTCAAAAGCAGTAGTCAACGATAGTGCCATCAGATGTCAGCACGGTTCATTTGACCAGACATTTCCATAGTGTGACAGTGTGCAATGCGCATGCTTCTCTCCGTGTGAGTGTGTGCTTTGTTGTGCTCCTGTGTGATTGTGGTGCAATGGGTATCGAGTGGCAATTGCACTGCAGTCAGCCTTGAGTTTGTGTGACCATTGCGCCTTATCTCGATTGTATCACTTGAATTGGTGGGCAAATAGTGTCGATCAGTAAGATCACACCAGAGCCAAAGTAGGAAGACATCGACCAAAGTGCATGTGGAGTGTTTGTTTTGTTGGCACTGCCATTGTGCTCTCCTCGCAATACCACAACAGCCACTCGTAGTGCCAGTCAAAGGATAATGACCGGGATTCTGGTCTAACTAGTGCTGTTGCCTGGCTCCGCTGTACGCTACCACTCACACACTGACTGTGGCTTACTTTGCACCAACGGTAACTAACCATCAGCAGCAGCAATTCATTGCACTCACTGCCTTTTTTTGTTTTCTCAGTTCCGCCAATGTGTTTGCTTAGTTACGGAAGTGGGACTAGTGCAGTGGTGATCACTCCGCTGATGTAGCAGATGAGTCTGCCAAGAAGGATATTGCAATTCAATAATGCTCAACTCCGCTTGACCACTTTCGATCAGTTCGCCAATCTAGGTAAAGGTTAACTTATAAAGTGACATCAGGCACCAAAAGTGTTTTGAGTGCTCAAGATTCTTAGCAGAATCAATCATTGACAATCAATCGAATTCACTGTCGAGATGACACTACGCTTACTTATAAGTTATTTCAGCTATTCCGCCAATCATATTGCGTCCATATTATCAACACCAACGCTAAATTATCTGTCTGTCTGCCTCTACGCTAATGTCCTCGATGAAATTACTATCACAAGTCGTACGCGACACTAACAGCAACAACAGAATAGTTTCCGATTTCCTTTCAAGTGTTTGTTTTGTCATTGATTAGTGCGGAGTTGTCTGAGATTGCTCAAACTAGACCAACCCAACACTAGCCACTAATATTATTGCTCGTTTCATTTAGTCACTAAATCGTATGAATCTTAGTATGAACAGTTTACCACTTTTATCACTCGTCATCGAGTGATCATTTTACACAAACCAATAATCATCCTTAAATGTGTAAGCACTTTTTGTCTGTCATAGCTTTAAAACATTTCAACGGCAAAAACGAAAGTCCTCGAAATATTTACGCGACAGATTGATTATTAATCATAATTAATTGCACGTTGCTTAATTGCAAATACTAATTTTTTCTTTGTCTTGCAGTGTTCAATACAGTCTAATCACTTCGGACTTATAACTCAGTTCAATCAAGCAGCCCAGCCAATGAGCACTCGACCTTATGATTAACGACAACTGCATTTCAAGTTCAAATTCATCTAAATTCATTTGAGATTACTTGATTTCATTCCAAGTCACGATTTCTTTGTCTGAATGAAGAACAGAAATTTTCGCTTCCGAATCATGTGAACATCGTGTGAATGATCCACTTGTGAGAATTACAAATCTGACTAAGTTAAACACCAATTGAAATTTATTGTGTTCTATATTTGCAAGTTCAACTTTTCTTCATCAACCATGGGTTGTCTATTTAGTCTTTTTAAACTGGTCTACGTGGTTCTAAGTGTACTGATTCTGGTGGATCACTTTGAGTACATTTACAAATACCTGGAGGTGTTCAAAGCAGAAACTTTTTTCTCTAACAACCAATTTGCGCATACCATGGGAATGTTCCTTGGTTTGTTATTCCGAATCTCAGGCATGTTGAGTGCCATCAAGGAAAAGATAGCTCTCACCACCACCTATGGGCTATTTCTGCTAATGATTCTGCTTCTGATGACTCGAATCGACCATATCTTTTACCTCTATTTGGGCACTGCTGTATATGCATTTGTCTTTGTTGTTGTACTCAAGTATAAAAGGTCTAAACTGAGAAAAGAACGTGCCCGAGCAAATCGAGCTTTGGCTGCCCAACAACAAAGGACCAACACCACAGTTGGGCCTACACAAGTGGCCCTAGACCTGGCCAACGGTGGTCGAGCTCTCACTACTGCTTCCACTACACCATCTGCACCACCATACGAATTTATGACGAACAACAACAACAACAACGGCAGCCAAGTGCTTAATGCGAATCCGAACGAGCTCTACTTTAATCCTCAACACAACACACCTCCACCTTCATATTCCGAGTTGTATGAGAAAAAGTGAGCTAATAAGTCGAACATGATTATTCCGAAGTCATTCAAGAACTTTGAGTATGCAAGCTTTTTTGATAATGCACTTATTTTGACCATAATGTACAGTTGCTAGAATTCTCATTTCTACTTTAACACATTGTCTTCACTATTTTTGTAATTCTGATTTACTACTCATCAAATCTTGTCATAATATGGTCACATTGCCAAATTCTGTCCACTTTATATACAACAATGTCCCAACCTGCTCTTCTTTCCCATTTATTATGTAATTCCGATTTCTTAGACTTTTTACACCTTCGAATTATGTACTTATCCACACTTTCGTGTTGTATGTATAATTGCAATTCAATTGTGATCGCCACTCAATTTGCTATTTCTTTGTGGTATTTGCTTTCGACATTTCACCAATGGTTCTTTCAATCAATGGTCTCGTGTAATTAATTAACTTAATAAATCTTTTGTATATTTAGCTCCATTGTGCTATGGGTTAGAATATGTGGAAGAGATAATGACTACCGAATGAGCTTGATTGAATCAATTTAATGAAATAGATTTGCTCAATAAATTAGTGTGCAAATGTACAGGAAAGTGCAATTGTAAAATGCTTCCTAGACAAATGGAGGTTGCGAGAGGTGAGGATTCGATTGTACGAATGTAGTGGACTAAATCCAGTTTTCGTTGAAGCGAACTGTAGAAGGGTGTGAGTTATGACTGGACGGGATTAATCCTTCCGAGGAGAGATTGTCGTGCTGATGCACTGGACTGGTGCGTGCAGACGAGTTCTGTATCGAAGAACTTGGCCGAGAGGAGTGGTGAGCCATCATTCGGGGCCCTGCGCCAAGAAAAGCACGACTGCCCCAGACACGGGCGCCACTGCTCAAGAAAGGTAGCGAAAAGTGGCTTCGTCTTTTTCCAGGGAATGCCCCTGCAGGGCCACCAGTTGGCAGAAAACGAACAGACGGGTACTTCACATAAGTACTGCTAAGTTCGTTCTTGTCATCTTGCCGTTCCTATAGAGGAATAATACTTTAGATGAAATCGACCAACGGACGACAATACCTGATAGATGAGATCGGCAAATGCAAATGGAGCAATGGCCAGTGCGGCATGAAGTGTGATGGCAACTGCAGAACAGGACACGGTGGATAGGACCAATTTGGCAGGAACGCGTGAAATGACCAGAAGGATTATGATGTACAGTGCCGCACCAAATGTGAGCAGAAACAAGTAAGACAAAATAGCCCCGAAAATGCGGAGACACAATATCGATTCGAGAAAGGCACCAATCAGACCCAGAAAGAAGATGATCATCAGGGCAGAGCAAACGACGATGCCTATTACTTCGAAGCGAACCAACTCGAATACACTCGATGCAGAGTTGACAGTGGATTGCTCGGTGGGCAAGGAACTGGCCATCGTGGTGGTGGTGTAGACAAACTCATTGCTTGAGTCGTTTAGTGGCAAACCAACTGATGAGAACAATTGATCGGGCGATGATGTGATAGTCAGGGTCTGGTCCGAAGGAATGCTCGGCATCACTTCGAGGTAACCGAACATTTTGGTCAGGTAACAGATGAAACAAATTGCCAAAATGACCGCAACTGAACAGTAGAACAGAATGCTGTACTTCAGGCATGAGTGACCACAGTTGGCTCGGCGTCTGTCAATTAAAACCAATTAATAACGAATCGATCAATGTTTGAAGGCCACTCAAATACTACAATCATTCAATCATTACTGACAATCACAACCAATTAGCAGCTAATAAATCACAACATTCTTGTTTAACATATTTCATATTAATTGCCCAAGTAATTTCATTTATTTTAGAACTCAATAAATTATAATTTTCAGATAATAAATTCAAATGAGATCAAGCTTTTGATCGAGGAACTGTCGCGTGATTGATTAGCGGGTAAAGCATAACAAGCCCAAAAATTATCAAATATGATGACAAGGAATCTAAGATAAGTATTCGGTTTAAAAAAATAAGTGTGACACTCCACACACACACAAGGAAAATAAGGTGTTGAGGTGATAAATAGTGATAAACGAAAGTTATAATAAGATTGGATAGATGATTGATTTATAATGATATTGCGTTCAAAAAGCTTGTGCATCCGTTGTCATTATGCCCTGACTAGGACACATTCTTGTGCCGATCCCTACTGACAACTTCACTTCGAACTTCATTGCAAGTGAACTTTGTAACTTTGTAATCTGAATATAAGAACGATGTCAAAGACCCCAAGACATGAATTTGATCTCAAAAGAGAGTTAGTAATTCTTTTCCGGTGAATTACTTTGGTGAGATCTCAACCCAAGAGTTAATTGAGCTGATTAATCAGCAAATTAGTGCAATGCACTCGACAGCAGCTTGACTCGTGTCGTTATGTTTATAGTCAATTAAACGGTGACAATAAAATTGTCATGTAGTGTTACTGCTAAATATACCAAACTATCGTATTGCATAAAATCGCTATCAACAGAAGCGGCACATCTCAACAATATGAGCAGTGCATCAAAATTACTAAATGGCCTCTTGTAAAGGTTGGTCAATATTAGCGGAAATAGTGCTTAACTTTAATTTCTATTGAGTTCGTTTCGATTGATGCAACAACAAAAGAGCAAGCATCGACAATAGATCATTCCATGCATTCCACATTTGCGTTCTTGTTGATCGTAACACAGTTGATTTAATCCTACATATGATAAACTACTCCAAAGGATCTCATTGTAAGTGTTGAAATGGAATAATTGTAAAATGCATTGAAGAGAGCTAATGATTTGGTAACGGTTTCAACGAGTGTTCATTGAGAACGCAATGCGTCTACCTTCAGTCGACTAGATCTGGCTTTAAATGTTGCCCACAAGCACAACATCATACGATGACATATTGAACAAAGTGTCTCTGTGCCACCAGACCAACTTTGGTACATCGTCACTAGTAAATATAATGACCCTCTTTGCTTACTGAGGATCATTTGGTGCGGTAATCACTTGAGTCGATCAATAATCAAGTCTGTGGGTACACTGTGACAATTTGACAGACAACACAAGAAGTGACCGCAACAGGCGATAACTCATCAAAAGCAGCACACAACATGGTACGAGAAACAGACAAGTGATCATTGATCATTTCTAACTGTTCTACTTGCAGATCGAACTGAGAACAAGCAAGAAGTCACCGTATCCAAAGTCGATAATCTTCATAATTGGAAATGAATTCTGTGAGCGATTCTCCTACTATGGCATGCGAAGTATGCTTGCAAATAATCAATTATTCAATAATGCCTAATATGTATACATAATTATAATTATCTCGATGCAGCAATCCTGGTGCTTTACTTTCGATACATTCTGGGTTACACGGAGAACGTGGCCACTCAGGCTTACCACATCTTTGCAATGGCTTGTTTCTTCACCCCAGTTCTTGGTGCCATCATTGCCGACTCACTTCTCGGGAAATTCTGGTAATTTTAATGTCGATTAAACTTGCAAAGCAATGCCTTAATCAAACACTAACCAAAACAGGACCATACTGAGTATATCAATCGTCTATGCAGGAGGTAACATAATCCTATCGTTTGCCTCGATGTATGGCACCGTGTAAGTATTTCCATAATCATTATGATAATGTACAAGATCACCATTCTCACCGCCATCACTTCTCCAGTGTGTTAACATTTCTGGGACTTGGCCTGATAGCCCTGGGCACAGGCGGCATCAAGCCTTGTGTGTCTGCGTTTGGTGGTGACCAGTTCAAGCCTGAGCAAAAGAAAGAGCTGCAACAGTTTTTCTCGTTGTTCTACGTGTCCATCAATGCAGGAAGTCTCATCTCAACTTTCCTCACTCCCATTCTGAGACAAGATGTGTCCTGCATGAACCGAAGTGATTGCTACCCTCTGGCCTTTGGCGTTCCAGCGGTGCTCATGCTAGTCGCACTTGGTCTGTTTATAGTGGGCAAGTTCGTCACCAACTACGTAATTGTGCCCCCTCAAAAGGACAACATCGTGATCATGGTGTGCAAGTGCATTGGAGTAAGTATTCCTAAAGTTATAAGTATTCTTCAATGCCAATTGAACACACGTATTCGCACAGCATGCCTTGTCAAGAAAATTCTTCTCGAAGGCACCAAAGAAGTCTCACTGGTTAGAATATTCAGATGACAAATATGATGTAAGCCTGTCCTGTCGGTTTGTCGCCTTCTAACAGTTCTCTCTAGTCGAAAACAATAAGCGATGTCAAAGTGCTAATGAGCGTTCTCTTCCTGTACCTCCCACTGCCAATCTTCTGGGCACTGTTCGACCAGCAAGGTTCTCGGTGGACCTTGCAGGCCACCCGCATGAATGGTCAATTGGGCAGTTTTATTATCAAGCCTGACCAAATTCAGGTGATCAATCCGTTCTTGATAATCTTAATGATTCCTGCATTCGAGTACGGTGTCTATCCACTGCTCAAAAAGATCAACTTCGACCGACCACTGCAACGCATGACCATTGGTGGTGTGCTGGCAGGTATTTCTTTCATCATCTGTGGCTTCATGCAACTCAATATTGAGACAGAACAGCCAATGAGACCGTTAACCAATCACAACCATGTTGTTCTAGTCAACGGCCTGATAAACTGTCAAGTGCAGTTTTTTAACAAAACTATTTCACCATTCGAGACTGAAGTCTGGCACAACATCGAACGTTCAACCCTAGCTACATTCGACCATCAATTCATTATAGCGAAAAATGGTTCAGGGTGCGCTGAGGGCACTTTCCAAGTGAAACAAAGCTTCAGTTTGGAGGATGAGCAAAGTGTCATTCTCGTAGTGACAGAGAAGATAAGATGGGACACCAAAGCTTCATGCCCGGAGTGTAAATAGTCGATAAATTTGTGTAAATAGCCGCCGCGGGTTGATGCCTCTCTTACCCACTGCCATAGAACACAGTAGAACAGCACCGCACAGCAATGCAAGGCGCCGAACAAACTGTCTTCAATGGCAGTAGATCGAGGTTCATCAGGACACCGGGAGGATAACGACCACTATGTCAAGTCACTAGATCTGGAACTTCGTCGAGAGGACGATGCGTTGGCAAACCAAATAGAAATAGAAATGAGATGAACATGTCATCTCGTTGCCTTCTATTAGGCCAGTGTTCGAAATTCGAACTTTTCGAACTTGCGGTATACCGTAGTATAGTAGTCGTCGAAAGTGCAAGTCAACGCAAGGCAAAATTCGAATTCGAATTGAGTTAGAATCCAGTCCAAAATTGCAAGTCATTGACTTTATTACTGTGCAAGCTACCTTGGATTGCTCGCAAACCATAACCTAATCTTTCGGGCCCGCAGCAGGCTGCGGACCCGAAACATAAGGTTAGGTTTGCTCGTCCCACCGCCCCCCACCCCTAACCTAAACTAACCTAACCTAACTAACCCCAGACCCAATGGAATCCCAGCGTTAGCTATCTAGTCAAATCCAGGTGTATCTCGCACGTTAAAATTGCAAGTCATTGAACGCAAATCAAAATTCGAAATCGAAGCGAGTAAGGCCACGTCATCAAAACCACCAATTCCAAACTGTCAATTAATCAAATTCGAATCTTTATTAGTGCTCCTCCACCGGGTCTTCCCAAACTGAACGGGTTCGAAAGCACCCGCACCAATTTTAGAATAGCGCCATCTGGTGGTAGTGAAATAGAACAGTGTTGGTAGCCTGCCTTTGCTGTACTGTACCGATAAGATCAAGCATATTGGAATCGGTCATCTCCACAAATATTCTGAGCAAGCCAAATGAAGGTGGCGCACTGCTGTTCACAGTGTTCAATTTGAACAACTACAACAATGACACTTTCGCTATAACCGAGACTAATGACCACTTGAAATGGTACCATCAAACAGTGGAACGCACCACTTTTGGACATCTGGACAAGTTCGAAGTAGAGATCAAGGGCAAAGATGTGTGGATGAGTGTGGGCACAGGCAACAGAAAGAAGCAACAGCAATTACACATGGAACAAGGTGCCACTTACATTCAACTGATCAGTGGAGACATGGAAGGGGTAAGTGCATACAAGCAAGATGTGCAGATAACAGTCACTCAAACCATCATTTGCCCCACAGAATGTGAACTTCAAAGAAACCAAAATTGTAGACAAAAATCAAATGTCCGTATTCTTTCAGTTGATTCAGTACCTAGTAATCACCTGTGCCGAGATTATGTTTTCGGTTACTGGCTTGGAGTTCTCATATGCCCAGGTATGTCAATTTGATGTTCAATGAAGAAGCAGTCAAGCAAAGTTATTGCACTCTGTAGGCACCCAAATCGATGAAGTCGGTGCTTCAGGCGTGTTGGTTGCTGACCATGGCATTTGGAAATCTAATCGTGGTGATAATCGCGGATGCGAGTATATTCCCTGAACAATCACACGAATTTTTCTTTTTTGGCGGTCTCATGATCATTGACATGGCACTGTTCGCAGTGATGGCTTACTATTATGTCCCTTCCAAGGTAGTGGAAGAAGACCAAGAGGAGGACAATGGTCTGGTAACAGAAGACACCTTGCCCCAAAATGTCAACGGAACCAAACCAATGGTCCTTAAGAAGAAAAGTAACTGGAACAATTGAAACTACTTCATTCTAAGCAAGTAGGCCACAGACCATCGACTTGATACCTCAAATGTGAAAGTGGAGAGATATCACTGTAATGTTTTATTCATTACTTGTATAATGGTGATAATTATCGATATGTTGTATATTTTAACAATCATCTTATGCACACACATTCAGTCAACTTGGTTTTTGATGGAGAGACTTTTCGAACAGAGCGCATACTAATAGTGAATGGCACGTTCCAATGGTTTATTCCAGGCAGATGTTGCCAGTTGATATGACTCACCGTCTCGACTAGGCACAACTACCATCAACAGCCACGATGGAAACAGTCTAAATCGGTTGGCCATCTAAAACCATCTCTCCAGCAGTGCTAATTAAACCAATTAATGCATTCACTATGGCATCTGTTGAAAGTGAGAGTTTGTTACATTATACTGTGAAGAATAATGTCCACAATAATACAGAGAAAACTAACAAGTATTCTCTGAAAGAACAAACTTTAACCGAGATCTCTCGTTAGTTGCAGAGCACATGTGCAACATCTTAGCAAAAAACAATTTGAGTCAGATTTCGTAAAGAGCGATAAACGAAACAGGCAAGAATCTGTGGTGGCGCAGAATGCGCTACGTGTGGCCAGTGTTGAACGAAAAGCACAGGATGTGGCCAATTAGAAGCAAACGAGTCTCGTCACCATTAGAGAGACAATGGAGAATGTAGCAAACTGCAAAATCTCATCTAAAATCTCTAGGTAAATTGCGTAATAAACGTCACAGAGTTGGCCACGATGGTCACCACATTTAGCGTATTTAACGCGCACGGTTGTAATTTATGAGCAAAGTTACGCTTGATTTGGTACGTTGGAGGCAGAGGCAGAAGCCAGAGCAAAAGTAAAAGTCATTCGAAGTGGCAGCACCGACGAATGTCACCAAACGAGTGATGGCCTGACACATGTCACTCCTCTGGAGAAACAATGCGCAAATGGAGACACAAGGATAAACTTACCTGGGGAGGAAGACCAATGGCAAGGGAGATGTGGTGCTCGATGCTGCGGACTCGAGAAGAGGGTCCGAGTGGTGGTCTGACATCAGAGAAACCGGTACTAATGAACCAGAATCGGGACTGTCCGAGCCAGTGCCGTCCACTCGATCGTGTGTTCGGCCACTTGGTGGCATTGTGGTGTGATTGTTGCGAAGGTAGTACTGTTCAAAGGTCTGTCGCACTATCTGACGACACACCTTGCAGTCCCGACGATAGTGCGAGTGTTTGTGTTTCCGAAATTGTTTAGTATCCGCGGCCAACAAGTAGTACCATTGGGGAGGGTATGGCGCGTACGATGGTTGGTAGATGTACGGTGACACTGGTGGTGATGTGGTCTGATGAAGCTGCGGTGAGGGAGACTTGTTGGGCCGATGAGCTCGGTGATTGTTCACATGAAAGCGGTAACAGTAGTCACAAGACGGATCGACACTGCTGGCCAAGTGCTTAGACGAAGTAGACTGGTGACTGTGTTGGTCCCCGATCTCCACCGACGATGTGGTCAGTGTTCGACGATTGTCACTGGCAGTGGTCACCACTGTCGATTCTGAGGACGATTCCGAACCGGTCGAGGTGGAGGAACGGTGCTTGTGCAGTGGTTGCTTTGATGGCTTCGGAGGTGGCTGTGGTGGTACTGGCACACTCGACTCGACTAGATCAGACACAAACACAGGATTGACGATGCCTGAAGTGGTGGGAGTATTGGTCGAGGTGCTGACAATGCTCGTCACCGACTGACTGGCAAGACCAGAAGTGATGCTGCCGGTGGTGGTTGTGATGGTGGTGCCCGTCAATGGCGAACCGTTCGACTGGTGATTCAGTTTGGGTCGCATGGTTCCCGCAAAGGCAAACTTAACAATCACTAATTACAACAGTGGGCGTAGTCTTCATCACACAACACAATTAGCAGCTCCAATAACTTGCAAGTCAATTCGTTGATTCAGTCACTCGACACGAATGGAACGAATGGCAATTTTAAAATGATAAATTGCACAACTGCACAACTGTATTTGCGCTCACGCGATGTAATTACGTGGGTCGGGCACAATTGACGGTTGCACTAGGACAGAGCTAGGGTTAAGTTCAACTGGGTCCATTTGAGAAGTTGCCACGAGGCGAGTTGTTATCATATTGTGATTGCAGTGGCACTGGTTCGGTCTGTCATCGAGACAGCAACTGGCCGATGATGTGACACAGACAGACAAATTGGCCAAACAGACAGATGATCACTTGATCAAAGGTGGTGCCGGTGGAGCAGGCCAACACAACAAACGGTTGCGATGACGAAAAGGCGGCGTGGCGATTCGCTTCACTGAGTCCATTCAGGGCAAATGCGGTCCGAGACTATCGAGCCAGTGACGGGCCTAGTGGGTACACAAACAAAAGATAATAATTGAATGGTAATGTGTGACCAATTGGGATGACGAATTATTAATTAACTGACGATTGCCTTCAATAAATGCTCGAATAGGTGCAGTTCCTGTCAATTTGACAATACTTTCAAAACCGATTATATCGGAAAAATCGAGAAAAGATATGAACTCAATGTGCAATGTGATTAAATGTGATGGTGCATTGACCAATGTGAGGCCAATCAAATGAACGAATAATCGCGTCATCGCAACAAACAAAACACTTGAATCGGTCGGTAAAGTGTCTCATTAGTAGAAAGTTCCATGTGTTAGTTAGATGACCAATGGCTTGTTAGCGAACAAGTCGATTGAGTGGAAATCGCTCTCATAATCGGACAAAAACGATCGTTAGGTGGAAAGTTTGTCGAATGACTGAGTGACCCATTGGCGAACAGGAAGAGATAACCGAATGAGACAAACGGTCCAGAAGTGACACTGCCTAGGCAATGTCAGCTTGAGTGAGCCAAACTGGCCAGTTGGACGCTAAATTGAGCAAAGACACGCAACGTGCCATCGTGGTCAAATTGTAAACCTCTTATGATTATGATAATGTGCATTGACACAACGTTGAAATGAAGTGAGAACGAACCTTGCTGAGACAACGATGATGCGTCGATTGAGAACGATGCACTCCAAATTAGATGCTCGTGGTGCAGATGACAGGGACAGACCAGGCGACTGAGGACGCCAAGCGAGCTAACCACTTTTTAATTGGTCCTTTGCTTGTTTGTTGGTCTAAAGTTAGCAAACTGTAAACAAACGCATTACACTCAACTCAACACCGAACACATCTCGAGTTCTTCCACCCAGTGAGGACACATTCGAATGGACTCTGTTTGTGTCAACTCATGCCATTGACCAAGTCACTAACCACCAAAGGACAATATTCTTGATGTAACACAGAAGCCAAGTGTTGGCCAAGCACGACACTGTGAGACAGTTCTGTCGAGTGCTCCACAAGAAGTTTGCCTTGAGAATGATCAATCGAGATTGAGTGTGAGATGCAGTGAGGACGCAGGCAAAGATGACTGTCTCAAGAAAGTGACACAAACAGAGGTCAAAGGTGGAGAATGTCGAGAAGAGGTGCACTGAGTCACAGGCCAATCATCGACCAGGTGAAACACATTGAGTTGTGTTGCATCTACAAACGGACGCACTTAGCAGAGGGCTGCTAGGCAACCGGTCGTTAGACAAGAGGACCTAGCACACGGCTGCATGCACGGAAGCCTCTCACAAACGCGGTAATAATTACGGTGGAGGGGGTCGTGCTTGTGTGAGTGCTGATGCCAATACAGACAGCCAGGTGAGAGTGATGCAGTGACTCGACCGAAGCCGAAAGTGAACTGACATGACTTTTGAAGGAAGTTGGTCGAGGCATGCAGGTAGGGAGGCTTCACCTAATTCGACACCAAAATAGCTCACCAGGATTGATGGCGCATTTGTCCAACAGTGACGTAATCGGATTGAATAAATCACTTATGCTGGTGTGATTGAAAATACAAGTGTTCCAAGGAGAATGATGCAAATGAATGGCGCACTGAGAGTCATTTCGATATCGATTCGAGCGGAGTAAACACTCGACTGGTGTCAGTGCACACTGTGTGCTGAGTGATGTCCAGATGCAGAGATGCAACAACAAAGCAGAGGATGCAGCACTAAAGATGTCTACTGGCAGATCTACGAGAAGAGACACGAAAGAGATGTCAGTGCGAGGCACAACACAAACGCTAACTTAATTGGAGCGTTACGCAAAACGTTCCACGCAAAGACAAAACAACGACAACTACAAGGTGTCGCCAAGCCACTTAGCCGAACAAGTGAAATTATTCCGCACAAACAGTGAGCTCACTTGTGCAGTGAAATGCAACCAAGTCGATTAGCACGACAATATTACGCGACAGATATGTCGATAAATTGGTCTTCAATGCCATTTTAAAGTGACACCACAGTGCCACTGGCGCACCGCATTGTGCCGTGCCTGTGCATGATTAGACACCAAGCGAAGCAATTAATCTCACGATTAGTGTGACTGCTCGTACTTGGAGACAACAAAGCCACAGGTCCACTTAGTGTTGTGCGCTGCCAAATTGCATTTGGCCAATCGATAATTGATCGATGCCTCGACTTTTCTCGGTGCGATCGACACTTCGTGACCAGGTCTGGGAGAAATGCCACCAAATCGGTTCACTCAACATAATATGGCCCACTTCTGCAGTAAGAGACCAATTCCATTGAGATGTCAACCAATCGAATGCATTTGGCCACGGATTTGGCTTGTCTAAATAGAGCAGTGGTCATTATTATGCAATGCAATTGAGTCTGAGCACGGTCGAAAATAGCGTAACGTCAATCACGAGCCAATAGATTAGCATCTCACAAAGTGCCGTATTGGTGCACATTTGCCAATTAGAGATTGTTTGCAGCTGATGGCATGTCAATGGCTTCTAAATGGCTTCACGCACCAAATAAAGTGGAAAATGAACTATTTGTTGTTGCTTGTGCTTCAAATTGGTCTAAACCACAAGGAGCATAGTGGTGATCACTCGGGTGGTTGGCCGCGTGCACCGCGTTGACACGCACTACGACCAACAGTGATGCGGTGATGAGATCGAGCTGATCAAGAGGTGACGGGCCAATTCGGTTTGGTCTCGATCCGCCTCGTTGAAGATGTTCACCGACAGATCAATTGCTTGTTGGTTGGTTCAAGTAGAAGTGATGCGATCAAAATGCGATGGCGATGTGCCACAAGGATATCAAATCTAGATTCAAGTGATTCGGCTTTCCTGTCACTGCAGGGAGAACACCGAAATGCAATTGTTTGCACTGGTGAGGTGATCACTGCCATTAATGGAAGAACTGTCCTCTGCACACTTGGTGACACCTTCACTTCACTTGCTCCACACAACACACATTCCGTCATTAGCGTTGTCTGTGAACATTGCAGTGTGACAAGTCCAAACGGTACTTACTGCCCGAGATGTTTCCACCGTTTCGAACGTTTGCTTGAGACGATACTATAGTGATAATAATTGGCACTGAGCGCAGTCAACACTGACCACTGACACATTGGCAAATCGAATCATTGATGTCAACTTGTCGATCACTTGCAGTGTAGCACACTTGTGACCATTAGTGCTTGTGGTCAGTTGACCGCCACCATTAGCGATGACCACTGCAGGACATGACCATCCATTGGTGGAGTGAGAGCAGCAATGCACACTTGAAGAGAGGCATTTTCATTTTCACACCGTTCAACGTTATGTTTGCATATTGACATCGACGTGTGTCGATGCACATGTGAAATAGTGGATCTGTAATGGACAAACACTCGAAAGTCTTCACCGCACTTTGGCATGAGAGAACAAGTGGACTTGGTGCACTTGGCCAGTTGGTCAGCAGAGCAGTGGTTGTATGCCCGTACAAGCCATACATGCCGTACACGTCAGACACATGTGCACACAAAACACCAAACGCACCGTACAGTGGACACTTGTCCTGCAAAGAGTCTACTTTTTGTTTCGTCAAGATAACCAATACAAATTCAACAAATGAGATAACGGTGAGACTCGACCAATGAATACAAAGGGTGGCCAAACTTATGGAGGAGGAGTGGAGTGGACACAATTGCACGTAAGTAGCAGTTAGTCAGTTCGTGCAGGATGCTACCAAAAAACGGATTCATTCATTAGTAAGTCTGTGCACAATTAGCAGCAATAATTACTGACAAGGTAAGTCGACGCACAGTTTGCTCAAGATAATAGAGGAGATAACGCATGCGCGCATGACTAATCGGACTTAATTGGAATAGAGTGCAGTCTGGTGATGCTCGACGGTGTCTGCCTGTGTCATGACTAGATTGGCTGCAAACAATCGCTATAAATAATGCACAAATTGGTAATTGATAGTTAATTAACCAATTTAACGGCTTAATTGAACAACAAGTGCGGTATTCGATTGAGATATTCACGAAGGTGGTTAGTCAGGTGATTGTGGTCGTGCACCAACACTAACGAGAAACTCTCCACCAGCGCTTGTTAGGACAGAACTGACCAACTGTGGATGCAAAATGGTCGCTGGCAAGAAGCGAGCGCCGTTTTAAAGTTTGTTTCTTTTTGTTTGTTGTAGTGAAAGTCGAACCGAACGGCCAAATCTGTTGCTCGTCACACAAAAGCAGCATTCATGAATTCACCACAATTACCTCTAATTGTTGGCCAGTGAACAAGTGGACTTAAAGTTAACTTTGAGTGCAGTTTAAAGTTTAAATGAGACTTTGTGACCAAAGTATAAATAGATAAGCAATAGTAAGGCATAGATTGGTGCTGGATTTACAATAGACAAAGCAATGATAATGATCGTTGTGATAGTCAATTACTGATCGAACGGTCATTTGGTGGTGGTGATGGTGCAGGACGAGGTGGTCGTGGTCGAGATGGCAAATGCACAATCACCGACCGACAACAATTTACAATGGCCATTGGCCATGTGCATTGCTCACAAATCAATGCAATACAGGAATATGCCATAGATTGATAGTGCCCAACTGACTGTTCATAAAGTCACTGAAAGTCACATAGGAATAGTAAACAAACTGTGGCCATTAAACTTAGTAAACAAGGCCAATCAAAATCGAAAGTAAATAATGTGCAATCAATTTGTCTAAATCGATGGATTCACCATTCGGTTCTCTGTGCAAGGACCGTCTCAGTTCCTATTCTTCAGTCATGCATAGTCACGAGATATAAATACAAATGCTCGTTATCGTTAGTGTTGCTTCGATTCGATTGGCTTGGATTGAGCGAATCTCTTATTCACTGGCTCACTCACTCATTGACAAACACCACACAGATAGACAGCACACAGTCACACAAACACAATCAATCGGTCTGCATCGAGCACGCACAGTATCGGTCAATGCATTCAGTCGCCCAGTAATGAGTGTTTGATTGAATTTATAATATTCATTCGTTGGTTCAGCGAATTTGAAATGGCTAATTGAACAGGTGTGCGCCACACAACACAACACACGAGAATCGTTCGGTGAAGGTGAAAACGTTAGTGATCGAACACAACACATTGCGGCACCATCTTCGGCACTCTTCCCAATAGTCTCTTCATAGTCATCGTGCATCGATGGCCAATGGCCAGTGCATGCATGCCAAATCAAATCAAACCAAACAAACCAACAAGACAACACTTAAAGGCAACAGCCCTGGACTTTCTGGCACCGCTATGTGACACGTCGTACTTGCATTGTGACTAGATGCAAGGCACAGATTAATTGGGTTCGTTCGAAACCGGTTTCACTTTCACCAGATACTTTCTTCTGTCGACCTTCTCTTCAGCTCACCTTGCCGTACAAATCACATAGTTTAATTAACGCTAATTAATATCGATAAATATAAATATAAAGTGAAATGCTCAATCGATTGATGAGACAGTAAAACTAATCGATGATGAAACGATACAACATGGAAGATGCTCACAGAAGAATGTGCCCACAACACAAGAGCGAATCATTAGAGGGCAGATGTAATTAGAAATGCATACAGAAGTGCCGTACAAGTGTGAAATTGACGAGTCAATTGTGCTGCTGTAGAACGTTGCTGTATTTACTTTCCACTGGTCACCACTGCACACAGTGCACAACTGCACAACATTGTTGGTCGTATTTTATTGCTCCATACAATACACACTAGCTAGTACTGTCTCGAGAATGGCAATGACAAGGTCATGACGGACGTTTGCCAAGGTGGATGCAGTCAAACGACTTGTTTTGATTAGTCACATTGCACAAAGAAGAACGGTTATAAACAAACAAACGCAATCAGATGACAATAACAAGAGTAAAAGCGATGCGAACGGGTACACTTTGGTTGGAAAACGATTAATCAATTGAAAGTGACACTCACTCTGACCTGCTCAATCCGACAATGTGGCCCATCACATCAATAATTGTTGGAAACCGAGTAGCGTCACCTTTGGTTGACACATGCAAAGTGATGAATTGTGGTTAATTAAAAGGAACTGTCTGACAATTGTGAGTGGAACAGTCAACCGCACACAAGCACACCTGTTGCTGCTGTCAGTTCACATTTGCCACAGTGTACAAAGAGTGAGTGAAAGATGTACACACGATAAGCAGATTACCAAGTAGTGGCTTTATTAGCCAACACTGATATATCGCCATTGGTAGTTGGCACTCACAGACACACTCACAAATTCAGGAGCTAATTGATAAATATTCATAAAGTTCGCTGGAACAACACACCGAACGACTTGGGCATTAATTAGCACAGGTAAGCTATAATCAATACATAATGGCACGAGAGATTATGAGTGAAGTGATTAGAAATGTGATTTAGTGGTTGACGTGATTGGCAATAGAGTCACAAAGTGCACCATAGTTTTCTGATGGAAATTGTCGAGTTTGAATTCAATTGAACAAGTGGAAAGTTTACAGTGAAAACATAAACAGACAGACGGCTGCCCGACTGAGGCAGACATATCGAATGACCAGGCAGGGAGCGATCGATCGAAGCCCGTTTGCACACAAATTGCACTTTGGATTTTCCTTAAACCTCATAAAGTTTCACTCGGATTTCTGCCAGCAGTGATCCTTCCAAAAGTGTCTCTCCCGGTATTGGTGTCAAGACACTCTAGCTTTCCTTCGTATAATTGAGCCATTATGAGTTGCCGAGAGAACAAAAAATAGTCGACCAGCTAGCTAAACACATGGATTATCCCATATACCCAAACTTGTTGGGCAATTAATCGTTTGAAATAACTAAAAATTCCTATGGTTAAGTACGAGCAGTGATAAATCAAAATACATTGAGTGATAACCGCTGGCCGCTCAAATGGTAAAGTCCATTGAGCCAATAAATAAACTGTGAGATTAGCAAGATGTGTCTCATCGCATCACTCAATTGGATAGTTGCAAATAAAGAGCTCCTATAGGATAAACACGCGACTGGCAATGTACAAGCAAACAAGCTTTCCTTCAATCCTAAAAGTGTGTCCGTGCAACTATTAAAAAAACTAAAAGATAAAATCATCTCCATAAATAGAGAACGACACTTAATTAAGGGTCTGCAGACTGTCTGTGCGGCAAAGCGAAAGGTCAGAATAGCAAATGAATTGTAGAATGAAATGGTTGTACGATATATTTGCACCTTTAATAGCTTAATCGCTAGAAGGAAGTCAACTTTTGAGCAGCATCCACTCATCCACGGACATCTCACACAATTAAGGATGTCACCGTAATTGTTTGAGTGAGCTAGTGCAGTGGCAAATTAGTGCGCACAACCAACCGACCGTATGCAAATGTTCAATGCTCAAAGCATACAACTTGCCCCTCAACCAGCGAGCGCGCGTTCGCTTTTCCTCATTGTTACTCTAATCGAGCTTGTTTGAGTGGATTCACACTTTTCTTCACTGCACTAATTAACAATTTGTACTTGGGACGTTCAGTTAAATTATCATCAATCTAACAAACATGGGGATTTTAAATGTTCCTATAGAGAAACTTATTGATCAGTTGAAGTGTCTCAAATGTGATTGCCTCTACTTGAGTGAGTGATTTATGTTGGCAAATTGGTGCAATCGGGGCCAGTTGCGATGTGTGAGTAGAATTGAGAATGAATCGTAAATTGAAAACGTTCGCATTAAAGTTCACCTGGCCATTAACACTACCAAAATACAAGTGGCAATGTGTTATGGCCAATTGGTCAAGTGTGTGTGTGTGTGTGTGTGTGTGTGTGCATTGCAATTAAGGTGTTAAGGTCATTACAAATTTGACTCATTGACACCGACACCGACACCGACCTGAACAACCAAAGTCCTACATAAAGTGGCATAATTGAACTGGACCAAAACAAACAGTCAAGACGAGAGCGAGTTATCATCGAAACAACAACTAATGAACAACTGACCAAAGACCAGCAATGTAGTGAGCACAAACAATTGACCCAATGAATTAATATAATTATAATTGAACTGTACAGAGTAATTAATTGCGAGCAGTCACTTCACCGCACAAATGACTACAACATTTGCGCTATGCTTTGACACATTTGACTGTGCACCTCAGATTGAGATGTAAACTAGAAACATCATTCCACTTGTTGATACGATTGTTTGCATCACCAGTGCAAACCAATCCAGTGAGATGTGTTAGGACGGACGTGTTGAGTGAGCCACGCACCGAAACAATGTTCAAAGACAATCAAATTGACCAATGAGCTCAAGATGTGACCTTTGCACCACCGCGCACCGAACATCATTTCTATTCTTTTGCATCAGCTTGACTTGATGTAGCTTCGAACGTCCTTTTCCCTCGGTCCATTCTCAAACGGTGTCTAATTATAACCTATTAAGCCAATATAATTGTGTTCACTATCTATTGTCATATGTAAAGCAGTGAAATTCCCAGGCAAATTCGTACAAAGTCAATTAACATACCTTTTCGAGTCAAAATAATTAGCTAAATGCTTTGACACTTGCAAATGGTACATTAGAACATTCGAACACTTGCAATGAACAGATGTGTGCAAATTGCGGCCTGCTGAGGAATATATTGGTATTACTAATATTATTAGGAGTATTTCGATATAGCAAATACGGTTCTCACCAGCAAATGGGCCATGGCGCACGTAACACTTGCTCCAGTTGAGGCAAGATGCCGTTGAACGTTCAAGCTTCATTACCTGTCGAGTGTGGCCATATTTCCATTAATTGCGATAATAGTGCAAACACATTTGCAAAGACCTCGAGTATTGATCACAAGGTTGGCGGTTTGAGGAAAGTGTTGTTGCGTGTTGAGCAAATTGTACCGAAAATAGGAAAGCGTATAATGTAATGTAACGCAATGCAATCACATTGCCGCTCTATGACAGGTCGATTCGAGTCCATAATGAATGAGGTGCCTGCGGGCGGAATAGGCCAAATACAAAGCGACATAATTAGATCATCAGTATTAATCAAGACATTTGCAAGAGGTGATCACTTACGCCATCGATAGCAATAATTCAACAAGCTTGTCGTAATTAACAGGAAAGGTCACCGAATGCCAATTGACGACACCTTTGAAAAGACAATGCGGACGATGCATCGATTAGGTCAACAAAACAAATAGACGGACGGCAATCATTTGGGACTATACAAACATGATGACGATCGTAGCGATGATTGATGGTTGTTGCTCAAACAAATGACTGTTTCGAGGCAAATGATGACACAAATTGAAAACCAACAATTCACAACGGCAAAGACAAAAACTAAGGAAACACGCAACAAACGATCGATTATATCGATTACATCGCGATGCTTGACCATCAGCGGGTCATCGCATTTTGGTCAGGCTCTTTATGTCCATTCGGTTTGATGATCAAAGGTAAACGTTTCCGAAATGGACGATTCCCACGACGAAGATGATGATGAGGGACGGACAGAACACAGGGAGAGCAAGCAGCTAAGCGGAGACAATCGGCCAGTGAGTAATTCAATTGTGTCACTGCTCTGCTCTGGTCGACCACATTCGCCAATTAATTGTCCGTGTTAATAATAAGACCACTAAATTGAATGTAATTACATCTAAGTGCTCCTCGTAATGTCGGTAAACAGCAGCTTCACTGCTCTCCCACCAGTTCGGTAGACAAATTGTCCGATTTGCACCACAATTAATTAACATTCACGTGGTGATGGGAATTGGTATTATTATTGAAATATGTGATACATAATTCAAATTTGAATGGCCATTGAATAAAAATTGAGTTGAAATTGTGTAATATGTACTGTCATATAAAAAAAGGTGCTTATTAATGTCACCTAAATATTAGATGTTACCTAAATATTAGCTGTTACCTAAATTATTAATTAAAGTTATATTAATTATGCTATAGAATTGTGTTAAAATCTCAAAAAGTGTTGGTGTTATGTTAAACATAAAACATAAAATAACGAAATATTTTAAAGATAAAACAATTTGTCCTCGAGATCCTCATTTGCGGCGGCTTCCAAGTGTTCGCCAACAAAATTAGCAACTTTGTGAGCGTACTAAAAAAAGAATTCGATTAGATTGTCAATTTTAATTTACTAAATGAAGAATCATACCATTCCTGGTGCAGGTTGACGACAAATGGAGGCAGTGTTGAAATATAGATAACATAGTTTGTACGATAACGATTGCAAATATTGGGTGGTCAGCACTTCGGGTTTGTCGGGGTTTTGCCCGCGATAACTTGCTGTGTTGCGAAGCACTCGAATTCGAATTGGACATGCACAAGTTTTGCTGACCTTTTGAGAAACCAAATAAAACTGATCAAACCGTTCAGTGTTTTGAGTCAACACAGTTCCACTTGGAACATTCTTCACACGATCTTTCACTATAACCTCTTCTTCGCCAAAGTCAATTAGCTTCAGTGTCTCTTTTGAAGTCTGTGGCTCCGGGTCATCATCGAATATTTCTTCAATATAACTTTCTTCAAATATATTGTTTTTGGGAGGTGGCGTAGGAGGATTAGAAACTCTGGTATCTTCGGAATCGTCGTTATCCTCCAAAAACAACTTTACGGAGATTCGTTTGGCCACAGTGAGAAAAACTACATAAGGCATCACATTGCCATTTTCGTCACATGAGAAGTCCTCGTAACCTTTGGTACCGTCCACCACGGCAGCATCGAGCATGTAAACATCTCGAATGGCGTTCATAAGCATTTGATACTCAATCTTGCATAGTTTCTCAATGGGAATTCCAACGTCATCGCGATAAATGATGATGAAGGTTGGCAGACACTCGTTGAAAACTCTATATTTATAAAGAGCTTCGGTAATAGCTTCTATTAAACTTTCGTCACAAATGTCGCTAGTATCTTGCTCTTTGATGTAGGCCTTGGAAAACCATCGAGTGGCATTTGAGTTCATTGAAGCCACAAAGCCAATAACAGATTTTTTGCGAATATTTTTTCGATGATAGATATCTATGCCAATATACATCACATTCTTGAGAGGCATCTGAATGCCCCATGGTGAACCACCAATTTTACAGGTCATCTGAACCAAAATGTTCGGGCAAATTGTCTCTAACTTGCGTGGTTGTGCTATTGTTGCCGCACGCATAAACTGAGTTGGAATTCCAAGTTGAATAGTGCAAAATTGCTTAATCGAGTCGTAGCGTTGTTTAATCTCGACATTGCCAGGTGTCACCACCACTATGATCTTGTCATCATTTTCAAAGTTGTGCTTGATTGCTTTTAAATAGTCATCGGTATTCGACGTAAGCAACGGAACTAGTCGAGGCAATTGGAGCTCAATAGCCATGGTCTTAGCGTACTTTCTGCATGCACGGACAAACATTTCCACATGAGATTTATCTTTTCTCATGAAAACAATCATCCATTTGTTGTTAATTGCAACAGGATTCAAAATGGCATGCCGGAGAAGATGACTCCAATTTTGAGGTAATGTTTTAGTCTGCAAAAAACGATGTCGAGTGTAAGAATTTGTATCTTCAAGATTCGAAATAATCATTTCTTCTGGATATTTCTCTGCAGTGGTCGTGTGAGAAGTCCTCTCCAGTTTCAAACCCCAACTTTTAAGGATAAAGCTTGCCTCGGAATTACGGTTGACAAGTTCAATATACTGCATTAGTTTGTGATACCGCATATTGGGAGGTGGTTGAACATGGGCTATAATTTTTAGAAAAACGTTGCGGTCTTGAATCATATTGAGACCTGTCATGTTGCACAATTCGGGAACGAGGTAAATTAGGCGATGCTACAATGTAACTAAGATTAACACAAGAAAAATAAAATAAAAAAATATATAAATACCGAATTAGTTTTAGGCATGTACTTTCGATGTACAAGTAATGGTTGATCGTGAATCTTGATGTCAAACCCCCAATGTTTTTTGAAGTATTCCATATAACTGACCACTATGTTGCCCCATTTGAAAGTGGAGAATGGGGTGGAATCGAAATCGATATCATCTACTCGATAGGTCTGTTTGTTGTACAATGTGATGACACTTGTGCCAAGTAGATGTCGACAAGCCACTTGCTTGTAACGTAGATTAGGCATCAACAGTTTAAGATGATCATATACATTTGTCTTGTGCAGAACGCGATGTGAGATATCACACAGCAACATTAGCTCATTTGGCCCCACTTGAACTACATCCAGGGCATAACCAGGCCAAATTTCCATCATCCACTCCTCAAGGTCGATTGTTTGGTTTTCATCAAAATATTTTGTTTTCATAAACGAATAATTGAGAGTGTTCATTATCTTTTTGAAAAGAAAGTTATACAGTACAACCTGGTCACGTAGGGGAACCTGTTTAATAAAAGTAACAATCATCTTCATGCTAAGACATTTTTCTTGTGGATGCGGAATATGATACAACTCAAAACTTTCAATCAACTGAGGCAAATAAAATTTTGATCCCACCATAAAGGGTTTTGTCTTAAGTCGTTTCTGTATAAGTTCGGATTCTAATATTTGCCTTATCGCTTTACGATCATCTAAAGGTGGTTGAAATTCGACCACATATAAAAAGACATCGTAATTTTCTTCTCGATTCAATTTGATAAAATTAGTGACTACTTCAATTGGTTCAGCCTCAGATGGTGGAGGAGGTTGAATAATAGGAATTATGGAGTCTGGCGCTAATGCAGGAATGTCTTGGTGACGATACTCCTTTTGAGTGGAGAGTTGTGAAAGAGTCGGATGCTCCTGAAATGTAGATTGAGATGAATTTGGTTCACTGATTGAATCTTCAAATTGAATTAAACATCCAGATTGGGACGCTAAGACAAGGTCGGATGGAGCGGGTACCGGACTTTGATTTGCTAAAGCCTCGATGAGCCGACCTCTGCCAGAACCACATTTTGCAACAGAAACCGATTGACATGTTTGCTTCAAAGAGTCAAGAGGATTTGCTTGAACTTCGTCTATTAGAGACTTTGATATGGCCTGTATAAGTTTTCCTCTCCCCGCCATTTGAGAGCCAACTAACTTTGTTTAAGGATTAAAGATGAGTGACTAGACCGGAAAGAATTTTATAAACATATTGATAAAAAAAATCAAGTTGAGATGATCTACCTGTTAAAAGATAATCGTACGCCAAATTTTGCGTTCAATAAAAGTCGGTATCGTGATGTGCGATGGTTCGATCAACAAACTCCAATTTGTTGAAGAGCTTATCAAGATTTTTTCTAGGCTGTAATGTCGTGAGTAAATAAGTTTGTTCTAACAAGTTAAAAATGTACTCTGTTTACTGGACAATTTTCAATAAACAAATAAATTGCATGCTCCAGACCGAGCACAACTTATGTCACTTACTTGGTAGTACTTTTAGTGGTATCCAATGATAGGCACCGCACCGAGGAAAACCGAGAAATAGAAATGTAAAAACGAACACATGCTCGAAAGCTTCGAGTCGAACCACACTTGCACAAGAGTGAAAGTGAAATTTAGAAAGTAATGATTATTACTTAGTAATCACAGAAGGCTAATTAAATCAAGATTGCGTATTCAGAAAATAACTTCAAAATGTCCAAAATAAGATATACAATAATTGGCAATTTGAGATAAAGAAAAAACATTTTATTAAGAAATATTTAGATAACAATCAGTAAAACAGAAATGATATATTGTAAAAATATAAGTATTTCTTTGATTTTACTTTATAAATTAAACATTATAAAGTCACAATCCATGACTCAGATTTGCATCAAACGCCACTGCAACAATGAAAAAGGAATGGTCGATGCCATCGAAACTATCGATATATTAATTAAACTAAATCTTTTATGAAATTCATAATACTAGTACCATTGTATGAATAGATATTTAAGTATAAGATATATGTTAGTTTTGTATTGAGTCAATGATGTTTTCAAGTTTTCATGTTTTTGACTTAGTCAATCTAACACTTGAACATGAGTCACTTTATCCATTATCCATTTTTACTTTGTCAGTTCTTTTCAGATCTATATAACCTAAACTATTTGCCCAACGCAAAAGGTTCATTGCATTCCACGTTGGATTGATTTTTATTTGACAATTTTCAATAACAATTTGCTAACAAACTCTTTAGTTTTTACTGCAAATCATTTATTATTTAGAGTTTTAGTGTAGAAATTAATTTTTTATTAATACCATGTATATTCGTGATATTTTGTAGAAAAAAATTCTATTTCGTATGAATTTGAAAAGAATTTACAAAAATTTAATTCGACCATAGCATGACTATTTCGCCGAAAGATAAAATCGTTATTTGCAACATTCAACTCAACAGGAACAGCTGTGGTTAATAATTAACGAAAATAAGACCACAGATAGGCAGATTCCAAATATGAAAATGAAATAAAATTCACAATGAACTCATTCTGTTAATGATTCTGTGGTATTTGTGATAATCAAATATTCTGCAAATTTACGAGAATTAATCAATTCAACAATGAAAACGAAAGCATCTCTTTGTGTTCAAAATAAATCAAAACTGACAGAAGTGTCCAATCAATGGCGTCCATTGTACAGGGAGATACGCCGCAAACTTCAATTTCACTGGCCACTTTGTGTTGCACCAAAAGAGACCAAGTCCAATATTGTCACACTGAAAGCATTGTTTGAATTGATCATCACCCTTTTATATCTAATCAGATCGTTGGCCTTGACTTTATTGTTGTTGTTGAATTCAAATTCTTCAAAAGAATTGCTATGGTCACTGGCTCAATACGACCCGATTTCCAGTTTGGTGGTGCATCTTCGAATGGACCGTTATGTATTGATAGCCATGTATCTGCTTTTTCAATTTTCCATTTCATATCAGTTGGTTTATTTGCTCACAAACAAAAGCCGCCTTACATGGAAATTGATCGAAGACATTGTGATACGAATGACTGATCAATTCTACTTTGATCAAGTTCGTCCTCAATATTCTAAACAAAATGAGAAAAGAAAAATCAAATTTGAGACAAAAATAAGAAAATTCACATACGTTTATTGGTGGTCGGTGCAAGTGGATCAAATTTTGCCCAGTTTCTGTAGTTATCCTAGATTGATTCAGTTCGCCATATCACCACAGAAACGCTTGATATATTTCGACAAAATCAAGCCTGTATCAAAATTTATTTTGATGTTGGTCTTGTCTTCACTTGAGTTGATTTATTCATTCTTTCTATGGACTTTCGGTAAGTAAAACAATAAACAAACAAACAACTAAACAAAATAATATCCGTTAGTCATAGCATCTACACTTACTTTCGTTCTTATGGTTGTCCACTTTTCACAATATTTTCCTGTAACATATATTCCGCTGATATTTGCCGACTATTTTTTATTATTTTATTCTATATACGTTCTATTTGGTCCAATTTCATTTACTTTAATTTTCACATGGATATTTTTCATTTTGGTTTATTTGAGCCAATTCAGACAAATCAACATTTCCTTGCGGAATGCGATGCAAAAGTACCGTTGTGAAAAGAATGTTGAAAGTCTAAACAAACTAGTGAATCGTTTCATTAAGGAACACACTCGACTAGTTCATTACATCCTCTACATAAATGGACACATGTTTGGCTTGATGATGTTTCTCTTCGTATTCTCGATTGCGCCAGTCAACATTCTTTGGGTCGACCTATACTACTTCACAGGAAACAACATGACCGCTGCACTTCGTAGACTGCTGCTTGCTGCCATTGTTGGACAAATGTGTGGGTCGTTGATGGCTTTGACACCGATGGTCAGATTGCCAGTTGAGATACACCGATCGGCAAAGTACATCACTCCCGTCCAGATAGTTCTGAAACGACCAAATGTGAGGGACAAACTAAAATTGTCAACATTCTACGAGTTGATACATACCGAGAAGAGAGTAAACATTACCGTGGGGCCATTGGCTGCAGTGACAAGCAAATCTTTGTTCGAGGTTTGAATAAAACGTTACAGCGATCTTTGACTAATTCTCTCTGTTGCTAATCTAGTTCGCCTACTCGTACTGCACTTATCTCATGCTGACAGCCTCCATGATGAATGCCAACATTGGTAAGGTCTAGAATCTCGACTTCAAGTAAGTACTCAATCATTGTAGATGTTATACAAACAATTATTACAAAACACAACTGTGAGATGGCGCCACGAGTTCAAATAAAATGCTTTCGATTGGATCAATCTGATAAATGTTTCGCATTTTCGAACCAAAATTGTGAATGTTCATATAATAGTCAGTGGAACAATTAATTGCCAGATGACGCAAATCAAAAAGCCCACTCCGTACAGTCTAAATATAGAAGCAATTGTTTGAAAAGTTATCAATCCGGCAAAGTGCCTCTCGATCGATATTTGGCGTTAAATGTATTGAGAACCAGCGATAAGTCATCGAGTGAACTCGAGTTGATCTGAGTTGATGGCCTTGCGGCACGTAAGACGTTCTTATCCCAATAAGTCAATAACTAACAAAGTCAGCCAAAGGACATTTCCAATTGAGACACATTGTCTAGGTCAACGTGTCAGCCAAGTCGACACCCTAATTATGTTGATTAATTAAGCTCGCCTTATGAATTATTATTTTTGACAGCGTCGGAATAAAGTCGATTCGGGTGAGACAACTCAACCGAGTCCTGAACTCTCATTACAGGACATGCTCGCCAGGAAATTGAAACTTGCGACCGGTGTTCCTCATTTAAAATTGCTCGGACTGTTTGAATGGATATTTTGGGAGGGCAGTGAAAGAATCGAGCAAATATTTGATTAGAGGAAGTGGTGTTGCAAAATAAAGTTGCCTAAACGATGGTGCGATGTGTTTGCCGGTAGGACAAGTACAGGTTGGCCACCGAGCAAATATTCAAATATAAACACTGCTGAGTGTTCATTAGGGTAGGCAATGACACTCGTCACAATGCAACGTCACAATCGATTTGGAGCCGTTGACGATAATGAACAGACAGACAGAAGGACACGCACCTGGCACTGGGGACAATGTGCTTGCAAGGTGCACAGGTAACAATAACTCAACTGCCAGTGACAAGTCCGATTGTGCTCACCGCTGGATTGGCCTAGTCAGACAGTTGGAACACATTCGGTGGCACTTCTTAGACACAAACAAGTGCTTGTTCTCCTACTCGGGTGCGGTAATTTACATTACTCAGTGAGACTCGATAACGATCTGTTTGGTGGCACACTTGCAGACGGTATCCAAGGATCCAACACAGGCCCACAAACAAGTCGCCTTCCAACCAGAGAACACCATTTGACGTTCATTCGGCAAGGCGACAACAGCACGACAAATCGCAATCACTGCAATCCAAAGATTGGCTCAATCGAAGCCAATCGCCACTTGGTTCACACTTGACCACTTCGGAGTGGTCTTCAATCGGCTCATCGGCTTGTGATTCTTTGTGGCAGCTTTTGATTGAGTGATTGTGTGAGAATGACCTCCACCGACCACTACGAGGACTCTTCGTACAGTTACTACTCATACTCGAAGCAGAACTCCTTCAAATGCATCGAGAAGTTCTTTCGATACACCCAGTCAGCTTTGCTGCTGTACATGATCTTCTGTTTCATTGTAAGCATTCATTCCACTTTTGATTGCCACATTTTTTAGGTTCCCTAGGTTGAGCATTAATTAGTGACGAGAGTTTGGACTTAGACTTACTTGGGTAGCACTAAATTTAATACTTAAAGAATGTAACACATTTGATGGGACCAGTCATTATGGGCAACGATTGAAACCGATAGGCGCATAGCACGTGCACTTGGCTCTTACTTGTGTCCAGTTTTACATGATCACAGTGGGCATCGACATTGCCAAACTGTCCAACAACCTGGTGTACCTGCTGATCTCCATCGCAATCGATACTCTAGCCATGAGTTTCATCGTGTTGGGAGTGCGTGGAGTGGCCCTGGAGATATGGCCATACGTGCTGGTCTTCATCGTGGTTATCGTGCTGGTCACAGTGGGCCACAGTGCCACTTTCCTCTTCCGCCATCCAGGCCTCAACTCGGCCAACTTCTTCTTCGACCTCACCTTGTCGGTGTTTGTCATCGTGTACGCTGTGTTGTTGTATCGGTTCGAGAAACTGAAACCAGCCGACTACGACGCGCGACAAAGAATGACCGACGGTCACGAAGACGAGTACACCGACGTGGAGATCACAGGCAACCGAACTTCAGCTGCCGAGACTGGTACAGAGTGCTTGTTTAAAAGCCCAACTGAGAGCAAGCTGACCGAGATCACCGGAATGGAACTGTCCGACGTGGTGATCGACACTGCTGGGGCATCCGACGAGACCAAACATTGACACTTGCTAATTCGATAGCACTCTGCACCACACACAAACCACTTTTGTCCTAGTCAATTCGAACAAATTCACTTGGCCACAATAAAGTTGGTCGACTTCTTACTGTATTCTAAGTAACCAATCCACGAGACTCTTTTGTTTTCTCATCTTACCAATCGGTGAGTCAAAAAACAAAGCGAAGTCGAAAAGAGGTAACTAAAAGAGGTAATTCGAGATAATGGTTAGACCAAAGAGAAGAATGTCAAGTCTGTCTCGTTGGACTTTGCCAATAAATGCTCACACCTTCAAATGGCAATAATAAACGTTTTACTGCAATTCATTGGTACAGTAGTTCGAGTATATAGCAAATGGTGTAGATTCAGTTGAGAGCCATCTGGCAAGTGATGCCAAGTGCAAATTGATATTGCAAATTAAGTAAAGGGCAAAGTATAAAATAAATTGTACACAAAATAGGTCATTTACAAATAAATATACAAAACATGGAGAGGTGTGCCTGAAAGGACTGCAACACAACATCGAAATAAGCTTTGGACCAGAATGTCGTTCTGCAGACCATGTGGAGGGCAGAACGGTCAGTGAGTGAGTCAGTGAGCAAGTAGTTTGAGACCAAGGCAATTGTCAACCTTTGGAACGTGTTTGTTCATTGGGCTAAAGACCATTACGAGTGCACACATCGAGCTAATCTAGAGGCGTGTCAGTGTGTGATGATGCTCTCTACTGTGGTAATGATCACTACTGACTATTATGGCAGGGTTGATGAGCAGCAGCAAGGGAAGTAGTTTACATAAAGATTGTATCTTGCACTATTTCACAGAAAGTGTTGCAAAGGTTTGGTTACTCTATTTTTGGCCTATCATCTTTTGCCCACAATCGGCCATTAATACCAATCTAACGGTCTATTGTTCCACAGACGAATGTTGTCGAGCTCTACTTGTAGTCTGGTTTGCCTATTTGCACTGCTAAGTCGGTTAAGATTAATGGACAAATGATTACACTCGATCGGGTAGCAAATTGGTCTAACAAAGAATTACTCAACAAACAGATGAGCCAATCGATTCGTCATACAGATTAATAGCACGGAAGTAGTATTTGAAATACTTTCGCAAATTGGTCTTTCACTTTCGGACAAAGTTTTGCCGAACTAAATTGTCATCTGTTTTGTGGTGTTGGTGAGGGCAAAGAAAGATATGGCAAAACATGTTTGCTTTCTTAGAGACCAAATAGGCAAATATTACTCGTTGTGGCAAACAGAACGCTCATACAATGTTGTTCCATCGTTTTCGTGTCAATGACTATCGAAACAGATGTGCTCGAATTACACTGGAAATTGCTGTCATTATCTACCCGTGTGGGAAAAATGAATTCAAGACCAAAAATAGACAACAACCCCAATAGGCAAAAGTGAGAGTATTGCTGTACGGAACAGTTCTCATGGTGGTGATGATGATGATGATGATAATGATGGACAAAACAGATGTTGAGAGGAAACTGCTGGAAAGACAAAGATAGAATATTCACAGTGAATGGACAATCAAGATAGTACCTATTGAGATTCGTATGAAGTCACTAGATATTTCGAAACGGTGATCCACTGCTAGCAATGGAGACCACTCCGGAGCCACCACCAGGCTTGGAAATCATGTTGTGGTTATAGACACCAGCGATGTTATGCTGGAAATTGTTGTTGAACGAGTGATTACTGTACGGAGTGTGTTTTCCATTTATTCCCAGCATAACTCCGTAGTGGATTCCGCCACTGCTGGCCTCAGAGTTGAGATCCTCTTCGTCGCCTTCGTCGTTGGCGGACAGATATCGGTCATCGGAAGATTCCAATATCTTGCGAGTCAACCTGAGCGAGGTGGCGTACAAGGCAGCACAAAGTGATATGAACAGAAAGGACTTTCCGATGTACCACCAGGTCACCGAGGATTGAGCATTTTTGGGGGATGAGGTCGATATCACGGTTGGGTCGGGTGGTCGGTACTGCACCGCTGCACCGTTGCTTCGACCCTCACTCGAGTTGAGCCCACTCAAGTCCGAATCAACTAAGTGGTAAGTGTGATCGAAGGTGGACACTGGGCCCGACTGACTATATTGAAGTTTGCTGATCACCTCCCAAATAGTGCCACACAAGGCCATGAAGATGACAAACAGGAAGATGATCAGAGTAGACATGTAGAAGTTGAGCAAACAGTGATTATGCTCGTGGCCCCTCAGGGTGCCAATAATGCCGATTAGACTGACCAAAATGGTGGCAGCGGACATAAGGAAGATCACAATCTCTTCACCTTCAATGCGGCCTATCTGATCGGCAAGTGATTGACTGGTATTGCCTGAACGTTCCGCTTCATTTATCATTCGCTCAATCCACGGATTGTAGTGCACGATGATGATCACACTGGCAATGGTCAGTGAGATCAACTGTAAAGTAATCAGCGAGATTCGCACCACCCGCAATTTGGCCATTTTAAGGGATGTGACGGGCAAGATGAGTTGTTGAGGGATTGAAGTGCTGAACACAGACAAAAAGTGAACTTGGTCTAGGAGACCTTGAATGAATGGCGCATTGACAATGAGATCAATTTGCACGATGCTTTATCGATTTTAAACGAGGGTAGTACTGTGGACAGTTTCGAATAGTTGGCGAAGGACAATCAGGCACCAAAGAGTCATTTCAATGTCGCAAAGCGAGAGAGCTCAATTTGATTATTCACCAGCAATGTAATTAAGTGATACTTTCTGGATACAAACTTTCCTTCTCGGCAAATGGAAAACAAATGAAAACCCGTGATCATCATACATGCAGGGTGAGACAGACAACAATGTTCCCTTGCCCTGAGTATGGCAAGATATAGGCAAACTTTCTGTCGGGAAGTGAGTTTGTCCTGTTGTCACCCGTGCAATGAAGTTAATTGAATTCAGGCAAAACTCATTTAAATTTTCTTATTTATGATCGGCAAGATGATGACGAACGTGAGATGATCAAGTGACAGACAAGGTGGCTGTTGCCTGATTGGCGAACACCAGAAGACGATCGAACCGAAATACAGCCAGGTTGGGAGCTCCTTGCCTAGGCAAGACAGGCAATGCAATGCAAATGTCAAAACGATCCAGCAATCGTCTATTGGTTACGATACACACGCGAAAGTATAGTTTGTAGATTGAGCAGAAATAAATCAATTTTGTGTTGCCAAAATTAACCACAACCTCGGCCAGGCCCCCGGTGAGGTCCTAATGCTGCGGACCACTTATCGAACAGTATTTGAAAAAAGTCACAATGTCGAATCCAAATAATTTCCGTCAGGCTCGAGCTTGAATCACACACCTGCCAATCAACAACAGAGTTCAGTGGCAAGCAGTCGACTAGTGAGAATTTGTCTTTGTGTCTTCTCCACTTTCACTCGAAAAGTCGATGAATCAAATTCCTGTAAAAATATAAAAATTCAAAATTAATATTTAAACTATTGACAAACGAGTGGTAATTAATTTCAACATGAATTATTCACAGTTGACGCACACACATTTCGATATGTTCATTTGGCAAAGGATGGCACAAGAGACTGGCGTCATGTTAGTCGGTGCAGCAAGGTGCGTGATGTCACTGTTCGCTCGTGCCGAATAAGATCGATCATTTCGGGCCTAGGGCGAAGGCAAACAGTCCACCGATAAAGTGCACACTTTGTCGAGGTGACGCACCACAACACTCGATGACTAACCATTCGTTGTGATGGCCATGAAATTGAAAAATCGACCTCAACACTAGCTCACGGTTTATGGTTTGTTGTTGGCTTGACGACTTGGCCAGGGAAACCCCTCTAAAATGAACACTAAAACTTACAACACATACACTCACACACATTCAATGTCCACAAATAGCAATACAAACACACCGGTGAAGTACTAATTATATAAGAGACAATTAAACTGCAAAATGCGAACATGGATGATCGATATAATGTGGCAGTTGCCTGCCCACCGAAAAGTGTCACTAACAAGTGAGACTATATTTACGGCCACAAATGGAAAAATCGATAAAGAACATTCAAAAGTGCATTCATCATCTGGACAGGCGAACTGTCGAAATAATTCACTCGATTCGATCAAACTTGTTCGGACAAACTTTAGAGCGATTGCAATGAAGAGGTGAAAGACCATTGGCGAGACACAAACGAATGTCAAAGGCAAACGGAGAGAGTGAAACTCTTGAAGAAGTTCAAATTCAAATAGATGCACACAGATGCCGCACATGCAACAGCACGTTCAGCTGTTCACTTCCTAGTTGGTCAATCAACTTAGCATAAAAGGGCAATAATCACCGGAGATCTATCAAGTGACTCAACCCACACACATACACCTGAGCAACGCCACTAATAAATCAGTGAATTATCACGTTCATTAATCTAATTTAATCGATTATCAATTGCCCTAACGGATACATACACCTGTGCTATATACACAGTGGTCAACGAGCTAGAGTGAGAGTGCAAAGCAATGAAAGTGCCTAAGTAAACAGTAACTGCTATCAATAAATCATAATTGATGTCTCACATTTATTAGCCACCATTATCTGTGTGATCACTGAAATGACCAAAGCACAGCTAAATGGTATATCGAGTCTTGTAGAGTAGAGACTATGAGGCTAAATTTAAAATTCAGTCCAAACGCCTCGTTTGGATGATATGGTCTGATATGTCCACATTACAATGCGCTCGTAACTATAAAATTCAATTTCGGTTATAAATAAATACATTCAATATGAAGGCAGCAGCAGTGAGAGTGGAGATCGAAATCGAAAGCGTAATGCAAATGTGCCACTCTGCAGACACATGTGCCCTGACAACTGTCCTGCTAATGGCCTAATGGGCTCATTGCCACTTGATCCCCAGATAGAAACGAACTTTATCATTTCCAATTAGGCAATCAAACTGACAGGAGTGATTCTTGGAAGTTGTCCAAGTATTGGAGCTCGTCCAAAATGATCAGTCGCGGTCTGTCAAACTTTTCGACCTCAAGTCTAATCTGGTCAAGAATGTGTGGCCAGTGTTGGTGTGGACCTCCATAAGTAAATACCTCGCAATTGGTCAATAAGATGAAGAATAAAAACAAGTCTATTTATACACGAAAGGAACGTGCAATAAGGAAAGCGTGATCTGTGTGAAAGTGTCTGTGTATTTGTATTGCCAAATGGCGATGTGCTGTTAAACGAACACAAAACGAGCAAATCCCAAATTGGCAAGTGCAGATGTTTGGTTGTGGCAAGACAAATGGCCGCCTGTAAATAGTAATCCGGACCACAAGTGGACAGACTTAATTCCGATTAATATATCGACACCAATAGAATGTGGCCAATCGATCACTGTCACAGGCCACACACCAATCAAGTGGGATGTATTTTGACACTCTGGACCAATGGACGACAAAAGCACCCACACAACTTAAAATGGTCAAATGGCAGCTCACCGTTAGACATGGCATGGTTGTGCGGGGATGAGGGTGGTCATCTCTGAAATAGTTCTGATATTCATCAATGTGGAAATGTCAATGAGAATGATCATTGATCAACAGATAGTCTAACAAGAAGCGAAAGTACTTGAAGAACAACACAATTAGCAAGTAAATTGTGAGACAGTTTGCTAGTGAGTTCAGTTGCACTAACATTAATGTTTTGTTGTTCTTTTTCGTCTGGGTCGTCCAAAGACGCTCCTTCACTTCTTCGGCGCACTTCAAACATCGTGCTGGTCGAAGATCAAAGTGTGGCAGCTCACTGCAAAACGAGGTTATCCTAAGTGCGCACCAACATTCGACCGAGTGTGAACGACCAGGCAGACAACAGGCACAAAGTTCACAGACACAGATGGTCGGTAGTGAGGCTGGGGAAGCTTCGATCCTACGAGTACAGTTCGATTGTGTCAGCAGTTCTCATTATCATCGACGTCAGAGTGTCATCGTCGTAATTTGGGCTAATAAGCCCATCAGCGAGAGTGAGAGCACAGTAATCAATCTCACATTGATTCGATTGTCACTCGGTCAAACAGAAGGTGGCTATAGACACTGTGAGCCATTGAAATAATCGGCCACCGACTGACAAGGTGCCACAATGGAGCAATGTCATATTAACAGTGCACACACTTCACCGAGTGCAAGTCTTCTCAGCGTGTTCACCACAACAGACAACACACAAAACAAACAATCCTTAAATGCTTGATCGAGCGAACATAATTCAATTGACAATGAGTTGAGCCAACACACCTTTACCTTGCTCTAATCAGTCAAGCCGTATCCCAAATGCATAATCGCATTTGGCTACATCACTCATGATGCTATTAATTAGAGCAATAAAGTCTGCATTGGACAAACAATAAATAAAGCGCTAATAATTCGATTGTAGCACAGGTAGCATCGTTTCGATCAGGCGCTAACGGGACGGGCCTGAACGGAGTACAGCACAAATATAGCCACATCACGAGTAAATCGTTCCCAAAATAACACACAAGGCAACATTACATTGTTGGTCCAGTGTAGGTTTGCCAGCGATCATCGTCGTCCTAAATGGACGCGATTAGTAAATAATTCACTGCTGATTAATTATTGAAAATAACTATTACTATTACAAGCACTGCGAACCTGTCAATAAGCTACCAGTTAATTATCACACACTCACACACACGCCAATTCATCTAATTAGAAGCGATAATTAAAGGTAACAGCGAGAGTGAGACAAACGGGCAAATCTAATTTGGCAATAAATAGAAGAGAACTCCTAGCTGCACATTGTACATTGTTTGCACACAACACACAAAAAGTGCACCGAATGATCGTACAAAGGTGAACATGTTGGTCCAATGTCCATTTAACTGATTGGTGCGCTGCTATTTTTGGTACTGGGACCTTTCCATGTTAACATTCGACAAAATATGCACTCGACACAACAAGCAAACAATAATAGAAACAAATGCCAAAGCAAATCAGCCAAATCAACCTTTATCTACATGTGTGGACCAAATTGAATCGATTTGTAATTAAGCTAATTGAAATCGACTAGCTCACTAGGAAATGTGATCAATTCAAAAGTGTTACCAACAAATTGGTCGATTAGGGCGAAGCAGTGTTTAATCCAACTGAATGAAACTAAGCAAACATTCAATCAAATGAGCCATTCTCACCTCGAGTGGCCTCTTTCTCAGTCTTTCACCACACAGTAAAATCAATAACTGAGCCAAACAACGAAACCAAACAGCTGGTCCGGTAATGAATAAACATTGAACAAAGGCATAACTTCAAGTACTAAATGAGCAATAAAGATAAAGGGCAATCGATTTGAACGGAGAGACAAGACAGCACTCAGGCAATAATGTAAATAGTGATGCTAATACTTACATTCATAATTAGGGGAAGTTTGTCGAATAGCGCGCTCGATTGCGTTCGTTCCTTACTGCACTCTGATCATAGGACTCGTTCAATGAATTAATTAGCCCAACGACGAGATGATAATTTCATGTCGAGTTAATTAATTAGGAGATATGCTCACGGGCTGAGCAAAGTGATGTGGATGTGTTGAGGATGCTCTCTTGCTGGAACACACAAACCACAATTCGGGTAAACGTGACCATTGCGTGTTAGGAGCAGATTCAGTTCGAAGTGATCGGTGTGAATCACTGCGGGAACAATCGATCAGTGCACAGTTCGACACCAGTGACACCAACACAGACATTGACATGGGATAATACACAAACAGTGAAAGTGCGACAGTCACACTGCCAAGACACGCCAAAGGATCTTTCTGGCCGCGTGTGTTTGCCAATAAGTCAAAGAAGGAAATGATCGCAGTCGAACAACAATCGAGTCTCAATTTGTCATCAACCTTCCAAGCATAGAGTAACGCAGTGGTTTGGTGAAGTGACCCCGGCTGTAGTCGGCAGAAAAGGATGCCACCACGAGAATAAGATGCAAAAATGGTGGGAGAAACAATCAAACAAACTTGGTGAATGATCGACAAGTGCTTATGTGGAGTGAGTGCCGTGTGAATGTCACTTGATCGTGTTTGCCATGACGAGAACATGCATGGCGACAGTGGCGAGTTGCACAAATCTGATCACTTTAATCACGGACGTTGTTATACTAAACTGTTACGGCAGTGGTGCTCGTAGCCGTACATCACAGAGGGACTTGACTATGTCATTTGTACTCTTCGTTAGTTATTGTTTCCTCAACTGTATCTTCATGAATAATTAATAGCTTGATATGTCTCGTTCCTGAGCCATCAGTAATTTGTTCGATTTTCCACAGATTCCTTGATTCAATTTCTTCACATTGGAATATGTAATTTGAGCTTTGATTTCGGAAAATTGAAACTTGAAGCATTAAATAGAAAGATGAGACAGCGGAGAATTCCAATGACTTGGCAGATTGCTCGAATGTCAACAAGCAAAATGATTCTGCTTGAACTGGATTTGTTGTTCAGATGAGATGACAACCAAAATAAACAAAAGCCAAACGAAAACACACCACTGGCAATATTTATCCTTATCTGATTGATTGTTTGGCAATCGTAATGCAATCCAATTATTCAATGGCCCAATCCATTCGAATCATATGACAGTGACACAATTGAGCAAGGAAGGCAGGACGATTGTAATGGTGATCTATGAGTTTGACAGTTGCGATCTTCGATAAGCAAACTGGACCAAAGAAAATGTCTCGCCTAATAAATAAAACCAAATTAGCAATGCAAATCTTTGGCAAGTCTATAAGATATTACCTACGGAAAACAACAAAATCCAACCCGAAAGCACACCACTTGAGTGCAATGGAAAACGTGCGTGTGTTGTGATCGGTGATGGTGTGCACTGTTTTGCACGCACACTAGTTAGTTGTTAGTTTGTTGTTTGTAGTTAGTAGTACCTGTTTGGTGGACTGTCGGTGGCGGTATGTGAGTCATATGTACGCACGTTGGGGATTGATCTCAATCTCGTTGCCTCTCTCTCCTCTTGAAATGCACTTTTCCTACTTCATGTCTTGTCAAAGTGTGACAGAGACTGGCTTGCTGCTTACTTGCACTCTGTATGAAATCTTTTGTTGTCCCGCGTGGCTCTGTATGCAATGCAATGCATTCGTTCGTATGTATCGAATGTGTATAAAGCCATCCATCCAGTCCATATAATTACGGCACAAGGTGTATTAGTGTGGCTGGCCATAAGTCAGTACTGCTGCTAGCTGCCTGGCCAATATTAACTTGTTTGCAATTGAAGCTCAAATCGAGCTATGATCATTTGCGTGTGGAACCAAAGCAGACTGAGGACAGTGTAGCACGTCCATCGGACAACTAAGACGGCGACAACAGGCTAATCATAGCTCCCAGCCAACGATTCATTCGTTCGGCATCTTAATCGGTGTTTGGTTGCCGTCACGATGGATTGTTCGGTGGTAAAGGGCGCTTGTGTCAGTAACGATCCTCCCTGTATAATGAGATAGTGAAAGTAAGCATGAGAAAATCGAGTTAAGATAAATTCAAACATAAAAGTAAAAGTAACTCTTCGAATTAGACTCGTTGTCGTGTTCATTCACAAGTGCATATCTTTAGACAAGCACCAAGTACCATGACACAATAAAGGCAAGCGTAGGTAGCTAATCACAGTGAACAACATCAATCATCGCACGGCGACACAGTGAAGAAATGTTCCTGAAACGCCCGAGTAATTCGCAAAACTTAGGGTCTAGAACCTGCTGCACAGCAATGATAAGAACAAGGTAAGGTAGAGTGCACATCACTCTGCCTCTACATCACGGCCCGGCTGCCGGCAGGTTGTAGTGTTAGTGTAGGCTACCTGTTTCGCCCGTACCTGGATTTCTTCCAAAGATACGCTCATCTTTAAAATAGATTGCTAAATCGACGAAATAAATCTTAGATGAACATGCGCCCTGTGAAGATGCTGTCAAGTGGACTAAAAATGTGCATGGCCAGTTTGGGGTAGAATAAAGGTAACACTCCTGGTGGCGAGGTGTCTGTATGGTTGTGTGGTCGAGTTTGTTGAACTGCCATCCCACCAGTAAGCAAGTAAACAATCAAAGGTTAGCCAAACAACAACAAAAATCAACTGGCTCACTTGTGGCCAAATGCCCAGAGTCCTGTCTCCTCAATTGCAATTTAATTTCCTGGTTCATTTCGTTGCGTTTTTTGTTCGATCAATTTGACTGATAGAACAAAGGGCGCCAACAAAACTTACAACTTGATTACAATTGGTTTTATGGAGTGCCAAGAACTGTAACAAGTGAGAGAGCAGGACTCACTATGACTCTCTGCTATAACATTACCATAAGAAAGGAAGCGATTCAATCAATTCGGTATGATCGGACATGCATTGGACAACGCAACATTTCTCAGTCATTCTTCCAAAAACGTTATTACGAGATCATAAATGCACTAGATTGTGAAATGCGATATGATCGTAATGAGGAATGCTCAGCAAAACAACAAAAAGGAAACCATTTAATGTAGTAATAATTACCACAGAATAACACAAAACAGTAATTATTGCTAATTGGCAATTACATTCAAGTGAGGAATCAATGTCGCACTAGTATCCTAGTGTAACTCACATATGCAATGTCAACGAGTCGGAACCAAGCATGTCTACATTAAATTTTAACATGTATAGTAAAAGTGATGACTGAACGGGCAAATTAACTTTCACAGAGTGGCGTCAACACCAAAATGGGCATCGAACGATAGTAATTGACAGGAACCAGCAAACTAGGGTAAGGTAATGAGATGATCACAAACATTGGCAAGCAACAACGTTTATCTAGTGCAAATACATCCTCAATTTCATCGATAGTGAATGCATTGGATGTATTTGGAAACACTTGACAATGTGTACACCTTTTCGTGCGCCTCTCTCAATTGCTTGTTTGTTTGCGTGAATGCGATCGAGGAAAAAGCCAAATGAACTGGTGCCACACACGCATACACCACAAACAAGCAAACTCATATCAACAGCAGAAGGCAACAATAATCATAATGTAATTAACTAATATATATCCAAATGACAGGCTTTTCGAATGTCTGTGTGCACATGTGTCGGGAAAAAGTAAACATAAAGCAACATACCATGAGGACAATAGACTATTGCATGAGACTATTTGCCACTTGCGGTGAGAGTTGCTAAAATTAGTGACAATTATCAATGCAGTATTTTACATTAGACATGTATTTGCCACTAATTGTCACAATTAATTCATTGACAATGAACACAATCACTAATTGAACTTACCAATGATTCGGCCTAATGATATTTTATCCTGGGCAAGATGTCACACTATCAAAGTTCAATTGTCATCATTTCGAGTGGTCAAATAGTTGAATAGTTGGTCTCGACTATGTCGTGTAGTGATGGCTAGTTGAATGGATTTTGTTTGGTCGAGTGACAGAAATGCCAAATGAATGACAATGTCTCGGTCCGAAATGAAAGACCAACTTGGCCGACGATCAAGTGAATTCACAGTGAAATCGATGCGAACACAGTGCAGTCACACACGGACACATTCACCAAGCCACAAATGACAACACCAACCACGATCGACCACACAGGAGGGTAGTGGCACCGACAACACCCTCTCTCACACGATTCCTCCCGAACAGTTCATTGTATTCGAGGGCATCGTGCGCATGATCACTTCTAATCAAAACAACTACTAGCGGCATATATCAACTGCTTGACAGCATGGTGCACTCGTCTTGTCAAGTGATTGCCTTGCAGAGTGCCAATTGACACATTGGCCCAATGGGCCATTCCTCGGACACTTGACACCACTTTGATTGATGATCATTGCCCGGATCGAGTCAAACCCGACACCGACAAACAAAACAGTGCAAATGGTCCCAAAGACTGCAACACCATCACGGGTTTGTCCACTGATTGCTAGTGCACAGGGAAATGTGGAGTGTTCGATTCTGTTCGGATTCTGTCGGGAGGTTCGGCAGTTGTATGCCCACCAAAATCCACACCCAGCCGGTATGAATATCTACAAGTGTGATCATAAACTGGTCTCATGCATTAATGCAGTCCAGTTATATTATTCAGTAGACAGTGCTACTGTATGGTAATTACTATACTATTAGTGGAATTTCAATTGCCGTGAGTCACTAAGTGGTGTCAATGTCTCGCCACTAGGAGTGTGTCATCGGCCGTAGCAGGATGTTTTGGCACGTTTATCTGGTTCTGTTGGTTTGTAGGTTTGTCGGCAAGTGGAGTGTCTCGTCCGAGGACAGAGAGAATATATGGCAACGTTATATTGGCGCCGACTTAATATATGGCGCCTGGTATGCTTGTAAGCATGTACCACTGGTGCATTGGCCTCGCCTGTGTCCCACATAATCGTTTCTCCCAGTGGAGAGAACACCGATCCAGAAAGTTGTCGCTCCATTGAGAGGTTAATGCCATCGATGTCGGTATGTTGTGTGTGATGGCTGACTTGCACTTGCCATCAGTCTCTACACAACCAGATCGATTATGACTTGTGCCGTTGACCGGACTCAATAGACGGACAACGGACGATATGACAATACAGTGCAGTACTTGTGGACAATGCGTTGCCATGGCACAATGGGTTACCGGGACAATAGCCAACTAGCCATTAGATACCGAACTCGGACGTAATCGCGCCCATATGAAAGCATAGTCTCGCTGATGGGTTGGAAAGTTCCTGAAACGAGGAAAGTGGTTCGAAATAGAAACAATAGGACAAGTACTATTTGCGGACACTGGGTCAGTTCGGTGAGACCAACTAACTGTCGAGCCACTCATGTACAGAATGGTAAGCATGCATTGAGCTGTATGTAAATCACTTGCACTCATCACCTGCCTCATCACTATTCTGTACGCATCCCTGTGTGCGTAATTGTTGATAATTGATGACCTTAATTACCTCAATCGCCTCACTCAAGCCACAACTGCGCCACATCTTTAGACCGATTATAATGCTAGGAATGAACCATTCAAACAAAACATTCAATTGTATGCAATAGAACCATCTAACCAGAGCGATGCAAATTTACTTTGATAAACATGCGACAAATAGAAGCACCATGAATTAGTAAATTGAATTAATCGGTGGTCGGTAATTTTGTGTTGGTAATTAGGTTCATAATTAGGATTAGTCAACGAATCGGTCGTAAATGGTAATGTTCGAACAAAGCTACACTAACTGACAGACAAATCGAATGGACGAATTCGTTCGATACTTTTCGAACCGAGCAAGTTCACGTAGTTTAACGAGCACCACTGTCGATGTGTCAGTCCGGCTACTTCTTGTCAAGTTCCCCTCCCATTTGTCGCTCCATCAAATTTCTTGTTCGTTTGAACTCGTTCGTTGATTCTTATTGCAATCCCGATCACGACTCACACAGACCCAAGCCTGGCACCTCAGATGGCCACAAACAAGACCATCCGAGCGGCCAACTATTTGGTAGAATTCAAGCGTAATAAATTTCGAATATCTTTGCCGTCTCGCCGAGAGAATCCAGCGCAATCAGAAGTCAGTTCATCGGTTGGAGAACAATCAATCCTGCCACTAGTGGAACAGTTGCCATGGACAGGCCCACACAACTCCGCCTCAAACATTGCCCTCAGAACGATTCAAGTCAGTGGCAAAACAAAGGATCTCCAGGATACAAATGCCCCCTTGGAACAACAACAACAGGAGTATTACGAGTTTGTGTTCTTCAACGAAGATCTTCTTTCCAAACTAAACAATGTCCTCTGTGTGCTGTCCGAAGCGAACGGCGACGTCATGCTCGATGACAACTTGATGCCGATTGTCAATTTCCGGTGCATGGTTAGTGCCCTTCAATGTCTCGCCATTGATTGATTGTTAATCTTCTCTGCAGATCTACAACAATGACGTGCTGTGCTTCAATCTGTTGATTCGATGCGATGGTCACGTGATCAACACCACCAACCAATGGACCGGTGGATTCATACGAAACGGATCGATGACCTGCTTGCCCAACAGCTTAACCCGTTCCTCAATTCCGAACCAAACTAAGGTGTTCGACCAAAGCATAATATATTTGTTCAAAGAGACTTCTAACTTGCCAAAGGCCTTTTCAGCGAACATCGAATCGGACACAACAACAAATGCTGATGAGGAGGAAGTGTTGGTCGACATGCAGGTGGACGAGGAACCGAGACAGGACCAATTGGCCAATACTCAGCCTAACCTGGACACTCTGCCCCACACAATCTCGACCTTTTCGGTTTCGTCCGAGACAGATGACGAAACAGTGCTCGAGGTTGCCTCTGAACGAATCGATGAGTGCTCTTTGCTGTCCACTGAAATGGACGAATGGGATCTGGAAACAGAACAAGACCTCCCCCCGAGAGTGTCCCTCGAGGACGAACAGGACCGAGAGGAGGCCAAGCTGGGAGACAGGCCATATGAGTTCGGCTCCATGTCCACCATTTACTCGGAAGAATCGTTCGAGGTTGTGGTCGACGAAGACGAGAACAAATTGCGTGAGTTCGACCTTTACTCGACCGAAGCGGAAGAAGAACCAGATCCAGAGCCACATGGTCAAACTGAACACAAAGTTGAAGTAGTTTCCCTTTGTTCGGATACTGTCAAAAGTGAAAAGAGCTCATTGAAAAGTCCCAAAAGTCCGAAAGTAGTCGATGGTGAGTTCTGATTTATTGGTTGCTATAGTTTTGCTGTACTCACTGTGCTCAATTATTACAGATCCATACGAAAATGCAGAAAGTTTGCAAGCTCAAGAGAGAAGTCTTGAGGAGAAAGATCTCGTCTATACACAGACAATGGAGATTGTGTCCGACGATGAGTATGATGGCGAGGGTCGTCGCAGAGAGAAGTCCAAGTCCGACGAATTAAGTACTTTGTTGGACAAGATGCCTCTGCAGGATGTTCGGCAAACGATGAAATATATCCGAGACAACTTACTGCTACAGAAGGCAGACATTAAGAAACGTCAACAGTTGGTGAGTCGAATGGAGAAAGTGTTGTGTGACAATGGATTCAACTGTCACCTGTACATCTTCGGCTCGACCAAGAACTGGCTCGGTTTACGGTCATCGTCCGATATTGACATCTTTATACAGTTGAAGGACTCTAGAGGCAGACCGATCGATGAGACGCACATCAGTTACGGCAAGATCGAACACGTGCTGCGTCGTATCGACCGAATCCTGGGCGACGATCAATCTTACCTTGAGGTGCTCACTGGCCCAAGTGGTAATGCAGACATCAGCATCCAGACAATATGCCACCGACACATGCGAGTGCCTATCACCCGACTCAAGATCTACCTGGATGCGCAGCCATTGGCTCACCCTTCGTCGTCTTCAGTCACGGTGCGGAGCATCTCGCCCGACCAAGTTCTTCAGTGCGATCTAAACGCAAACAATGCCCTGGGAATAGCCAACACGCGACTGATTCGGTTTCTGTGCAAGTTCGAGCCTCGCTTCTTTGTGCTCAATGTTTTGCTCCGTTTCTGGTCCAAGTATGTGGCTTATCTCAACAAGCCCGATGCATTGTCCTCGTATGCTCTGACCAACATGATCCTGTTCTACTGCCAAATGCGCAAACCACAAATCCTTCCCCCGGTGGATTATTTCGTCAAACTGTCCACACAGCCAAAGATCGTCAACGATTGGCGTTGCGACTTTTGTAAGGATCGCAGTAGAATCGAGTTCCGCACCCAAAACACCGAGTCCATCATGCAACTGTTCGTCGGTTTCTTCCGCTACTACAACTCGTTCAACTTTTTGCAGTTCAAGATCTCCACCAGATATGGTCGGGCCTGGAGACTTCGCAACAATCACAACCGACGCCAAATGGCTGCTCGCATTCGTGGGGGAGGAGGTGGTCTAATGAACCGACGGGATGCAGACCGAATGCCATCGGTGCACATCATGGACCCTTTTGAGCAGAGCCACAACCTCACTGCCCGAATGCGCACACAAATGTACGATCGAATGTGTCTGGAGTTCAACCAGGCCGCGGAACGGTACCGAAAGTACATCTAACCCAACTTGCCCATCCGTCAAACCACTAACCAATCCAAACTGTCAGCCTCTTCAGGAAAGACAATGACTAATTATAAATCACAATTATAAATAATGTAATAAATACTTACATGCAATAGTGCATTTGACCACTCTACAAGTTCACTTTACAAGTTTAAGGATTTAAAGATTTTTTTGAACTACATTTGAATTAAAGTAACTATGGTTACATTAGTCTCTACTAACAAAAATAAGATTTGCTGGGTTCATCTTGAAAATGGGTAAACAGATTTTGAGTGCAATCTATTGATTGAAGCTTTATTATTATATTTGAAAAGTTTAATTTTTTTAATCTAACCAGCAAATTAAGAAGCCTTGAATTTATTAATTCGATTGTATTGTATGCAATCACATTTATTACTGCTTGATTGTTGTCATTAATGATTAATCGATTGTTGATTAACTTGTTCGAGCAAATCCTAGTAATCCTAAAAGATAATCTAGTCAACGTCCTTCTTCGAAGACTGTGGTGGTCAAGAATCTGAGAGTGAACATTGTGTTCAATTATCGTTACGCATTGGTGCTTGCCATTTAGCCCATTAGCAGTTGTCATTCATCCATCAATTTGCCTATGCACTGACAGCAATCAGACATTAGTTAAAAGTAAAGTTCGTATGTGCCAGTTTAGTGTCTTACCTCGACAACTCCAAGTAACTCGATGCTAATGTTGGCCAATTGAGGACGACCGTAATTGCTTGTCGCAATGGTGGACAGCAATTTGTTGTTGTCTGGTTGCGCTGAGTGTGGCAATCAATGCCAATTATGACACCAAATTATGGTCATTTCAAGGTCGACTTGTCTCCCTTTGCTCTGTGCAAACTAAAGACGAATTTTACGGATTACACGGAACGAAGTTCATGGACGATAGTGGCATAATGTACAAAACGAGTGCTTCAACACGATCGTAGGTTTATGGTCCGAGATGACCTCTTTTAGGTGCTTTTTACTTGTTGTTTGTACGCAATTGGCTTATGCTTGAGGTTATGTTTTGACAAGATGCCAAATGGCAAGAAGCCATTGCCAACTGTTGTCAACTGACAATTGACCACGTGTTCCAAAGAGAGAACATCGATAGTATCGATTGGATAGTGTTTGCATTCGTTCACACTTTAACTAGTTTTATCAGTCCATCTCGCACTTGCAATATTGTTTACTAGTGTAGCACCGTGCCAGAAATGTGTCTAAATGTAAACATCACAATTTGATCGTCTTGTTCGTCACCAGTCGATAGACTTCGACTCACCATCACTCAACTCGAACCACCACAAGTTTCATCGCACCACGCGATTGCGTCCCAATGTTTGTATGAGTTATTTCCTCGGTGTGCAAAACAAATTTTCTCTTGTTGTCATTTGAACAGATAGATTGCCTCTTTTTGGTCTTTTACTTGTCTATTTCAGGCACAAACTTTTCCCAATTGGCGATAAGATTATGCGGTCCAATGTGACAGAGGTTGTGCAAGTCAAGCGCGCTAGTGCTGGTCTCCATGTGCCGCATGGTGTGAAGACTACACTGCTGCTAGGGTGAAGATCAGGAAGAGATTGTCAGTGATGCGACATTTGCCACTTTGACTTGTTGACTCAAACGACGCACTTTCACTCGCGACATTACTCCGTGAAATGTATAAACACTGAATGTAAATGTTGAATACTAACAAATTAATTTGTCCATTATAGATTGCAAATAAATTAGCGAATAACGATAATGGCCCCTTGAATATGGCTTATTGAGTAAGGATCGTACCTGTGCCATCTAGTGCAGACCGGCACCAACTGCCTGCCTCACTGGCACACATTTTTGTTGCAACGATCATATCCCCCTTGAAACGTGCAAAGTTCAGGTACATGTGCATTGATGTATGGGCAATCGATCCTCAGTTGTGATTTCTTTTCTTCTTTTATCCCCCATCAGTGTAATTCAACAAATCAACCCGAACTCGATCAATCGGACAAGTTTATCAAATTTCAGCATGAAAAGTCACGCCACTTCGATGTCTCTCGATGTGTCTCGGTACATGATAAACATTGTCAAAACCACATTTGTACTCATTTTCGATAATTCCGACGATCGATTTTGTGTCAATCAACTGACCAAAGAATATATTTTCACTTGAATTTCATTCATTTAATTGATAAAATTAACCGAATTTAATTGTTATAAGCGGACAAAATAATTGTTATAAGTGAAGCCAAGTAAGCAGACAGGCAAAGTGGCAAATTGGCGCCATCGAGTAGCAGACCGGTGGCAGACTGGTATCTCGCTGGTTGTGCACCATATCTCCAACCCAAAAGGGGCAATCTTTCTGTACGCTATTGCCATATATGGTCTGTGCACTACCGAAGTATGCAACAAGCTAAATTTGCCAGTTAGTGAGTTATTCAGTCCATGATATTGACAGATAGTGTGGACACAAAGTCACGCCGTTATCAGTCATTGAAGAACGAAGTTGTGCGTTCAACTGTGCTCGATTTGGTTGCGAGTATGCAACTTGAGAAGCTTGTGCCCGAAATGTGTTCGCAATGAAAATCAAGGCAATTGATCGAGTGAATCGATCACTTATCAATCTATTGATAGATCATGCCAGAATCATTGCATCAACCAAACGTTTGATGCACTCTCGATTAGCCAATCAGAAGACTCGTAGTAAACGTGGCACTGCACCCAACTGTCCTGTCCGGTGTCGATTACTACATATATCCTCGAAAGCAGTTAATTATTATTAATTAATTACCTCGGCACAACGTTACGCAATGATTAGTGAGAGGGGAGGGAGCGACCCAGCGAAATGTACAAAGTGATAAGTGCCAAGCAAATGGTGTGCGCATATATCAGGCACAGACGGTGGGTCGGCATTTCGATATAACATCATTCGGTCGATTGATTGCCTTGAATCGAACGTAACTAATTTATGACTGCCAAGGACACCTAGACACATTGAGCGCACTGGCACATGTTCCGGTTCCGGTTTGCACCGAGCAATGTGACTCCTCTCCCGTGTTCTAAGGGTGCAATGCAATGGACTCAAAAATGCATTAGTAATCTATTTTGGTTGTTATCGGCGGAGAAACGTCCTAAATGTGATTGTCATGTCGAATTATATCGATTGACCAACTAATTACAAGGCGATAAAGGCTAATTGGACTCGTTGGTGATTACGGTGCATTGGGTCAACCTGATGCAAACATAATGATCTGCTTGAATTGCACTGAGTCGAGCACCGAGTGTCATTCCCAAGTTGTTCAGCTGATCGGTCTCGGTGAGGCATTGGTGACATATCGCGCCAATGATACATCAGCATAGTGTCTCCTCTGGTGCTGGTGGCTGGTGTCGTTTCGACACGGTGGCCAATCTTTCATCACCGAAGAGCATCACTTATCTTGGCAAGTCTCTCTGCTTAAGGCATCGATGGTCTTTATCGGTTGATCGATGAGAGGCTACCAGATAAGTGGCTGGCGAGCTATAAAAGTATATTCCGCCAATCAACTCAACATCATATTGAACCAGACTTGACTAAGACGTCCTCAAGGCGAACTGAAGTCACTCTGCGGACTCCCTCGCGCCATTCAAACATCATCAAGAGCTGCATTGTCAGTAGTCAGTCACATTTCACTTGTATTATTGCCTCATTCCCGCAATCGTCAACAATGTCGGTCTTCAAACTGGAACAGTCAAAGCAAGCAGAGACCTTGCAACAGAACGGTCGTGCAGTGAACGGTGTACAGAATGGCTCCGCTGTGGTCACCACCAACGGCAACTTGGCACAACACGAAGACACCGAAGAGGACTTGCTCTTCACTTCTGAGTCCGTAGGCGAAGGACATCCCGGTAAGTGAATGCAATCATGTTTGGCCATGAGTTACCACTCACTTATTTGTTTGCTTGCAGACAAGATGTGCGACCAAGTGAGTGATGCAGTGTTGGACGCATTCCTCAAGATCGATCCCGACTCAAAGGTTGCCTGTGAGACAGTGACCAAGACCGGCATGATCATGGTATTTGGTGAAATCACCTCATCTGGCACCATCGACTACCAAGAAGTGATTCGAAACACTGTCAAGCGAATTGGCTATGACTCCAGTGAAAAAGGTCTGTCTTACTGGAGCACATTCAAATGAGACAACTAATTAACTAATTATTTATTAACACCAGGTTTCGATTACAAGACATGCAACGTGCTGGTTGCTATTGAACAGCAAAGTCCAGAGATTGCCAGTGGCGTGCACGAGAATCGATCGGCCGAGGAACTCGGTGCAGGTGACCAAGGTATCATGTTTGGTTATGCTACCGACGAAACCGAAGAGTGCATGCCCCTCACCGTGACACTTGCTCACCAACTCAATGCTAAATTGGCCGAACTGCGACGAAGTGGAGGTTTGCCCTGGGCTCGACCAGACAGCAAGTCACAAGTGACTTGCGAACACAAAGTGATCAACGGCCAGGTCGTTCCAGTGCGAGTGCACACCGTGGTTGTGTCCATCCAACACTCGGAAGCTGTTTCATTGGATCAACTGCGAGAGGAAGTGAAGGAAAAAGTGATTAAGGCTGTGATTCCAGCCAGACTGCTCGATGAAGATACCAAGTTCTACATTAATCCATGCGGTAACTTCATCCAAGGTGGTCCATTGGGCGATGCCGGTCTGACAGGACGCAAGATCATCGTAGACACCTATGGAGGATGGGGAGCTCATGGTGGTGGCGCATTTTCGGGCAAAGACCCGTCCAAGGTTGACCGATCTGCGGCGTATGCAGCCCGATGGGTAGCCAAGTCGTTGGTGAAGGCAGGCCTATGCAAGCGGTGTCTGGTGCAGCTGTCATACGCCATCGGCATTGCCGAACCGATCTCGATCACAATCATTGACTATGGCACTGGAATCAAGTCGAACCAGGAACTGTTGGACATTGTGCGCTGTAACTTCGACCTCCGACCAGGCATCATCATCCGAGACCTGAACCTGCGATCTCCCATTTATGACAAAATCGGTGCTTACGGACACTTTGGTCGATCGGACTTTCCCTGGGAACAGCCGAAGGCCTTGCTGTTCTAGCTAGCGGTGCGTGTAGTAGTAGTCCTTTATATCAATTGTTATTGCTTTATAATTATAATTAATCACTGGCCCCTGTGGCCTGCCCTGTATTCTATTCACTTTACTAAACATATTTATATTGGTTGCATAAGCACAGCTGCATTAATGCATTCATTCGGTGTGAAATCAAAGCTTTATAAAATTCACTTGACCAGACAACTAATCTTCACTATGTCTTTCATTAATTTCATTTCATCAATTTGATGATCGAACTTAGAAAGTGTACAATCAATTAATCACTTTGAAAGTGCAAAGTGGATTTATTCGATCTTTGAAACTGCCAATGCCATCTTGTGACCATGGCATTAAGTGAATTCTTTCAGATTAATAGTTTAATGCATAAGTTTAAAGCGATAGTGAACTAGTGGTTCATTCTTAACCATTGACCAGATACAATGGACGAATCTTCTCGGCCTCTACCAAGATGAGCAGGTGTTTAAATGAACTTTCTTTGGCAGTTGATCTGTCCTTGCCAATGGGCAACAGTTGCTCATCGGGAGTACGGATGCAGACCGACTTCTTGGTAAGTGACTCGTTTTTGGTGTAGATCGTGAAACTAGATTTAGCGGTGATTGCATTTTCACCTGCGGAAGGACTTTTGATTTTTTTGTCTTTCTTTGGTTTCTTATCCTTACGAGGAGCTGGAGAAGGTTCCAAGTTGGCCAGAATAGAGTCAAGATCGTCCACGTTCTCAATGCCCGGAAGAACAAAGACCGATTCGTCGATGAGAGCACATTTGGGCAACTTATCCAACAACTTGAACAGTGCCGCCAACAACTTATCGCCTAATTCTTTGCTTAGCATCGTCTCACACTGTTTGGACAGCCAGGTACGAGCCATATCTCTTTTCTTGGTGTCGGCCTTGCCTATCAAAAAATGGTACTTGTCGGGAAGTAAAACTTTCCTGGCAACGAATGAGAGTAAAAACTCGAGGCCGTTCTTGTTCAAGTCACTCCAAGTGACCATATACACGAAACGAATGGGAAAGGCAAACGACACCAACTGAGACATGTGATGTTCCATTGCGAACAGGTCGACCAGTTTGGCAAAGTCGGGACAGACCACACAGGGTGAGGACAAGCGAACCATCTCGGACTCGTACATAGCTCCCACTTCGCTCAATAGGTCATGGATTTTGTTTAAATTCTTGTTGGCAAAAGAACTCGACCATTCGTTCGCTTGAGCTTGTTTCGAGATGGGAGCCTTTGTGGCGCGAGTCGCTGACTTTTCAAAGAAGTTGTTGATTGATTCTAACAATATGTTGGGAAAATAATCCTCATTGAAATAGCCATTGGAAGCCTTGCGTTTGGCCTTACAGGCGCGCTGTTTTGGGTCGGTAATAGACTTATCGTTCTGGGACACCTCAGTGATGGCTCCGTTGTAGAACACCTTGACAGTGTGTTCAGCCCATTTGGACAGTTCCTTCTGTTCGCACTGGCCACAGATGAGGTCTCGCTTATTGAAAATTTCCAAATAATCTCTACCTAACGAGCTAGTTCGGCCCAGTAGGTCATTTTGTTTTTCCCAAAGTAGCAATGTCGTTTGAGTGCGCAGCACATTTTCCATGTTCAAGTACTTGAAAGACTTGTTTGCTTTATCGCAAGCTGCTTGGAATTTGGTCCAGTTGAGATATTTGTCCGATTTGGCCAGACCAGCATCTTTCCAGAAAGTGTCTGCTTCTGCCAAATACTTCTCTTTAGCCAGCAACAAGGCTGGGCCTTGGTTCTTGTAGATGACAGTCTCCACGTCTTTACATATCGACACTAAGTCATCTAATTCGAGGTTCGAGTTACCCCTATTGTAGTACCGAAAGATGTAGCTGAGACGAATGTCGCTGAATGGTGCTTGATGGGGACATTCCATATCGATAAAGAGCATGCCAAACAAAAACTCGTCAAATTCGATGTAGCCCAGGGCAGGATCTTTGCTCGGGTCAATCTGAAAGGCTGGCAAGATTCGCTCAGGAAGATGGACAAAATGAAGCAAGCCCGACTTGACAGCCCATTCCTGAAAGGACAGCTTGTTCATGTAGATTGATGGGTAGGTATAGTTGAGATAGTCTAGAAAACATCGATACAGGTCCTCATCCTTGTAGCCTAACTTCAGCAACAGATTGCTTACTGGGTGATCGCCAATCTTGACTTCATCACTCAAGTATTTGGTCACCTCCTCAAGGGTTATCTCCTGCAAAACATGTTCCTTCATGTTGGGTTGAGACAGAATCTTGTCAAGTAGTATAACAGGCTCTGCAGCCCAAAACTTGTCCATTTTGGATCGAAATCCGGTCGAATCTTCGTACTTTTCCCAGATGTAACTTTGAGTAGAACTTTTGCAAATGCACAGTGACTCTTTGTCCTTCTTCTCTTCAACACGGAAAGTGTATCGGCAAATGTATTCGTTGTGAGAAGGGATTTGGATGTGCAACAAATCTACAAGTGCTCCGTCCGAAAGATTAGACTTGTTGATCGATAACTTTCCCATCAAATCTTTCAGCTTGGCCTGATAACCTGATTGAGCCGTTTCGACTGAAAACGAAATAAACAAATATTAGAGATCTCATACTAATAATAATAACAAAGAAAAGACTACTCACATGGTTTGAGGCTGACAAATGGAAAGTAGAGTCCATTGAAAGCTTTAGCGAACAATATTGAACGATGCTGTCGGCAGATGAGAGCAATTTGGACCACGTCATAGAGGCGATTACTTCCCAGGAAAGCTCGATCGATGCCAGTGTTCTCCAAACCAAGTGAATGCTCGGAAGATAGTGATGCAGATTCAGCTTTGCTGATGATTGAGCTGCTCGAACTACGTGAGGCACCGTCATTAGACGTTGTGGGCATTGCGGTCATAAGAACCAGCAAGAAGGGCCAGGAAAAAACATTTGATGGTGAAACTTGTCAGTGAACTTATAGACCAATGGATTAAATTCTATCAATTGGTTTAATTTGATTTGATTTATTCATTTATGGCGTTGATTGATTCAGAATTATTTATTATAAATACTTTATAATTTATTAATCATTGGCGACATCTAGTATTCCCAAAGCACACTAATTTATCCAACTAATTTGAATTTATTAATTTAATTAACGAATTGTGTATCAACCAAATGGTTATATCTGCTCTTCTTTAGCATATATGCTGCAACCAAAATAAGATTTGTCAAATTATCTAAAAGTCGATCTCGTGGTAATATGTTGGGTGTGTCATGTGGTGAGTTTGAGTTAATTTAGCAGTGGCAAAGCAAGCCGGCAATTGGAATCGAATCAATCATAACGGCCAGGCCAGTAACAAGTGACTAGTGCCGCAGTAGGAAAACACGTCGAGACGCGCCTTGAACGTTCGTACGGTGATGCAATGACCACCAAGGGCAGAAGACTCATCTGTGTGTTTTGATTGTTGTTGATTGGGAGCAGGTTTGCCGTGTGTTCGATGCCGAGTCGACTTGCTCGTGTGGAGGCATGAACAGCCGGCCTGAAGAAGTGGTTCGAGGTGATGAGTAGTTGGCGTCAAGTGTTTGGCTCGTCCACTGCCACTTGGCCAGTCACTCATCCGTCTCTAGACGATGGTCGGGTGAAATGAACCACTGAATGAGTACAACACTCAAGTACCAACAGGCCAGCTGAGCTACCTTCCTAGAAGGGCACAACAACAACGAACAAGTCACGAGTGCATTGATGTGACACAATCGAGCTCTGACCGAACATCTGTGTGCTATGCGACGTTGATGTCAAGTTGGGACTGTTACATTACTCTCACAATGAACACCGCAAACCGATTGAAGGCCATACAGTCGAGAAAAACAACCATTGCAGAGGATGAGTCAAGCCGATGATATTCTCAGAACAATTTGCTTTATGGAGTGATTCTCGTGAAGGGAATGATACTTTGTAAGCCTCAACTCTCCATTGGCCATCATTGCAGCCACGCTAGAAATCAAACTAACTTAACCAGCTCAAACCAAACCAAGCCAATTTATTCTCCATTTCGATCTCACCAACCAAATTCGGGTGTTTCAAGAGTGCAGAATTGCGCTCATTGTTTTTTCTAGCATATTCTTGAAAAGAAACATTACGCGCTGATTTCATTGTCAACTGGCAATCACTAGCAAGAGTCACCTGTCCAAACAAGTGTTCAATAGAGATCTGTTCCTGTGTATTCCAATAGTCAGTTGATTCCATTCGATATTTCACGGCCAGGTTCATTGCCCGCTCAAAATCAATCGATCGAGCAGTTCAACCGACCGACGCACAACGGAAGAGAACATAACCGGTAATTATGAATTGTCCATAAACAATGCCCCTAACTGATTTTTCCATTTTAGGTATTGCACCGGCGATCACTATTACAAAAACAAACAATAACTAATGTAAAATTGAGACAGTCGGACCAGAGATGGAGGCAATTAACTGGTACCAAGTGCGTCACTACTTGAAGTGGACATTGACATTTGTCACTGTGTTATTCTTTCTGGTCACGGTCGTGCAATTGTTGGCAGTCAAACAGTTCTACATCAAACGTTATGTGGAGATGCATCTTATCGAAGATGTCGACTCGTCTTCGAGTTTTGACGGTCGTCACAAAGTGTTCCAAGTGGACGAGGAAATTGACCTAGCCAAGTTTAATCTTACCGAATCGTCTCATTCAAGTCATCCAAACGAAACGATGATCAATCTTCCAGCCGAACATCGGCACGAACCAAAGAACGAAGCGAGTCATCACAACCACGACGAAGAGAATCGATTCAGTGTGGAAGTGAAGTTCATTACGGGCATCATTGTGGCCGCCATCATCGTGATAGAAATGCTTTACTGTGTGCTATATTTGTACATCATTGCACAGAAACGATTCTGTTCGATGTTGTGTTTTGCCATTCTGTCATTTCTCTCACTAATATTCCACGTGCAACTTCATTTAACTATTCCGGTGGAAAGTGTCACCACCGAAAATAATTCCACCAGCGACCATCATCAAGCTGATACATTCTTCACTCACATTGACAGTCTCGACCCAGAATCACTGGTCAACCACATCACTCGTAGTTCATTGGTCGAAGTTGTCCTTTCTGTGGTGGAGACCATTTTGGCATTAGCCTACTCGGCATTGCTTTACAAGTTTCCCGGAAGACATAGAAGTCATCATCATCGACTTGCAGGATTTCTTCGTCTTGGTGGCGCTCAAAGAGTGGCGCCAATGGCGAACAATGGGCGTTTGCCAAACGGCCATGCAGTTGCCATCGAGATGAACTCAATTGATGAACAGAACGACGCAGATGAGAACGCAGACGCCGATTCCTTTAGTCAATCTTCGTCGTCCATTTCTTCCTCTTCGGATCATGCGATCGAAGGCCAACAGATGGCAGACAACGAGGCGAGAACAGTGGAGAGGCCCATTTCAGATGATGCTCAAATGAGACCAGTCGATGATCGACCCCTGATTGATGGCACAGGAGGCAGTGATGTTGTGGTGCGCTAATCGCTGCCCCACACAAAGCCTGGTGACGCACAGAAGAGTCATGTGCGGTGTCCCTGTGGCCTGTGACCATTGATCAGTAATTGAGCACTACTCGATGAGCACTCACCTACCTTTGAGTCCATCAATTACACTCTTAAATGGTCACACGTTGCGAGCACCAATTTGTCGTTGGCCGCGATTGGCGTTGTAATTAATGGTCTATTGAGACGTACAGGCAGCCCAGTAACGAGCATCGTCATTTATCTCCTCGCCACGGTGGACAGGTCAGTTGGTGTGTTCGTTTGAAAGTGTTGCACATTACCACACATTGCCAATAAAATGATCAATGTTTCAATGTCACTCAGGTAATTCAACCCATGTGCCACACTGTGGCCATGGATCGATTGGCGAATGCAATAGCTAACTGGAGTAAACAAATTAGAGCACTGCACCGTCTCGCACTGAACAGTGCCAATCACCAGGTTGACAGTGAATCAATGAACGAATCACATCTCATTAGTAGCAGACAAGTGCATGTGTTAGTCGATGGCACGACACAATCATTAATTACTTTTGGTTGCCTGGTAGCAAGGCAGACCGACCAACAAATGGTTGGATGGCCATTGCCGATCACTGCATTAACCACAACTTCACTTTTTCCGTAGTTGATTGGCACAGTTTACCACTCGATCGCATCGATGCATAGCCAAAGTGAACATCAAATCCGAAGACTCTCCTCACGACTCGACCGACTTCAGATCTGTTACGCTATTGTCATCTTTGTGTCGGTGTTGATCTACGTGGCAGAATTGACCGTGATCAATCAGTGGGAGCACATCTCGAACCCAATCCGCTCCCGAACCGGGTTAAGCCACCCGGACGGACTCAGTCGGTATCGCTACATCCAACTCACATGTGCCGCTTTGTTGGTATTCTTCGGCATCTACGCCATCTCAATGAGTTACCTAATCGGTGGTCGAGGCAGTCTCACCACCTCGATCACTCACTCCGCCCTGTCGGGCTCCTATCTCATGATATCGGTCAGTGGTCAGGCGAACATGAAAGACACTTTACTGCCACTGACTCACCTGGACAAGGCACTGATTGTTTTACAGCTGGCACTGGGTATTGTCTTTGTCACTGGTAAAAGAAGAATTCATTTCTTATGGACGGTCAGAGGCAATCGACGCAATTCACTGTTCGACTTTGAGCAAGTGGTTCACGGCTCGCGACTCTCCAACGAGCAACCTGCCAACCGAACCGAAGGAACATTCTACGACGAAAGCAGGGACTTGGTCCACGAGATCGACATGTTCTGTTACTTGATCCCGTGAAGGGTTATTCGCAACACACGACCACATACTCCAAATTGTCCTCACAAACGTCTCAATGGCACTGCAAATCAGTGTCTTTGCTTGTGTTAGTGCATAGAGCATTTGTGTCCCCACTGGCCACTTAGCTAATTAATTCATCAGCCTCGGCTGTTCCACTCGGAACCGATTGGGCACAATTAACCAGTGCCTCGGCATGTCGTGGAGAGAGGACAGTGGGCACAGTAGCACACTGTAAGACATGGCCACATATCGAAGTGGATGTCACGTCCACTTTGGCAAGTGTTGCACAAACGTTATGCTTTCCATTGGGTGTTTGTCTTTGGTTTGGTATTTGTTTGCCAGTCTGGTCGTTATGGATTGTCAACCGCCATTAAGTGTCGACCAAATATGTGAACACAACGGCAAATATAACAAATCGATTTGTAATTAAATTATTCAATATACAACACACAACTGACACAGTGCCCTGTGTCGGTAGTGTTCCATTTCGGTTGTCTTCCTGTTGTGGTATATGCGAATGTACAGTATGCTAGTTTGTGTCGTTAAACGTGCACTGTCGAATTGGTCTAATTAGTAATAATTCAATTAATTAATATTGAAATTGCCGATAATCCTGAGACAAGCCAAGCCGCCACTTTGCCATCGACCCAAGGCCTGTTGGGCAATGCAGTCCTAATAATTATTCAATAAAACAATCAACGGCACATTTGACAATTGAAATTAGTAAAAATAGAAACTCGATCGAATGACTTTAAGCCATGCAGTGACGGTAATGTCCATAAATCACCGAATTGGTGTAATTAGCCAGAAGGACGGCAAATGCGAGATTGGCTCGATCGATAAGTAGAGCGCGAGGGCCACAAATCAAAAAGGAAGCAGCTGAATTGGGCCACAGAGCAGCATAATGCATTACCAGTGACATTAGATGGCAATCGATTTGTCCGATGGCACACTCATTATCGTCCACTTGTCATCGGTGGCCAGTGCACAAAACCAATCGGCAATGGTCACATCGAATCGATCCGTCTGATCGAAAGTGTCACCCATGAACGAGTGGAGTGGTAATAATTTAATTAGACGGTCTCATCACTGGTCAACACTCGTATTGACACATTGGCAGCCCAGTGAAAGCAACTCGTGCAGTCAATGAATCGATCCGTCCGCTCATCATCGCACTGATCATCTCGTATTACAAAAAGTGTTCAGATCAGTGCCAATGACCACTCCGAGTGTGTGACACTTGCTCGGCATTATGCTGTGTGCACTGTGCAGCTTGTCCTCCGAACGCCAGCCTGACTCAGACCCAACACCAAACAATGACAATACAACAAGACGCCGGCATAAACAGAAGGCACACAGAGCGAAATATGGCGCCTTACTACACGAATTTGTCGATAATTGCCACAATGCCGGTTTGAAAAATGACACACACACACAACACACACATGCCATTTGCTATTTCTAGCTACAGTTCGCAGTTAGGCATCGAGTCCAGTGTGAGCTGGTGCCTGACTGGTGCAAATACCAAATAGATCATCGTCGTCGTGGTCTGGATCCTTAGATCCCTTGGTCCCTCCCACTAAGGCGCCACCATTGATGGCGTGCATGTGTGCCATTAGAAACGGCACTACAGACGTACTACTGACAACAATGGAGACGACCATGGCGCCAAGTTCAGACTGAACCGATGGTCGGTGCTGATCCGACTATCACTGAAAACGACACCATGGCGCCAAATCCAACAAACACCAGCCACTATTGTAGCCTTTATTGGAAGATTCTGGTTGACATGTATCGAGCAGTAACTGTTCGATCGAACACGAGCCATACAATGAACTTTGTCCCTAATGGATTTAGGTCCCGAACTGTGGGCTGAAGAGTACACTTACATGCAGTTAGGTCTGCCAAAGTAATGCACCACAAAAGCAATCGACCAAAAGGGAGTGAGTAAGACAACCAACAAGGGAGGCGGAACCGAGAACAAGCCAAACAAACAACAAAGCAAATGAGAGCGGGAAATAAGGAAATTTAGAATTAGGATTCATTTGCGGAATTGAGCCACACTGGGAGAAGTGAAGTGGAGAGACTACCACCGAGAGACACCACAGCCGCACCAAAAGCGACCAGCAGCAATCACAACTAAGTCTGGATTGAGCATTCATTGCTCGGTGCAACTGTCAGTCAAGTCACTCACCGAGTGATCTGCACTGTCTTAATATTGCCATCGACCATTGCACACTGTACTCGTCTTCTCCAAATAGTCGATCGTTTGCTTGTCTTGTTGGTCGCCCCATCAACATTTACAACTAATGGATTCGAAATTAATCGCTCCGCAAATTGATTCCGCTTGTACGGTCTCATTCTGCAACCGTGACCAAACCAATCGGCCAATTGAAAAACAATCAAATCGAGGTAAGCAATTGTCCCACTAGAGCACCAAAATTCGTCCCATTCCGGATCCTTTAAAAATTTGTCAACTGTATTTCGACTTTCACTTACAACGAAAACTTATGAATCGATCGATTCAAGCGCCATTGGCACATTACTCAACTCGCACCAAAATGACCAGTATCATCTGCAATTGTATCATTCTGAATGATCGTGAACAAAGCGATAAAAATGTTTGTGCAACCAAGTGCACTACAAAGCACATTCTAATTCGAAACATCTCAGTTCAAACTTTGGGTTTCAAAGTGACAGGCCAAAGAGAGCGCAGTGCAGTGCAGTTACACTCACAGAGTCAATTCACAGCTCATTTGTAAGGCTCACTCCTTTTCCAATCCATTAGTCGATTACCTCGTCGGTGCTGTAGTCTCGATTGGAACAGGAAGCAGGACCACTGTTCCACATCGGAAGTAATCAATATGACAAGCAGTGATCATACACTTGCCTAGAAAGCGGCACCGACCAATTTAGTTGTTCGCTTTATTCCGAGTAATTAATACTCGACAATGGAGGCAATCATATTGTCCAATCATATTTCATGCATACATTGAGTGAGTGTGACTCTTTGGCTTGCCATCTCTCACACACCAACACGTTCCAATCGAAATCACTAGCACTTTATGCATCGGGCACCAGCAGTGAAGACAAATTGAGTGCTCATTAAAATTTTCCATTCGGTAGTTTACAATCAGAGTGACACATGGCAACACTTGTCGGTGCACTGAGTGGAATCGCTCATTCCGGAACTCGACTTGACCATCTTGGAAATTCCGATTGCCCTCTGTCCGCATATTCTATTAGCACAAGCAGTCCATGTCCAGTCTGTGCATCCGGTAAAGTTGATCATAGCACTCCGAGGCAACAACACCCCCAGACACACTCCAGACTAGCACAGTGATGAGCGATGACTAGTGGGCAAAAAGTGACCCAATTGGACAACAGATACAACTGCTACTCGATGAATCACTCGATGAATGACTGGCCACAGTCCAGTAGACAGTGTGTTCACTTTCGAAAGTGGTGCCACAACCAACATGCGACAAGTGTATGCCAATGTCGATTTGCAGATGCACCACTATGGAGTGACTTTCGGAACGGGTGAGTCTGCCCATGGCTCCATTAAGTGATGACAGTCGGGAGTGATCGAGCCATTCATCTCGTGGACCATGCACATTCATGTATCTGGATGAAGTGGTCTGTGGCCTGGTGTAGTGGTGTCTTCGACGGCACTCATCCGCATCCATTTCATCACATCTCCTCGCGCCATTCATCGCTCAAAAGTCATTCACGATGATGTCAGCAATAAATTATGTTTCAATTTATTTCCTCTCGTTGTCTCTCTACCCGAACTGCTATACAAACGAGCCAACAAGCAAACATTCTTACCCGACATCGACCGGCTATATCACTTGTCTCACTGTCTCTGTCAAGCCGTTTGTCGTGTCGAACTGGCAACACTGGCAATGTTGGTCGGTTGTTGTTCCACAGTCGATTACAATGCCGACCGACGATCTCGACCGAGACCGATTCAATCCAGTCATGTTCATCTCTAATTCTAGCCTAATTTGCTTGCAGTACTAATCGTGGACCATGTCCCAGTGATCACGATCTAATGGTGCCCACCACTGATGCCCAGCAACATGCGAAGCAGCTCATCGCGCAATTTGGCCTCGTCGCCAAACAGCTCCCGGGCACTGCGCAACCAACTCCATCCACAGCTTTCACAGGACTCTACCGAATCTCAGCGTGAACAATTCATCGCAATGCAAGTCTTGCAAGCTGTTCTCTTCACGGCTAGGTAGGTTATCATAATGCGACCTTGAATACACGGCAAATGAAATTCACATGCACTGAACCAAAGCACCAGAAGGTGCAACATTTTGAATGGCATAGTTTAATATATCGAGACTGTAAAGCATACAGAGAGATTCCAAATAAAAATTCAGAGAAAAGTGAATAGTCAATATGAATAAACAATTCATTGATCAATAGACAACCGAACAAAGTATAATTAGGTGAACAAATTGCGAAACGAACAAAATTGCAAGTGACATCAATTGCACAATGTGACATGTGAGATGTACATAATCATTTTTATTTGAACAGAATATTCTTCCTGAGCTACGAGATCGTATACACGGTGATCCACAAGAGCGTAATCTACGAGCGAGTGGGCTACATCCTGGGTGGTTCTCCACTCGAGTCAGAGAGTCTCTACACGGCCTGTCTTTTCCTGATCGCACTCTTCCTTATATCTCAAATTATCATTACTTTTGTGTACAACTACATCATAGTGCACGAGAACCTCAATGGCATAATCGCGATGGGTGTCTTTCTGGTGATGGTACTCGTCTACTACGTGTTCACATTTGGTCGCTTCCCAATGTCAAAGTTAGAGTCCATTTGTGTGTGCATTGCATCTGCCTTTGAAATATTCGGATTGTTTTACCTGTACATCTTGATGAAGCACAAGAAAGCGTACAGATATGTACAGCAGTTCGAGAAACGGTTCTCGGTAGTCGGACCTGGTGGACTCAGTGGTGGTCTTGACACCTCCAATGGAAATGGAGCCAATCGTCAGCTGCCTCACCAACGACGAATAGACGCAAAAGGAATCGGTTCGCCCACACCTCCCGCCATCACAATCTCCTATACTGGAAATGAAGAAAACAAACAAACAGAGGAAGATGATGCACCCGAGTCGGAATTGACCATAAGTCAGCAGGATGAGGACCAAGACAGAGCGAGCGAACAGGAACATGAGAACAGTCCAGCGGAGAATGAGTCACAGACTTTCACTCACCACCAAAGACATCATCGCAACAAACATTCCTCTAACATGAAACAGTCAAGGAAGAACATTTCGGACAACGAGTCCGAGTCGAGTGTATCAGTGCCCGAGCAACATTCCCAGCACCCGCACCACCATCACCACCATCCACGACCAACTAAACATAGATCCAAGGACTTATTGACAGTGCCTGGTCAGTTCAGCGATCTAGATGAGCAAGAAGAAGAAGAAGAAGAAATGGAGGAAGAATCAGAACGACCACATCAAAGACCCAACTCACGTGCACCTAGTTCTTCGCCTGTGCACGGTGAGGAGCACAGACATCAATCGAGTTCACGATCTAGACCTCTCAGTTCAGTGCCTCACCAAGAGAGTTCTTACCAATCAGCCCACCAAGTCATGCACCGTCCAGTAGAATCGTACAAGCACACAAGCCTCGAATCGTCGTCAAGTTACCCGAGTGGCCACAATGGTCATCACCACCAGCAGCAGCACCATCAGCAGCACTATCCACTGCCCCAAGGAGAATACTACCAGCAGCCAGTATATGATTACACCGAGGAGTATGTCGTATCGCGATCTCCGGCCAATTACCACCGTTAATCTTACAGCAGTGGGCGTAAGGTTGAATGCTCCACATTGCAATCTTGCGCCTAATCGAGCATTAGTCCCACAATGGCTCACGGTTGTCCGTCTGCACAAACTGCTCGGCACGAATGGCATTAGGCTAATTCGGAACTGTTTGTTTGTAAACTTGTTCGTCTCAATTGTTGTCCTTCTCGTCTTCAATCGCCATCTTCACCTTCGCTCACCTCAAACGCTTTTCACTCGTCCATCTGCCAAATGTGCCAGGGGTCGTCACAAACAGGTCTTTAGGTCAGTCGAACTAGTGCCGTGCCTGTGCTCGCTCTCCCTTCTGTCCGAGTTTATAACCTCGGCTGACCAGGTTGTTGGTGCCTCCTGCCTTAACTGAAAAAGCATCTGCCGATGTCCAGCATCAACTGCCCCGCATCATTCATTCACAATCTTCTATTCGAATTGCCTTGGTTCACCGCAAATTTCATCTGCCGCATCAGTTGGCCACTGGCATTTGTGTCAGTTGTGGATTGCTGTCGAGTGCAGTCACAATGACAAAATGAACAATCGACTCAATCAAATTAATGTGATCGAACGAGTCACCAGTCACACAGAACTTTCCTCATGTGCACACGGAACAGCAAAGCGCCAACTCACCAGTGATCGCAACTGATCAAAGTGTCTGCCCATCTAATTAGCGCGCCATCGAATCAATGACCAAACCGGTCCACTCTCGTCAAGTGTCAATGTGTTCAATTAAACCAAATTAGTCTTCCCAACAAATTCCTCTCAATAGGATTCCATTTACGACCACGGCGCCGATTACCTTGCCGTGTCAGTTGTGCAACAGTCAGCGAGACCATTATCGACGAGTTACTCAATCGAGTGTTAGAAGGAATTCAACAATTGGCTCTGTGCATGAGCAAATCACAGCTGCAACTCTCTCCAGTCGAGCAACACACAAATTCCTCCAACCCAAACCGTGAATCGTTCAGTTGGTCGGTGGGCCAGTGCCTAATCGACAAAGCGGCCATTGTTTGCCGAGCAACGAACGTGTCAATGGTTACCGTGCACACTCCGCCACCATCTTACTTCACCTCACCTCAACCCGACCAGTGAGATCGTTTAATAAGCAAACAGTGAGAATCGAAGCCAAAAAGCAAGTGACACCGTGGAGTGCGTGACCCGAACGATCAGTGCCAGTGTGCTTCAGTTGAGCTGTCCAAATGCAAAGTGTCCACCGAGCAAGCATTGGGCGGCATGTTAACTAACTGTAGATTGGTTTGTTGTGATTGCATCGTGTTGTGTGTTGTTCAATGGTGAATGGCGTCGGTGTAGCGTGATAGACTTGCCAACACATCTCCACTGACTCTTCTCGGCAGATGCTAAACCTCGCACTAGCTCTGTTTGGTTTGTTATTCTTTGTGCATTGACGGTGCTGGTGTGCCATTATGCCCGTGCTGGCACTACCAAAGATAGAAAGCGTTGCCAATTTCGAACGAGCCAAACATCATTGCGAGCAAGCATTTAACTCTGCTCGATGATCATCACTCGGTGGCACTAGCATCACAACGGCGAGTGTCACTCGTTCAACTGGTGACCTACTGGAGAGAATCAATCAATCAATCGACCAATCGGTGCCATTTCCTCCCACCACGTAATGTGCCTTAATTGGATCTATTATCCCCACTTGGACAGTTAATCGGTCAGATGGTAGTGCGCCAGAGAGACAAACACACACAGACACACACACACCCGCACGTAAACAACCCGCCACCGATTGCCCCCGAAGATCTTCCTGGTCGCGTCTCGGTAGTGTTCGCTACCGTCACTACATGTACATAGCCATCTGCGAGCAGTGAACATTCCTCGTGGAGTTACAGTGTTTGTGTGTCACCAAGAAAACTGTCACTACCTACCCATTAACGAGACTTCCCATCGAAAATCAACACGAAAGAATCATTCGATTCAAATCAATCAGACAGTTAGTTTAGAGCAGCAATTGAGCCAGACATCACCATGCGGATCACAGTGAAGAGCATCATCAAATGGGGTCTCATAGCCGAGATCATCACAGCCATAGTCGGTCAGGTGGGCGAATTTGCACTTCGCTATCGCTCATACACTTCTGCCTTCGACGAACTGTTCGGTCGATATCGTCTGCCGAACGACTCCGAGGAGTTTGAGCTTGACCCGAGGGCAGTGACCAGTCCTTCTGCCAGACTGCAGCAAGCCGTCCCAATAGACCCAAACCACCAATACTATGACCACAGGTCAGGCAGAAATTTACCCTTTCCGAACGCATCAAATGTGCCCGAGAAAGTAGCAAACACGGTGAAACAATCGTCCGAACCAATCGCTCTTCAGTCAGTGTCCAACACCACGGACAAGTCACATTTGTCCACAATAGTCGAGTCCATCTTCGGTCCAAGCATATCAGCCAAAGCCAAGCCCGACTCAGCTTTATTCAACTTCGACTCGTACTCCACTTCGGTATCGGATATGTTGAGCATGCCCAAGTCCGTTGACCCTCGTCCCATGTTGGTCTGTTCCATTCTGGTGTGTCTCAACGTACTGTTCATTATCGGCATCATTTATGAGTACCTGCCAATCATCTGTCCACTAACGATCGTGTGGTTGTTGTATCTTATCTTAGTGTTGTTGATCCTGCACGCCGGTGCCTCCACCATTGGCCTCAACAGCAGCACCAATTTGGTGGCACAGTCACCTTGGAGTACACTCACCCCGTCCCCTTTCACCATCCTGGTAGTGTCCATCATCTTGGTCTTCAGTCTCATATTTACCGCCATCATCGTCGAGGAGCGACGACAAATTGCAATACGAATTCGTGCCAAATCTGCCGGAATCCCTCTAGTAAAGTCACGTGATATGGACCTAGATGAGATCTGAACAAATAACCCTGAGCAATGCACCTTACCCTGAACTGCACAGTGGCACAGTGTCAAATTCAGCTGTAGTCCAGATGTGATCACTGTGCTCATCATCATCACCGAACAAACTCGCCCACCACTTCCGCACACGCGAACGCCTCTTATTTTCACTGTTTTATACTTGGATAGTTTTATGATTAATTTATTATTTACTGTAAATGTATTTCTGTTGTTTAATAAATATACAAATGTTTAACTAAACTTGCTAAGTCGACATTTCCTTAGAGCGTCTTAGCTAAAATATAGTGAGTGAGTGAAAGACATTGCAACCGAAATCGAGTATAATTAGAGAGAAAGCTCTTCGCTGGCCAAATTGTGCTAATAGTGTCCGACTGCTAATTAAGGCGCCATTTGGCTCACAACAATTAAACACAAAGTGACTCTCCAGATGGACAAGTGCATTAGGCCAACGAGTGGACGGATCGAGGCCGTGCCACTGCATTGAGAATAATTCATTTGTGACATTTGTTGGCAGTGCAAATGTTGGCAGAAAATTTGAAATATTTTAAAATTTAAAAATCGAAATCGTTCTACAGAATGACTGTGAAGTACAAGTACGGGAAGAGAAAGATTGTGAAGAGAAAGAGTGGACACAAAGAGAGTGCAAGTGGCAATGAATCACTGCAGCCACCTTATACCATTGACTGGGGCATTGACTGCATCTGGCCAATGGAAGTCAGTGGAGACACTTCACAATGGTGCACGGGTTAACGTGGCACGGACGAACACTGCACCACTAAATGAGTCTGTCTGTGATCAGTGATCACTCTCGACACAGCTGCACCCAATCGGGGTCAAGACGTAGGTCATTAGTGGTCGCAAATGGACCCAATCCAACGACAATCAGCCATCAACGTTTGTTTGTTTGTCTTGGCCACACTGAAAACCTCTCTATTCGAAAGTAACTAATAACTCAACTATAAATGAACAATCACGTAGACATGAGAACGAAGTGCACCACATTCCGATTGCATCAGCATTATCACTCAAGTACTTGCATGCTGACCTAGTCTTATAGAGCCGAATATTCACTACTCGAGCCCAGTCTGGCTCTTGGGTCGGTCGATGATGAAGAGTCCGTAAAGACCATTTCGAGTGAAGCATAACTAACAACCTAACTAACCCTCTCTAGTCACGAGTGCAGTCATAAACATCGACCGCTACTCGTGTTCGGTTACAGTTGCCACAGATAGCGGCGGAAGCCTCGTCAGCCAATAAATATACTGACAAGTGGCTAGATCATAAATTTGGTCTCACCACCAGCAAGGACAATTCGAAGAAATGAGAAGCCCCGGATGGTGAGATGCAGACAAATATAGACACATGCACAAATAGACAATCGAACTGCAGTTGGAACACGATGGTCTACGATGGTGTAGATGGAAATGTGCTCGTTTGTATGCTAATCGAAAGTGGCCACACGATCGATCAAACATGTAAGACCAAATTAAATTTGAAAATTTCCTATCTACACAATAGAGAGCGAATTCACAAGCAGAACACGATCCTACAATTGGCACAATTGGCACAGATATGTTAGGTCTGGTCAGATAGTGCACTTAATCGGTTCCATATGGAGGACCGAGTTGGTCTTTGACCTTTACAGGAATGTTTGCTTTGTGCTGATGCCTACATGTAATGCCACCCTAGAGTGATATACCAGTGGCTACAATGCAACACAAACAAAGTGTCACACAAGTGAACAATGCAGCCCTGTGGAGGTGCCAGATTGTCTAGCACATGTGACATGACAACCTGCAACATTGTCCACAATTGTGCTTTAAAGCACCAAGGTGCCACAAAGACAAATAAAATAAAACAAATTGCTAGTTTACATGTGTCATCTCTTTACCTTCTCCCACAGGTCCTCTCGAGAGTCTATCTACTGTTTGGACGAGTTCACTCAATGAATTGAGGCACTAGGTCTGCAGGTTGCTGTTTGTGCATTTGTTTGCACTTGGACGGGTTCCCCTCTGCTTACACAAAGGCCACAAGGAGAAAGGTCAGGCGAGCAGAGGCAGTGGCAGAGGTGATGAGCCGATGCACTGACTGGTGCGACCTTGCCAACCTTGCACTGGTAAATGTGAACAAGTCGATCCAGTGGTGGCGGCAGTAAGTGAAGGCGCAAGTGACGAGCGCGGTGTGGTCAACTTTAAAACTGGCAGAGTGGCAACGATCGAGCCACAGAACGATGCAGAGTGAGACTCGACAGAGTGCCACAACGAGATGATCGCTGGTGGGTGAGCGAACTGCCGACTGGCAAACTGAGCCAAACACTAATCGAACTCAACTGACAGACAAACAAACGACAAACGAAAGCGAGAATAGCCAGGCGGACAAGTGAACATATAAGCCGCCCCGACGACACCCCGAAAGTTGGCCTGAAGAAGTGGAAGGTCGAAGACACGTCCAAGGCGATACTGCCGAGTACTGGCAAACACTATCAGTCTCTCTCACTGTGAGTACCACACGAGTTCTCTACCCAATCCACTCAGCACCTCGCAATTGCACACGAGGACCAGTGACTGTCAAGTGAAGTCTTCATCATTCTGTCCGGTCTCAGTCTGGCTCATTCAGTATTGTCTGCCCGAGCTGGCCAGGCTGTGATCATCGCTCGGTAGTGCACTCCTGTCCACACTGCTCCAGTTGTTTGTGTAGCCAAGAACAACTTTCCCTTTTGGCCAAGTGGCGCGCCTTTGCACCGATCACAATCTCACACTGGCATCCTGGTAAGTCACACTCACAAGTGGCCGCCAAGAGGACACTTGAGCCAAGTAACTGATTTCTAACTGATTGTTCAGTAATCGATTAGTCGGTAGCAGTTCGCACGGCCTCTTCATGATCGATTACTACCATACGGCGGCTAGCAAGCCGTTCCGCATGAGTTACCGCCGCCTGTTGAGTGTCATCTTCACGGTACTCACCCTGATCAACATTGTGTCGATGCTGATCAGTACCTCGCTGTACATGCACCGAATTCACCACAAGGAGGAGATGGAAAAGGTGGGCGTCAACTTGACCTCCATTCACCAGTATCCACTGACCAACAAGGACGCTTATGCGGTGGTTCGCTTCCTCAACTTCATCGGTCTCATTGTGGGCATCTCAATCCGAATTCTCGGTTTGATTGCGGTCGGAGTGTGTGGCAAGGAATTCTCCGACATTGAATATGAGTCAAGTGACAAGCGTGAATCATTTTCCGGCTCATTGGCATACACCTGTGCCATGATCATTCTCCTGGCGGCTTATTACGTGGGAATTGTTCGTCTTATGGTACACGACCTCATCATCCACTACGTGCTCACCATCATCGGTGCAGTCTTTGTCGGTTTTGCATTGCAGCCACGGGAGAACTACTCGAAGGAGCTCAATACGTTACCCATCTGACAAAACGAGTGAGCAAAACGCAACAGCATCTAGCTGTCTTCATTCATTTGCCTAGACCACCGAAAGATCAAGCCATCAATCGACATTATCTGTCGCCAATGTAATCAACACTCTGCTGCAAGTCAACAACCTAAATCTTGTGTCACAATTTTATCTTTGTTTGCTCACCAGTAATACTTAAGCACCAAACCATTGAACGAACAACTCGAAACATATCTTCAATCTTCAATCGAGAATCGCATGTTCCACACTAATAATTTACTTATCAATCAATTATTTTTGTAATATTTTCAATACTTGTTTTGAAAGTCACTTTTGCTCAACACAATTACCAAAACAATTGTTTTGTCGTGTGTGAATTGCTCAATTGACTACATGTGTATAATTGACAACACTAAACCACTGTAATATATAATCAACGAATAATAAAACAATGCTCACATACTTTTGAATGACCAATCCAGTTGATGCATTTGCCGTATTATTCTGCTATATCCACTAGAGACAGTTACAGTTGTAGCTCGATACAAAATATGTTATTTACATGCCAAAATAATACTGCAGAATTGAGTTAATGACATAGAGACATTCTTCAAATAATTCAAATGGAAATAAACAAATTGAAACAAACGTGACAAATTGACGGCCAAACCTGTTAACGTTTGCCGATATAAAAAATAAACATTTCCAGACAAGCAGTGTCGCCATCTGATGAACGCAAAATTAAACATGAAAGATACGTTATATAATTTAGAAAAATTATTTCAGTGTTCTATAGAAGCAATTAATTATATAAAACAATTTATTGTTAATATTAATCAAAATGCCTTACTAGTCAAAACAACTGAAAATAATACAAAAAGCTTACGACACCGAGTGTTCCCAGGTGGTCACCCTCCCAAGTACTGACTCGGCTCGATGCTGCTTAACTTCGGTGATCGGACGAGAACCGGTGCGCTCAGCATGATATGGTCGTAAGCTAGTGGTTAGTATACTAGAGTACTTGTATCTATAGATACAAATAGTTTTTTCAATGGACAAGAAATGATAAATCAAACAGGAACGATGTTCAGTGTCGTGTATTGTAATATACCGAATACATTGTACAATTACTGCCTTGGTCATTTCTTCGAGTGCACAATATCATTGTCCCAATGTGCTCAACACATTGTGTACAGCTAATGAAAGTAACAATTTCCGAACAAGTACAGTACTTGTGGTGGAGGGCAATAACAACTAACACTCAAATGACCACAGTCCACAACAAACCAATTAGTGTGCATTCGCTATTGCGAATCTATGAGTGAACTCAGTGATGATAATAATTTGGTGTTGCATTGTCGATCATGAAATGTTAGTTAAAATTAAATTGTGCCAGGCTACTCTTAGTTTACTTGGGAGAGTGACTACCTGGGAACACTCAGTGTCGTCAACTTTTTATTGCGAAGCAAAACAAAAAAGATGTTAACATTAAAAGTCAATCGATTGATCAATCATTTTGATAATTTCGTTAAATGTCTGTCGGGTCATTCTCGGGTGTCTACAGATTCATGCTTAGAATCAGATTGACTTCCCAGAGAATCCGCAGTAAAAGTGCCACTTGTTGGTGTTAGATCAATAAGCCGTATCATAAGACCAATTGGCAATGAGTTCAATTGTCATAAGCACCCAACCAACAACTAGTTCTTGTAAGCACTTGGCCATTTTTGTCTCCCATTTAGTGATGTCTTCGTCCACCAAGGCCACCAAACAAAGCACCCAAGTACTTAAATGCGCGACTTTGCATGTGACTATTCTACAAGCGTGGTCGTTTAGTACTATTTGTCCACTGAGCGATAACGAGAAAATAATCGTCAACTGGAGAAAGGTCAGTCATGCAATTGAACGGTAATTGAGTGCACTGGTGAGTGGAGAATGAGAGTGGTCAGTGGTCAGTTGAGTGCTTAGTGGTGAGTAGTGAGTAGAGTACTGTGCAATGGTCTATGCGATGTGCTCACTTGGTTATGGTCTATTTGGTGGTCACTTTCTGGTGGCTATATCGAGTCTCGCTTTCAAGGTTTACAAATTGTAAATATATTTAGCCTGAGCCTTGTCTCACTCTTAGCAATTGCCTTGCGTCCGACGGAGCGCATAGCGCTAGTGTGCTACTTTGTATGGTCGATTCGACGTGAATTCACATGCATGCACACAATCGATTACACACGACCATTGTGTTGGCCACTGGGAGACATTCACTGTACAACGATGACCACTGGGTGACTTGGGAAAATTCGAACTAATCAATTGGTAGAAATAGATTTGGTGAGATTTAATTCGGCTTGGTTGACTTGTGATTAGTAATTAGTAATCCGTGATGCAATTCATTCGTCATAAACCCTGTCGATGGGTCGATTGAGTCAGTTTGGATTGATTTGACTGGACTGCTCGTGGGCGAGTAACACTCGAGATTACAGGAAAGATATGAGCCAATTAATCGGAAAGTGTAGAGGTGAGTGTGTTCACTGTCCATGTGCACAAGAAGTAGGTTAAGGTGAGCCCCCCTTGGGCAGTTGACACTTGCAGGTAGCGAATTTAGACTGCACGCTATGTGCAACTAGACGAGCAATCTCACTGAGACCGGTCACTGCCGCCGACAATGTAAGGACATTGTCACAGTGCCACAGGCGATGGATGCATCACCGACAACAACAACACTGATCGCCATGTGTTCACCATTGCGTCACACTAAATGAGGTGCACCACTCGATGCATCTTCATCACGAAACACGATGGCGTCCGAATCGTTCAGTCGGCGTCGTCATTTGCACTCACTCACTCTATAGATAGACCGATTTCACAATAGTACAAACATAATCCAGCACGCGCACAATCATGACTGCAAGTGCACGTGTTTTTTCCGTTAGAAGCTCACTTCGAGTAAGTCAGTTAAGATTTTCACTGCCGAGTTTCTCACCGAGTGAAACTAACTCGAGTTGGTGTGCTATTTGCAGTTTGTTAGAGTGTAAGTGTTTAGCGCCAAGTGCTCTTCAAATACTTCAAAGACACGACCCGCCACTGCACACATAACTCGACTAGTGTGACTTTGAGTGGCTCAGTCTGAAGATCGATAATATCAAAATGATCATCTCGACTCGCATCCATTGAGTGCAGTGCAATAGTTTCGTTACGCAGTGACATAATATCACTAAATTGGAACCGTTTAGTTGAATGGCCATCAATAAGTTGATCAATCACCATTCAGTGGCAAGCTATAATCAAGTGATTATCGCCCCCACAATGCACCAACTTGGACACAATGTGCAATGAGCCAGCAATGCAACTAGGTAAGTGCGTGCAGTGATAGAACAACGCCATGACAAGACCGAACCGATTTTCCCTATCGCCAACGATGTCATTCGACGACCACTGAGTGACCACCATGAGACTATTGTGCGCCCGTTATGTGACCGCTATATTATAATAGCTATAGCTCGATATGACCATCACTGCATTAGTACGATGCGTGAACTCACACATTCGAGCTGCACTGTAGTGAGCTTGCACTTAACGAGCCCAAATGAAATGATCAAATTTAAATTGCACACTCATTACACATTACAAGCATTACACGTTACGTTGATCGGTAATTGCACAGGTAGAATTGAGCAGTGCAGCGAATAGTACCTGTGCACTGGCATTGGCTTGTGTCCATGCTCAATGTGTTACATAAGAAGTCATTTAAGCCAATAATAACGATAAACAAGGCTCGTGTACCAAACAAGTTTGTTGTTGTTCTGCATCGAAGTGAAAAGTCATTCAAAGAAATTGCTCGCTTGTGGACAATCGAAAATAGATCCTTTGTGTCAAGTGACAACATTGTTATATTCAAATATAGAATGCTCGTAGGACAGTGAAGCCGGCGCCATGGCAGTGTAATGTACATTCAGTTGGCTACTTTGGTGGAGTCCCAGTGGATGCAGGTTACCGGACTATTGTCAATCACTTTCACTGCATGTGCACAATCCCACGTGTCTATTATGTGCAGTTGTCTGTGAATGTGCCATTTATTGATTCAATCACTGCGTGGAAATGTCTTACTTTTGGGGCCAAAGCAGTGTTAAAGCCTTTCTCGTGTCAGTCAGTCTGTCTGTCAGTTTCACAATCAATCGATTATTCAATATATTACGAGTGAGCCTTACCGAGCTCAACAGATTGCATTCGCCCGATCGGTCTACAGGCAGACATAATTCGAGTGATTGCCTTTGTAACTCACTCAAACTGAGTTAATACTTCATTAGTCCTGCGTAATTAATCTCATTGGCCAACTGACTCTGCTAATTGCGCTAAGCAACGGATCGATTGTTCTTGTTCAGTCTCACTCGGTCTGGCAATATTGCACTGCAATAATTGTTGGGCTAATCCAATTATGATTGCCATTAACTTTCAATTAGCTTGCCAATTAGTTGATCTAAAGTGTGTTCGGCTTTTCAGTGTTTGTGCCTACTCGCATTCGGTCATTATCAAATTGAATCAAATCAAATTGAATCAAATAGCGTCAAAATTTATTTAAAAATAGATATTCTATTGCTAGTGCAAAACATTGCCGTTGCTTGGACTTAACAGAAGCTAATTTGAGTGTCGATGTCATGCACCAGATCAGTGGCGATTGGCAATCGATTACCTCGCTCAGCTGTCCACCAGCATGCAGTGCACAGCACAGTGAACAACTGACAATTGCGAGTGGCATCGAACGAAGTTGTCCAAGTAGAGTCCTTGACAATTCCGAATGGTCTGAACGGTAATAATTGACGACGATGCTGAGCACATAATTGACACCGCACTCTGACATGTGCGTTGGCCCAGTGCCACTCGAGTCAGTGCATCTCGTGTGATTATGGTCAATTATGATTGTGTTCTGTTGAGTCGACACTACTCACTCGCTCACAGCACACATGGCTGCGAACTCTCTCCGAACGGGTGGTGGTGGTGTGGCGTGGCGTGGTGCCGTGTGGATGGACACTTTCTGTGTTCAATCAAGCGCTCCAAACGAGGTCACAAGGTCAGGAATCAGTAAGACAGAAGCTAGTTTACAGGCAGTCTCGGTAGTGGACTGCACCTCAAACACCAGACCACTCGTTACTTTCGGTAACGGTTCGCTGGTAACGGACTTGACACCTTGTTCAACTCACTCACCGACGGCAAACAACTCCATTGCTTGCCAGTTCCCAACAAAGAACAATCACTTGTGCACTTTGTGATCGTCAATTTGCATTGAACCGATTTGACTGTTTGTTCTATTGGCGAGTGTACCTTCACTCCGACTCGACACATTCGGTGAGAAGTGCCGCATTTGCCACAAGTGGCAGTTGTACTCCAAAATTAACTCGCTTTGAGTGATGAGTCTTTTTTGGCTAATCGTAAATAGTGATTGATTGCCTACTGGTTCAATGGTAGATCACAGTCTTTGGTTATGCACATCTGGTCAAATGCATTGTTTCAGTGTGTGAATAATTCCATTTCTGGTTGTGGCCCGAGCGTTGACCGAGTGCACTACTAGAAAAGAGCACCAAGTTATATCGTCACTAAGCAAATCACGCCCATCACTCTTTCAGTCAGTCTGTGTCATCGCAGCTGTTGCCAACTGTGTAGTTCATTCAAATTAACAAGGATTGATTAATCAGCTTGCAGTACGTGTACAGTCACACCCACCAGTCTCTAGCCAAGTGAGTGGCAGTCTAGCGCACAGTGGTATATACCAAAAGTGCACACAAAGTGTCCCTATCTGTTGGTGTCGCATTTCGAATTATCACTTCTCGCACTTTCAATGCTAACACTCGATCGACAATAAAGTACAATTGAGCAGTGGCAGCCACACCAGCCAACAGCCTTGCAATGGCCATAAGCATCAACATCACCGTCACCAGCAACAACACGAATCCCTTCTGGCTGAATGTCAAGAATGTAGCATCAGGAGCAACAGTCAGTGCCATTTCTTGATCACATCGCTTCGTTCGTCTTCTGGTCTTTGTTGGAGGCCAAGTTGGTTCTGTCTGTTCGCTCATTAATGACAGTCGAACGCATCTGTTCGATTCCTAACCATCCTTGCCGCCGTTATATCACGTTCCTATGTGCAATTAATTCGATTCTGCCCAACTGGGAAGCATCACGTAACTCACGTGCTGCAATCGAACTCGATCTCATTTTCGACCTTAGCAATAAATCTCGCTCTTAAGTGTCGACTGTCGTAAAGTGCACAAGGCACACTTCTGCGTCATTTTGTTCAATTCATTATTTGCCAATGCTTTTTTACGGCACTACGGAAATTTACCGAACATTGAGTTATTTGGAGTGACACTAGCTAAACAGTTTGGCAGCACACCTCATGGTCTGGTGCAGCAATGCAATTGCGGAACTGGTAACGCATCAAATTGACTCGTTCGTCCATTGGCGCACAACCTCGCGCGACATTGCGCAAGCTCTTCATCATTTGCCCAATCAGTTTGCCACCAGGCAAATGCGTTTTCGTCATTTCGCGGATCGTCATCTCAAGTCATCATGACCATCACCATCGGCCAGCTCATCACATTTCACGGCTTCGTCTCATCTCAGTTCGCCTCTGTCGAATCGTAATTAATACGTCCGAGCAGTGATCAATAATTGGCAAGTGGTAAGCATCACATGGCAATGGCATCACATCCTCAGTGGCTCACTCGCGTAACCTCACCACCACCAACATCGTCATCAGTGCACACCTTGACTCGTCAGGAGACAAAACAACACAATCCTCCACTCACTCCTTTCACTAATTTCCATATTTCAATCGATCGATATGCACCCACAGTGACCATTTGCACTAATCACTTTTGCCTCAGTGAGCAGTTCATCAAGTCCGTCTAAGTGGTTACAATTCCACCAATGGCAGGGCACAAACATGTTTAGCTGCTAGAATTATGTTGAAGCTCTACGCAGTGAATGCACCTGAACCGAGCGTAACCAGTCAGTGCCTAAATTATGCCACACACTTGAGATCGACACACCACTGGACTGTATTTATCATCGTGGAAGCAAACATATTTCCACTGACTAGACAGGCCAGACAGAGCACCGACCGAGTAATATAATAATATTTCAATCTTCTCACTAGTCAATATTGGCTCACCGACCAAGCTGTCAATAAGCAAATTGTATTTGTCTTAATCGGCTACAATCTACAAATACTTTCACTCACAAAGCACTGCACCATAATCGTGTTAACAACCAAAATAGAATCAAACAAAGCTTGTGTTTCGGTTCGTGAGTGCATTTCCTTAGAACAAACCATCATTCTACAGTAGTGATGCAGTGCTAATCGCTTTAGATGCTTTAGGTAATCCCAACATTGAAGTAGCCTTGAAAGCTGTCGACACTGTCGATCGTGTGGAGATGTGTAGAATCTAGACGTCATTGTCGGTTGTTTGTGTGAATTCGCATCATTTTACTTATTCGGCACAGTTCTGACTAATGCACTTATCATTGCAGATATAATCATCGAGTGACATCACAATGCTCATGCCATTGGCCACTGTCTCCTGTTTCTCTACCTCCTCTGTTGGACTGAACAATCAGTTCGGTTGGCACAAGTTCGGTCTGGTTGGACAGTGAACACCTGAGCCTGACCAACTGTCCGTGTGGATGTCCTCGTTGAAGTCAGTTGTGCGCGTTGTTTCCATTCATTGGTCGCGTGCAATTGCAATCAGTGGTCTCTCTTCGACATTTCCATTGTTGTCGTGGTCGAGGCACGGTTGTCCTCCTCGAGTTCTCCTCGGTGTGCCTCTGTGTGTGTAGTGTGCACTGAGTCAGTTAGTTGATTGCCGACATTGAAACTTCGACTCGACTTCACTTCACTCACTTGTTAGCCACTTGGCCACTCACCGTTCACTCGGCATCATCACCTGAGTGTTAGTCTAGTGCCAGTAGCACGTACAGGCACTCTCAACTCTCCAACACCAACATCGTGCATCAATATCCGAGGATGGTAGTCGTGGTGGGACATTCTCGTGTGCAGAAGTCTGTTCGACACCTCGTTGCAACGAAACCTGTTACCTTCCAGGCTGAAGACAATACCAACATGTGTTCGGTGTTGGCTGAGTGATCATCAGTGTTGCACTCCGACGCGACCATACAACTCACCATAGTTCCAATGATCACTCAAATGATTGTTCGACTGATCCTGTGATGATCAATGATCATGTGCCATTGCCATCAAATGTGTCCAAGTGTGAAGACCAAAATTGGTCACTAGGTCGTCACCAGGACTGCACACCGGCAGTTGGGGGCCTTATCGATGACCAATCTCGTTATCGAGCCAAACAGGAACCATCCATTGAAAATTGCCTAATTATTGTTGCTGTGTTGTCACGTCCTTCGAGGGTTAATTAAGCCTAAAGTGCGCCATCACCATCCAACACTACGCCATACGGCACCAAACCGAACCGTTCAATCGCGTCCTAATTGGCAACAGACTTCCTCTCCACAGTGGCCACTTTCGTTTGCAAACATTTGCTTTGCCATTCGGCGAAATGTTCTGCACTGACGAGGGGGCTAATTGCCACTGAGCCTCAATGATTGAGGACCACTAAGCAAGGCCAACTATCTCAATCCGCCTCGACCAAGTGGCAACCGAGTGCAATGTGATCTACTGCTCGGCGTGATCTCGGCCGTCACTCAAGCAACCCTTGCACAATGTCACCTGACCCAGGCAACGAGTCAACTGTGGTGTCAAGTCAAACAGTCTGTGAAAGTGGCAGTCGAGCCACGAATCGTCGACAGCGCACAATGGCTTCTACCGACAACAGTGTCTGTGAGGAACCTCCGGATCCTGAACTGACAATGCCGGGCCCGTCTACCTCGAGCACTACTTTGAGTGTCTCACTAATGCAGGCATCACTTCCAACTGCTCCAAACCCTCGTCGTCACCGCCAACGTCTGGCCAGTCATTATCTGAACCAGATCCGTCAGTCGCAATCGTCACAAGTGCCTGGCCCAAGTCGAACACCTTCCTCAATGCCGTTTCACCACTACTACCACCCATACCATCAACACCACCACCACCACATGCACTATCCTCATCACCTTCATGGATTCTTCACACAACCCCCCTCAAGTACGAATCCTCAAGCAAACCAATCGAATCGAAGTCAACGAGTTCGATCGAGTGAGCGAAATCCTTTTCTGATGGTGAAGATATTGTTGTTCTCCTTGATGACCATCGACTTTGTGATGAACACCATTGGGTTGGCAGTGATCGCGGTGATGGCCAAAAACCACTACAACAACCTTGCTGTTGAAAGATCTTTGCACCCTCCTCCCACATTGGACAAATCTTTGCCGCCACCTGAAGACCCGTACCGGAACCAGTACAACCACCCGTTCTACGGCAACGAGTGGACCATCATCATGCCTCTCCTGCCATCGTTCATTTTCGTAGAGATCCTCACTCTGGTGGGCATGTTTGGAGTGTTCTGTGATCTATTCAGCTTTACCATGACCTACGCAATCCTCAAGTTGATCACCTCACTGTGTTACCCCTCGATGGCTTCAGCAGCAGCTGTAGCTGCAATGGCATCTGCCACTGGCAGTTCAGTGGCCAGTGGCGCGAGTGCAAGTCACATTGCACCTTCTCTCCTTCCATTACCTCTGCCTGAGAATTTCACTATTCTGCTAAACCAAGCCAAACTACTGAACAACCTGAGCAGCACAACATTGTCCCCTTTCACCAACCCGGCCGACAAAGTCAGTCAAAGTGAGCCCGAACCAAGCACGACCTCTGCCACCACCACCACCTGGCCGGACCCAGGTCCAACAGAGTGGAGCTCGGTATCATCTAGTCTGCTAACCACCAGTGTGCCTAATAGTGCTGCCACTACTACAGACTCATCCTCGAAAAACTACAAACACACTCGACTAAAGCACGACAAATTGATGGCTAACATGAAACAACTCAAGAAAAGCGAAAAATTGGCCAAACTTAAACAAAGGGAAAAACAATTTCGCTCGAAACTTATGCGATTGGAGTCTGCTGAGTCGAGTCAAGGAAACGATTCCACCAAATGGTCTCCATTGGGTCCTGCAAGTCACGCACGAATATCTCTCATCTTGCCACCATCGAGCACGGGCTCGTTGGAAGGAGCTTCTGGTTCGGCACACCACAACATTAAGTATCATCATCGTGTGTGGGATGCATTGCTGGTCACTTTTGAGGTGATCTTTGCAGTGGCATTTGCCTTCAACACCTTGACCACTTCCAACAGACGAACTTGTCGAAATGAGGAAGACACCTACGAGGAGGATGAAGATGGAGAGAGGAGACCACGACGAGTGCGACGGTACCGCAGTTCAGCCAGTCGGATCCACTTGCCATACTCACCACTGGCTACGAGCATCGATGCATTCTACTTCGCTCAATTCCAACTGCCACCACCACCACCTTCTTACTTTGGCAACAATCAACCTGCCACAGTTGCGAGTGGCCAACGGTCAACTCCACAAAGGTCCACTTCGATGTCAACCAGTCGAGCAGGCAGTATTACTGGACCAGTGGACAGACAGCAAGCCTCCACTAGTCGAAGTCGATCTCTACTCGACTCGCGCAACTGGCGTCGATTCGCACCATCGTGGATGAACACAAGCACTTGCCAACGAAACGACAATGAGCCAAGCACATTGACACGATCACCTTCCCTTCGGTCGAACCCACCACTGTACGAAGAGATCGAGCACGACCTTCCAGTGGTGATTGTGACCGACAACCGAATCGAGCCACAGCAACCAGCAGTTATCACAAGTGCAGCTGTTCCCTCAACCTCCCTGCCCGAAAGAATAGTGCTGCAAGTGATCAACAACGAGCAGTCCGCCAATGAGGCAGCCGAATCGACCGAACTAACCCACTCTTCGGTGCCTGTCACCCCACCTCATTCACCTAATCTCAAGACAACGGACTCACTGCGGAAGGCAAAAGCAGACAATGTGACCAACATTCATATTATGGGAAACGACTCGCAGTCAGAGTTAGACACAGTTAGTCACTCATCGGTGAACAGCACCAACAAAACTCTGGTCATCGCAGTAAACGACACTCGAGTTTAGTCCACGCCAGTTCCACTTACCCAAAATAGTGCTTTCTTAACAGACCTCAAGTGTCATCGGCCGACTCACAATCCAGTCCATTGAACTAACTGTCCACTGAGGACGGTCCATGTGATCGCACCACTCGGTGCCTCCCATCCCTTCGTGTACGATAGTGTCAATAGTCACTTTTTAATTGTCCCATGCTTAGGACTATCCAATTGTCCCTCATCTGTACATTATTCTCTGCTGTACAAATAAATTAAACCTAACAAATACACACAAACATTTTTTGATTGTTTACAAAGTTAATGAGTAACACCAGTTAGGTCAGCGATAAATCAATAAAGGGTGCCGCAAAGTGGCCTATCCACGCCTATTGAGGAAATAGAATTATGGTGCTCTCTGTGGAGGTAATTAAGCACCTCGCTTGTGGTAATTCATTGAATCACCTAAATTGGATCACGCACAGTAAAACAAACTGAAAAAGTGCGTTACCAAGCCAAGCAGAACAGCCCCGAGAAGTGCATATAGCCAGAATTACCTTGAAATCACAGGTGACTATCACGCAGGCGTCCATTCGCACTATAAATGGAGAGACAGATTTGGATGGATTTGTGGCAGACAAATCTATGATTCGTTTCGATTCACACAGAGCAGACCATGACATCGTCACCGAGTGGCACAACAGGACCATCGATCCACCTCAACCAATCAATCAGCAGCACAAGCAAGCAGAGGACAATCGATCAGCAGTTGGCCGACACAAGACAAGCCCAACAAAAGCGTCGCCATGAAATAGAGTCGAGTATGACTCGGTCCTCGACCCTGGTGGGTCGGATGTACAAGGCGGTCAAAACTGATCACAACACAGCTCGACTGAGTCTCATTTGTGTTTCGTTGGTGTGTTCACTGTTTGGCTCACTGCTGCTGGCCATAGCTGGTGATCCCCCGTACCATGAAGGTGCCATCTACCAGTACAACGATTTGATGCGATTGGTCAGTCAGATCCATGACAAATCATTCGAGGTAACTCCAAACTTATCGGAAAAGTCGTGGAAAGAAGAAATGCAGAATGCTTCTTCAACGGAAGATTCAAATTCACGAATCACTCGTCTGCTGCGCGAGTGGTGGCCAATCAAAAGAATCGACTTCGAGTCGAACGATGCCATTTTGAACGACCACAACTTCTATTCGCGCAACTATCGAACCTTCCAGACAGCATTCATCGTTTTGATGGTGTTCGGCGATCTCATTTTATTGCTCAGTTGGCTCTATTTCCTAGCTGCCAAAGAACTTAAAATCTATCAATACAAAAACCGTCAATCGGACAAATTTATGAACGGTTCTTCTTCGCCCAAGACTGTGGCTGAGTCCACCAACGAACTAATCGAACGAATCAAGCGATTCTTCAAAGGAAAACAACTGCGAAAGTTGAAACGGTCCTGGCTCGATGATGCACCTAGAAGACCATGGCAGAAGAGGTCCTTTGTTCTGGTGGTATCGGCCATCGGAATGCATTCTATTCTGTTCTGTATTCTCACATCCAGACCGAATATGTTCGCACTAGTACTGCACCAAGTAGTATTTGTCTGTCTGGCAGTGATTTGTCTCGCTTCTACCGAAGTGCACCCACCTGAACAAGACACATCTAAATCATCTCAAGAATCTCGAAGCCTACGAGGCTCAAATAACAATCGAATTCATTTTCAGTCACCAACACTGAGCGGAGTAGTTGAGTCGAGTGCGAGCCCAGTAAATGGACACACCAACAAGAGTATATTTGTGACAGAGCAATCAGTGAAAGCATCTTCCAGTGGCACTCAAGTGCAATACCCTCCAAACAACAATCCTTTCGAGGAAGAAATTCAAGGTAAAGCTCAATCCATACTAAATGCGACCACAAATGAAGTCATCGATGACGAGGTCGAGAAGGAAGTGGAACAGGTCTAGTTCAACAACCATATACCATGGTATATGCACATATGATCAATGCACTATGCCCACAAGCCCTTAATATTAGCCATAAATCAATAAGTAAAGTTGAATTTATTTTCAATAAAAATCCATTGCCTCAATGCAACTACTATTGAACAGAGAATTGTGTAAAAAATTCAATAAAGCACAAGTGTAGTGTGCGACGAAAGCGAGAATAGTTGAGGTTGCCATAGCAGAGAGAATGTCACCAAGTTGGTCAGAGAAAGTGACAACAAACCAACGCCAGCCTAGCCTACAAACTGGCTGTCAGGTAACGACGAACACTGGGAATTGTTGGCACTGTTAGACAAGTGATTGAACAAGTTACAGTTGGAATCAAACCAAACGATAATCGACTTACCAAAGTGGCATTGGCAGACACTTGGCCATGGCGAAGAAGGGCAAGATACATCCATTTCAATTTGCCAGCGCTTATGGATTGTTCCAGGCAGTGCACGGCAATGCTCATCGAATTGGAGAGTACTTCCAAAGAAAATTCCGACGGGAACCTTCTCATGATCACAACGATGTCGACTCGAGACGTCGAGAGTTTCCTTCCAGAATTCGATATCTCTTTGTAGTGGCCGCATTTCCCGTAGTGGTGATATCTCTCATGCTCATGATGTTTGCCTTGATGGAGGGAGATGGAGATCCACACGCCTCTGTACCAGTCTCAATCTTTGAGAAGTTCAAACGGTTTGTGCAGGATTACAACTCATTTGTAGTGTTTGTGTCGGCCTGCTTTGCTGCGATCAACACGGTGGCTATTTGCGGAGCAATATTCAACTGGCCCACCGTTTTATTCGCCTACGTGGTCATCACCGGAATTGTAGGCACGGTGGTAGGCGTGGTGGGCATCATTGGCATAGTCATCACTTGCGTGCTCATGAGCCACAAATCCAAGTCGGACCATTCGATAGCGATCACTGCCCTCGTAGTAGTGGTCTTGGTGCTCATCTTCTACGTGCTAACCATCATCGGACTCAAATTGATGTCGATTGTTCGTCGACGGTCCACACCGACTCACGATTCAGAAGCAAGAAGACCACGTCTTTATAAGGACAGTCCGGTCAGTCGTCGGGGAAAAAGGTCCTCCTACAAATCGATTGATACGATAACTTCGCCGTTCAGTTCTCATGAAAGCGACGAGCAGGAGTTGAGTCAGATATATGTGGACCAGGGCTCCACACTGAAGTCACTATTGAATTCGTCCTCGTCGCCATCGTCAATCAAGATAAATCACTCAGAGCCAATGCCACCATATCGAACTTCGTTTTCGTTCCAGGTGTGAAAGGTCTTTGAGTCAACAGCAACGTAGAGACTAATTCTTGACCAAATGCAATAATATTTACTGTAGAGATAATTGTGCAAATAAAATTGGAGAATGAGAAAAGATTAACTTAGCAGAAATAATCATGATAAGCAATGAGATAATTCATTTCAAATCGATATAAATCTATGTAATCGGTAATGAGATGAGTCGATGAGTTGCGGCTGTTCTCATTTGCAGGTGAAAGTAATCTTTCCAAATAGTGCCAAGCGTCATTGTCGTAATTGTCATTCGTAGAAATAGCTTTGGCCGCAACACCATCTGATTTGATGAATGATTTTCCACCAAGTCATAAATCCTGTCTTTCAGAGTGAGGTTGATTAAGTTGAAAATCAAATTCGGCGTTGAGATGCTCTAAATTGCGTTGATCCACATTTTCACATAAATCCTGTCTTCCGAGAGAAATCAGTACAGACCGTAAAGTGTGCCAGACATGGCTCGAAGTGATCGGGTTCGGTTGTGAAAGAAGTTCCTGTAAGGTAGAATCAGAAGGAGCCACTGATTTCGATCCGGCAGTTTGCAAGTTCAACACAGCCAGAAGATGGTTGACAGCTTCCCGTTGAGCGTTCAATAGAACACACGATATTGCCAAATTGTAACGAGCACGAATGTAACCAGGATAAAGAACAAGTGCTTCTCGATAAGCAGACATGGCTTCTTCAGACTTGCCTCCATTGGCCAATGTTGCCCCCAGACGATTCCACAAAGTGTGGTCAGAGTGACGTACGGCTACGGCCGTTCTGAAACAATCAGCAGCTTTCTCATATTCACCGGACAAATTAAACAATACACCAAGTCCACACTGAACATCTGCATCGGGTTCGTTAGGAGACAAAAGTGCAGCTTCGATGTAACACTGACGGACTGTATCAAAGAATCCATTATTAAAAATGTTTCCGGTAGTAGGGGTTGCCCATCGTTTGGATAATGGAGTCGGGCCCATGTAAGAATCAGAATTTGGCTCAATAAGCTTAGCCATTTCTGCGGCTTCAACCAAGTGACGATATTTGTCATTTTGACGCAACCATTCTTGTAATGCATGACATGCCTCATTGGGCATGGATTCATTTGTAAAACTAATCCCTAAATACATCAACGCTTCAAGATTCGTAGATTCTAAAGCCAAACAACGCTTCATAGCGGCAATGGCTTTTCTGTCGTTTTCATTTTTGGCTTGAGCCATTCCGAGAAGAAGCCAAGCCCGTACACTGTTGGGTTCTGTTTTTGCAGCTGCTTCAAAATATAAAATGGCTGCGGTAATATCTCCAATTTCTAAACGACGAAGACCTTCTTCAATATAACCTAGTTTTGTAATTGTGTCATTTTGTTTCTGTTCACCGTCAACAGGGAGTTGATTTATATTCAAAAAAGGATTGTCTTCCATAAAACGATAATGGTACACGTGTTCGGGCTTAAGCAATTCTTCCAAAGATTCGTGAATATTTACTCGTTTATTAAAAGACAAATTAGCCAGATCCGATTCGTTAGACGACTCCCAGTCCTCCGCCAATTTCATCCAAAATTCCATATCATCAAACTGATTTTCATAAAAGAATTTTTCTTTTGGTTCGGTTTGCAAAGATTCGGGTATTTTAAAGTCGGGTTCTGACTCTTGATGAGTCGATGCTTTATCATTCAAATTCAACATTTGGTCGATTTGTTCGTCTGTAAGTGGTGGAATTGGATCATTCTCAGTTACATCTTCCAAATTACCAACACTGCTAGAGAGAAGCATATTCATGAGTCTTTCTTCTTGGTCAGTAACCAAATCCTTTAGATTAAAATTGTCATTTGTCGTATTAGCTTGATTATTCAAATTGTCAAAATCGGCTGGAAGGGATTTAAAGTAATTTGATGAACTAAAAGAAGAGTCCACTGAAAAGAATGAATCAAAGTCATCAAGGTTTTGATTGCGAAAAGACAAAAGATCGCTTTGTTTTTGACTGTCTTCTTTGGATTCAATCAAGCTGACTGGATCCTCGTTAGAAGTAAGTTGACGAAAATATTCATCAGCCCAATTGTTATTAATAGAGTTGCTGTCGCTAAATAAATTATTTGACATCAATTGATTAAAATCCGGAGCATTCAGGGTAGAAGTAAGAGCCTCAGACCAAAATTCCTCTTCAATATTGGATGGCGCATTACTAATTAATGGAAGTTGTTCACTGTTTCCCACGTTAGAGTCATCTTTCACAGTTTTCTCAAACAATTCGTCCATCTGTTTCATCTGCACCAACAAAGCTTCCATATTAAATGGTGATGTATTCGGATCTGTTTGTTGTAACAATTCAGAAGCCGAAGGAGTTGGAACATTTTGCTGATTCGAAGAGGACAAATCGACATTGGCCAGAATGGCAGAATCGGTAGTGACCTGAGTGAATTGTCGTGCCAAGTCGACCACTGGGTTTGTGGCCCCGCATTCCCCATTTTCAATCAAAGACTGAAATGATGACATTGTGTGCAATCTAGACAGTTAGACAGAGAGAAATTAATGATTAGGAGATGCAAAGTTAAAGTCAAGTAATACCTCAATTTCCACCAGAAACGTTCAGAGACAGCACCAAAGACAAACTAAGAAAAGGCTACAGGTCAAGTGCGACCAAACCGTGAAAAGTCAAGTTGAACTTGAATCGGTTGTTTGGTATCTCAATCTTCATCAATGCGACCAAGACAAAGCACACGAGAACAGCATTACCGCCACACTATTTACGAGTTAACTCGAAGACAAATCGCACTACAGCTATATCGGTGATGGCAGAACTGCTAATGACATCGCGTCATTGAGATACACACCAACCAAAATGCACTGAAAGGGGAAATGTTATCCGCTCGAGGCTCGCGTCGAAATTTTCTTCGGTGCCCCGTCTGCTCGCCGATTGCCAACGAAAGCCTACCGCCAACAAGTAGTCCGACAGCAAGGGGAGGCTAACCAATTGACGTAAATAGCTCGTGAAGACTTCCAAGTAGTGGCAAGTGGCGTCGAAGTCACTAAACAAGTCGCACCGGGAGAAGAAAGAACGCCGCGATTAGTGCCACCATTTCTACCTAATATAAACAAAAGTATGACACAATTGTGGTTGAAATAGTCGTCTGGACTTTTCATTTAAATTTTAGTGTCACTGACAGTCTGTGGGAAAAATTAATTTTTGTACGTGTTTTATTTTACCTCAAATAAGAGCAAAATCAAATTATTAAAGTTTGAGCATTAAATTAGAGGGCACTTCAATTGTGGGGGTTGGAAATAAACAAGATTATGTGATAAAGATAACCGAATTGTTACATATATTTGTTGCTTCATTGTATATTTAGGAGTAGTTTACTCTCTAGCATCGACATCATCATCGGCGATAGCTTGCAATTATCTTAGAAATTAATAACACACTCACTCCTTGCAAATGTACACGCATCACAAAAAACATTATTATTATCCCTGAAATTATACTTCTGAAAATGAATTGCAAATGCCAAACATGACTAGAAGAAATGTAAAAAGACGAAAAACTACATTTAAAGGTTGTGTTGTCTACATTGAAGGCTATATAAGTTCCAATATGCAAACATTTTGGCTCAATTGAACAAATGTACAAATTGATAATTTTGATTGTGTGCTTAGACAGAACGAAAGCGAGCCAGTGCATTTTTGTTGTTGGTCCCACATCAAAAGGGTTGGATTTCAATTTGGAAGGCAATGCTATTTATCTTGTATAGATTATAATGTAGATGTCGGAAATTTCATCGAGAGATAATTCAAAAGACGGCCAGAAAAGAACCTCAAATAATTTGACTCCAATTATTACAAAATAAAGTCGTTGTATGTGAATGGTATTTGTTTACTTCCTTCACTATGTCATGTGTTCTTTTAGGCTTGTTTACCTCAATTCTGTAAGTGGTTTAGTGAATTTTTAAACTTTTATTCTTGTGTTGCACGATGAACGTGAACGAGTTGCCAGACGATTGTATTCGGTCGATATTTGATCGATTCTCACTGCAACACCTCATTCAATTGCGAATTGTTTGTGCACGTTGGCGATCTTTGGTTGAAAATATTTGTGCCCAAAAAAGTTCACTTAAACTGTTTGAATCATTCAATGTGGTGTTCAATTATGGAAACTGTATGGTACAATACAATCTGCTGGACAACGAGGACTTTGTGCTCAAATCGATAGGAAACGGGGATGATGATCTCTTGGTAGAAGGGGGTGGCATTGGCCTTCTCAACAACGACACTTGTCCCGTTGGTAACTTTTTGGCGGATTTATTTCCCAACCTGACCAGACTTGTCTTTTACTACTACAACTGGCCTACTCAGATGGAATTGTCTTCATTTTTGCACAAATGGTCCAATTTGACAAGTCTGTCTTTGCTAGGCATGCCTCATTTCAAGAACTTGCAACAGAAAATCTGGATTGGAATCAACTCGTTGCCCACACTCACTCGGCTTCACTTATTTGAGATCTGTTCAATTCCAGAAGAAATGTCGGTGATGTTTCAATTGGAGCATTTCACTTTGGTCAACTATGACGGCGATATTGTTTCAGTGTTGAACAAACTCGGCCCAAACATACGAAATTTGGTTCTCGACGGCATTACCTGTACCGTGCAACAATTTCAAGAATTACTTAACACTAATGTTTATTTAGCAAAAAGCTTGACTCACCTCACCATTGGTCATCTTTTTTCCGGTGATGGCCAACAGTCGAATTATAAAACTCGAATAAATCTTAAGCAAATTTTGCATCTCATTTGCAGCACATTTCTCGTATTGAACTATTTCTCTCCCAAATTTGTTTATGAAGTAAGTGACTCATATACTCTTACAGCTATTCTAATTGGATGTTTATTTTAGCTTCCACTTGGTGAACAAATAAGCGAACTAGTCCAGTTGAAGTGTCTCACTGAACTTCGACTTCGGATTCACTCGTTTCAAATGAGACTAAGCTCCGAACAAGATCGATTGCTTTCACAACTAAGGTCTATTCAGATTTTATATCTCGATTATATCTTTATGGATCATGACGTTCAGTTGACCAATTTAGTTCCTGTGAAATTCTACAATGTGAACACACTCAATATAACACTCGAATGTGATGATCCCGACTTTTGGGCTCAAGTAGAACGATACTTTACTGAATTGACACCTCAATGTCAGTTTGCACTCAATATCAACGATAACAATCTAGCAAGATATCTTGGGCGACACAGAAAAAAATATTTAGAAGTACATGAAAATTAACATAGTGTATATGCGCATCAGAGTATGATGAATCGAAATATATTTATTTACTTAATTTTTACATCAATTATTTTGTGTGGATTGATATCTTTGGAAATGACTTCTTGGTACGAATATGACCTCTCTATGGATTGCACTCTTCGCTTATGTTTTTCATATCTAATCATCTCCAAATCTTGCACTTCTTCTTTTGATTTAATTTTTTCACCTGTGAGATATCGCCTAAAGACGGTGTCCCAGTCAAAATTGTTATCATATTTGATGTCGTGCAGTATTGCAAAAGTAGTGTCGAGTCCAAATACTCCATGGAATTTGTTCCACACCACGTGTTCGGTTGCAGGCAATCGACGAACATTCACTTTGAGTTTCTTCATCTGAGAAATAATCTTGCTAAACACAGGATCACGTAAATTGTTGCATGAATAAGCTGGTAATACAAAGACGTGCTCTGGGTTGAGTACTTCGTCAACAGTCAAAACTTTCTGAGCAGAAGGGCAGATGTAGTACACAGATCGAGGGTTCGGACAAAGTTCCGCCACAGTTTGTCCTTGATGAAGTTCATATTGGAACTGACGTGGATTGTTCCAATTGTGTACTAAGCGGGACATTAAATCGTGGAAGTGTGATGTTGTTTGTTTCTCGCAAAGTTCAATTGTAAATGGCATGTACGTTTTGTACTTGTTATGAGCAAACATTAAGCGGATTTGATTGCCTAATCGGCGAGTGTTGAAATAATCCATATAGGCCATGTAGTCCAGGTCTAAAATGACTCGAGGATTGTCCTGTATTTGGCTTGCACTTAACACTTTACGGTCAAAGAGACGAGACGTGGAACTTCGAGAGCACTTTATAGACATTGTATTGTGCCACAATCCATAGACAAGTTCGTTCTTAAAGTTCCACAAACCAGACGGACCTTGAGTTTCGTTTATCTGCTTTACAAATTCCTCTCTTTGCTTTTTAATCAATTTAGTTCGTTCCATTTTGTTGTGCCGACTCACAAATTCACTGGTTTTCGAAGACACAAAGAATCGAATCATTCTGGTTCGTTCATCTTCATCTTTCGCTAAAAGAATGTCTTTCAATTCGTAAATCGCTAACTGAAATGCTTTGTCAACAAAAATGTTTGTCTCGTTGGAAATTGTTTCCAACAGTTCAAAACTTGTTCGGTACATTTCATATTCAAATTGCTCCATAATGAACGATATCAACGAATTAAGTTCGGAATGATCTTTATCTACTAAAAAGTCTGGCAATTGATTACTTTCAAGTAGTTTATGCAAATATTCTTCTGATTTTTGTTTGGGCAGGTTGCTCAAATTAAAATTTGAAATCGAGAATGGTGAAGACATCCGTTGAATCGATGCATTATTTACTACATCAAATTAAAAATCAGAAATTAAAAAATTAAATTTCTTATTGTAATACTAATTAATTGATTATCTAATGAATTGAATTAAATTCAAATCAATCTCACCAAAAGACTTACATTTGATACGAGTCAACTGAATCGATCCACAAAGAAATCTTGAAACAAATCTTATTGAGTTAAACATTGTTTACAAAACAAAACACTTTGAAAAGCCAATCACATGGATTGAGTCACGTGAGGAGAGCTATTTCCACACAAGCTTACTGAACAAATTTAAATTATTACGCGCATAAAATAACTCCAAGTAAAATAACAATTGTTCAATGTAACCATGAAATAAACAATGCTTTATGGATAAATTGTCATCATTGAACATTCTGCAACAAATGAACTTTTAGCCAAATCTTCGATTAAACAAACAATTTGTATAAATATCACAAGATTTATTTTGTCAAATCAAAATGAAAATGTCAAGTGAGGCAAATGATCACAACAATATCATATTGTCAATATGAAATAAGAAATAAAGTAAACTAAGCAAATAAATGCAAAATAGAGATGTCCGTGTTTAACGGATAATGCTTGTCAAACTATTGATTAGGTATGAAGTGACTAGGGAACCAAAACAAGAAACAGTACAACCCAAAAGACAAAATAGAGAAGCTAATTTAAAGACTTATAACTCATAAGTTATAAGTGACGAGTGACTAGGCAAGTGTCATGCGACAAACAGTGCAAAATGTAATCCGGAATTGAGAAAATCACTTAATACAGGCAGGTGAATGCAATGCAATTGGTTCAGCAGTGGGAAAGGATCCAAGCAGTGAAAACAGTGGAACATTGGAAGAACGATGTGCGAATAGCTTAAAGCTTCATTGAATCACTAGATTTAGTATGGACTAGTTGGTTTAATGTGGCATGAAGATGTGGTCACTACCCACAATGCAACGCTCACACCTTGCCATTGGTGTAGGGGTAAGCGGCTGCTGAGATTGTGGCACCAGTGGCTGCAGCTGCTGCCACAGCAGTCTCTGTGTCAGGTATCATGGAGCCGCCAGTGATGGCATCAGAATGAGATGAAGATGGAGCAACTGGTGGTGAAGATGGAGGTGCCGGAGGTGAAGTCGAGGCATAGAAGGGAACATTGGAGGTCATAGCTGAGTTGGTTGAAGCAGGGGTAAAATAGCTGCTATAGTCAGGACTGGTTGTGCTAACTGCAGTGTTGCTCGTCTGGCCGATCAATGTCGAGTTGGCCATCTCGTATCCGTACGAGCCCAGACTGGCCACATAGGCAGCGAGTGCCGCTGCAGCATTTTGTGGGTCTTGTGAATGAAGTGAAGGTGTGGGTGTTTGTGCTGGAGTTGGGGTTGCAATAGACATCGGACTAGGCATGACAGGGCTCATCGAGTAAACTCCTGGATAATTATAAGCAGACATGTATGAAGTTGCAAGCGGAATAGAAGAAAATGCAGGGGCAGCGAAATAATTGGGAGCTGGGGCGGGCGCGTAAGGATGACCCATATTAGGATAACAGTAATTGTTGCTGAAACAGTTGGTCGCAAAATTGGCGGCGGCAGGGAAAGAGTGTGGCCTTGCTGCTACTGCCATTGCTGCCATCGATGCCGATTTGATATGATCTTGGAAGGGAATGATGGCACCGTTCGTGGCAATCGACACCTGCGGCACTCCTGGATAAGATCCCGGAAAGGCGGCCATGTAGGTGGGAGGCATGGGGGTGGCAAGTCCGTGTGTTGCCAGGGCGGCAGACGCAGACACCATTCGGGCAGTGGTCATCATTTTACCAAACTTGTAGTTGCAGTCGAACTCGGTCAGGTCTAGACCGGCAGCCTGTGCAATTCGCTTCTGCTGTTGGTGGACTGGTTGGGGAAGTGTCTTGCGCACATCCACCAGTCGACTTTTAATCATCTGTCGAGGCCACATGGTAGCTTCTTCTGCGGCTTCTTCACAGTCAAAATAGATGAAACAAAAGTTGCGTCGAGTATTGCGGAATCGGTCTAGGGGAATATCCACTTCGTCCACCTGACATTAGAAAAATGTCACACACATAAACCATAAAGCGAGCACAACAAACCTTGCCGAAACGAGAGAAGTAATCTCTAATGTCGTCCTCGGTGAGACTTGAGTCGATGCCTCCGACGAATATCTTCTTGAAGACAGGCCTCGACTTGGCTCGCCTAGCCTCGATGTACCGTCCATGGATAATGTGGAGTGGCTTGCGAAGTACCTCATCCACTGATTTCTCATCGGCGAACGAAATAAAGGCAAAGCCACGAGAAATGCCCGTGACTGTGTCATATTTGAGGTTCACCATGACCACCATGCCATACCGACTGAAGTATCTCTCCAGGTCGTCTAAGAAAGAAAGAAAGAACTAAGAGATAAGAGAATTCATAAATGACTCCAATGAATTACATTCGCTGGTGTCAAAGGAGAGACCACCAATGAAGATTTTCCTAAGAAGACAAATAGCTCTTGTTATAGACATCGACAGAGAGAATGAGCACTGAATAATACTTTAGTGAACAATCAAACAAGGCAAAGCAAACAAATAATGGCAGTGTGTTAACGACCATTGGGTCAAATAAAGATCAATTATTAATGGAGACAGATTAATTAACAGATCGGCAATTAATGATTGATTCCACCTAATTTATCGTCATTAGTGGATCGACTATTGATAGCCAACTGAGCAACAAATAACGATTCTCGCAAATCAAAAATGAGAAAAGGAATGATTCGAGGAAAGATTTTCACAACAAATCGACACTTTGATTAATGCTTTGTTAATGTTGAGAAAGTGTTAAGAAAATCAAAACTTTGCGTAAACAATACCAATAATACTCAAGCCATAACAGTGGACGGATTCGGTGAATGGGCCAGACATGATAGAATCAATTGATGTGAACATAAGTGGCAAGTGCGATAGTTCTTGTCTTTAGGACAGTGGTGCTCTTATGTTTGCACAGATCGGTAGAGCTGCATCTGATGGAGGATGGACAAAAGTGAAAATTACCGCTGCAAAAAAGAGTTAACGAACGTTCTTCGACAAACACTTCACCAAACCACAGTGAGGAAAGCGACTTGACAAACAAACTAATTTCTACAAAAGCCAAAGCAGAGTCGGGATAATTGCTTTGGGGAATGAGAGCAATTGGCCAACCGAACAAGGTCGATTCGAATGGTCACTCACCTGTCCTCGTCGTCCGACTCCTTCGCTATTCGGGATGGGGGTCTTGAAGTGGACAGCGAAGTGTCTGAGTGTTCGTCCTCCTGGACAGAGTCCTCGTCGGTCGACTTAGCTTGCTTGTTTACCATGTTGGCAGCTGCCTCTAGAATCAGAATACGATGGTGATCGGGATATTTGACGCCACCAAAGGCATCATAAGTGACAGAATAGTCTTGGTTGCTTATCAAATGGTCGTTTGAGCTACTACTACATTCTGTAGAATCTTCATCGGGCGCAACTGAGGACGTGGGCGACAACGACATGGCACCACTACCACAACTATAGCTATCGTCCTCGAGGGCAGAAGTGTCGCTCTGTCCTCCCATCGTTATGACTGCGTCCGGATTGCAGTCGTCGTTATTGGCTGCACTCTGCTCACCGGCAGACGAAAGTTCCACTTCGGATGGTTTTGTGCCATTCGGATCGTTGCTATTATTAATCGTTTGTCTCTTGTCGGCAGCAATGGGAGAATAATTACGATTATTTCCATTGGCACTGCAATCCGCATTGGTGCTGGAACTGTTTTCACTGCGGACATCATTACCGGCTTGGTCGTGACCGGCTGTCTCGCCGGCGTGTTCCAAATGACCACTGTTCATTCTCATTTGTGCGTTAATTGCAATCTATGGTTTATTATTAACTACCAACACGTTATTGCTAGTCGTTAGTAGTGTGCTAATTAATGGCGCAATCGCCAAACTACGGCAAAACAGGATACGATCAGATTAGACCCGGTACAGAGAGATCACTTGTTAGCACGAGTGGATATGATTCATTACCTGGTTGGCGGGTGCGGCGACGAACAGGCAAGTAGACATGGATACAGTCAGTTCGGGTAAGGTTTCGTTCTCCAATGTCTGGATGACGTTGGCTCAAAGACTTTTGTTGTTGTTATTGTTGTTAATTCGTCATATGCGCGTTACATAAGGCACTTGAAGAATAGATCAACTAACTTGGTCGAGCAGCAAATTACATATTACAACTAGGTGGATGCCAAGTTGGCTTAAATAACCGAATCATTGCTCAATGCAGAATACGACAGAATAAATCACAATCATACAACAAACCTCAAGTAGACCAGTTTAATGGCACAAACTCAACAAGTCCCAAAAGGGCAAGACAAAACGAAGCCAAAGCCCAAAAAAGGAATAAAGTGTTGAGAACACTTCCAATGCGAAACTACTGAACCGAATAAAAGAAAAGTCTTACTCCGCTTGACTGCCGACGAGCATCCAAACCGTCGAATGAAGAGTGAACCGAGTATTTGTGAAGAGAATCCGAAAGGCTAAGACGACACCAGGAGAGACATGCATTGTCAAGGCTATTCATAGATGTCGTCCTGATTGCGCGCAGTTAACGACTTAACCAGGATTCTTGCCAAGTGCTACAAGACCAGGAAATGATCAAGCCAATCACCACTTAGAGTGACAAGCACATGACAACAATTATAATCACTCACCACTGACAGCACCACTAATCGGTCCGATTACCGATCTAATCCGTGACAACTTGTCGACAAACATTCGGACTAAAGCGAATGAAAGCATTTGAAAGGATTCAAGCAAATTAGACACTTCACTGGAATTGTACTTTATTTCACTAAGCGAGTATGTGTACTTGTATTAAAATAGAATATGTGGTGTGAAGTGCTTTACATTGGCTGGCTATTAGGCACTCCACTGCGAGTACTTTGGAAATATATTATGGCAAGCAAGGGCAATTTCACGCAGAAAAGAAACAAAACGAAAAGGAAAGAAACGACTAAATATAAACAAGATACCTTCGAGAAAAGTTCAAAATGAGAAAAGTTACTTAAAAACGTAAAAAGCTTTTCTCTAAGGCAAATACAAATTACTTCTTGCATTAGTGAGATGCATAGTTGATCGGTTCTTTGCGAATGGTATGCTCCGACCCAGGCACGGCAGAAGCAGCGTTGTAGTTGCTATAACCGTAACCAGCAGCTTGTGGCCCATAGGAATAATAAGGATTGGAATAGCCATAATAAGAACCAGTTGCCGATTGACTTGTTGGAACAGAAAATTCGGAACGCCAGCCAGAAGGAACCATACCGTAGAAACTATAACTCTTTTCCTCAGTTGGGGGAGGAGGTGGAGGTATGGCAGAAGCAGGACCATTCGAAGGGGGTATATACGAATAATTAGAACCGTACACTTGACTGTTGGCCCCAATAAGCGAAGAATGTGACGATGTCGGAGGAGCTGGTTGTCGAGTATCGCAATCATTCTTCTCATTGGAACCATTAGAAGGTTGAGGATTTGAAGCAAATCTATCTTTAGAACACAAGAATAAATCCACCGATCGATCAACTGTAGAAATGTACAAACAACATATTAGTCCGAAATGTAAAAATTATTTAGTTACATACACATTATAGCTTTATCTTTCTGCATTGCCTTCACTGCATCTTGATGCGACACGAATTCCACTTTTGCTTCATTGGCACGACCAAAATCATCATAAATCAACTTGATAAAAGTTGGCTTCACATTAACACCGGGTGAATTGAAGAATTCAGTAAGGTCTGATTCTCGTACATTTGGAGGAAGACCATGAACGAAGACAAAATGGTTAGAGCCATAAGTCGGTGGCAAAGGAGCAAGTGGCAAAGAGTCCTCAATTTCATCGTTTTTTGAATTGCCTTGAGGCTTATTATAATTATAATTGTCAGGAGGCCTCTCATATGGAGCTGGTCTCTCGTATGGAGCTGGCCTCTCGTATGAAGCTGGTCTCTCGTATGGAGAGGGTCTGCTATTTGTATGTCGAGATTTTGCGGGACCAGCAAACTCATGTTGAGAAGCTTGCTGAGACCAAGGTGGTAAAAAGTTGTCGTAGAAGGGCGGCTCACGTCCACGGGGTGGCGGAGGTCCAAATTCTCCATAAGGATTGTGCGGTGGATGATTCGGTCCCCATTGATTTCGATAAAAACCAGGCGATCTCGATCGAGGTGGATAATCTAAGCCAGGCGGTCCAGGTGGTCCCATACGCGGTCCAAAGCCATCCATCCAAGGACTGGGTGGACCTTGAAAAGGCGGTGGAAACTGCATTTGAAAAGGCATTGGGCCATCTTCAAAAACACTGTGAAATTCTTTGGAAGAACTGCGAAACACTTCGATGTATCTAAACAAGACAGAGGGGAAGGATATAAGAGAACATTTTAGATACCAACTAACTCTCAAGCGCTCATAAAGAACAATCCCACCAACCTAAAAGCAGATTGGAATAAATAGTTAGGTAAGTAGATATAAATTAATTCAACGGAGTGCCCAACCTGTACCCAATTTTTTCCTTATGCTTAGACATCGCTTTATCTGCGTCCGATATGGTAGCAAATTGAATGAACGCTTCACCTAGCGATTTGTATTGCCGATCCAACGGCATCTTAATCCCATTTGGCGCTATCTCAATGCCTTGAAGAAAAGACGAAAAAAGGAATCATAAAATTAGATGTAATTCAATCTAAACGAACGTAGAAAAATAAATATTCCGTCCCAGTATTTTCCCACAGATACCCTCTTTCTCTCTTTCTCAAGACCACAAACTCCCATTCCATGTCCCAAGCAATAACGCGGCAATGCAAAATTTAAAAAAAATACCATCAAAAAACTTCTGAAGATCTTTAATTTTACAGTTGAATGGAAGACCACGAAGTCGAAGAAAAAGATCGTCAAAGGGTTGTTCTTCAAACATTGCCATAGTGCCACCAAATGGAACACTACCATTCCTAGGACCGCCACCACCCGTCTTTCGCCGTTTAGGGTTTGAACCATTTGTGCTGCCGCTTGCTCCATTGAGACATTGATCCATTTCAGTTTGAGATGATTCAAACACTTCAATATAACTAAATATATAATAGATTAAATAAAGATATTAGACATTTTGTAATTACCGAGAGCCTATGTATTGCCGATTCTTTTTCTTTGCGGCCTCTACATCTTTCAAAGAAACCAATTCAATGTAAGCTTCTCCGGAAGGTTTTCCATCATTAGAGACAGCAAAATGAATGCCAGCAAGATCATTCTTGATTGTACAATCTAAAATACAAATTATTAAACAAATTAAATACAAAACAAGTGTATTAAAGAAAAACATACCTGAAAAGAATTTCTTTATATCTTCTCGAGAGCAGGACCACGGAACGCCTCGTATTCGAACAACGTGGTTTTGGCTGTCACCAAGATTAGCAGCCATGTTAAGAAAAAAGTCTAAACATGTACAAAACAAAAATATAATCTTTAAAAATTAAATTTAAATTAAAAATATAAAACAAGTAAAAACCGTTACCTGAAGAAACCAATCAAAATAGTAAATAGAAAGTATCTGTGAGTACAGAAGAGAATGTCAGAATTCTTTTAAAATTTAAATTATGAAGAAATACAAGTGGAGAAATGTTTAAGAAAAACAAGGAAAACATACAAAGGTAGAGGTGCAGTCAACTGATTGAAATGTGTTAAAAAATGATTCCGTTGATTATAGTCCAAAAGGTAAAGATAATGATGAGAGCACTCGGTCACATTCCGGTGGCATTCAGAACAGAAGCGACGCCGAGTGCAGCAAAAGATGTCCGTCTGTCGGCGCATTCAACTCAAACCTTTCACAACAGCAGCTACCTATCGATCACGTGATTATACCACATTATGAGTCGAAATAGTACTCGAAAGAATTTTCTGTTTACATTTGCCCATTCGTATTCTATTGCAATTCTATAAATTAATTTATGAATGCAAATCAAAGGTAAATGCATAAAATCAATATATTATGCTTTGAAATGCTTTTGATGTGGATCATCAAGTGAGGCAAGAGTAAAAAGCATAATTTCACTACGTGTATAAATAGTCGTTTTGATTGCATTCTGTTGTTGCCCGTTGACACATGCGCATTCTTTGTGCTTGTTGTTGTGGTTGTTGAAGAATTTGCAGCACTTATTTTGATGTTTTCGTGATTTCGTGACATTTGATGTCTTTGTTAACGTTTTGTAGCTATCAGCCAGGAAGAGACCACAAAGGAATACTATGAGAGAAGAGCTACATTGAAGAAATAAGTGCAAGCCGTCGGTGGTCAGCGAGTAAGGCGAGACCAATCGAATCCAATTTGTTGCTCAATTGGCCAGTAATTAACCTTGTCGTTATGTAAGCTTCTTCGTTACTCATCACTAAGCAAGCCCATCGAAAAGCAAGCGTTGTGATAACCCTTGTACTGTTTATTAGTTTAATTAGCAATCCGAAGCCCTTCCTTCGCTATCGGTGGTCGGTCTCGCCCGTAATCTCGCTTATGCTGGTTGTGATTGTTTGTCATTGTTCTCCCTGACTCGTTTTTGGTCAATTTCTGTTTAGTTATGTGCAAATGGTAGCGCAATGTCGTTTTGATTGTACAACCTGAGCCCTGTATCTACAGAAGATATTAATCAAGTGATATTTGTGCAACAAGTCGATGTGTCACCACTGGAACTTAATGGTGAATTTTAATTTGTTTACACCGCAATCGATCTGTGTTATTGCTGCAGCCGAACTTATAGCCAACCACTAATCAACATTTGGCATACATCATCATATCCATATGCATCCAACTATATTGAAGTATTAAGTTTACACCTTTGAGCTATCAATATGAGTTTTCTATTGTATGTATTCTGAATCAGAATTTCTCTTAAAGGACTCGCATTTTAAATATTTTCGTTTATTTACAGTGGCAGTCGTTCAAACAAAACATTTAAACCTAAGAAAAACATTCCTGAAGGAACCCATCAGTATGATTTAATGAAACATGCTGCGGCTACTTTGGGCTCAGGAAATCTGAGGTTAGCTGTCATGCTGCCAGAAGGTGAAGATTTGAATGAATGGGTTGCAGTCAATAGTGAGTAAAAATTAATTTTAATATTTTCTAACACTAAATTTAATTTTATTAGCTGTGGATTTTTTCAATCAAATCAACATGCTTTACGGAACAATAACTGAATTTTGTACAGAAGATTCCTGTCCTTTAATGTCTGCGGGTCCCAAATATGAATATCACTGGGCTGATGGAACTACTGTGAAGAAACCAATCAAATGTTCGGCCCCTAAATATATCGACTTTCTTATGACATGGGTACAAGACCAACTTGATGAGGAGACAATTTTTCCCTCTAAAATTGGTATAGAATCCTTTAGTTTTGTATTTACCAACTAATTTATATAATTTATATTCAAAGGAGTGCCTTTTCCGAAGAATTTCAATTCGATTGCCAAAACAATCTTCAAACGACTTTTTCGGGTGTATGCGCATATCTACCATCAGCATTTCAGTCAGGTAGTGCAGTTGGGCGAAGAGGCCCACCTTAACACCAGCTTCAAGCATTTCATATATTTTGTGCAAGAATTCAATTTAATTGATAAGCGCGAATTGGCACCTTTAAATGAGTTAATCGAAAAGTTGACCGGCAATCAACCACAGTCGCACTCACAATCCAATAACAACCACAATCTTCATACACTCATCGAGGGCAATTACCAAGCAACGAACCATTTTATGGCCACGCCGTACCAAACCCAATCACCTCCACCTCCTCTTCCGCCGCAATCTTCCTCATATCATCGTCCTCAAAAGCCCCAGCCTCCAGTTCCTCCTCCGAATCCCTACAAGTCTAATTCAGCATTACCAAATTATGGTTCACCAATTCACCACATAAATCAAGCGAACTTGCAGCAGCAACAGCAGCAGCAGCAATCCCCGCAATCGACAACAACTTCGTATCAATCAGCCCATCACGGCTTACCTGCTCATATCAACCTGTATCAGCAACAACAGCAGCAGCAACAACAACAACAGCAGTATCAATACCCGAACATGTCGACCAACCTTCCGCCTCCACCCGTCCCTCCACCAGCGTATCATCAGCACCTTCAGCAGCAACAACATGGGGCGTATCGTAATATAAGTGAATTCATTAACGGCCCCGGGCCGACTGGTGGTACTCTTGGTGGAACACGATGATAAGTAACTTTACTTTATCTACTAAGCTATTTACTAGTGCCTTCTTTGAACTATTTCAAATGTTTATCATTCTGCTAATAGCTATTTATATATAAATTATAATTATTGTTTGTTGCTATTTAGTCAATTATTATGAAACCATTTTCAATTGTTGCAACTCGCAAGCACTTTTCCCTTATATTGTGTGATATACACATATGTTCTGATGTGGCAAGACGTTTAATTCACAATTTCTCTGCACTTATGTTTGATTAACTTATTGATTCATTCAAATATGCATTGATCTGTTTTTATTAATATTGAAAATTATTAATATTTTCTTTGAATATACATTGAAGTTCATTTTTTGAGTGTTTACTTTAATGGCAAGAAGTCAATGGCTATTTTTCCGTTTAAGCCGATCATTTCTGCTGAGAAATCATAGAACATCATTCGAATTTCACTTCGCGGCAGGTCTAGTTGTTCGTGTAACAGTTCGGTAATCACCTCTATCGTACGACGATTATCGTCTAATTCCACCGAGCCAATACTTCGAAGAATGGCGTAAGCAGTCGGACCGTTTGGTAGATCAGGTTGAGTTCCTGTAATGAAATTATAATCGGATCAATACATTACTGACTATTTTGTTACCAGTGAAAATCAACTGATCAGTGGAAATGTGCACACATATTCGTTCAATTGGCTTGTTGCGCAATGTTTTCGACAGAGCACTTGCCACCAATTGGCCGAGATTCTCTGGAATTTGAGAACGAGTCAAAGTAGTGAATATTTGCATAAGTGGCATTGTTGCTGATTTGAATGGGTACTGGAAGTGATCAAAACGAGAGCAGTGTCACTTTGGTGATGTTCTGCCGTAAGATGTGTTCAATGGCGACTAGTCTAGAGCTCTTGCGAAGGACAAACGCGATCGAATCGAGTTGCTCAATTAGAGGTCTGCCTCCTCGAACAGTGTATGCCTTTGATGATCGCATCTATTGATGCACACATGTATGATCAATGACGAGAGCTATCTAATCGGCGTTTACTCCAAGCAGATTTTACCGTTGAGTGATAAAAACATGGATTGGGTCATGAGCAATTGTGTGCTATGGTTTGGCTAGTATTGCTTTTGAAATGTTTCACCAAATGTTCAATGACATGCCTGCAATGTAAACATACCTAAATTGAGATCAAGTCACATTACTTCGTGCAATATTGAACTTCAGTCGACTGTAGGAACAATTTACAAGTGGTATGGTGTTATTTTATGGATACATTACCGATATAATCGATATAAATTACAAAATACAAATCAAATTACAATTTTGTTGTTAATGAAAAGTTAAGAAAATATTAAAAACGAAAATGGATGAGATGAGGTATCGAGGTGCGAATTGAGAGTGCCGAGACATTAGTTGCCTGGTGCTGGTGGAGCTTGTGGTGACTTATCAGATGGTTGTTGATTATCTTGTCGAGGGCTGTATGGTGGTGGTGGAGGCGCAGGTGTTGGTGGTGTAAACAGCTGTGGATGCATTATGGGGTAGGTGGGCTGTGGCAATGGGAAGGTATGGTGTTCATTGCCTGACGTTTGAGAAGATTGCTGTCGCGAACTTGATGGCTGATTGTATGCACCGTAAGAGATTCGACTGCTGCCCGGGCCAAAGATCTGATGTGCAGGAATGATACCGTAGCCATTAGATCCAAGTTGGATGGTTGCATATGTAGAGTACGGAGGCAAGTGCATGAAAGTGTTTCCGGTAGAGCCGTAATCCGTTTCACTTGGCGCAGAAGGCACCAACACAGGCATTGAATCGGCCACGTGAGTAAGCCTAAATCGTCGTAAATTGTCGCCCGCAATGCTGTTGTGTCGTCCAGGAATGCCTCCGACCACATTAGGAAGAGGTCTTATGTCCGATTCGGACGCAACTGATGAGGCTCTTCGTTTGACAATTCCATTGGGGGCTGCGATGCTGCTTGTCCGAATCTTCACATACTGGTACTGTTTGGCTCGGTTTGTATAATTTTTCCTTTTTGGACTTTGACAGCAGCAACGATAACAAAAGCAAAGGAATATGAACATAGACACCAGAAGGAGAATGCAACTGATTATGATGTAGTTGGTCAAGTTGTCCATGGGACATCCCGTTTCATCGCGTCCATCACCACAGTTGTTCACACCATCACAAAGGTAGTAGTTTGAGATGCATCGGAAATTGCCACAGTCAAATTCTTGGTCAATCATGCAGAGGTCGGCTTCTCGAAAAGTAGTAAGGGTAAGTTCGATCTCGTTATTTTCGGGAGGAGACTTGACAGAATAGCCAGTCAATAGTTCAATGAGCACCCCATGGTTGGCCACATAGGCAACAGAATCGCGTTCGTCATCAATTTTGACATGTGAAAATTCTCGGACGAACGTTCCATTGTTTATCATCAACCTCAACCAATCGACACCTGATCTGAGGTGAAGTTTTCGAATAGTAACGATTAGTCCGTTGGGCTTTTTAGCGGTCACAAACAAAGAACAATACTGCCAATTACGTTGTTTTGATCTGTTCTGCTCGTTGCTTAACACGATTCGGATCGATGACTCATCGTGGGCATTGTCAACTATAATCGACTTTACGGCCTTCAACTTGCCAGAATCATCATCTTCATCATTATTGTCTTGTTCATCTAGTTCGGGTACAATTAGACCATATTTCGACTCCACACGTTTCGATATTTTACCCAACTCTTCAAGCGAGTATTTTTGTTCCTTGCTAGGCTGTTGCCGCCGACAATATTTTACAATCTCATAAGTGTTGTATGCATCCACATTTGGGTGGTCCACAATCAGTGATTGCAACAGAATGACACCTATGGCAAGAAGCAGTAGTTGAAACGATAAATTGTGAGCCATTTTACTATAGATTGTCTTCAAATTAATTAATAAAAATGTCGGAAATCTACAATAAATTGAGGGTTATTATACAGAAACATAGCAAACCATTTCAAATTACCATCAATTGGACCCTTTGAATAGAGTGAATCACAGACAGTAGCAAACCAAGCTTGGATGAGATGTGGCGGCATGTAAACCAATTGTAGGTCAATTACCGCTAGACAAATAAGCACAAGTCGAAATAAAGCACACTAAACAAATCAAATATTCAATCAATCAAAGTTCAAAGCTGACACAAAGAACAAATGCTATCAAAAGATGCACTAATAGCAAATTCACAAATGTCGTAACTTGACAAATGATTGCAAAAAATGAGTCACATTGTCGATGTAAACGTTTGGAGCTTTAGAGAGCACTCTCGAATTATCAACGACGGTTCTTGTCGCCTTCACCGATATCACCATTGAGAGAAGATTTGCGATTGTGAAAACAACAACTGATGACAAGAAGGTAAATGGCGGATTATTGTGACACGTTTCGGTTCAAAAAGCCGATGTCACAAGTGCATCTGATCAATGGACTAAAACCGTGTGCTATCAATCAGACAACTCGGACTAAATCGTAGCGTACGTGCTCCTAGTCAATCGGTTTGCGGATTTAAAGTTTGCTGTGGCGAACTTGTGAGGAGTAAAGTAACGAATGCTTGTTCAGTGGCCTGCACTGAGTCGCACTGCACAACACTACCGATCACAATGGCTGAATGGAGATGGGACCTAATGACCAACGCAAACTACCACCGAACGATATTGCGGTATCCTCGAAGGAACAGCATACTCTGCAGTCGTTGGGGGACATCGCCGAAACGTCGTGTATGTCTTGTGGCCGTGGACTAGTCACTTCTAGTGTACGACGCAAATGTTGATACGATTGATGTATTGATTGTGCTCGTCACTTGCAAGTGCCATAGTACTAAATCAATCGACTCGCACTGATAAACCAGCACTTGATAATGATACAAGAGATGATCAAATTGGTATTGCGTCTTACCAAAAGGAAATTGATTTCTGATAAAGAAGGGGCGAACAATCCGGCCTAGGACTGTTAGAAGATCAGAATTACGTTGGACCGTTGACTATAAGCAATTGATTTTTTAATGAACCTACAGGCTTGATTTTACTTTTAATTTGTTCTATTCACTACTAGTCTTCAAATAATCTATCAAAATATTATTAAGATATCAATAATCAAATATAATCGTATGGCCACTTTTCAATCATTTATCGACTATACTAGGAAACGTTCTGAACAAGAAGATCGATGCAAACTTTTTATTATAATTGTCCCGCTACATGTATTTGACGATAAATTAATCATTAACTTAAATTGACCTTTTTTTAACAATAACTTATTTATCATTTTAGTTTTTCACACCTTCGAAATAATTGCATTCTATTCATCCCAATCAAGTAATCAACTCATGTTTACTGTCTCGTATGGTCAAAGGTCGCATCTCGAGGAGATCAAACGTGACCATTATCACTTGTTCCATTGACCAATATTTGCACTCATTTTGGTGTCATCGAACTATTCGTACTTTGAGTGCGCCAATTGTTTTATCGCCTGACCAGCTCAACTGAACCTGGCAAATAGTTGTATTCCAATTGTCTCAACCTGTCGGTTATTATCAAATCAATTCATTCCCACAAGTACGTCACAACCTTATCATTCTGTATGTCACTTATGTCATTTGTCACGTAATATCTCACTCTAATTATAATCAGTCTTCTTTGATAGTTTCTATAATTACCCTTCATTATTTAGTAACAGTAACATACATATTTATATCTTTACATGCACAAAATTATTATTTAGAAATTTGATCTAATGAACTTTTTTTTTATTTGAGAAAAAGGTTTGCTTGTTCTCCACTTTGACATACCGATTGACGTCATTATGGCTGATTATCGAATGCTCACTTATCATTACATTACAGTTAGTGGCTTTCGTTTTCGGTTTCTTTTTGTCAGTCAAAGTTTGCTTTTATGAAAATAGTTTTATTAAATTCCCGATTACAAGAATGATCTCGTTAGAAATAAAGTGAATGTATAAAAGAACATTTATCGAAATATTTAGAGAACGCCATTCTTTTAGGCTCCTACTTTTCATCTGCCCGATGGAATTCTTTGAGATCACGTCTCAATCTTTCGCCGACGGACTGAAACTGGTCATTCCACTCGCCGAGTCGATTGTGGAATCGATCTAAGTCCTTGTTCATATTGTACTCCTCTTGAATGGTGTGAAGTTGCTCTCGAATCAATGTTACATGTTTGCCCAATTCGGAGAATTGTTTGCTCTGTTCAGGGTCTTGTTGGATTTGTTTCAAAAGATTCTGCACTTCGTCCAATGAGTTTTCCACTTTTTGAATGTCGAGGTCCAGGTCTTCGATGTTGTTTTTGTTGTTGCTTTCGCTGTTGAGTTGTTCTCCCAGGACGAGAGCACCAACAACGGTGAGCAACGACAATGTGCACAGGTTGATAAAGCCAAACATTGTGTAGATGTGAGCAATGCAGTTGACCGACCATTAGGCAACTTATATATAGCCCATGATGATGGTGAAGTTTGAAGATAATTTGCAATTCACAATTGTCAGTACCCTCATGATGACAATCGGTTGATGCGCGATATACCCTGAATGATTCACAGCAAATGACATTTTGGCCCCGGATGGTTTGACTAGAAATTGCTCCATCGAAGAGTCATCTGCAAGTAAATGTTAGCCACGGGCTTAATCACTAGTGGATCAGCTGATGAGCGTTGTTTGGTTTGCATTGCAAATTGACTTGCACCCAGCCAGGAGATATAATGTAGCTTAAATAATGTGAGTATATGTCACAGGATGAACATGTTCATGAGAAAGCCCGAGCTTAGTCCATACCGTTCTCTGATTTGGTCCATCGTTTCGATGGCGTTCATGATCAGGGTAGACAGAATCACTTCGATCGAACAGAATGTGAGAAAGGTGAAGCAAAACAACATTCGTAGCATTAGGACCAACATGATGATCACTTTGGACTAGAGCAATGGTTGGGTGCTCACCGATGAGATCTCCACAGGACTGTAGAATGGTCAATCAGTGGCCACAGTGTGCAATACATATGTTATATGGCAACCAAGTGGCAAAGGACATGCATCCCTCACAGTATGTCAGCATGACAAGCCTCTTCACAGTGATGACCAACGATGCTTGCATAGGAAAATTCCTGGCGCGTTTTGTAGACCTGTCGATTTGTCAACAGTCCGTTAGTGTTATCACAATGTTTGCATGCTCGAATGTACTCGAGTATGTGATCACAGACGGACTGATTCGCTCGGTGACACGAACGGTCACTGATGAGAATAATATCGCAGTGGACAAATTGGAGAAGCGAACCTGTCGACAGTTTGTCGTGTAATGAACAAATCCAACTTGAATGTTTCCTTGAATGGCACTACACAAATTTGTTAACAAACACATACACGACAGGCACGTTAGAAGTATGGCCAGCAGTGCACTGGCGACAGGCACTTTCAAGGCGACTAACTTGCACCTTGTTGCTTTGCTAATTTTCGTATCCAATCGAATTGTTCATTAACGTCAATCTATCTTTATCCTTTGTCGTCCGTCTGTGTGGCTTGTGTGTACACACTTGTGTGCAGTATTTGCTTGTGCACAGTTTTATTCTTTGTAAGCAAGACTGATTCCGAACTTGTCATTTGAGGGGACTCGAGCCACTGACTGACATAACAGGAGACTTTCCCTTTCTCCCCAAACAACAAACCGAACAGGCAAACACAATTAATGCACTTGCCCATTATTAGACGAAGCAATCACTTAACACATTCCCATGTGGACAGGTTCGATTGGTCGGCCGGAAATTTAGCAAAAGGATATTGAGACATTCTCCCTTTACGACTGCCCGTGCACAGGCCAGTGGTCGTTGCATAATTGAACCTTACTAGATTAGATCTAGAGCAGATAAGCTGCCATGTTTACGCTTGGCTTGCATAATCGATGCTCACATTTCACTTGTAAATTACTTTAAATGGTGCATCTTCATCATTAATGGACCACTTCCACTGACACTATTTATTGCCGTTCCTGCATTTCATTATCAACTCGAAGGTTATAGAACACTTTCAACTTTAATACTAATTAATAATAACAAGTGAGAAAATATACTTTGAGGAAAAGGTGAACAAAAGTGGCCAAGGTGTGACGAGTTTATGTTTATTATTAGCATTTGTGGACAGATCTATTCGGTTTCGTTCACTTGAAGTACACGTGATCTACTAAAGAGTGTTCTAGTTGCTCGATCATGTATTATCTATATTTATTAGTACATTGGTGCATTAGTCAATGCTGTTTCCCATTAGATTCGGTCCCTATTCACGACCCTTTGCCCCAATCACATATCCGTAGACCTGAATCGACACTAACGGAATAGGATATTGTTGCACTGGAGTGTTTGATCCTGATTTATTTTTAGCTAATTTTGTTGCCTTTGGATCTGTCTCAACGGTTTGGTTGGCTTGGAGAGGTTTGCACTTCGAGCATGGCTCCATTGACTGAATCGTAATGAATCGACCTGCCAGTCCGCATGGCTACAAACGAATGCAATTGTTTGATTATTAATGATTGATCACCAAACCGCAAATCAATCATCAAATCACATACCTGGCACTTAGCTGTCTTCTGTATCAGTCCTTGGTTTTTGACATATCCAGAGGAGAAGTAGCCTGCAGAGGTTGATCCTGTTCGGTGTTCGAAACAAATGTTGTTTCTCTCAAACGGTTTTGCATTGGACCAGTTTGGCCCACCTTCATCGATTTCCTCAAGACCACTCTCTGGACTTTCGTAGAATTTCGCAATCGATTCGTTTCCAACTCGAATTTGGAAGTGCTTCAACTCACTGCCCTTCTCTAATGAGCCAATTGACATTAACATTTTTAAATTAACATTTGGAATCACCTTTCGTAGTCTGCAACAATATCTCGGTGATATATGTTGACTCTTTGAATTCGATCTGAATCCACGGGAGGGAAAATGCTTTATCGTCCATTATCTTGCCTTTTTTCAATTTTGCCTTAGCACTCTTTGGTGAGTCTTTTCCTTTGCCTTTTGGCTTTTTGGAGTCCATCAAATTTTGTTCCAAAGCCCAACTTGTCAGTACTTTTCGCCCGACTGAAATGTCCACTGAAATAAACGGAAATACAACATATTAATTATGAAACACTGAAATCTTAATTTGCCTTTGTCAAATGAGTCGTCGAGGAAAATGTCACGAGTAAAGAAGAGGTAGTCTCGGTTTGTCCAGTTGGCATTGTTCGTCGATAAAGTACTTGCACCCGTATTGACATTTTCCGACTTCCAAGCATCGTATGGAGGCGACTCCTCCAGTCCGTAGAAATGGCATTCAGATGTTTGGATGTTCAATCTGAAATGAAATAAGTGAATTTTGCAAATTAAACCTTGAATTACATTACCCAATACAATGACAAGTAGCCAGTGAAAGGCAATCAATGGCACAATTGATCATTGTACCTTTCGGGGGCAATTGGCCTCGGTATTTGTTAAATTGAACTTCACCGTAGCTTTTCGAGAAATATCGATCCTTGCCAACATTTTTGCCTTTTTGAGTCTGGATAAAAGAAGAAGAGAGTTGAAATTTAAATTAGATAAAATTTAGTTACTTTGGCGAGATTATTTGAAGACTGAGCCAAGGATTGAGAAATTGTACTCAAATAGATGACCAAACATAAAAACATCAAACCGAACGACGAAACAAACTTCATTTTGACTTGCTTGATCTTTGTGAGCATGTTGAATGCAAACCAGAATATGGCCACTCACCAGATTCAAGTCATTTTATATCCATTTTCGGGCAGCCCAGATAATTGCAGTTACCACGGTTATAATCGAAATATACTTTCGGACGCATTTCTTCCTCTGAAAGTTACTCACCGATCGAGTTGCGTTGTGATTAACTTGATTGAACTGGTGCGGCACGGTGCTCTTCTTAATTACAATTTTTGGTTACAGTAAAATGTTCATGAATATTTTATAGTCGGTCTAGCCAATCGACCACAAGCGAGATATTCTTCAATGAATTATTCACTGTTCTGCCATCGAGGTAACTTTGATGACATTTACGTTGTTGTCTTTATATTTACTGGGACGTGATTCAAATAATATATGTCCAAGCAAGGGATTATGTCTACATTATTTATAAATATTGTCAAACGAATTGCACTGCAGTCTGTTACATGTCATGAGACTTGACTTGATAGACATCTGGTGAGTACTTTTCAAATGAACAAATGCACCTGACTTCATTGTACGAGAGTGCATTCAGAGAGCACCTTCTAGTGAACTCGTTTTTATTGTATTTTTGACAGTGATCTAAGTTTTAAAGGTTTGCCTATTATACCTTGACGATTGCGTTGCAAATGCGGTGTCATATGTATAGTTGTGATAGCAATTACTCTACATATGGCATGATATATTTATTATCTCACATTGTCAACTGCAATACTTTTTCGTTATTAGTTGCCTCCTAGTCTTATTCCCGGAATAAATGAAATAGTTACTAAGCAAGCCAATTGTCTAATCTTTTCGTTGTCTTCAATCATTATAATAACTAATAATAACTGGCAATCAAGGTTGGTGGACAATAATTGAACAATGGAATGTAAGTAAAGATCTGTTTATTTGTACTGTCAAGTCGACAACATTATAAATACATTATGATTCAATTAGTCATTGCTCTATTAGACCATTTTCACATATCGATTTCATATCAATATCGAGCACTTAAAATGCAAAATAAATTAGCAACTCACATGTTCTTTCGGTATACCACGGACGTGCCAGACTCGTCATATTCCCGTTTGGTGACCCAACTCTGAGGGAAAGTTGACAGTGAAGCCATGACTGAACCACCGATCCAGGTGAGATTGTTTCGTTCGGGCAGTGCAATGACATTGACGGTTGTATTTACAGGCACCAGTGAAATGATTTCTTGACGCAATCGTTCGGCAAAGCCTGGAAGCATTGTCGATCCACCGGATAAGACAATATTGGAGAATTGCTCTTTGCGCAGGTGGGCATCGCACTGCATCACCGAGTCGTGGATCGTCTGTTGAATGCCGAATTGGTCAATTCCAATGTGCGTTGGCTCAAACAATACTTCGGGACAAAGGAATCGTTCACTGCCAACCTTGACCACTTGACCATCGGGTAATTTGTACGGCTTTTCAAGGAACTTGGAAGCACTTGCAATGTCTTTGATATCTTTGGCAAAGTCAAGTGCCACGGAGCAAAGGCTTTTCTTGATCTCATTCACGGTCTGCCGGTCTAAGAATGAATCGAAGTAATATCCTCTATCATAGAGCATTTTCATGAGGTAATCGGTGATATCACGACCGGCAAGTTCGAACCGTTGTATACACTCTTCTATTGGCTTACAATCATGGACGGGCACTGCTTGGCATACACCATCTCCACAGTCGAACACTACTCCATTGGACCGACCAGAGGCATACATTGCCAAGATGGCACTCAATGCAGCATTTATGGCTGGCGTGTTGAAGGACTCGAACATAGTTTGCACCAAGTGTTTTCGGTTAGACTTGCGCTTGAGGTAAGGTTGACTGATGAGCACAGAATATTTCTCTGGATCTGCGTTCAACTGCTTGAAGGCGGCACTCCAGATGGTCTCCATATCGTCCCAGTTGGTCACAATTCCTCGTTCAACTGGGTAGTTCAGGTTGAGTAAATCTCGTTTCGATTGAGCCTCGTGCCCAACATACGAGTCCTTCAATCTCTGAAAGCAGCATTTGACGCTTTTTTTCGCAGACTCGGTCGGGTGACCGACCACAGTAGGGAACATAAGCCGCGGACGGTCATCACCGGAAAAACCTGCCCTCAGAACACTTGAGCCATTGTCGATGACGATCGACTTGGAAGTCACTTCATCCATCGAGCCAATCAATTGATCGCTGCGAAAACAACAAAAGCAAAAGCAAATAAACTAAAGCCGACGAGAGTGATCTCACATTGCACAGTCACACCCGAGGAATTAAGGCACTTTGAGCACTTGTTTTGATCATTGAGTCTGGATTGGATTGCTTGGTTGCAATTGTACAATCATGACCATCACCATACTTCCCCTGATATGTTGCTTTCCTAGTATTTTGGTTTTCTCTTAATTACTCATCTTGTTAGATTAGATAGAAGGATCTTTGGTGGAATGGCACATATGTGGACACATTGTGGTGCACTTACCCCGAGTGGGCTACTGCACTGACAATGTGGCCACAATCATATCGCCATCAAACAAACATCGATTTGTCTATTGTATCGATTGGTGGCCATGTGACTCACCTAGCTTGTGTAACCAAGATAAACCAGCTTTCACCATCAATATTGCACTCATTTGTTGTACTTGCTCGTGTGCCACAGCAATAAAACCTTTGCATTGTTCTTTTATTGTTATGATTCTAACTAACTAATTAATTAATTAGTTGCGACTAGAAGAACCCGGTTTGTGGCAATGGCAATAATAACCTGTAATAAATGCTATCAAACGAAATTGCATGCATCTATGTAAGCAGGGTAGCTCATTCATTATATTTTATATTAATATTTATTGAGTATCCCAGAGTACGTTTAAAACTTTTAGTGAGTAGAACTATGCAAGCAGTCAATCACGTGAGCAATTTGGCTTAATTGGTGACTTCTCTGGTAAGCGTACACCTTCACCTCCCAAAGACCTTTGATCAGTTCGGTATCGTCATTTTCGTTAAGCGGCATCTTCTTGCTAAGGACAGGATTGACCCTGAAGAAGGCTACATTCTTGGCGGCACACAAATTGTCTGCTCGAGAGACGATGTGTTCGTTGCAATTGGTGACCAGTGATTTCATTTGGTCAATTAGTGCTGGTACGATCTTGAGAGCCACTGTAAGCTCTCGAGCGACACTGCTCAAGTTGTGCAAACAGTAGAGCTTATTGAAGATGTCTGATAGGCTTTTGATCTGGGGCTCGAGTTGGCCGGTGCCGAAGGAGAGAACCAACTTGAGTTGACATTCGACCACTTTGTTGTGATTCCGTTGATTGCACTTCCTCATCGCTGATTGGTAACGAATAAATTCGGTCAACGAGTCCATTGTGGGATTGTTTGCTAAGCAACCACCATCAATGTAAGGCGGAGAGCTTTGAAAATAGGTTGGTGCTGCGGTCGAGGCTAAAAGTGCTCTCCATGCTTCACAGTTGATCAATGAATTGAGATCTTTATTGGCGCCAGGATAAGAATAACTACGGAATATTTGAAGTGATGGTGGACGACAGTCGACTCGCGTGGCAAAAATCAACAAGTGTTTGTGCAGCTTGCTCAACATGTTCCCCATTTGAAGATTGGCATCAAACTCGCCCTGGAAAAGTGCTTTCAACTTGGTGGAATTGTAAGGTCGACTTCCTATCATGATTTGATCTTTAAATTTAAAATACAGTTTGCGAATTTCGGTTGGTGAGTGGCCTTTGGCAAGCAAGAAAGCAATTACCGCGCCTGTGCTTGTGCCAGCGATCCAATCGAAGTAATCGCTCATCTTGCCTCGAAGATATTTACTCAGTTCGATCATCATTTGCACGGTAAGCAATCCTTTGATGCCTCCACCTGTAAACATTCCAATCATTATAAAATCAATAGTTTTCATGTAAAGGACACTTACCATCGAAACTTACGAGCATTACATTTTTACTATTCGGCGTGCATTTTACATTAGAGCTCAAAGAATGATTGAATGATTTATCTTTGGTTGTTTGAGCTATTGTACTGACAAGAGTTTTGTGCTTTGGGTTAAAGTTGAAAGGAACTTCGTACGAGTTGGGCATTGTAATTTTCTTGGCAACACATCCTGTGGAGCACTCAACACCCTACAAGAAATACTTAATCTATTAAAGTGGCAAGTGTCATGTCTGTACTGACCTGTTTAGGTTCACAGTTGCGAGCTCCTAAAGCATTGAGCATGTTGACAATTTCCGGATAGGACTGGTTGTTACCGGTGGCTGCAATGTGTCGAACACATATTCCTGCGCCATCAGTTGCATTCACATCGGCGTCGAACACTAAAAGGCTTCTCACCAGGTGCACATTTGCTTTTTGTACGGCGATGTGCAGTGGAGTGGCACCACTCATGTCTGCCTTGTTAGCATCAGCTCCATTGTACAGCAATGTAAGCACGATTTTATGTCGATTCTTCTTAATCATCACATTGAGTGCGGTTTCTTCGAGCAAGTTTGGTGTGTCGATGTTGAACTGTGCCTTCAATAGCTTCTCAATCATTGCTTGACTCGTGGCCCAATGCAAAGGACATCCTCCTTGGTTGATGCATGTCAAGTCCAACTGGTCCATGTCCGATTTAGTGAATTTCAGTATTGTTTCATTGTCAATTTTGTTTAAAAACTCTTGTTGACCTTCTTCGATTGCCTAATTCAAGAAAAAAATGTATTTTCATATTTTATGACAACTATACGCAATAAGTCAAACCTGGCCTTGTTTAACAATTAACGTGAGCAAGCGAGCAGTGAGTCCAAATGTCATCAAACGTTGCAAATTATCCTTTTTCATATTTAAACAAGCCAATTCTATTGGATTCTGATGATCTTTGTTTCGCGAGAACAACTTTCGAATATTGGCCAATTGAAGGATGCTACCAAGAATGTCCGCTTTGGATAGAACCGCACAATGAAGAATGGAATTGTTTGCCGAGTCGAGTAGTTCAATATTTGGCTTGAAGCTGATGATTGCCTTTGTAGTCTCAACAAAGCCGCCCAATATTGCCAGGTGTAGAGGAGTATAGAATTCGGATCTGGTTTGAGCGTTGATCTGGTCAGGACTAAGGTTCGCTTTTTGGAAAAAGTCAACAAAACCATTCTGAGAAACATTGATTCAATTACATAAGTACAAAGTTAATTGTGAACCAAGTCTCAAGCAAACTTACAAAGGCCGATATGTGAACGTCTAACCATTGTGGATACTTGATGCTGGTATCAATCACTTTTTGTAAAATGGTCGTGATGAATGAGGCCTTCTTGATTGGATTCGAGTGAAACATTACGTTGATGATACTTTTGAGACGGTCAAATCGGTCAGAGGCTGTTTGTAGTTGCACCAGTCGACACAACGAGTATATCTTTGTACTTCGGTAAATGATTTCATACCTCGGTGGCTGGTCTCGGCTTTGGCACAAATACAGTTCGTTGTCTTGCTTGTTCACATCCAGTAACCGCCAGTAGGACTCGCTTACCACCAGCACAATTGAGGGATTCTGACTCGTGGACTTTGGCTTGTTTGAACCCCACAGCATTTCTAAAGTCAATGAGAGCACATCGAGTTCGAATGGTTCAACTGAAATATATCTCATTTGTAGCGTTCAATTGCATTTACAACAAATTAGAATTTACTTTGATTCAATGATGAACTCGACAATTTAAAGTTTATTATCAAAATCATTCCACGACTTTACTCTCGGTAACGCAAGCAAAACAAAGCTAAACTGAAATGGAGTTGTCTGAACAGATCGAAAGAGCAATTTCTTAGCTGGACCATCTCTGACATCTTTGATTTTGTCAGTTTGATCTTGGTTCATTCTTTGGCTTCTTTCTTTCCTTTTCCTTGGTGCCGTCTTAGTGTCCTTGTCTTCAGCCATCAAAAGTTGTGTTTTTATCCGACTTAATGCGACTCAACTGGAGAAGACAGAAAAAAACGAAAGTGACTGACAAATGTGCACAAAGTGGAGAAGGGATTTGCAAGCTTACAGGCGAGATGCAACACGAAAAGGGCTCTATGGCCTCGGGTGCTTGGCGAATTGCTTTTATTCTCAAACTGAACAAACTAAATGGATATTATGACTTTAGAGAATTCTATGGCCGAGTGATTGGGTTATATACATAAATAACATAGTAATGCTTTTTTAGCCTGTGCACTATAATGTTGCCAGCAGTCAACTGGAAAGTTTAAGGCCAATCGCAAATTCGGCAATGGTTTGTTGAAACTACCTGCGCCACACTCTCACGACATTTAGGCACAGTACAGCGCATTTCAGTTTGCACTATCAATAAATCATTAAATTGATCATAACAAACACACGCCCAGTCCATTTATCAACTATAATCCTAATCTACTATTTGCAAGTAAACAATATCTTGCACTGTCCTTGTCTTATTCAATAGAATCCTCATTTTCATTTTCGGCGTATTCAATGCTTAGTTTGGCTCGAGACACTGATCAGTGCTAACTTTGGTTTGTTTATACTTGAAAATCGAAATCACAATCGCAATCGTTTGTTTTATTTTAATTAATTGCATTTCGACTTTAATTCCAAATCGATTGAAAATTTTGTTTGTGCACTAGCAACTGACAACATAAAGCAATTTGGTTTGATTGATTAATTATTTAATTAAAGCAAATGACAGGAAAATAGGAAAGTTTCTGTCTGTCCAATTTTAGAATGTGGAAAATCGTCGTGCACGACTCAGCAGTGGTAATTTACTTGCCAAGGCGATTACACGTGTGGAGCATATGTCATCTGGTGGTGGTGCTGCTGTGCTGAGAATGGTTCCATGTGAAAGCAATATAAACAAGTAAACCAAAGTTTCAAGTTCAAGTTCGTCACTTCGCATCGCCGAACGATCCGTGAAAGTGATGCAGATTACATTCGCTATTGCACTCCATTAACTTCCTTGATCACTTTCTTCGTGGTTTAATTAGTTTTCACCTTGTTGCGCGTCAATGTCAGTCTCGCACCAAATCATGCACCCTACAACTCTCATCTTTATCACGCCGATCAACTCGATATCAATCTCGAATGCAAAATCATTTCCTTTACTGATAAATCAAAATTAATTCAAAATTCATGAGCTATCCTGACAATTCAAATGCAACATTCATTGAACTTTTAATCGAATCATTTTACCTGTCGATGAATCAGTGAAAGTGGTTTCTATTTTAATACATGTCAATAGAAAGTAAACTCAATAAATCAAAGTTATCATCATGCACTTGGCCAAAACTTGACTAGTGACTCTACATTGGTCAACATTGCGCAACTGCATTTTAGTGCTAAGTTTTCCTTTTCGCCCGTTAAAACGAAATAATCAAATATTAATTAGAAAATTCTTCATTAAACTGGAAAACCCAAAACAGTGCATCTTCTCTCCAACGGGGGACATCCATTTAATGGTCGATTTACGATATTTCCGCATGTCACTGGTAACTACGATGCGTGGAGTGTGGTGTAATCGAGACACAGTGGCTGGTGAACACCAAATTGATTAATGCACTGGGTCGTCGAGTGAATATCGCCTCATCATCACCGCCATTAGCACTGCAAGCATTGCAAACATTGCCGTCACCACCATGAGCACATTCGGAATTGTGCTAGCAACCAAGTCAATCAGCCACTGCAATAGAACCTTTCCCGAATAAATAACTCGATCTGACCACTCGTTCAAGGTTTGTTCATAATTAAAATGTTTGCTTTATGTTTCATATTTTGTGTGTATGTCAAGTGAAATTATGAGAAATCAATTAACCACTGGAGCGGAACCTCTCTCTGGCGTGAGCGAGTGCTCCAGTGGTTTATAATGCCTGTTCAAGGCAAACCGAATGGCCGCATAATCCTCTTAGCGGGAGAGTGTCCCGATCAACCAGCACTTGGGGCACAATAATAATCATTCGCATCTCAATCACGCGTCAACTTAATTAGCACTGTAATTTGATCTCAATAGATTCGATTCGATTCGAGGTGCAACTCGCCAAGTGCCAGTCGAGTGCGCGCACTGTCATATTCGCATCATTGCCATTGTCGATATGTCCTATAGGGCCACTGTCCAATCCACTAAATCACTGGCTCACTGATTCACTAAATGACACTGTGTAATATTCTAATTATAAACCTTATTACTGGCGTTATTAGTGTTTTGGCAACGAACAGCACTGTTGTGTTGTGTTGTGTTGTGTGTTGCAGTAGCATCACCACTCTCGCCTTCAATGGCGCCCTTTTTTGGCGTCTTTCAGCTGAACAGTGTTGTGTTATGTCTCTTCTCGTCCGTCTTCGTATCATCTTCCTCTGAGCTACTCGATTTGCATTTGTAGCGAGAGTACCACATTGAGTCAGTTTGTCTTTTGTTTGGTGCACTCGGTCGGTTGATCAGTTGGTTGACAGTCGGTGACTGGCTGCTTGCTCGTTTGCCCGATGACAAGTTCGCGAATCTTTTCAGAGCGGTGGTTCAACTAATTTTCCTGGTTTGTTTGTCGTCGTGTCCTCGTCGCTATCCTCTCAAGCTCTAATGTTGCAAGCTCGCATTTTTGCTTCCTCGTTTTGATATTTTCGAATGTTGGCTTGTGGCCTGTAGTCGGCGGAGTGTTGTACTGTGTAGTGCGGTGCGGTGTGTGGGTCGAAGCAGTGATCACTTTTGTCGAGGCAAGCCCGAACTTCCAGTGTCGATCCTTTCAGCTCTCTGGGTTGACGCGTGTGACCACGACCATGGCGGTGCTGGCAAGTTGGTGAATAGATTGGTCGATGTGCGCTCTTGAATCTGTCCTCCGTGGTTAGTGTACTAGTGACTAGCGACTAGTGCAGTGCTCGTGTGTGGTAAATTACCAAAGTGCGGTGCGCCAACTACCAACTACCAACTACCAACTACATCATTGCTTTCGGTTTGTCGGTCGCGATAATGCTTTAACGAGCGCAGTCTGCCACCACTCTCACCGTCTTCCAGTGTCGATCACCACTGCACACCGCGTGCAGGAGTCTGTTTGTTGTGACTGGCCAACTGTCTCACTACCTCTCACACACTCCATGCATCCACACTACTTTCTCCATTGCACTTACCAATAAATTCGGCTGTCCATCTAACGACCCTCGCTAGTACTGGGAAGGAGTGATTCGCGGAAAACAGATTGTGCTCTCACAGGAATTGCAATTCCATGAGCGACAGTGTCGTCGAGACCATCTCCCAAACCGACCAGTGATTGTTTACTTTATGTCTGTTCCTTTGTCTTGCGCTACCGTTCTTATGTCAAGCATATATTCGTCATTGTGTTTATGTGCACGTTCGGTTTGGTGACACAGCATAATCGAGCACCACTCTCAACTGGCTTGATCGACTTTAGGTGTTTTGTACGTCAAAGACTGAACCAGACCAACAAACATCTCGTGACTGAAGTAAAGTGAATTCTTCTTTGTGAATGACTGCACCGAAATCGAAGGTAACTTGTTTGTGTCCAATTGCTCTCACTTCATTAAGCAGATGCAATCACACTATAAAGTTAATTACACCGGTGGGCCAGCTTGTTTGCCTATCTGCTCGCACCTACATTACCACCTCGAAATGACTTGATCGAGCAAAGTGCCCTCACTATTCACTCGTTATTTATCTTTATCTCATCGGAATTAATTAGCAATAATAATGAATTGTTACCTTAATTTGTCATGTTGAACAAGATTGGCATGTGATTTGACTCGTTAATGGGGAAGGCAGTCTCACCGATGACACCACTCGACAGAGGCCATAACTCACCACTAATGTTCCATATCGATTGGCCATTTTGTGGCATGCTAGCCTACGGTTAGTGCACCGCGGTGTAGCTAATCGACCATTCAATATTATCTACAAACATTGGGTAGGGGATTTTCTTGAATGTGCATTTGTGGTCACCTTGGATGGCTCAATTGAGGCCTCAACAAATACAAACGACATGTTTAAATCCAAGTCCATGCAAAGTGCCAATGGAAAGTTGGTGTGTTTACTCCAAAGTGGCATCACTGACTCACTACTCGTCAGTCTGTCACTAATCTGACTCACCTCGTTTGACAATTCATTCGACACGGCTTTCTGCTGCATTGCATGTGCATTGCCAATCTTTGTACAGGAGAATTGCAAATCGTAGAATGATCATTCAAGTCCGACCAATCGCGTAGATGCGGCCAGTGATAATGCAGGGGCTTAAAGTTGATGTGTTCTGTAGTTTCCACTTTCTCATCGATTTGCATGCATGACTCAATCGCGCCAAACCAAAAATGTCTGATATTTCCATTGAATTTTAATTTAATTTAATTTAATTGAACAATCAATTTTATTAGCTCAATTTAGTTTGCCTCATTCATCGTTAATGAATTAATACATCAATGCAATTGCTTCAATGGAAATATACTCGCAAAGTAGTAAGTGTGGCCAATTGTATTGTCAACTTGTTAACAATAGATATTGGTGACACTTTGTTTGTTGGTCGTTTGAATGTTTGATTTGCTGTCATTATGATTGCCTCATCGAGAGTAAATATCCTTCTCATTGATTGTGTGCATAAAGAGTATGATTAGTACTATTAACGTGCACTCGCAGTTCCCACTGTTGGTTAAATATAATAATAGTTGGTTAATATTAAACGTTTAAGTAAAGTGCATTAACCAACTGCATATACTGCATAATTCTGTAGTAGAAACAATTTGGTCGAACCTGTGACCTTTAACGGCCTTTTTCATGTTAGGAAATAAAGCAGAGTTTTGAGCGAGTTTGTGTTGAGTAACGATCTAAGATGCCACAATCGAACTCCTGATGTTTTAGTTTCATTCAAATAATTGCACTGATCACTTTTGTTATATTTTACCATCGATATATTACAGGCAAGCTTAGGCAATGACGCTCAGTCTTATCAGTTGGCTGTGACAGTTCATTTAAAAATAGCAATCACGAGCATGTCTCGGTTTGTTTGCATTGCCATCGGAGTGTAATTGCCCATTTGATTGCTTTCTCCTCACTCGATTTATGGCAGTTCAGTCACTATCAAGCAAATGGCTTGCTAGAGTCGTCGCATGTTCGGTGCAGTCAATATAATGCTATGCAATGATTTATGTCTAAAGTGATTCTCCGAATGCCTTCGATAACCAGTGATAAGTTTTCTTTGTTGAGATCGCAAACGTTTTGTTGGGTTACAAATTTGTTCAACCAAGTATTCGTGCAATGTCCTTCTCAATTGATGCCACTATTTGGTCGAGTTGACATCGAGCGAAGCCATTTAGCAGTGCAAAAGCACTTGTTTTGAAGTGATTTAAATTGACCAAATACTCCCACAGGAAATTAAAATGCATTTGGTAAACTTTTCCTATTTCCTGTGTATTATATTTCTCGAGTACTTTCCTGTTTTTGCGAGCTGTTCTGAACGTGTTTACCCTTTACGACGACGATTAATGTTTTTTCTTTTTTTTGTAGAATAATCAAATCGTTTTGGTGTAGAATCGAGCAATTCATTTGAGGTGTGGCATCGATCCCATAACCACCAGTGCGATATGGGTTAGTTGAACGAAGAGGTGCATCACCACGGGCACGATCTACTTCATCGAGTGGCACCCAATCTGTGTAACCGAATCATCACTGTGATGATATAAGAGTTGCATCAAGGGAAGGTCGAGTGGAAAGAGTGGACACCGAACACTATCATTGAACACAGCCATACCCTGATAAGCACCAAGACCACGACCACGAGCAACACCACCACCGTTGCCAAGAGTTACCTCGACCATCTCCACCCGTTGTCATCAAAATAAGAGAGAATAAAGCCAATTTGTCTTTACTCAAAATTTCCATTCACTCGTTGATGTGGCAAAGTGTTAGTTCAGTGGTTCACTTGGTCAGTAGAGTACGGCACTGATCGACACCAGACACCAAACTACAAACCTAAAGCAATACGACCACATTACCTCTAAATAGTTATTGTCCTTGCAACGAGTTTTCCTTCGACTTGACGGCACGACACTCGATACCATCGATTATCCCATATCGATATTGTCACAAGCACAATATTTCCTTGAAGCTTTCGAATTGAGCACTTGACGCAAGTTGCTGTGTTTGACCACCGAGTGGAACAACAAAATGGTGACAAGCATTGCCAAAACCAATCCCACCACCGTCACCAAGAACCGAAAACGCTTGCCAACTGAATCGTGCCTTACTGTCCCATTGGGCCAATCTGTACATAACACATTTATCCTTTTGTTAATTGTGATATTAACAAGCCATTTCGCCCACTGTATGCCACATTCAGATAGTCAATTTCTCGAAGCCAAACTAAATGTCACCGAGGCAGCCAAAGTGGGACCCCAGCAGCCACTGACATCTCAACGACGTCATCGTCGTTTTCTCAGTCTTGACTCGCAAATGGTCGACCACAATCCATTGCCAATGCTTTATATCGGTGAAATTAGACTCAACGACTATCCCGAATGCGAAAGCTGGCTCGAGCCATACCGAATCCAGTGCCAACGACAATATGAACTCTTTCTCCAGTCACAGATTACTCGTCGCTATCAAAAGTACCAACAGGCACAAGAAAAACGAAAGCAAACAGCGATACAGGAAGGGAGGCCAGTGAAGCCTCCGAAGCCATTCACCTACGAACGAAATTCGGAGTACATCAAACATGCGTCCTGTTGTGGCATGTGGCAGGCTCGCACTTGTGTGATCGAGGCCATCGAAAGAGACCGAAATCACGCGTTGAAAGAAAGGATCTGTCCCAGGGACCTGGTCCAACGTTTCCGACAGCTGCCCAACGATCCTGGAGAAAGGGCAGACGTGCTCGACTATTGCTCCGAGTATGGAGACGGCTCACTTATCTGTCACCAGTCATCACCAGCAGCGCACATCCACACGAACCTTCTCCTTAGTTCCGCTTGTGCATTATCAGCTGCATTTGTTGTGTTGGTTGCCTTTCCTCGATTATATCTCAACTCGTAAAGAGCCTAACCAGCTAATAGCACCGATACAAACGATCGTCTTTCAACGTTTCTGCTTATTTCGAATTGTCAGGTCTGTCCATGTCCCTCGATGTCCAACAATATCACTCACAAACACACAAACACACATACACTCTTGTCACATACTCTTGTCATGTTTATATATCAATTCATTGTGATTGTTCTCATGAATTCTCTTTTTGTATATAAGATTTTTTTGTAAGAATTCCCTCGAAGTGCTTCAAACCAATAAATATTGACGATATTCCAATATCCTATATTGACGATATATTAGAAGCTTCATTATAAACAAGCCATTCCTTTAAAATATTCAATCGATTTACATGTTTTGTTATTTTTGTGAGAAATATTGTCATTTGCAGTCGCCAAGGGAACCAGTTTGATATGTTCTTTCCAATTTGACTTGTCACAATAATATCATCCAATCAATACAGTTGCTTCTTTTGATAGTTAATATCAATGTTTGCGTCACCCAGTGGAAATATTCATCCGTGGTGAATCACTGGTGATCATAGATGCCTCATCGATCACATAATAATTTGCCTTATTTGACGTTAACAATGCTCACTCAAACGATCCATTTAGTCGACTGCTTTACAGTGAAAATAAACCAACGGTTTTGTTTTGTCAAAATTCGATTGAAATGTACTCAACTTTTTTGTTAAGTCTTAGCAGCTAACAATTGTAAGATATCTTCGCGAAACAGCCTCATCGGCGAGATATCGCCAATTTATAGAACTTTTGGGATTGCAAATTGATCATTAAAGGTATTACTATGTTCTAATTATTACCATTGTATGATATTAAACAAAAACAAAAGTGTCCACAAAACTGTAAAACCCATAAAATAGTGTCATTTCGATAATTGAGTTAACTAACTAAATCACAATCAATTTACTGAATCGTAAAATATTTACGAGTTTCTTAGTTGTCAATACATTCACATGAAGTGGTTAACTGCAGTTAATGTGCTATTCGTCAGCCAGGGCTGAATTTATATATCGCGCTATGAACTTTCCATTTCGTGGTACTTTGTTTAGTTTGGTTCGTGAGCGCCAGATGGCGATGTCGCGCTGAAAATAATTTTCAAAAATTCAATCTGTACAGACTTCAAGTTCAAACAGGCATAAGAATTGGCGCGCGCGTAATGTTTTCATATTTCACTGTGTTAAACTTTGTTTGAGACTTTGGTTGAGACTAAATTCGGTAGAAACTTCACTATAAAAATATAAAAGCTATAAAAATGGTCAATTAAACTGACTTATCTAAATTCAGTACAATATCAAGTTGACCATATCAACCAAATGAATTTGTGCTCGTAACTTTAGAGTCCCTCAATTCAACTCATTTTGTCATTTCCATTGATCATGGCAACGGACTTTGAGAAGTCTCTTAGACTTTCAACAAAGAGCGTTAAGAATTTATTACTTTGCCTTTATTTCTACATTGTTTGAGTTTGCGTTCAAAGTGCCTCAAGCCAAATTGAGTGTAACTTTCACTAGGGGCGTATAATAGCCGCGCTGCGATAGCATTGACCTCTCGTATTCGTCGAATAGCAACATTGTACAGTCCCTATGTGACCTCTTTAGAGATCTGTTTAGACGATCCATTCCAAAGCGATAAATTATTTGCACTGCACTCGCTTCTATATCGCTTGATACTGGCCTAATCACAGGCACAAACAAGCGAAAGCATACAACATTTTAATTAGCCTGAACAAATTGAATTGAGAGACGAAGCATGTACACGGTGATCACTAGTTGAGCTTAAAGTGAAGCCCGATTCTGCGTGGGACATTAGCAGTAAGATTAGTAAACTAATCGTGAAAATAAGAAAACATTGTCTATAGAGTGGAGTAGTGACACGAGTAGCGTGGAGGCGGGTCACTCACTCGCCACTTTGGGATATAAAGCAAATCCAGCAACGATGTAAACATTAGCACGACTCGACGTGAGTGCGCAGTGCACATGCAGACGTCTACATGCAGACAAGGCCAACACTAGTCGAGAGACTCGAGACTGACATTGCTGCATCGGTCATTGATGATGAAGCTCACCAGACCTGATGCCACTCGAAACAAGAGCCAAGACAAGACAAAAAACATAAGCAAAGTTCACAAAAACTGAAATGGCCAAACGAAGACTAATATCGATGCGTGAGCACTAACTTATCGTCAACTATTTGATTGCAGATTACAAACCACTGACTAATGATTGTTGGTTGGAATGATAACGACACCGAAGAGACAAACAATCTACTTGTTGACAAAATTGTTCGTACAAAACGATATTTCACAAAACCAATAAGGCCACTAATGGTCGCATACCGAAAATACCAAACAAACCTAACAAATGCATTCATATGTCATAAATCAATAATACTCGACAACAAGAAATCTTCAAAAATATTCTTCAAAAAATTAACAAATCACTAAAGAGAGCTCGAAAGAGCCAAATACATAAAAAGGTAAGTGACATATTTGTTTGCCTTATTCTAACAAAGGCATATTTCTTCATTGGATGATCTTACTTTGACAATAATTGGGATTTAAAATTAAATTAAATCGTAGAAACAAAATTATTAGATGCGAATTATGCGTAAATGTCACTTCACTGACATTTGAGATTCGAAGTTGATTAATAATGAATATGTTTGCAGGAAATGCCATGCATTATCTGTGTGACAGCTACCAATTTGACAAGTGATATTATTCTATTTAGTCAGGGAAAATTCACTACTCTAATTATTGCACTTATTGTATTTTGCCCCTGAACCTGACAATCATTAGAAATGTTTTAAAAAACTAACAATTTTTGAAATATATAATACAACCAAACATTTGAAATATTACATTTGCGCGAACTAAACAATTTAGTTTATCAAATCATTTACTCCCCTCAGTTGCACAATGTTCATCCGTAATACTTTACACCTGTGAGCTCACCTGCAGGTAATCGTGGCAGAGCTAATCGAACAATACAAGAGGATTAACATTTGTCCTGCATGGCTAGTCGCAATATATTTGCTAATTCAATTATCGCTTCATAACTTTACGACACGATGTCGATACCGTTTGGATAGTATCCAACGGTTACATTCAAACCTTAATGACCATGCATCAGTGCAACACTCGGTTCCTCACGACCATATCTCCAAATACATAGCTGACATTATTATAATATAGCAACTATTGCAAAATGTTCACTCAGTTATGTCGATTAACTTTGCACTTTAGAGCAATACTGCCATACAAAGAATGACGATGACAATATTTTGTGAAAGTTTTGTCAGGCCAAAAAATTAGAGTAACTAATCGATTCAACAATCGAACAATGTTGTTTGTTTTTTTTTCTACGACCCAATATGGAAATGCAAATTCTTGTAGATTGGCATGTGACTACATGTGTAAACAAATAAGCCGAAGCCATCGAAGCACACAAATCGAATGCATAGAAATTATCAATTCTTTATTCAGCATGTTAGATTCTTTTAAAGCTAGCTTCTAGTGAATCGAATCAATGGTTTTCAAAATTTGCAAATGTACATTGCTCCATTCAATCGCTACTATCAAATTGTCAAGCAATGGTTCGCTAGTTTAGTAGTGGCAAATGCAAAACTTACTACTGCCAAATAAAATTTACTTTGCCGTTCGTAGGAAAGTGATTCTGTGGCTAAAAGAAGATCGTTCAATATGAAAGGCACTGCAGGCTTGACTCGAGCTCGAGCAAGCAGTAGCGAACAAGAAAGATTCTATGCCATAGAATCTATGGTGCAATTGCAACGATCGATAGCGATCTCACCGACAAATGACTCCAATGGAGTCTTCCTTTACTTCCTTTATTGTGTAGTGTGACGCTTCTTAAAATCTCTTTTAGCCTGAGAAGTACCACTGCTGACCACACTACTATTGAGTTTCGACAGATATGAACAACTGTTACTACCGATAAGATAAAACGCGGCTTGCTTGCGGTTAGCTTACTTGTAATGAGAGTGTGCCATTGAGAGATGCCTTGATACGACTAATATGTTGCAATAGAATGGTACATTCAAGCTAATAAGGAACTTGCAAAGTATTACAATGCATTCAGAATTGACATGAAAGTACGATTGTCAACACGTTTGCTCTGACCTTGGCTTTTGCTCATAAACAATCGGACAAAACCCGTCCTGGCCAAGTTGTCTCTCCTCCCATTCCATAACAAGTTAGACCGTAACGCTCATGATCATGCTGAGCCTGCACGGGCAAGTGCACTGTCACTTTGAGCGAGCACGTGACAGGGTCATTTTGTGGTTCGGTGCCGGCGGTGTGCAAATGCTCTGGGTCGTCTTAGTTACCTTTATGGCATTATCGCAACTTTCAGTGGATCACAAGCAACATTATAATCGTCCAATGCTCTTCTTGTATAGTTTCGATTAATCTCAAACGCCTTCAGTTACTAGTCAGTAACTTTGTCAGGTAGTCCCAGGCCTACTTTACGTTGCCGAGCGCACTTCTCCTTCGAGTCCAATCTCGGCATTGATATTCACTCTGCTTCAAGTCCTCTTTAGTGCTTTCCTATCAACTACGAAGCTAAATTGTCAACTCCCACAACTGCGAGTCCTCGTCGAGTCAGCAAACCTTCTAAAAAGTGAATTTCACTTAGTGAAACCAAGACGCCCGTAACGTCATCAGTGTATGGTCTGTTGATTCGTTCATTCGCCACATTGCCTACCGCAGTAGAACGGCGTGCTCCCTACCAGAAGTGCCACAAGTGAGTTTCGATTCAATCGCACTTATACTTTCTTCGATGTTTTTGATTATTTTTAACCTTGTCTACTCCATTTACTCATTAGCATTTTTTTCTTTGACCAGTGTACGAAGACGAAAGGTCACCGACACCTGAAAAGTCCTGGAGCTATTCGTACCGATACCTCCGAGATCGAACACGATCAAGATCACACTCTCGTTCCCGTTCCCGTTCAAGATCGCCACCAATTAGACGACCATTCACTATGGCGCCCACCAAACAGGATGAAGATAAATTTTTGCAAAAGCTCGGATTTTATAAACGGAGGTATGGTGACAACTTTGATCCTGCCAAGTTGCCTAGATATCTTCATAGCCTCGAAGAATTTACAAAAGGCAAACAAGAATATTTTTTCCGTAGCAAATTGGGATTTTCTGATAGGAATTTGGAAGGTGGAAGGTCTTTTTCTCGAACGCTAGTTTCAGTAAATGGGCGAAAGAAACGATTTGCTCGGCACCGGGACGATTCACTTTCTAGGTCTCGTTCACGATCTCGTTCGCGATCTCGTTCTCGCTCTCGCTCTCGTTCTGGTTCACGTTCACGCTCCCGTTCTAGGTCACCACCAAGCAGAAGACGATCCAAAACACCACCAAAAATAAAGAAAGAAATGGAGACTAGCACTTTAGTTAAAAACGAACCGATATCGCCGAATTCTTCGCCAATTCGTGCACATGCAAGTCCTGTTGTATCGCCATCTAAACAATATAAACGGGAATATTATCCTCCACTTATTCAACCTCCTGCTTTTCAGCCTTTTGATGGAGAACCTCCTGCGTTACAAGCCGAAATATCGCCATCAAAACTGTCACAACTACAACCGCCATTAGCGGTACAGCAACTACCAATAGTTCCACAGTTATTTCAACCACAACCACCCCCACCTATGTCTATTGCTAATGACGATAATGTTTTGGTAGATTTTATTCAAAGTAATTTTCGAAATGTATTTTGCAACTCAACTAAGGACATATTCTTCACTCCCTGTTTGAAGACTTTATTCCACAACATTCGATCTGCTTGGAAAGTACTTGTCTTAAATACTAAACTGTTGGAAATGATTACTTTGATGACTGATAACGAGAGAACCTTTTTATCTCGAGAAGCTGAGGCTGGAACATTTTTGGCATGTGGGCAGAGTTTGATTCGCTCAAAGAAAAATCTTAACTTTTCATCTGGTGTATGTATTGCATTAGAAAATGCTGAATTACCAATTATTCGTGGTCTTCGAATGATTGCTTCACAATATGGTAGTGTTAAATGTGAAATAACCGGCGATGCTTTGGCACCCATTGATCATACTGGAGATGTTCGCGCTACTATACGAATTGCTAGTCAACTGTTACCTACAAATACTTCGAACCCAGTTATCACAGTTAACGAATATAATGTTTACCCTTTGAGTGATCAAGAAGCTGAGCAGATTGCCACTCGATCTTGGTTGCCAACCTATCCGAAAGATGGACGTTTCCAATGGATCATGGCTTGTCGAATTGCTAGAAAAATGGAAGATACAAGTGGCTTGATGCCCTCTCCTTATAAGATAGTAGAATCAATGAACAATAAGCAACTTCCCAAATGGTGGCCTCTTTTTCAGAAAAAATGTTTACCTGAGGCTGGTATGAAACGGTTGAACTTTCTCTTTTCGGACTGGACACCAGAAATGATTCTAAATGATTTAGGCAAAGACGAACATGGAAGAATGGTTTTGAAAGAACTCAATCTTGAATGGGTTGATCCCAGATTGGAACATTTTGCATTTGATCTCAATTTAGACCAAGAGGTCTGTCGAATTTATCGAGCAATGACCAAGTATATTGCTCTATTTGGTCAATGTCAAGTTATGATGCGAGCCAGCGACCTTCGTGAGAACCATAGCGGCTCTTGGTATCAAATGTCAACTGTGACGAATTTTAACAATATGAACATTTTACGGGCCAATAGAGCCACCAATGTGGCCGAACAGAGCCTTGCCACTCGTTTCCATCCAACCATTATTTACAACCTCCCAAGTAATTAACTGTGAAATAGCTCATTTTCATTCGAAGTTTCATTGCCACTTAAAACTAATTTATTGCCATAGAATCTGAACTCATTCTAAGAGACAAATGTTTATAAAATATTTATTTTGCTATAATCCGTTAAAAAAGAAGATTTTTATTGTGTAATGTTAGCACGTATTTTCTGAATAAATCTACAAAATCAACAAGATCTTGCGCAGAATTTGAGTATATTGTGCGAAACTGTGGTATTGCTTTTGCACTTTTTAAAGCAATTAAAATAGATAAAATAATGTTTTGAAAACTAGCTTTACTTTGCTCTTTGCCTTTTAAAGATATTTTTCAAAAATATCGGAATGCATTTGGACCCTAAGATTGGAGATATAAATTTAGGTAATTCCCTTAAGTTTGTTATTTGTTATTTAAACTAATTCTTTGTGTTTTATTTGCAGATTCTAAAATAAAGCCTTTTTTCTTTCTAAGCAAACTCGTTTCGATTACATTTCAATTAATCAGCGATTTCATATGAACAAACTTTGCCATCTAGTTTGAATTCAAGTATGCTTCAAGAATTTATGCTGTAACCATGGTTGCATCATCGATAAAATCGTTTGTTGGTAATTGAGAAATTGAACCATACTCGTGAATAGCTATTACATAAATCAGACCAATAACTAAAAAGTGCTAATGCAAAACACATGTTTGACACTTTCTTTCAGAAAAACATATATAATGCAATCAAACATTTCCCAAATGCCGAATGCTGAATGTAGGAGAGGTATGTTTTATTGCTGATGGCATATTTCTTATTACTAACTGTTTTATTGTTTGTTTAGATTATTCATAAAAAGTTAAATCATCGATACAGAGTATCACAATGACTTTAATCATCACTACTTGAATTATTATTTTTAAATATAATGTTCCAAATATTTCGCTTCATTCTGCCAAGATTACAATGGTATTTGATTATTTACATTGCAAAGCATTTTGATTAATATCATTTTTTATATAAAAACAAATACATCTTAATGACACTTAATATTTTAAATAAAAATTAGTGAAATGCAACTTTATTGAATAATCAAAATTGGCTTATTGTCAATAATATAATGAAGATTTTAAGAATCGCCATAAAATTATAGATTGTTCAAAGTAAATGTACAGTGTATATATAAAGTGATCTATCAATCTATGAACATCTTTCATGATAAAAAACCAATTTGGACATTGAAACTCATGGGAATTTCACATCAGAAGATTTCTATTACTAATAGACTGTGTAAAATTTACACTGTAAATTTAGAAATCACTAATAAAAGTATTATAATAAAAGAGTTTGTTTCTCCCTTTGGTTAATTTGTTGCCCTTGTTAATAACAATGTTATCTCATCGGTAGATCATTAAGCTAATTGTCTGAAACTGGTTACAAATAACCGGATCAACTGGAAATTTGTCTATTATTTGAGACAGGTTTAATTCATTTTGACAATCAGCGTTAACGCTCTATCTGTAAGACCATTCCCGTTTGTTGTGTTGCAGTAGCGTTTGTTTTGACGGTACGCACAGCCCCAAACAGTTATCTTTGGGCAATGTTTTTGTTCAAGTTGTGCAACTTTTCAGTTGAGTTTAGACGCCGCAGCTTTCTGCTGAGATGACGGTTGAGTTAGCTCAGCTGGTAAAAAATGGCGCCGTCTAGCGGCACCGGCGGCATTTTCCAGACAGTTTTAGTATGGCGCTCAATCAAAGTGAATCAAAGTCGCGAAAACTCAACTAATTCGAATAATTTAAGTTATTAAACTTATTTTGAGGTATTTGTGATCATTTTTAGCCTAAAATAAATTGAAAAAAATCATAAAAATTTTTCCATAACCGGGAGTCGAACCGTGGATTCGCGCTTCAAAGGCACACACCTTATCCACTAAGCCACCAGTATGGAAAGTTCAGTGAGGCCAAAATAATTTCCCTTTAATCGTGGGCCCGACTTTGTGGACTGGATTTGAGATATTTTGGTATTGGGACATCCAAATTGGGAGTTTGGGATCATAAAATTACAGGGAAATCATTTTCTGATAGATTTAATGTTGATTACTTTGCTCAAACAGCTGATAGGCAGCCATGTATAAACAGCCTTTGTTGCGTAGTCAGTGCCGCTTGAGGGCGACACATTTTGTCCGCAGTCTTAAACACAACCGTCATCTCAGCAGAAAGCTGCGGCGTCTAGTTGAGTTGGTTACTTTGAGGGAAGCACTGCCCCACCAACATGTCTTCTGAACACGACGTGTATGTGTTTGTGAGTGTAATGTTTTTATTTCTGTGCGCACCGACAGTTCGCATCTGCGACGTACACAGTGTTCACTTGCGTGAATAATTTTCCCAACAAAACAAACCTCAAGTGGCATTACAAATATTATCCTACGGCTACATTGGGACTCGTCCAGACCGAGTGCCGTGTGTGAGTATGTTTGCATATGATATCAGCCATTCTCCTTATCAACTTGACACTGTCTGTCAGTTGCGCATTGCACAAGTTGGCCATTCTGTCATCGAGCAAATGTCATTCTACAGCAATCAATCAATTCGTCTCAATTCAGCATTATTGCATCGGTTCATTTGCATCCTATCCTTTATCTTTCTGTTCATTGACACCAGGCAGTCTGTATTGTATTAGTGCATGAACTCGCCTCCCGAGATGTGAATGTCACCCTGAGTTCGTCTTTGCATACTCACTTAACTTCAACTTGATCGTTGCTCAATTTTACCGTCATTATCGTTCTTCGTAGTCTGCTTTTTATCACCTAATGTGATGGCGATAGTTTGCTGCCACCAATTTTCCATAGCCACATTTTGAAGACGATCAATTCAACAAGATGCAATTTGATTCAATCACTTTAGCATTGTGCCAATTTATTAATCGAAAATTTTATTATTTTTGTCTTTTTTATTTTAATATTTCCTCCACGTTTTTATTTGAACAAATATTTGATATGCCATTTCCTTCTATTCTGTTTTAGAGTTTCGTTTTGGTTCACCTTTGTTTACTTTTTGTTGTAAGTATTTGCCTTTTATTACATATTTTGTTTCCATTTTAGTTTGAAAACGTATAATAAGTTTTTAGTGATTTGACATGTTTCTTGACCAATGTCGATTGGTCCTATGATTTGCTTTGCGCAACACTAGGTAAAATCTTGATATATAATCACAATCTAGTATCGGTCTGCTATATTGCCTATTGAGACAATAAAAGACATGTTTCAAAAGATATTTGTCTGCAATGCACTGCACCCGAACATTTTATTATTCTGATTAATTATAATAATGAATATGACAAATTACTAGGAGCTTTCAAAGTAATGTGCTCTAATGACACATTTTTGCCTATTCTCCATTGAATGTCAGTTCCTGGAATGGCGCTTTGTTCTTTTTTATGGTAGTAGTTAACCAAAATTGTTCTATATTTTATTTTATTATAATTTACTTAATTGAAAAGGTGTGGTTTCTTAGTGAAACATTTCTATCGATCGCTTCTTTGACTAATGTGCAATCTATCGATCGAGAATTTGATTCTGGTTTGAATCAAATCTCTTTTGGCACACCACACCAATTCATTTGTGGTTTGCGCTCTGACCCGACCAGGTGTGGCTCGAATTCTCAAGTGCTCATTTATATTAATTCCATGTCCTAAATGTTTGTCATTTTGGCGTGCTGCTTTACCAATTTCTCTCGGGACATTAGGTTGGTATTTGATAGTTTTGTCTCGTAAGTTGTGGTTCAGTGTCGGTTCAGAACGGTTACGATATTAACTTGTTTGTTTACTTTTCATTACTTTTCATCTGGTGCATTCTATTTGGCCATTCTAAGTGCTATCATCAATTCGTATGGCAACCATGATTGAATGAATCATTCTCCCAATTTATAACAATTAAACAAAATATAACCATTTTCTCTGATCAATTGGTTTGTCTGTTTGTTTAGGTTCATATTCCTTTTTGTTTCTATCGTCACAATCATTTGCAATAGCTTAATGTTGAGGGAAATTTTGTCAATTCTATTATTTGATGACGCCCTGCTCAATCAACTAAATTACGTCAAGCACCTGGCAATATTTTGTATATAACGAGCATAATGTCTGTTGTTCTCACTCGGACGGTTGTGGTGCTTGCCGACAGATTCTAATTGCGTCTGGTTTGTTCAAATGTGAATCCTCTTAAGATCTTCTCAAATCTCGTTTGTTCAACTTGAACCTAGTTCAATTAAATATCAACGTCACCAGTGAGTTTGTTTGTTTTGTTGCATGTACTTTGTCCCTTCAAGCATCTTTACAATTCATCTTTACAAACAAGTTGCGTTTCACTGTGGCTTAGTATTACGATTTATTAATAGAATAATGGAAAGTGCAAAACGTCTTTTTCTCTCCACTCGTTTTCTTATCAGTGCATGTAAGTGTAGTTCAAGTAGCCTACTCATCAGTGCTGTTGGGTTTTTATTATTTAATTTATCTCTGCGATTCGATTTGTCCTTGCCTTCTAGTAAAGACACTCAGTTGACTTTTTTAGTACCTATTATAACGCCATAAAGTGTATTGTGTAGAATTTTCGGACACAACATGGCTAAATTTGAATGCTTACTTTTTCTACTATTACGTTGAATCGCTATTAAAGGTTCACTGATGTGGTATGATTGATTTGTTATCAAGCAATCCGAACCGGCAACCACTTCATGCTTAGCTCTATCTTTGTACTATTTGCTTGATAACTCTAGTAGCAACTAACTGACAATAGTAAAGTGAATGCGTTCTCTGCACATTGACACATATCAGCGCGTCTAGCCGAATTGAACGCAATCTTGCAAGTTTCACTTCTACTTGTCGAGCTCATTTCGCTGTACATAACTTTGATCAATGTTCATTGGAACATTTACTAATACTTGCATCACTCTAAGCCGATATCACTGATCCCACACAGATGGTCGTATAGTGGCTCGTTTGTGTCGTTCTCGTTGTTATCCAGCAGTTACCAGTTGTTAACTCTTGCCTGATTGTAAAGTTCACTATGCTGCCTTGTACCCAGACTGCGCAGAGTCTCTCAAAGTGAGTCACTGCTTGTGGCAATTATCTTGTCACCTTACGAACTTGTTTACAGTCTAATAACACTGCAAGTCTAAAACATCTCTGCTGGTACAAGTATTTCATTGAGATCGATGTTCGATGAGTGTTGCATGCACCTAGTTCATTGGTAACTTATAAAGTGTCGTTTGAGTATCGTTCGCCTTTGTCATCTTTCTCACTTCACTTTGTTTGGTTTGCTTGTTTTTCATTCCTTTTCCTCTCTCCCACTCAATGTAAGCGCCAAACAAAATTCCAATTGCTTTATATCTACTCGACACTTTGGCTATTCAAAGAGCGAACGAAGCGTATTCTCTCGCTTTGTCATGTGCCTTGTCATGTGCTCACATGCATTGCAGGCAGAGTCGACTTGTGATGCTAACATTCGTCCGCCATCGCGACTTGTGAGTTGTCTTGCTGATTATTGTTTTCTTTTTTTCAGAATTTGGTCGCTTTTGGACTATTTTTATTTTTGAAAGCACAATTTGGTCGAATTGAATTATTTTGCTTGAACATATTTAACTTATCGAATCTTTTTGCACAACTTTTCAACGCATCAAAATGCAAACGTTCAAGGACCGTGCCAAACAGCACCATGCGCACCATCAAAGGAGTCAATCCTTTTGCAATTACGATGAGTTCCGTCAACGTGACCCAACTCTGCACAATAGCGAGACCGAATTTCGACAGCGTCGTCCTCTGCTGGATACTCAGCCATCTGTGGATGGGTCAGCACCTATCGACACTACCAAGCCAAATGTATGTGACGAGAGTTGCCCTTTGAGCCCTAATTATGAAAATTATGGCAATCAGAATGAACGACCCTCGACAGAAAATAAAACCGATACCGAAAAGAATCTTTTCCCCGAACTACTGGGTTTGCTGCCTGACCAGGGCAATATTATGCCACTAGGTGTCACTTTGGACCCTACTTTTCCAACTAACGTTCCTTCAGTGAAAGGACATCGACGTAGTCTTTCTCTACGTCAGCGATTCGAAGGCGGTTACGAATATATTGTGTCCGAGATTGAACATGCACGCGATGTGGCCGAAAAGACCGTAATCCACGCTTCAGAGACCATCTGGAAAGTGTGCCACTTTAGTCATCTGCCCAACTGGATGCAAGACAATGAATATTTGCACGGCGGCCACCGACCACCTCTTCCATCACTGTGGGCCTGTGCCAAATCGGTTTTTCGAGTTCATACAGAGACGGGCAACATTTGGACACATGGTATTGGGGCGTTGCTTTTCCTTGGATTGTTTATCTACGAGTTCGTCACTATAAGCGCACACAAGACGGCGACAGATCGCTTGATGCTGGCAATTTACTTTTGTGGCATTATTCTGTGTCTTCTCTTCTCAACCCTTTTCCATACCTTCAGCTGTTACGCATCGCCCAAAGTTATCAAAATATTTTCCAAGCTGGACTATTGTGGCATATCACTTCAAATCATTGGTTCGATGATCCCAGCTTTATACTACGGATTTTATGAAAACTTTTACATGTACAAGATATACATCACCTTTGGTGTCATTCTGTGTATTCTCTCGATCGTGGTATCAATGTGGGACAAGTTTGGCGAACCCAAGTACCGTAGTTTGAGGGCGATAGTATTCCTCACCTTTGGACTGTCGAACGTCATTCCAGGCGTGCACTGGTACATCATTCTCGACTCGCGACTGGTCGCTGCTTTTTGTTTATTTATTGCTCAAGGTGCACTCTACGTGATTGGGTCTTTGTTGTACGCCAATCGCATTCCGGAACGATTCTTTCCCGGCAAGTGTGACTATCTTTTCCAATCGCATCAAATTTTTCACGTTTTGGTTGTGCTCGCTGCTTTGGTTCATCTCAATGGAATCAACTCGATGGCCAACTTTCACATGGGGCAACTGGCTTCCGCTGCCTCAGCCACAAACATCACTTCAGTCCCGCTGATGTCTCCTTAAGACAATCACGCACCGCTTATCTATTTCTATTATTTATATATGTATATTTGTATTTGTCGGTTTTATAGTGGATCAGTTGAATCGGTATTGTTCAATGCACATTTACTGGGACAGTGCACATGAATTTTCCCTCATAGTTGACTAGAGGATTGTCCCAAGTTGATTGTACGCCCGCTCTCTACTTTTGTATAAACTCTACTTCCATACCTCCTCGTAATGATCATTTTGTATCCCTTGTACTGTTCATATCCTTTTCTATGGCCCCATTCTATTCCAAACGCCCACTTTAGTGATATCAATAATCTCCATTGATCGCTGCATAATATGTAACGCAACAGAGTCGACTTGTTTTCACTGGATAAATCATGGAAATAAAATTATGGTGACAACAAACACCATACATAATTCTTTGGTTCATTAATTTTAGTTAATTGTTTGGTCTTTGTTTTAATTAAGTAACATAAATGTTATGTTCATTCATGTTCCACTGTCGATATTAGGTTACTGGCTAATGGAATTTGGAATGGTCATGCTGATTGATGGTGGTCGTTCAATGATAAATATATAATGCCTGCCATCATCTTTCCACTGAGAACGAAATATTCGAAAGACTACTCAAGAACTTTAATCTCTTCTACCAACCGAACAGAGTATTAGTGCAATGCTGATTGTACTTCCACTCTATTGGTTACACACCCTTCTCAACTTCAGCCAACTTCAATCTCCAAATTGCGATCCTTCAGGCTGTTCAAATGCATTTACAACAACTGGTAAGCTTGTCCCAACCCAACGGTGCAATTCTCAATTCCGAGACGGTTCTAATTATAATTGTTTCGGTTTAAAATTATGATCAATTTTATTAATATTGATTGGTTGATTGTTACATTTTGTTGACTTACATATTTAAAAATAATAAACTGACAATTTAATATATTAAACAATGTTTATTCGGTACTAAATCAAAGTTGAGAAATGTAGCCCGTGTTAGTTTGGTTTATTAATTGTTCTATTGAGTGCAGTTCGAACTTAGTAGTGTAATATATAATTTGTGGTCATTTGTGGTCAATTCCAAGTATTTCGGCCAATTGCGCACTAGACAAGCTAGTAAAATTTCGAACCATGCCTGTGTCAACGTTCAAGTTCAACTCATACTTCAAGTTGATCGCGTTCCTGGAGCGGCTGGTCGAGCTCAAGTTCAAACCGATCAACAAGGCGTTGAAGGACGCGGAACGACGTACGATGATTAAGAAGGTTTACTTCATTCATCGTGAGTATATTTTTAATTTAATATTTAATCATTTGATATTAAATCATGCCATTAATCGCTAACCAAAATCATTCGATTGCCAGTTTCCCTGGTGGCCTTTGTCATTTACTTGGCAATGACTCATTTTTATGGTGTGAGCCGTTGCTTGGTCACTTGTTTTTATCCGGCCTTCTATACGTAAGTTCAATATTCTGTTTGAAAATGAATTTAGCACTATTTCATACCATAATATCATCTTTAGTTTGGAAGCCTTAGAGTCGAAGAACGAGCAGCAATGCATGCAATGGCTGATCTTCTGGACCGTCTTTGGCTTCATCAAGCTGGTCGAACCGATCTTTGATGCACTAATCGGGTTCATGCCTCTCTACTCGTTGGCAAAGGTATGCTTAAGTTTTATTGACACTTTACATCAATCACAATATAATCAATTGAATAAAAAATCAAACGAAACGAAAATAACGATTTGTATGAATAGTCCTTACTTTCTCACGGACTGTCACGGTACTACTGTGATATTGTGATTGTTTTCGTTTTCCTTAATTTTGGTTGTGGTTTACTTATATTGCATTTTTATTTTGTTCCTCAGCTTGTTCTCATAATTTGGTGCTATGTTCCTATCAAGAACAACGGCGCCCAAAGGATTTACCAGCAGTTCTTGTTGCCAGCACTGGAGTTGGCTAAAAATAACTCCCTGGACAAAGCAATCGACCATCTTTCAGAAACATTGAAGCGTGAGTTTGATGAGTTCAAACATAGACATAAAAAATAGACATTTTTACTAATTGAAACTCTACTCCATATATAGTTAAGAAGAAGCAGCAGCAACAGGCCAAGAAATTCTCGCAAATTGAACCGGAAAAGGCACTTCAACAGGCTGCTGTCAACGAAGCTATCCGTCAGTTAGGACAGCAGAATCAAGAGCAAGTGCAGCCGGATGGTTCAGCACTTCTCGCTAAGCCAGGCTCACCATCGGCCAATGCTCCGCCATCGGTTCCTCCATCGTCGGTGCCACCGTCGACTACTCGACAGTGAATTATCAATTTTCACATTCGCTTTTTGCAGTGCAGGTAAACGAAAGATACTAAATTGGCCAATTACTAATTTGTGTTTGTGTTATATTTACTCTCAATAGCTTCAACTTATTCTTCTGCAGAAACTGCAAAATTATTCAATTCGTCGACTGTCTTTTGGCAATCGCTCCTCTTGCCTTATGGCACTGAATTATTAAAACTTATTCTATTTTGTAAGTCTTTTCGTATGGTTTTCACTTTTATTTCATTTTATACAATTTTGTTATATGCGTGAACTCTCTCTCAGTCCATCTACATCGAATATCATCATTCACGTATTTATCTATAATAATCATGCCATCAGGTTTATTATTGCGATAATTAGCGATAGTTGACAATAAGAATAGTGTTATAGTGCATTTGCTAAAAAGAATATCCTTGCAAAACTATAGTAAAATAGGCGTTTTTGTTCGGCTTTATCATCAGTGAATCAATAATTTGGAGATCAGTGAATCAATGGAGATGCTTACAAACTTGCACAGTATCAATTGATCAGCTTTTCTACCGATTTGCACAATCGATATGCCACAGATCAAACATCACCGCTATCACGTTCTTCTCAATTTCACTTTTGACATATCACTTCATAGTCACTTCATTATCGGCCAATCGTCGAGAGAACAATCTCTTATGTCTTTGTGCGTGTTTGCGAGAACTGAACTGACCAAGTGCAAACATTCGCCCTGGTGTGCTTACTTTTTGCAATATTATAGCAACTTGGTCTGATTGGTTATCATAAAAGTGCATTTTTGGCACTCAACCTATACGGCTATCTCCAATAAATGCACTTTGTCTGTCAACTCTATTTGAGTGAAGATATATAAAAGTGTTATTTAGCCGACCTTATTACACTTGTTCAATTGATGCGAAATGGCAAACACCAACTCAACAACAGCACAAAAATCTTTACGCATTTTGGTGACTCCCCTAAACGGACACGGACACATCAACGCTTGTCATGGACTGTGCGAAGAGCTTCGTGATCGTGGTCACGAATTGATCTTTTTGATTGATCCAGACTTCAAGGGTCGATTGGAACGGTATGGCTTCAAAGAACGCCTACTGCCACAGCCCGAAAAATCTGAAACGGACGATGGTAAAGAGTTTTGGCAGTCGTTCATTACAAGAAATGCTTCTCGTTTCGGTCAGTCGCCACTCACTCAAATGACAGATCTGATACCCGAAATTTATCAAATCATGTTTGACATGCAGAACACAATGGACGAGTCATTTCAACAGGCCATCGATGAAATCAAGCCAGACTTGATCATTCATGACGGTTATATTTGTTTTCCAACGGTGGTCAACCAGTCTATTCCTTGGGTTTGGTTGTTCAGTGCATCGCCTCAGGCAATGCTCATGGACCCTCGTATCCCTCCATTCTACTCGGGTTTGCCAGCGTCTGATTCTTCAGAGTGGAGTCAATTTGTGGATGGGACAATGAAGGCTCTTGCTTCACTGCAGAAGCAGATCAGTGACTATAATGTGTCTAAGGGTGGTGAGGTACTTGATCAACCTCGAATCCATCCTTTCTCCAAGCATCTCAATCTATATATGTCACCCGAAGAACTTCGCTTCAATGAACTAGACAATATTCCTTCCAACGTTGTCGGCGTGGACTGTTTTGTGCGCACAATGGCCGATCTCAAGTTTGACCTTCCAGAACAACTTCAACACAAACCTGGCAAGTTGATTTTCTTCTCAATGGGTTCGTTCGGCTGTGCCAATTTGGCACTGATGACCCGTTTAGTTGCTTTCCTTGCCAAGTCGCCCAATCGCTTCATCGTGTCCAAAGGACCACACCAATACGAGTTGCCAGGTGATAACCTGTGGGGCGAAGGCTTTTTGCCACAGACAGCCATCTTGCCATTGGTCGACCTGGTGATCACTCACGGAGGCAACAACACCGTCACTGAGACATTCTTCTATGGCAAGCCAATGCTGGTGTTGCCCATGTTCGGCGACCAACACGACAATGCTCAACGAATTACTGAAGTTGGACTTGGGGCTAACTTGAATCCGTTCACTTGCACTGAAAAGGAACTTCTGGGCTCTATTGAGTCGTTGCTTGACAACGATGAGTTGACTCAAAGAATGGCTCAAATTGGACAACGAATCAGAGCATCCAAAGACAAGCAAAAGGTTGCCGATTTGATTGAAAAGCTCGTGGACTAAATTGTCAACTGACCAATGACCTATTAATAGACCTAATATTGTAATTGACTGTTACAATGTTAATATTAATAAGAACACTTTTTATAACTGTCTACTTTAATTCCAAATGCAAATATCTGAATATATGTAGATATTTATACATATTTCCATTGTCGGCAAAAGTAGCTTTATAAAAAAATATAGATTAGTGTAATTTGATACTCAATTCGGCAACTTTTTACTTTGCTCCCTTTGTATCAATTTGTTTATTGAAAACTCTAATCATTTTTGTCTGTCATTTGATGCCTAACGAGGGCATTTTGCGTTTGTTCTATTCGCCGAAGGATAAACATTTGGTGTAGTTTTGCACTTGCAGTTTGATCTCTTTCAATTCTAATTAGTACATCTATCTATTGAAGACTTTAGTTGAAAATATATCAAAAACAATTTGTTTGAATGTACAAATCTAGAGGAAAACTAAGAACACGCAGATAATTAAATTGATAATTGAATAATAACAATTATTTAAAATGTAACAATGCAATGTAAACATTGAGTCATTTGCATTTGCGTTGGCCAGTATGTCGGACATGGTCTGCATGGTTGCACTTAATTTGCACTAATGCTTTTTGACCGGAATTGATGGAACTAATGATGCAAATCAAAGGTCATAGTAAGAGTTATTAGTAAACTCTATTAATGGCAGTGGCCAAGGTTGACCAATTACTGGAGCGTCGATTAGTTTGTTTCATTGAGTGGCCACCTCTCGAGCATCAGTTACAATGGTCAATTGTGCAAGCACACAGATTGGTTTAGAGTAACTAATTGACGTAACTATTGGCTTATCGCAATTTGGTATATCAAATGCTTCCCCTAGCATCATTAGTGTGTCAGTTCAAACGAAGCACAGTTTGTTAAGTCACGTTTGTGATTATATCCATCAACTGCTATAGCAGGACTATAGTTGGACTCGTTTGTGGCATGCCAAGCAGTTTGATATAAAATGTGTGAAACTGCCAAACTCGACTCTCGCTCTCTCATTTTCCCTCTTCCTCTCTCCAGACGAGCAGTCAATAATGAGCTCCAAACGGTCTTTCAGAATTTTGGTAACCCCACTCAATGGTCACGGGCATATCAACGCATGTCATGGTCTGTGCGAAGAACTCCGTGATCGTGGACACGAGATTGTATTTCTGCTTGACAAGTCCTTCGAGGGTCGACTGGCTCGGTATGGTTTTAAGGAACGCATTTTGGAAGCTCCAAAAAATGCAGATGGCTCATCTGACGACGATGAAGAATTTTGGCCGCAATTCATTAAGAAAAATGCTTACCGTTATGAAGAGCCACCCTTGGTGCAGTTGGGTGATGTCATTTTGGAGGCATTCACTGTCATGATGGAACACCAAAACAAATTCGTTGACCAATTTTCAAGTGCAATCGAGAGCGTAAAGCCTGATTTGATTATTCACGACGGTTACATTTGCTTTCCCACCATTGTTAATTCGTCAGTGCCTTGGCTTTGGTTGTTCAGTGCCTCTCCACACGCCATGTTGATGGACTCACGAATCCCTCCGTTCTACTCAGGATTACCCACAAATGGCGACAAGAAGGAATGGACTGACTTTTTCGAGAAAGCCATGAAGTCACTTTCTCCTTTGCAGAAAGTGGCCAACGAGGACAATTTGAACCATGGTGGAGCAGATCTGAACGGACGATTGCACCCGCTGTCCAACTTTCTCAATGTCTTCATGCAACCTGAAGAGCTTCGTTATGCTGAACTGAGCAATCTTCCCTCTAATGTCGTTGCGGTTGATTGCTTCGTGCGTACCACGCCTGACCAGAAGTTTGAATTGCCTGAACAGTTGCGTGAAAAATCTGGTAAATTGGTTTTCTTCTCGATGGGCTCGTTTGGTTGTGCCAATTTGTCCTTGATGACACGATTAGTTGCCATCCTAGCCAAATCATCACATCGGTTCATCGTGTCCAAGGGACCGCTACAGTACGATTTGCCTGGTGACAATTTGTGGGGTCAAGCATTTCTGCCACAAACAGCCATCTTGCCAGTGGTAGATCTAGTGGTCACGCACGGTGGCAACAATACAGTAACGGAGACATTCTTCTACGGAAAGCCAATGCTGGTGATGCCTATGTTCTGTGATCAGTTCGATAACGCGCAACGCATAACCGAAGTTGGCCTTGGTGCTCGCTTGAATCCGTTCTCGTGTACCGAAGATGAACTACTAGGAACTATCGACAAACTGTTGTCCAATGACAAGTTGGCTACTCGGATGCAACAAATTGGTAAACGAATTCGAGCATCAAGTGATAAGAAAAAGGTTGCTGATTTAATTGAATCCAAATTGTCGACCGTTTAGATATGTAATTGTGGCTGTGAGAATGCTATAGTTGTCTTTTAACATTTGTTAGGTGCACATGTTTTGTCTGTCAATCAACACTTATTCGTTGTCATGTTGCTGGTTACAAAATTGATTTCAAAATAATGTTGGTTGATTTATTAATAAAGCTAAATGATTCTGTCATTCTGACGTACAAATTATGAAAATTTTTTAACAGATTGCAAAGTTCACTAGTCATGAGAAGGTTCACTTACAGGTTGAGAAAACTTGGGCGAACATTTGCTAACCATCTTGTGCAATAGATGATAGAGAATGTGAACTGTGAACTTGATGACCTTATAGAGGGAAAGCCCCAGCCAAATGCCAATATGACCGCCGATTGTTCCTAGGAATCCTTCGTATGTGATTGCTTGTTGGTGTCGAACTATCGTAAATGGCTTTGGAGATATTCGAATGGATACTCGAGCATTGCACTTTGCTTGCCACATGTTCACCAACGAGTCACTACTATAGAATATGTCCGACTTACTCGCAGTGGTTTCCTCCGGTTTGGCCCGATCAAGTGAGTGACCATACTTAAGCAAAGGCAGGTAGGTAGTGGTTCGCATCATATTCAACGTGTCAGATTGCGAGTCCTCTTTTGCATCAATGTCCACTCCTGTTTGACTCAACAGTTCGTCTTCATCATTCGAGTCATGGATATCTTCACCATCGTCAATGAATTCGCCTTTGTCATCGTGTATCAATTGGTACCATTTGTGACAATTGTCCTCGAGTGTATTTCTTATTTGTCCAGTAATCTCGTAAATGGTTTTGGTGCATTCGGCAGAGCATTGCATCTCGCAGTAAGCTCTCGCTTCTAGGTAGTCGTTATAGTTCTGCTCAAAGAAGTGAACATTACCAAGCAACCTAGTAGTGGTACTCAATACCTGATTGCTGTGATTGCAGATTTTTTGTGCTGCATGTTCTTTGTAGAACATGGAATCGGTGAGAACACTGTAGTAATTGGCACAATCCTTCTCATTTACTGGTGAATATAAATTGATGCACACACTTATGCACTGATCTCGAGTCTTGATGTGGTCCATTTTGTACTTGGCCTCTTCACGATACTTGATGCACATGGTTTTGTGAGGGGGAGGCAAAAGATGGGTAGTCTTGTTAGTGAATGATATCTCGTAGAAGTTACTTCGAGTCACTTGGAAAAAGAGGAAATCTCGTCGGTTTTGTAAAATGTTGGGAGGATGAACTGACAAGTTGTTAAATTTATTTGTCAATTGTTTTCAAGTACTATGAACATATTACTTACCAGTCATGAGAACAGGCTCAGTTACAAAAGCGCTCCAAACATCATTTTCAATCGATTTGAGACGAACTTCAATTCTCGGGTTAAGGTCAAATACCATTTGATCGCGAGAATCTTTGAGGAAATCATTTGGCTCTGATTGGCAGTATTGTGGTGACTTGCAGTCTCCCTCGTTGGGCAATATAGTTTCCATTGAACTTTGTAATTTCTTCAAGTCCACCAAATCACTGAAATATGTGAAACATTTTTTGCCTTCGTAAATGCTTTCCAAAATGGATTTCATATCACTACATTTCATTGAGTTTGATCGGTGGTATGTGTTATCTTGAGACAGTTGGAAACTGCGAATGCTCATTGGATAAAACATGCAATCTTCTAGGAGGTCTTCTGGTTGGACACTCAAATCGTTAATGACGCTCGTGGCATTGTATGTTTGCAGTGCCATCGACTCGTAGTGGTGCAGCAAATTGGCTCTTTTTTCCATCTCATTTGCGATTAATAGGTCAGCTTCTTCGGACTTAATAGATTTAACTTCATGTATAAAATTTTGAAGCCTTTTCTTAAAACTTGGATACAGTTCTAAGTGGTCAAATGAAAATATCATTTCGTCATTTATTTTGTAAGTTGCACAGACCTGCCAACTTGTGTGGTGTGAATATGCTCGGTGCACAGATTGTGATGCCGGGAAAGCCTGTTCGGTTTGGAGGATCGTTTTGCAGGGATATGATCGTCTCATGGCGATAGTACTTGTCCATGATGCTCACCACATTGATGGCACACCACACAGACAGTCCTACAATGCACATTCCCACGATCATTTGGCCCACATTCAATCGTCTAATGTGGTACTTGGCCAGTTCGAGTAAAGTGTCATGCTGAATATGCATTCTTACTTGCAGAGTAATTTTCCGTCAATTATTCCATAAAACACTTTACACTGCTAAAACAAGCCATGAAAAATAACAATACTGGTTGCTCTTGATCTTTGTTAGCAAGGAAATAATCGAATGCAAACACAGAGCTATTTCGAGCCTGTTTTATGATAAGTTGCATGAGCAAACATTTATATATTAATAATTATTAATAAGCCATTAGTCATTAACACTTAATAATGATGACATAAAAAGTACTTTACTGAACAGATGTCAATTAATATGCACTAACGTTCAATCGATTGTAGGACCGCATCTGTTGGATGTACTTCTCACCAGTTTGTGCAGTAGATTGTACAATATGTGCACAGCAAACTTTATGATCTTGTAGAGAGACAGTCCCAGCCAGATGCCAATGTGGCCACCAACTGTGCCCAGAAAACCTTCCCACGTAATTGCCGCTTGGTGTCTCACAGTGGTGAATGGCTTAGGCGATATTCGAATTGAGACACGGGCCGATTGACAAATGCTTGGTAAGGCTCCATCCGATGAGTAATATGAGTCTTTGGGGCGGTCATTCGGTGCGGGCACTGTTGGGATGGTGTGACCCCACCTGTGCAAGGACAGATATGTTGTAGTCCTAGCTAACTTGAGGGTGTCCACTTTTGTGTCACCCACATTTACTCTATCCTCACTCTCTAGAGCATAATTCGAATCACCACCATCAGCCATGTCACCAATGTCATTGTCGCCGTCACTTTCCCCGTCCCACCACTTGCTACAGCTATCCTCATACGGATTTCTCACTTGTCCAGATATTTCAAATAAAGTTTTTGTGCACTCTGCAGGACAATGTTGCTCGCATTTGTTTCGAGCCTCCAGGTAAGCACTATAATTCTGCACCAAAAACAATAAAACGGTCACTAAAATGGACAATTCCATTCATTGGGAGTGCACTCATACCTGGTTGTTGTGTGGACATATATGTTGTCTCATGTATTTGGAGTTGCTCGTGAACATTTCCTCAATCAACACTCCATAATAGTTGGCACAGAAGCTACTGGAAACTTGGTTGAGAATACAGTTGGTGATGCACGAGTCACGTGTTATGTACTTGTGGAATTCTGCATCGTTCAGATACACAATGCATCGGGTCTTGTATGGCGGTGGCAAGAGATAAGTCGTTTTCTTTGTAAATGCAATCTCGTAGAAATTGTTTCGCATCACTTGAAAGAAAAGGAAATCTCTTCTATTCTGAAGGATGTTTGGTGGGTGAACTGAAGACAAAATAAGTGTCAGACCAGAAGAGAATAATGCATTGACAACTCACCAGTCATGAGAATAGGGTCGTTCACATAACTGCCCCAAATATCGTTCTCGATTGCCTTGACGCGGACCTCGATGCTTGGGTTTAGGTCAAACACCATAGTAGTGTTTGAGTTGTGGAACACATCAGACATTTTCACGTTAGTCTTCTTGCACGAATTGTTAGATTCGCAATTGTCCAGATCTACTTGGGTCACATTGGCACTGTAATGGCTATTTTGGTTAGAATCGTTGTTATTGCTTGTATTTTGATATAGTTTTTCCGAAATGTCTTTGACAGCATTCTCGCTGATTGGTTGCCGTTGAAGAGTAGTCTTTGGCGGCTGTGTTTGTCCATCGCTAGCTCTATCGTCGTGATGTAGGTCACTGAAATAAGTGAAACACTTCTTTCCTTCGTATATGCTTTCGAGTAGGGGCACAATGTCTGCACACTTTCGTGCTTTCGGCCTGAGACCATCGTCTCCTTGGAACAATTGGAAATTTCGAATGTTCATTGGATGGAACTCACAATCTTCTAATAGATCATCTTTCTGTACACTAAACTTGTGAATGATTTCTGTGGCACTGAGATTCTTCATTGCTATTGCTTCGTATATCAAAAGATCTTGATATCGATTCTTTTGACCATTTATGTCATCTGATTCTTTATTTGGCACGTCTGCATATCGTCTCCATTCCTCATAGCTTTTAAGTTTAGCTTCAAAATCAGGAAATAATTCTAGAGAATTATGATTGTCAAATAATGCTTACAAATGCACAAATGAACCCTTACTAGCCAATTGTTGAGGTTTGAAAATACTTGGCGCACAAATGGTGATTCCAGGAAAAGGTGTCTTGATCGGAGGATTATTCTCTAAAGATATGATTGTATCGTGCTGGGAAAACTTGATGAAAATGTGTTGCACGTTGATGGCACACCAAATGGAAAGTGCCACAATGCAAATGGCAACTAATAATTGACCCAAGTTCAATCGACGCGCCATCGACTTGCTCCATTCAAACAGATTTTGTTCGTGAAATTTCATTTTGTTTTATTTTGTGAGCGCAATAACTCAACTAAAATACAAATGCAGTTGGATGTCAATTGCAAATCAATTGAGTTAGCACAAATTGGAACTTTAGTGTCGAACTTCACTGCAATGCATTTCTGTGGCAACTATCGAACATGCACACATTAGTTCCATTTGGGATTGTCTTTATTTAATAATTCGTCATAAGACAAATAAAACCCGTCTGCTTAGGTAAATTATTTAATTTAATATTAAAATATATATTAACTTTACTGTTTGACCCAAGTGGTTTTGAAAAATATATTACATTGCTAACGAGTTCATATTGAGTTCGTAATTTGGCACAAATCGATAATGTGAACAAATATATTTATCAATTATTGGCACATTTCGGGCAAAGTAGGCAGGTTGTTTGTCGACAAGTTGCACCAACAAGATAAGGTCAAGTTCGAGTGAATTGACTAATTGAGTTAATTACCGAATGAACTGGCAAATGTTTGATCGATTTGGTTCGAGTAAAGTTTGCCCAAGTAATTAGTTCAGTGCAGTCATGTGCTGGCATATGATCTGATCTCGTTGAAAACATATTTGCAAGCATTCGCGGAAATAAATCCATATTTCAAATTATGTTTCTATTTAAATGTGGTGTAACTAATTGCGTCGTCCCAGGCTTGGTTCTGTTCGGTGTATTTACCGCTTTAGTGCTCTCAACTTGTCCTGACATTTGCAGTGCCACTCGTCGCATGACTACGCATTGACTAATTCGGCGTACATTTCACTTAGCACAACTAACTCCTTTCTTTTTGTTCTTTCGTGTTTTGGTGCATAGCCTTCTATATAAATTATAAATTATGTTCTCGCAGGTAGTAATTGAATTAGTGCACAAATGCTTCAGTTGGCAAGTACACTACAGTGCCATACAGATGGATCTAATATTGAAGCAAGTGAAGCCAGTACAAGGCATCGACTATTTCGTGGACTACTTCCGAACTGCCCAATTGGTGCACGAACGGGACCGAGAGACCATTGGCAAGTTCCGCACGGTGTTTGTGCTGATGGTGATCGAGAGTGGCCACTTCTTTTACCAGTACTGCATCAAGATGGATCGTTTTGAGCAGATAATGCACGGCGACTATGCGGGCATATCCAACATCATCCACGAGTTGTACTTGTTCATAGATGCGATCATATTTCTCTCCATTTACTTCCTGTACCTGCTGTACTTTCCACACGCTGACGATCACATCCTTCGTTTGTTGCGAGCCATTATGGTAGAACAGAGGGACGACTTCTTTGGACAAGCTCGGTACAAGAACATGCCGGTCTGTGATTACATTCGTCAGTATGCAGTGCGTGTGCTCAACACTTTGCAAGGATTCGTCGTCATTATCGGTAAGTGGACATTCTGTCAGCTCTTGAGTAACATTCGTGCAGATATTTTTGTGATCACCTCCCAGATTGTGTCCATGTACGACCTATTTCAATACGACCCGTCCATCTGGAAATCGATCACTGGAATAACTTTGATTCTTCTGCTGGAAATACGTTTGCTCGTCCTCTACATCAGCCTGTACCTGTTTGCCCATTCGCACATTCTGTTGGCTACACTCTGGATTGTGGCACTGAAGGTGTTTGCCATCAAGCTTGAACGACTGGGAAAGCCTCCTTTAACCAGGCAATTGGGCAACATTAGCTTCTTTCTTAATCGTTTTCGATTGGAAATTACCGACACTTTGTTGTCTATTCTGCAGGCAAATCGATTGTTTGCTAAAGTACTCGTTATTTTTATGCTGGTCAACTGTCCAATGAACTGTTTTCTGGTTTGTTCGTTAATTATTGGTAAAATCCCAAATGAGAAGATAGTGTTTGTGGGACCAGTCTCACTGGAAGGGTTTGTGTTTATTTTCGGTATTCACATGTTGATCGCCAATGTCAACAAGAAGATCCATCGCCCTAGCAAGCAATTCATTAGACTCAACTTGTACAACAAGTTCTGCCGATTGAAGTTCAGAGTCAAATTGGACAACTTCATTCACACTTTCCACACTCGACGACGATATGGTTTCACTTACTACTCGGTGGGACTCATTTCCATGTTTACTTTTGTCAAGGTAATTTGCTGATATACCACGGTATAATAATAAATTATATTATTATTATTATTACAGTACCTTATTTTATACTCGGAATTTCTTATGTTTATCTATAAGACTGTACTTTAATTTATTTTGGTGTAATTATCGAATTGCACTCGAAGTACATAAACGTGTTATAATTAACAATTCAAATATATCGAAAATTACAGGCAAACTTTTTGTCCTTCTTGCACGGCAAAGAATTGCAATGCTTTACTTCTTTCAAATTGTATTCCCTGAAAATTCCAATCGATCAATGCACCGTAATTAGTCAATTGCTGGAAAGTCTCGTCATTAATTGCCTGGCTACACTTTGGATTGTGGCACTATACGAAAATTCAAACATTTTGTATCTAATTCACTCGATAGCAATTGATAATGGGCAATTGTTCATCAAATCAATAAATACCAAGTAATATTTGTGAACTGTTATTAGAAATATTTCTAAATTCTTTCAGAGGTTCAAAGTTTGCACCAAATTGTACAGTTTGAAACAACAAAAATAAATGACGATGACAGTGATAAACATGTTTACGAGTCAATTGCTTTGACAACATTTTCCATTTATTCTATGGAATTTTTCTGTTAGCCTATCAACATAGTGCTATTCGGTTTATGTTCCGTACAAATTGATTTTTGCTGTTAAAAGGAAACGATTTAATGCAATACAATAGAAACAGATAATGTGTGAATGCGGATATGATTTCACTCTGCTATCATTTGACCCACAATATACCTTGAAGAAAAGAATAAGTGTTTATTGTTGTAAAATAAAGGTTGTTACAAATACTAATGAAATACAATTTCCATAGTAAAAATTAAAAAGTGAAATTAGCCTCTCGTTGGGCAATGATTTGGGGCAATTTCAAGTCTTGGAAGCTCTCGACCAACTCGGCAAATACGTCCAATTGCTCACTGGATTCGATAAAAATAATTTGAAGCAATTTAGGAAAAACGCTCGGGAAAATATGACGAAGTTGACCAATCGAAAGAGTAATTGACGCCTTGAGGTGGATCGTTTTGAGAGATTTTAATAAAGGCAATTTGTATATTTGGTCAACATCGAGATTGGCTGACGAATCTAAAAGCAGCGCAGCTTCAGATAGATTAGGCAAATTAACTAAGTTTTGCACCGTATCCAAGAAAGAAATCTAGAAAAGAAAAAAATTAAAATAAGATTATATTTGCAAGTGTTCAAAGAGAGCTTACTCGATTAAATTTAACAATGTTCAGGTATCGCAGATGTTGGAAAGTGCGACAAACTAAAGATAGAAATTGGGTAGCGGACTCTTCTTCGGGGCCAAAATAAAATTGTACATAGCCGAGAGTAAGACGAGTGAGATTTTCGCCTATGCGTAAATTCGAAAGAGTGTCGTCCGCCACTTCTAAGTTTGGAAAGCTCACATTTTCAACCAATAGCTTTTCCAAGTTAGGGCCAAGTTGTCGCAGTATCAGAGAAGTCCCATTACTTCTGCCAGCGTAGTTGACCAATGTAAAGTGCTCCAATTGAGATAGGACAGGAAGCTCGCCACTCGGTTCATCAAATTCAAAATAAGGGAAAAATATATGAAAACGTTTGAGGTAAGGCAACGAATTGAGCAGAGGCCAAAATACTTGGACAGAGCAATCCCAGTCCAGAAATCCGCGAAAGTATAAGGTAGTCAGGTTAGGATAATTCCGAACCAATGAAAAGCAGGAAACAGACAAGTAGAAGACCAGAGTAGAAACATTTGGAAATAGCAGCGAAATGGGACATTCTTCATTAAAGTCCTCCAAATCGAAATTCCAAGAGTCCTCGCGAACAATAACCGAGTCTTCTGGTTTGGGTTCAAATTCTTGAAGGTCCAGCAGTGATCCTCGACTAGTGACGAGTCCATGAGGCAAGCCAACCCATGAGTAGCCGCACAACTTTAATGTTTTCCGGCTTCGGAATACCGTGAAAATGTTCTCATCCCATCGTCTGCAAATGATCCGAATTGAAAATAGTTCCACCAGTCGGAATTGCTTGAACAGATGGATCAGGCAGTCGTCATTCAGTTGGTTAATGTTCATAATGTTCACGCTTGATGAGATGGCCGCAAGACAAGTAGCCAAAGTAGAAAAAGAAGCTGACTTGAAGTTGTGTGATCGTCGACGATATAAACTACTAACAGAGCTACAAGTTATGACGAAGCAAATACACGAATGATCGATAAATATAGCCTAAGGACGACTATTTAAACAGTAACAAAAACTTCTGTCGATTTAGTAGATATAGTGCATTGGCTTTGGAGGCTGCCAGGGGGCACTTTGTACTTTGATAGTAACTTTTCACTATGTTCAATGTCATGAGTCAATGATAATGAATACCAATGATTCTTTATTCAATGTAAATTAATGTGATTATTATTTATGAAGTTTCGGATCAACTGAATTCATTCACAATAAAAGCAAAATTCTGACGAATCGGACATTTCATCCGCCATCGGTATCCGGGTATGTATTGGATTGTTTGTATTTTGAATTTGATTTACTTCTCATGATATTTATTCCTCATCAAACTTTAAGGTATTCATAAATTGCCTACACCGCTATAGAGTTATCATCCAAGAAGACACAAAACTCCAAAAGACTCAACCTTTGATCGGATACCTTAAGGTAAATTTTGCCTAATGTAAGTTAGATTAATTCATTTTTCATTCATGACCACTTAAGTGTTGTAAGTACTTGTCGCTCGAATACTGCATAAACTTATGCACTACTCGTTTTTTAGATACGGCATCTAGCGACAATCAATTTTGTTTCATTTTAGTCAAATAGTTGCCAAGATTATTCTAATTTATGTTAAATCATCAGATTATCTCATAAATTAATAAAGACATTTTGATATTTTTATTACATAAATGTATTAGACCCATTAAAATGATTGTGTTGATTTGATTATGATTGGTATGAATGACTATGAATTATTGTGTAGTTGTCATTTGCTAATGCAATTCAGTAGTGATTTTGTTTGCTTAAAGGCAATCTTTTTAGACATCTTTTAAATTGCGATTCTCAATTCAGCGTTAACCGCCAAATCGTCGTTTGCAGCACCAGTTTCTCCACAGCCGGACCAACCAACTTGCACTGGTTTGTGGTAAGTGGTATTTGATTGTTGTAAGGCGAATCAGATACTTGACAATGTGAATAACTGACAGACCTAACCAAATATGTGCATGCCCTCCCAAAGTGCCGAAGAATTCGGTCAGTCCCATGTTTTCCCGATGCGTAATCTCGGTGACGGACATGGTGGCCCACTGAACACTGACTTGACCTGTGTCTGAACTGATTTTGTTCTTCAAATTGGACACCAATGATTCGTAAAAGGTCTCAACCACACATGACTCGGGACATTGGTCCAGGCAATGTTGCTTGTGGTCTATATTGTCTTTGAATGTGTTTTTGTTCACTTTGCAAAAGGTAGTCCAATAATTGGGATTATCGTCTTTGTTTGATTCATTTGTAGGCAAATCGGATGATTGAAACAGTCGTGCAATGACTTGCACCATCAGTTCGTCTCGGTAAAAGTGTACTTGTTGCATCAAGTTTTGCGTGAAAGTCGTGTAAGCATTGATGCACTCAACCATGTCGAACCTTGTTTCCCGCCACACGCAATAGAGGAAACACTCACCACGGGTTCGGTAAATGCTCGTACCCGAGTTGGTGACCAACTGGTCGCTTGTATAAATTACTTCCGAATCCAACTCATCGGGTCTCTTTGTGAAATAACTATTTCGGTAAAGAAAACAAATTGGTTTGGATGGAGGTGGCTTCAGGTACTGAATGGTCTTGGAGAAGCGAATGTCCACTTCCTTGCCTGGGTCAATTAGGTGAAAGTTGATGTCCTGCATTGGTGGTAGCACGGTTGGACTGTGTATGGCCACCATTAAATTGCCAAATGTCATCCATTTGCCACTCACCTGCAGATTGATCACTGGCGAATAGTCAAACATCATCTCCTTCAGTTGGGCATTTGCTCTGGACATTTCTCCGTAGATGTTGCTGAAGTAAGTGAAGCACTTGTTACCTTCCTGCATGCTAACCACCACTGGCACAACATCTGTACAATTCACTTTGTCTTGTTTTGTATTGGAAATAGTATTGGTCAGAAATTCGCATTTGATCACAACATCGAGTTGTGTGTTGTTCTGGTCACTGTCAGTGTCATCGTCATTTAGCATTGACAGAATGTAATCATTCTCCAGGATGTCCTCCACGTAAATGGTCTTGTTGATGTCATATTCGTAACTACAAGTGATCTATTAATGATTGCATTACTAAATGTGAGCTGAACTTACTCGCACATAATGCAATCGGTGCAAATGGTGATCGCTGGTGGAATGGACGACTCGGGCCTGGTGTATTCCACAATGACGATTGTGTTGTGCTCTAGGTATTGCTCGAACACGTTGTATGCGTTGAAGATGAACCAGCCTGAGCAGACCAAAGTGATGATCAAACGAATGCAGTTTGAAAGTGTCAAGTAGTGGATTCGTGACAGGTGAACGTGCTCACAAAGTGACAATGGCTTCGTGTCGATATTTTGGTGTTTCGCATATTGCAGGCTTGACACTGATGAAATGGACGACTTTATGTCGAGCTCCACTTTGACACAGTTTGACTCTGTCTGTCCATATGAAATGTAGAAAATGTCAGATGTCGACTCAGACTTCATTGAGGAGTATCTCGAAGTGGACTGGTTGTAGTGCATATTGTCATTGATCGTTTCTTCCGAACTCGTCGATTCGCTTGAATACACATTTGTCGGATTTCTTATTTGGAAGCTACCGCTAAACTCCATGTTTTAGGTTTCGTCGTTTGGACTTGATATCGATGCAATAATAATCAAACTTTTGACTAACTATTGAGTTCATTTGACTGTTCGTGTTAATGTAATCAATACTCGAGCTATAGAAATTATAATTGCAATTGTACCAATGACTTGTTTGTATGTTGCCATTGGCACATTGATCATTGCCATTCGTTCTTTTGTTTGTTGAGCACCATTTTCTGTCGACATCTGTTTTGCCCTTTCTTGTCTTTACTTTACTATTGATCTAGTTTAATATTTATTTTGTGTATTTAGCAATTTACCCGAACAGTGCTCAGTAAAGACTATTAATGCAAGTGGATTATAAATGAGATGTATTACTACATTTTATTTTTCAGTGATTAAATTTTTTTTGATATAATCAATTTATCCACCGTAAGAAGACATGGATTGTTTGGATTTGATCAATCTGACCAAATACCGATGAATGATGCTGATGACCGATATGTTCACCCAGATGTGGACATTGGTGCTTAAAAACTCAAGTCAATATTGCCTTGGTATGATGTGGAAGTAATCGACACGGTGGCCCACTGCACCGATAAATAGCCATTGCGAAGATCGAGTTAATATTTAAACAATTGGGCCATGTTCTACTAGATGATTCTTTTAAATACCTTTTTGTGTTTGCCAAGTACGCAGTGAATTGGTAGATCTAATCATTTGAGTTGATATGTTTACTTTGTTAATTGATTGCTTTTGTGTGACATGTCTAAAGGTGTACATACAGATTGGTCCAGAAGGGTTAAGGTTATTAGAGTAATGCAATTTATTATGGTTCTCATTAAATGTCAAATCATTCATACATTGAACTCGGTCATTATCGTCAGTGCTGTTCAGGCAGTTCCGATCCTTTGGCAGTAAAGTGTCTCCAGTATTGAATAATGGCACAGCAACTTGTGTCGGGCAATACTTCCAGAGACTGCACAAACTTGACTACGTACCAGATGATTTGGATGGCAGAAATGCCCAGCCAGATGTGTGCCTGTCCACCGAGTGTGCCTAGAAACTCAGGGGTGTCCAACTTAGGTCTGTGCACGATGTTGATTATTGCCTTCGGTGCCCATTCAATATTGACTATAGCCATATTAGAAAGGGCTTGATTCTCATCGATTATGTTGTCCTCAGAGAAGGTTTCCACTAAGCACGCATCGGGACATGCCTTCAGGCACTGGTGCTTGCTTCGAATGTACTCCTGGAAAGATTTGTCCGTCTTGGTACAGAACTTAACAAGTTCGTTCCTGTAATCTTCGTCTACTGTGGTGTTATTCGCGAATTTGTTTTCGAGGTTTAAGCTTTGTGACACATTCAACAAACGAGCACCGATTTCGTTGTTGTATATGCCTTCGGTGTAGATCGAGTAGAAATTGACACATCGATTTGTGTTGAGCGTGCGCCACATGCAGTACAGGAAACATTCGCCTCGGGTCCGGTAGATGGACAAGCCCTCACTGGTCAGTTCCTGGCCCACCTTGGTAAGCACTTCATAATTGAATCGTTCGGTAATGTTGCTTTGGTTTGCTCTGTACTCGAAGCATTGTGTCTTGTAGGGCGCTGGCAACAACTTTTGCACTCTCTTCACGAAAGGCACATTTGTAAACTTGCCCGGCACCACTTGGTGGAAGGCCATGTCGTACATGTCGGGCAGAATGGTCGGATCGTGCAGGTTCATGTATATGCCGGTGAATGATTTGCTCTTTGGCTCGTTGCCTCGTGTCTTGACATGGTCATAACTGTCGGTAGATACCCCATACACAAAAAGTCCAGTTACCTTGAGATGAATTTGCGGAAATAGATCAAACTTAAGCAGAAGTGAAGAATTTTTTTGTATTGTTTGTGTCACTTGTCCGTAGATGTCACTGAAGAAAGTGAAACACTTGTGACCTTCCTGAATGCTTTTCACTACTGGCACTAGGTCGGTGCATTTGATAATCTTAAGGATGCTTGTTGAAATTTCCCTAAATGATATCGTACAGGTTATGTCTACATCTTTTATTTGTGGAGGACCTGATTTGCTTGATTTGTTGGGTTTGAATTGTTTGGCTTGTTTAATGCTAAAGATGTTGTCATTGTCGAAAATGGTTTTGACACTTAGGTTTTGAATGGATTCGTCGAATCTGTGGATGTGAATGACAATGTGTAACTATTGGCTTTATGTGTGGTGTTGAGGTACTTACGAGCAGAGAATGCAGTGAGTGCAAATCGTGATGGCTGGTGGCTTGCTGATGCTTGGCTGTGGGTAGTCCAGGTAGACAATGGTGTCGTAGTTCCAGTACTCGGCGATTATGATGCACGACGTGAACAGACACCAGGCCACACAAATCAACAGAATAATGAACCGAATGCCGTTGGCAATGGTGACGTAGTGAATTTGAGACTGTTGCACTCGCTCCTGTGCCGCCAACTGAGCCTCATCGAGGTTGCTATTCCGAATGCAGTCGGCTGGGTCAGTCGATTGCGATGTGCACAGTGAAGGATGTGAGTCTGAGTTGGAAGGGTCTGAGCTTGTAATTTCTTCAGAAGAGCTCTCAAAGTAATTTGTCGATGTGGATGGTTCCAAGTCGAACGAATCGATCGTGAACAACTCAGGCTTGAGAACGGTCTTTTGTTCATCCGGTGATTCGTTGCCTGTGTTGGTGTCTGTACTTTCTGGCCCAGAGTTGACATTCATTTCTAATCGAATTGTGACAAACAGTCTGGCCAAGTGTTCAATCGAGGCATTTGCCAGTTGGATCGGTGTTTGCTTATCGACTTGACATATGTCGCTTTGTCAAAACAAACACACCTAATGGCTTGTGCATTAATTGTGACAATTTGTTTAATCTATTTGTACAAAAGCAGTTTATTACTTGTCGAACAGTAATGGACAGATCCATTAAGGTAATGTTGCTTTAATGTTAGCTGTACACTTGTGGAGATAATGTTTTGTGTTGCAACAGTATTTCAATGATATCTCAATAATACAACTGATAATCTATTGAATTAAGCTTGTTAATTAGTAGGTTGATGTCTCCACAAGCGAATGATGGCACCAATGCTCGTGTCCTCGAAGAACTCGCCCAATCGAACAAATCTGATGACGAACCAAACAATGTTTATTATGGACACTCCTAGCCAGATGTGTGCCTGTCCTCCGAGAGTACCTAAAAAATCAGTTAGATCCCATTTGGGTCGATGCATGATGTGAGACACTGCTTGTGGGGCCCAGACCACTGTGGCATAGCCTACGTTGAGGTCTTTACTGGTCAAATCATAAACGGAGTCTGCATAGAAAGTTTCGACCATGCAAGCCTCGGGACATGTGTCCATACACTTTTGTTTTGTTTGCATGTACAGTTGGAAAGAATTGTCTGTCTTGGCACAGAGCTTAAAGAAGCCATTAACCTGCACACTGGTGGTGGTGTTATCCAGAGGGGAGTTGTCTTGCAGCATTGTGACCAAAGCTTTTCTCGGTGCATTCTCTTCTTCCATCTCGACCATTTCTCTGTCGTAAATCGAATAGAAATTGGCACATTTGTCCTTGTTGAGTTGGTCCCACATGCAGTGCAGAAAGCATTCGCCTCTCGTTCGAAATAGTCTTATGTTTGTTTCAGGTCGAATCCTTCTGGTTGAATAGTTGCCATACTTGGACAGATAGTTGTGGCACCTAGTTGCGTAGGGAGGTGGCAACAGTCGTTGAATCCGTTTCACGAAGGGCACTATGGTCGATTTTCCCGGCATCATCTGCCGAAATGCCATGTTGTACATGTCAGGCAGTACAGATGGGTCGTGAACGTTTATGTAGATTCCTGCAAAGTTAGCCAGTTGTTCTCGAATCGATGGATTGTGGATGTCTTCTTGTTGGAGCAGAGCACTTTGAACAGTATTGAAGTTGGCCGTCGATACTCCGAATAGAAATTCTCCTGTCACTCTAAGCAATATTTGTGGAAATTTGTCATACTGAAGCAACAATTTAGGATTGTCTCTAGTTGCCCGTGAAGTCTGTCCGTAAATGTCACTAAAATAGGTAAAACATTTTCTGCCTTCCTGCATGGTATTCACAACGGGAACCAATTTGGCGCAGTCGAGACTCGATCTAGCTTCGGTTATCATGTTTGGAGCTATGAAACACTTAATGTTCACATTTTGACTCATTTGCTTCTGTCGCATCAGGTTTGGAATGTGGTCCTTGGCTAACATGTACCTCGCACTGATATTCCTTACTGAGGCATCTGGGTACCTGTAAGTGATTGTAAGTGCACATTTTTCACTGATAGAGAATTACTCACGAACAGAGAATGCAATGGGTGCAGATGGTGATGGCTGGGGGCTTGCTTGTGTTGGGACTTTGATATTCTAGGTAAATGATGGTTTCGTGGTCTAGGTACTCAGCCAAGACAGTGTAGGCCGCGAACAGGAACCAACCAAGACAGAACAGCACTGTGAATGTGCGAATCGCGTTCGGAATGGTGACATAGTGAATTCGAGCCAGCGCGATCTTCTCTCGTAAGCTCAATGGCCGAACATCGAGGTTACTGTGCTTGACATATCTCGACAATTGTACTTGCTCAACTAAAGAATGTGCACAATTTGGTTCATTTATTGGTGCATTATGTATGGTGAAAATGCCAGACGAGGACGATGAGGACGAACTGGCAAATGAGGATGATGAACTTATTGTGATTTGGCGTTGTAGCCTTCTAGTCTTCTGTCGAGTCGTTTGTGTGGTCAATTTAGTTTGAGTGAAATTACTACTTTCAGTGCTCATTTTTGGTTAGATTCGATGTGGCGATTTAGGGAGGCATGTCACACAATGCTAACTACCGGTGCTCTGTCGATTTGGCAACAGCCAAGTGTGATTTATCGCTTACTGATGTACATTTGCAATACCTTTGCCTAATGGATTTTCCTTGCCCTTTAACGGCTTTTGTTTTGGTCCCACCAAAACAAGTTTACTTTGTTGAATCAATGTTGATTCGGTCGTTAGTACAAATGCGCAAAGATGGTGCACATGGATCACCACATGATCTTGATAACTCAATAGAGTTAACAACCGATATAATTGAGACCATATTGAAGCCAATCAAAGTTTATTCACAGTTCATTTAGTTATACATGCACAAATAAATCGACATTCTAAGTTTACATTTACATTTGCAGTTTTCTTCGTCTGCCCACACAAAACTTCCAGCATTGCACAATGTCGCACCAACTTGTCTCTGGCAGAAAGTGTCTCACTAGTCGAATGACGAACCACACCACGTGAATCACAGACAGACCGAGCCAAATGTGTGCGTGCCCTCCCAAGGTGCCCAGGAATTCGGTGAGTTCCAACTTGGGTCGATGCACAATGTTGACCACAGGTTGAGTGGCCCACCGAATGTTGACCAAGCCTTTGTTGCCGTAGTTATCGATGGTCTTGTCGCCTTTGGTCCATTTAATGTTTTGTATGTCCTGTTGTGAGTAAGTGTCAATCTCACAGCCATCGGGACATTCGTTGAGACATTTCTCCTTAGTGTGCACGTACTCGTCGAAGGAGTGATTGTCTTTGGGACAAAACTTAATCCTGTCAACCACATTGTCCGAACTGTCAAACGTATCCACGCTATTGTCCAAGGCTTGATCTTGTTTGGCTATATTTTGTAGCCTCTTTAACAGTCGAACTGTGTTGTCTTTACGCTCCATTTCACCAGTGAAGATTGAGTAGGAATTGGCACATTTGTCCAGATTGAGATCTCGCCACATACAAAAGAGAAAACATTCCCCACGTGACTGGTAATTGCTCAGGTCGGAACTTTGCATCTCACTGTTGCTTGCAGTCTCATCCGAATCGTCCTGCTGAGTGGTGTGCTTATTTCTGTTGAGTTTATAGTCGTAGCACATTGTTTTGTACGGTGGTGGTTGCAATTTCTGTACTCGCTTGTTGAACCGAAATATCGTTTTCAACCCTGGAGTAATGACATGAAAATTGAGGTCGTACATGTCAGGTAAAATAGTCGGGTCGTGGATACTCAAGTACATTCCTGTGTAGGTTGGCCCGGGTTTGCCATTCTTGTTGACCAGCTTTATGTAGTCTGTTGGTGAGCCCATCACAAAGTAACCCCCGATTTGAAGATTGATCGATGGCTGAAGGTCGTAGTGGAGCACATATTGAGGTTTGTTTTTGATCTGTTTCGTCAAATTGCCATAGATGTCACTGAAGTATGTGAAGCACTTGTGTCCTTCCTGCATGCTCACCACCACATTGACTAGATCGGTGCAATTGATCTCTGTGATGGTGGTTCCTTGGTGGAAAAGGGTGTTTCCCGAAAAGGTACAACTTATGTCCACATCTTTGGACGGGTCGATTGTTATGTTAGGGTTGGGTGATTTGTGCTGAATGCCCCAAATGTCGTCTGATTTGAGCACTGTACTCACAGGCAAATGGTGGATTGAATCCAACCTGTTGTGCAAACAATCGATTATTTGTGTTCTGTGATGAGGTCACTTACGAGCACATTACACAATGAGTGCAGATGGTAATAGCCGGTGGATTGCTCGTACTGGGTCTCTGGTAATCCAGAAAAACTATTGTATCGTAGTCTTGGTACTCCTTGAGAATGGTGTACGAGTTAAAGATGAACCAGCCCAGACAGAACAACACTGTGGCCAGACGAATGCCGTCAGAGAGACTCACCGAACTGAACCGAGCTAATTGATGTTGTGTGTGTTCTTCTGTGTTGCTTGGTTTGTTGTGACTAATCGATTCTGACGGAGGAATCGATTCCGGAATGGCCACTGTCGTTAGTGGCAAATTAGTTTCAAATGTTGGATTGTAAATTACGAACAGCTCTGAGTTGGTTCTTGTTGGACCTTGGAGGCATTCAGTTGGCACTTGTGCATTCAAGTCAGCCTCCTCAGGTTTGTGCTCGTTTTGTGGAATTAGTCCTGAACTGTCACCTTGAATCGAAGCACAATAGTCGGGTTTCATTGCGAACTATGTTGACAGTGTTGGTTGCCATTTGTCAGAAGTGAGTGTTTGAAATGATCGGACTGGGCCAATTGACGTTCCCTAACGATCACTGGAACGAGCCATTTGGCTTATCTTAATGTATTGTACTTTTGGAGACGTACGTGTGTTTGCACAGACTGATTGTTGTGCAATCATGTTAACATGACATTGGTCTTGTGATGGCCACTTTACTCCACTTGCACCAACTCATTTCTGTAGTAACACTAATGTGCTGGGCTCAATATGATTGGGCCTTTTCTTTTAGGCAAGTTTCGGTAGACAACTGCTTTGATAGACAAAGTTCAACGTTTGTCATCTACGACCTGATAAAAGATTTTTAACTATTTGCACAATAAATAAACTCAATGTAACTTTTTCTAAAGAAAACTCGATCAATCACTTGCCGCAATATTATCAATTGGAACATATTTAAGGTACTACTTATGTAAGGATACAAATGCTGTGATGAAAATGACATGATCTTCTCATATGAAGTGTATATTTACAATTATAAAGTGACTGAATAAAAAATAGTTCTTAAGGGAAATTACAGACAAGAGTGCGTACTACTTTGTGCAACTCGATGTTTATCGGTTTTGTCTGACGCACCAAAACTTCCACCAGTGGAGCACATCACATCCGCTGGTCTGTGGCATAATGTCGCCCAACTGGACCAATGTCAACACGAACCAAACAATGTGAATCACAGACAGTCCAAGCCAAATGTGTGCATGTCCTCCGAGGCTACCTAGAAATTCAGTGCTCTCGAACTTGGGTCTATGCACAATTTGGGTTACAGGTTGTGTTGCCCACAGAATCGTCACAACCGAACTGGCATGACCTGTATCTTTCAAGTCTCCTTTCACAATATCTTGATCGACGAATGTTTCAATCTCGCACGCCTCGGGACATAAATTGAGGCATCGTTCTTTGCTTCTCACATAGCGGTAAAACGAATCGTTGGATCGGGCACAAAACTTGATCGCCTCCAGCACATTGTCCACATTGACCTTGTCGCCTCCGACGCCCCACTGCACATTGTCCTTCTCGGCAAGTGTTTTCAGTAGCTTCGCTGCTCTGACAATGTTATCCTTGGCCAACATTTGTTCGGTGTAGATCGAGTAAAAGTTGGCACACCTGTCCAGGTTCAGGTCTCGCCACATGCAGAACATAAAGCATTCTCCTCTTGACTGGTAATTGACCAGGTTGTCATTTCTCATCTCGCCCACTTGGTCGCTATCATCGTCATTTGTCTGTGGTTTGTAGTCGTAGCAATTGGTTTTGTATGGTGGTGGTTGCAATTTCTGGTACGTTTTGGTGAAAGATATTTGAGTGATTGTGTTCATTGGAATTTGATGAAAGTTAAGGTCGTACATGTCGGGCAATATTGTCGGGTCGTGCAGGCTGAAGTAGATGCCTGTGTAGGATCTGTCAGGTTTGCCAAATATGTTCACTACTTTGTCATGTCCACTTTCTTGACCTAACAGAAAGTATCCTTCCACTCTGAACATTATTTGTGGAAGTTGGTCGTAGTGAAGTGTGAGTTGAGGCTTGTCTTGCACTGCCTTTCGGGTGTCTCCGTAAATGTCACTGAAATATGTGAAACATTTGTGTCCTTCCTGCATGCTCACAATGGTCGTCATTAGTGTTGAACAGTTGATTACTTGATAGTTTTTATGAATTGTGCTTGGATTTAATTTACAATCTATTAAAACATCGTCCCCTGGAACAGAATAAAAGTGTGTCACTGGCTTGTACACGAGCTGGTCAATGCTGTTCGATTTCATCACCGTCTCGACACTCACTTCAGTGAGCGAGTTGTTGAAACTGTTTTGCAGAATAATAATACAATCATACATTATACTTTGCATTATTAAGGTCACTTACGAGCACAAAACGCAATGAGTACAGAAGGTGATGGCTGGTGGTTTGCTTGTGTTGGGCGATTGGTAGTTTAGGTAGACGATGGTGTCGTGTTCGCAATATCTTATACTTAAATATCGTAGTGGTTTTTGGCTCCACCCATACTCCTCCCACAAACCAAAGTAGAAGAAGAAAGGGGCGATCTTACGTCAAACCACTATAGAAGTAGCACGTAGGCCCAACCTTGAATCTGCTATTAATGGCGGCCACTGTAGAAGGCAGAGGCGCTCTGTGAATTCGTTCAATAAGTAAGCGAACACCAATTTGTGTATTGTGTTGTGTTACGTCTGTGAGCAGGCTAACTTACTGAACACACGACACAGCCAGCACACTCACTTTCTGTGCTGTCCTGTCCGTGTCGCCGGTTGGGGGAGCCACCGCTCACGCGAACACACAACAAATCTGCTGTGCGTTTGTGTGTACTTTACTAACATCTCAGCTGTTGCTGTTCACGTTGGTTTGTGTTGATGCAAATGCTTTGATTGGTTTACTTTACTTAGATTTACTGAATTGATTTGTCTTCATTAAGCGTGATCTCTACTCCAGTAATGTGTTAATCAACAATGTTATTAATGTTAGTTATGAACTCCATTGTGTTTTGTTCATTTATTCCTCGATATTGTATTGTTTTGATACCGAAACCAAATATCTACTAAACAACCAAGAACCAAGAATATGTTACTAGTTATATGTTACAATGCTATAAGTCTTGAAGTCCAAGAACCCGAATTGTTTCTTTAGTCATCAGCATCACTATTTTCAAAATAGACCCATTTCCATTTTGTTATGCCAAAGTGAATCTATTGTATCTATTCGGAATCGATCAAAATATGTGATGTGAAGCAATTTCTCCACTTTTGGTGGCTATATATTTTTCAATATTTCACAGTATTCACGGGCAAGTTGTGCTTCACAACATTCAAACTCAACTCATCGATCTACGGAAATACGGAATAGTCACCAGTTGCATAATATCACCGTTATGGATTTTGTTTCTGCATCAAATGTCTGACCTAGACCAAGAACTACTGCATTTATGGCAAAAATATCATTTGACTAATCTTCCCTGAATGTCTATAGAACTATTATCCGGCAAAATGATGATGCGGTGCTTCATCGTATGGGAACTGTAATCCTCAACAATTGTTATTATTCTCAGTGTTTTACTCTTTTTCCCTGCCTCAACTTTCACGAATTTCTGTTTGCATGAAGAAGTTTTGTATCAGTTTAGTTCAAGAAAATGTAGATCGCGAGGATTATCTAATTGAGGAATGTGTTTTACTTATTGTGATTGAGCGTGCCAACAGAAGCATATTGCACTTTGTGTCTAAAGTATAACCAATTTGTATCAAATGTGCAAAGTCAAATATACTTACAATTGGTAAATTCTTACTCTCACATTGTCAGTCTCAACTTGCCCGAGAATCTCGAGGAACGTCAGTTTTGTCTATTACGAATCGAGGAAGAAAACCCCAAACTCAACATCTCCACAGAATTAGTGCACGCTGTATGACATGTCATCTTGGAATAGCTCTCAACCCAAAAATATCCGATTTAATGTGCTTTGAACAACAAGACATTTGAATGGTAACAGTTTCTGCAGAGATCAAATAAAAACTTTAATTGCCTTTTTGCCAAATTATGTCAATTTGTATAAGAATCTAATTGAAAACAAGTTGATCAGAACAAATGAAATTGAGTTCTTTCTCAGGTCACTCAAGTATGAAAGATGAGAAGTGAAGTTAAAAATTATTTAATTTCATTCATTTATTTATTATCGATGTAACCAGCAAACATTTCTTCGATGTTTTTAATTGATTGTTTTAAAAGTTTACTCAATGCTTTATTTATGTAGTTTGGTTCCATATCCAAATTAAAAAATCATTTCTAACGCTCACTGTAATCGGTTGTCTATCGAATCTATTAAAAATGATATTCTTTTACTTCAACAGGGTTGAATCAACCAACCCGAAGGTTGTTTTTTTACAAGAAAAACAAACCGCAGCGCTAGCGGAGGTTTCGCAAGAGCGTGAAGCCAGGCTTTAGCCGCTTCACGCCTTGCGGTTTTTCTTGTTCCTTCCAAATGGTGTATGTGTTGTAGATGAACCAACCAAAGCAGAACAGAACTATGACCAATCGAATGCCATTGGAAATGGTCAAGTAGTGTATTCGTGCTAGATGAAGTCGCTCATGCAATGACAATGGCTGTACATCGAGGTTGCAATGCTTTGTGTATGACCGAGTCGAGTCTTGCTCAGTGACTATTTCATTTGATAGTTGGCCCGACGGTGACAAATTCGGCTTGGCTTTTAGGCGATCATTTTTCGAGATTGGACGAGAATTGAGCGATTCGGGTAATTCGGCCATAACTGAATTCGACGAGGCATTATCGGTGTCCATTGCCAAATTGACGAAATTATATTTTCTATCCCCATGGACCCTTTCTATCATAATAAATCACTCCTAGTGATTGTGAGTGATTTGATTGTCTCAATTGCTTGCCAATCAACACTGTGAAACAGGCAATTATGCTTCTTATCTTAATGCATTTCACTAATTGACGTCTGTTTGCATACATGAACAAGCAATTCGCAATTGACAGGTCTTGCAACATGTTACTCCATCTAAAGGTGACACACAAAGATTTTATTTTTCAAAAATTATATTGTTTGTAGTGCGGTTATAACCACACTGTATATACTACACTGTAGCTCGTATATAGGACCATAATATTTACATTTAGCAATGGTTTGCAAATAATTTGGACAATTATCGCGTCATCACTGGTTCAAATTATTATGTCTCAATTATTTAGAAGCATTACTTTTTGGTGATTTCAGACATTACCACTCATATTGCGTTAAATTGATTAATTTGTACACTTTGATAATTTTTATAAACTGGAAGTAAATTATGATTTATACTTTTGATTTACAATTTGTTTATTTGTTAGATCATAATATGGTCATCATATACAGCAAAGTAACAGCGCAAAATATATTAACAATATTTGTTTTTTTGATGATGAGTTAATGAATTAAACACAGAGCAGTTGAGTGGTCATGGCCCTTGGAATGCAATCATCGATTGTGTTTGCCAAACCAGAACCTCCACCACTGAATCATATCACAACAACCTGCCATTGGGAGGAAGTGTCTCGACTGGACCATCTGTGCTATGTACCGAATGACGTGAATGACCGATATGCCTAGCCAGATGTGTGCATGTCCACCGAGCGTGCCTAGAAATTCACTTCGACTCAATTTGGGATGATGCACCACGTTGAGCACTGGCTTGATGGCCCATTTAATGGTGACCATTATTTCGCTTTCATACCTCGGTGGCGTTGCCAACACCTCATCATCGTTGAATGTCTCCACCAAGCAGCCTCTGGGACATTTGTCGAGACAGGTCTCTTTCGAGTGGATGTACTCGAAATAGGCTTCGTTCGATTTAGGACAGAACGTTTTGCTGTATTTGGTCTCGTTTGTCTTGGCCATTTGCTCAAGTGCTTCTGTGAAGTTATCAAATTTGTGCTTGGAGTTCAATTGCTCGAGTGTCATCTTCGTGTGAAGACTCTCACTCATGACCAGTTCTTCAGTGTAGGTCGAGTAGAAGTTGGCACACCGTCCTGTGTTGAGCATTCGCCACATGCAATACAGGAAACACTCTCCTCTAGACCGGTATGGTCTTAAGCCCGAACTGGTCATTGCCTTTCTGCTTGTGACCGTGTCTGGCTCCTCGAAGTTGGGACTTTCTTCCATGATGTTTTTGTAGTGAAAGCATTTGGTCTGGTATGGAGGTGGTTGAAGTTTCTCTACTCGCTTTACAAAAGGAATCAGTAAGTCTCTGTCTTGCTCCAAGCGATGGAAGCCGAGGTAGAACATGTCAGGCAGAACAGTCGGGTCATGGATGGCCACGTACAGGCCCGTATAAGCGTTACCGGTCTGGTAATCGATGTTGGTCCAAAAGCCTTTGCCGTCTCCTTGGATCGATTCTTTCACACTTGGTGTTGAGTGACTTTGAGCTTTGATTGACTTGAGGAACGCACCTTTGACATATAATTTAATCTCGGGTGTATAGTCGAATTTCATTTGCACCAGTTCTGGCTTGGTTCTATTGACGCGACTCATCTCGCCGTAAATGTCACTGAAGTAGGTGGTACACTTGTGTCCTTCTTGCATGCTAATCACTGGTTTGACTATTTCGTGACATTTGAACCATTTCTCGTAAGGTGATTTCACTGTGCTGTTATGAAAGACACAGACCACTTTCGAATCATTCAAGTAGTCATTTTCAAAGTTTGAACTATTACTTTTAGTTAATTTCCAAATTTGTTGGTTTTCCATTAATTTTTTAACCGAAATGTTTTCAATCGAATCATTCTTGAACCTACGAATGAATGAAATCAATGAAAAGAATACATTTTGTTTGAACTTACATGCACAGTACGCAATGAGAACAAATGGTGACTGCGGGCAGTGTAGTCCAGGTCGGTTTGAGGTTTGCAAAGTAAATCAATGTGTCAAAGTGGGTGTAGTCCTCGACGATGGTTTCTGAATAGTACACAAAGAGACTACAACAAGCGAGCACTGTGGCCAGTCGAATGCAGTTCGGAATGGTGCCATAATGAATGCGTGCTAGGTGGAGACGTTCGCGCATAGACAAAGGACGAGTGTCGAGGTTGTTGTGTCGGGTGTAAGGCAATGGTCTTCGATATGTCGATTCACTCGATGATTGGCCTTTAGGCCCTGGATGGACATTCTGCAGTGGTGATGATGTTGCAGGCTGAGCACTGGTTTGATTGTTTCGGTTGAAGATGTAGAAAATGTCAGATGAACTGGACTCGGTGTCCGTGGAGTCACCAGACTGGTCTCTTCTTGTGGATCTCTTTCTTCTGAACTCATTTTTGACTCGAACCGAAATGACTCTATCTAGCGCCTCGAACTGTGTCGAGTCATTGGATTGGTTCATTTCCAATTGCAAATTCTTCCATAAGTTGGTTTCGCTTGGCAGTAGGCCATATGTGCTTCATTTGGAGAGTGGCCCTTGTCTTTCGATTCCACTCATAATCAGGTGTCATAGTGTTTCATATCGAACGACTATAGTGCACAATCGTAATTGATCCATTTGCACAAACAAATGCAACCTAACTACTCTTCTGACCTAATGCATATCAAATGTCACTGCTTGTGTGCACTTGTGCACTTAAGTCAATAATTGTGAGGCAATGCAATCCAAGCACACAGTCCATCTGTTGTTCAACTGTTTTTATTCGTTTGAAGCATTTACTCAGTGGTTCTGGTGTCTGTGTCTGTGTCTATTTGTCGCTCTGACAAAGCACGACCTCCACCATGTGAGCACACAGCAGCAGGTGTGATGCGGCAAGAACTCGCCCCACTGGATCAGTTTAATGACATAGCCGATCAGGTAAGGAATCGATATGCCCAGCCAAATGTGAGCCTGACCACCGATGCTGCCTAAAAATTCTTGGGTGTCCATCTTGCTTCGGTGTTCCACGTAGGTGACTGGCTGTCGAGACCAGGCTACCTCAAGATAACTTGCGTTGGTCTTGCCCTGGTACGCATAGTTGAATACACTCTCCTCGGCATAGCTCTCCAAAGTGCAGTCGGAAGGACAAAACAGCATGCACTTATGTCTGGCCAAGAGGTACGATTGGTACGACTGCAATGATCGCTTACAGAATCGCACTCTGGACCTGTTCTCGTCGGTCTGTGTGTCGTCTTTGATTTTGTGGCTTTTCGAATCAAACCACTCTCTGAGTATTCTTCGGTAATATTGCTCTTGCTGGACCAATTCTAATGTGAAAATTGAAAACAAGTTGGCACATCGTTTAGCATTGAGCATTCGCCACAAGCAATACAGAAAACATTCACCACGGGACCGATACAGACTCAAGTCTTGTTCAGTAGATTCATTGTCTTTTTGGTAGAGGGTACGAATGTTCAACTCGTCTGGTCTTAGGCTGGAATGATCACTTCGATAGCTGAAGCAACTCTTGGTAGGTTTTAGTTTTTGGATTCGTTTTCGAAAGGGAATAACCATGATTTTGCCTACTTGCATTCGGTAGTACTGTAGACTAAACATGTCTGGAAGTACGTCAGGGTCGTGCAGAGTGACGTATATGCCTGAGTACGAGTTGCCTGACCGGTCTTCGCTCATGTCGCCCCAGGAACTTTTATGGATGCTGTTTTTGACTCGTTCGAAGCGATAGGTCGACTTGCCGTACAGGAACTTGCCATTAATCTCGAACCGAATCACGGGCACCTGGTCGAATTTCAATTGGCTTAAATCAGTGCTGTTTCCAATGACTTGTCTATTGCCGTAGATGTTACTGAAATAGGTGAAACATTTGTGGCCTTCTTCCATGCTCTTCACCACTGGAGCGATTTGCATGCAATCGAATGTGTTTTGCTTGTTAGGTGGCTCGTAAGTGCTGCTAAACACTCGACACTTCACTTCAAAATCTTTCATTGAGTCATTTTGGTTTGTGGCGTTGTTTGCATTCCAGGTGGAGTCATTGTTCAGTATGTGATCGGCATGAACTGTCGACTCGTTCTTAAATCTGTGAATGATCGATCATTAGAAAGGATCTCTTTGAGTGGATGAACTTACGCGCACAGAACGCAATGAGTGCAGATGGTGATGCCAGGTGGGTGTGATTTGATCGGAGTTTGGTACTCCAAGTAGACGATTCCTTCGTGCCACCGAAAATCTTTCCAAATGGTAACTGCGTTGAAGATGAACCAAGCCAGGAAGAAGAGAATCAAGAAGAGTCTAATGCCGTTGGCAGTGGTCAAGTAGTGGACTCGAGCAAGTCTGAGTTGTTCGAAGAAAGTTAGTGGTCGAACATCGAGGTTTCGGTGTTTGATGTAACAAATCGGTCCCCAGTAACGAGCATTGCTCTCCTTTGCTGACGGACCAATTGGCTCAATTTCGCATATTGTCACTGCTTGGGTTTGCAGCGTTTTGGCAGTTGTCCACTGGAGCGAGAATATGTCCGAACTAGACTCGTTCAACGAGGCACGACTGGTCTTGCCTCTTCTCTCTGGAACTGTGGAGGCATTGGTTCGGAGGTTAGGCCGTACGGCCATCACCTTTTTGCCATTGAAAGTGCAGTAGTTTGACACCTCAATGGTGGCCCCGCTTTGTTCATCAAAGCTCACTTCGTAATTGGACGTGGACTCCATCGAGTAAAGACGACTAGATGACGAGTAAGACTAACCAGTCCTAAGTTCTTCCTGGTGTGTTCTTGTTTGCTTGTAATGCTCACAGGTTAGCAACAATTCCATTATTGACATTGTCATTGTGTTAGGTCTACTATTAATGGAACACATGCCGTGTCTGTCTGTCTGTCCCGGTAATTGCCCTTGCTGATGTCACCTTGCTTCCATCGAGACATTACATAGAAAAATAATCTTTATTTGTAGTTACAGGGGAAAACATTTCGAATGTACTTGACATTAGTGGTAAGGCATTTGCAAACAATTTGACACATGTGTTCATATTGACTTGGCCAGTTCAATTGGCAACATTCATCCTATTAATTTGGTCATCTCATTCCACTTTGGTCAATTAACTCAATTGTGTTGACTTGATTTCCGGGAGCGAACAAATGATTTCCACCAGTAGATGATGCAGCAACAGCTGGTCTCAGGAAGGAATTCACCTGTTTTGACCAGGTTGATCAAGTACCGTATTATGTGGATCACTGATAAGCCAAGCCAGATGTGCGCATGTCCACCCAAAGCGCCCAGAAACTCATTTAGGTCCAACTTTTCCTTGTGCGATATGAAGATGAACGGGTCTGGTGCCCATTGAATAAAGATGGTGGTCATGTTTTCGTTCTGTCCCTCGTTGTCCAGAATGTTCGAGTCCATGCTGAAGCTTTCCACCCGACAGGCTTGGTTGCACTGGTTGAGGCATTGTTGCTTGTAGTACAAGTACTCGCTCAGGGATCGATTGGTTCGCGAACAGAATCGAAGTTTTCCTTTCTCGTTGAGTGCATTCCAGTTGAGCTGATTCACTCGTCCCTCGCCCAGAATGCGTTGCCAGTAGAGCTCTGCTGGCTCAACCATATCAATGAGGAAGATGGAATAAATGTTTACACATCGACCTGTATTGAGAGTTCTCCAGATACAATAGAGGAAACACTCCCCTCGAGACCGGTAAATGGCCAATCCAGACCGAGTGGTCGTGTATCGGCCAAAGATGGAGCTCGGGTCTGATTGGTTGGGTTTAACCTCCAGCAGATTCGGGTAATTGAAGCAATTTGTACTGTAAGGTGGCTCCTTAAGAAGTTCAATCTTCTTTTCGAAGCGAACATCAATGTTTTTGCCAGATTGAATACGATGCATTGGAATGTCATGCATGTAGGAGAGCAGTGTCGGGTCGTGCAGTGCGATGAATAGGCCTGAGTTAGCCTTGCTTGCTTTCTTCGCGGCTGAGTCCACTTTGCTGTTGTTGGTCATGTCGTCGGGAAGAAGCACTTCTGCTGGCGGATTAGTTAGCAATTTGCCCCCAATCGTAACTTTAATCATGGGAAATCGTTCGTACTCCAGTTCATATCTACCGTTGTTGCTCAGATTGGCCCGAGTCATTTGGCCTTGAATGTCGCTGAACAAAGTGAAACACTTGCGACCTTCCTGTAAACTAACCACTACCGGCACCACATTCTTGCAATCGGCTATCACTTTATTCTTCAAGCTAGGCACCGTACTGGACTGATATGAGCACTGGATGGAGATGTCGTTCATCTCTAGTGAGATGGAGTCTTCCACGAGGGAGTACATTGCAATGTCTGACTCGTTATGACTCACCACGTCGATCACGTTCACTTGTTCCAATACTTTGTTGCTGTACCTGAACAAGTGAGATGGTTGGTCTTGTGAAAATTGAGAACAATTAAGAGCAATCACTTACGAGCAAAGAATGCAATGTGTGCAGATCGAAATGGCTGGTGGCCCTGTGAACTTGGGCGGACGGTACTCCATGTAGACCACTGTGCCGTACTCGGTGTACTCCTTGAGGATGGTGTACGCGTTGAAGATGAACCATCCAAGGCAGAACAAAACCAAGGCAAGTCGAATGCCATTCGGAATGGTCAGATAGTGAATTCGGGCCAGGTGAACGCGTTCTTGAAATGTCAATTCGCATACTTCCAAGTTACTGTGTTTCATGTAGCCAATGGTTTCCGAAATCGAAGTCAACGGTGACGATTGTGGTGAAATTAGCTCAACTTGTTTTGATGCCAATTGACCCAAGTCAAGTTGCGCTCTCGACCTAAAGCGAGACTTTTTGTACCGATCCCGACAAGTTTGTTGATCATGCGAAGAATGTTCTTTGTTGGAATCTATAGAAATAACCGGATTGTAGATGTAGAATATATCTGAATTTGATTCAGACATGTCGGTGGTGAGTGAGCCTGACGAGGAGAAACCAGAAGTGGAGCCAGTGCTATTCTTGTGTTTGGTTTGCTCTCGCATTTTGAGTCGACCTTTGCACGGAGGAAGAGAAGGACTGTTGCGGAAGTTGGCACGGACCGAGGTAAACCGAGGCTCAAATTGACTTTCAAACGAATTCTCTTGGTCGGACTCGATTGTGGGTGAACTGTGTTCCATGACGGTAACACCAAACTGATCTATAAACCAATTGGCAATTCCTTCAGACCAAATGTGTCCACTTTGAAGGCGCTCTGTCATGGCGACTAATGCATTCCATTGGTGAGTGCCACTTTCCCACACATTTTGTTTGTTTGGTTTGCTTAATGGTCCATTTGGTGGTGTTAATAGTGGTCGAGTGCTTCACACTTGAGTCATATTCAGTGGCGTGTCAAGGATTGTTGACATTGGCAGTGAGCAATGCATTCAGTAATAGTCATCATCGTCATGGACTAGAATGCCAATTCGTTCTCCAATGATTCGAACCGTCTCCGTTACCTTTTCTTTGACCAAGTTAAGCGACATTGCAAGTAGAGCCATTCCAAAGAGAAGATAGAGTGCACAGATGGCTAGGGTCATTTGGCCTTCCTCAGGAGTTGTGGCCAGCACCGTTCGACCAGGCACTAGATCACCAAAGCCAATTGTGGACAGGGTCACAAAGCAAAAGTAGGATGCGTCGAGGAAGGACCACTCCTCAGAGGTAGAGAAAAACCAAGCACCGCCGCAGATGTAACCCACTACCAAGGTGAGGCATACAGTGATCGGAATATTCTTTTCGGCAATATTTTCATCGTCCGAGTCCGAGTCGGGATCTGAATCAAGCCCGTCCTTGTTCAGCATTAGTTGACTCATCTGATCGGCATAGTTCTGGTAAGGCGGCACATGGTTGGTGTATTGACCAGTCTGGTCGATGTACTCGTTGCCACCGTTGTAATAGTTCGGGTGAAACGGTGGTGGAGGAACCTGGTGATCGCCATTCGTTACTGCACCAATTGGGTATGGGAATGGAGGTGGAGGAGGTATTTGTTGGTTGGGCTCAGGACTGGGTGATGAGATGTTCAGATCGGGTGGAGGCTGTTGCTGGAAACGAACTTGACTTGGAGTCCGACGCGGAGGGTTCCGCAGTTGGATTGCGTTTGGGTATTGATGAGGGACTTGTGTTTGTACTGGCTTGTCACCATTCTCTGCAAAGAACAGTGTGAATGGACTTGTGCCATATTCACTATTTGCACTATTTCCCAATTTACAAACACTTACCGGCATTTCTCAAGTTTCTGTACGCGTCGATGCATTCATCACTGAGCGAGGCATATTTGTTGCATATTATTGCGGACATGGAAACTCGGTCTTTGAGGGACTTAGGTCCACTTGCAGTTGTGGTCACCGATGGGTTGTTAGTCGGCAATGCACTCGACACAGACAGTTGAGGCCCGTACTGAGGCAGTGCATTTTCACTATGATTACGTGCCGAATGCGACCGAGACAGATTGGACTTTTTAGGACGAGCCTCGTTGTGATTGCTCAGTGCGCCATTCGGATTAGAGGAAGATTCGGTGAAGAAGACTGGCGCAGCTGAGGAGCCGGTGAGAGGAGTGACGGCTGGAGTGCTTGTGAATGAAGATGAACAGTTTTGCTCGGTCACCTGGCCAGGCTGGTTCTGAGCAGCATTGACAAATTGGTTCGGAAAACGAAAATGTGACGACCTAGTGGAGAGTTCTCGGTTCAAGTAGTTGCCGAGCATGACGGGGGCTGTCATTGGAATTGATGCCATCAGATGATTGGCTCCGTTGGTGCCCGTGTTGGCATTATTCTCCAGAATGGTTGAGTTCGGCTGCTGACTTAGCACCATCATCGCTCTTTGTCGCTGCTGTCGAATCAATCGACGTCGTCGGCGTTGACGGCGTTGAAGTTTCTTCGGTTTGACGCACAAATAGCAACAACACTTCCAGTAGATGAACTTGAACGAGTGAGCCATTGCGTGACCAATGTTGGAAAGGCAGAAGAGCATCAGTGGAATGCCGATTATCGCATACAGGATAGTGACAATCTTGCCCATGTCTAACGTGTCTACCGGTTAGTAAAGTCCGGTGAAAAGTGGTCCTTACCTGTCCGTGGTGCTACGTTGCCGTATCCGATGGTGGTGATCACAATGATCGAATAGAGAAGCGCACCAGAGAAGGACCACTGCGAGCTGGTCTTGCTGAGCTCATCGCTGCCTACAAGAAATTCGAATCACTCGTAAAATTAATCAATCAATTTCACTCACCGTCGTATCCTTTGAACCTGACCGCGTGAAGGAATTTGTTTTCGAAACTTTCTAAAATGTCGGTGGCATTTCGAATCCAGGTCTCTCGGTTCAGGAACATGGAATGGTTGGTCATGTTGGATAATTCAATGATGAGCTCATTTCGTGTGCGAATCATGTCGAGTCTTTGTTCTTGCTCGTGCTGAGACTCGATAGCCTGAAAAGTGAACGCCCCCACCAGGGCATAGCCAAGCAAGAGAGTGCACAGACCGATGTGGGAGAAGAGGAAGGTAGTCACCTGACGACAGTAGTAACAACACTTGCCACATCTGGTCATCGAGGAACTCTGTGCTGAACGGCTGTGGTGGTGCCCACCACGACTGGAAGCCATCATGGTTGCGGTCGCACTCGGTGCACTCGATCCACTTGCACACAAGTTCAGTGGGCAAAGTGTTACCAGCTGTCACACTCGACCGAGACCGAGATGATCGCACTAATGAGCCATGAATGTGAACATTGTGCCAAGTGCAATTCACCAGTCTGCACGCCGACAGATCGATGCCAATTAGAAGGGGCAATTGAGTGAATTCCTAATTAATCGGTAATTAGTCGCGAATGAGTGAATTTCGAGCCGAGTGAGTGAGTGAGCAACACATTGCTTGATCGATTGGACGGAAGGCACAAACAAACAAGACAACCAGACTGAGATTAGACTAGACAGACACAGACTGATTCACACAGGCATGATGGATAACGATGCGAGCTGGGACGATGTTGCATTGGACGGACTGATGAAGTGCTTCGGTTGCCAACGTTACGAGTAATGACGAATTGTGCGGATATGTGCAAACAATGATTACCGTGGTGGTGATGGTGATGAAGTCAATGGTGAACAATGGACGAGACAATGGTCATACACAAGGTCGGTCAATGGTCGTATTGGGTCGACGCATCCAACGTTGGTGTTGAACACTGTTCTCGAAAGCGTTCACTTTCACAATGTCCAGTCGAGCTGCTATTTGGGCGAACATTTCGGTCGATGACGAGATACTGCAGATTCATTTAAACATCACCAAACGCATCGATCATTGAAGATCGATTGACTTGTAGACATAACTGCTGTCTTGGTTTGAATACCATTTAGAGGTGTGTTGGACATTTATTGTGCTATTGAGCTTTGTTTGGTGGTGTTTGGGTTTAACAAGTTTGACTTAAATTTCGTTTGTGTTTGAAAGCAACTCGATTGTTCGTTGTTCAGATGTTGTGTCTGTTGGCCGATGATGAAATAAAGAATTCAAGAATAGTAACACAGCCAGTAGCAATGAACGAAGTGGCAGCACCGAGAGTGGCAATCCACCAAAACAGACACTGTGAGAATCGTGGGCGTCTGGGCGTCATGATTTGGAGCGAGAAAGCGCCAGCGCCTCTCACTCAGTGGCAGACAGAAGACTAGAAGAGACAAGTCTAGTGATGAGTTTTTATTGAGGTTGAAGAATCGAGTCGAACAGAACCGAACAGTCCGCGATAGTCATGGGTATCGTCATCGGGAATGAGACTCGATTCGAATCACCGCTACCTCGGCGCACATCACATCGTTGCTTTGTTTGTTTGGTGGGGTGTGCTGTGAACTGTGCATGCTGAACGGTCTAATAAAAGACAGCATAACACTTTCTCGTACAGTCAACTCAAGCCAGCCGTACTCGATTCTATAAATCAGTCAGTGGTAATCTGCACATTTCTGTACATACACCGAGCATTGTAGTGACGCATCGAACACAAAGCCCGAGCACAAAACAATCACAATCACAATCGGCATCAATGCTTCAGTCCATTGCTAGACCTGACAGAATCAAGTGCATTCGTACAGTAAGTCACCCGGCGGAGTGAATTGGGCTGCTGTGCCACCAGACATGCAAAGCTCATTGCCACTGTTCGGTAATTGTCGAGCATATTTCAGTAACTACAGTAACTTGATATGCCCAAATTGATCTAGGACAGCGCCGTATTCACTGGTGCTCGGTTACTGACGGGCACAAATTTGTCATATGCAAAGGTGGAACAGTCTGACTTGGTGATTCGGTACTGGTGAGTGCACTTGTCACTAGTAGTCTCGCTATCAACTCTCCAACATTGTTTGTGACATCTTTTTAAATTCTTCTTTTTGATCACTTTGCCATTGCAATAATAGGAATCCAAAGTTAGATGCGATGCAACACTCACACCGAATAGATGCGATCACTAATTAGAAATAGAGCATGGAGCTGTGACTGAGTCTGGCTTGTGATACAAAAATAGATGAGCCAGTGAGAGTGTGAAAAACGCTTTAATGACTTTAGTGAGATGATTGGGCACTGCTGATTAGATTGAATGTACATTTAAATATTTTAATTAACAATCCTTTGCAGCGGAATGTGAGATGGTGCTCTTCTGGTTACTGTTCGTCTTGGGGTGATGCAAATGGTGGCATGCCATGACGAACACTGCTCTATCAGTATGATGCCATTTGTCAAAATAAACACTGTCTAAAGTCTAATTGTCGTGTCGGGTTAACGAATGGGTCGAGTTGATGCACTTGTTTCAATTAATAGTCGCTAACTATAAATGCTTGGTAAAGAGACAAATGTCAATGGCTATATTTTATTTCTTCTGCCTAAAAATTCTTAGTTTTTTTATTAGTTCTCAAAAAATTAAAGTGCGAAAAATATTGTTTCATATGCGTTAATTCAAATAACATAATTGTAAATAAATTGGCTGTTCGATCAGCTCAATTAAAAAAGATCGATTGATTTTGGACAATTAAAATTTTCCAATTCAAGTATTGCACAATCAGATTGTGATTGTGACAATCTGCCTGAACGGTTTTTACATTTAGCAATAACTTGGAGTCATTAACTCCACGTGGTTCACGTTAAAGTGCATGGGAAACCTAAATACGGTAGTGGCTATTTTGAATGGGCACAGTGCCATTTGTCTCGTGCGAGTGCATATAGAGAATAGGCAAGCAAGCAACAGGTCAATTTGTAAACAAACCAAAACACGGCAAATTCAATTCAAGGCTTTTTCCTCCATTTGACATTGCCACACTTGTTGCAATGAACCGAAATTAAACTCATGCTTGTGTATTTGCCACAATCTCGTCTGCGAATCTCAAGCTCAAAGTGATAGTATCAAATTTAGCATTCAACAAGCCAGACAAGCAAAAACAACGAGAAACGTAAGAAAATGCTGAAAATTGAAAATTGTTCTCTTTCTATTTATAACTTGTAATTTTGCTCTTGAATCTGAGAGTGGCACTAAGTGACGATGATCATGGTGATAAAGGCGATTATTTAGCAGCTACACAAACAACAGCACAAACAATAGCGCATCAACAATCAACAGGTCTATTGATGCGTCGTTATTAGCAAGTCGTTAGTAATCAACAATACGACCCAACAATTATGGTAATAATTGGCCAACAGCGAAGAGTGCAATTAGCTGTGAATGCACTTACAAATGGCGAATTCGAACTCTCAATGGGTGGAAGTAAGGCGCGATCGGTAAGTGGCATTTATAATCAATTACGGCGTATTGATGTATTGTAACGCACTGCCACTGTCTCCCTAGTGATAATTAACAACTGTGGTGGTCAAGTTTGTCTGTTTGCGTACTGACAATCTATTATATTGCCTCGATGTCCTTCGATTGACAGATTCGAGTGAAGAACGAAGCGCGCGCCAATTTGAAACTTCTATAAAGTTACTCATGCATTCACTGTGATGTCGCTTGTTTTTGCCATCTTTACATTTACGTCTGTAGACTGTACACTTGTTTGAATTTGTCACTTGCCATTAGTGATTGTCCCATGATTGGTGTAACGTACTGGTTGACAATGAATTGGTGATTTAGTGAATTCAAACTCCAAGTGCAACTGCAGATTGGCCGGCACTACCACAGACTGCGCCAATTTAAGTGGAAGAATCAAACCTGAATGTGTCATTTCGTGCCTGGAAGCATGTTTACACTCGGTCGATATGTTTGTTCTTAGTAAGTGCCATTTATCGTTTGTCTGTTGACTTCTGTTTACTTTGCCACAACAAGCATTTTCTCCTTAATTTCGAAACATTTGCCGTTTGATCTTTAAAAATCAAAGTTCAACCCTTTTGGTGGCTTAAGAAAGAATAAACACAATGATGGGCAATAAATTATCGCTTGTACGTGATCGAACTGAGAATTGATCGAGAAGTATTTGTGGCAAGTGTCGTTGCAATGTGTCATTTTTTATGATGGACTTTGTTGTGTAAATGTTTCGATCGGTGAGATTGTCTTGCCAAATCCACTTTGTCGATCAGTCAATCAACGTGGCTTGTCAATCGTCGGTGCAGCCGTGTGCGGCCCTCTCCCTCTTCTTCGCTCATCAGCATGAGGTGAATCTGGTTCTGTGCCGAGTCTGGTGTCGTGCTACCACCGAGCCTCTCTCTGCCAACATTGAAGAATCGAGTTATTTTTGGCATGACCAATCTATCGAATCTATTCTCGTCGGTAGTAAATCGTTTTCAATACTCGGCGGCAACAAAAGCACTAACTTTCTAAAAACAGGACTTTCACTGTTATGTTCTCGTGCACTGAAAGTCTATTTGATTTTGCTCGAATGGCCAGACCGAGTGTCGAGACTCGAGAGTAATTATTGCCTCTTGTTCGCTTGTTATGTTGTCTTAAATGTTATGATAGCGATTCACTGGTGGCGATAATTGTTGTGTTGTGTTGTGTTGTGTGTTGTTGAGGTTCCAAATATAGATCTCTTGTGCAGCCATTGGAGCATTGATGCGCCCAACAAGATGTGTTGGTGTGCCGCTCTGTTTATTGACTGTCTTGTCGTGTTTTGTATGTTTTTTCCTATTTATTCGAAAGGCTTAAAACATTTGAGCACAAACGAAGAACACACCAGGAATAGCTCACTTTGGGCCTGATTGATTTAGTGACGTTCAATTCGAGTCAAGCCACTGGCTCGGAACAGATTCGAACCCATTCGAGTCGAGTCGGGGTTTTCCATTTAATTCGATCTCGCTCGATTCAGATTTATTGTCTCAATCTTGGCAATTTAGCAAACTTTCCACTGGCAGCAATACTCTCGTGCTATTGCTCGGGTGCTGATTCAAGGAATGTTTGCAATTAATTTAATTTGGTCGTCTTTTGTCTTTTTATGACGTGTCTATTGCTTTTAGCAGTAAACAGTAGCCAACTGAACGCCAATTGGCAGTTCAATGGTGAATCATTTTGGTTTGCAGGTTGATTTGCGGTGACACTAATTGCAGTTTAGTGCCTTTAACTGATACCTCTCTCACAAGCTCAGTTAAGCTTAATTTATCTTTATGCATTGCTGACAGTTGGTCGCCGAATAGAGCTCCTCAATGTCCATCACGAGCATGATCAATCTCAATGAAAACAAATTAGCACTAAACAGTGGATAGCATACCGAGACAATCTACACCGTACAGGGTGATTCGTCCTCTGATACGATCATGCTTTCTGTTTTGCTTTCGAATACTTTCGCTCATTCACTTTCCTTGCTTTCCTTTACTTGTGAGATATGTAGGAAGAGGTAAAGGTGGTCAATATTTGCACTTTGCATTTTCCCACTGCAATGTACCCCTGTGAGTCACCTTGTGTGTTGTACCTACCGCACTGCCTACCTGTGCATATCAAATGGAATGAACGACCACTGTTGGCTGATTGATCGGCTAGACGGATACGACGAACAAGTTAAATAGGGAGGTAATGTTCAGTATTCTCGCAGACGTCAGTTCGAACTGAGATGAGCCACTTCGATCCATCTCTGTACTGATGTAATCAAAAATCATATTCTGTCCCGGTCTCATCTCCAATGAGGCATCACCTGTTTTAATGAGTTGATTCGATTTACTAAACTCGTTCTGGCAACACTTTCTCTCGCGACCTCCTACCACTGTAGCCGCATGTTAATGTATTTGTTCATTTGAAAACTTACATGTGCCGAGAGTTTCCACTCTGGCGCAAGTTGTCATCTCTCAACCTCGACCTCGGCATTCTTTGCCTCGGCAAGTGCTTCCTCGTGTCCCCGTCAGTGTTTATTCCTCTTGTTGGGCTTCGTCCAATTGACGTCATCATCGTCGGCATCATCACTCATCACATAATTAAGATTAAAATCATTCTTACACTTGTGCATTCTTTGATCTAAATCTGCCTAGATGAGGTCGAGGTCTGAGCACTTAAGCCTAATGTCCTTGCATTCTCCCACGCGGAAGTGTAATTAGGAGATCCCTGACCAAATGCACCGATTTACTGCTGTTTGCATTTGCATACAACTTTATGATTCATTGTATTGAGCTTTCTTATCACTCAATGAACTTAGACTGGCTTCTCTGGCCTTGGAGGTGAGCTTTTCCCAAAGTGTTTTAAAAAGATTTATTATGAGTGATTCATGGATTAATTAAATTGGGTTATCTAGAAGCAGTTGTTTTTGGTGGCCAATTCGTTTGCCCAAAAACACTTGCTACCAGTCGAAATGTGCTCTACTGCTCGGTGGCACAAGTGTTCTTGTGTGTTATCTAGTGCTATGTTTTAATTTTATGACAATGTCTTTGTGTCTGTCCGAGCGAAGCCATTTCGATGCATTTGCACTGTTACTAGCAAGTGATCTACTTAATGACACTGTTGACACAATTCGGCAATGTTAACTAACTAATCAACCAGTTAATGAAAACATCCGTATTTGTCTCTCTTTGTGCACTCTCTCGGTCGCATTATTCAGCATATTTGTTTTCATTGCTGATAATCTCTCGGTCAGCTTATGCTGGTCCTCTGTGTGTCAATGTGCTATTGCCAAACACTGCTTCGCTTTAATCCTGTGAATGACCAAACCGAATCTAAACAAACCAGTTACTCAATCGAGCTAATTTGCTTTTCCCTAGGATAACAATCGACGCACACATGTGTAAAGAATATTTGCAAGTAGTTATTGCGCAACATTGATTCGCATTTTATCATGACTTTGGACCATTCATATTGCGAAGTTGGCAACTATGACGACCATGAACAATCGGTGCGTTTGTTTGAAAAAATTTGCATGCATTCCAAATTAATTAATTCATTTTTTGCAGACTGACATTTCACCTCTGAATATTACCACAGCAATAGTGGACAACTTTGCACATCTATTTGATCTCAATCCGGCGGACCGTTTGTCCTCTGATCTCAGCAAAATTCGATTTTTACTATGTTTCCGAGCCGAAGTGATTTCACTTCTTTTCATTGTGCTCTACCTGGGCCAGTTTATTGTCATTTACCTCACTCAATATCTGACCGCTTTGTTTGTTCGTCAACGAAGTGGCAATTTCATTCAAAAGAAGAAAGGAGTCTACACTCTCGAGTCATTTATTTTCAACTCATTTGGACGTAACAGTTGTGGCAAGGACTCAGAGACCTGTGATGGCACTTTCTATGTTCGGCCTAGCAAGTTTGTCTTTGTTAAAAAGGTTTGATGTGCTTTGAATATAGACCATTTAACATAAATTAAATTGTCATTTTAGTGTTTTATTTTGATTTTAATATTTCTCCATTTGATTGAAATATACTGGAGCATTCCCACAATCCAAAACCTAACTCATTTTAGTGATGTAACCACGATTGCTCGCCTGGTATTTTCCTTCTCCGTTCTGTCCTGTTTGATTCGAGTCATTGCTTTGGTAAATTTGTTCGGCCTAAATGTATTTTACTATTTTTACTATTTCAATCTACAGATTTTGATTGCTCATCACTTGTTGCGTCAGACTCAACCACCCGAAAAGATAGTCTTTAACTGTGACTCCTTATCTCCTTCGATCTATTCTCGAGCTAATCAGGCTTTGATCTCCATATTTTGGATAGTCGTTGTTCTTAATACTTTATTGAACATTCGCTTGTCAGTGGTCAATTTTATAGTTCAAACTTCTGGTCCGGTCAACATTGAACAATTGAATTCCACACAGCCACTCAACTCAACTCGGTCTACTGTTCAAATCTCGACTTTGGAAGCTTGTTCGCATTGTGAATGGAAAACATTTTCGCCACTCGAGAATATTTTATTCCCTCGAACGCGTTTTTCAAAGGCAAGCATCGCTCCCTTTTCTAACTTAACCGAATGGAGATATCATGAGCCGGAAAGTTATGTCATTGCAAGCGATTACACTATGCATAATTTTGCTAACCATCATGATTTGACTTTTCATTTTTTCTTTGACTGGCTTTACTTGTGGATGTTTTTGGCTCAACTTTTGTTGGCATTTTTTCCAGACTTTGTCGTAAAATCTCAGTCTCAAAGTGAAGCCTCTTTGAATGGCTTGATTGATTTGTCCATCATTGATAAATCCAACAGCAAGAAATCTAAGGTTTGTTATTTATCATGGTATTTTTTGTATTATCATTTATTGTATTTCCAAAGCTCGACACCAATCCCGAAGACAGGGCAACCTTTCTGTCAAAGTTAACATTCACCTGGTTTGACTCGACTATCTTCAATGGTTATCGACATCCTTTGTCACTATTTGACATTTTCCCGCCTTCTTGGGCAAATCGGGTCGAGGTTATTGCGAAAAAATTCGCGAGCTTTCTCAAGCGTAAAAACAAATCACAATTTGAACATTCAAAAGGATTTGGTCAGTTTGACAAATTTCGGTTGATCTCGATTTTGGTTCGACAATTTGGACTGGAATATGTGCAAATAGCAGTCATCAAGTTGGTTCCCACCTTGCTCACTTTTTTGAGTCCAATTCTGTTGGACCGGTTAATGAGATTTGTTAAGAATGGTTTGTTGGCTTTTAGTTTATTTTGATTTTGAAGTTTGTTGTTTCCTTCCAGACGAACCTGACTGGCACGGTTATGTCTACGTAGCTGCTATGTTTCTTCTTCCATTGATCGAGTCTATTCTCAACTCAATGTCCGACTATCGTCTCAACATTTTGGCACTCAAGATTCGTTCGTGTTTAACTGCGGCAATCTATGAACGAATGTTGCGGTGTCGTTCGTGGTCAACTTCAGGCTCTCGTTTCACTACTGGCCAACTGGTCAACATTATGTCCATCGATACTCAACGTGTCTTGGAATACATTAAGACTGTCAATCTTTTCTGGATATGTCCCCTTCAAATTGCTATTGCAATATCGATGTTATGGTCTCATTTGGGCTATGGCTCACTCGCTGGTTTGGCGGTTCTTTTGCTTCTTTTGCCTTTCAACGGGTACATTGGAACCAAATTACGTTCATTGCAAGGGAAGTTGCTCGATTTCAAAGATAATCGAGTTAAAGTACTGAACGAGACCATTTCCAGCATTCGAGCCATCAAGTTGTATGCCTGGGAGGAGGTTTTTCAGAAACGAATTCTTTCCTGGCGAAAAGGAGAGGTGTGCAATTTGAGGAGACAGGCTTACTACTCCACTGCCATTACTTTCGCTTTCAATTCGGCGCCTTTTCTGGTGAGTCGCCTCTACACGATTTACTTAATGACTTTACAATTCAATCATTTTCTTGTCAGGTCGCATTTGCAAGTTTTGCTTTGTATCTTCTTTTGAACGAGGACAATCGTCTGGATGCTCAGAAAATATTTGTCTCTCTGACTATTTTCAACATAATTCGACGACCACTGGCATTCTTTCCTCAACTAATCACCAATTCTATGATGGTAATTTATTTTATTTTTTATTGGTTTGTCAAATTAACTTTTATTGCATTTAGTTTATGGTATCGATGAAACGAATTGGGGATTTCTTTGATTCAATTGATGACTCATCAAGCCAATCGATAGAATTGCTACCGCGAAGATATTCTCAAAAATCGCCTATTCCATTGATCGACATCAACAACTGTTCTTTTTCTTGGTCATCGAGCAGAAGTATAGCACAAATCAAAGGTGGCTTTCAATTGAGCAACATTTCTTTACAAATAAGTGAGTCAAACTTGTGTGCTATCATTGGGGAAATTGGCTCAGGTAAATCGTCTTTGTTGTCTGCCGTTCTCGGTCAGATGAATTTGCTTGACGATTTAAACAAGTTTGGAGTGAGTGGAACTTTTGCCTACATACCTCAAGAAGCATGGATTCAGTCAGGCACTATTCGGGAGAACATTCTTTTTGGCAAAAAATTTGACCGCAAATGGTACCAAAAGGTTGTGGAAGCGTGTGCATTGGAAAAGGATTTTAAGCAAATGACTGGTAAGATGAACCTCGTTTTGAGTTGATATTTGACAGAGATATTTCTTATTTAAGATGGTGACCAAATGATCGTTGGCCAGAAAGGCATTAGTCTAAGTGGCGGTCAAAAGCAACGCATTTCGATTGCTCGCGCACTTTACTCTAATGCAGACATTTATTTGTTTGACGATCCTCTCTCTGCTTTGGACAGTCAAATATCGAAACATGTCTTCAATCGGGTAATCAGTTCTACTGGCTTGTTGTCGAGCAAAATACGTTTGCTGGTCACTCATAACATGGCCATTTTGCCTCGCGTTGACCAAATACTGCTACTAAAGAATGGCTCAATTGCCGCCAGTGGGCAGTTCCGTGAATTGATGGACGAGGAAAATGAGTTCACTGATTTTTTGGCTGGCTTTCTATCCGAACCAAATTCCAACTCTTCACTTGCTAGAGCTGATTCTGATGAGCCAGTTCTTTCCGAGGAGAGTGAAGTCGGGCCTGAAGATCGAGAAGTGCTCGAAGAAATGGCCAATCGATTGGAACGACAGTTTTGTTCTTTCACTCGCCGAGGAAGTATTCGAAGACAGTTCTCTTGTCAAAGTCCAAACGAACCCAAGTTGATATCATTTACATGCATGTCATCCCCCAAGATGCAGGGAACTCCTCCCTCATTTCCAGTTAGTAAATTCAGCTCGAGAAAGGAAATTGTCAACGAATCTTCCGAACAAATCGAATCGACCAAAAGTGGCTCTGTATCGTGCAAAGTCTATCTCAAGTATATCGGACGAGTTGGACTCATCACTTCAAGTGCTATTTTACTTTTCTTCTTCTTTGGTCACGTGTTTATGTTGTTGGCCCAACTGTGGTTGAGCACTTGGAGCAGTGATGATGACAAGTCTAACTCACCGTTACGACCTCTTTATAAGGCCATCAACTCGTCTTCCATTTCAAAGACCAATCGCAATATGTCTCTTCTCGGAGTGTATGGTCTTCTGGGTTTTGTGCAAACTATCTTTATTCTAGTGGGCACATTACTCCTCAACATTGGCTGCCTTCGAGCTTCTGGTCAGGTGCATAATCAAATGTTGACTCGACTCATGACGGTGCCCATTTGGTTTTATGATGCCACCAGTTCGTCTACTGGTCAAATACTGAATAGGTTCACCAAAGATGTCGACATTGTGGACACGGTGCTTATTTCAAACTTTCTCAAGCTTGTCATTGAAATGTTTCGTACGATTGCCTCTTTCTGTCCGATCATCATCGGCACGGATCCTGTTATCGCACTATTCGTAATTCCATTGATTTTTATTTACTTTGCAATCTACAAGTATTGCATTTCAACCTCGCGTCAACTAATTCGTCTTGAATCTGCTCTACGCACTCCGATCTATTCCTACTTCATGGAGACCTATTCCGGCGTGTCTCTCATTCAGGCATTTGGTGCTGAACAAAGATTTATAGTGCGCAATTACCGAAACATTGACAAAAACGCTAGTGCTTACCACATGAGTGTTGCCGCTGCTCGGTGGTTGACCATTCGCTTAGAACTGTTAGGCAACCTGGTTGTGTTGAGTACTGCCATGTTTTGTGTGATCAAACGGGGAGACATCGACTCAGGAATGGTTGGCCTGTGCATGTCCTGTGCTTTTGTCATAACCAGCACGTTAAATATGTTGATTCGCTCTTTTACCGACTTGGAATCGAACATTGTCTCAATGGAGCGTTTGCTCGAGTTTACCGAGTTGCCTCAGGAAGCCGCCCGTTATTTAAGTGACTCCGAAAAGGAACAGCTCAGTACAGCAGTAGACAAATGTGCCATCAACGCACTCTTCTCCAACTGTGTACCTTTGTGCAGCAATGACCTCTACCAAGCCGAAGAAGGTCTCATCCAACCATCACCTGCTCTCAGTAATCGAGTCATTGCCCGGTCTGGCCAATGGCTTCACAGTGGCGTCATCACCATATGTCAATACTCTGCTCGATATCGAGACAACCTTGACTACTGTTTACGTAATATGAATCTCTCCATCGAGCACGGCCAGAAAGTGGCAATTGTTGGTCGTACTGGTGCCGGCAAGTCGTCATTTGCCCTTTCTTTGTTTCGGTAAGTTCTTTCGTGTCACTTTGTTTTGCTCAATTATTTTACTTTTTAGTCTAATTGAGGCCCAGTCTGGTTGTATCTGCATTGGAGGATACAATATTAAAGAACTCGGCCTATACGAGCTTCGTTCTTCACTGACAATCATCCCACAAGATGCTCTTCTCTTCAGCGGCACTTTGCGAGAGAATATGGACCCTCTGAATCAGTACACCGATGACCAAATACTGATTGCTTTGGCCAAGGTTAACCTCAATGACTTGCTAGTTCGACTTTGCCAAGGTCCTAAGCTTGGCAATGCACTTGACCAGCAACTGGACGAAGGTCGGCTGCAGGCAATCTCGGCCGGACAGAAACAGCTGCTCTGTCTAGCTCGAGTGCTATTGCGACAACCGAAAGTGCTCATTCTGGACGAGGCAACCGCTGCCATTGATCCGGCCACAGACGAACTGGTGCAAGAAACAATCTTTCGTGAATTCAACGACTGCACAGTGCTAAGCATTGTACACCGACTGCACACTGTAATTCGTTACCCAATTGATCGGGTTCTTGTCTTGGACGGTGGCAGAGTGGCCGAGTTTGACTCTCCACAAAGGCTAATGAGTAACCAAGACTCACTCTTCTATGGAATGCTTCAGAACAGACTTTAAGCCGTGAGTGGTGTTGTCATGTTTTTTATTATTTTACTATTTGGCACTTGTAAATGTGATTATATAAATTTAATTACAGACTAGAATCGTTATATTTTATGCTTTATTAAAGGGCAAATGAGATTAGTTAAGCTTGTTGTGAGGCAGATCCTTTTTGTTGCTCTCCATAAAGCGAGCATCTACGTATTCGTAAAGTTTGTCCAGTCGACTGTCCAACTCGTCAATTCGTCGATGCAATCGTTCCAAAGTATGGCCAATTTTGCGATGATTCTTCAATTTATGCATGTGACGAATGTGATGTTTCTTATTCTTGTGGTGGTGATTGTGCCGATGTTTAGCCTCGTGATCGGTTTGTTCGGTCTGATGGATCGACTGTTCATGGTCGAGTGTTAGTGAGTCTTCACTGGTCGATTCTTCAATCCACTCTGTGCACTGATTCTCGTGCACATTGAAATGTGTTCCTGGTGGACAGGAGAACTCGTATGCCACCTGGTTGACACATAGCCAGAACTTATGAGGGTTCGATTCAGTGGAGGCATAGTATCCCACCTTGGTTGGACATTGAAAGATGTGTTGCGGTGCAGAGTGATTCGATTGGCTCAGGTTGGCTTGGGTCTGCTGCAAAGGTGCTATTTGTTGCAAATGCACTGATTGCTCAATTGCGGATAGAATGAGTACGAAACAAATGAGTGACAGCTTGAATGGATTCATTGTTTTTTGGTTTTGGTCGAGGAGTACTTTGGACTGATCTGTCACCGAACTAGCTCAACTAGTGATATGCCTCTTGCCAATGGTACTATTCTTTTTATATGTCCCAAGCATGTAATTGGTTAATGCAAACTTTGAGTGATATCACCGCGCTTCACTTTAATCATATCTTTTTATTGCGCCTTTCTCTCTAATTGCGCTTATCTTTGTCATCATGGCGATTTGTGTTGTTATAATAAATTTATTCCCTAATATGGTTAAATGCGAAAGTTTATGCTAACAGTCCTTCTACTGCATTAATTAACTTAATTTAACACCTACATCAGCTCCGGGTCTAGTCTTAACCAGGATGTATTATTGTGGGAATTTCTCTGGAATTAATTAATCTATACATTTTATGGAATTTTTAGTAAATTAAGACAATTGACAATTATCAAGAATTGCAGTATCACTTAGTGAGAAGTGATCGATGCATTGTTTACTTGTGGGAGTAGGGCCAGGTGCATGGTCGGTCAGGTGAAGGCCGATTAGTTGGAATTGCCATTAATTTGTCTGTGAGTATGCAATAAAGTTAATTATCATGAAACTCACACCTCACAAAACCTCATCCAAACAATGTGCTCATCTCTCTCTATCTTATTTCTATTCTGGACAATCACTCAAATGACCCAATCGCACTGATTGAACCGAGTAATCATTTGGTCGATTTGATTTGTTGTCATCTCTAAATAACTTTGTAGCAATTTAATTTTTGCATTTGTTCTCCCTTAGATGCATTCCTGGAATTGTCAAGGCTCATTTTGACACCAACTGTGTCATTTGTTGTGACCCACTTTTATTTTGGCGCAATGAAATTGGACATTAGTGCCATTTGCTGTTTACTTTGCAGCCAGTCTTCTTGTCACGGCAAATAATTTCCGTCGGTGGTTACTTTGCAGAACAAAGGAATTCCATTGTGATCGGTTGCATCGATTTCAGTTTGAATGTGGAAACCCCTTCCGAATTGAGACTGATGCAACAGGTGAGGCCCTACTGGATTTGTAGTCAATTTGCACCAGAATCCGGGTTCGAAAAGACAAAAGCACGCGCAACATTTCGATTGACGAGTTGCAGTGCCTCAAAGAAACGTGCACTTGATTGCATCATTTGGTAAATTGCCATACAAATTGTATGATACAATGTACACAACACTGCATTGCTCATCGCTCGCTGTTACTGTCGTATCATTAGATTCGCGTGACAAATCTTGGTTGGAATTTTATTTTATTTATCTACGAATGACTTCAATTGTTACATTTGCCCATTAATGACTAATATTAGTGACTTAGTTGCATTGAAATTGACAGTTTGTCGTTTGCAATTGATTAACTGTGTATATCAAAGAATTGCTGTAATGTACATTGAAATACCTTTTGCCTAGGCTGTCAATGTTAATGGCTTCGAATGCTGCTCGGGGTTGAGTAGACTCGATTTCGTTGGTGATTAGGAGCAGCGGATCCCTTCTCTTCTTCCCACTCGGAGTATCGAGGTGTAGTGTCGTACCGGTTTGCCCAGTATGGTGGAACACTGCTGCGCCATTGGTTCCCATAAGATGGCGGAGAGCTTCCTCGTTGGGCCCAGTATGGGCGCGAAGAAGTTTGTCGTCCGTACGAATATGGCCTGCGACTGCTTCCCCATCTACCATTATATGAGGGTGAGGAAGATTGTCTTCCGTACCAACCATAATAAGGGGGCGAGGAAGATTGTCTTCCGTACCAACCATAATAAGGGGGCGAAGAAGATTGTCTTCCGTACCATCCATAATAAGGGGGCGATGAGGTCTGTCTTCCGTACCAACCATAATAAGGGGGCGATGAGGTCTGTCTTCCGTACAGTCCAGGATAACCGGGATAACCATTGTTTGTGTTTTGCATGGCGAGCACATAGTTAGCATCGAGTTTGCATTGTTTGTATTGATTATCGAAATGCAATGGCTCAGGACAACTTTGGTGGAATGGAACATAGTTGACACAGACCCAATACTGCGAACGGTCTCGGTAATCGGCAAAAATGCCCAAATTGTCGGGACATTGGAAAGCGGTGGCAACTTGGCAGGTGAAGAAGAAGGTCACCGCCAAGAAGGTCACTGCTGAGAGCACTTGCTTCATGGTTGCTGGCTGGCCGCGCTGTTGGTTCCATTTCTAGTTTGTCTGTTCTTTTATACAAATCAATGTGCACAAGACTAGTGACTAAACACTTCGCTTGACCATAAATCAGTCATCGATCGACTGTAGTTTATTGGTTTCGGTTAATTGTTAGAATAACTTTGCAGTTATGACCGCTCGAACTGATGTTACCCGATTGCACTGCACTGGCAGCACTGGATTCACTTGCATTCAATTAGATGTCAACACCATCTCAATCTCAAGTGCTCAGTCACAACTGTTACTACACAGGCAATTACTGTTGCTGTGCACTTGAGGTGAGTATTGCAACAGGAATGCCATTTGACTAACAGTCCCCGTACAAGTGATTTATGATCTTTATTATGAAAAAGACAAAAAGTATCAATACAATACAAAATTTCTTTATTTGGTTTGACTTGGTTATGTTAAAAACGTATTTGTCAATTTTATTTTACAATCATTGATTATTGTATACTCTCTATATTCACTTCGAAATGTTTACTGTAAGTTTTATTCATTTCAAATAAACAAATAACTTGTCTTTTATTTATGATAATTTAGATTCTTCTTTGCTAACTTGGGGTGTGATTTTCTTGGGCTTGACGATCGAGGCAGATGTATGGATTCGTTGACTCGGGGTTGTAGTTTGTTTCAATTTACACAATTTGGTCAAGGGTGGCTTCAGTATTTGAAGTTCGTTTGGAGAATGAGCTTTGACATGGTCCGGCAGACGACATTGCTTTTGTTCGGCATTGAAAATAAATTTGTCGGGGCACTTTCGGCCAAAGGCAACATTGTTCACACAAAGCCAGTACTTGGTGAGGTCCAATTTAGAGGGGTAAATGTACATGCCCAACATATTGGGACATTTTAAATGGCCCGAAAAATTCAATTGAATGGGACTTGACCAACACGTATCGACAATTAAAAGGACCATTGACAGAAACCTTGCTCCACGAAAAACAAACAAATTTATTTGGCCAGCTTTGGACTTCATGGCAAATGCTTTTTAACGAATAGCCACAAATAGAGTTTTCCCAACAGAGTCTATTCGTTATATATCGATTTGTTCGAACATATCAGTCTGTCTCAGCACAAGTTTGTCGCATTAGTTAACTAGAACGTTCTTTATTTGGCTTGTGTGCATTTGCATATTGTAAATAAATCAGCCAATGGCACAAATGCACTCGAATATGACAATGCCTTGGCACATGTGGAAATTTCCAAATTGATACAAGTTAGTTGGAGTGTTCTTGGTGGCATTGACACGAGTGATCAGTGATCACCTATATCACTGGTTGCACTTAAGGTCGAGACACTCAAGTCGAGTGCATTTTCATATTATGCATGTTACTGGTTACTAATCTGCAATCTGTCAAATGAACATCAACGCCATCTATGTAAAATTATATTATAAAATAGTAGAAATAAATGGCCATGCTAATACATGCCACTCACATGGACAATGAATGTCCATTGAACACATCGAAGAAGTGGTTATCAAATGATGTAGTCACTTTATTGGTTATTATGCTTTACTTGGTATTGGTTTTGGTATTGTCAAATGTGAACATCACTCATATCGATATCTAGTAATCTTTATTAGACTTTGCTCTAATAAATCACTCGGTTATTTCATATGAATGTCCACTATGGCTTGTCAATGGGTATTGATCCTGTTCAATTGAGGCCTGGAAAGGATCGCTTGCATGTGGTCGCATGGTTACAGGTTAAAATTGATTGGTCCCATTGAGTGGTCAGGGGACAAGTCATCTCATAAGCAATTCCGTTGCCGCATTGCCAGAACTTCCAACAGATCTTGTGTTCGAAGTAACCGTTTGGAGATGGACAGGTAAATGTGGCACCAGCAGGGGTGGTTGGTGCCGCCGTGGTAGTTGGTGCCGCCGTGGTAGTTGGTGCCGCCGTGGTAGTTGGTGCCGCCGTGGTAGTTGGTGCCGCCGTGGTAGTTGGTGCCGCCGTGGTAGTTGGTGCCGCCGTGGTAGTTGGTGCCGCCGTGGTGGTTGGTGCCGCCGTGGTGGTTGGTGCCGCCGTGGTAGTTGGTGCCGCCGTGGTAGTTGGTGCCGCCGTGGTAGTTGGTGCCGCCGTGGTGGTTGGTGCCGCCGTGGTGGTAGAAGTCGATGTTGACGGTTCTTGGGTTGTTGTTGGTTCTAGGGTTGCTTCCGAAGTTGGCTCCTGTGGTCGTTGACAGGTAGTCAAATGGTTACATGTCAGAATCGATTGTTCCCATTGAGTTCCAGGTGCACAAGTCATTTCATAAGCAATCCCGTTACCACACTGCCAATATTTCCAGCAGTCTTGATGTGGGAAATATCCAGACTCGGTTGGACATTTGAAGCTTCCAGGGGCAACAGTGGTTTGGTCCCCTGGAGTGGATGGTGTGTTAGTCGATGGTTCTTGAGTGGTTAATGGTTCCTCTGGGGCAACAGTTGGTTCTTCTGGAGCGGCTGTCGATGGTTCCTCTGGGGCAGAAGTTGGTTTTTCTGGTGCAACAGTCGATGATTCCTCATTACCTGGTTCTTCTGGAGCTTTGGTTGTTGGCTCTGTATTTGCTGGTGGAGTTGTTGGATCTTGAGGGGGTCGTTGACATGTAGTCAAATGGTTACATGTCAGAATCGATTGATCCCATTGCGTTCCAGGTGCACAAGTCATTTCATAAGCAATCCCGTTACCACACTGCCAATATTTCCAACAATCTTTGTGTGGGAAATACCCAGATTCAGTTGGACATTTAAATCCTTGTCCAGGTTGTTCTGGAGCTACAGTTGACGGCTCTTGTGGAGCTTCAGTTGGTTCCTCTGGAGCTGCAGTTGATGGTTCTTCAGGTGCGGAGGTTGGTTCCTCTGGAGCTGCAGTTGACGGCTCTTGTGGAGCTTCAGTTGGTTCCTCTGGAGCTACAGTTGACGGCTCTTGTGGAGCTTCAGTTGGTTCCTCTGGAGCTACAGTTGACGGCTCTTGTGGAGCTTCAGTTGGTTCCTCTGGAGCTGCAGTTGACGGCTCTTGTGGAGCTTCAGTTGGTTCCTCTGAAGCTGCAGTTGACGGCTCTTGTGGAGCTTCAGTTGGTTCCTCTGGAGCTACAGTTGATGGTTCTTCAGGTGCAGAGGTTGGTTCCTCTGGAGCTGCAGTTGGTTCCTCTGGAGCTGCAGTTGACGGCTCTTGTGGAGCTTCAGTTGGTTCCACTGGAGCTACAGTTGACGGCTCTTGTGGAGCTTCAGTTGGTTCCTCTGGAGCTGCAGTTGACGGCTCTTGTGGAGCTTCAGTTGGTTCCTCTGGAGCTGCAGTTGATGGTTCTTCAGGTGCGGAGGTTGGTTCCTCTGGAGCTGCAGTTGACGGCTCTTGTGGAGCTTCAGTTGGTTCCTCTGGAGCTACAGTTGACGGCTCTTGTGGAGCTTCAGTTGGTTCCTCTGGAGCTGCAGTTGACGGCTCTTGTGGAGCTTCAGTTGGTTCCTCTGGAGCTACAGTTGACGGCTCTTGTGGAGCTTCAGTTGGTTCCTCTGGAGCTGCAGTTGATGGTTCCTCATTACCTGGTTCTTCTGGAGCTTCGGTTGTTGGCACTGGGTTTGCAGGTGGAGTTGTAGTTGGATTTTGAGGAGGTCGTTGACAGGTGGTCAAACGGTTACAGGTTAGAATGGATTGTTCCCATTGGGTTCCAGGTGCACAAGTCATTTCATAAGCAATCCAGTTACTACACTGCCAAAACTTCCAACAATCTTGGTGTGGGTAATAGCCATATTGCGATGGACATTTGAATCCTTGACCAGGTTCTTCTGGAGCTGCAGTTGACGGTTCTTCAGGGGCAGAAGTCGGTTCCTCAGGAGCCGAGGTTGATGGTTCTTCAGGTGCTTCAGTTGGTTCTTCAGGAGCTGCAGTTGATGGTTCCTCTGGGGCAACAGTTGGTTCTTCAGGAGCTGCAGTTGATGGTTCCTCTGGGGCAGAAGTTGGTTCTTCTGGTGCAACAGTCGATGGTTCTTCAGGAGCTGCAGTTGATGGTTCCTCTGGGGCAACAGTTGGTTCTTCAGGAGCTGCAGTTGATGGTTCCTCTGGGGCAGAAGTTGGTTCTTCTGGTGCAACAGTCGATGGTTCTTCTGGAGCAGCAGTCGATGGTTCCTCTGGGGCAACAGTTGGTTTTTCAGAAGCTGCAGTTGATGGTTCCTCTGGGGCAGAAGTTGGTTCTTCTGGTGCAACAGTCGATGGTTCTTCTGGAGCAGCAGTCGATGGTTCCTCTGGGGCAACAGTTGGTTCTTCAGGAGCTGCAGTTGATGGTTCCTCTGGGGCAGAAGTTGGTTCTTCTGGTGCAACAGTCGATGGTTCTTCTGGAGCAGCAGTCGATGGTTCCTCATTACCTGGTTCTTCTGGAGCTTCGGTTGTTGGCTCTGGATTTGCTGGTGGAGTTGTTGGATCTTGAGGGGGGCGTTGACAGGTAGTCAAATGGTTACATGTCAGAATTGATTGATCCCATTGCGTTCCAGGTGCACAAGTCATTTCATAAGCAATCCCGTTACCACACTGCCAATATTTCCAACAATCTTTGTGTGGGAAATATCCAGATTCAGTTGGACATTTGAATCCTTGACCAGGTTCTTCTGGAGCTGCAGTTGACGGTTCTTCAGGGGCAGAAGTTGGTTCCTCTGGTGCAGAAGTTGGTTCCTCAGGAGCCGAGGTTGATGGTTTTTCAGGTGCTTCAGTTGGTTCCTCTGGGGCAACAGTTGGTTCTTCAGGAGCTGCAGTTGATGGTTCCTCTGGTGCAGAAGTTGGTTCTTCAGGAGCTGCAGTTGATGGTTCCTCTGGTGCAGAAGTTGGTTCTTCAGGAGCTGCAGTTGATGGTTCCTCTGGGGCAACAGTTGGTTCTTCAGGAGCTGCAGTTGATGGTTCCTCTGGGGGCAGAAGTTGGTTCCTCTGGGGCAACAGTTGGTTCTTCAGGAGCTGCAGTTGATGGTTCCTCTGGGGCAACAGTTGGTTCTTCAGGAGCTGCAGTTGATGGTTCCTCTGGTGCAGAAGTTGGTTCTTCTGGTGCAACAGTCGATGGTTCTTCTGGAGCAGCAGTCGATGGTTCCTCTGGGGCAACAGTTGGTTCTTCAGGAGCTGCAGTTGATGGTTCCTCTGGGGCAGAAGTTGGTTCTTCTGGTGCAACAGTCGATGGTTCTTCTGGAGCAGCAGTCGATGGTTCCTCATTACCTGGTTCTTCTGGAGCTTCGGTTGTTGGCTCTGGATTTGCTGGTGGAGTTGTTGGATCTTGAGGGGGTCGTTGACAGGTAGTCAACTGGTTACATGTCAGAATCGATTGATCCCATTGCGTTCCAGGTGCACAAGTCATTTCATAAGCAATCCCGTTACCACACTGCCAATATTTCCAACAATCTTTGTGTGGGAAATATCCAGATTCAGTTGGACATTTGAATCCTTGACCAGGTTCTTCTGGAGCTGCAGTTGACGGTTCTTCAGGGGCAGAAGTCGGTTCCTCAGGAGCCGAGGTTGATGGTTCTTCAGGTGCTTCAGTTGGTTCCTCTGGGGCAACAGTTGGTTCTTCAGGAGCTGCAGTTGATGGTTCCTCTGGTGCAGAAGTTGGTTCTTCAGGAGCTGCAGTTGATGGTTCCTCTGGTGCAGAAGTTGGTTCTTCAGGAGCTGCAGTTGATGGTTCCTCTGGGGCAACAGTTGGTTCTTCAGGAGCTGCAGTTGATGGTTCCTCTGGGGCAGAAGTTGGTTCTTCTGGTGCAACAGTCGATGGTTCTTCTGGAGCTGCAGTTGATGGTTCCTCTGGGGCAACAGTTGGTTCTTCAGGAGCTGCAGTTGATGGTTCCTCTGGGGCAGAAGTTGGTTCTTCAGGAGCTGCAGTTGATGGTTCCTCTGGGGCAACAGTTGGTTCTTCAGGAGCTGCAGTTGATGGTTCCTCTGGTGCAGAAGTTGGTTCTTCAGGAGCTGCAGTTGATGGTTCCTCTGGTGCAGAAGTTGGTTCTTCTGGAGCTTCGGTTGTTGGCTCTGGGTTTGCAGGTGGAGTTGTTGGATCTTGAGGGGGTCGTTGACAGGTAGTCAAATGGTTACATGTCAGAATTGATTGATCCCATTGCGTTCCAGGTGCACAAGTCATTTCATAAGCAATCCCGTTACCACACTGCCAATATTTCCAACAATCTTTGTGTGGGAAATATCCAGATTCAGTTGGACATTTGAATCCTTGTCCAGGTTGTTCTGGAGCTGCAGTTGACGGTTCTTCAGGGGCAGAAGTTGGTTCCTCTGGTGCAGAAGTTGGTTCCTCAGGAGCCGAGGTTGATGGTTCTTCAGGTGCTTCAGTTGGTTCCTCTGGGGCAACAGTTGGTTCTTCAGGAGCTGCAGTTGATGGTTCCTCTGGTGCAGAAGTTGGTTCTTCTGGAGCTTCGGTTGTTGGCTCTGGGTTTGCAGGTGGAGTTGTTGTTGGATCTTGAGGGGGTCGTTGACAGGTAGTCAAATGGTTACATGTCAGAATCGATTGATCCCATTGCGTTCCAGGTGCACAAGTCATTTCATAAGCAATCCCGTTACCACACTGCCAATACTTCCAACAATCTTGGTGTGGGAAATATCCAGATTCAGTTGGACATTTGAATCCTTGTCCAGGTTGCTCTGGTGCAGCAGTCGATGGTTCCTCTGGGGCAACAGTTGGTTGTTCAGGAGCCGAAGTTGATGGTTCGTCATCGCCCGGATTTTCAGGGGCTTCAGTGTCAATTGTGTTTGATTCAACCGTAGACGCTGGTTCTTCCGGTTGACATGTCGTGAGACGATCACATGTAAGCAATGTTTGATTCCATTGAGTGCCAGGAGCACAGTCCATTTCATAGGCAATCCCATTGCCACACTGATAGAACTTAAGACAATTTGGGTGAGGATAGTAACCGAATTCGGTAGGGCAGACAAAGCCTGCTCGGTCATACACGTGATGTTGGTCGTTGCCATTGGCTAAAGTGGCCATCCCAGTCACGGCCAAAATGGCCAACACGAGACTGCAAACGAATTTCATGCTGTTGCAGTTGCGCGGTGTTGCGTTGAATATATTTGAGTAGTTTTGGTCAATACATAAGATTCTCTGTGTTTGTGAGTGTGGTCCAGCTGTGTTATATATACAGCCAGATCACAGATCACAACAGTCAATATTATTTATTGCATTCATCACATTACACGGTGCATTGCGTTTTTATGGTGGTCCAACGATAAACCTTTGGTTGGCCAAGTCCATTGGTTTATTGTATGCGCAGTACAGATGCTGTCGCCTTACGCCTAACGCATTACACCAACTATTTTCGAATTTCAACTGAGATCATAAATTGGCGTCAAGTCTGTCCAGTGGCACCAGCACCAGCACCATCAGTCACACCAGTTCCATTCCATGTCCGTTTATAGTTCTGTTTGTATGTTCCAACTTGTAACGAAGTTATTTACTGCCATCCAATCTCAACACTCGACCAGTGCAGACCGAATCCTCACTGATGGTTTTATGATTGCTCCAAACTATTTAAATTGTTATATAATGTTTGGTGAAATACATCATTTCACTTGATATTGTAAAATACCTTTTGTCACTGCAATGCACGCAACAGTGGAACATTCGAGCTACCCATTAATGAGCTTGTTTTGCCACTTTGCTCAAATGCTTCGAATTGTTAGTTTTATTGCATCAGGGGGAAAAGACCAGCTATGAGTTCGATCCAAGTTCTTGTCATGTCAACAAAACAAATACCATTGTCTTGTGACATGTAGTCAATGTCGCATGTGATGCCGCTTGACGTGTTGCCCTAAACTGCTTGTCGAAATCTCATTTTTGCAGATTAATCTAATTAGTGTTTGTGTGAAGAACAGTGTTGCATTATAATGCAATTTATGTATTAGTAGATCTTTTAGATGACGTTTGTTGTCTGTGGATTTAATCAATTAATTACTAGCATTTACTCGACATATGTTAAATTAATCCTTTCAATATACGCGTATTGTACAATTAGTCAATGTTTTTGTACATTTCTTTCGATCGATCATTTCTATGGTTTTCAATATTTACATTGAGTTTGCAATAACTTAGCATTATGATTAATTATTTGTCTAATCGGTTTTAATCGTCAATTACAATTATTTAGTGCGAATCGCAATCGAAATACGTCAACATGTTTTCACCAGAAAGGAGGCATCACACTGTACACTTTACTTAAAGGTCATCTCTGAATCTCATGTAGGTGAATGTATGAAGCTAATCTCAATTGCAAGTCATCTGTGAAAGTGGAACTGTTTCTTTAATGATCCTAGGAATCTGCTTTGTGAGGAGACGTTGGTCTGTCTGCAAATGGGGCAACTTGGTGCATTTCCTGTTTCTTATCTCGGAATATACGTGTGTTACAGGTGTTATAAGCAACATTATATTATTAGCAAGTACCGCTCCTAACTGGTCACGAGCACATGAACATCGACTGTTCCCGATTTAGACATTAGCTGGTCTTATCATCCTAAATAAGTAATTAGTCAGAGTAACTTCTCACTTGCATCTAATTAGCACAACACTTTGCATGCATTTTGCATTATCTCATTTTAAAATTTTCCACTGATATAACCCTTCGATTGTTACTTGTGGATTCTTTGTTTGTTGTGTGCCGCTGTTCCGATAAAACTGCATTTGATTGTTGTGATGACAACTCAGTGCCTAATGATCGGCGCCTTACTGTTCTTGTGCCGTCGGTGTTGACTGTCTTGTGACGATCGATTTTATCACAATTGGCTTGCACCTTATGAACTGTTTCATTAACTCTACAATTTCAAAGGTGGACATTTTTATGGCGACAGTGATCAACACAAGGGTTGTGCAGCATCACTTGTACATTTTACGCATTTGACAGTGCCACCAAAGCACAAAGCAACCAATGACCTTGTACTTCTCTGCTTTGCAATGATGCCATTCAAAAGCGCACTCTGGAACTCTTTATGGCCACAATGTCTCTCTATTGATTCTATCAGGTCAAACAAGGACAAAGAACCCTTTGACAGGCAAACAAAGGTAAGTTTACGCAGGTAATCATTAATCTTTAAAGGTCAGCAGATTGTGTAATTTCAATGTAACTACACTTGTTGAATGTGGCCATACAACCATACAACAACGGCAATTAGTCAGTGCTAATGAGCTGCATTAGTACTAGACCCAATCTATTTTAGTCTGAATCTAATCTTTTAGCATTGTTCATGTGTATATAGTCAATTTGTTTGGGGTGTTTGCTCCAACATTGCACCAATATTTGCTTGTGGCAGCCCGATTTGCCTCTCACAGTTGGTCTTATGAGTTATGAGAACAAAACTAAAATGGAGCCATAATGGAATACTTGGATTAGATAAGATGTGTCATTCAATATGAATGGCCAACAATGGTTAGACTCGGAATTTGTTTTCTGTCGGAAATGTGCAGCCAGACTTTTTGATTACTTCGGTAGCGGCAAATATTCCAGCCTCGATGCGCAACTTCACCGGCTTATCGAGAGCGGTGTATGCCAGAAAGCCACCAACAAAAGCATCACCAGCACCGTTGGTGTCCACAATATGCTCCTCTGAGAGAATATGTACTGGGAAACGGCGAAATTCAGTCGGGCGACCAGTGAAGGCCACTAAAACATCATCACTTCCTTGTGTAATCACCACTGTTCGGGGTCGAATGCATTTCAGGTCAGCCAACTGTTGGGCGATTTCGGCCACTTTAGATGTCTGTTTGGTTGAAATGAACGTTATCGAGGGTTTATTGTTTGATCTCTCGGTGAACTTACCTTCCAGCCCTTCATATCGGCAAAAGCCAACGCCTCTGCCTCGTTGCCGAACAAAATGTCCACATAGGGCAGTATTTGAGCTAATTGTTCCGAACAACGGTGAGCAATAAATGGGGCAGAAAGGTTGAAAGTGAACAATTTTCCTGGTGAGGAGTGAACATGTCGGGCAAGCATGAGTTGTGCCTCAAAACATACGGTTACAAAGAAGCCAGATGTATAAACTATTTTGCACTGATGCATCAGGTGTAGCTTGTCCTGCATGTACTGCAGCGAGAACTGCTGAGATGCTCCGAGATAGGCACACAGAGAACGATCTTTGCCTTGTCCCGAGATGAGACAGGCACAAGTTCCGGTGGGCAGTTCGGTGTCGACCAAGTATGACACCAGCACTCGGTCTTCCTCCGCTTTACTGCGCATCATTTGAGCAAAGTGGTCGTCACCAACTGTGCCCAGAATGGCAGTTGTTTGTGTTCTATGGAAGAACCATTGGGCAACTCGAATGGTATTCTGCACTGCTCCACCTGCAATCAGCTCAACCTCAAAGTTATTGGCCATATCTTGACACATGTTTCTGTGCTTCTCTCCGGGACGAATCACGTTGTTCGGCTCGAGGTCGTACTTTCGTAAAAAGGCGTCGGTCACATTAGCACTCAAATCCAGTAGTGGGCTACCAAGACCTAGAATGTGACCTTCACTATAAGTGAACCGAGAATCGAGTTAATAGTTGAAACAAAGAAAACGACAACTTACTTCAATTGGCACGACATGATGCAAATTATTTGAGTTCAACTTGAGGATTGAACTTGGTTGCAATTCTATTTATAAAGACCAAATGATTTTGAGTCTATGGTTACTAAAGCAATTGTAGAATAATACAATCGCCAATATAACAGACACGAGCTAATGTTTTCGGATGTGCACAAAGCAAATATTGTAGAGTAGTAGTTGGCAGATATTAAAAATGAAACTTGGCTGAAATGAAGAACAACAAGTTTTTATATCAAACTGCCGGATAAGGACTGAGTTGGGAAAAGAACAAAGTTACGTCACAAGGCACTGCTTTGGCAGGGATGGCCTCATCACATGAGAGTCTCATGAGACACGCCAGTGGAACACCAGCCAATTGGTCTACATTCGCGATGCGATATGATAAAGTCCATAGGATAGACGTACTGATTGCCATCAAAGGCTAGTTCAAAGGTCAACTCGTGTGTAAACATTTCGAACATATTGCCTCCAGCATGTTTACCACCAAATCTAATCACTGATAACTCATCGTCAATGACGACTTTGATAGGAAAGTTTGCGAATTGTGTTTGTTTTAGTGCCCAACCGAATCTATTCGAATCGAGCCAAACTGGCCATTGTCCAATGTCAAGGCTTATCACCAAAATAATCCCCAGTTATTACCACAAGGCCATTCCATTAAATAACTCTTCAATAAAATGTTTATTGTACGCCTTATCGTGGTGCACTGCTCAACTAGACTCGTCTGTGAAATGGTTAATTGAATAGTTAATGGCTCTTGGTCGTTACTTTACAGCTGTTAACTGTTGACCGAGCATCAAATTTGAGTGCTCTCGATAGACAAGACTACTATGAGATGATATGCTCACAAGTTTACCACTAAAAAGATAATTGTCGCTTGGAGATGCATTTTTATGTATTAGATTAATGTGGAAAGCTGACAGAATTACTAATAAATTGTAAATGAGTCGTAAATGATACACTCGCTGTAGGGCAATTAACTTGAGTGATTAAGTCACAATGAACATGAATGGATTATTAATTATTATAACTTGTAGTCCCAAAGATTAGTCTGGGCTTATTACTCTCATTAAGTCCAAAGTGATAACTTGAGATGATATCATTCATTTATAGACTTGAACCCTTTACCAATTAAGCACACAAGACACTACATACGTAATTAGTAAATGGTCTATTTAGGCTAGACATAGTTACGATTCAAAATTAGTTATATTAATGCTAGATTGGTCCATAGAGTTAGAATCAATAATTCAAAAAATAAGGTATGTTCAATCACAATGGTGAAATCGACAATATTTACTAGTCATCAAAATGATCCTAATTGGAGGCCTTCAGTCTTCCAAATTGGCTTTTAAAGGCGCATCCGGTTGTTAGGCGGGAAAGCACAGCCAGACATTCGGATGATTTCGTGGGCTGCATGGATGCCAGCTTCGATAGACTGTTCCAGTGATTTACCCAAGGCTTTGTAGGCCAAAAATCCACCGACGAATGAGTCACCAGCGCCGTTGGTGTCGACAATATGGTCTTCTGGCAACATATGCACCTTGAAACGACGGAATTCTGAAGAGCGACCAGTGAAAGCAACTAAGACATCCTCACTTCCTTGAGTAATCACTACCATTCTCGGACGTTTGTGTTCCAAGTCAGCCAGAAGTTGGGTAATTTCCGCAACATCAGTTGTCTAAGGGTGAATTAATTAAAGACAAGTTGGTAAACAATGTACACTGGTTACCTTCCATCCCTTCACGTCAGCAAATGCCTGAGCCTCAGTCTCGTTACCGAAAAGTAGATCCACATATGGGAGAATACGGTTCATCTGATCAGAACAAATCTGACAGATGTATGGTGCGGATAGATTTAAAGAAAATATTTTCCCCTCAGATGCGTGAGCATGTTCAGCAAGCAGAAGCTGTGCCTCGAAGCAGACCATCAAATGGAAGCCAGTGGTGTAGATGATTTTGGCCTGTTCCACCAAATTGAAGTTATCCTTAAGGTATTGAAGGTTGAACTTTTGCGATGCACCGAGGTAAGCGCAAAGAGACCGATTATTACCCGTGATCAAACAAGCACAGGTTCCAGTAGGCACCTCAGGGTCCACAAAATAAGATACATTCACGTTGTTCTCCTTAGCTTTCTTTTGCATTTGTTCGCCGAACTGGTCTTTTCCGATGGCACCGAAAAAGGAAGTTACTCGAGGCTTTTCGAAAAACCATTGGGCAACCCGCATCGAATTCTGTGCAGCACCACCTGCAATGTAGTCTACTTTGAAGTTTTCACTCATGTCCTTGCATAAATTTTGATGTTTGTCGCCCGCAAGGATGGCATTGTTTGGTTCGAGATCATATTTGTTGAGAAATTCTTCGTTTACAATGGCACTTACATCCAGCAAAGGATTTCCAAGACCAAGAATATAACCTTCACTAGTAGAATAAAAAAGTTAATATTGATACCAATCAAAGTTCAACTTACTTCAATTGGCTCGACATGGTATAAAATGACGGGGATAGAAAGAAGTAATCAAAGATAGTTAACAATAACTATATATATTTGAGTATGTGAGATGAGTACGAGTGAGTGCTAATTAGAACTTGCAAATTCGAATCAACAAACTTTCCTCGTCGTCGTCTTCGTTCGCTATGCAAGTGCCAAGTGTACGCTCCTGGTTTGATTGACAGCACAATCTTCTTAAAATTTAAAATTAAAATCTTCTAGTCAGCACTTTGGTTGAAGACTTGAACGTCTTTCACGAATCGTCTTGTGGAGTGTATGGGTTTGTACTTTTTGTATAGCGAAGACGGGAAATGAGCCGATCGGAGGAAACTAATGTACCACAGTGATCAGTGATCAGGCCAAGTGTTATCGACGAAATATGCAGAAACACTCATACAGGCATACACATCTGCAAGTTAAATGTGATTGATGCGATTGTCTTTGTGCATGTAGAACGATGGATTCAGCTATATCATATCGTTTATGTCGTTAGTGGCATTGAAATTAATACATCATGTCGAGGTCTTCAGAGAAATGTACAGACGGCTGCGAAGACAAGAAAGGCAAAGCACAATTTTAGTTCAACTTATATATAATGCTTGTAAAATATGTAGAAATAAGAAAAGAATCAATCAATCGATTTCTTGTTGATAAATTGATAAGTGTTAAGAAGTGTATTATCAGCCGATAGTTGCGTCACATTTGTGTGTAATGGGCATAAAATGACATGGCACAAATGTGCTCCTTCACATTGGTAAGACCACCACCAGTATAATCATTACAACCAATTCGATTTGGGTAGAATGATAATGATCGGTAGAAACCAGAGCAAACCAGGACACAAAAAACAAGACAGTCGGCCAGTGCCAAAGGTAAGCCCTTCACACTAGATTGGTATCACACAGGCAATTACAGGTGACGCTGTCTTTGTTGTTGTTTGCATTGCCCTGGAATTTACCATCAAATCGAGTAAATCAAATCACTGTACTCAAGTTCGATGATCTATCAGCGAGAGCTCACAAACCACCGATGAGTCAATGCATAAATGTAAATAATCAAAATATAGCCAAACAGTACCTGTACTGACCTAACGATTGAGATTGATTGGCGCCAATGATTTGTCAAAGCCAATCGGAAATCACTAGAATTGTGTGGTAAGTATCCAATCATTGATTTGATAATACAATTAATTCAATTAACACAATCAAACTCTTACCTAGTGGTCCTGATAGCTCAATGCTTGTCACACACACGACCGTGCATACCGCAATAATTTATTGCCAATAAACACACGTGAAGCACGCGTTTTAGTTTAAGAGGAAAGGGAATGTGGATGAGTCTGGCTGAATGTGAAGGAGACCGCTTAACCGAGTCTAATCGATCACCAAAGAAACACTAAACATCACATGGCAATGTAAGCAAAAAGTTTCCACCAAAAGGGAAATCATGTGCGGCTATTAATGCTTCCTAAACATTTCTTGTATATTGATGATAACATTGCCGAAAAGATTTTCACTTTCTACTTTAAACAAACCTGGCTAAGAACTGTGTTTTGCAGAATGACTGTCAGTGGCGCTTTAATTAACGATGTCACAATTGTCAGTGGTTTTGACAATGTTCACTAATGTTTATTTTCGTAAATTAAAGTGTTTTTCGGTGAGTTTCTATTTCTATCTCTCATTTGCACTTTTTATATTAATGTTTTTCTTTTTGGAGCTATTATCAGACCTTTTCATTTGGCCATGTCTTTATCTCAAAAACAATTGCCAATTACCGAGAATGGTTCACGAGTAGACTCAAAGTCTACCATTCAAAGTTCAAGTAGAAATGAATCTTTAGTGCAACTGACAACGGATCTTTGTTCTAAAATAGTCAATTCGTTTGTGGACAAATGTGAAAATAAGTGTCCTTGGATGTTTTCAAATCAAAATGATCCAGTATTACTTTTCGATGAACAAAAACTTAACTTCACTCAAAACCAAAATGAATATATTTGCGGATGTGATGGGGATAACAACTTGGAACAATTTTCCAACATTGGTCTTTTTACCGAAAAGGATCTTTACCTTGATTACGACAGTGACTCGACTGTCATCCTCGATTCATTGCAAATTGATGATATGGAAGTAGATGACAAAGAGCCTCTGGTGTCAGACACAGAAATTCCCTGTTTGAACGATGAATTGTCAAAATTAATCGAACTTTCCCAATCAACATTTTATCCTTTCATTTCTCAGAATTTTCAAATTATACCCAAATTTAATGATCCCCTCTCTTGTTTTCAATTGCTTGTACCTCAAGTCATATTTGATAAAATTGCTACCAGCAGCAATGTTCATTCGGATTTGAACAATAATGACTTCAACAAAGAAATATCAGCTGAAGAAATCAAGAATTTTCTGGGTTCATTTTTATGGATGTCCTCAATCGAAAATTCTTGGAAGCAGTTAGACAACAACGCTAGACTGCCAAATTTGATGAAACTAGACCGATTCAAACAGGTGTTTAAATTACTGTTCATTTCTACTTCTTTGAATACTGAAAACGAGTTGATTGCTTGCATTAACGATAATTTTATGAAATATTCTTATTCCACGGAAACTTTCTTGATTGATGAAATTGGCGTTTCTTCAAATTCTACAGGCAACAAAATAATTCGTCAAAGTTTGAATGGTTCTACTCGAATTAAGACGAACAAATATAGTCTCTTTCAATTACTTAACAGTTCTGGTTATACAAGTCGTATTCACCTCGCTCACAATTCTACACAAAATTTCCCACACAATTATGATAATATTCTCAAACTTTGCGACAATTACCCTGGTCCTGGCCATACCATCTGTGTAGATGTTTGGCATTCTTCTATTCCCCTTGCTTCTGGGTTGCTTTCAAAAGGATTAAATTTTTTGTGCAAAATGTCGATGGATCAAATTAAAACTGATCTTCCTCTTGAGTTTAGACGCAAGTTGCAGAGACCGATTCTACTTTTCAAGAAAAACGGGAACAACAGTATCTTGTCTCTTCTCAAGTGGAAACATCCCTACCATGGTCACTCCTTTCTCGGTTTGTCAAACATACATAATTCCTCTGACATCACTAAAGTCGAACTCAACGATCATATGTTCTACAAGCCTTTGATTGTTGTTGATTTTGAAGCAACCAAAGCTGGTGCTCTTGATTTGATAAAACAAATGGTTTATTTTGATTTTTCAACATTGATCCACAATGCTCAACTTAATAGTTCCTGTTGGAAACTTATTGTTCTTGAATTATTGACCAACATTTCCGTGATTAATGCCTACATTCTGTATGTACGTTACAGTAATGGCACAGAATCAATGATCTCATTGCCAAGTTTTATCAAAAAATTATCCCTTCAACTAATGGACAGCAATAGTGAACAAACTCGCAAATTTATGGCTACTCCACGGATGTCAGACATCGGCAAGTCAAGTTTTGAGGTCAAAATAAAGAAAGTACACCAGTTCAAAAAGGTCAAATCAGGAACATACTGTGCCAAATGCCTTAACCAAGTTAAGCGATTGTATGATTATACCAAATCTCATTGCCTTCGTCGACTTTCTTCCTACTACTGTCAAGATTGCAAGTCACATTTTTGCAATATTTGTATCAACTTGCATGAGGTCAATGGAAAAATTTGAGATACTTTTTTTAACATGTATTAAATATCACTGTTACACTTTTATTTTTCAAATATTTTAATAAAATTTTATGCTATTTTGTACAAAATATATTATCTTATTTACAAAAAATAAAGCCATTTGCATGGGGCATGCCTGAAAATATAAGTTTACTTTTAGTCATCATCGTCCTCAGAGGACATGTCGAAAGCGCCTTCCAGCTGGAGGTCGTTGTTCAACTTGCGAGGCTTTTTCTTCTTTTTGTTTTTGTTCTTTCTTTTGCGTTTCTTAGCCCCACCTGATTCTGCGTCCTTTTGTTCACTATCCTCTTCATCTTTAATATTTCTCAATTTTTGTTCCTCTTTTTCGATTTTCTTCTGCAATTTGGCAAATTCCTCTTCTGTGAGTTCGACTTCATCATCTTCTCCAAACTCAATCTCTTCGTCCAGATCGTCCTCGTCATCGAAATCTTCCAATTGAGCCAGTTCATCATCATCCAAATCATCAATTTGATCATCTTCGTCCATATCCATATCCATATCCATATCCATTTCTTCTTCTTCATCATCACCTGGAAGTACTCTGGTGTCCTTTTTCTTATTATTCGATTTCAAATCTGACTCCATATTAAAGGCGCGGTCTTTTAATTCGGCACAGAACCCTTCATGTACATTTTGATCCATCGAATCAAGTCCCTCACTTGATTTTTTAGAAGTATCATTGGAAACTTTGAAAGTTTTAAATTGTTTGTAAAACTTAGCCAATGGTGTTGATTCGGATTGCCTCAACTGACGCTCCCAAGCAGTCTATAAATAAATAAATGCAACAGTTATATTAATATGTAATTTTATGGTTACTTACTATGTTGGCAGTTTCTTGAATTGAGTACCGAACAGACTTGCGTTTTTGAAAAATAAAATTTGAATTCTCCTGAATCTTGTCCATCAACTGTTTCATCATAGTACGCTCTTTTGGTAGACGAATAGTTTGAATAAACTTGCGACTCTAAAATTTTTAAAATATGATTAAAATATTGTCCATTTTATCGTTTTATGTATAATAAAATAATACCTGATGCAAAAAGATTGTGACCATTTCCGGGAAAGCAATAGAGGCTGATTGACTAGCCACATACTGAAGACAGTTCGTATAGAATTTGTCAAAAACTTTCTGTACAAATTCAACCTCAGAAGTTTGTTCTTTACCAACTTTGAGCATAACTTCAAAGTTAATTACTTTAGATTGAAATTTCGTTGATTTAGGTTTTCCTATTTCCGAAGCAACTTTTTTGTCATCTTTCTGATTTGTTTTCTTATTTTTATTGGGTTTTGATTTATTTTGAGATTGTCTTTGAACCTTATTTGGATCAAACAACGAGTAAATCTAAAAAAATAAAATTGTTAAAATACCATAAACTAAATAATTTTTAAATATACCTCAAGAAAATATCGAAGAACTGGAATAAATTGGCTTGTCTCGGCCGAAAGCTTAATCAGCGCACGAATAAGATGAAATCGAAGAGGAATAAATTTGATTGTCGGTAATAATCTAAAGATAAAACAGTTTAGCTAGCTATTGACAATTGATTCAATAATGAATGAATTACTTAATAGTTCCGGTAATAACCATGACTAACGGAGAAATTAATGGATCGAGTACGTCGGTTTGGTTATGAGCTGAACAGATCAACTGGGACCACAATAGAACCGAGTGCACAAATTGCCAGTTGTAGACGGTCTTCAGCGAATTCTAAAAACAAAGAGCACATTATGTGTGATTCGAAATTATAAGTTGACAGTCAATTACCTTTTCTTTGAGAATTAGCGAACCTCTAAGATTGATTGCCAGCTGACGAATAAAGATGAATGCATGTTGATATGCCAGTTGATCGTCCAGGCGGTATAACTCAACCAGGGAATTCTTCATGAAACTGATCTGCGCAATGGAACTCTCGTTGGTGTTGCGTGCCACAGCCACGTAAGACATGTACAGCTTTCGAAGTATCTGGTTGATCATCGACTGACGTTCGTTGCTGGTGAGGTGGTCATTCGATTGAATAACACGAATGGTTCGGTGCAGTACTAGGTAAGCGAGCACACGATTGCGATCTTCAGATCCGCCAACACCACACCACTCATCGATTGACCGTTTAATCAAACGCTTTATCAGGTGAGGAAATGCATTGAAGAAAGGGCTCAATTCGAGAATGTGCCGCTCGAACGAAGCACGTGCATCCGCACTGAGTGAATTTAGCATTTTCAAAACATCAGTCAGGTAAACCTTGACAGAAGACTGCACTCGTTTCCAATTACGCGAACGTCGAGGATCATAAAAGTTACCTCGATTCGTAGTTTGATTTATTTCCTGATCGTTTCCTCCAGCCTCTATTTCAGCTGTAGAGGGTTTGTTTGACTTTAAAACATTTTGAAGTCTCAGAAATCTCAATAAAGCAGGAATCAGATCAACAAGAACAGTGTTGATTATGGCATTAAACACAGAGGGATTCAACATCGACATTGAACTCGGTTTGAAATCCTCAGCTATGTCAGTGGTTTGGTTCACTGTCTTTCGGAATGCCTTGATAATCGACTTGATAGCGTTCAAGTCTTCTGCTTTCGAACTATGTGATTGTAATACTTTACGCCACTGTTTCACTTTGTTAAGAGTGATTCTATCGTCTTCTTTGTCAGTTTTAGTGTCTCCTGTTTGTTCTTCACCTTCCGAAACATTGTCTAGAATGTCTTCATCTGCTTCACCATCATCGTCGTCAAAATCAAGTAATTCTTTGTCGTGTTGTTGTAGATATTTATAAAAATCAGGATCTTTCTGTTTAAGTCGTTCCAGTGTATCCTTGTCCAAGCCAGTCATCTCCTCGTTCTCATCATCATCATCTTCATCATCTAAATCATCACTAAAGTCTCCATCTTCTAGTGCCACATCTTGCACCTTTTCCTCTTCTTTAACCTTCTTGTTAGCAAGTTTAGATTTATTTTTCTTTTTAGAAACGTTCCCATTCTGGCTCACTTTAGCACTCGTAGTGGGGGATTTTTTTATAGTCATTGGTTCGATGTCGTCGATCTCATTAATTGAATCATCGGCAACTTCGATGGTAGTAGTCAGCTGAGATTTTGGTTTGTTTCCAAATTTGCTCTTCTTTTTAGTTTTCAATTTTTCTTTCAACTTATTCTTCCTTCCCGCAATCGGTTTTCTGCTTTTGATCTTCATTGTTGACATATCACAGGCTATAACACAAAAAAGGACAAATCCGGTAAAAATGAGCAAAAACTTTCAGCAAAAAATAATGCAGAACGCAACGTGAACTGAGAGCACGTGTTTTCAGTTGCCAGTGGGGCATGTTGTGAGCTATTTCTACCTAAGTGGTATTCTACAGGCGACTATTTAATTGCATTGATCAGGGCACCAAATTCGAATTTGCTTTTACTGCAAAATTTTAATGCAGTGCAATGGTTGGTTCATTGCATCTCAAGAAATTCACCGAGAAGATTTGATCAAATGACAATAAAAATTGCAAAGATAAACCCATTTTGTGCCTGCCAGGGATCGAACCTGGGACCTTCTGCGTGTAAAGCAGATGTGATAACCACTACACAACAGGCACTGCATCTTTTATAACATCCAACAAAAGTGCATTTTTAAATATGACCACAATAGAACCGATTTACACTTGTGGCAGTTTGTGATTTCGCTTCAAATTCGTGGAAATAGATTTTATAAATTTGTTCAATGAAAATATCGAGGTCATGACCTCGCCTATTTGACTAGGGGGTCATCAGGGGGACCACACTCCTTTGTGTTTTTGGAGCAATGTTGTTTTACTGATGTAACTTTGTATGTGAATTTTAAAAAACGCACCCACGCAGACCGCTTGAATTAGCGCACATGGCCGAAATGAATGGATTGGCGCATTTGCAATCACGTCGTGATTATCACGATTGTTTTCATTTATCACTGTGCCATCTCGGACTCTACTCGGTTGTACTTGACCAAGAAAAAGTCTCAAGAAGTACCATTGCTCACTCAGCTTAATTTATATTTGAAGATTATTCTGTGAAAGCAACAGAATTGCGTAATACATCATTTTGCTTGCTGACAGTGTTTGGGACTGAATTTGTATATTTTGCAGTTGTGCCAGCCCATTATTAATAACCGGCACAATTGGTATGATTACCGAACTGCACTCGAGTGAAGCACATTTCGATCACGACAAACCACAAGGTGAGGACACCTTGTACAGTGGCACACTACTGTGCTCGATTATTGTGCACAAGCGTGCACTTTCTGGTTGGGAACATTGGCACACTTGGAATCATCTGTCTAGTGCGATGCTTTCATTTGTCGATTTATCTGTCAAATTATAATTTTGTTTTCCTCCAATTCCTTTCTGTCATTGTCTCTTTTTCCTGTGGATGCACATTTGGTTCGTTTGCTTGCAACTGTCATTTTTCTTGTTTGCTAGTCTCGATTTTGTATTCCACACTTCAGCTTATGCCTCTCTTCGTCTCTTTTGCTCTTATAAGCAGACATACTCAATTTATAATTTATAAAATAGACACGTTCATAGGCTTGGTGATTCGGTGTAGCCAATGGCAGGCAGTGGCACTATTCCATTCAGTACTTTCAGTGTGTTCATATATGTTGCACTTAACCATTCTTCTACAACATGTTAATTCGCTTTTGGCTGTCGCACTAATTCCTGAAACTGAAGTTTTCTCTATTTTTACGAGCACATTTTGTGGTTCCAAATGAGCGTGTTAGATGAAAGTGAGTGTGCATTCTCGTCAGAAAGGATCATAAACGTTTGATCAGTCATTTTCGATGGCTGTGAGAGAGGCAGCAAAGCACAAAATGTGTCTCTCACTTCTAAACGGAGTTCAATTTGTGTGAATGTTTCTTTTAGTGCGCCTTCTCACCACCGTCATGGCACTGACCGAGAGTGATGTTGCCGAAGCTCTATCCGAATGTATCATTGGCGGGACAATCTGCTAGTGTCGTCTGGTCGGCCGGGGATGAGTGCACCTAACTAGCCTAAGCTAATCTCGTCAGTGTTGCCAGTAATCTGAACGAATCTATATACTTCCGAAGGTGCCTACCCCCAGTGCCATCGTACATGGAACATGTATTTCATCTAATCTCCATTGATATATCTGTTCGCTATATAAATGGACCAAATACAAACGTCAATGGCGGTAAAAAGTGCGGTCTGCAAAGTAGCAAACTAGCCAATGGCACAGTCACACGTATAGCGCGTAAATCAACGCAAATCTTTATCGCCATCCTTGTGATGGAGTGTGTCGATTGGTGATGATATCACTTTAAATTTTGTATTAAATTACATTGCCACAATGGCGACATATATTCTATTAATACTCGTCTCAGCATACGTCTCATTTTGTATTAATCTCTTGACACTTCCATTTCTACAGACTCACTTTGTACTTGCTCCTCTGCAGACTAGTTTGGAATATTTTCAGAATCGATTCCATCTGCATCTGTTCTGAATTGCTGAATTGAAAATTTCCAATTCTGTGAGAAACCAAAATATTCTCTCTGGAATTGGTGCCGGTCACCAGAGTGGACCAGTTCGGGTATGTCTTGTACGCAAGTGTGCACAGCAATGGTCCACCTATTTGCCTCTTCACTGATGGCAATTGGCTTTTCTCTCCAAGAGTGGATCGTAGTCCTCATTAGCGTCTGCTTCTTCGATTGGCCTCGGTGAGCCGAACAGATATCGGACACTTGAAGCATTGAAGCATTCCTGAGTGAAGCGAACAGCAACACTGGCGCCTTCTTTGGCGCGCAATGTGCGCGCATCCATCTCACCTCAGCAAGTAGCACCAGTACACCAGCACGACCTCATCATCGCTGTGGAGCAGTGTTCGTCATCAATGGGCACAGGCTCAAGCATACCTGCTATATACTTTGCCTGATGATCATCAATGGGGGAAGGCCACCATGCAGACCAGCACTAGCCGAACAGACCGAAAGCCAGCGAGCCAGTCAAACACTTGTTTTTTCCTTCTTTCTATCGATTTCTTCGTTGTAATTCCAGGTACAGTGAACACTCCTCCAGGGACATTTCCCACTGATTGAGGGCCTTTGAATGGATTCGATTTGTGCGGTGCTCATCGATTGATGGCTTGTCCACTCGAATTAACTTTCGATTATTGCGAACTTTGAACTTGAAGAACCGGTTCGCAGTGTGACCTTTACGGATGATGGATTATCGGACTGAGCACTGTAGTGTGCACATTGCCGATAGTACTGTGGCATATAGAAGATGCACAAAATGACAAGGCGAAAAGGCGCGCTAGTTCACTTTCGCTATGACCACACTGTTCTGTCAGAATGAAATGTGCCTCTACCAAGTGCCACTAGCACTTGGATACTTGTGCCACTTCTGGCTGAGAGAGAGTACGCGCGCGAGATTTGCTCTGGTGGAGGCCGTCACACGGCACATGCACGTTAGTTTATATAACTCTATTAGGAGAGAGTGAGTATTGTGAGTATTGCCGTCGGGAATAAGCATCTCATCTTAGTTGTGTTCACTACAACCGAACCACACGATAACCATTGATTGTGCCTGAAGTGCACTGTGTCTGTCAATGAATGTGCCACTATCAGTTGAGGACCAGCGCGCTCACCTCTCAACCACCAGCACCGAGTGCAACTAGATCAATCTACCCGAAAGGAGCCGAACCAAAGCGGAATTGGCTTGGGCGCCACCGACCGACCACGACCATCGCCAACCACCGACGACCTATTCCGAACGGACCGAGCTCACAGTGAGCTCTGTTATATATGGCAAGTGTATGTGCTATCTCAACTAGATGTCCAATGTCGCTCGCCTTCTGTCGATCTGACAGATCGAGAGATAGAACACAGCAGACACTACACACTACACACTGACACCACCGGTGACTGGTAGTGGTGATGGTGGATGCATTGCGTAGTAGAGGCAATGGTGCCAATGGAGCTAACTGATCACTGCCGAGACTGGTCTGTTTATGTCTCCACCAGCTAAGGCTTTCTCGTGTTGTTGTTTGCCTTTGGTCTGTCTAAAGTATTTTTCAATGTTTTGAGTCGGTGTGGCAGATGTAGAGCAGTGTTGTGAGAAACTTTCCAAGACAGTCTCATCTGGTGATGATTATTTGATGCGCGCAAAGTTTGTGCCATCCAGCGAGTAGTCATCGAGTGGACTGGTGGTGTGCCACTCAGTGTCGGGAATATATTCTTGCGGTGGTGGTCCCGTTGCTTGGCGCGGTCTCTCTTGGTGCGGTGTGTGCATGTGTGCTTGTGTCTGTCCGCGCCACTGAGCCCAACCAAGCGATAGACCAGGCAGCATACTCGGTGCCAGTGTTGGCCCGCTAAGGGAACCTTCTACTATTTTCTTCTATTTTCGCGTTCTGTTCTGTTCGGCTTTCCTCTTCCCAGGCAAAGTAGGAGTTGAACCTCTGCAACGGTTCTGCTTGCCTCTGATCGTGCTCCACTATTTACAGTGTCTCAATGTTGCAGTAGTGTGCGGGAGAAGACACAACAAGCCAGCAGCCACCGATACGACCACCACCAACCGAAAACCAACCAGACCAACAAGACCGAACACCCAACAGACTAACTCTTTCCCAGTGCTCCACTCACCAGGTTCACTTTTTTGTGGTCTTTTCAATAATTGCTCGTGGCTTGGACGCCAAGGCGACCACAGCCCCCAATGAGCTCTTTTGCTTCGACAAGGATGCTTCAAGCAATATTTTACCAAAGCCGGGCCCAACCCCACTAAGCATAAGGTGAGTTTAGCGCCACAAATGTTTGTCACTCAAAACTAACCAAATCCTCTTAGGTTGTGCAATTACCGACCGAAGGGAGAAGACAAATTTGTGCTAATCTATCGACTCGATCTGTAGTAATTCGTCTTGTGAAGCTGTGAACATTCAATTGAGCCATTCGTTCATTCATTCAGATATTTTCAGCCCGCAGCTACAACTCATAGCAACCAAAACAAGCAAACAGGCCGAACACAAGGAAATTCTTTATTATTACGCTGTGTATGTTTGTTGGCATTGAGAGCGGAATATTCTTTGTGGTTTCACTTTAAAATTGTTTCGTGCAAATTGGCCGTATTAGCCCGATTGTGTTGTGTTAGTTTGTCAGTGCATGTGAAAGTTGCTCCACCGAGTTACCGTGTGTAAATATCGTGTCATCTGCACCATCCATTGGCGCTAGTTTCAGCACCAAAGTGAGCCTCACTCTGTGCCCAATCAGGACAGCACCAGTGATCGGCATGTATAGCCACGTTTGACATCACCAAGATGATCATCCTTCTCCTTAATTATCTGCTGATTACTTTGCGTTATTAAATAGTCCACTCTGCCACTTTCCCCTTCTCGTCGTGTTTCGTCAACATTTCTCGGTGTGCGTCAATCAACACAACTCTCGATTGTCTCCATTTTCATAATATCAGTCTCGATTTATTTATTATGTAAATGAACACATGCACACACACTTGCACAGGCACAGGCACATAGTGACACATCACTCGAACAATCTATATGAGCAAAGGGTCCAGGCAGGCAAGCAGGCAGGCATCGAAGTAATAAATAGATTGAGAGGTATGCCTGTGCAAGGATGAATGGATCGTGTAGATTAGTTGTGTCAGTGCCATGTTGGTCTAATGCTAATTAATTAATTGGTAGTACAGCCAGCATGTGATTATATTGTGTAATGGTTATCATTAGCTCCATTATCGTTATTATTGCCTCTCTCTATTAATTGCTATTTTTACTTGCTTCCATTCGTTGTCCTTTATTTATTGCACTCTGATAGGATTCTCTCTCTCTCTCTCTCTTTACATGTTCGTTCACTGCCACCGTACCCATCCATGCCTCGTTTGCACTCAGTCTAGCCATTTATCCACCGCAAATGAATATTCCGCTTTTTGCAGTGGCATTATCTTTCTAATTATAATAGCCATGTCCAAGTAATAAACTCTTGGGATTTTTCAACCACTTCGAAAGGCCATTGCAAGCCTAGATCGGTGGAGAATATTCCATTCCATTTGGAGATTGCACTCCACTGGCTCGAAACGAGGTGAGAGTGAGGTGAGAGTTAGTTGGGCTTTGCAGGATTAGCTCTCCAAAGGTTTTTATCTTGCCGGTGTGTTCGATTCTAGTGTGTTGAAAGACGTCTTCAGTGCGATAATTGCCATTCGGCGCACCTTTGCGTCAGATGGAGCGACACCTCTGGCTCACTGGCTGGATACTTAGAATCGGTACTTGGAATGGCTGGTTTATCTCGTGTCGGTGCATGTCTAGACTTGTAGGCTTCCTTTCGATAAGTTGTAGTAGTGCTAGTATGCTGTCATAAAGTGTTTGTTTTAATCTCAATTAAATTAATGCCAAGCAGGTCGGAGGGGAGTGAGTGATCTGGCATGCTGCTCACCGGTCCACCGTGACCCTATCGGAATTAATCTTATCTCAAGCAATAAGCCAGTCATTTTGTAATCTAAATGATCGGCGGCAAGCAAGCCAGTGGCATGCTAATCTATATAATCTGCCAATGGAGCCTATTTCCACTCGAGGCTCGAAAATATTTATGTCGAGCTTATTATCTCTTGCTGGTGTTTGCATCAGAGAATTGTCTACTGGCTCGGTGAGAATGACTGAGTGAGTGTAACATTTGTTGGTTTGCCAGTTTGGCTGGGCATTGGCGCAACTGGCACTGGCAACAATGTTGCTCGTGGCACTCACCGCCGAATGCATGCACGACCCGCCAATATACAATGTGTAACCTTTGTTGCCTTTGCCTAGCTACTGATCTTGTTTGTTTTACCCAATTGTTTTAGTATTATTGTAGCCTGTGTGCAGTCTGCAGAATCGAATGCAATTATTATTATTAATATTTATTGCTATTACCAGTGTTATTTATGACTGGCTGGCCTGTCATGTCAGGTGTGCTCCAACCAGCCAACCAACACACACTCCTCTCTCGTTTGTCTTGGATCGTGTGTTTGTTTGTTTGAATTTTGTGTGAGTGTGTACTGTGCCCCTCTCTGGCACGCATGTATCGGGTGAGTGTGTGTGTGCGTGTTTGATGAGTCCTTCACTCTGCCATCCAGTTGGTTTGCATAACCTTTTGACCTATGAGGCAAGCACACCGGGCGACAGTCCCGACGCCCATACAATTAGCCCAGTGACGATGAAGGTACTGCTTGTGCCAGTGCTTTGTGTGAATGGTCTAGGCCACTCGGTGCCATGCACTCAAACTTTATTGCACACCACTTTGCAAAGTTAAATGATTTTGGTGCCATTTAGGTGACACCTAAACTGGTCCACAAACCGAATATTCCAGACTCCACTCGCCGACTGCTCTCAATTGCTTCGATTCATGATGGAAAGCACCCTTGAGAATAGATGCTAGACTGCTCAGTGCAACCAATGGTGATTCGAATTGAATCATTCGATGATCCTCGATTTCGAGAAGATTCGCTCAATGTTTGAGCACACGACACACCGACCGAGAGACACATTCACACCATTTCGTCACTGTTTGTGGCAATTTGCGCGCGCACTTCATTTAGCCTCAGCTCACTAAACTACAGTGTGTACCTGTTCTCTTCATTAGCCATTCTGGCTGTACCTGTACGCGTGCGCCACGAATTTTAATGATATTTTGGCACCAATTTGGTGTGTTGACAGGAGCAGACAATAACAAACACACTCGAAAGGTGACGATATCACCGGGCAACCTTATCTGTGCTGGGCTAGTGATAGTCGCGATTGCCTCAGTTCGCACCATGTTGACACATTCTGCTCATTTGTGCCCGAATCGCTCCACTCGAACAGGGAGTGAGTGTCACTCAGCATTGGTGCTGCCTGTGCCTGTGTGACCATTTGCTCGTGTTTGTCATACATCCACAATTGAAGTTATTTTCGACCGAAACCGCCACTGCACTAATTGATGCATTCGCTGATAGCTCACATCCTCTCCGAGTGGAACACGTGGCTATCCTTGCTCGATCCGTGTGACGTCACTACATTCATTGGCGCCCAATGCAATGTCTTAGCGATTCATTGCCGTCCTCTCGGTCTAGCATAGTTCTCTCTTTGGTTAGACTGTTTTCCTTCAGGAAATTTACCTGACAAAGCATGTATGTGCTCTAGCTGTTGCCGTGGTCGTCCAGGCGAGTGCGAGTTTCGTGTCTGCCTAGTGGATATCATCTATTCCTCACTGTCGAATCACTCATTCTTCACTGGTCTATTACTATTTGCTCAAACTGTTTCGTTTGCTTAACTCTCTCCTTGTAGCTCTCTTCACTTAACTGCACTTGTTTGTTTGTGAATGTTTTTTCCGTTTGGGCAAATTGTCTTTTCCTTTTGCTCTTGATGAAAGTAAGGTTCAGTGCTTGGTTGCGTGGTGGAATGAGTGAATGGAGCAGTGCAGCCAATTTCGATTGCAAACTTGACGAATCCTTCCGCCCGAGTGTGTCCACTGGTCAGTCAGTGGATTGACATGTCGGTACCTTTGTTCGATTAGTGCACACCGAGTGGCATCATCGGCGACAGTGCCTGATCGCAACTTGTGCAACTGTCATGTATTTTCCCTCGGCTTTCAGTCGTCCTGGTGGTGTAGTGGTGCACCATCAGCAGCCGGGTAATTGGCGCTTGCGTCAAAGTAGCTTTCAATTACACTGGTCTTAGGTTAGTCACTGGTCGGGTCTATTAAGCAGTGCATCTCTGTCTATCCTAACAGCCACCGCATCACTGCATCACTGTGTGCCCGTGTGCCCAACAAATGAAAAGAAGCAAGACTGGCCATAGAGAATACTTATGCAGCCAGTTCAATTATTAATTCAATGAGAGACTTTCACTGCAGGGCAAATGTTGATGCAAAGTACGTCGAGCATGGAGCAGATAGCTTGGCGAGTTGCAAACTTGAACCTGAACACTGTTCACTCGAACACTCGTTCGATTGAACCATTGCGTCGTTGGCCACTGTGCCACTCACTCTAATGGCCTGTCGATTCGTATCGAGTGCTCACTCACTGCGATCACATTGATTGAAGGTGTTCACTGTTACTCATCTCGGTGATGTCCCTTCCACTCTCGATCTTCGACTCTACTAATGTCGAGCCCGACAGTGCCACTGGGCACAAAGCCACCAAACTATCACCGAGACTCGAGTCACTTTACAGTGAAACGGTTAATTTACTTGTGATTTGGTGTTAATTCAATTCACTCGGCCAAGTGCACTTGCTCCGCTCCACTCGCCGTTCGATGCGCCATTTTGGAGTGCTAATCGATTCATTTAGATCTATGTGCAAGTTTAAAACTTTCCGTAACAAGATGTTAATTACATTGGCAAATGACTCTCAATCCGGTCTTAATTTGATCTTCTCTTTGCAGATTTAGTGCTTCAGTTCACGTTCAGCCGTACTCACACCGTGCTCTACACTACCTGGTATGTGTTCCTCTCATTGCTCTGGACAATTTAAATTTATAATCAAATTTTATGTTTACCTTGCAGATAGTATTGAATTGAATTACTCAATTCTCTGGAAAGTTATTATCATTGGCGAACACATTAAAATTGAGTTAGCTCGTGCTGTGTTTGTTCTGTTGAAAGTGGCTGGAACAAGCACCGTCTACACCGTCATCATCAACTCAACTCGTTACTGTGTCTGTTTGTACTTTTAATTTAAGAACAACAAGAACAAATATCACAACTATAAAGTGTGCTCAAGTGTTGGTCGGAGGCAAAGGAGCAAGTTATTTGCATAGAAAGCAGTTGCACTTGGTCCAGTCTGAGCTCATTCAACGTTGCCTTCTCCTTGTGGCATCGAGCACATTGCAAGTAGTTCGGTGGCAAATCGCACCAAGTGTTATTGTGTCACAGTGGCCCAGAAGCACCACATCCGTGATCCCAGTGTTTAGTGTGCGCTCAGTGTTGGTCTAACGCTACAACGCCATCGAATTGCCCATCCGAACCACAACGACAATTGGTGCAGGCAAAGCTCCAAGTTGCAAGCCAACCGCACCAATACCGATCCAATTGATTATCTGCTTGTGCAATACATCTCCAACTACAACACTGCTCCATTCTATTCACTTCATTCGTTTATTCATTTGGATTGTCGACTGACGAAGGTGAGAAAGTTGCTTGTGATTTGATCATGACTCAAGCGAGTGACATTGCCATTATTGTCGCACCCCAGTGAACTTTGTCAATTAATTTAAAATTTATTATACATTGCACATTCTGTAATAATTAATATCAGTTTAATTACCAAATACAAGTATAAACTAGTTTGTGCTCCAATTCACCAACTCACAGGCAACAAGCAAACACTCTCTCTGCCTGCATAGCCTGACCGAGTGAGTTTGCTTGTTTTTGTTTGGTTACTTTGCCAAACTATGTCTCACTACTAACGAGTCGAGCTCAGTTGTCAAGCATCGAGTTAAATTTAAATTAATGAAAAAGTATGGAACGACGCCCGATGAGACGATAACGGTCGAGATCGAGTGACTACTGCTGGCCAACTACTAGCAAGCTCCTTGTTAGTGGCCCACTTTGTGCTCGCCTCTGTTCTATCGGGCAACCATCTGGTCACATCTGTCTGTGCAGTGTCATTGTTAGCGGTCCACTTTGTTACGGTTCCTTCAATTCCACTGCATTCCGTTTGCGCTAGCACTTTGGTGTGTGGTGGAGCAACGAGAGACTATTTCAATTATTCTAATTAAATCACAAGAGGTGACGAGTGACACCATTGGATCACAATCTCTCGGTGGCCCGAGCAGTGTCACTAGTACCGGTGTGACCGTCTCAGTATGGTTCTGTGCCATTTGCTTCATATCTCGATGGTTGTTTGTTTGTTTCGTGCAGCCTAATTTGTCGACTACCGAGACGATTTGTGTGTGAGTGTTGGTCGCTTGTCGTTTGTCTGTGCGTTGTACGACAAAAACTGTCGCTTTTTCCTCTTGGGTGTCAGTTTGTCGTATATTTCCTTTTGTCTCACTGCTGCACTGATTTTAGCTGTACTTCACCAGTAGCGAGCTTTCACTGGCCAGTGACATCAGCAGCAGCACACTTTGTGGAGCATCATCACACGTTGGCTCGAGAGCATTTGTCATCGAACGGTGTCTGTCTGGTGTGTGATCGTTGATGGTAATCATTACTGGCGAGTGGCCACAAGCGAGGTCGCATCATTAGGCCAGCACAGGACCGTGTGTTTGCTCGGTGCTGTTGGGCACAAAGTTGTCCATCACTCTGCTGGCCTGCATCCTCATTCTCATTGGTGCTCACTCGGTAATTGGTAAGTTTAATTTAGCGTTTTGTCTGTTAGCACTGTGCACTGTTCACCGTTACTAGCAACTGCCATTTACCACTTGGAAAGTTTTAATGACTTTGCGTTCGGTTATTGTGCCCGTTGAAGATTGCTAATGACGAGACGAGATGGACTTTGTCTTTTGCCACTTTACAGTTTGCAAACATTTAACCGACAAGTCCGTCTGTCCGTGTGCCATTCTTTGATCCATTCTTGGAGTGGTCCATTATTGCTACACTTAAGGGGCACTTTGCTCAGCGATTATTTAACCTCTTGACGCGGGCACTTGTGAGCTTTGGCATGTCTTCTGGCATTCGCATTCTTGCACCGGGCCACAAGTGACTCATTGTGATGCCGTGATTTGAATAAATACGAGTAAATTCGGAAAAGTTATGACATGGACTTGGTGGGCACTGAAGCCATATAACGAGTAGAGTGGATAAATCGTTAGGAATGGCCAAACACTGTTCAATAGGCACAATCTCTTGTTGGGAATGACGACCGAGTAAAGTCCGTGTTTGTGGCACTTGACTGTGCCAGTGGGCATCGTGGCATGTCTTGCAGGCCTTATTTGCCCGAATCAGCATTTGGCCATATGTTACAGGCAGAGTCTATCAAGAGTAAGTTGGACTGTTGTGAGAGAAGGGCTAGCCCTCGTAAGGTATAATTTACTCGTTTGCCGTAATAACCTCGTCGAGGGTCTATTTTCATAATAAACAAATTTGCCACATCTATTAGCACGACATGAGCGGCACACTAACAAGCGTGACCGTCCATGAGTTGGCAACATTCTCCACTCAACTTGAGATTGGGCTTAGGCCTGAGCAAACATTACACCAGACAAATTAATTCCGCGCCAGACAGACAAGCCAGTAACCAGCAAAGTACCATGCAAGCAAAGTGCCTGAGCTGTGTGCACTCGAATTGCCATTTCAATTATAATTTCAAATTTCCAATTGGTACCTTTCTGGTTGGCAATTGGCTTTCACTTGCATTCGACTCAGCTGCCATTTGCTCATGGCTCGGTCGTTACTTCAGTTGGCTTTTCTTTTTGGTAGACCAAATTTAAAGTGTAAAAACTATACTCTAAACATGTATTATTGTCTGGTGGGACAGCACTGCCGCATTATGCCTCAACCATGCTTGGAACATTTGCCACGGAATAATGTTAACGTTTACATTTGTGCACACAAACAGACACTCACTCACACTACTCTGACAATAACACACAAATAATTTGAATTTGAATTTAGCATCGAAATCGTACATGCCATACAAGCACTCACTCCACTCAAGCCAGCCAGTCATATCCACACCAAAGTTTGATATTTACAAACTAAATTTAGCAGTAGACCGTGAGCGGGCAATGATAGAATGGAAATTTGAATTAAAAACAAATTATGACACTCCGGCCAGAACAGGACAGGGCTTCTCTCTCGTTCTGATCGATGCTTGCCTCACCGCAATATCAGGACATATCACATCTCATACAGATATATGTTATTGTTATAATTATTAAAAGAAAGCCACTCGATACTGACCAGTGATTACTGTCCGGCATGCATTGCAGTGTCATTGCGGTATTGTCTAGCATGTGAGTTCGGGTGGAGAGCACTCATTAGAAAGTTTGTCAGTGCTTTTCTGTATTAAGTTTCAGCTCACTCGTCATAATTACCTTCGATTGCGAAAAGTTGTCTGCCTAATTGAGTGTTGCACGGCTCGGCAAGTGCGCTTAGCATTAAGCCATTGGAGACAAGTCGGTCGGTGTGTCGGACAAGGTCCTACCAGAGATTGCATCCAATTGGGCCAATCCACTGCTTTCTATGATGGCCTCTCATGTATGGCTCTGTTGGTGCAGACTATATACCGTCGGTGTAATGATTTCTTGCTTCGTAGTGTTCTTGATCGATTTGATTCGAGGAAGTAGACCGGCCGAGTGCCACCAGCCAAATCGCAACCAAACCAAACCAAACATGACTCGAGTGAGCTAATGAAAAGATTTACTGCCAAATAATAATTTATTCATCAAATTGGCCTTACTGTTGACTTGGCAGACAGATCTCTCTGGTGGCCTCTAAACTCAAATGGGTCCATCTGTGAGCGATCCATTTGCAACTTGAAATGTAATGTAATACCTTTGCTAATACTCACACAATTAGAGCATAATTCATGCATTTTTAATTGGCTACTGCCAGTACTGCTCTAGCTTACCTCTCAACCTCTGCCTCCTTCCTACTTCCTATTTGGTGGACAAGTTAATTTACATTACCAGCAATGACCATGTACCACTTCAGTGGATGTATCACCGCACTGGGCCAACTGTCTTGTAGCTATTTATCTTGATTTGTCTGTGCCATGTCCGACTGCACTGTACTTTACCTGGCAACACTTGGCTCAATTCATACATTTTGTCTAGTCTCACATCTCACGGCATTCTCAACGTACGCAAACATTTGTGCCTCGTACGTTGGGATGTATAGTTTCATTGAAATATATGTTACTCTACTGTGTTTGGATCAATTGCTGGAAAGTTTGCCAGTTTGGTTGGTTCTGCAGTGGCGCACACTAATCTGAACTGAACTTGAAATTGTTTGGTCAGTGTGGAGGATGCTTTGGCTCACGCCGAATCGATCATCGGAGCACAAATTAGTGCAGAGCAGTGCCAAGCTGAGTGTCTGCGTTGTGTGCCACTGCTCGAGCACCATCACCAACGGCATTAGCACACTATCACTGAGGATTAATAATTAATTTGACAATTTTAATTTTTAATAAAACTAAAGTCGATTACACGCACTGGTGCAAGCTCAGTGAATGTGAGCCTTGGTGCCATTACCACTGCAGATGAGCCCTCGAAATTGCTACACCAGCGATGCCTTATCGTTATTTGTTGGCTCTACTCTAACGGCACTCTACACTGTACACACTTATCTAATCACATAATTCCGAACGGTAATGTCTCCTTCTGTGCGTGTAATAATTTAAGCAGTAAATAATAAAAATCCTTTTTGGTCAATAATTTATTTAAAGGACAAATTCTGTGGGATTAATTATAGATGTGACCGTGTTTGCGTGTTGTGTGCTCAATGCACTGTTCGATGCATGTGTGCATAACCTTGAGAAAAGCTCATGCCGGAATCCATGAGATCCATTCGAAATACACTGCCTGAGAAGTAAATGATCGGCCAGAGGTCCTTTCTTGATGCATGACCATCGTAATGCGGTGAAGGTTGAGCCAACTTTGTGAGGTGAGCATTTGGCTCACTTCCGGACAGGACAAATTGTCCCTCATCTGATCGATCTGGTTCGATGGTGGATCGACACTCGTCGATAATTGCTTATTTGCATAGCATAATTCCATTACCGTCTCGCAAATTGATGAGTTTGTTTGTGTTCGGTACTTTTCCGCTTTGCCATTGATTTGCAGTAGCGACTCGTCAATGGGCCGACATCACATCGTACTTTCCATTTGGTGCTGTGTCTCACCTCTAATGCACGTTAGCATACTTTCTCGATTGTCATTCCGGCTAACACTTACTAATTATGTATGCATTAAGAGTGAATGTCACTCACAGTGAATGAATGCTGTGCGCTCGGTGTTACAGTGTTCTCTCTATCTGTTGGCTCGGTGTCATTTTACCGAAGGCCAATAAATGTGCTGTCGTTGATGCACCAATGCCACATGTAGCACTCTGTCCACATTGCACAATGCGCCATCGATTATGGCTAATTAGATTCGATTGTGCACTGGCAGCATGTTTGCAAGGTGTGCAGTGTCTGTTGCGAGCTTATCCTGCACACTACCTGCTCCTGCTCTGTGATGGTGGTTCGCTGTGTCACTGCTTAGCAAATACCTTCACGGTGCATGCCATTTGGTGACAGTGAATATATCTACCCTCCATCTATACCTTCCTGTAGTAAATGTCCTCTATGGCCTATGCTCACGGCTCGCATAATGCATTATTGTATTATTATGCAGTATTATTACTCACCTGCACATATTACACTCACAGCCAATTCTCTACCAACGCCAACGTGTCCTTACTGACATCACCCACATTAGACACCATTCCGATCCAGCGCATTCTTTGACCCGAGGTTATATGATTACCTACAGTGTGCATTTAACTTTGTATGCAACAGCCTATTTGTATTGATTAACTTTTCTGTTTCTAGTGATTGCTGTGAGGTCTAATTTGCAGTGTCATTTATTAGCGCCATTGTTTCTAGTTATTTACTTTGTTCTGTCTCTTATAGAACTATAATTCGGATATTCTCACGTAGCAATTCAATAGGTGGCTACAAGAAAAGCGCATTTATCGCATATCGATGAAGTAATTAGTCAAATAGGTACCGAACAGGCATCTCCAGTTTATAAACTTGATCTGTATCTGCATTAGTTTGCATTGCGACCGGAGAATGTCTGCATAGGTCGACTGCACAAGCTCGTATGATGTGCAATTGTGCACTACCACAGCTGGTCCAAGTGATTGCCTCTCGGCAGCCACATCCAACTTGATTTAACCCTTTATATATGGCTATATGTCTGTGTGTGTGTGTGTGTGTGTGTGTGTGTGTGTGTGTGTGTGTGTGTGTGTGTGTGTGTGTGTGTGTGTGTGTGTGTGTGTGTGTGTGTGTGTGTGTGTGTGTGTGTGTGTGTGTGTGTGTGTGTGTGTGTGTGTGTGTGTCACTTGCCAATTCGAATGTATTCCAACTTCTCGATTGGTTTGCTCAAAGGTTGACTTTTTCCCTGAGGATAAGAACACATTGTAACAGTAGAAGGAACGCCACTTGATGAGCATAACTGAATCAAAGGCTTGAGCACACCCACGTCTCCTTGTCCGACACTCGATACATCGACATTTGTTCTATTAATGTAAACATTCACTCACTGTCTAATTAGCATTTTTCATTTGTCAATTAATGAACCTTTCAAATTTTGTTGGTCTTTTTACGAGATAAACCGAATCCAAAGTGTGTTTTATTTGATCAGGTCGATTATTGCAATTTGCACATAGACCCATTTCGACTAATTCTGGTTCATTTCGGCCCCCGCACAGGCAAACACATGGCGGTTGAGGCGTTGGTGGTATATTGATTATGTATTTTTTAGTATTAATCTACGTACGTCTTGTCCAATAATGAGGTAACATGCACAGTAGCACCGAGGCCATAATTGGATAGAAAATCGATGTCGGCCGTGTACACTTGTATGTGTGTTGTGCGGCACTTGTTCTATTGGTGCCAAATTTGGTGCAGCCAATTTGTACAGATTAAACATTTGGCTGACTTTTGTCGTAGCTTGTTTGTCACTCACTCGTTAGTGGTGGCAAATTAATTAACTCCAAATGGTCGGCCTTGTCGGTCTGTAGGCACTCGATGCTCCACTAATGTTTGTCTGTTCTACTTGACCGGAATTGTTCATCATGCCGAATAATGAATGTTTAATAGCCCCGGCATTGTTCATCGGTCCGATAGTTGATATCTCACAAAGCAGCCACCAGGCCAGAAAGGTCAAAATGGTCTCTCGAGTGCCGACTCTTGAACTTTGTTGGCGGTTTATTTGAGAGGCCTGATAGGCTCGTGTCAGTGCGTGATGAAAGGACATCAGTGCCATCGGTGCCATCACCGGACCGTCACAGAGCATGCATTGAATGCATTCACTCATTTCGATTCATTAACTCGGTCGTTTCATTTGGAGCAAATTCCTCTGTGCGACAAACATAAAAGTTTCTATTTCAACGTAATGTCTGTGCATGACAGCTTTGATGTCATCGCACCAATGGGCCAGTGCTCAGTACTGTTCACTCGCTCTTCCCATTAAACGTGCACGACTTTTGTCTGTTTGGTGTTGTACTCATTCATCCATTTAGTGTCAGTCGAGCCTCTGTCTGTCTGCCAGCCTCATTGGCGCACTGTCTCTAATCTATTCATTCGCATTGATCGTTATGAATGCATATGAATTACCACTTGGCCCGGTGATGTCGATTTGTGCACTCACCCAATACCACAAGCACCAACCGACCAACCAATGCTACCCTTTGCCGCTCATTGTCAATTGGTCCTGGTGGCCTAATGTGCTACAAACGGCCCTCCAATTGGCAGACTAATGCCTTATGGCTGCAGCCATGGCTCCCTTTATTGGCCATTTGCATTGCAATTTGGTTCGTGGTCGCTTGTTCGCTGCCAATTGGTTTAGTCAAATTTGTCTAATTGATTCGCGACCATTTTAATCCGATTGCACTGTCTGTAGATTGTTTCACAGGACTGAGCACTCATTGGAGCATTGGAGCGGCCTAGCACAACTCGAGCCTGACTGGCCAACTCGCGGCCAGTTGGGCTCTCTGTCTGTCTATGGCACACTGTCCAGTGTCCGAGACTCACTCGTAGTGTGTCAATAGATTAAATCTTATCTCGGTCTATTGTGCAGTTCATGTAGCATATGTGTGAGTAGAATATGAGCTGATTGTGAGCAGTGTCACCAGTCAGTCTCAATCGTCTGCGGATGACATTTGCATAATGAGCACACAATCAGCAGGCAAGTGCACAGCAGCCTTTCGATAATGCAGCACTTTGATTGTCATGTCCAAATTAGTACCCAGCCAGTCATCTCTATATAGAGTAATAATCGCTGCACAATCTTAGTGTTTTGCATGTGGCTCATGAGGCCATTATTGCCTTATAGCAGCAGCCACAATGCCACACCACCCTCACTTCTGCCCAGCCAGCACCCGTCACACTAACCACTCACGCTTCATCTCGGCCAGATCTAATTAGTGATAATTAGAGATTGCCAGTCACTCGGTTATTTGCTTATTTGCTCCTAATCTGCGGACTCGAGCAATTTCTTGCATTTCTGCACTTGACATTGCCCCAATCCACAGATGCAGTGATCCAGATTAATTCAGCTCGGCACTACGTAACCATCCACTGGGAGTCGGACTGTGGTGTTGCCATCAGAGCCATTTAAATTGTGATTGCCATTCATAAATTATAACTAATTTGCACTCAATTGCAGACTGAGTCACACTCTCGGGCCGCTATCGCGATCTTGGGCGGTTCCAAGTGCGGACTATATGTGCCACATCCGATGATCGATGGTGGCCATCAACTCACTTGCCTTCACACTATGTTCCCTGTCCGTTTAAGATTGCCGGTCCTTTGGCTCGATCACTGGCTTCGCCATTGACGCCTCAAACAATGTGGCAGTGTTGCACATTTGCATGTTGAGACATGTTCCATTCAGCACCATATTACGGTGCATCTTGTCCATTCACAAGGACCACAATGCCCATTCACCTTAACAGTTCACTGCCCTGCAATGGTTTATGCTTACTTGACATCTCAATTAGCCTGGATCGAGACAGCAGACTGTTCATTTGATGCGTGCCGAGTTGAGTAGTGAGCAGCTCGATGTCGCATTGGTCCCGGTTCGATTGTGGCCAATACGTCTGCGGACCGAGTGGTGTCAGGACACTGTTCCTTCGGTGCTCTCCGGCTATATTTGCTCAAATATTTTGTGCAATCTAGTCGAATAGTTACCAAACAATTTCTATTTATACTCTCGCTTTCAGTGTTGTGCCAATTCCCGAGTTTGCAGGCAGTACAGTGCCGAGTGGCACACCGTTCTGTCTCTCCTGTGCGGCTGATTATGTCTCTCGGTGCAGTAATGGCACATTATATACATTCCCAATTTGTTCCCGTCCTTGTCCTCCATTGTGATCGTTGAATTTCATTACCTCTAATAGAGATTTCGCCTATTGGCACTGCCACAGAGACGGTATTGCAACCCAAAGTGAATACCGCCGTGGATCCGGTCGGGCAGTGTACCTGAGAGATTGATGCTCCACCAGAGCCGAACGGTGCGCCAGCAGCAAACGATGCGCAAAGGTTTCAGGCAAGGTGCTCTGTCCTCTCTGTCGCTTGCCTCAGTGGCGTCACACCAATTTATTCCACAGGACTTATCCATGCACTTGGTAATGTCAGCAATATTCCTTGTGTGCCTGTTCATTTATGAATTATTCACCCGCAAATGTTAGCAGGACAATCTCCACCGGTGGTGCACCAACAACACATCACATTTAGCACTCACTTGCTCTCACAGCATTCTTCTGCATATCCCCACCGCAGCCAGAGCCAATGCATCGAGGCTCTAGTGGCCACTGTTGCTCAATTGATTCTACAAATCCAAGCATTCATATGTTTTATTAATAGAACACTCGTGGCTGTTCTGCTTTCCACCACAGTATCAGTGTCAGTATGGCAAATGGCAGTATAATATGGCCATGATTTGTGAGCATTGTCGTTGGACAAGCCATTGCCTGGTCAACAATCACGAACAAACACTGAGTCGGCTCCAATTTTCCAATTTCAGAACGGCTTTAATTGAATTATGTTTGTGTTCTGTTTGGTTGTCTAATTCTCTAAATTCCTTTCTTTCGGTGTAATATTTTCCTTTATTCCCTTGCATAATTCTTTTTCTTTTTCTCTTTTTTTCCCTCGACCGGTTAATTTGGTAAATTTAAGGCGAAAAGAGGAGAAACACACTTTGCCCGGTCTTGTGTTTGGTGGTGATGAATTTTCTGGTTTTAAATTTCTTGCTTTATATTTTCGTCTTGACGCTTCGTCGGCGAGTGTTGGGTGAGAAAGTGTTTTTCCACGGCTTAATGAGCTAAATGTGTGTGACTGTAGGCGACATTGATTCATTCATGGATTGAAGTGGATTGGCTGAGTGTCGAACTAGCGCCATAGATCGTGTTGTGCACCTGCGCACCGTGTTCACTTAATTGTTCATAGCAGAAAAGGATCAGTGTCACTATTTGCAAGACAATCGAATGGTGCTTTCTTGGGAAAAGCATATGCACAGGCATTGGTCCTGGTGGCTCACTGTAGTGTGATCGAACAGATGTGATTGAGTGATTCGATGATTGAATGGCCTTTCGTGTATCGCCTCATCGAAACCATCGAAAGCGATTAAAAAGAAAAAATAAAGAACTTCGACCGAGGAGGGATTCGAACCCTCGACCTTTGGATTAGAAGTCCAACGCGCTATCCACTGCGCTACGCGGCCTGCAAGTGGGATTAGAAAGCTCTTCTAGGTCTTGTTGTGTGACGACGATGGTGAACTGATGTCGAACTCTCGAGTGAAGTGATGCTGATGTACTGATGATGTACGATGTGCAGTGGCCATTGGGAATCGGCGAAATGCTTTAAATGTGATCGTTGTTTGAATGGAGCAGAATGAATATTGCAATGTATTTGGTTGCATTAGGAACGGTGGCTCGGTGGACAATCCCTTTGGAGTTTGTTTGTGCAATCTGGTCAATCGAGCATTGCCATAGGGTCATTTATCTTGTTTGCCTTTGGTGCAATGCATTAATGCAGTATTAATAATTGAGAGCCCAGAGGATAATGTCTTTTCAATTACATCGATATATATAGAGCGGTGGGTATTTATAGCCGAGTAATGTTTAGATTTGATTTGTGCCGGGCTCATTCTTGCGCTAGTGGTGAATACTCTCGGTCTGGTGGTGTCTGTGGTGGATTTGTTGTGCCAGCAGGCAAACCAGAAGACAACACCACTGAGCCGAGTGCCACTTCAGTGCAACCAACTCGAACACAGTGACGATCATCTATAAATAGTTACTTTGAGACATAGACACACAGTCCAGTCATTTCACTTTGCTAATGGCGCGCTGCCACTGGGCGCCATACCGAGAGTGGCAGAGACAGCATAGGCGCCATAGGGGATATATCGAAGATTTGCCTCGCTCACTGACAATGTGGCACTGATTCGACAGCTCTCGGCTGCTGTCCTGTACGAGTCCACTGACCAACCAACAAGACCCACCAGACATTGGTCACGCAACCCTCCTTCTCAAATGGAACGATTGATGCGTGATTGTGACCAAGTGGAGTGACACATTGCAAGTGATCACACTGAGTCAGTACCCTCCATGCCGACACCAGTCCTCTACATCACCAATGTTCGATTTGAAGCCAGTCTTAGCTTAATGGTCATTACAGCCTTTGCCACAATTATTCTTTTCTGCTTCTCATCCGGGCTCGATTTTAAACTTTTATTTTGTCGAATAATTCAAACGTAAACAGACTTAATGAAAGCAAAGATGAAAGCTATTTCGGTGAATGAGCAGATTTTGTTGAATGGAGCCTGCTAGGCTTTATGGCAGAATGAGACGACTGCCGTTTGTGTCATTTGGTGTGATCATGCACCGATGCAGTGGTTCGATTCCACTCGGCAATTGAGCAAATTGAATCGACAAACAGATTGGGCTTTGAGTGGACAGTAGAAGACAGTCAGTTGGATTGCAATTATGACCCACCGATTATGCGACAGTGCCACCAATTACGCGTCTACCAGTTTGTGTTCCATTTTGTGAGTGCAAAATTGTTTTCCCTTTCTCTGAAAATGATCACTACGATATGTTGTGTGTCTTTTGGTGTCACTACTGGTGCAGTGTTGTGATGTGGTCTGCCATACTCGAGCTCTACTCGAGCCTAATGTACTCCCGTGTGGTGTATTGCACTGTGGTGGAGTGCACTTTGGTGGGCAATCGATTGGCCCAGTATAGCGCACTCGGTCCATCAATACTCCTAACTGAGGAGACATTGACAGTGCCAATAGAAAATCGATTACTTCTCCAAAAGTTATCGATTCAATTCGCTGATCGATACTTTACACTATTTGTCGAGACTGAATTTATAATGCACTGACTTGTGTAATTGCAAAATGATAATCACTGACATTACCACAGGCTCATTAATTACTTTGCCATACTAAGTGTAACGATTAGTGTGATGTATTGTGGTGCCAATGGAGCAATGTTGCCAGTGAGGGCCAATATCGTTAGTACTGTCATCTAATAATATGTCTATTACATTACATTGTATATTATTGTGATTGTATTCTATACCTTCTAATCAATTTCCGCACCGACTCGTCTAAACAAACTTGCAATGCCACTTCCCTCCAGGAAACCACAATGATTCTTGGAGATTTGTTTGGTTTGTGTTCAGTGAAAAAGGGGTTTGAGCAGTGCAGCTCTGGTGGGAAAGAAAGCTTCGAGGTAGGCGGTTGCCTGTTTGGTGATAATTTCAATTTGTCGTGTTTGCTTGTTACCAAAGTCAATTCCTCAATGTGCCATCTCTTTGCCTGTCTGCTCCCATTTGAGTTGTCAATATTTTCTTCTAATAATTTATATATTTATCTCATTGGCATTGTTGATTACATTTTTATTAACCGAATGGCGTCTGTCGATGGATTTGCTCAATCTCGACATTTGTGGTCGCCCTTAATGGGCGACATTCACGCGATTCGATACGGCCCCCGATCGAATGACAAACTTGTAATTAGATTTGCTCGTTAATTCCTGTGTGTCTCTGTTTCTTTGTCTAATGGCTCACCTTATACGACAGTGGTGTCGTAACTTGATTCACTCTCGGCAAATTATTCGAGCAATGTAAACTTTACATATTTCTTCAGTTACAGTTTTCTCATTGCACCAATTACATCAATTGATTTGTTCATCATATCTCTTTGTTGGTAATTACTCAGTCTAAAGTGCAATTGTCTTTTGCCGTGTTTGGCCTAGTCTCATCGATTGTTTAGTTGCATTACTAATCACTGAGTGAGTGCACTTTGTCACTTGGCACAACTTGGCGTGCTTCACCTCAGTCGAGTTATTCAATTGCCACTGCAGTGGGCCACGCTGTGTGCAGCGGTGCAGGTGTTTTGCTTTCAGAGTATTTACCGCCATTTCAAATCTATCCCATTTTGTCCATTGGGTTTTAATTAATTTTGGTTGCTTCGTTTCGATTTCTCTCGAATTGCTTCACTTGTACTTGCCATTACACACACACACACACACACACACACACACACACACACACACACACACACACACACACACACACACACTCACAGACCGACCTATATAAATTGATAATTTTACATTGCTAGATTAGGAGTGCACTGCTGGTATTGCGGAATGGAATGGTGTAAAATCGTTTGTAATGGTATACTCTAGTGCCATACTCAGCTACTGTACCATTAATCATTAATCATAAATATTAATGAATTTTAATTTGGCTATATTTCCAATCCTCCAGATTGAGTTGTTCGAGGTGGTACAAGTGTGGTAGTGGCACTGGTGCAACTCCGTTCAGTGTTGAGCCCAGTTGGTGTTTTCTCACTTTAAATTGAAATTCTTTCGACTAGTGGACGAATAATTAAATTGGATCTTTTCATTGTAGGCGTCTTCGAATTGGATGCCTGTCATGCTTGCACGCCACTCAACTCGTCACCAAATGGCCAATTAAGAGTTCTAATCCATTGGTCAAGAAGAGTCCACTTGTGATCGACGTGGTGTGATGGAATGGTGAGTGAAGGAATGCCACTCGCCATCAGACACACCGACAGCAGCACAATTGCATTCGGCCAAGGCAACCACAGCATCAGCTGGCAGGCCGAAAGTCACTCGAGCCAGGAGTGAGTGTGAGGAGTGTGTTGGCCATTCCTATGGATTTCAATGCAACCATCGGTTTGAATCGAAGGCAAAGCAGCTGATACATGCCCTGGACCTGGTGATTGAGCCTGACTGCACAACCAACAAAACCACTGACCCTGACATTGTCCCAGCCGAGCAAGTCCTTGAGAGCGCTCCTGTACATTGCTGCCCTGGCCTGTCCTCCTCTATCTCCTTCCTCGCTCAAAATTGTGATCTTTATTGTTAGTAACCCATTTTATATTGGACAATTGATACAACTCGTCTTGTGGTGAGTAGAGATTGCCTTTGCCTGTCTTTGTTCAATTCAACTTGCCTTTAACCATTTTAAACGTTCACTTTATTGCTATCTCCCTTAGGTTTTGCTATCTTGATTCAATTATAAATTAAATTTAAATTGCCGAGATTGGACTGAAATTAAAATTGCCAATTGTATTTGTTTGGATTTGGCTGTAGAGAAGCATCCAGTCTCACTCACTCGTTTCCTTCTCCCTCAATTGGCCGAAATTGAATTCGGCACGCGCATCACTCAGTCTCACTCTTTGGGCGTCTTTCCTCCTTATCGAGTATCTTGGTTGCACTAAATTGGAGCTTTGAGGTTGTAAGCAGAAGTAAATTAGAATTGAAAATTTGAATTGTGAATAAATTAACCTCAGCCTCGCCACATCCGAATTGGTCCATTCGTCATTATTGTTTTGTGATTCAAGTGGATCGTTATGCTTATTTGCCGGTCTCACTTGGCAGTCGAGTCACTTTTGTACCAAATCTATCTATCGCACCAATGAGTCCTGTCACACATCGAGCCATCCTGTAACAACTCAAATCTGTTCACACTCCGGCCAACTGCTTCACTTTTCATCACCATTCGGCATTGAACCCAGTGCAATAGCCATCCTTGTAGTCCTTGTAGTCGAATCAGTCAGTCAACCTACCAAGTCATTCAAACCAGTCCTTATTTCGGTGAAGCAAATCAACTTTTCTAGTCGGTCTTCACCTCTCACCTCTGTGCATTTGTGATCCGAACTTCATACCTTCACACCTATTGGCCTACCTGTACTACACCTCAACCCACTCACCTCACTACACTCCTGAGCTGACCAAGCAGACCATTTGCCTGGCCACGATGTCATCTGCGACCCAGTCCGCCAGTAGCGCGGCTACTGCTTCTGCCAATTCATCATCTGCGGTGTCTGTTACCGGAGTCACTACAAATTCATCACCCACCGCCAATGCAAGCAACGCGACCGGATCTTCCGGTTCTGCAGCTGCCAGCAAGTCAAATGCGGACAGTACCGGTGGCGGTGGAGGTGGTGGCGGCACTTCCAGCAAACTATCCACCACCGAACGTATCGTCAAAAGTAAGTGGTCCTTGTTGGGTTTAGGTGCAAGCACAATTTTGGCAGCTCTATGCTCATACAGGCAACACTTGTGAATCTCCGTTGACACGCTATTCACTGTTTGGAATCGCTCCTCTGTCATTTATGTTTATAATTTCTCCACTGGCACAGTTCTCACTATTCTTTGATTTTCCTGCTTGACAGTTTGAAAAATTGAATTTCAGAGATTTCCATTTATTAAGGAGAATTTTAGCACGACAGTTCGGATATCGAGATGATTTGGCAACAAATTCTCGCCGGTTTGGTCTGCTGGGTCGGTGGTGCGCGGAACCTATTCCGGGCCGATCAATGGGCCGAGTGGAGTAATCCTAATTTATTTGTTCCACTCGCGAGTTGTCTTTCGGCGTGCTTGGCGGCATTAGTTGCAATCTTGTCCAAATTAAATCTCATCACTTGCCAGAATGCAGTGCAGGGCAGTGGCAGTTCAATGCCGACAAGGCCTCTTTGCACTGTCCGCACTGAGCATTCACTTAATTCAATAACTTTGTATGGTTTTATATTTCTGTACTTGCTCTGTGGCGGCATCAAACCAAAATTATGGCGTCTGTCGGGTCGAATTAAGCAAATGCTACGATGTGCATCGGCAAATTCAATTTGGCTCGTTCCTTTACACAAACGTTCACTTGCCCTGTCTGACCAGTCTGGTGTCGTCTAATGAGATTTCTTATCTCACCAGTTTTCACTCTTTCACAACCGACCGAACTAATTCTTGTCGCCAACTATTTTGCATCAATTGAAAAGGTTGACTGCTTGGCCGTGTCGGTGCTCCTTGGAGGATTGACTTGTCACCGACTGGGGTTGTTGCACAGTGCCACATACCTGACCCATATTCACCAGGCCAAGTCATCACCGATTCTCGATCGGTCTCTGCCATTGATCGGTATTGATTTGTGTAAACAGTGCTACTTGTTTGATGCCTCGATTGTTTGCAATTAATTGTAATTGCATTCCACACTGCCGCCAAGGTGTATATGGCCTTCTTGGCTCTGCCAGTTTGCACGGTGAGGATGGGCAGAGAAATTTAATTTTGTAATTAGTGCCGTGCTGCACCTAACGGAGACTGACAAAGTGAAGGAATTCCTGGTGGAATTGCCGACCGGGAAGAGAAGAGTTTGCTTGGTGAGAGTTTCAAAATCATTTAGCAAGCACTCACCAATGCTGACCTTTGGGACTGCTTGTTGTTCACTCTCACTCGTACTCTCACTTCTTTGGTATGTTGATTTTGCCAATTGTGACAATTTGCAATTTGCAGTTGGCTCAGTGTGCACTGTGAGGCTCGTCACTCATGCCGGTCTTATTACCGGTCTCCTTGTTGTCACATATTTTACAAAACTGGCGAGTGCATTCCTTTTGGTGAATGCGATCGCGATGGAATGAAACCCACCAAATGCATTCATGCCTAATTCACTTGCTGCACCATGGACATTCATGCGCTTACAAAGCAAAGTGATCTTTCCCATTACTAGACCGCTTCTAGATGCTTCTCGCATATTTGTCCCCGCTAGCCATTAATTCTGGTCTCGTGAATGTGTTTGAAAAGTATAAATTTCCGTGTTTTTAATTAAGTTTGCATTTGTATGAATTTGCATGTTTTCTAGTAGTTGTCACGCATTTGCAGCACTCATCGAGCCATTGATGCCATTTGGCTGTGTGGCTTCGCGGGCCAATTGCCCTGGCTGCTTCGCTTGCGGTATGATTTATTGGCAAAAGAGTTCATACTGGGTGCTTCAATAAGTGGCGTCTCTTTTTGCTGGTGGCAACCCTGCTTTTTGTTGTAGCTAATTGCTTTCGGTGCATTTTCTCGTTGGCTCACTCGCTCGTTCTTTGCTCCTTGCCGACCAACTTAAAGTCCATTAATTTAATTAACGCCCCATTTCGAGAGTCGGACTTGTCTGTTGGAGAATTGCGCTCCAAACTGAAACTACACCAACGCTCTCGATTGGTGAGTGTGTCGCTTTATATAGACCCAACAGAGAAAAACATAGCTCTTCATTCCTTAATTAATTAATGACGAGTTAATTAAGTTAATTAAATTTTGATTTATGTTATGCCTGCCGATGGATTAGCCCAATCGAGAGTGTGCTTACTATGCCACTGACTTGCTCGGCTCACTCGACTATGCAATCGATTGGCTGCACTGCCTTGCACACCTCGACCACCTTTACTATTTTACATTTACTGCACATTACATTCCATCGAAATATATCTCGCTTCATTATAATTTGCAAATGGACTCACTCATTTTGCACTGATAAATGAGTGGCATGGCTGTCGTTGTCGTTATCAGTGCCGTGTCTGGTGTGCATTTGCCTGTTCTAATGTGACTTGTTCGGAATGCATGTTTGCAGGTACAACACAGCTAATCAGCCATTCCATGACGAACCACTTGCCTTCTTAGTCTACTTTTCTTTGGCATCGCTCAACCCTGCTTCTGCTGGCCTACTTTTCAGTTGATTAGATTAGCTTTTATTGGCCACTACTCGTATATCAATTCTATTTTTGGATTAGCTATTAAATTTGTAAAATATTCCCAAAACAAGCAATGTTTTCTTAAGCCAAGCTGGACAGCTCTCCCAATTGTCCGTTAACGGAATTGAATAAGTAAAATGTGATATTTATACAAGCCAACTAAACCAACAGAATGAGTAAATAGACATGTCCAATTAATGTGAGCCATTCTAATTGAACATTATTAAGGCCCACTCCAACTCAATTCAAACGGCAATCGGTCTGTATTCAATAGATCCATTGATTTATCGATTTCGTGATGGAATGTTGAGCCGGCAACGTTTTGTCCAATTGGATTCACTCCAACCTTTAACATTTAAAGCTTGAAATCAATTTCATGAAGAAATTAGTTTGTTCGCGAAAATCTGTTAGAAGTACAAAATTAATAATTAACAATTTAAAATGGATTTTACTCTTTATCCAAGTATAATAGAATAATCTTTAATAATAATAATATTGAATAGTATGGTAGTTAGTTGGGGAGTGCATTGCTGCAGTACTGCTCTCGTTAATACTTTAATTCCATTTGCAACTCGACAGAGAAGGCACCGATTAAATGCAATAACCGATAACGAGCGTGGTGTGACGAGCCGACAGTGAGCACTGAGCCACTGACAAAACAAACAGTTGACAAATTTTAATTAACGCAAATTAACTTATTGCCAGGAGATTATTGCCTAACCAGCAAATGGGATTTGGTCGCTAACTGCACTGCACTGCACTCCTCACTTGCATTGCTTTCGCTCGGTTCGGCTCCACTTGGTTCAGCTAAGCGTTTTTCAATTTGGCCCCACTGTCGACTAGTTCGGTCTGATGCGATCTGAAATTAATTTGTGTCGATTGAAAGCAAACGGAATTAGATTCTTCCCCAATGCGACACATCCAACTTTGTCTCACGGGCAACTTCTTCTGTTGTGATGCTTATTTTGCAAGACTGCCACAACGCATTGATTGTGTTTGCCAATTTATCACAAGATTTAATATGCAAATTAACTAGAGCAAATTGAAACTTTGCCCAAAGTATGGAAATAATGCACTTCACAGAGGCAACACTCGAACGGGTTAAGTCGTTGTGCACTGAGTGATATGTTTATTTGTTTATTTACCGTTTGAGTTTGTAATTTGCAATTTGCATTTTGTTTGCTGCGAGATTTATGGTTTTATGCTAAGTGCATTTCGGTAGGACTAGCCCCTTTCTCGTCTGTTCTTGTCGGCTCTGGAGTAGTCTAGTGTGCAAACTTTCAATTGAACCAATGAAGGAAGTCCAAGTCCGCTTCTCAAGCCATAAAGCCAGACCGACCGGCTCAACTTGGTCCCATCTGATCGAGTCTCGCTCTGTGGCTGATTCACTTTGCAAAAGTTTGTTTAATTTTTTGCCAACGCTTTTAGTCTTGCCGTTTGGTTAGTTTTGGTTTGTTCGGTTTGGGTCTGAATTTTACTGTTCTCGGTGGCAGTCGAGCTCCAATAAAAGGCAATAAAGGCATCGATAATAAGATATCGCTACTGTGGCAGTGCCGAATAAAGCCCAACGATCAACAAAACACAAACCAGATTTGCTCGGTTTGGTGGGTTCGATGGGCTCGATGGGTTCGGTGATGGCCTTGTGAGGCGAGGCAACGGTTCATAACCGATCGGAACGGTTCTTATCATAACTTCACCAAAGCCGAGCGAAGTGCACTCTTGCAAGGTGCCTGCCTCAGCCTGCTTCATTGATTCTGTATCTGGTGCACTTGGCCCTAATTCGCTGCCATGCCCTGCCGTGCTCTGCCCAAATGACTAAATTCAATTAATTAATTTGGACCACTTTGATGGAAACTTGCACGATCGATGTTTTGTGCGTGTTTTGCTTTTGGTTTTATAGCAATTTTGCAGTAATCTTTTATTGATGTGCCGAATAGCAACCGAATAGCCTTTATCTGCATCTCGCATGATCGACTGTTGTGTTGCATTGCCATTACAGTGCATTGTTACTTTGTGGACTCGACTCATTGCAAACTGATTGCACCGTGAATGTGCACCAATGTGGTGAACACTTTGGTGTTCATTTTGATGAACTTGAAATGGCCCATTTATTGATGACATTAATTCCTGCACCCAACTGCAGTTGTCCTCCAATTGGCAAGCAGGCAATTAAATAGTTGTGGTAGTTAAAGTTAATTGCCTCGAAACTGTTTTATTGTTGTGCGGCACTTTATTGCTTCTTTCCTACTCCTTTGTGTGACCATTTGTCGAGCGACAACTGACAAGTAAAGGAAAGAAACATTGAAAGGAAAAGATTCTTGAACGAACTGACACGACTTGGCCTTTCGCTCCGTACGACCTATTGCCATTTGCAATTGCCATGGGCCACACTAGTCACTTGCTAACTACCAGTGGATGTGGCACATTGTGTGCAAGACGTAGAGCAAATGTTGTCCAAATTGGTCATTTGTTTGTTGTGAGCAGTGGAGGGCCAGCACAGTGCCTGGTCGGTGTTTTATTTGCTTGTGCAAATTTGCACCCATTCGGTGTTTCTCCTTTTGGTGTTCACTTCTCGATTACTTTGTTTGATGATTGGCACAATGTGCCTACCGAACATATCGCCAATGAAGTGAGTTCTCCCAACCAACAAGGCAAACGTTGTGCTTGTTTTGTTACTTTTAATTAATTTGAGCTGCCTTGTGCAAATGCAGTTTGCTCCAAGTGGCGAGTTGCCACTCAAATTGCTTCAGCAAGCAATTGCCCGTCTGGGTCTGTGCAAGCACTTGTGTCGAGCCAATTTGTTGTCTAAATTGACCATTGTAATGTTCGTTTCGTCCCGTCTAGGTGTACCATTTCCGCCATCTCACAGGATAACGATGGCCGAGACGTTCGACCCGAAGACCAACAAGCCACGAATCGATGTACTCAAATATCACTTCATCCACGAAGGCCGTCTGGAGGAGAATGTTGCACTTCGTATCATTAACGAAGGCGCTGCCTTATTGAGAGCCGAAAAGACGATGATCGATATCGAGGCCCCCGTTACTGGTGAGTTAAGCAATTGCTGATGGCACTAGCTCTTGTCTCATTCCGCTACGGTCACCATTGATCGATTACTAACTTGCCTTTGTCACTTTACTCGCAGTCTGTGGTGATATTCATGGACAGTTCTATGACCTGATGAAATTGTTCGAAGTAGGCGGTCACCCATCCACCACGAAGTATCTTTTCCTAGGCGACTACGTCGACCGAGGCTATTTTAGTATTGAGGTATGAAACCGAAGCATCAAGCTATTGGTCAACTATTGAATCAATTACTCATTTCTTTCAGTGTGTTCTATATCTCTGGTCGTTGAAACTATGCTTTCCCAATACGCTCTTCCTATTACGTGGCAATCACGAATGTCGCCACTTGACCGAGTACTTTACGTTTAAAACCGAATGTAAGTGTCTGTATGTTTTATTGCTCTAGCGCGCGTGTGTTTGTGTGTGTGTGGATGTGAGTAGTCAGTAGTGTGCTACTGTCGTCTGTCCACCTCTGGGGCTAATTTACGGCCGAGAGTGGAGTGGAGCACTTTTTAATTATCCCATTAATGAGCCGACTGAGTTATTGGTCGATTTATTTATTTATTTGCCTTATAAATTGGGTCATTTGTTTTATTACCGGGCATAACTCTCTATTTACTGGTAGGTCCATTCGCCAGTTTATTTATTTCTTCTACATTTCATTTGTTCATTGTTGAATGTATTGTTTCCCTTGTTTTATTTCACCCGAAAGGGCACCAATGAATTGAATTCATTCAATCGATTGCTATAAACAATTTACATTGAATTGTTTCATTTCCCCCATGTCATTGTCTGTGCCTTTGTCTGTCTGTCCGGCTGCTTTTGGTTCGGTTCACTCTAGTGTACTTCTAATTTGTTGAAAACTTTGTCTTTTGATGGTGTCGTTCGAGCAAAATGGAACAATACAAGGTGAGCAGTAGTGACTATTAGTTAGTGGACTAGTTGAGTAAGGCATCACAGGCATTGAACAATTATGGTTTCACTCAAGTTGGCAGTTAATTTCATTGCCTCCGATTGAGTTATATCAAATTACACGATTTGGCCATTTGAACTTTCCACCTCAGCACAGTTCGACACAACTCGACACAAGTCGACTCAGTCACAGTTACCCTTGGCGCTAGTTAATATTTATTACATTACCGACGAACGAGCAAGCAAGCCAACATAGCCCTCATTGGCTCTCATTGCGCCCACCAGTGGCACCAATGGCACCAGCCATAGTAAAATTAACTCTTTGTATTAACACGGCCACATTGCCACAGCAGCAGGCAAGGTATATAGGCGAGTCATTGCCAGATTCATAAGGGACACCGACCAAATTGGTGTTCGTGTCTGTCCGTGTTCGGTGCTGAGTGAGTGCCATTTGTGTAGCTTTGTAAATTAATCACGTTTTGCATTTTCTACGAATCTGCTTGCCGTCCATGTCTGTCTGTCCCTACCAATGTCTCTATACTAGGCTCATTGAGTGTCTCGAAGTGTGTGACTCGAATTTTTGCTGGTCCCAAGTACAGGGTGAATTATGGCCTGACTGCTGCTCAAATGGCCTGGTCGTGTTTGACTCGATGTCATTTCCTCGCCAAACAATGCACCACTTGACTCTTGGCCATTAAACTACTTTCGAGCAAGACTATGAATGTTAAGATAAATGAACATTACCATTGGATTTAAATTGTCCCCAAATCCTCAAATACAAACAATCATTGGACTTGCCATTGCTCGAGCTGGACTGGCTCACTGGTTTGTTTGATGGCTTGCTTTGCTGGCTCGTTGTCTCCCTTGCCCTAATGTCCTCTAGAACTGCCTCACTGGCCATTGCTTGTTCGGTCTAGACGTTAATGGTGGCGAGCGACAATTTTTGTTGCTTTTTGTGACAAAGCAGCAAAATTAATTACCTCGAGAATTACCTAAAGGTATTGTTCTGTGTGATATGTTTGCTCGGTATCTCTAGATTCTCGGCCTGATTCGAAGATCATTAACTTGGGCGTGTCAATGCCTGCACCAATTGGCCACAATCTTTTGTCGGTCGGCTTGCTGAGCTACTTCTGTCCAGTAATACTGGACCAGTATGCGCTCCACAAGAATCCACACTTTGGGATTAGGGATTGTGCTCGTTTTGTCGTAGTTGTCTGCTTGGCATAATTAAATTGTTATTAACAAATTGGTAATTAATTTGCTTGTGACCAAGTGAACACAAATAGGCACAGACAATCTGGCCCACTACGGACAACCTGGCAAAAGGACAGAGGTGCAAAAGTTGTAATCGAAATTGAATTTGCTTGGCGACAATTAGTGTGGCAATTAAAGTCACAGTGAAGCTTAATGAGCTATTCGATTGCAGGCAAAATCAAATACTCGGAACGTGTCTACGATGCCTGCATGGAGGCGTTCGACTGCTTACCGCTGGCTGCACTCATGAATGGACAGTTTCTTTGTGTTCACGGAGGTAAGAATTTGACCAGTTGAAGGGAAATTGCTCAATCACAGCCACTGCATCCACAGGTCTCTCGCCCGAGATTCACACCTTGGAAGACATCAAGAAGCTTGACCGATTCAAGGAGCCACCTGCATTCGGCCCGATGTGCGACTTGCTGTGGTCAGACCCTCTTGAAGACTTTGGAAACGAGAAACCAAACGAGGAACACTTTACGCACAACTCGGTGCGAGGATGTTCCTATTTCTACTCCTACGGAGCGTGTTGTGAGTTTTTACAGCAAAACAATTTGCTGTCGATCATTCGAGCTCACGAGGCACAGGATGCTGGGTAATTGAATTGATTGCGATTTTCTGAGCAGTGTGTAATGTCTCTTTTGCAGTTACCGAATGTACCGCAAGTCGCTGGTGACCGGTTTCCCGTCACTGATCACCATTTTCTCAGCACCGAACTACCTGGACGTGTACAACAATAAAGCAGCGATCCTCAAGTACGAGAACAATGTAATGAACATTCGCCAATTCAATTGTTCACCACATCCCTACTGGCTGCCTAATTTTATGGACGTCTTCACCTGGTCGTTGCCTTTTGTGGGCGAGAAAGTGACCGAAATGCTTGTCAACGTGCTCAACATTTGCTCCGACGACGAACTGATGATCGAGGGCGAGGAAATAGACAACGAGCCCGATGGTATAAGCTTGAGTCACTTTGAACTATTGCTTCTCTCCGTGCTAGCACAGCTTGTCCTCGGTCGGGTCTTTGGCCCGGCCCGAGCGACAGCTCGCACTCGTAGACAATTCAATAGGCGACTGTGTGAAACCAAATACTAACGCATCCTGTATTTTATCTTTGCTTTGCTCCCAACCCCACTCCCTCAAATCCCGGTCAAATGTCCTTAAATCCGTGGTCTCTCGCTGTCGTTCCATTCACTACCGCCATCTACTGCTTGTGATCGTCGACTGTATCGGGCCGGACTGGTCACACTCACAACTACTCACTGCAATCAATGCCATTCACAAACCCAAACCAACTTGCCCACCCTCACTGGTTAACTGCCCAATGCCGTGTGCCTCGTTCAATTAACCCGGACTATGTGTTCAATAATGCGCTCACCTCGATCTATCTGTCTCTCTTCTCTTTCTTTTTTCTTTCCTATCTTTTTTCTTGATTCTCTCTTTCTAAAAACATATCCTCGAGAACATATAGCAACGGCACGAAAAGAGGTGATACGAAACAAGATTCGAGCCATCGGCAAGATGGCCCGAGTCTTCAGTGTACTGCGCGAGGAAAGCGAAAGTGTTCTACAACTGAAGGGCTTGACGCCCACTGGCACACTTCCCCTAGGCGCCCTAGCAGGTGGCAGGAACACTCTCAGAAATGGTACGAGGCCAAAGCTTCTTTTAGATGGTTCTAATATTTGTTTGTGTGCAGCATTGGCTGGTTTCTCACCTAATCACAAGATTGCCAACTTCGAAGAGGCCAAAGGCTTGGATAAGATGAACGAACGGATGCCACCTCGGAAAGAAGCTCCCCCACCACCGCCCAGTGGCGGTGGATCCAAAGGCACTGCTCCCAGTGACGACTCAACCGCAAACTGACCAACATCACCACACCTCAATGGCAACAATGACTCGACTCCATCTCGAGGCACTGTTGCCTTACCCTCACCTGTCAGGTGAGCCTTCACCCAACAGTTCATCTCTACTCACCCTCACCCAACACCCTCCGAGAGGACCTCACACACTCTGCTGACAAATCCGTTCTGCTAGCCAATTTCAATTGACCTAATCAAAACATTTCCCGAGCAGTCCTTCTCGATTCCTCAGTAGTTTCTTATCTTGTTCGAATGTAACCAACAGCTGTGCTATGGCCTTGGCTGGTCACAAGGTTACAGTGCCAGTAGAGTAACAATTCACCTGCGGACAGAATCGGCTTGGTCGGTTCTGTGCCGACCCGAAGCTTCCAAGATCCAAGATCAAACTAGACTACTAGTGTGTGTGTGCAGTGTTGTTTCAGTTGACCTCATTTATCTAGTTCTCAAATGCAAGTCGAGCCTCTACCATTCACTACTCACCACTGTGCATCATCAATCTCTCATGGAGCCATCCCCCAGACCACTGTACGTTTCAAACGGACCGCATTCAGTGGACTGCATCTTAGCCCATCAGCTCGTCTTAGTCTGACAACACGCCCATTCTTGTTGGCCTCTGTCTCATCCCTCAACTCCTGTGAATCTTCTACATCTCCAATAGTTCATTATTATCGAATTATCTGTTCAATGACTGTATGATCTAATTGAAATGACATTTTTATAAATATACACATCACCTGAGCACACTACACCCACACACCCACATGCCTCACACCACTCACTCAACTGTCCCTCCCTTCATTGGGCCGAGCGAGCGCCGCACTCTTTTGTCGGTGTGCCTTGGCCATTTTTGTGTCATTCGCGCTGTCTAGTTTGTTTGTTTGCTTGTGTTGGCCATTTGTTCGACAGTTTGACAGTACCATCGATGTACAATGATTTCCTCCCTCCTGTGCATGTTATCGTTCTGTTTATATTTATTGGTTATTGCTGTATTCTTTTCTATAAAGGTCATGTATTAAGTGTTGCAATGGCGTTCTCATTAATGCTGAACTGTATTCATTTGCATTGCATCAATGTCATCCATTGGGTGGTCGAATGGAGCCATTGCCCGCTGAGCGGTGAGCACGTGCTCAGGCGGCCACCTCAACTCCATGTTTGTGCCCCTCACACGGTTCACCCTGTTCCCTGTCTCAAATCTGTCTCAATCGCCTCAGACTGACTTAACCACTGTATCTGTTCAGCTTCCCTCTAGGACTTTTCCAATGTTCAATTCTGGTCAAATGTTGATCTATTCCTGGTCTAATCGCACTCGTTTGTTTTTGTCCCATTTGTTTGCTTTGTTTGTGTCACTCTCCCACTCACAGTCAGTAGACCTGTGTCATTGTCAGTGTCAGTTCACCTCAACTCAACCTCAACTCAGTTGATCGCTTTCCACTGTAGCTCGCCACTAGATGTGTAGTGCACCAGTTGAGCAGTGACTCGTTCGTGGTCGATCGGCTCGACCGACTCAATCGATGTACCTCGCAATGATTTGTTGTCAATCTCCACTTGTTTCCTCGTCTCACACTTCAAGTCTAACTTACCACCACGTCACTCTCCTGTTTCTACTTGTACCTTTGTGTGCTGTTCTGTCCCCTCTTCCTTCCTCCTTCCTTTGTCTGTTCCCCTGTCTTTATCCTCTTTATCTCGTATTTTTTATAATATACACAAACCATCTATTTAATTCTATTAAACAAATTACCAATTTCAATTTTAACTCCATTCCATCTCTCTCTCTCTAACTCATGGTACATTAATCATTCTTTGTCGTTCTCTAATTTTGTCCACATATTGGAAAATTGTGGGGTTTGACCTAGCTTTGCGAGAGTTAATGAATTGTTCTCTGATCATCCACATTTGGCAAACGCATCAAGCATACATCGAATAATTATTATACAAATCGGGCAAAGAATTTTCGATGGGAAACATCTTTAAGTGAACAGTGCCAATGGCTGTCATATGACAAATTAAGCTCGATAACTAATTTGCCTCCAATCATCCGATCACTAGACAATCGACCCCCAAATAATAAAAATCTTTCCCCAGGTGATTTGGCAGATTAGATTGTCAATCTACAATCGGCTCACTTAATCAATGTGTTCTACAGTAGATTGCGGTTCAATTGAAATGATTCAATGCAATCGCGCGGGAGAATAATCGAAATTTGAATTCACATTCTTCCTTGAGAATAATTCTTAAATCCAAGCACTTAAATTGACATCAATCAGTCATTTGCTTCAGTTAGATGGTCATTTAAGCCATCAGATTGATCTATCAAGTGATAATCATTAATTATCATAATAATCGTTTTTCTACTTCTTGGTGGCAATAGATTGATTGTCTTGAGAAGTACTCACTTGGAGGTAATACTGCAGCTGCTCATGTGAATGTTTGTATATAATGTCAATTTGATCTGTTTAAACTTTACTATTTCACTTCATCATTAACACTAGTGAGAATGAACGTACAACCCGTTTGTCTGTTGGTCCTTGTGGCCTTGTCCGCTAGTTTTCTTAGCACCGAGGCTTGTGACTGCGTGCCACCAGAGCGACAACATAGAAATGTTGGTTGCAAAGGAGAATTCATTGCGATTGTCACCGTAACAGGTAAGTTTTACTTGTCTTAGCAAACACTCGACATTACCGATTATCAACTTTTCAGGCTCAACCCGAAAGGACGAAATGGAATTGAACCTGCCATTCAAGTTGATCCAGGACGGAACTCCCAGTCTGCCCGAACGTCAGTCCATCGTGCACTACCCATACTTGGCCACTGCCGAGAACTCAGCCTTGTGTGGAGTATACCTCGAAGTGAACTCAACTTATCTGATCAAAGGCGGTCTCTCCAATGCACTTCAATTGAACTCGTGCAATTCGTACATCAAAAAATTGAATCACATTCCTGATAAACAAGAGGGCGATTCACTTATCGCAGATTTGGTCAAACGAATATGCTAACTTTTGTCTTTATACTAATTTGGTTGTGAATGTCCTAATCGGTTACTTTTGAAATTAAAACAGTTGAATTTTGCAATTTATTTATCGTAATTCTGCAAAAATGGTTTAAAATATTAATTTCAAAGTTAATTTATAAATCCCTGGAAAATATTTGATTATATAATATGAGAAATGCTAGTAATAACATACTTGACCCACGTAGACACATTTATTTAGGCAATTATAATTATAGAAAGGCGCGATGGAAGATTAAATTTGCCACATGTTATTAATCTATATGGTAGAACAATTGTTCGGCTTAATTAAAGTTTTCACAACGAAATCTATTCAATTACACAGGTGTTCAATTTGTACTATTCATCGATTCTGGCTAAACCGCAACATTGTGTGCTTTGCAACAGTATGTTTCAACCTAACAAGCCCAATGTAAAACTTGTATTAACAACGTTTGGACACAGTTTGAATCATAGTGTGTTGAAATTTACTTTAGAATTGAACTTCCACTTAATTCTTAATAAAAATTAAATCGTCGACATTGAGCTCAACTTGTCTCACCAGTGGCCTCCAGCAAGTGGCCCCATGCAAATTACCACATGTGACTAAATGTGACCACACGAGTGAACAAATGCCACCAAGTTGGACACCAGCTAATTAATAGTCGATATGTGTCTCACTGTTGGATTAATTGGTTACATCAATCTAGGCACTAATTAGCTTATCTGCTAAAGTACCTTTAAGTGACGTTTGCACGCGTTGTCCTGTTTTTCGCTGGTAAACACCAAATCGTCATTTGCACATTGGAAAATGCTGTCTTGACGCCATGCAACAATAATCACACTGCCACCCCAGCATTGATCCCCTTTGGAATCGATTATGGCCAATATTATCGTCCATAGCAGAACGGCTATCTCGTTATCCTTGATCATTTCTTTGTGGCAATCGAGTGATAATTAATGTGTCGATGGTGACTGTTCACATTGCAAGTGGAGGTAGTGCGCATTTGAATATATAAACTATATTCTCAGTGATCTTCCATTGTGAGTTGTATAACGAACACATTTGTTAACAAACCCTTTCAACAATGCAATCGAGCATCGCATGTTTGGCCCTCTTGGCCCTGTCCTCTTGTTTCCTCTCCACCGAGGCCTGCAGTTGTGTGCCCATTTCCATGCAACAACGAAATGTTGGCTGTCAAGATGAATTCATGGCCGTGGTGAACATTACCGGTGAGTGATGAGTCTCGACTAATTTGTCATCAAACTGACCAATCAATTAAATCCCGTAGGAGTGACCCACACCGAGATGCGCAACGCCTACTCGTTCAAGCTGATTGATGACCGAACCCCAGCACTGGCCAAGCACGAATCGTTGGCCAAGTTTGAGACCATCAACTCGAACGACAACTCGGCTGCTTGTGGTGTGCACCTCGATGTCCACTCAACCTACTTGCTCAAGGGCTCACTAAGTGGCGCTCCCCATCTCATGTCGTGCGGATCGTACTGGAAAAAATTGGACCATCTTCCAACTCAATCAGAGAGCAAAGCAATGTTGGACGCTCTCTATGTGGAACGGTGCTAAATGTGCTTTTATTGAATAGTTCCAATATTGAAATAAAACTTTCCTGGTTGTGATACCATTTATTTATTGCATTTGACATTATTTGAACGGCTTCTATTCGGCTAGGATAGAAATGGATTAGTTAGATTGACTCGTAAAATGACTCAAAGTCAATATTGAAAATACTAATTCCATTTTGTCAATCCAATTGAAAGTACAATTATAAAGATGGAAAATTTGTGTACTAAAATTAGATTTTTAATTACTCAATATCTCAAGTGACGACTTTAAGCAATACGTGGGGCATATGATAAACATCTTTCAAGCAAATTGAAGTGTATTGATTTGATCATTTCAATATAAAGGTGACACCGTTGAAGAACATTACCATACACAGCACTCGTCTACAATGTCTACAATTATTTATACTCTTTTGGTTCTTTTGGCTTTTAGCTGCTTCTGCACTTTCAATGTGAAAGCATGCAGTTGCATTCCGCCAATTGGCGCCAACTGAACGAATCCGCAATGTTGGCTGCAAGAATGAATTTATGGCTGTGGTGAACATTACCGGTATTTATAACTTTACAATTAATCGATGCAACAGTGACTGGTGCTTTTGTTGGTGTGGTTTACAGGCGAGGAACGACACGAAATGAACGTTCTCTACTCGTTTGCGGTAATTGAGGACTACACCACCAATCTGGCAACTCCAAATTCATTGAATAAATTCGAGCACATCGAGACGGCAACCGATTCCGCGGCCTGTGTGGTGTCCATCTGGACGTGAACAGTGTCTACTTGTTGAAAGGAATGCTACCCGGCAAATCATTCAACACTGCAAGCCTTGGTCTGTGCAACACCTATGCACGCAAATTGAGCTCTGTGCCATCGCCATACCTGAGCAGAGCCATCTTTGCCCAACTGTACAGAGAATTATGTTAGTCACACATTCTGTGCTACTACTACACACTTAACAAATGGCAATTAATAAATAATTCCGAGTAAAGTCTATTTTTAAAACAATAAGTGATATTTATATTTACTTAATCTATTGTGCTATATATAACCAAACTGAATAACTCAAAAGTAGTAAATTACATTCTCTATGGTGATTCTATCCTGGTTTGACTAAAATTCAAACAAATATTTTAATTGTAACTCGATACATGATATGTCAACTTGGTAATGCAACATTGAATTTGAATTAATTAACTAATAAATTAATCAATTTAGATGGTCTTGCAAGTTCCGTTGTGAGTTAATTCAAATCAATCCCTTCAAATCGACCCACTGGTCAACCAGTTTATCACAATATCATAGAACTCTATTTAGGCAATCGTGCACTGGCTTACCTTAACTACATCTCAATGGGTCCAATCACTGTGGTGGTGTGTTGGTTGGTATTGCCTAACGACTTATAAATTTATTTCCCACCATCAAGTTATCTAAAACAAGTCGATTCAAGTGGCTACAAGCTCTAGAACTCAGCACACAAACCAATGACCAATACAAACCGTTTAATTTGGATCACTGTTTTTGCAGTTGTCTCACATTGCATGTTCAGCACTGAAGCATGCAGTTGTGCTCCTGCTTCTATGCAACACCGAAATGTTGGCTGTAAAGACGAATTCATGGCTGTGGTCAATGTTACAGGTCATTACATTACATTACACTATTTCAGTATTTACCGTATTTTGCATTGCAGACGAAGAGGTGGTGAGCATGTATCGAGAGTATTGGTTCAAGCTGATCCAAGATAACACCGAGCAGCTGGCGGACCATCGATCAATTGATTCATTCAATAAGATCATCACCGGCATCTACGGAGCAGTATGTGGAATTGGTCTGCATTTGAACCACACCTACTTGTTAAAGGGATCTTTTACTAACGAACTTCACATTGCCTTGTGCAGTAGTTACGTGAGAGAACTGACTCATGTGCCCACTCAGACCGAGGCCAAGGAAATGTTTGCCGAAGTGTACAAACAAGTGTGCTAGTGTGCACTCATTGTGTCAACAGCTACTGTGCCATATTGTTCCACTAATAAATCATTCTTCATTCGATGTGCTTGTAGTGCATTTTGTTCAATGCTTCACAAATCGTCAAGAAAATTACTAACAAAATTTCCAAATGTAGTGACTTATGATGTAATGTAATCTAATCAACTAATCCAAGACAGAATGATGCTCTGATTAATAATACAATACAATCCTCCCCCAACTGGCAATCAAAGGCCACCACTTGTATCAACAGTTAAAGCACTGATAGAACAATCGTCATCAATATAAACCTGTGTCGTTTCTCATGCACAAATGACCATTCAGTTCAACATGTCTCCGAACGCTTTTGTTTTTATAGCTATTTTGGCAATTATTCCTTGTTTCTTTGTCACTAGCGATGCGTGCAGCTGTGCGCCACCTGAATTGCGGAAACGAAATGTCGGTTGCAAAGACGAATTCATGGCTGTGGTCAACATTACAGGTATTTTGAAAAGTTGTCATTTCTAAAGAACTAACTAACACTTTTGTTGTACTTGTCTAAAGGTGTTCTAGTGCACGACATGCACCGAGAGTATACTTTCACTCTCATCGAGGACTTCACTCCATTGTTGGTGGACAAACGGTCGGTGAGCCAGTTCGAGAGCATCACCACGGGAATATACGAGGCCGTGTGTGGCATCACTTTGCCCGTCAATGCGGTCTACCTGATGAAGGGTCACTTGAATAAGGAACCACACATTGCTCTGTGCGATGCTTACATCAAAGTGTTGACTCATGTGCCAACTGCTGAAGAGAGGAAAGTGCTCTTTGCGGAGTTGTACAAACATGCCTGCTAAGTATGACAGAATATTTGCATTTTACGGTCAAACCACAATTAAACCTCTCAATAAACTCTCAGCCAACTTATAAATTGTTTTTATCGCACTAAAATTGCTAATATCCCCTTCCATTGGAATGATCTATTTGGAGTTATCGAGTACCTCTGAAGGAACTTAGCGTGGACACTTGATAACATTTCAATTGCCTCACTTGTCAGTGTATACTGCAGTTTCATTAGAAAGCCAAACCTACTGACAATGTATTTTGTCTTTATAGTCATTTTGGCAATTTCTTCTTGTCTGGTATTTACCGTTCTTGCATTCCTCGCCACATGCGACAGTGAACTACTGGTTGCAAGGATTAATTTATGGCCATGGTCAATGTAACAGGTAATAAGCGAATTGTCTCCAAATAGTTTAATGCTGCATCTTTTTGGTAGGCTCACCATCAAATCAAGGTTCTAGAAGACTACCTCCTCAGTTGATAGGCCATCGATGATCGATCCCTTAGCCATTTCGACTAGGTCTCCACTTTGTCGAGTTCGGCAGCCAGTGGAACTCACTTTCATGGTGAACACCATCTACCTGCTAAAAGGCATTCTGTCAGACCAGCTTGACATCAGCCTGTGTAATAAATATGCAAAGGTGCAGACAGAGAGTAAAACCATGCATAAGTTTTACAATAAATTGTGTCAACTTTGTCTTCAATAAAGTCCCTCGTATGCATAGGTGCATTTATTGTACTAATTTCAAATAGAATCATCTGTAACATTTGTATAAAATTATGTTTGTCAATAATCACAGTGCGGTGAAGTGTGCTTTAGTCGATGCAACGATAATGGCACAATGCAAACAAACTATCAAACTCAATTGACAGTGTGTCTCAGTGACATTACTGAATGACCATGGTCTATGTTGCAGTTGTACCTCTGGGCAGGGAAATGCTCTACAGGAGACTTGTTCATAGGCGAGTGAATAGTTGTGTATAAAAGTACGCTTCCCCGCAAACACGACCAAGTGATTCGCAAAATGTCTTTGAAGCAACTGATCGCAGTTACATTGTTAGCTTTTAGCTGGTGGTGCTCCATCACCGAAGCATGCACCTGCATTCGGAAGGATGCTTTGCCTCGCAATGTTGGCTGCAAGGATCAATTCATGGCTGTGCTCAATGTTACAGGTAAGCGACAATGTTTTCTATTTTCTATTCTGACTTGCAACGCCGTCAGGGGAAGAACACAACGGACACCAAAATGGATATCGATTCAAGCTGATTGAAGACTATACTCCCTCGCTGGCTACTCCTAACTCGGTCACCAAATTCAGTGAGATCCTGAGCACTTCGAGCATCGGTGCTTGTGGTCTTCACTTGCAGGTCAACTCCACCTATCTGATTAAAGGTCACGTGTTGGATGGCGAATTGCACATTAACATGTGCACCACTTATGCCAAGATTTTAACTCAAGTTCCCACTGCACAAGAAAGTAAAGCAATGCTGTTCAGTTTATATAAAGAACTTTGTTAGGCTAGTTTGTGCATTTATGATTTTACATATTGTAATCGCATTGAAAATTGAAAAACTCAGTAAAATCGAAAATTAAATAAATGTTCAACAAATAACAGTAAAATCATTTCGAGTACTGCATTGGCTGTGTTCGTTGAGTCAATACTTGCGTCACTTTAATTGAGTGGTTTAACCTCCATTTAGACTGATAATGATAACAATTGATTAAATTAAGATGATATACCCGATCGAGGTAATCGAGCCAATCGAACTTATCGCCAAGTGTTTACTCACATACGGCAATGCATTGGCCTTACGCAAACCACAGTAAAGTATATTCTCGGATGGAGTCTTTCGATTGGTCTAATTGCATCAAGTATAAAACATCAATTGCGACTCGACATGGAACATTCCAAGATGGCTACCACCAAAATGACTACCTTTCTCGCTTTTCTGACCTTGTCTTCGTTCTGTTTTCTTGCCAGTGAGGCTTGTTCGTGTGTTCCCTCAAACATGCGTGCTCGCAATGTGGGCTGCAAGGATGAGTTCATGGCAATTGTCAACCTCACTGGTAAAAGAGTCTATTCATAAAATCATTCACAAATTAATCATAAAATTAATTCTCATAGACGTGAAGCACGTAGAAATGGACCTATACTACCACTTCGAGTTGATCGAGGACCGTACCCCAGATTTGGCCACTCCCCGATCGTTGAGCGGCAAAGAGTACATAGTCACTGCAAACAATCCAGCAACTTGTGGAGTGTACCTCGAGCCAAACCATCTATACCTGATGAAGGGTTCCTTCATTGAATATGCACAAGCCAAGAGCCCAGTTCAGCCACACCTCAACCTGTGCAGCTCAGTGTACACAAAACTGACTCATCTTCCAAGTGTTTCGGAACGTAAAACCTTGCTCGATAATTTGTACAAAGAACAATGCTAACACATCAAATAAATATGCGACATATTCTCAAATAAAGTGTCATTTTGATATTTGACATAAAAAATATTTGACTATTTTTTGTTGAAGAAATAAGCCTAGAATTCCGATACACAGACGTCTAGACGATGCGCTAATTAATAGCTAATTAGTAATTAAAACTTTCATTGCTTAGCCTGAAGAGTTGAATCACCTAGAAATTTAATTAATTGATTGTGCAATTCCAAACTTGTAATTCAGTTTGATGCAAATAAATTTGTACCAGAGTTCTTCATGGCGCTATCGATTCAGCACAAAGGGGAGAGTCAATCAGCTATGTCTAGATCGATCTGATCTGTGTCACTTAGTGGAAGAAGAGTCAAATCAATTACAAGTTCATTGCCTCAATTTAGTCTGACTAGAAGCAGACACGGAAAATAACTCGGTCCACAATATGCGAGGAAATTCTTTCTGTCTAGCAAAAACTTGGAGTCATTTGATGCGCTTGGTAATTGATCACTCACCAGACAAAAACATGTAAAAGGAGTCTCGGATATTTGCAACCGATGATGTTGATGCAATCGTTTAAAGACTAATTCGACTGTTCACAACGATTGCAGAAGGCAGCTAGTTTTCTTGGAAAAGTGATTCAATGTTTTATTTGTTGAACAATTGACCGATTGCAGGACACAACAAAACACTCAATAAAACATTGTACATTGCAACATTGATGAAGAACTGTGCAACAGAATCGACAAACTTATGTGACAGCGACGAGATGATGCAGACTCTAAAGTGAGAGACCAGTGAAATGACCAGTGAAATGAGTCATTTGTGTGGCTAATTATAGAAAGTACCTTCGGTGCAAATCGATCGCTTCGGCGCAACTCGTCGCATTGCATAATTAGCATAATGTGTTAATCTGTGAGTGATTACCTGAATGGTGGGTTGCCGTGTTGAGTGTTGGCGTGAACATTCACTCACAATCTGTGAGCACTGAACACATGTCCACGTCCAGTGGGCAGCCTGTCTGTGCACTAAAGGTCAGTCGGTACAGTTCGTACTCGTATCATGCAACTTGCACTGATCAATTGACGCGCAAAGCGGAATTCATAAATTGTGCTAACGTTTGTTGTGCTCGGATCGAGTTTGACCAAATGCGAAACTGTGAAATCATTCGAGCAATTCAGGTTACCGCCAGGTATGGCGAGTTAGTGAATTAACTGGCACTCTAGTGACATGCCTGGGTACACTTTCTATACATATGACAACTACTCGATGAAACATATAAATGCATTCGGTGATGCACAATGGGCCACTTGCAACGATCACTGAACCAGAGTGACATCCCCTGCTCGATCCATTCCGACATTCGCTCACAATCATTCGAATAACTCGTACTCCATTGGATTATGGGAAAACTTTCCCGCCAAACTGTTCATCAAGATAAATGTCCAATGTTGAGCCAACCAATGAAGCAGCTGACCATCCTGGTGGCTCCTCTCGATGCAGTTGGGCACGTGAACGCTTGTTCGGGAATAACAGTTAATCTACTGAAGCGAGGGCATCGGGTTATCTTCTTTGTGGACGAAAGTTTCCGAGGCAAATTGACTTGCCTTGGCTTCGAGGAGTTCTACTACAAGTCATACCCAAACTACGACCAAACAGGAAGTGTCAGCAAACCTGGCCAGAAGATGGCGGAATTGTTGCATAAACACAAAGTGTTCGGCCCGTATTCGCCAAAGGAGAAAGTGAAAAACATTATCAAAATGATGTTTGACGACACAGACAAATTCTTGCACCGAGACAGACGATTGAAAGAAGCGATCGATCAGCTTAATCCAGATTTGATTTATGTAGACAATATTGCCTTGATGCCAGCCATCGCATACTCCGGTAAACCTTGGATCAAGAACATCAGTACCACTCCACTGTTCTATGTGGACGACAACGATTTGCCCCCAGCTGGATCGGGTAAAAATCATATTTGAAAAGTTAGAGATAAACCTAATTAAAGACCGTTTTAGGCTACCCATACAATGCAAACCCGGAAATGTGGAAAAAGTTCGATGATGTGAGAGGCATTTTGATCTATTCCAAGCAATTCAACGACTTGGTCGAACAAATGGGCTACCGACGATATGCCCAAGACCGAATGATGCCAGAAACACAGTTGATAACCGTGCACGCTTACCCCGAAGAGCTCAACTACCCACAAATACGCCGTAAAGGATGGTTCAACCTTGAAGTGTTCAACAAGAACCAAAACAAAGAAACGGTCGACCTGGCAAAGTTGACCTCAGACAAGTTCCTTGCCGACACATTAGACGGCAGATTCAGTGGCAAGCTCATCTACTTGTCGATGGGCTCAATTGGCACTGTAGACCTGACCATGATGACTCGACTGGTGTCGATTCTGTCTGAGACCAACCATAAGTACATAGTCTCCAAAGGTGCTCGGCACGCGGAATATGAACTTGCTCGCAACATGTGGGGCGATGCTTACTTGCCCCAGACAAAGCTAATTCCTCTGGTCGACCTGGTGATCACTCACGGAGGCAACAATACTGTCACCGAGACATTCGCCCAAGGCAAACCGATGATCGTGTTGCCACTGTTCAACGACCAGTACGACAATGCACAACGATTGACTGAGACTGGATTTGGTATGAGGCTCGATCCTTATCACCTGACCAGCGAAGAGATGCAAAATGCGATTGATCGATTAATGCAAGACGATCGACTGAAATGTACTTTGCACAAGGCTGCACAACGAATCCAGGCATTGAACACTCATGAAATGCTTTGTGATCAAATTGAACAACGTCTACTTTGAAGAATCAGAGTAACAATTCAGAGTGTCAATCTCCATTTGAATTGAATGTGCACTTCATTACAATTCACTGCTTATGATGCATTCATGTACGGACGTAATCAATAAATGTACAAATGTCAAATCAATCAATTCCTTTGCGCATCATTCTATGAATAGCCTCAAATTCGATGCTCTTACTTCTATAATGACCACTTCAACTCAAGTACTTTTGGAACAGTGTGGACTGTGTGGACTGTAGTGCGCACAGACACAAATGGGTACATTTGTGTAGTATGATTCAATTCGAGACAAGTGCTAAGTATGAATGGTACTACATTAGCACAAAGTAATTGAATGTCTCCCCCTTAATGGTTAGATTTATCGAAAAATCTCACCACATTTATCGTCTTGGTTGCATTTTGGTCACATTATTACGCAAAGCGCAATTCAAACGATGCATCACCATAATTATGCAGTGCTACACTTGTTGATATCACAGTCTACCTAACTATTATTAGATTGATTCGGTGCACTCGATCACATGATTGACTTATCACATCGAATACTTCCACAAAAGTCATCACAAAAGTTTAAAATGAATGACTGCACAGAGAGAATAGTGCTATTCGTTGTCACATTAGAAATTACTTGCAATAATGAAGCAATTGACAATACTCGTAGCACCTGTTGATGCGGTTGGCCATGTGAACGCATGTTCGGGTGCAACCATCAACTTGCTCAAAAGAGGACATCGAGTGGTATTCTTCATTGACCAAAGTTTCCAAGGAAAATTGGCCAAACTTGGATTTCAGGAATATATTTACCAGTCGTACCCCACAACGGAACAAGACCAATCGAGTGAGAGTTGCAATGCCAAAAGACCAGGTCAGCGTTTGGCGGAAATGCTGCTCGAGCACAAAGTGCTGGGCCCATTCACTCCAAAGGAGAAGAATGAAAACATGATCAAGCTGATATTCAACGATCCTGACAAGTTCGCACTTCGCGACAAACAACTGAAGGAAGCCATCGAGACGGTCAACCCCGACCTGATCTATGTAGACAGTGTGCTGCTCATGCCAGCCATTTACTACTCAAACAAGCCATGGATCAAGAACATAAGCACTACTCCACTGTTCTATGCCGAGGATGACGATTTACCCCCAGGTGGGTCTGGTAAGTGCGACCAAGCACGTAATGCCAACTGATAATTGGACAAATTGTGCGTAATTACAGGCTTACCGACCGAGACAAGTCGAGAACTGTGGAAAAGTTTCACTGATTTAGAGAGTACTTTCGTTCATTCCAAGAAGTTCAACAATTTGGTCGAACAATTGGGATATAAACGATACGAGGGAGACAGACTGATGCCCCAGACGCAACTCATGACTGTGCATGCATATCCCGAAGAGTTAAACTATCCTCAGATCAGACGAAAAGGCTGGTTCAATCTAGAAGTGTTCAATAAGAACACAGACAAAGAGATGTTCGATCTCAAACAGTGCGCACCTGCCAAATTCTTGAGCAATACTCTCAATGGTCGTTTCAGTGGCAAGTTGATCTACCTCTCAATGGGCTCGATGGGTTCGGTTGATGTGGATCTAATGAAACGACTGGTAGAAGTGCTCAGTCAGACAAACCACAAGTACATCGTATCAAAGGGTGCCAGACATGAGGAGTACCAACTGGCGGACAACATGTGGGGCGAGGCATACTTGCCACAGACCAAACTGGTGCCTCTGGTTAACCTGGTGATCACTCACGGTGGAAACAATACCGTCACCGAAACATTTGCTCATGGCAAACCAATGGTGGTGTTGCCTCTGTTCGTAGACCAGTTTGATAATGCACAACGACTGACAGAGACAGGCTTCGGAATACGACTCGATCCGTACCAATTCACCAACGAGGAAATGATCAGTGCCATCAATCGACTGCTGTACAACGACAAACTGCACCACGACATGCACAAAATAGCCCAACGAATTCAACAGACAAACACCCACGAGTTGCTCTGTGACAACATCGAAAGCCTTCTACATTAGACAATTTATATTTTAGTCTATTATCAATTTTTACCAATTAGGTTTCAATTCTATTACATTAAATATAATACAATATAGAGAGGCCAAGTTTCATTGTCGGGCTAATAGCTATTGCTATAGAATTGTTCAACCAAGCTGAATGACCTAAAGTATACAGTAGTACACTCAAGTGTAAGTAACACTGCTAAGTTAGCAGCACATCAACGACATCACGTACCACGTGAGGTCACAAAGTGCAGCGGCTGCATTCAGCAAGTGCAAGTGATAAGTCGCCTGCCAGTCGATCTATTTCGGTGATTCATGCAGACTCATTCCTGAAGTAACTGGTCTGGCTCGACCCACCTCCTTCCACTAGAGCAATAATCACTTTGGTTAATATTATTTTAACATGTTTAGCAAGCCTGATAACATCACCAAAGAGATTACATTACTATTACTGTAGCAAATTGACAATCTTGTCATTTATGAATGTCCGCGTTACTAAATATGTCACAGTGAGTAATCAGACTTGGTGCAGTCTGAGTGCATTCTCTGATATGACACATTCGAATGGCTACATTTCGACATACTTGACAAATTGACTCGGTGGAAAAACACAAATGTATCAATTCAATAGTAAATCGTTTAGATTTGCAACTTCAATATCGTGGGAATTTGCATATTAGTCAGAATTATTGTCACTTTTAATTGGTTCGTGAATTGTGTTAGCAGAGAATTGAAAGGAGATATTCAATGCACTTATAGCACAATCTAATTGGAACAATGGCTTGTGAGTTGCCAACAAAGAATGCAAACTTTTACTTATTGCCATTTGATTGCTTGCAATGTTGGCAATATAATAATAATACTAAAGATATCAGGAGATAAGTAAACCACGTCCTGTAGATCGTATCGTGTCCAATGACTCAAAAAGGAGTGAGTTCGTGATGGTAAAGAGAAATATCACCTAGAAATCACGTGTTAATACTGTGTTGGTCTATTTGTTATTAGTCTCTTTATTACAAGGCGCGATTGCTTTGGTTAAAACCTTTATTGAGTTGAGACAAGAAAAGTACATTTTGCACAAAGATAATTGCACCAACATGACATTTCATTGTGCACTGAATTGCTCTTCAAACACGAACCGTTGATAGTGTCCATCGAGAGGCATCGTGGGTCGGAATGAAAGACATGGCACAAGCGTGGAACAATGACACCCAAAGAGCCAATGGAATATATAAACAGTGCCTGGCACAACATTGGTTAACTCAAGTGTCGTATTGACCTGACAGGCCCTGTACAATTGAAGAAAAGTCTCAAGATGAAGTCATTGACCATTTTTGTGGTTCCCAGCGATGCAGTTGGTCATATGAACGCGTGCATTGGCACTACGCGTGCACTGCTTCGACGTGGACATCGAGTGGTCTACCTGACCGAAGAGTGCTTCAAAGGAAAACTAGCCAGTCAAGGCTTCGAAGAGCACAACTACAGGCACAAGTTTGACAAGCTACCCATTGACGAGAACAACAATCCCGACGAGGTGAAAATGAAACCTGGCGAAAAGATGGCTCGAGATATGTGGAAAAACAAAATCATCGGACCTTTCTCGGTCGAGGAGAAGATGGAGCAAATGATCAAATATTTCGTTGGTTCGACCACCGCAAAGGTCAAACTGGCGCAACGAGATTTGGCCATAAAAGAGGCAATTCGACTGTACGACCCAGATGTGTTCTTGGTGGACAAAGGCTATTTGGAACCTGCTGTTTTCTACTCAGGAAAGCCGTGGATCAGGAACAACAGTTTTTCACCTATTTGCACAGTGGTCGACGATGACATCCCACCAGGTGCCTCAGGTTGGTTCTAATAATCATCTAAAGTCTTTGGATGTTTGTTTACAGTTCAATTCAATAGGTTATCCCAGCAATGATCGAACCAACTGGGATAAATTCAACGAAACTCGCAAATATTTTAGGATCAACCAAACGTTTAACGACAATATCGAAGAGATGGGTTACCCTCCATACCAAGACAACACCACCATGCCCGAAACGCAAATCCTCACCATCTATGCGTATCCAGAAGAATTGAACTATCCACAAATTCGGACAAGAGGATGGTTCAACCTGGAAGTATTCGATAAGAATGCAATCAGCGATCATGCCAAGCTTGAAGACCTGCTACCGCAACAATTCCTAAAAGACACGTTGGACGGTCGTTTTAGTGGCAAGTTGGTCTATCTATCACTGGGCTCAATGGGCTCGGTTGATGTGGACCTAATGAAACGATTAGTGCAAGTGCTCAGCAAGACCAATCACAAGTATATCGTCTCGAAAGGACCTCGACATGATGAGTTTGAGCTAGCTCGAAACATGTATGGCCATCGTTTTGTGGCACAGACCAAGATTGTGCCTCACGTTCACTTGGTGATCACTCACGGAGGCAACAACACCGTCACTGAGACATTCGCAATTGGCAAACCAATGATTGTGATGCCACTGTTTGGGGATCAGTTCGACAATGCACAGAGAGTGGACGAGATGGGCTATGGCATTCGACTGGACCCATACAAATTCACGGAGGAACAACTGATCGAGGCAGTCGACCAATTGCTCTACGACCAGACACTAAACATTAAACTCCACAATGCAGCCAAAAGAATTCGAACGTCCAACGCTCACGAACTGCTTTGTGATAAAATTGAAAGTTTGCTTTGTGCAATGTAGTGATTTTGTCAAAATAAATATTCGATAACGTTAATATATCTGTGAATTATGCTAGCACAGTATGAACAGATAACATCGGGTATATCACCAATGTAAATTGATTGATCAAACATCTGCTCTTTTTTAAGTCATTCCTTCAATTTGTCCTTTAAATAAAATGACCAGTATACTGTACCGAGTACAGTCATATTTATAAAACCAAAATGCACAAAATATATTAAAATGACAATACCAAAATTGCTATCTCAGAATGACTATACTTGAGCAATAATTCAGTTCAAATTCGTACTTTCCCACAAATGTTGCTCACAACTGAATTAATAAATGCTTCAAATCAAAACACAAGTTTGTCCCTTTTGTCAATATTGAATTTAAAAATTAAAGCACAAATGGCCGTCACAAAATAGATATTTGTTGTTGGATTCTACAAATTGAGAGGCCAGAATGACGAAACATGTTTTATCGGAAGTGACAAGAAAAACATTAATTGGAGTGTGGAATGTACTGATGAGTACGTCATCATTGACTCATCAAACAACCAAAGATAGATTCAACCCAAGTAAATAAACAACACTTGGGTACATGTTTGGACACTATTTGAGTGACTGCTTTCAAAACAGAGCTTTGTGTTCCAGCAATGTGGCAAACAAAGGACTAGCAAGATGGTACATACAACGAAAACAGACAATAAATCAAATAAATCAATTTGTTCACGTAAAACATGTTGGCTTTGACAACAGTTAAATTACAATCGAAATTCAATGCCAACAAAATACACTGTTCGACCATACTTGGCTATTCAATATATTTTAAAACTCAAAACATTTATTTTTCAAAAGTGAAATAGTAAAACACAACTTGCTCCCCAACCAAGGCAAGGTGTAGTTGATCAATTTGAGTTGCATCGTGTGTTTCCAAAAAGTGAAGTACGTTACAAATGCAGAGAAAATGTTACAGTGACACTCAATAGCTCAATGAATGTGCCTGCATGTACTGTGGGTGCTAAAGTTTATCAACGGCAACATGCAACACTTGCATCAATTTAATGTAAATCGAGTGGCTTGAATGGCACTAGAGTGCTTAGTCGGCAAGTTATTCTGCATTGCATTTCACAGACAAGTGCACAAATAGAACATTTGTGTTGTAACCAATCAGCAAACAATGCACATGTGACACAACTATGATACTACGTCAATTGATCGAGGCACTGTTCATTGTCAGTGGCATATCACGTGGCGATTAGAATGATTGGAATGAGATGTACCTAGGCATGAAGACATTCACCAATGCACTACGTGATCTGTCTGTACTTCGATCGAGCCACTCTTGACTGACCATGGCTTATCGTTTGCTACTACATTGCCAATTCACTTAAACCATCCATTCTATTTCATATACCTTAAATTATTTTCTTTATGTCCATGACATTCTAAAGATTTCAAAAATACAAAATGTATTGCCTTTTCTAAGAGAGTCTAATTTATTCGAATTATTTGAATAAACAATAAGGCATGCAAACAAATTCACTTCCGTTCGTACTCAAGAATAAAAAATGAATTTTTAATGGTTGAAATGATGCACAACTGACTCGTACTGCAGTACTGAGGGCTTTGTTTGGTCCTTTTGGATTTAGCACCAACCCGAGACTGATGCATAATGACTCTTCTAACTAGTGTAGAATGCTGAATGCTTTCAGTATATTATTTAAATTGGCTTGAAGTCAAGTTAATTTGAATAAAAAATAAAAAGTGAATCAGAGCTCCATTAAAGTCATTGTTCAATGTTGATCATAAGTTATCTCATTGAACATTTCTCATAAATCAAGTCACGCCACACGCGATCCATTCAAAATTCTGTCTGACAGTTAGTGAAATTAATAAATATGATACTGTACTGGAAAAAGTGCAAGATAAGTTCACGATAAGCTAAATGAGCAATATTTGCACTTGGCACACCACAAATGTCCTTCGCGTGTCAAACTGGTTTCGCTTGATTTGAGTTCTAAGAGTTATATTGCCATTTATTTAGTAACATTATTACTATAGTAGTAGTATACTATTGGCGCTATTAATCTACTCAAAGGCTCAATTAACGATTCTTACCGAATTGACCTATCGAATGACCCGACAACTTGCTTCAATAAAATCGAATGTCTTGGTTGTGGCCATGTGCACAAAGTTCATGAACTATGTCCAATGGAAAGTTGCCGATTGGCACTTCCAAGAAGGCAATTTCCAATACCTAAATCTGCATATTGTGTCCTAGATGTCCTTGATGATAATTTTGCATTAGGAAAATACCAAACTTGTTTGTCACCGTATTTGGCAAATCTATGTTTGTAAACAAAAAATTATCACACTGATCACGAGATTTTCTACTTTTTATATATCACCTGATAAAGACTTGATCAACGTTCATCCTTCTGCGGCCAAGTGTAACCAAATGCATTGTAGTTGACAATTTAATTTTAATTGTAATACACAACCAACATGAAAGTTTTAGTTATTTTCGCAGATGCTATTGGTCGAATGAATGCATGTGCTGGCATAACCAGAAAACTGCTCAATCGAGGCCATAAAGTCATATTCTTGATTGAACAAGGCTCACAAGGAAAGCTTAAACAACATGGGTTTGATGAATTTATTCGTAAAAGTACGCACAGAGTGATCAATGAAAACGATGCAAACAAATCGTCTGTGGCAAAGCAGCTGCTCAGTACTGGACTGTGTGGACGACTCTCGTCCCTTGACAAAATGCAAATATTCATTCATCATTTCTTGTTGAGTGAAAATGCTCGACACGGAATAATGAACAGAAACGAGGATATCCGTGATGCGATTGTGCAATGCAGACCTGACTTGATCATTCTGGACCACATCTATTTGCCTCCTGCAGTGTCTTATTCAAAAGTGCCTTGGATCAGATGTATCAGTAGTAATCCACTTGTATGTTTGTTTGACGACGATCTTCCTCCAGGTGGTTCAGGTAACCTGTGAAAAAATGTAATTACTTGGAAATTAGATTGTAATTTATGTTTACTTTAGGTTATTCCCTGGATGACAAGCGAACTGCAGAATGGTCACTTTTCAAGCAAATTCATCGTCAATTATTCTATTCAAGAATGTTTAACTCGTATTTGTGTAATATGGGTTATGCGCCATATGAGAGAGAAATGGTGATGCCACAGACTCAACTATTGACCATTTATGCGTTACCCGACGAGATGAACTATGCACAAATAAAAGCAAAAGAACTATGGTTCAATATTGAAGCGTTCAACAAAGACCAGGTGGACCACTCGACGGACTTGTACCAGTTGATGCCTGTAAGTTTTCTCATTGACTCTTTGGATGGTCAGTTCAGCGGTAAATGGATATATCTCTCGATGGGCACAATGGGTTCGGCCAATGTCGATTTAATGAAACGACTTGTGAATGTGCTCGGCAAGACCAAACACAAATACATAGTATCCAAAGGTCCACTTCATTCCGAGTACGAATTGGCCAGCAACATGTGGGGCGATGACTATGTCCCACAAATCGACATTATTAAGTTTGTAGATTTGGTCATAAGCCATGGAGGACACAACACCGTCACCGAAACCATGGCCCAAGGCAAGCCTATGGTGGTGATGCCACTGTTCTGGGATCAGTTCGACAATGCACAACGATTACATCAACTTGAGCTCTCAGTTTGGCTGGATCCTTTCGAGTTTACTGAATGGCAATTGCACAGTGCCATTAGCCGATTGTTGGGCGACAATGAGCTGAACACTAGATTGAGAAATATTGCCATACGAATTCAGTCTTCTTGTGCTCATGAAAAATTATGCAATAAAATTGAGAATTTACTCGGCAAAGTCTAAACGAATGCAAAATGCATGTAAAACTTCGAATTGGAACTCATGATTTAAACTAGTTTAAACTAATGCGATTTCAACAAACTAAATTTGACCTTGAAAAGTCTCTCATTTTGCAATTGCAACTTAAGTGTACCGAGGTACACCACTAGGATGAAGCAATCAATTTACGGAAATTACATGTCCAATTATGTCAGCATCTAGCTCATGTTAAAGTACAAAACAGTCTAAAATATTCCATTGAACAAAAAGTCATTTATCAAACAACTTTCAACTTGGAAACTTTCGATCGAGCAAAGAATGCATTTCATTGTTCTACTTGGACTTTGATTTTACTTGGCTAACCTTTCAAATTGTTCAAGTGGAATTCAATAAACTTTAATCTTTTTTTGCATACAAATATCAATGATGCTTCCAATGGACTTTTGAGTATAAAACAGCAAACTTTATATCATAATTTTTCATAATTTGAATTGCAAATTTTGAAGATCAAGTGCTCAAGAAAATGAAACCTAAACTGACAATTTTGGTTGTAAGTTTTAGCACAGTGGGCCCAGTGAATGCGTGCGTGGGTGTGACTAGAGCATTGATGCAACGAGGTCATCGAGTGGTCTTCTTAATTGAACCGGTCTTTGCTGGCAAACTTAGATTACAAGGATTTGAAGAAATTGTACGAAACAATTGCCATGTGACTGAGCAAAACCCGGGAGAAGCATTTGCAAAATTTATGTTCGACTGCGGCATTATCGGACCTATTTCGCCACTGGAAAAAATGAAAATATTTATTGACCAATTTGTGGAACATCCCGACATTAAGGAGTCTATCAAAAATTCAGACATAGATGTGAGTGAGGCAATTAAGGAGTGCAGCCCAGACGCCATTCTAGTGGACATGTTGTGTCTGGTGCCATCCATCTATTACTCTACTATTCCTTGGATTCAGTGTTGCAGTACGAATCCATGTGCTCGACTATTCGACGACAGTCTCCCCCAGGGGCGTCAGGTAATGTCCATTGGCTATTGCGATGAGTATTCAAATGAATTAATATGCCACCAACCTTATCAGGATATCCAAGCAATGGCATCAATAAACACGAATGGCCAGTGTTCAGGAAACTGCATCGACAGATCTACTACTCGAAATCATTCAACGACCTCATGGAAGAAATGGGTCTTCCTCGATATCCTGATGAATGCAGACTGCCCCAAACACAACTATTCACTGTGTATGCCTTTCCCGATGAGCTGAACTACCCACAAATAAGAGAAAAGAAGGAATTATTCAATCTAGAGTATTTCAACAAGGCAGACGTGGGCCAAATAGCTAATCTAAGTGATATTGTGCCAAAAGAATTCATAGAAGACTCACTGGATGGCAAGTTCACTGGAAAATGGATTTACCTCTCGCTTGGTTCGATGTGTTCGTATGATGTTAGTCTGATGGAGCGATTTGTGCAAGTTCTGTCCCGAACAAATCATAAGTACATTGTGTCGAAAGGACATCGCCACTTGCAATACGAACTGTCCCGCAACATGTGGGGAGAACGTTTCGTGGCACAGACTAAACTACTTCCTTTGGTCGACCTGGTGATCACTCACGGGGGCAACAATACTGTCACCGAGACATTCGCTCAGGGCAAACCAATGATTGTGATGCCCATCTACTGGGACCAATTTGACAATGCTCAACGAGTGCACGAGACCGGGTTTGGGGTTCGATTGGACGCGTACAAATACAAAGATGCAGAGTTATTAGAGGCAATTGAGCGATTGTTGTATGATCACGAGTTGAATCACAAATTGACTAACGCTGCCCGTAGAATTGTGTCCTCAAATGCACACGAACAATTCTGTGATAAAGTCGAGAATTTACTAACCGCCAAGTAATTTGCCAATATAGAAATTGTATAAAAATTTTAGTTTTTGCTGGAAATAATAAAATATATTTACTGTTGACTGTACGAATTGTCCTTGAATAAGCATTGCCTTGCCAATAGACCAAATAGCAATACGTAGTTTACAATAAACATTCCATGATCTTCTTCGACTTCTGCAAACTATCAACAAATACGTGCACTTGAAGACATAAACAAGTGCAGTGATAAGCAGAGTGCAATCGTAAGAGTGATTCGACTGAAAGAAGTCAATTTGAGTAGCTCACAATTTATTCGTTGTCTTAGCAGTTGGGATTTGGCCTCGGTGCCAGTCAAGACGATTGTTTACTATAATTTGATAGAATCAACCGAAATGAGCAATCCACTGACAATACTCGTGTTGTGTATCGATTCCATTGGCCGTTTCAACGCATCGACTGGACTGACAAGTAAGCTTCTGAAAAGAGGTCATCGAGTGATCTATGTTGTCACCGAACGATACCAGGAAAAGTTGACCGCTCAAGGTTTTGAGGTTATCATTGGCGAATGTGGAAATGCCAAAACAGACGAAGAAAACCTTGGTGAGACATTGGCCAAGACACTACTAGACAAAGGCATTATCGGACCTGCCTCTACCAAAAAGAAAATGGAACTGTGTGTGGATCAGTTCATTTTGAGTCCTCAGGCGTTAGAAATGATGATTGGAATTAGTGAGGATTTCGGTAATGCAGTCCGTCAAGTGAATCCTGATTTGGTCATCTCGGATCAGTCCTTTCTGCCGCCATCGGTCTACTACTCGGACATTCCGTGGATCAAACTGGTCAGTACTAATCCGTTGATCGAAATGTACAAGGACAATTTGCCTCCTGGTGGATCAGGTTAGATCATTTACGATCATTCTCGTATTTTTTTAATTATATTGATTTTTCAACATATGATTTATGACTCTGTAGGCTTTTTGAGCGATGGATCAAACAAAAAGGAATGGGCAAGTTTCAATCAAATTCGTTCAGAATTTTTATATTCCAAAGAATTCAATGATTATTTAGAAAAAATTGGTCACAAACGATACCCAAACGATCTAATGCAGCCACAGTCTCAAATGATGACAGTGTACGCATACCCTCAAGAGTTGAACTACCCACAAGTGCGGACACAAGGTTGGTACAACATGGAAGTGTTCAACAAGCACGAGCCCAAAAATTCCCTCAACATCGAGAAGATTATCCCGAAACAATTTTTGAAAGACACTCTCAATGGTCGGTTCACTGGCAAATGGATCTATCTCTCACTGGGCTCCATGTGTTCGGTCGATGTGAGTCTGATGAAACGATTGGTTCGCTTGTTGGGCGAGACCAACCATAAGTACATAGTGTCGAAAGGACCGAGACATGCCGAGTACGACTTGGCCGACAACATGTGGGGGGACAGGTATGTGCCTCAGATCCCTATCGTCAAATTTGTTGATTTGGTCATTACCCATGGCGGCAACAACTCCACCACGGAAATATTCGCTCAAGGCAAACCGATGATCGTGCTGCCCATGTTCTGGGACCAGTATGACAACGCTCAGAGACTACACGAGACGGGTTATGGCATTCGGTTGGACGCTTATCGTTTCACCAAGGAACAGTTGATTGGGTCAATCACCAGACTTCTGTACGACCAAGAGCTCGAACTGAAACTACAAATTGCTTCACATCGTATTCAGGCATCCAATGCAGACCAACAAATATGCGATCAGATTGAGAGCCTTCTGTCTAATAACAATTAGGCTGACATCGGCAAATTTAAATCGATTACAAATGAAAATGCACCCAATGTTTGTTCGGATTAAATTGTCAGTCTAACGATGCACTAAAATGATTTAAACATATCTATTTCGAGTGAGCTTAATGAAAAAGATCCCAATGTATGTGTTACAGTGTAACAGTTACACGGTAGTGTGTCATTAAACAACAGACTTTGAACGGTGTTTAACTCGAAAGTGCAATTCACTTAAACAAAGACAATCCACTGTTTTGTCTCTCTCGAAGGAATTGTCCCCATTAAGTACATTTTAAACGTATCATTTGTTTCTAATAATGCGATTACTTAATATCGTCAGATAACAAATTAGCTTTGAGATGACACAATTGCACAATGACACTTTCAACTAATCGAAATTTAAAGAAACTGTAGTGTCAGCTACGTAGATTCGTTCTTGATGCTTACAATCTAAGCTCATCAAATGATTAAGTCTAAAATCATTGCTAAACCGTTTAAAGGTCGAAATCATACAAATAAACAAAACTAATCAATTTGAATATATTTACTAACAGTACTATCTCATAAGATGAAATGATCATTTAATTGTAAACAAGTACTAGTTGAAAAATTCATGATACAAAATAGACTATTTAAACCTCCCTTTGTAATTGATTTAATCCGCAACACTCAAATGAATTCAGTCAATTTGTCCTTGACAATTTTCCTCTCTGTCAACAAGTAAACAAGCTATGAAAGAAGAAAATACTGTCACTTGATCATTGATGATAACATTTGTTGGCTTGACGACAGCATATGCAATATTGCCATAGCCTGATCAAAGATCACAGGAATTGTTTTGGCCTTGAGTGGTGTATTCACTTGGTCAAGGCCAAATAACTAGAGACAATCTTCCAATGATTACGCAGTTAGCATTAGTAATTCGAATGGAAGCATTCGAGTAAAGTACACAAAAACAAAAAATTGCCGCCGTATTTTCAATTCACACACAAGGTCTATTTTGAATCGATCAATTGCGCCATCGAGAGCGGTTTGTTGTAGTGTCAACACCAAAATGAAACATCGGAAACAAAAGTCCATCTATCACCGGACTGTGAGCTATCAATAGAAACGGACAAATTAATCAATAAAGTGCACTGTAGAGTGTAAGCACACAGTCGGACAATGTTTGGGTGCACCAGAACAAATGATTTCGTATATGATATCGGCAATTAGTGTCAATCCTTGCGAAAGTAGATGATAATTTATGAAAGGACTCAAATTGTCTTAGTAATTATAAATAATTGGTGCACACTGTGCACACTTCACACAACAATATTTGTCTAACAAATCTATAAATAGCAAATTCACACACGTAAGTTTGCACTCATAAACGTACATTCAATAATTTAACTTCAAAATTATAACATCAGTCCTTAACACAAGAATGATTCATTTACATTTCAATTGTCTCGCATGGACGCATCAAAGTTTCGTTCCCCACATTTCATTTGAGTCTATAAATAAAATAAAATCAAAGACCTAATTTGTAACAAAATACCGAACAATTCATAAAAGCTTTCCATATTCCAAAAATATCAAAATATGTCAAGTAAAATCATTAAAAATAACTTGCACCGAGAAATTGAAATCATGACTTACCGTTTATAGACATTTTCTTACATTTCCGCTGTGATCTTCATTGCGTCACTAGTGAATTCACTTAATTGATTAATCAATTAGTCAGTGGTTGGTAACTGTTTGACGTCCTTTTGGGTTAATAGAAACAAATGACCAGTAGAAAAGTGTCAAGATAGAAGCGCACTTTAGGCCACTGGACACAAAGCACTTGGGGAAAGATGACAAATGACTAGCCCGCATAAAGCAACCCAAACTGTAGCCTTGATTGTACTCTGAACTCGGTTAAACTGTTCATTGAACAGTGTTTAGTATATAATTTTGCTATTTAATGAGCCAAAGCAAACATTTATCGGTCAAGTATAACTAGTCCGCACACGTGTCATCAATTTGACTGTATGTGATGACCCGACTGACTGTGAGTAGTGTATGACTTTATAAATCTCATGTTTCGGCCATGACACAAGCCCAAGCTTGTCGGTAATGGCACACCACATCAAGAGACTTGAACAAAACGGCAACCAATGACCAAATCATGCTGATTGCCTTTGAATGCGTTCAGTAATAAACATAATAAACATATAGACCATTTGGTACGATTAAATATTTATTAAACAACAAATAATATATTTTAATATTGCAATGTCAAAACCAAGTAGAAAGGTATGTGTAGTTGTAGTGTTGTGTTGTTTGGGTTAGTGATAGTGCAAACTATAAAATTGCCGTGATTTGATCCGTAGAGAAGTAATTGATGATGCTCACTGGTGGGAATGTGTCCGACTGATGATGGCAATAGCTTCCTGGTGGTCTGCTGGCGATGGTGAGTCGAGGTGACTATTGCGGCTAATGGTGATTACGATCAATGCGAGACTGCATTGCATGTTATAACGCAGTCAATTGTTACTTTGTTACTGGCAAACTCTTTGCTCCTACTCGGTGACCTTCCAGTAGATTTGTAATCTCGATGGTGTTTTGTGTCAATGAAAATTTAATAATTCTAACCAATCATCAATTAATGATGTACCAAGAGAAATATCGAATTCACAATTGCAGACTTTTCCGCAAGTTATATGGATTTTCGGTTTGTGGTTATGTGTTGGAGTAATAAAGTAATAAAACAATAAATTAGTAATTTCGAAATAGACTAAACGTAAAATAAAGTATCTCAACAATGAATCAAGTGAAAAGTGATGTGAATGTATTTGGAGTGAGGGATTCGGTTGCATTCATTTGAGGTGCTCCTGGTTTAGCGGCAAATTTTGATTACAACGACTTTCACTTCTCACGCATTGTGGGCACTTCGCTTGCCACGTGCACCAAAGAATCCCATTCCTTTTCGTTTCTCGAGATTGGCCGAGTCGATCAGGGGTTCATCGTTCATGTAGCTAAATGGCAAATCAATTAAATAGTACCACTAATTAAGAAGTATTTGTTAGACAAACCTGTTATCAGCTAACTTGACAGGAACGTTCAACATTGGAGCAGGTCCGGAAACGACAGCCCCAAGGGGCACCGGGTGGTAGTATCGATGGTACCAGACGTTGGCCGTGGATGGCACTCCCGCTGACTCTGCCTGACCCGACTGGATGGGACTCCACTTTCGGCCTCGCATGGGCATGAAAGATGAGACACGTCGCTTCTCCATCATTTCCTCATTGAGAACATTGTCCGAAAAGTCACCATCGGACTTTCGACCTCGCATGGGGAGGAATCCACTGGCTCGTTTGGCAGCCTCAGTGAGGAAGGCGACTCGAGCCGAATCACGGTATTGGTCCATTGCCGCATCGTCGAAATCAGAGAAATCCTTCTTGCCCCGACTAGGCAGGAAACCGCTTCTTCGCTTGGACAGGATCGTGAGCTCGCCACTGTCCGACATTATCTAAACACGGAAAAAATAATTTATTGCCAATAAGAACTACTAATACCCTTGATAGGTGGCTCAATTAGATTATGGGCCAAGTGGAAAATTTATGCCAATAATAACACCAAACAAGCAACGGTCAAATTAGCAGACAAGCAATGGAATTGTCCAAAGGGTGTTTGTTCAGTCTATGCACACACACACACACACACTGACTGTTCAGGTATTTACTTAGGTATTGGCTTAATTAATTTACGGTCATCATTACTCGATACTCGGTTAGGCCACATTCCGACACATTGACCACTATATCTTAATTGCTGGCATTTTGTGATAATAAATGCCAAAACAAAGCCACAGACATACACACTCACACACATACACCTGGTTTTATAATTATTTATGAAATGGAATTATATTCGAGATAATTAATTAAGAACTCAATTGGGACTGACATTCGCAAAGTAATGACCTCGATGCAGTCAATAGTTCACCTGCACCGAAATGGCACAAACAAAACCGTCAACATTTCGAGCCTAAGTGCATTTCGAGGTTTGCGCATGTTGTGTCGGTGTGACTAATTGAATTACGTCAATTTTGTTTGTCCAAAGCATTCCATTTTAAAAGGATTTACTTCAATTTTGGTGCATTCCACTTGCTTCCCCAGAAAGTTTATTTCTGTGTCTGGCAAATTGGTACAAAATAATTATAAAAGGATTTATGATTGTGCCTAATTACAAACTGAAGCAAAAGGAAAAGTTTCGATCCTCCACAAGAATTGGTCTTGATTTGTTTGCAAGCAGCATCGAGACAAAAGCCTTTTAAAATGATTAATAGTTTTCCATTGCAAATGGAAATTGTAAAAAGTGATAGTAAAAGAAAGTGCAATGACAACTCCCAAATGGACTGTCATGACAAGCCAACTAAATTATCATCTCAAACGAGATAATCAATTTGTGCGCCATGTCACAGCGAGTGCCCACCAGCCGGCATTTGTTCTAATTCAATTTATTGCACTTTCACTCCATTCGACTCATTTCAAAACCACAAAACTAAATTCTAATTTATTCCACAGAATACATCGAACACAAAAAATAAATTCCCCAATTATAAATAATTTAAAATTTATAAAATTCTACAATTTTTAAAAAAATAAAATAAAATAGTTTAATAATTTATTGTTTTAGGAAATGTTTTCTTTAAAACTCTAATCCCGGAAAATCGGCATAATCCATTCGGATCGATATTTAATTATTGAACCATTAGCAGTGGCACTGTGCAGTTAGCTGGCTAGCCATCTTGCGATGTGCTCGCTGATGTAGTAAATAATTAATAATTTCAATAGACAAAATTGTAAATTCACAGTGCACCACTCGCCATCGGCATTGGCCATTGTGTAATAAATTATTTACTTATTCCTTCCTAGGCCTGAATCTCTCTCGCCTTGTTCGGACTCGGGCAACAAATGTAAAATATAATAAAACAGATAGCTTTCATAACTATAATGGACTGCTTAACACAATTCGATACAGAACAAAATACAAACTTGCACAGCAACTCGTTTACTCGTAACTTGTTTCGGGGATTTTGTTGTTGGTGGAAAACTTTTGAATTTTAATAATGACAAATTTGTATATCCTACTAGAGAAGTGCCATAGAATCAATGCGTGAATTATTGCCATTTTCCATTCGACATCGATGTGCTAAATTATGAATTCATCGAACGAGTTTAATTCAAAAGTTTCAAAGTCAATTTTGGTCGAGTCAAATTGGCTTGTTCGTGTATCGTGTGCATGTGTCTGACCAGTTAGGTGTGACCGATCGGCAACTTCTCTATTTAGTGCTACTCGAGCTGAATAATATTAAGGTACATTTCCTATAGGTTAATAGCCACAATGAAGCTTGACATTTGGCCAACGAGTAGAACAAAAACGTTATTGACATGAAGATGTAATGTCAAACAAATTAATCGGCATTCTAGTAATTAAGCCAGACTATGATGCAATCAACAAATACTGAAACCTATATCATTAATGTAACCTCAATCATAATTCAAAGGCAAGTTAACTTTAGACTTAATCGAACGTCAGCTAAATTTAATGTTTGTTTATATTTGATTAACCCAATTCTAAATATCTCATTGAATCAGCCCAAATCATTTTTATTAGTCCGAATACGAGTGAATGTCGTAATGGCATTCGGGAAAAGCTTAAATAACATCGACTTTCTAGTAATAATCGAGACAAATGCTTAATGTCTTCTTAAGGGAGAAGTGTGACTTTAAATTAATGGAAACACTTTTCGAGTTTCAATTTGAAGAATCTGAAGGATGACCACTCGAGAAGGGACTTTCAAGTCTGGTGTTAGAGTGTGTCAACGATTTTAATGAGAGTCCAATCTCGCTATATCGCTCAAGAGGCTACCGATCAATGTGTGTTCATATGGACAAGGACTTCACTGCATTGCATTCTGGTCGATGGCACAGTTCATTAGTGGTCGGTTGGCGAGACACTTGCCGTGCATTTCACTGTTCATTACATTCGACTTGCTTCAATATTCAAGACGAATAGCTTGCTCTAGGCAATGGCACAACTGCAGTCGACTCCCTAATGTCCAGATGGACTTGGTGATTTACGTAAATGCACGCATTTGTGTGATTTACAAGCGAAATCGATCGATACAGTGTCCCATAGGTCACTCATTGCAGGTAATGCAATTCCTCCAATCGATCTCATCTCAATTTAATCATTCAAATTTTCCGTCATTTTAATAATTCAACGACAAGCGAAATATTGACCTATATTCCTTCCAAGAGGTACCGGTGTGGATTCACTTTAATTTGCATTAAAAATTTCGAACGAACCAACAAACAAACAACCTACGTTTTGACCTATTTATTGTAGAAATGTGTCTTGGCTTGAGTCTCACTCGGTCTGGCTTTGTTTCGGTGGTTTGGGCCAATTCATTGAACATTCAATATGTCAACACTGTTCTACGGTAATGACCAAATATTGATCTATCTGGCGATAACAATGGAAAAATCTTTTAGATGTAAATTCATGTGCTGAATTGCTAAAGAGCTGGTTGGGCACAATGCAACGAGCTCGGTGGAAGGTTCGGGAAAACAAAGCACACCAGCAAAATCCGAGTCGTCATGGTGACTGTCATGAAAGCTGCACAATTAGTCGATTCTCCTCACCTCTTTGGTGGCTCTGCCACAAAGTTGCTCGAGGTATGTTTAATTAATTATTAATTAACAAGCCAACTTGATTGCAATCTAGATTATCGATTTAAAGGCAGCGGAGAATGAATTGTCACTGGGTTGGCTAATGCGATAATTGATTTGCCACTAATTAATGAAACGGGTAATTAGCTTGTGGCGACCGAGCGAGGCTGACTCTGACACAAGGCTAATTCGATTTGGTACACTCCGGCGGAAACAAGGAATTTGAGAAATCTGGCGCAATTTGATGCATGCAAGTGCATAATGGCGGCCGAACTTACCGTTTTAATTGGACTGCTTTGGGCTTGTTTACTTTCGGATTGAGAGCTTTCTTGGAAGAGTTGGGGCACATCAGCACTTGACTCGGCACAGACCATCCAACTGGACACCAGCAGGAATAGTGCCACAATGGCTGTCAGGCTCCACACTGACTGACGCAATCCATTTGCAATGGCCATATCGAGACGATTCTCGATTCTTGTCTTGATAATCCACAGGACTCAACGCAAATCAGAGAGCAGCAAAACCAAAGGGCTTCGATTCTAGTTTTGTTGGTAAAATAAAAAATAAAAAATTTAAATTACAATTCCGCGAGAAATGAGACTCGGCAAAAGTGAATGCATTTGTGAGTATGTCTTTGTTAATACGAGTCTTGTGTAAATAGTAATTATTGCAATGATGGCATTCATATCTCAATGCATTTGCTAAGTAGAATCAGGAAAAATTAAATTAAAATTTCATACATTTCTATTGTGCATTGAGAGATGACATGAATAAATATTTGCATGTCAAATTAAAATTCAAATCTACAAAACATATTCTACTTTGTGTGCATTGTGTAATTGGCATGAGACATTGTGGATGTAATGACTGTAATATAGAGTCATAGAGAATGTATGAGAACATATGCACACATGCACACAGTGCACAAGTGTTGACCCTCACAGAGAGCATCCAATTCGTCAGTGAGCCAATTCACCTATATTCGGTCCATTCACTACAATTCGCTTGTTATCTGCCATCTGCCGTAAAGCCAACATCTTTGCAAACTTGCAGTGAACGACAAAGCTCATTAAGTACTGCAGTGGCTTGTTCTGTGCTTCATTCGAGCATAATTGCAATTATAAATTTGACATAGTCATTTTGCTTGTTGTTCACAAACTGACTCATTTTTTCTTCCCTTCTTTTCGCTGCTTGTGCAATGTGTTCACAGTAAAATTGCACACTCCTCTTTCCATGGACAACTGGCCCTGATGGTTGGCAAATAAACATATGATTTAGTGACTCACTCGGTGAGCACGCACACATTCATCCGTATGTGAAAAAGTTCGTTGGAAGAACAAACTTTTTCACTGGTGTGCATTAAGAAATGGACCGATTGATTTGAGTGTTTGGTCGAGTTGTTTTGTGCCGCACAAACAGACAGGCAAACTACTCCACACAACCATTTGGCAAGCGATCGAAGTTTGGTTTTGATCAAAATTTTATGAAAAAGTTGGATATATGTTATTAAATTTAAAATTAATAAATGTAGTAAGCCATTATCGAATAATGAATTGTTATTATTCTATAATTATCAAAAGCACTTAATTGATCGATTCAACTGGTGCAACCGGACTCAACTTTAATATTTGCTAAAACAATTGAACCAACATCGAATGAATGTCAAACAGTGTTTACCTTAACGCGCGGCCCACTTTGCACCCAATCGAGCCAACCAATCAATCAATCAGCCCAAATCAATGAGCTCCATTCGATTGCAATTAATTAACGGGCGCGCAATATTTGCTCTGGATTGGCTCGTAATGTGGCGCACAAGTTGACACTACAGTTTAGTAAGTTGGCACAAACAAAAACAAATGCAGCTATTTGCTCACTTACCCGACAGGTGATTTATCGATGCAATGGGAGCAATTACGGTTCGCAGACTTGCCAGCTCACAAAGTGCGACAAACTGTTCTTAGGTTTGTGGCGCAATTTGGGTATATATGTTTGCGACTTGGCTTGGGGAATTTTCAAATTTGGTCTTGGAGGTAATTTTGCAAAAATATATATTTGATTTGCTTACTGCAATATAAATCAAAAGTTGCTTTGCAAAATAAAGTTGGGCCGAGTTGAAATTGAGAACGTATAGAGGAGGAAGGATTGTTGCATTAAGACAAATGTTTACTGGTGATCATTGGAGAACATTAATAATTCAATGTGAATGACAAAGTAAGGTTCGCTGCTTGTTACGCAGTGGTCTGGGTAGCTGCAGATTCGATTATGTCTCGCAGTGAAGTGAGACTGGCGGAGTGAAGTTCGCGGTTGATATCGCTTGTTGGTTGGTTGGTTCGACTACCTGATCTCGTCTCGCCGTGTCTATGTCCAAGACGGAGTGTGCTGTGTGGCAACGAGTATGGCGACTATCGACTGTCGGTGTGGCGCGCGGAGTGGTGTGAGACCGAGAATGGCGCCAAAGTCAAGTTCTCTCTCCTTCTCGATGTCGCTCGTCTTGGTTAGCACACAGTGCAGTTGTGCAGTAACTTCAAGTACTGCTACTTGAATTAAGGTAAACTATTGGCGCGCCAGTAGCTTCTGCTCGTCATCAGTACCATCATCAGTAGATCGGTAGATCGGCGGCCCAATTGCATGACAGCAACGATTGCACGGGCAAAGTAGACTCGGCTCGGCTCGGCTTGCACACAGCACACAGCTCCTCTCGCCAACCAAAAAGAGAGGTTTGATTTCTCTGGACTGCGCGCGTGTTCGGTGGCAACACAATCGGAGTGCACCATGGTGTCCTCTAATGCTCATACAATGTACAATGGATGGTACAAATGATGGTACAATGGACCACCAACCACCCAACCACCCCAATGCCATTACAGTTCGCATATTGAACTTGGCCATATCATGACAAGATTTCATTTATTACACCACTAATGACCATAATGACACACCTCATTGCATAAGAAACGATAGAAACGTGCACACAAACCAACACCATGCTTCATGGCATCAAACAAGACAAGTTCGTTTGTCGGCACAGCTAAGTACAACACATTCAACACATATGCAGGCACTCGTATTCAAGTTAAATTCATTTCAAGGAAAATCATAATCATAATTTTATGGATTTACAATAAAATCGTACATTAAGGTATCGTATTATAATCCTAAGCAGAATAGAGCCACGAATTAAGTGCATGCTCACATGAATCATGTGGACACAATGGAATATATAAAGAGAATCAACTCTTAAACAAATATTTTCCAGCCAAAACAAAACCACCAAATGCAAATTGAATTAGGCTGCTTTAAAATTTCCCCAAAGCCGTGAATATTTATGGAATATTCTCAAAGTGGTCTAAAAGCATAAATATTGCTTACCAGGAGACATATTTCACAACCCAACATGACTGCTCGTTTAAAGTGAATTATAGCTGATATTATTTGGTGGCTAAATTGGTTGCAAATGCAAACAGGCAATGCGCCAAATGTGATCCAATTAGTCGAACCCAACTTCCGATAAAAGTAACAAAAGTGACAAACAAACAAGAAGAGAGAATGGACATAAATGATTGGACGAGCAAATTATCAAATTGAAGTCCAAATATACAAACTAGTGAGAAATGTGTGGACAATTCAACTGGAATGGTCCACTCAGTTTGTCCCCTGAGCTTTGTTGCACACCAAACAAGCAAAGCCCACGAACTCGTACTGAAGCACTGTTTCACCGATTGATAAGTTCAAATGGTGGCAAATCAAAGGATTGCTTTGTGCAGTGCACACTGTCCTGCACTGGTGAGACAATGGGCCAACTAAACAATCGATACTCTCGAGACCGCTTCGACACCTCTGCACAGACACAAATCCAGGTAAAACAATTTGCTAGTTTGGCCTGTTCAATCATGAGCCGAGAAGTAAATCAATTCGAAACAGTAAGAACAACGCACAAGTGTACTACTCAAGTTGCCACTCGATTGTAAATATAATTTAATCCCTCTCACTATTTGATCAGATGCAAACTCGATATTAACAAAGCAACAAACATATTTAGGCCATCCAGGCACATGACTCGATTCAATTCACTCACTCGAACACTTCGAATATTACTCGGCAAATGAACAAATCAAATAAAGTTTGCTGTTTGAATGGGAACGTACATGGAAATAAATAACGATGCAATCAAACAAAATGTACAAATTTACTAGTTAATAATAAATAATAAACAAATAATGATAAATACCAAATTAAATTAAGTTCAGCATAATTAATAATTTTCACAAAATCTAGTTCGTTTTTTGAGCGATTTTTTGTTTGCTTTAGCCATATAGGAATGTGTTGGGTGTTTGGGAATCAATGAATGGAATTTAATGACAAACAATCTAAACATTCCATGACAAAGTCAAATGCTATCAATGGACAGACCTGCAAACCTGTAATAAACTATGTATTACACAATTGCCACTGAGGGAGTGACCAAAGCAAGGTCAAATCAAATGGCCTAACTAACTGCACCAATCAATATGTAAGCAGCGAACAATGTGCGCACAAGAGTGACAAGCACAATTTTACTGAGTTTTTTTATATTAGGCAGAAAACAATTTCAAGAATGTTCCAAACCTGAACCAGAACGAGCAATAAATCCAGTAATGGGTGGTATGACATTTGAGGTCTAAAATAAATATGAAATTTCAATCAAATCCAAACAGACTGTTCAATTGGCAATATCGCAACGGAAACGATACTGCAAGTGGCACTAAACACTCTCTCAAATGTTTATGTCAATAAATCAGGAGGCACTATGCACTGTATAGTATAGAGCCTGTGTCGACACAGCATTGCATCAATTAGTTTATTATTGCTGCACAATATAACTCATACAAACAAATGGAAACTTCCCGGCGTTAGATAAAAAGAAAGAGACAAATTAGCATAATGGATTGAATAAATAATTAGACCTGAACAATTAGGGCGAGCTAATTAGGAGCATTGATTGAGACAAACACTGGGAGACATGCAAAAAGAAGTAAAGTCGCTACTGGTGAATGTATTAATTGAGTGAGTGAATGCATTTAATTGGTCCATCAGGCTGACGTACGCGCCATTGCTGTGCCCAATCACTGGAACATTGTTCACACTGCTCGATCATGTGCCTCCGTTTTGTTGATTCTCCCTCCAAAATCATTGGCAACAATTCAACCAGTTGTGCACAAGTGTTCTGTCCAATCGGTTCGGTCTAATTTTAGTACTCTTAACATGTGAGATATACATAAATACAATGTGCTAGTTCAGGTAAATGCACCGAAGCAGTCCTTGAAGCATTCAACACAAAAATAATCTTACCAATGAAGCTACACTCTTTTGTCCACTAGATCTACAGAATCGCAAAATCAAAAATAAGCCTGAACAGGACAAATTTGAGACATTGACACATATTGATTTGTGTGAACAATCGATAGATCGATTTGACCCAACAACCTTACCTTATTAATTACATTGAATAATTCAGTGAGTTCGATTTATTTTGTTTAATGTAAAATACATGCTAAAACATGATCGCTCAAAGTAAAAAGGAAAAAGGTTCAAACTTGGTTTTGGGCAAGCCAGCGGAGGTGGTTGTGGGAAAATGCAATGCAGCCAAGCCAACCTTTAAGCAGCATAACTCACCGAACGGAACCAGATGACGATATTGCATGCTGCTTGCTGCTTGTGTGCTCGCTTGTCAATGATACCTTTCACTGGTGATTGAGAATGGCTTGTTTGTTTGTGACTCTCCCAACCGGAACACAACACTGCCACCGACCGTGCACCCTCAAATACACTACATACATCTAGATTAGCACTTTTCATTATCAAAATATACGTGATGCAGTCATTTTATAATTACATACTATATTTAATAAATTGAAATTAATTAATCGATAATAAGGGCAAAAGCTATTAGGCTGCCGAGTGGAGATAAATAGAACCAAATTATAATGGCTCAACAGGAATAAAGTGAGTGCGAGTGCACAATCACAAACTTTTGCACAAACAAAATCGACCAGACAGTGAACACTGAACAGTGCAATTTATCATGGAGTCGATTGTTTTGTTTGTCCGCTTGTTGATGGTTTTATAATTACACTGCAAACGATTGTAGTGCTCGTGAAACATTTACTTCCTAGACAATTGGTAATTTAGAAAATTATTGTCGGCTATGATCTAGTATGTAAATATGAAATGTGGTAATAAATCAATGTCTATGTAAGTTTTGATAATTTAGTGCTCCTCTGTCGTATGGGGTGTCACCTTCAAATGCCACGGTTGTGCCAATGAGCATTAGAATCGTGTAATTCTAATTGTCTTGTACGCCATCGTAATAATTCAAATAAGATATTTACATTTGAATTATTTTAAAATGAAGCACAGACAGACATGTCCCATTTGGACAGGAAAGCGGATACACGCTTAAAGCCACATGTCAGTTTGAGTTTAGGTTGGAGCTGTTCGATAAACAATTGAGCAAATATTGACAGAAATAATAAATTCATCAAATGGGAGAACAACATGAGCAAAGTACAAGTTGACGACATGGCCACACACAAATCAGTCGACTGTCGGTCGAAAGGCAGCCAACGTGCGGAGAACACCAGAATTTTCTATCGATTCTTTCTGTTAGTTTTACTTCGAGTTTAACTTTACTTTCAGTTTGTTCCTCCCATTCTAGTTAAGTTGTAAATCATCGATAGCACAAAGTGAACTTAAAGTAAATTTCAGCTCACAAGTTCTGTCACTCAGTCGGTCAACACGTTCGGGTGACGCATTTGGCAATTGGTATTAGCGCAAACAAATAGTGACACATGTACTGGCTCGAACTAGGATCGACATGGGCGGCAGACAGAGGGCGGCAATTGCTAATTGGCAATTAAGCAGTAACTAAAGTGGCCCAAACACCTGACATCGACAGTACATGTCGATAACGGTAATGAACGGCTGCTATAAAGCTGCCATCAAGTCTTCTGGACAACTGCACAGTGGGTCTAAAGTGTTGGCATGTCCCCTTCGGCTCGTGTCTTGCCCCTTCCAGACTGACACCTTTGCTTGATAAATTCATTTAATTATCATTTGGTGCATGAAGCAAAAGTAAATAGCAAATGTAACGAGCAATGAAAGAACAAATTGCGACAAAAGAAAGGCAAAGGGACCGGGACAAGGCAAACAGAGAAATTACTGTTTGACAAAAGTAAAATAAGACAGACAGACGGCAGTGTCAATGGTGGTGTGCGAGTTAACAGGCGATTGCTGTGGCCAGGACAATTCGACCATTTTAAATGTCATTGCACAGTCAAACAGATCGACTATGCTGAGTGCCACTGCTGTCGGCCGCGATAATGACTCTACAGCAACTGCCTCACATGCAACAGTAAAGTCAAGTGATTCCGTTTGTGTACTGTAGCCAATGGTCCATTCAACAGCACAGGCCAACAATCTCAACTTAATGTGTTTGATGGTTTGTTTGCATTCACTAGTTCAAAGCCAAAACCATACAACACATTGAATCGATGAAAAGTGAAAAGTAATAAAGCACCTAGAGTACAGTGCAAACTCGCCTTCCGCTGGTGAAAAGATTCAGACATACAGAATGAAGGATACAGTATGGTTCAGACCAGAAAGTGTCAAAGTATAAAAGTTAGAACATAAAAGAGACCTTGAGTTGGTTGTGTGATGGGTTGATGACTGCTGTTCGAATGGTGACATTAGATGGCGAGTGTCTGTGACCGATAAAACAACCTATATATCTGGTGCAATCCTACATGAAGCAGCATTGACCTAATAAAGCAAATAGTCAAACAAGTAGAAGAGTAAGCCCGAGTGAGTACAGTGGTAGAATGTAACAAAAATGTCATCCAATAAATTAGGAACTAACGACCAAACAAAGCCATTACGGATCTCGTAGAGCAGCACTATAGTTGCACCACCAGCACCAGCACCACACCGATGGTAATAGACAAATTATGAGTTATTAATTGGACAAACAAACCAACAACGACAAAACACACACACCACTGCACTATTGATTGGTCAGTGGAGTCATTTACTCGAGTGGGCACTGCACTCACTTACTCACAAACGAGATGCATTCCAAAGTAATTGCAAGCATTCACAATCTGTTGGGCAGACAAAAGGTACATCTTGAGACGATATTTGCCTTACAGTTCGTTAGTGGATTGCACTTAAAATCGCATTGCCCAATTACACAACACCAACACAACGCAGCAATGCAAACACACAAGACACAACTGGTCACGTTAGTGGGGGTGGCGGTCGGCACTGATATGATGGAACAGTGCTGATGGGCCCGACACGAACCAAAAATAGGTCTAGGTAAGAGTGCATGCCAACAGTGCAAATAAGCCCATACTGCACAGTGGCACAGTCCCACGCTTTATTTGTCGTCTAGGTCATTTGAACCTGACATATTATATAACATAATACAATTGAATGCAATTGAATGCAATTGAGTACTATCTAATTAGGCTACGTGATAACCCGGCTGAGCATGTTTGCTCACATCGGGAACGAACAAATTCTTCAACGTGCAATTAGACTCGAGACTAAACAATGCCAAACGGAAACATTAAATTATGCAAACTGCAAGCGAATGATATTTTGAGAATGAGATGAACCTCAATGAATGTGATTATGGGCACTTATGTCTCAAGTAAAGCTAAATCAAGCGAAACAAATGTGTTCGCCTCAGTCCAACAGGCAATTTGTCTCCATTTGTCTCTTCAAGTCTAGCAATTGTGCCAGATTTAGACTAAATTCAAAGAATTAGACAATTCGTGCTCACTTACAGTCGAGTTAAGTTAAGTTTTTCTTTAACTTGTGCAGATTGCTAATTTTATGAAAAACCTCACATTCGTTAGTTAGGCCCATCACAAAGCAAAGTGAGCGATAAGAGTGTAATCTCTTCTTTGAAGAGTAGACCAGTTGTTTATTTTCCAGTGTGTCATCTTGCCTAGTTCTCACTTAATTGAAATGTAAGGCTTTCTTACGTTTGTTTCCATTCATTGAAAGTGCACTTTATGCACTAATGTAAGACAATCAAAACAGAAATAGATGCTAATTATTGAGTTATGATCTAATTCAGACCTGAGATGAACCCAATTGAACCAAACTAAATGACAAGTACAAAACACTGAACTCGTGCACATTCAAAAAGTACAAAATAAAACATTCTGGGTGGTGGTGGTGGTGGTGGTGGTAAAAAGCAATTGGTTGGAAGTGCACTTGTGGGTAGTTGGTGATTTGGTGTGGGCCGAGTGTGGGCTATGATGATGGCACCGTAGTGGCCAACAAAAGCACATTTCCACTTCTTTCTGTAGGCAGTTAATGCACAGATTAGAACACACAATCGGGATTAGCGCAAAATGACACTCAATTCTTGTTCGGACAAATGATTTACAATTCAAAACAATCGCTTGCACATTGGTGGAAAATGTGAAGTTGTCGGGCAATGTGTTTTGACACAAAGTTACTTCATTGTCTAAACAGATATCTTGTGGGGTAACGCAACGATTGCCTCTCACTTTGGCAAGTCAACAAGCACAACGACAAATTGGTCAATTCACCCGAAATTGATTTTTCTGATGACTCCACTCGACGAACTTTGCTTTATCGTGTAGCACACACAGAAGAGCGGAAAATTGGTCCAAACAATGTGAAGTGATACTGTCAGTGGTGATAGTGACTAAGTGGATTAGCCACTCATTCATCACTTGAAAGCTAATTAATTTTGTCTATTTAAATAAACATTAATATTTCTTTTTCAAATGACTTTTCCAACGTGGCATTTTCCTTTTAATTAGCGCTAAAATAGTAGAATAATTAATTGAAAGAAGAAATGATTTGTCTGTTTATTGTTTGAGTATACAGGTCGGAAGAATGGTCCATCTGTGCATTAAGTCTAGTGCATTAGCAATAACGTATTGTTTAGGTTTATTGTCAAGCAATCTGTCTCCTTTTATTGTCCAATCTAAGTTAGTCGAAAGTGAGCTTAGTTTGTTTGTTCACTTGTGCTTAATCCACGTCCACTTCTGAAGCAGAGATAGGTTTAAAGGTGAGCGCCACAAGGTAGTACAACACCTTCACTTTGTCCGTCGACGATGTGCCTGACTTGAGAACCTGAGGACCATGAAAACCAGGGATGGAGGTGATGGGCAAGGTAGTGAGGTCACTCTTCTTGCCACGAGCGGCAATGAAGGTGGCCTTACGTCCTCGGACGGGCATAAAGCCAACCGAAATGCGATTCATCGGCTTAAACCACTGCAGCCATTGGTTCCACATACGACGCTCCCGTCGAGGCAATAGTTCACCTGAAGATTGTTGCTCGCTGTTCGAGGAAGATGACTCAGACGAACTTTCCTCCTGCTCGCCAGACAACGAGCCCAACGAATCTGACAACAATCGATTGCGATCGATAACATCTTGGCGAGCGGCTCGCTGGTCAATTGGCCAATTTGACAATAACTGCAAATCAGAGTCGTAGAAAAACTTTAATTCAATAAATCAAACAAAAGTCATTATGAAACAAACAGTAAACAATATGCGAACAACAGGCCATTTGTTGTGCAAGAATAGCTCAATACCTTTGCAGGAAGATTTCCGTCGTAGCTGACGAATCGATTAAAGATTGGTTCGGGCTGTCTGTCGGGAAATAATTTGATAGCTGGACAGTTGAGCCATTGAAGTAGCACGAGAAGGGCGAACAGATAAAACTTGCAATTGTGGAGAGTGCTACTGGCGAAACATCGTTCGGGATGGCTCACTTGGCGACAAAGGGCGACAATGAACATATTAGCCGAATAGGACATCGACCGAGGGTTACAGGTTGAGTGGCTCAACTTTGCTCGACTCAGCATAATGTCCCGAGGTTACATTTGCCGGTGTGGTGCGAACGGCGAGACAGACCAAAGTAACACAATACAATTGAAGATTCGATCGATTCGATTGTTAAGCGTTCGGTTGCAAACTCACAAGGGACAATTGAACGATGCTAAAGACAATTGGAATTGAAATGTTTGCAAAATATTTGGACAGTGGTGAAGAGAGAAGTATTCGAGTATTCGAGAGAGTATTGGTATTAGTAGGTAGTAGTCGATTGAGACTTGGCTTGGTCTCAGCTGGCACAGAGTCCAAGTGCAAATGTGTGTGGACCGAGACGAGCAGATATAAAAGTTCAAAGCAGCCAAAGAAGCAACAAAAATCACGCCTCTTCGGTCTCTGCATGAGTGAGTGAGTGTCAGAGCGGTGAGAGACGTAAGCAAATCAAATTTTGTCACTAATAATTGCTACATTACACACCAGCAGCAGTGTGCTGGGCGCAATGGTGGTGCCTCAATTGGCTACGCCGGCGCGCGCAACATTACCGGCGTCTGCCCATCAAACCTATTCCTGCAGGAAGACATTCCTCGCAGTGGCAACAGTCTCTTCTCAGTACACACACTTGAACTTTTAATCAGTATGGCAGTGGTTGGCTCGAACGGACCAACAATTCCTGCTAAAGAACATTCACAATCACGAGTAATAAATTGGCAATAATTTACTTTGTTCTCGGTTTGTTGCAATTCGGTCAAATTGAAACATATCGAAAACGATCACCACGAGAACAAGACATTATTCACTCATTAGCAGTGCAGATCATTGCAAAACAATTGGCCCAATAGAAAATGGCAAATGATGATATCGATTCTTAATTATAATGACACAATCAATGCAATGTGCCACAATAATAGTGGTCACACTCAAATTGTCCATTCGGAGCAAGGTGGAAGAATAAGAATCACAATGCCATTCGACTGACACACTACACTTCCGCCATACTTCACTTTGTTATTTGTTAAAACTACAATTTTATAAATGAAGTAAAAATATAATCTAACCCAATTTGTACATAATTTAAAATGTTTCGCTTAAAATGGCAAAACGTAATTAAACTAAACAATCAAAGGAAAAAAACTTGAGCCATGAAATTCAATTTATTGTGTGTTACGTCTGTAAGGAATTATATTCTACTGAACACAATTCTGCCAATTAACTCGCACAAATTGGGCACATGTTTTTATTATTGAATTCAATTCAACTCAATTCAATTGGATTTATACTAATAATGCGAGAATAAACCTTTCAATCGAATTTGTCAGTCTGGAAGGAGTCAATAGGACGAGCCATATCGATGTCGAGAATGGCCTTTGCTCTGCATTGAGGCCACCAAGTGATGTACGTAAATGTAAATAATGTTGCAACAAACCAAACGTGATTCAATTATATATTGGCCCATTGCTTTTGTACGTAGAATGTATTTAGTGCCAAACCAGAAATAGTATCGTAAACAATGAATAGGCCAGATTTATTGTCAAGTATCTCGCGACATTACACTCAATAGGCAACTAATCCACAGACAAGAGACGATAAAGAATCGAAAGGAGAAAATATCAATTTGCGTAATTACCAAAAACAATGAAGCACTTGCACCCGTGGCAATTATCTGCATGCGCATATGATTCACTTACATGTCCCATCGAGTCAATGGTAATCGGAAATATAAATTATGGATCACACTTTATGGCACAATGGCGCAAATCACAGCAAAGTGGAACAGAGTGCAAGGCACGCCACAATACAATGACAGCATGGCCGGTCACTAAGGAGGCCATTCATAGTTCCGTGATAACAAAACAATGAACCAATGCACCAATGCACTAACTTGCTCTTGACCACAACAACTGAGCACGATGGCACCAAAAGATAAAAGTGATTCACACCAGTCCTCAAGTGAGCCACATTAGCAGACATGTTAATTAAACATAAGTTCACCAAGTTCATTCACCAAATGGTACATTTAACAATTTGCGACCATTAAAAAGTGCATTCGTGCTAATGAGAATGAGCATTGGCCAACTGAAAATAAACATAGAAATGAAACAAAATGGACTCAAATAAGAAAACAAAACACGAATTAACCAACAAGCAATGTCAAAAGCTAACAATATCAAATGTAATATAAAATTCCGGATAAATTTAAATTCGTACTCCAAATGACTGAAATGAGTTGAACCAAGTTGGTACTCGGAAAGCATTCACTCGTTCACGACTTTTGAACGAAAACAAATAAAAATGTACAAATATTTTAATTAAAATTTAAATTACCAAATGCAAATTAAACTACAACTTCCACTAGCCGAATATCAAAGTCAAAAATGTTAATGTCCCATTAGGGTTTTCAAATGGAAAAATTATTTAAGAATTTCTCTAATAATTTGCAAGTTTTTTTAAAATGAAAACTTTAAGTTACAAACACTAAATAAATGCTTTCATAGTAAAGTAAATTATTTTAAATAACAAAATTATTATTATATTATTGTAAAGTGTAAGTTTTAACTATGGATCCATGTGAAGTAGACAACAACAACATTAAGTAGTAAAGCAAACAACAAGCAACCATGGAAACAGCCGCAAATGTCAACCTGTGCCCCTTTTCGACCTAATGGAAGTGCCACAGGACAAAGTAGCCAAAACCGAACCGGTAATTGTTAAATAAACGATAACGACCAAGAATAGAGAAGGTTTCGTGGAAACGGTAATCAAATAGAACAATGGACCAGTGGAAATAGATTAAAATTGTAAATGTAAATACATCCAAACTATAGACGACCTTATTGCCACTAAGATGCGATAAGGATAAGCAAAAGTCGAAACAGGGTGAACAGATACACATCGGAAATGGTGTGGCAGAGTGAGCTCGGACAAGTGCTCAATCCGGTCGGTCTCCAAACCGCTCAATAGAAAGCTTTTCGCCCTAATTTGACAACGATAATTAGAAAGCAAATATCGAACCGAATGGCATGACCAAATGTGTCCACCAGCAGAAAGCAATGTCAACCTAAAAAGGAAGAGTTTACTTTGCTTGTGGGGCAAAGTGGTCAGACAAACGCAATAATTCAATTATAATCAAAAACAAGCCTAAATCTATTTTGCTCTCTACCCACAATTGGCAAGGACACAGATAAAACCAAATGAACAAATACATAAAAGAGGTTCTCGTTTAAAGTACAAACTCTTGTGGAGTTAATTGTGCGTAATTAGATAAAGCATATTTGGCCAATAATTATGGACTATAAATACAATTAAAGTGGACTCCTTGGTGGGTCTTGCCACTGACACACAAATAAGCACAATTGAATGAGCGAAAAGCAATGCAGCAAAGCATGATTCCGTTGATATAGGTCCGTTGGGCCACAGGAAGCCTGACCGTCTCTAGTCGGGCCGAGTGTTGCACCAGTCCAAATTACCACCAACCGAAATACGTCTGTGTTCGCTAGAGTGAATCGAGTGATATTAATTCTCTCAATGAAATGCTAAAACAAAAAATGGCTAAAATAGCAAAAGTCGAACAGGCCAACTCGCTTTGTGCATTTTCGCAGGAGCAGATGTGGACCGTTCCGGTGTTAGAGGTCCACAATAAGAGCAAGAATTAAATTATTTCATAGCGGGAAATATTTTTCAATAGAAGAAAATATCACTTATGACGCAAGCAGGATTTAAACGCGCGCGCGAAAATAAAGAGTTAAATTATAAATTAGGATTTGGAAGAATTATAATTGGAAAAGGGAAATTGAACAAATTAACTATGAACGGTTGGTAGAATTCGTTAGGAATGTAGTTCAGCTGGGCAAATATTGTCCCAAATGGAGACAAAGTCACGCCAATGGTGAATCAATTAATCTTGTGTGCCATATCTCAAGTGCCAATAAATCACACTTTGAGAGAGCAATAAATTAGAAATAAGAAACAAGCCAAATGATTTGGCCAAGTGCCGATGTGCCCCTGCCGTACTCGAAACAGACTCGAATATGCACTTTGGAAATGAAAACGAATTTGACCGAATTTACAGAGAAATTTATCATTCTACTGTCCTGATGGCGCGTTCGGATATTTGCAATTATGTAATAAACTCGATGAATTATAGATCAGCAAGGAGACATTAGTGCTATCGCGCACACTTGCCCATAACGGTAGGGTTCACCAGAGATGACATTCATTGCAATTTGCGAGTATCGATAAGACCAATCCGCCGAAAACGGTACCGTGCAACTTGCCCGACAAACAAATGATTGGGCCAACTTTTTAATTTCCTCCTATAGACAAAGCACAACTCAAAATAAAACTAAAATAAAATTAGAAACTGCCAAATTGACAAAAATGAAGTTTTCTCCATTTCGTGAATTATTGTTTTGCCGGTGCGTGCGTTCGATTGAGTGTGTGACGAAATGATCATCCAGAATGAATCAGCAGTAAACTTTTGATTATTTCGTTTCATCTCTTTTTTGTCTATAAATAAAGTCACGAAAAATTTCACTTACGTAAATGAAGAACAAAAATTTCGGCAAAAATGTTGCCTTGGGAATTTTAAAATTTCGCTGTAAATGTAGATCAACATGGCGGAATGAGTGAATTGACTTGTGTAGTGAGGATTGACGTTTGCTGGTTGTTTGCTGGTTCTAGTGAGATTAAAGGCAAACCATGAGCTTGATTAACATTCACAAATGGCAGTTTGGTGCAAAGTTTGAAGATTGCACAGGAAGCAGTGTTCGATTGGTCGTTACGAAACATTCAATTTGTCCACGACGTGATTCGCCCGAATATGATGAGCAATCAAAAATGGAACATTTCGTGTAAATCCATTCACATTAAACAACCCACAACTTCTAACCAAAGTGAATTCGCATGTAATGCTCACTGGCAGTAATCGATTGTTTACCAAACAAAACATCATTCAAACGTAAATCGGTCCATTGTGATCAAATCCATTGGAACAGTGGAACGAGGGCATCATAGGCAAATGAGTTTATAAGGTCACAATGGCATTGCACTTGAAAAGGACATTTCCAGGACATTTTCACTAAGCAATCAATACCAGACTATCATAAGTTACATAACAGTTCAAAGCCATTTGAGAAGTGCCCACTAGTTGTCAGTCAGTCTTTATTTGACATTTAAAACCATTAGAGACCATTTTCAGTGAATCTGAGTAAAAATAAACCCAAATTTAAAAAATTGATTAGAAAAGGTCGCGATTAAAACCAATGACAAACATTTAAAAGCATTATTTTCAGACAGTGAATTCTCAGAAAATGCGTTCATAGGTCAAGCAATTGAGATATGCCAGCCCATTTGATGGTCATTCAGTATACTAATTATAATTATATGTTCACATTTTCCACCTGTATGTTGTCAAACTGAAGATCAATCTTGGCAGGATATTTGACAATCAGCTCGCCTTCAGCAGTTTCTACCACAACGGGCTCAATAATGAACGAACCAGGAGTGCCGTCAACTTTGGGCGCAACGAGACTATCCATAGTAGCTTCAGATTCTTCAGATGGAGCTTCAATTTGAAGAAATTGATTGATTAACTCATTCATAACTTCGCGACAAGTTGGCACACTTTCTCCAGTAACTTCAACAAAGACATTAGTTGTGTTGGCGCTGATCTGTAAGTAAAATACAAATTCGAATAAACAATTCAATTGTAATGCCTTTATAAAAACTTTACCTTTGTGAAATCAGCGTTGGTCAAGGGTGGCAGAGAGATAACTTTCACCTTAGAGTGGTCTAACAGAACTGGATACAGCTGTTTGCCTTTAAGCAAATGCAAATACTTGTGAATACCAGAAATAGTGTTTCGTTTCTTTTCCTTTCGATATTGATCAGCTTCTTCGTTCAAGCTTCGATACAGTTCCATTGCAGTCATTGCCGAAGTGCGACCAAGTGGAACTAACTTAATTTTGGTTGGAACTCGACCGTCGAAATTGACCAACTTAGGAGGAGGTGGTTGTTCTTGTGGCGTTGGAGCGATTTGGCCTACTTTTGCAGCAGCTAATTTTGTTGCATAGGTTTCAGGAGGAGGAAGAATTTTTGCTAAATCATGAGTGGCAATGGTTGCCTTTTGTCGGTTGTCACAAATGCCAGCATGCAATTCTATAAGAGAAATGTGATATGGAAATAAATTGAACAATCAAATTAAACTTACTTGTTTGAATTTGAATAAACTTCTTCAGTACTTTTGGATTAGACAAGTCCACATTACGCAAAATGCAAGCAACAATTTTCCTCATTTGAAGAATCTGTTTGGTAGCAACCACCTTAAACACTTCAGTTGGGCCCGGTTGCTGCACAATAATCGATTTTGAGGGCTGAAAAGCAACATCCAAACCATCATTCGACTTCGAACCATTTGCCTTGGCATCTTGTTCTTTTGATTCTTTACTGAGAGGAATGTTGGCCCGTATATAATCGAGAACCTTCTTTGTCGGACATTGAAGGATCAACTTATACAGACGACGGTCTTGCATTGGATTCTCCTTCAGGTTCAACTCCTTAATCTTATTACATTCACCAAGTTCTCCTGGAATCTTGGTGATTAAGTTGTTGCTCAGATCGATGGTTTTGATCGCAACCAATCGGCGAATAGTCGATGGAATAGAATCAATCTGATTGCGACTGGCAACCAATTCACTGAGATGAACAGCACCTCCACCAAAAATAGGAATTGGCGACTGATCGCTTTCATATTCCTTCTTGTAGATTCGATCACACAGACTTGAAGGAAACTGTTTGATTTGGTTAGAGCCAAACTTGAATACAATTAAACTTTCCAAACCAGACATTTCGGGAAGAACTTCAAGCTTATTCTGTTCCAAATTCAAGGTTTGCAAGCTAGACAACTGCAGAAATAATCCTTCTGGTAATTCAGTTAATTCGTTTCGGGACAAATCCAAACATTTCAATTTTGTCAGTAAACCAATTTCAGCTAAAATAATAAAAATAATAAACAAATTAAATTAAAATTAAATTAGACATATATGGCCATACCAGGAATAGAAGGGAGCTTGTTGCCTTGCAGCACCAAATTGGTGAGATTGGCCAAATTGCCAATATTAGTTGAGATTGACTTTAAGGTGGTAGTGTCAGTGATCTCGAGAAAGTTCAGGCTCTTCATACCATACACCAGTTCGTTGAGTTGTCCATCTTCATCCTCCAATTGTTTGGAAATCTTATCGCCAGTCAAAACAATCTCGTGAGGCCGTTGACGAGCCAACTCACTCCAGTTTATTGCTTTAGTTGCCATTTCAAGAGAATGAACACAATGCAAACGAGGAAACCAATAATGCCAGACAGACAACACTTGCCAATGTCAAAGTCAATTCAAACCTCCTGACAAGGACCTAGCCTAGCACTAAATCACACTCAAGAGTTGACTTGACTTGCATAAAACGTTCACAATACGAAACAAAACGTAACACACAATAGGAGAGCCAGTCCATGCCAAAACAAAGCAACGTGCACACTGACTGATGCAATTCACATATGACGTTACCAATGCCAAAACAAATCAAATTATTCACATTATGTATTGCATTGCAAAATGCTCGCCAATATCTACAATTTGTAAGATGTGTACCTTTACATGGTCTTTCCAAATGACTTATCATCGTGTTGCAATGACAATTCTGGTTCAACAGCCTCACGACGAGCCTCAATCAACCCGCAATCAAAGTGTCATCACATGATCATCATGTCTAGGCAGACCAACTTGTTTCGTGCAAAGGCAAGCCTGTAATTTGGCCAAGCTTAAGTGAACCTCGATATTAAGCTTAATCTGCCATCAAACAATTAGAACACCCTGTATTATCAAGATGGACTGAGGATGACTCATCTGGACGGTTCAACACGTAGGATGCAATGCGTAGGTTTGTCATTCCTCTTTACCCCGCATAGAGCTGTGATGTAAACAAACTTAAATGAAGGTAATGATGAGGAACGTAGATTTATTATCTGTCTTGTGGTATATCATTAGGTTGGGCATATTGAGTGTTATGGCATGAATTAATAAATATTTCAATATAATGTATATTGGCAATGGGAACTTTCAGGTTTCGTAACTTGTCGTCTTCGTAACGGATGGAACGTGCGATCGCCGATCGGGTTAAGACTGGTTTCTACCGAGATCGATCACGGGACTCGGACATGTTCCAATTGTGCGTGGGACGATGATGAGAGTTAGTTAATGACGAGGAATGATCTGCCTCGATGGTTACCACTGCTGGTGTCATAATGTGCATATGCAATTGACAATAGTAGCAATAGTGCAGTACTGCATCTAACAGGTGTTATCTGTTAGGCAATGTCACTGACACTAACGAGGAGACATTTGCAGAAATCACTGCTCATGGCCCGAAAGCCACTGGAACGACACACGTCGAAGACATTGTTGAACACAAAAGTGATGATGTACTTCTCGAATTCGACCAGACTATACTGCAGGGCCAGTTGGTATAGCTGACAGCAGTTGTCCACTGAGAGATTGTGCCGAATGATGTTGGTGCACTTTTGCTTGAGATCATCTTCCAGGTAACAGTTGGCCAGGTCGAGCAGTTCGACTGCTTCCTCTAGACTGACCTCGATGCAATCGGTGTAGATGTAGCGGAGGTATGCAAAATAGATCTCATATGAGTAATCGTGGATCTCGATCTGGTTCGTGTCCGACTGGCACCATGTCTCGGACAACATCCTATCGAAATATTTGGAACTGATTTTGAGAAACCACCGATGCACATAGATCGACTTGCCATCTATCACAAACTGAAGATCAGACGACTTGGGGTCATTGAAGGAACGAGCCAGCTTGTCTACGATTCGGTTGATCGCTTTCTGGCGAAACACCTCGTCCTCAACCATCAACAGACTTGGAGTATTTCGACGCTTTGAGTAGATAGCGAAAGCATCGTGGATCGATATCAGAGGAGTCTCTCTAGGTTCTCGGACAGGTGCATCTTCGTTGGCACATTCACCCCACACGAAACAATAGCCACATTGGGATAATGCAGTGGAGAGGTTTGTGGCAAAGTTCGAGGCGATTGCCTTGAATCTGTTGGTGCAGTTCACTTTGACCGGACTGCAAGTGCCCTCACTGGCAGGCACAGCCGGACAACCAAGCTGACCGCAGTCATTTCTGCCGAACGCATATATCTCTCCGTTGGTGGTCAGCATCAGAGTGTGATTCATGCCACAAGCGATGCTATTTATTGATAGCCCCTTGGCTATCTTTACCGGCACAGGCACTGTTTGGTGAGTGCAATTACCAATGCCCAGTTGACCAAATGAATTGCTGCCCCACGCAAAGATGTCTCCATCGGAATTGAGTGCCACTGAGTGCGAACTGCCACATGCAATGGCAGCGATGTAATGCGGCTCTAGTTCGGTCACCTTAATCGGGATCAACTGATTGGTGTTGTTGCCAATGCCAATCTGGCCATAGTTGTTGCGTCCCCAGGCAAAAACCTGTCCAGACTTGGTCAGTGCCAAAGTGTGGTTCGCACCACAATGAACAGACTCGATGTGCTTTCCAACCAGAGTGGGTCGTAACGATTCGAACGTGTTCATGTTGCCCAATTGACCATAGTTGTTATCACCCCAGCTGTAGATCTCTCCACTGGCAGTGAGTGCAAGCACGTGCTTGGCCCCGTGCACCAAAGTGATCACTTTTTTGGACCGTAGCTCGATGATCTCGGTCGGTTCGAGAACTTCTTCCTTGTGTCCCAGTCCAAGACAGCCGAACTTGTTCAGGCCAAATGCACAAACTGTATCATCCTTTGTGACTAAGAGCACTTCTGTTCCACTCTCGCCAAACACAATAAATGATTGCATCCGTGAGAGAAACTGGGGCTTCATTCGGTGGAGGATGTACCAATTGGTGATGTTGGTCAGTTGGCCGATCATGGTGATGGTCAGTGGATGGATGGAGGTACCAGGGAAAATGTACTTTGTAATGTTGACACTTCACTACAACGAACTATGAGATGATTTGAATGCACTTGTGCTGATTGTGGTGACGGTCTATAAATAAAGCACACCATAAGTGACGATCTCAGAGCAAGGCATGTGTTGTATGGTGTCGTACTGCAGTACATCCACTGATACAACCACTGTTCTACTTGTATGCGCCTATGTGTCGCACAGAGATTAGATTCGTTAGACACGCAAACAACTGCAGACGATTGTTCACAGTTATGCAAATGAACTCGATTCGAACATTTGTCTGGTTTGTGAGGGGACAGAGTTGGATTGGTAGAGGAAAGAACCGAATGAACTCGCGCTTCGACATCAAACAAGTCGATCAAACAGCTCACAATTGTCAGTGCACGAGGTAAGTGCGAGTAGCGCGTGATGCTCACGGCCTAACTATCGATAAGTGCAAATCGTGATACGGTCGGCTGTATGTGACTGCCCGTTGTCTGTTCAATGTTCTCAACTGTACACTTACGAGGAGGTGGTGACGTCGATTGAGTTGATAATCGACCAAATGGACCGAAGCGGGCACACAGTGACACACTCAAGGAAATATTCACTGGCCAAACGATAATTGACAGTCGATCGGCCGAATCGGTTGTGTTCGGTGTTGCTCGGTTGAGTGTTGTTTACGATCTGACGAGGTGCGAGGCCGAGTGAAGCAAAGACAGAATCGAGACAGGTTGACGACACAGTGGCCAGTCTGGCCATCACCAGCACCACCTCGACCAAAACAACCTCCGAGTCGAGTTTCCCAATTTGAGGTCGTTTCTTCCTCCTGTTCGTCTCGTCTTCGATTCACTAAATTCACTCGAGCTTCCTTCTTGAGTTCGAGTTCGCCCACACACTCATCTCGAGTGAACAGTGAACAGTCAACTTGTTACGAGTGTCAGCCAAACTCGTCACAATTGGGCTGCATTCTTGTAGTGTACAGTAAGGCATGCTGCCACCGACACGATCAGCTTTGTTCTCGTCCATCCACGTGCTCGCCATTTGTCACCGGTAATGTCAAATGATAACGGTTTGAGGTATGTCACTGATGATATCACAATGACCAATGGTTATGACAGTCGCGTGACTTACCCACACGAATACACTTCTCCACAATGCAACAAGCTGGTGGTATTGCACAATGACAAACCATTAAGTGAAGTGAGCCATGACCGACCATTGACAAATAGTACTGCTAAACAGGATAAATGTGCCTGGTTAGTACTTCATCAATTAATTGCTTTTAGGTGTCTGACACTAGCTGATTGCATCGATTAACTATGGGCAAGGGATGAATGCACTTAACTGAACTAATTTAAATGGGGTCGTTCAGCTGAGCTGACAACGAATATTTATTAATTGCGCAATGACTCATTCATACTTGCACATCACAAATGCACGCCCAATGAAACTAAGATCATTGAAACTTTTGTCAAATTAGGATTGTGTGTGCAGGTAAAATTCACTTGGGTCTAGTTGGTAAATTGGAAAGGGCGATTGAAAGGCACATTGAAAAGTGGCTAACAAACTTGTAAGAGAACAACGAGCTTGGTTTGTACAGATAGATTGGTGGTTTGGTTATGGCGACTGAGCGATCGTGCTTGGTCCATCACTTTACAACTTGCTACTGCTCAGGTTATTGTTGATCTGTCCATAGATGGTTCCAGATGCAGTAGACGAGGAGCGACTTCTGTTTCTCACTCCACTGGGTGGAATTGGTTGGTTGGAGGGCCACACACTGTAAGGTGAGTTGACCGAGTACCTCAGTGGGTTTCGGTTGCTTCGTCGAATTGAGGCATACCCGAACGGAGGTGCCGCATCAATGCCAGTTGTCTCGCCCCCACTTGGCCCGTTAGGTCTATCCACAGTGTACACGCCGAGGTTGTTCAGTGGAGTATTGCGGAGGTTGGCGTTAATGCCCAAGTTGTCCACCGTGGGTTGAGTAAGTCGACGTCGAAGTTGTGGTTGGTACTTGTTGCCAAAGGCATGTCTGGTTATCGTCTGGTAGTTCGCATCTGCCTCCACGTCGTTTGCCTAGTGATAAGTTGCACAATGTCACGACATTGTCCGATAGCATAGTCTCATTATCGATTACTCACAATATCGTTCAAAGTCTGTATTTGGGTTGCTTTTGCGTCTGGTCGATCACTGAGAAGTTCGTTCTTGTTGATGCCCGAAATGTCTGCCCATTCCTCCAGAATTTGTTGACCTATGTTGCCATTCGAAGGGTACTTCTTGTTGTGGGCTCGGTACACTTTGATATCCTCACTGAAGAACTTGTGATCACTTGGCATTAGATTCTTAATTGGGGCAATCTCTTTGATCTAAAGGACAAAAGTCGTTGATTAATCGATTATGCTAAATGGTCAAATACCTTGAGAATGATATAGGAAGCAAAAAGCAAAAAAGAAAACATTGACGAATGTGTATGCAATACTGATGACAGCCAGAATGCAGCACTCGATTCGCATGTCGTTGACGTATTGCACCTCATAGCCAGCTGGTGGTGCCCAGGCAGGTTTGAATCGATAGATGGTGTCACTGATGTTGTAGTCTTGGTACTCTTGCCAGTTGCCTGTGATCTGCAAATGTGTGGCCAATGCAAAGCACAAGCCCGAGTTTACAAAGGGAGGCATAAAGGTTGTGGCCACTGCCACGCCAGTCATTGCAACCAGATTGTTCTTTAGCAATATTACGGCCAACACAGCACCACCGGCTGTGGCAATCACAGCACCGTAGATCAGTGTCCGGTACTGACCACGACTCATCATCTCGGGAGTGGGCCAAGTTCCATCAGGTGGAGGATTCCATGCCACTCGCCAAATTTGGAAAATCATTCCGTAGATGTAGCCAAATACGAGACAAAAGACAAGACCCACAAAGAGACTCTTCAGACCTGTTAGTAGTACATCTTTGTTGAGAATGGCCAGGCCGAATGAAATGGCCATCACCGAGCCCATCAGTGGTTCTATCATCATCGATGCAGCCACATCTACGGGCGCAGTGTTCATGATGCCCATGGCGGCAATCACTGAGGACCACAACAGATACATGTAAAAGTCGAATGTGATTGCGGCACCATTCTTCACGCCGTCCACCACTTGGGCCACAGTCAGCCGTGAAGTGACCGACTTGAGAAAGTTGTCTTTGATTTCATTGAAATAACTCACACTAACAAGACATGCATTAATTGATATTGGGCTGTGCTTCAGGATGGACTCACTTGTAGTTGTATGGATCATTTGGATCGGGTTTTTCGTTGTAGAAGAACAATCCAAACGGAATGTAACCAACTGCTGAATTTCTTTTCCATCCGATGCCGCGTGATTTGAGGTAATGCATTGCATGATCATTGGAATCTAGGTCACAGGTGAAGTACACATGGAAGTAGTGACCGTTCTTCGAGGACACCCATACCGAGTCGTGGATATTCAGATATTCCAAGGCATCTGCCAAAATCTGATGGTAGGCACATTTGTAGAGTCATAAAACACTTAAACAACTCGTTGCTTACCTTTTCCATATAAAATTGCCTATTGTTTTTATCTTCGTAATATTCATCGTGAAATTTTTCTAAATGGGGTTTAGAGAGGGTTAATCATCAAATACATGAATCAATATCAATTTACCAGTGTCACTAATATTTTCTACTTTATTGTTGAATGAAATGAGTGTGCGTTCGAAGTTTTTCTGTGGCACAGTGGCTACTATCCAAACGGCGTCGATTGGCATTATTGAGGATGCGATGAGTTGTGATTGAATGTGATGAAAGTGAACAGATCAATGAATTAGTTGAACACACAACAAAGACAATTGTCTATTGAAAATGGTTTACACCAACTGTAAAGTGTTAAGTAATCGATGCATTGGAGTGGTTCGCCTGGTAGAGAGGCAGGTGAGCAGTGGTTTTTTATTCGGAAAGCATTTTGGTGTGCTTTATGCCATTTCATCGCCCAATTGTTTTTTCGAATTCATTCAGTTATCAATTACCAAAATCGTGTTGAGCTTTCTTCAATGTCAACCTATCTTCAATGTGCTGTGCTCTCTAATTGCGGCAGTTTAAATTCAAATCAACTGTGATTTGGCTAGATTTGCCTTCTGATGATGACTTAGTGATGCTGCTGGTGCGGTGTCAACACTCTAACACCTGACTCGGGCCGTGATTCGTCAGATTCTTCTCTCAGTTGGGCTTGGAGTAAAATAAAACGTGTCTCCAAGTGGAATTGAACATTTATATACGAGCTGGACGATTCGATATATCATATAATATGTGGGCCAGGCCAGGCTGAGCCAGTGATGAGTTGGCATAACGACCATCCATGTCCACAGACCTCCAAGCTACCGGCCATTTCTCTCTGGTCGAACATCAAACAGACCAACGGTGATAATCGTTTATGTTTGATGGCTTGACTGCATTTGCAGTATTGCTACCATTAATTAGTTAGACCAAGGAATTATGGCATCGATGCAAATGCATGCCTTTCAATAGCTTCTTGTGCATAATTCAATTGTCATGATCACATGACGACTTTATGGTAATTTGGCTCATTCCCAGTTTAGATTTTATATTCATTCGATTCAGCTAAAGCTAAGAGCTAAGCTCAAAGCTAAATATTCATTCTTATGATTCGATATCTGAACTTACATCTCCTTTGGATCATTTTTATCTTGATGAGCCACTTGAAATGTAATTTGTCATATGCATTGGAAAGTCGTCAATTAACATGAAATAGATTGATTAATAACTTATTTGTTTATAAAATAATATAAATAATTAAAACGTGTTATTTGTTGGTGAGGCAACAAGAAGTATCACTTGGTGTGCTGGAGCTCATTTGTGATGAATGCAAATAGTGCTGTCGATTTGCTTTGCCGCTTGTCATCGGCATTAGTAAACATTGTATATCTGCAATTAATCAACAAACCTGCTAATTGCCTCGCCTCATTGATTTGATTGGTAATTTCCGGTGCTCGACACATTTCGACCAAGCTTGTGTACTGGTACATGAGCCATCAGTGATGACATCGAATTCCAGTGTGGCGTGTGTGGCCATTGTCGAGTGGCAACAACAGGTGTCAAGTCTCATTCCGCACGTAGCAACCATAAATGGTCGATCAATCGATATAATTTGCAATGTAAATTCACACCGTGACAGATTCACTTCTCTTCCCAACAGGGCAACATTCAATATCAATCATCAAATTGGTCAATTTTCCCGGATACAGAGTGCTTCTGTGTGCAGTGTTCGCAGTGGCAAGCATGGCTCGTGGCATGTGCGCCGGTGGGCACTATTTGTCCGTCTGAATTGGCGTGATGAGGCAAGTGTCACTCTGTGTCATTCATCATTGCACCAATGTCATTATCGTGCCATTAGTGCACATTTTGCCTCGTAACGGTGCTCGCAATCACACAGAACCATTCACTTGGTGCCATTTAAGCCAATCATTGTGACATTTGATTTGCAGATCTTTTCGAGCTAGGGCTGCATCACTTACCGGCCAAGACTGACCTACACATGCACCAAAGCAACCACTACGGACATGTTACTTTAGTGTCCAATAATAATTCAGTAATAACCAATTTGTGTCAGATCTGATGTCTATCTCAAATTGAACTTCTCAATAGTAACCACTGGCCGATGCAAAATAACAGTGCAATGGAACTGCAATTGCGATATGTATGACATCTCTCGGGAATGATTCAAACAAACACAAACTACAATGTACCAATGGTATTTGAAAATAATAATAAATATTGCAATCGTTTTTGTTATGTGTTCAATATTGCTTAAATTATTGCAATCGAATCATTACCAAGAGAGTCAATATTATCGATTGGCCTTATTGTGAGCTTAGCAACAATAAAAATGCTAAAACAAGCCATCAATAGAGATTCGTTTGCTGAAATAAAACAAAACAAGCTCACTGTTATAACATATTTGCTTTAGGGATAATTAATGTCATGAAGCAAAGTCTTGTGATTGTAAATTCGAGTTGTTCTAACATTCATCATGCGCAACAATGTTTGTTGGTTTATATTGCTCATATTTAGCACATCACCATTAAGCCCTGACAAGGACAAATTAATTGAAATTTACGGTCTTTGTGTTGCAAATCTAAATATCGACTTGAGATGTGCATACAAGAGGGTATATCTCTTTGAATTGGTATTATTGCTGTGAGAAATGCAAATCAATTTTACAACAGTGCGACGTACATTGCATGTACATGTGAATAGTTATAATTAAAATATACATTTGCAAAAGAAAGGAATTGCCACTTAAAAATATTGCATCGATGCAAGATATCTTGATTCGCATGATAGCTTCCACTGGTAATGTTTATTTGTATCATGGTAGTGATTGCAAATGGAAATTTTCATAATTGGGAATGAGTATATTTTGTGTATTGGAAATCTGTGCCTTCACATAGTCCATTCGGAATAGCACATCTGGTTCAGAATTTGACAATAGTAAAAGTCCACAGCTGCTGACGTATTTCAACTTGATTCTCAGGCAAAATAACTGGTGGAGGTGGCTCCAATTCTTCATCTGACGAAGACGATGACGACGAAGACGAACTCGAAGATGAGCTTGAAGACGACGAGGGGGCTCGCTTCTTGGTTCTTGGTGGGGGAGTAGGTGGAGGAGTAGGCACAATTACTCGATTAATTCGAAGAGCACAAATCAAACGCTTGATGGTTTCATCGAGCTGACCTTCGTCGTAGCCAAAAGCCTCCACTTCGGCCGAATTGACATATCTCTTGTACCACCTGAGAGGTATATTCACAAAATCTATTAAATCAAACAATATTAATGCAATTCGATTGTGTGAAGTATGTGTCAAACTTACTGTTCTTGTAGTATCCTTCTGGAAAGAAAGAAAATGTCTCTGAGTAGTCCAAAACGAAATTACCAAAGTGAGCATTGCGAAAAGCAAACAAAAAATCTGAGACGTATTGCTGTTCGTTTGGGTAGCGAACCACCGATTGCACCAATTGACGTTCCTCGTCTGATTCGCTCATGGAAGCGATATCGCCACAGTACAGCAAATTACCAACAAACACCGATCTCCCATTGGGTCGCAAGAGTTGGGCCACATTGTTAGCCAACTGACCAAAGTTATTAACCCAGTGCAGTGCATAGTTGGAAAAGATGGCATCTACCTTGCCGGTCAACATTTCCTTAAGGTCCTCGGACCAACCCTCGTCCCAGTTGGCGCTAATGTCCTGCTCATAGAACTGACACCCGTTCGAGACAGGATTACCATCAGGGTCCACATTAAAAGTGTTGTGTTCCTGTGCGTATGTGACCATGCTCGAGTCGATGTCTAAGCCGACAATGTTCGCATTGGGAAAAGCTTGTGAGAGAAAGAGTGCCGTATTTCCAGGTCCGCAGCCCAGATCAACAATCAACGGGGCACGTGCGATAGTGTCACTGTACAATGACAAAACATATGGTCACAATTGAATTGATTAATTCATCAGTAAGACAAACCCATTCTCGTCGACAATCTCGTCCAGGGGAGCAGCCAAGTGTTTGTGCAAAATTTCGACCAATTGTTGCTGTGGACCGAGAACATCGGCAGCAGTCTGGTTGTACAGAGCAGGGTCGTAGTCCATGGTGACGGCTGAAAGGGTCAAGTGTTCGTTGAGGGTAGATCGAGGACGAGACAAAGATGTCTTCACTGGCGATGACTTGGAAGATGAGCAGGGAAAGGGCAGTGGTGGCAATATTACTCACAGTCCGTCACGAATATATTTTGACATGCACGTACATGTGTGCTGTGCTCTATACTGCAGTAGGACAGTTGAATCAGTAGACAGGCGCGACTCCACTCGATGCACCAACTTGTCAAACAACAAACAGGGTGGCGGTGCTGGTGCTGGTGATGCAGTTGATGTTGATTACTATGAATCAAGAGTGAAACCATCGAGCAGAAGATGCCACTCCACCATTACGATCATATGTTCATTAAGTCACTCCACTGCAGTTGCTTTAATCGCCATTGCGTTCGAAGATTATCAGCAAGGAAGGACCATGCAGAATTAGATCAGGTTGAACAAGAAAACAATATTTGAACTACCACTGATTGTGACTCATTACTTCAGCAGAATGCATTGGTAATGTGCACAATATTGAATGGTCATAGAATCGTCTCCAATTGCTAAACAATGCAATATTAAACCAATGTCATCGCCTATCACTGATTGGCAATTAGTATTGAAGAATGTCTTTAGCCTTATCTTTGTTGTAATGTGTAACACATTCAGAGTATCGATCAATTGCCATAAGGTCACTGACAAGTGTTGAGTATGTTATGCGATTCGATCAACATTGACGGAGTCAGGACTGTGAGCTCGCCACTATCGATCAGTAGACTCTAGACTGAGTAGAGGGAAATTTGCCGGAACTGGTGATGATAATACATGAAGGCTATGAAGGACAACGCCAATCGATCCCGCAAATATAAATAAATAGCTTCATAACTATAATAACACATCGATTCAATTGACATAGATTGTTTGTTATGCCGTTCAGTTATTTGCTAAATGAGACTCAATTATTAACCAACAACAACAACAATGTCAGTGGCCATCAACTATGAATGACAAATGGTGTATCATAAAAATATAATACACAAGCACAAACAGGTATAGAAAATATATTTGATTAGTCACTACACTCAATCATACCTCACGGCTCCACTCAAACAGATAACCACACGAGTAATATAATAATGTGTTGTAGTGCACTTTGCGTCACTCCGCCAATGCAAAACAGCTAGCTGTCATTACTGCTATTCAATGTTTCTCTTTGTGGTTCAGATATAATTTAAGGTAATTTGGAGCAATTTGAAATAATTCAAGTAAATTTGATATTGGCACTGTTTGGGTATTAATCCACAAAATAAAAACAAAAAAATATACCGCTTTGTCAGAAGTGGGGTTCGAACCCACGCCCTCACAAGAGGACCAGAACTTAAGTCTGGCGTCTTAGACCACTCGACCATTCTGACTGGTAGTTATGGTCTAGGACCACATTTAGCTTCTTAGCCATGAATGCGAGAATTTTAAATTCACCCAAATGTCTGTATTGAACAGTACAGTTTGACAGTATCAACTTGTATCGTCACAATGAACAATGACAATAAGCAAAACAAAACATTTCCTTGCTTAAAATAGCTTACTTGTATGAGAATCATTGACCTAATGAACTCGGTAGATTCCACTCTGTCTTGCATCTCTCCACCGAAATTGATATTTTAACGCTTGAGGCGGATCAATCATTTCCATTCTTGTGGCAGTGAAATAGGTTAAGGACAACTGTAGACATATTTAGATCTTAATGAAGAGAGTGAGTTGGCCTATTTATGTCGATCAACAGTAAAGAGTTACTTTAGAATTCAAATTTCACTTTTGCAAATTGAACATTTCTCTTCAATCCAATTTGGTAGAACGTTTTATGAGTTTTTGTTTCAGTCTTTTCGGTAATTCGATAACATTCGGCTAATTAGCCTTTTGAGAAATGTCACATGCCAAATTGGTGAATGAACCAAACGCGGAATACGGAAATTTTACAACATGAGATGACAATCACAAAAAGACACAAATTCAAGTGTCAATTGGACAATCTTTTCCCATTTTCCAATTTCACGTCTTCCTGTCTGTCGTGTAGTTTACTTTGCCGCCGCAAGTTTGATGATGAATTGTGCAAAGAGGCAATTTGGCAGTGAAACAACAACGCTAATGTTCAAGTGCACAAGACGTTGACTTGACTTGGCAATGAGTGAGATGACAAATACAGAAGCGAGTGGTAAACAACTCGAATAAATGAATGAAGAGACGATGCTGATGAATTGGAGTGAGCAAAGTCAAATGAAGATTAGAAATTGAATTCACACATCAGAAAGTAGTACTGACTTGAGCACGGTTGAGCAGAAAAGCGAAACTTTGTGAACATGTTCCATATTCTAGATGTACACTGTACAGGTACAATGCGTCCTATAAAAGAGAGAATAACATGACAAATGGCACAAGTGACAAAAGGCAGTAAAACAAACCAAGAATAGAAAGTGCAGAGGTTGGCCCAATCGAATGTTGGAATTGGTGGCGCGCTTGTTGACATGTTGAATTAGTGAGGTGTTTCAACTCGTTTGGGACTCTCAAATTACTGACAAATTTGTGTTTCACAGGATGCAAGACCGGTGACCTGGCAAAGTATAATCCCGGAACAGTGCAATCGAGGGTTGTCGTTTGCTCGGCCAAAGTACAACAAGGAAATTCATGTTCAATCTAATTCTGTCATGTGTTGTCTTTTCCCGTCCATTCATTCAGTTGTTTGTGTCTGCCAGTCAGTGAGACGGTGTACATCGACAGGCGCCAACAGACAAGATTGAGTACGATATATTTGTTTGCTCATTTTGTGTGTCGCAAGAGAAGTCACCGGCAGAAACGAATAAATTGGCAACGAACAGAATTGGCAGAATAAAGCACAACCACCGATACAAGTGACAAGAGATACGTACTGATCTAAGGTGCAATTCGTGTCGTCGTGTGTGTGTCGTTGCTTGTTGATTTGCTGCGCGCAATTCTGGTAGCAACAGTGGCTAAAGTATATAAGTGTAATTCAGTCCGGTGATCAGTCAGATTTCGCCGACGACATCTCGAGCCACAGTCGAAATCTCATCTAGATCACCTTCGACAATTCTACAAGAATAACCAACAAGTTAGCTCAAGTCCATTTCGATAGCAAGACTCGCCTCAATATGTTCGTGTCTAGCCAGTCCAAGTTTGTAGATGTATTTGTGTATGTGGCACAAATGTTGGCCACCTTGTGTCGAACCATCTACTGGTTTATATTCGAACGAACCAGTCGCATCTCGAGGTTGGCTTACCAACTCGAGCAACTCAATGCACGAGATCAAGATTGGTGTCGAGAGTTGACAAACCTGAACGAACAATATTTGGCTCAGTCCAATCAAATCCAACAACGACGTAAATCGATTGCCTTGGAACGAGCCAAGGTGCTCGAACAACTGAATCAATGTGCCCAACAGAATGGAGCAAAGGCGATTCCAGTGATCAAGTGCGAAAACGTCGTCCCCCTAATTGGCAGTAATAAAGTCAGACCAGACAAAGTGAATCGCTCAACCTCGGTAGAGCAAATCATCAAGCGGTTTGACAAACCACCTCCGATCATCAACTTGACAGTGGCCAGACAGTCGAGCATCTCCAAGTCACGGTCAGTCTCGCCAATTATATTTGACACTAAACCAAAGACACCGGAAATTCCAGTGCAAACAAGACCATTGTCCCCGAAAGTAAGAGCTGAACCTGCGGCTGAATCAGTACAAATTACACCTGAACCGAGGGAAAGTAAGACAGAAAGTCAACAAGAGAGTGATCAAACTAACAGCAGCTTTAGCAAACTGAGTGGTTTCAATTTGGCCACTCACCGAGTGAATGAATACATCGACCAGATCATGGAGAGCGCTATTCGTGAGTTTAGAAGCTGTGACGACGACAAAGTCGAGTCGAACCAACGAAGTCAACGATTTCGTGACACAATCAAGGAACTATACACCGACCCAGAATGGCGTCCATTCATCAATGACCTAAAGAAGCAGTACAAAATTTTTTATTACCTTTGAACTCATTCTAATGTGATGCACACAGTACAATTGCTCAACATTCATTTTCTTCTACATTTTCTATTTGTTTCAAATAAAATCGATTTTTACCAATTACAATCTATAAATAAAGTTATTTTATTAGTCAGTCAGTAGTATTTGTCAATTACAAGTTGTCACCATGGAAACTTTCCAACAAAAAGTTTGCACTAACTTAGTCCTTTTGTACAGTTGAGCATTGCCAAATGGAGGAACCTAAATGTAAGTATAAGATCATATATTGGCACAACGAGCGATATGATTATTGATTTACCTACGTGAACAAAACGTCAACTTGAGTAGCTTATTTGGTAATCATGACGGACAGCCTATTTCTTGGAAATTACACTCGAAATTGAAATATCTTCCTAATTTAGAATTTTAATTGAAAAATTAAACCGAAATCAACCAAATTTGATCTGGACAGCTGATAAAATTAATCTGCACTGTGACACAAGTAGACTGAAACTGGAAATATATCTCAAGTCTAAAAGGCTTGGCATTCAAATCAGACAACAAAACGAGTTTCCCTAGCAAGTAAATCAACAAATCGAATTAGATTTGCATATCATGAATAGATCAGACACCAAGTACAGATCTAGATGGCTTCAGTCAAATGAGCCTTGATTTATGATTTCACTTGAACTTGATTTTCCTTTCACTTCCAATCCTAAAAGGATAACATTCTTTCAATTTTGCGTCAGTAAATTTATTTTTTAACTTTAGACTAGCACTTCATCACATGCAGAGAGATACCATCAAAATGGGCAATTAAAATGATGAACGACTCCATTGGTGTGTTTCAGATGTTCCTAAGAACGACGTATAAGTATAATAAAAAATAATTTAAGTTTGACAGCCGACGTGAAAATCACATTCTCTGTCTTCGTGCAAGGGATTGCATCCACCACAGGAATGACTTGAGTGGAGTCATTTTGCGTCGAGGTGTGAAAAGGCACGACGATGAAGCGTTTGTTTGTTTTTCAATAAAAGCCGATTTTGAGGTGCACTCGCTAAAAGATAAAAAACAGGTAAACGGCATATGATTAGTTGGTCGATCACAGGTAAACGACAACTGGCTTGTTTGTGGCTCTCGTCTAATTAAAAATTCTATTTTGCACTTTCGCCTTATCTCGTTTTCTCCACCTCCGTCTTTTTCCCATATAAAAGCATATGACCAATGGAAAGATGTCTTCAGATGTCAACTTGTTTTCACTTTCGCATCGACATGAAATCTTTCATATTTGCTTTAGCTTTGTTATGCAGTCTGGCGAGCATAGGCTACGGTCAATATACCAAGGCTAAAAATTGTTCGATCGATGCTTTCGAAGCCAGCTTTGCCCGTGCCTACGGCCACTTTGGCGTTGATCGATTAAAGTTGCCGGACACGGAAGCCAAATTGAATCAATACTGCAAGTAAGTAATACCCAATAGAAAAAATATTGCATTTCGAAATCAAACTAACATTTACTTTTACGCAGAGCTGTGATCGCAAATAAAGACTTCTCCAAAGATTATGGTGAACGTTGTTTGACAGGCACTTCGCAAACTTTGCTCAATCTTCAGGTGTATAACGTTGAGCGACAAAACAAACCGTACTGCGCAAAGAATGGCAAGAAGAGGAAAGATTTCGTTTCCTGGGCTAGGTGTGGCAACGACGCAAAACCCGAAACTAAAAAATGCTGGAATGTCATGATCAACGATTTCGCCAATGCCCGCAAGGTGACTAACGTAAAGAGTCGTATTCCAATCATTTGCTGGTAAGTTCATACGAATTTTGATCCATTTCTTACTAAATCAATGCATTCTTTCGATAGCAAATACTACCAATGGATCAAATGCATGAAGTCGGCCTGGAAATCTAGCAGCGTGTGCAACGCTGAATCACGAGAAGGTTACGAGAACTTGATCCATAAGGCAACCGTTGACTCGATGAACCTTATCTGTAATCGATATGAGGACGATGACACCAAGTGTGGAAAGTTGTTCGAGGAGTTACCAAAGAAGAAGAACAAGAAACTTCGTGAAACTCCAATCTCGTACATTTTCGATGTTTTCGAATCGATCTAAATCGATTGATCAAATGATATCAGTCAAAGTTCCACATTATTTTAATTCTACAAATGTAAACATTAATATTGTTGTATTACTCTTTCTCAGTCATGCCACAAGTGCATCTTACTTCAAACAAACAAACCTTGATTAACTTATATTGAGTTATGTCGTTTATTAAGATTTTCATTAGAAATATGATTACTTGATAATACTGGGTAATTACTTAGTTGTTTTGAAATTCAAATTGTCTTTTGTGACAAGTTTTGAAAAGTGTTAAAATAAAAATAATTTATTTGGTAAAATTCTTCAAGCACGGACTAAGAGATCATGAGATCAACGTCAGCATTTAACACAACTGAATTATTAAATAAGAGAATTAACTAGAATCATGAACCAAAACACAAATGCGATCGTTATTCAATTTTGTGTTCGAGCAAGTTTTGCTACGAAATAGCACTGGCGGTCCAGCTGCTACAGCCTGTAGAGCTGAGAACATAAACACAACAGGTGACGTCCTTTGTGGATGGCTACTGAGAAGCGCCAAAAGTGTAACCAAAACAAAGAGGCGGTCTGAATGGTTGCGCAGTGAGAAACAAGCTCAGTCCGACTAGGCATTGACCGACTCTGAAAAAGTTCATTTCCTTCCCGTTTCGGGCCCGATTCGACGTGGTTCTTTGCAACCAGTGTCCACTAGAAGTCGCCCAACAACCGACAAGGGCAAGTGCATCGCTTAATTTGTGATTTTTAAATTGTGGTCACGTGTGACTGAAATACCAACAATGGGATATATGTTGATGCCATCCGAGGTGGCTCGACTTGTTTATGGTATTGACTCATTTATAGTGAATTTTGGCTTGGTACTATTTACTGACCGATTTCTATTGTCAGGATACATCAACGACACAGATGGTTGCCAGGATGTGGCAAAACAGTTTTTGAAACTGTGTCCCCATTTACGCGAATTTGCTAATGGTATGCAACGAGGGGCCCGGTATTCTGTCAAGATCAACAATATGACTTTGCTTGACTATCTTAACAATCCGGCTGTCAATGCTGAAGAGCACAAAGAATGTAATCATAGTAGTAGCACATCTATTGAATCGACAAGTACAAATATGTTAAACGAAGATGCATTAATTGCTTCAATAACGAAAGTCATTACGAATACATTGGAGAGTGTTGTCGACAAACAAAAGAAATTGAATGATCAATCTTTTCAGCAGTTATTTGACGACCGTGAACAGTTTAAATCAATTTTATTGAAATCGTTGCAAACAGAATTTCCTAACAAGGTCCGTGACTTGGTAAATGGACTTGAAAACAACATTATTCGTTCTCTAAATGCTCAAAATCAAACTCATTCATTGACGCCCAATGACATCCTTAAAACTCCCAAGTATTAATTCTTATGAGATTATTTCATTCTACTGAGCTCTAATCTATTTATTTGTATTCCAGAAATAATAACAAACATAGTCCTTATCTTCGACACAGTGGTGTTAGTTTCTCTACGGCCGCACACTCATCTCTAGTGAATTCACCACGACGCAAAAATGCGACACCACGACGGCTTCCTACTATTCCACAAAACTCTGCTCTCAGTTCCCCTGCCACATCGACACATTCTCAGTACCATTTAGACCCTCCATCCCATCTATCAAACTACTCTGAGCTATATTCATCTCCGGCTGGGACTGAATCCTCAGAGATAGATGTGAAAGCTTTTATTGATGAGCCTTCGATTGTTAACAAGTTCCTTCAGACCACAACATCAGATGAAAGATGGCCACAAAAGATTGCTAGTAAAATAAATTTATGCTTGCAAACATACCATCCTGTGACTGAATCTGCTTCGAATACAGCTGCTTTACATCACCAAACCCAGCCAAATAATAATATGGAAGTCGATATTTCGAATCAAAATATGCACATAGAAGAGTTGATCGGTAATGCCAGAGATGCCATAAACGACGATTCTGATTTCAACCATTTACTGGAAAGTGTGACTCTTAGCACTCCCTTTAAATTTTATTTAAACGATCCCTGTACACCCAGTTCTGTCACTACTTCAAATGCCTCATTAAATACGCCTCTTATACCCGACATTGACATACCAGAAGTTGACGGCAACTCATCAAACAAAGAAAATGGCAATGTCAATTCAGATTTGTTGCCTGTTGTCAAAAATCTTTACAAAGATCTCACAAATCCAGAAGTAACCATTCGACACTACCCAGAAAATGATCAACCAATGAATTCACTTTCTGTTAATTCATTGAACAACTCTCAACTTACTAATAATCAAAGTATTTCCATTCAGGATCAAACTATAATTAATGTACAAAATAATTCTGTTTACCATCAAATTAATTCAAGTAATGATGATTCTACCCTCACTTTGACGAATGCCTCTTTCAATCAGTCTCAGGGAGACACAACAAACATTGCCAGCCAATCAAATGTGTTAAACAGCGACCAGGCTGTCAACGTAAGAAATGAACCATTACGTACCAAGAAAGCAGTTTCTAAACCGGTGTTTTATAATCAACATTTAAATGCAACCAAACGATCATTTGCCCGACTAAAGAATGATCAAAAAATTTTAAGGGCAACGATGAACTATTCTGGCCCCAGTGAAGTAAAATTCGACGGCAAAAGCAATAATGACAATAATAAGCTAACATTGGCTCGAACCAAATCTAGTCCAGAAGTGCTGACTACTACTATTGATAAAGTAGTTGAAGCCGCCTCTCCTAAGAAAAATATAAAGATAGCTCCAGCGGTGCACTCTATCGATTCTAGTATGATTCAGATCAGCAATAGCCAAATTCAGATGGTTAATCAGCCAACAACGCAAACGGTGATGCAACAACAATCAGGTCAGATTTATTACACCACATCTGCTGCTTCTATTTGGGACCCTTCAACTGGCATTGCCGGTTCACAACAGATGATTTTGGTACCTTCAAGCGATGGTACTTATACCATCGCCAACATAGCTCCTCAGATTACGACCACCAGTCAAAATTTATACTATCGTGTAGTTTCGAGTACAGAACAAGTTACTGAACAGCAACAAGCGAGCACTTCATCTTACAACATGCCAATCTTGGCCACTAATTCTCTCGAAGAATTGAAAAATTCTACCACCTATTTGATAAACCCGTCTCACCCCCATACAAACACCGACAACACAATTATTATCGACGATTTACCTAAACGCGAATCTCCCATGACTCCAAACAAGCCAAGCATTCTCTCTAAGTCAGACTCTTTCAAGAAGAAGCAACTTATTTTGGAAAGTCCAAATGTTAATAAAGTTCCTGCGATAAACGGTGTCACGACTAATGAATCGCCACGCAATCGTAAAGAACCCCGAAAATCTGATCTTGGAAAACGGGCATTGATTGATGACGAGTTCCAACGAAATCAATCAATTCAACCAGCCATTACTGGAAAACGAAAACATGACGATTCATCTACATTGAAAAATAACTCTATTTTGGGCTCAAACTCTAAGATTGGTCGACAAACTCTTTCTGCTTCGGAAGTGATTAGAGAGACTGACAAGGTTAAGGTATAAATTTTGAACTTGTCTTCTTGAATCTAATTCTAATTGCATTGTTTATTGTTTTAGACTATAATTTCTACAGACATTGATAGCTTTCTCAATACTGTCCATAAGATAAAAAATGATCGAGAAGCCATTATAGAGAAGCCAGCTGAAAAGCAGCAAAACAAAAGACAATCGTCTGCTGCAAATGAAAAGTCTCGAAAGGCAAGATCTCGAGAGACAAACAACAAGCCTAGTAAAGAACGAAAGTCTAAATAAAAAAGTGGTAATTTTGAATGTTGAACTTGTTTTCACCTGATTGCCTTCAAATGTGTTCACAACATCATCTACTTAAGTATTTACTAACATCACAAAGTTTTATTTTTCCACTACAGCCAAAAACCATTAAGCAAATCACCTTAATACATTTCCACTGTTATCTTTGTCTATTTCCCCTTTATGAAGTGTGATGTCATCGTTTTATAATCTCAATTTCGAACTCAACTCGAACTTAGAAGTCTGTCCAATCACGTTATTTCCCTCATGAGTACCGTCATTGGAAAGACTGTCATGTTTCCATTGCCATTCTTATCGTTGTCTTCAGTATTTTTCTACTTTCCATAATAATTATTATTATTGTAATATACGTATTGTAAATAAATTAGTCACTAATTGATTTTTAATAATAATAAATAGTGATTTATTTGAATATTCTTATAAATATTGTAACAAGATGCCAAAAAATTAATATTTGCATTTATAAGGTTTAAATTATAAGAGAGAAGAGAATGTTGAGAGGAGAACTTAGATCGAAAGTGGAAATGATCGAGAGAAGGGATGAGACAATTGCCGGTGAGACGAGCGCTTGGATGCGCCAAAAATGCCACAAGTGGAAGGTGATGCTGATGGCTGTGGATTGTGGAATTGTGGTGAGTGATGTGTGCTGTGATGATGCGGATGTGTGGCCATGACAAGGTCACAGGGTAGAGGTGAGTGAGCAACGGGCATTACACTTGGTCGGGGTGCACGCCGTGTTGACACTTGAGATGCTTGCGGAGAGTGATGCGCCAGGTGTACTCCTTGTTGCACAGGTGACAAATGTACTTCTCGCCAGAGTTGAGATGCACCGAGGTGATGTGGTCACGCATGGCGTGGTAGCCATAGTAGATCTGGGGACAGTGGGGACACTTGTGGTGCGCCTTGTCTGTCCTTCCCGAGTTCACGTTGCGCACCATGTTGTGTTCGTCCGGAATTGATGGAGGACGACCACGACGGGATCGATTTGAAGTGATCACCTGGGTTTGGAAGGTGGTGGGAGGGGTGGAGATGGTGTTGTGGGTGGTCGTGTTTGTGGTGGACAGTGCCGGCGAGGATGACTGTGACGAGGAAGATGACGACGAAGATGAGGACGATGAACAAGAGGTTAGCAACAGTTTTGCCTTCGGTCCAGGGCCAGCTGAAGGGTTGGGCAGTTGTGAGGGAGGGGGAGTGGGAGTGGAGGGCGATTGATACAGAGAACCTAGACAAACAATAAGTCAGTTTCCCAGTGGTTGGCAATGAGCATCGATGACTTACCATATTTGGGTGGCCGACCACGACCTCTCTTTTCGGTTCCGTTGTGGAACACCAAAGCATTATGACCAGTACCAGTATTGCCATTGCTCTGAATGACATTATTCTGGTTGACCGAGTTGGCCGCGGCTGCGGCCGCAGCGGACATGAATAGATTGGGACTGAACTGGTAGCCGGTGGCGGCTGCAGCTGCCGCAGCAGCAGACAACAATGAACTGACTGGTAAAGCAGAGTTGACCGAATGGTCACCACTTGTCGCACCACTTGATGAGCCAAAGTTGGATAGAAAGTTCTCCTCCATGTCGGGAGCTGTCGAATTTGCTTGGAAACTGGCAAATGTTGAAGCAGCTATCGCCCGTGCTGTGGCAGCAGACAGTAACGAGCCTGCATTGATGTCCTTAGCACCAGACTGGTGGTCCATCAAAGACCCAGCACCAGAGGATTGCATATCGGTTTGATTGCTTTGCGACCGGATACTGTTGAACATTTGAGACATCAACTGAATGCGAGCAGCTGCTGCTGCAGCGGCTGCGGCTGCAATCGAGTTGGGCACCGAATCAGGGTTAGGAACCATTGAAGGCTGCTTGGACATGTGGCTGGAAGGGGCTCGGTCTGTTTGGAACAGGTTCGATATGTTGTGTTCGGGCAAACGCTGTTGGAAGCGTTCGTAGTAGCAGTAGTTCTTGGGTTCCACTTTGATGTCTTCCTCCTCCTTAATCTTCTTCACCGGTTGAATTGTCACCTGTTTTCCCAGCGACTTTATGCTCAGATCCATTTCTTGCATCTTCGCCTCAGGTATCATTCGACGAATGTTATGATTATTGAGGTTATGATTATTATGTTCGTTCACTCCAATGCGCTCATCGTTCTCTCGACCACCTGCGAGTAAATCAAAGTGAGACCAATGGACCAATTGACTAGTTGCACACTTACCATGTGACTCCTCATGAGGCTCGTCTCTATAAATCTTTCCCGACTTAATTTTGAGCATTAAGCACTTGGACGAGTTTTGACTGACGATGACCACATTGTCTTTGATCGAGTGTGACTCCTGGGACATGTCGTGTGGCTTAAGATTGTTATTGTTGTCTCCATCAATACCGTCCACATCGACATCGTCGTCCACGTTTCTAGTGTCAAGTTGCCTCGGCGACTCATCAACGGCAATCTTCAAACTGTGGTTGGTGGCATCGTCCTCGTCGTCGATGGCATGAATGTTTGCACTCGACCTCATCTTGCTAGACTCAGCACTGCCGTTCAGAACATATGGTTCCATGCCCTTGCCAGCAGGCTGAATGGTCACTTGAAGATCATTGGACAGTGCCAGAGCACTTGCTCCATTTGAGTTATCGTCGTAGTTGACCGCGTTAGCAGTGAGTCTCATCTCAAGACATGTCTTCTTCGGCCGACTACAGTCGATAGCACCACCATTCGAGATCAGTTGTCGCTTCTTCTGGAGCAATTTCCGTTTGAGCTCCTGCTTGTTGTCCGCCGCTGGTGCATTAAGCTTCAGATTGATCGGGGACATTTGTTGATAGAAGGTGGTGAACTCGCCTGTGGCGCCATCCACCACGATCGTTGGTTTGCCGGTGAGGGTGAGCGAGTTTGAGGACGAGTCGAAAGAATCGGACGAGTGGAAGGACGACGGCGAGTTAGGCATCGAATCGGTCGGGGGCGTCAGTGGAGGCCGAATGGCTCCGATGGCCTGGCCTTGGGCCGTCAACCAGGACAGAGGCTGCAGGTCGGTGGGACACTGGTCGGCGAGGTAGGCCGTGATCGATGCATTTTCGCTTGAACCATTCGCACCGTTCATTGAGATGGCTGAAATGTCGAAATCCTTGGCGCCCTCGATTTGCAAAAATCTGGCCGCCTTGACAATCTCGTCCAATTTGTCATGGGAAACTAATATTTCGCCTACGCAAGGAAAAAGGAAAATTTTAGTATTTCTGTTTAATTAAAATTAATTATATATTTTGATAATTAATTAATAATAATTTTATATAAAAACGAACACAATAAAGCAAAATTGAAACTTGCGCAATAGAACACTAGCGAGAATTGGCAGTGGGAGGCAATTGAGGCAGAGTGGCAGGAGCACTCAAATTCGGTCAACACTCAAATTGCATTCCACAAATAGTTTAATTATAAATATTAATTTTAAAATGTCTATTACGCTCGATTTGAGGACCAATTCAGTGCTTAGTCGAATGAGTAGTTCTCTCGAAAGTATCGAAATGGCACCGAGCGAGATGAGAAGGCCAGGGAGAATGTTCGTTAAGAAGTAACCATTGTGCCAACACTGTTTGGTAGTTAATATTTTTCAAATTATATATTTTGCAATATATAAATACAACAATAAATTATGTTTTCTAATAGTTCGTTCTGTGCTGTGCTGATGAAGCCGTGCTCGGTTCTGTAATATCAAAACGAGAAAATAACCAAAAATAAAATAAATTATATTTTGCAAGACGACGCCAAAATAATAATAAATTTCTCTCTTTTATAAGGGACAACGAATAGAGGGGAGGACACAGTTGAAGAAAGGAAAGGGGGAGGACAACACAACACATACACGGACAAGAAAAGAAAATATTTTCAATTTAAATTTAAATTTAAAAATATAATATAGAAAAATTTCCCTAGAATATTTTATAAAAATAACTTGCAAGATTGAAAAAAGATATAAAATGTTAAAGAGTGAAGGGAAATTTCGAAATAATAAAAATAAATATATAATATAAACGGAGATGAGTGAGTGGGGCTGAGGGAGAGCGGGTGTTGGCACATGCACCATGATACAGCACAGGGACGAGTCGAATTAATTGAATCGAAATAATAAATACAAACAATTTGGGAAATGTGAATGAAACGAAATGAAATGAAATGGTACTTGTGCTTGTTTGTGTTGTTTGCACTTGGCCAAAGCGAGCTCAACTACTTCAACTTAGCACTAAACAGTTAGTCTGTCTGGGCCTCTTGGTTGCATTGGTCTTTTACAAGTCTTGCAAGAAAGAAGAACAAATTATCATAAATAACTTTCAACTTTTGAATTAATACGCAAATTAAATTAGAACTTCTCTCAACTTTGTCTGATCGTATTTAATGCATTTTAATGCATTTATTATGAATTGCATTCTACCCCTCCGAATAGCCATCAACATTACTTTTGTTCGTACAATAATTAATAATAAAATCATGGCCACCAGCAGTGGGTCTCGGTCTGGTTGGCTCTTTGTGGAGCCACCGGTGGCACATCTCCTTCCAGTCAAGTAGCCCTCCAATTAGACTGCACACACCAAGGCTCACAAGGCAATACATACATTTAAGGTATTTACATTAAATATACAAAATTTGTATATAAAAAATAAATTGCCAAAAATATTCCAGAGAAATTTAAATTTTTAAAATTCCGTTCCATAGAAAAATAGAAAATTTGTTATTAACGGAAAATCTGCAATAATTTATTTTCACTACGCCATAGAGCACACTACTCTGCACTCCACTTTGCTTTCAGTAGAAATAGAATAATAAAAAGATTTTGAAATTAATTTTTAAATTTTCCAACAATTTAATATTCAAACTGACAGGCCTTTGAATGAATGTTGAATGGGTGGAGGAGAGGAGGCACGAGAGGAAGAGTGACAGGACTGCACCGAGATGGATTGGCCCGAGCACTGCACACGGACACATCACCAGTGCATTTCTGAATGGAGATTGTATATTCTTGTCTACATCTAAATTATTATCATTTCACTTTTATTGCCACACTGTAAATGAACTTCTTCATCGCATCATCAAGACGGAAGACGAGTCTAATGTTGAGAGGACCAATGTACAGGCAATGAATTCGCCTTTAAATTCTGCATCCATTCACTCGTTCACTCTTTCATTTATACATTCATTCATTCATTCTTTGGCTGGTTCGTTTATTCAGCCTCATTCACTCAGTTCACTCGTCGTTACTCAATTCTCAATTGTGCACACACACAACACACTAAAGATATACATAAAATACAGCCAGGAATTTTTTGCTACTAAGCAAGCAAGAGCTCTCACACCAAAATAAAACAACAATCGCAATATAATAATAAAGAAACGAAAGAGTAAATTAGATTTAGAAATTCAACTTGCATTACTATTGCCCTCTGTGCTCCACTGGCTGTGTGCAAGTTAGCTGGCTGGGGGGTGCAAATTGTATGTGCCTGTGTGTTATTTTAAATTGTGTCTTATTGCCAAATGAAAATATAAATAAATATATTGCAAAATGCAAAATAAAATAAATGTCCGACATTACTGTACGGTAATTTGATGGGGTACGGGAAAGCTGCGTCAATTGTAATTGGACAAAGTGTCACAAAATGGTGCAAAATTGCAGTGCAAATGTTTGCGCGCGGTGTTGAGTGCGACCAAACAAAATGCTAAAGTAGCGGTACGTGGCCAAATGGCTGCACACGGACAAAGCAGATGCATGTGCGAACATGTGAGCCACCATGAGAGTGAGGCAATTTCGCAGACCGGCACAATCTACACTCAATGTACAACAGTGCACAATGTACAATGTACAATGTATATTCAATGTATATTCCTTCTAGTGTTTGCTCAGCAGCCCAACAACAAAACAAAGTCACACTGTAATCATTCATACACAGTGCACGTCAGTAATATAAGCCATTTTCCACTGTCTTCCCCCTTCACTTCTTGACTTTCAGTGGAATTTCCAGTTAAAATATATGTTTTTGACTTTTAAATTCTGATTTCGACTTGACCTAATAGTGCACTGTGTTACTGTGTGTGCTGAGCAGCGATATCGCTTCAAACAGTGCAAAGGAGAACGACCGAGGATATATTCAAAGTAGCAATAATGATAATATTGGCTAATGCCTTCGAATGTGAAGCCTAGTCCCGAATTAATATGGCTTAATACAAATATTTAAATTAAATTAATTCACTACAGTAAAATTGAGTTAAAAATTTGTGCCAAAGGATTAGCAGCCAAGGAGGAAATACCCCCAAGACCGCGGAATAGAGCTTACACGGAGATGCATCGGAAAGCACTCTGTATAATTAGAGACACACCGTGCACTGAGTGCGACTTGAGTTGAGAAATGCTGTAGGCGGCATTAGTTGACTCTATGGCAAGTGATGCTAGTCTGCACCGATTGATGGCACAGCAACTAAATATTACATTCTGCCAAATTCGACTTGGACCAGCGAGAAACAACACCAAACAACACTGGCAAAAAAATGAACAAACTGAGAAGCGAACTAAGGCACCCAATGAAGCCTTAAAACCCTTTGGGAGACGAATCTTCAAATTTGGAGAATTTATTATTAATATATTATAGAAAATAACCAAAAGTCAAAATGTCAACAAATTCCCTAATTCCGAATGTCGAAATGGTATAGTAGAGAAATACTACAAGTGATAGTAAAACTATACTCTCATCTGTACAAGCACAAATCCTTTGCTAATATTTTTGAACCAACCAAAAGAGTAGAAATTCCAGGAAAATGTTTTGCAATTTTTTGCTTGATTCTTAAAATAAAATTCTTATACACTCTCTCACCACTGTGTTCTATATAGTCATACTGATAGTCATACTCGGAATATAAGCAATGCACGATGCACAGTGTATGTGACTGGATTCTATGGAAAATAAATAAATAAAAACTTTCCACTAAATTAAAATTTTTACTGCATCCAACAACAATATTGAATCTATAAAATAGAAAATAAACCAGAATAAGAATAAATCAATTTACGAACTTTATGGAGGCACAGAGGGAGAGGGGTGAAGGCTCTGAGGCACTGACGCACACACAATGAAAGTTTTACTCAAATTAAATCAAACATTCTCCTCTAAACATTGAACGATTATTGAGCACTGTTTGTATGATGTAGCTTTGTGCACTGGCCTGCGCCACCGCATCGCCATTTAGCCGGACCCAGGCAAGTGGCCACACACTCGGACAGGACTGTAAAACAATCCATCGGGTGTTCCATGAGTGTTTGATTGGGCCAAATTCCTGTCATGCCTCAATCCCTTGCACACAGTTCCATTCATCTCTATGGTTATTATATGGCCATTAAATGCAATAAATAATGTCATTTGGCCAGTTATGCGAACACTGTCTCTAATTCGCTTTACGTGATTCGGTCCTGTGGTGGTGCACATTTGGGCCACACTCCATCACCCCACTCCACCCTGTAGGATATTTCAAATTTCAATTTTAATTTTCTAAAACTTTTTCTCGGAAATAAAAAAGTTTTTATTTAACTTTGGCCAAATTTATTTAATTTTAAATGTTAGGATTTCTCTTATTCTTTTATTAGCGTCAGCGTGAGTGTGTGTGTGTAGTCATAACGGGAAACAGTGCCCATCAGGGCAGCCTGAGCCAACCAGGCAGACGTCATCGTTCACATATATGCGGGCTGGCACATCCACCAAAGTCAATTTATTAGAAGGCACAAGAGAAAACTTTTCTCCTCTCCGCTCTCTCTCCGAAAATGATAAATTGAATTTGGTGCAGTAGCAAGAATGTATTATAAATTTGAAATTTAAAATTCTGCAAAAAAACATTTTATTAGAATTTTAAAATTCTCCCCTTCAATCTAAATTTGTTTCCTGTTATTGCTCTCTCCCTCTCTCCCCTGCCAGCATCTCTCCTCCGCATCTGTTCGGCTAACTGGCTTGCCCCAACTCACCCTCCGGGGCTCACCCTCATTCTGGTAAAAATTTAAATTCCAACCCAAAAATAAGAAGTAGAAAAATAAAATCTAAAAGACTTTTGGGAAAGTTAGCTGCCGAGTGCAACAAAGTAACGAGCAGGCACAGGCATCAGCAGAGTGAGAGAGCACTATCGCGATGTCGATGGATGCGTCTCTTCTTTCAGTGGCTCTTTCTCTCCTTCGGCCCTCGACCAACCAAATCGATTAACGTACTTTTCCACAGCAGATTATAATTAGTTTTCGTTTTATTTTTTAAATAATAACAAAAATGTTTTTATATACAATCTAACCAGTGTGGAGGTAGTAGCACCAGTACACGTCAGATGACGTCCACTGGCGCAACGTCTGTGCATACGTCGCAGTTGGCCCCACTTGCCACTTCCGCCATGTTCACGTCGCACAAGTAATCGAATCAAATCGTACAAGTCACACCAAAAAACAACAACACCAATACACCCAAACTTATCACTGAAAGGGTTAATCGAGTTTGAGTTCGCCACGACAAACTTGCGACTTTGTATTCAAACTTACAACTGTGGCCTTAATAGCTTTTATTAGTGCGCGTCCTGATATGAAACCTAATTTTCGAAGGTCTAGCTAATAAAAGTTAAATGAAACTGGTGTGTTGTGTGTTGAGCTATAAAATAGTTTCTCAAAGGAAGGATGTTATGCGATGTGAGAAGTGAGTGCCACAGTGCCACATGTGGCTCGGTGGAGTGTACAGTGCCAGATGTGTGTCGGTGTGTGCCACCACTTGAATGCTGTACAATATGAAGCGAATGCTCTAAGCAAACAACAACAAAACAAGCAAATTTTCCATTTCCTTTTTATAAATGAATTTGTGTACAGTCGAAAAGTACAATTTGTAGATTTGCTCTTTTTCTTATTGCTAGTCTCAGTAGTGTGTCCGTGTGAGCAAAGTGCAAGTGCATGCACACAAAACCTCGAACGGGCTCACTAGCAAAGCAAAGCTCGCAAGCCCACGCTCGAGTCAACCTTTGCATAAATTTACACAAACTGCAAACAGACAAAACCAACCAGCAGACATTAAATTAATAAATGTAATTTATAAAAAACAGTTTTCAGTGTTTAAAGTGCTGCTGCTGCCAGTGTGAGTGTGTGTGACTTGTGTCGTTGTAATATTTAATTTACGCTTTGATGACGTTAAACAGTGACTGATTTGATAGAGCGCGAGAGGAAAAAGTCCGGGAGAGGGCCACTGAGATAGCGAGTGGTGCCACTAGCACGTCAGACTAACAAAAAGAATCACTCCAAAATTGAAATGATCGACATAGCAATGAAGCACAAAATTAACACGACCAAGCAACAAAAATTAAGAGAAAACCATAAAAACTGAAGACTTTGTATAAAAAGTAAAACATTAAATGAATGTCTTTCCCCCTGGCAGCAACAGAAAGGCAATCAAGCAGGCACAGTCTGTGCACTCTGTGCTACACTGTCGAGCTATGTAATACTAAGGATTGTAAGGAGCGACCAAACAAGCAAAAAAGCAAACAATTTCTGCCAAACCAAAGCAATCGATAGAGCGGACACAGTAAGATTACAAGCGAACCACTCCGAAAGGGGCAAAATGTATAAAATTAAAAATCACTAAATTGTTATCGGGTGAGTGGTCGGTGGGGGCGGGCCACTGCAGTACCGGGTGGCACATCGGCTCGAATTGGATTGTTGCAATGTTGTAAAAAGAAAATAATAAATTTGGAATATAATAAATTAGACTTGCAGTAAAATTATTAATAAGTGGAGGACACAGACAGGATACACTCGTGGCTTGCTTGCTCCTTACTTTCAAGTAGTAGTGCACACAGATCCGTGTGGAGGTATTATTATTATTATTATATTATTATTACTAATACTAACACAATGTGACCATTCCATGGAAATTGACATGCAGCATGATAAAGCGTTGTAAAATGTTACAACACCAACAACCAAGCACTTTCATATTTTCAATATTTATAAAATTACTTCTTAGTGGCAGAGAAGCACCCGAGTGAGGCCCACCCCATCCCTCCTTACCTCTCACCATTTACCTTGAGCACGATGACGTCTGTGGAGTGATCCATTTGATGGAGCAAACCTTGTTTGTTCGAATTGCACTTATTTTGTCTGCTTGTCGCCTAAATGGTACTAAAATGGCAAACTTACATTCGCTCACTGACCAGCGAGACAACCGAAAGCAACCTGAAACGAGTTGCATGTTGAATGTTTGTGCGTTTGGCGAGGCTGTACAAAAGCGAGTAAATGTGTGTGTGTCTTAGTAATAAACATTGTTTATGCCACCGAGGTTAGAAATACCAAACAAAAACCAAGACAGCGACAGACGAGGAAAAGATCAAACATTGAGGATAATGACTCGGCCGTGTCTGTTTACCCAAAGGATGAGGCGAGCTTTGGACCTAGCAGAGCAGTGTTTATGTCTGTGCCTGTCCGACCACACCGGACACTCAACAAGTCAAAGGCCAAGGTTAGTGAGGCAGATACAAAAGGGCGAAAGAGGAGCACACTTCACATGTCTGGCGGTCGTAAAGAAATAAAGCAACCAATTGATGGTGCTTGTTGACTCAACCAGTGGCACAGGGACAGCCGTGTTCACGGCCTTCACTATCACTGGCCAGTCCAATCGATACAATGTATTGCTTTGAATTGCTTTGTATTACTTTGTAATGACATTTCCGCTGATCCAGTGCAACAATTAGCCACAAGCCAGTGAATGTGCTCACCTTGCTGCATTAATACTACAATTGTTTATTATCATTTGCGCCTTTACATCACACACTCACAGAGTCAGTCATCGATGCATTCTACTCTCCGCTCACTGGGACAGCCTCAATTGCTTTATTGCTCTGTTTGTCGAGTTGTTTGTCTTTTTTATTTTGATCACAATTTGTTGTTGTTGATTTTGCGTGTGTGTGTGAGTATGAGTGAGTGAGTGCATAACAAAATTAACATTTAGCTTGAGCACAATGAGACAAACTAGCCAAAACGCAACTGCACTTTTTTGTTAAGGTACAGTGGTATGGCCAGGACAAGCCACGCAACAGTAAAGGGAAACAATGTATGCTTGGGAACACTCAACAGACGCGTTAAATGTACCAAACTGGTTTGGGTCCGGTGTGGAGAGTATCACTCTACACTGAACTAACCTGGCCAACTCTCTCCTTAGACCGCCAATGACACTGAACACTCGGTGAAGAGAGAACGATAATGACAGACAGAAAGGAAGAAAATGGTGCAAATAATAATAAATTTAATATTTATTATATTTATTAGGACGACAAACAACACACAATGCACTGTTGCTATTATTGATGATGACCATAATAATAACGTATCTAATGATAATGACACATGACCACGAACCAGTGCCAGTGCAGTGCAGTGCTACCTGCCACTCGTTCGATCATGTCGCCCACCATTGAGTGACACAAACAGTGATTCTATCCATTCGAGGATTGAGCCAATCCACCAGCCACAAACCAAATCCTTGGCAATATTATGTATGTACCAATGCATTCATGTCCTATTAATGACCATAATAATCGTCAAGAGGAGAATGTCATGCAAAAAATAAGGAAAATATACATTTCACATTGAAAAGGAACTTTTTCCTCGCAGCCAGTCACATGAAGTAATCACTAGAAGTAATGACGTTCGTTAAAAATTAAATTTAATTATTCTCAAGAAATATTAGCTCGGATTGGGGGGACAGAGAGTAGAATGGCGCCATCCGAGCGGTGACTCACTCTATATTACTACCAAATGGCCATTATTAATCAAAAGTGGCTTTGTGTGAGTGCATGCGTGTGTCTCTCAGTCGCGACATGCAAAAAACATCTGCAAAATTAGACAGACTTCAATTAAAAGTGTATAGCCTTAATGAAGGCAATTTAAAATTCTAATGAATATATCAATGAGTGAGTTCGAATGTAGATTTGTTGAGGGGCTATGGAAAAGGGAGGGAAGGGGACAAGACAAACAACACAATGACGACACCAACAACCGAAATAGAAACATGCCAAACAACAAACAACAGCAAAAAATGCTAAACTAATCAGACAAAACGATCCACAGCGAGAAGGCACAACACACCAGAGCAGTCTAATGCGAGAATCTAACATTTCAAAAGTTATATGCGCTCACCGTGGCCCGTCTCACCAGCCCATTACTAGACACAAGCCATAAAAGTACAAATAATAAAATTCCGACTATAAATTCCAATTAAAATGTTCGAGGTTAAGTCCATAAAAAAGTTTTAGTTAGTAAAATAAAAAAATTCAAATTTTCTATACTCGACTGATGATGTCGATTCCCCTGCGGGAAAGAATAAAAAAGTCAATGGCGGAGAGAGGAATCATGGAATGGTGCATGAAAGACAAGTTGGCCATATGGCTCGAGATGGCTCCCTCTGGCCCTCCCTGCCTGTCCTCCCCATCAGGCAATCACCACCGCACCACTTGTCCGGCCACATGACAGCGGTCTGTCCCATTGGAAAGTATCGAATGAACACGATGCATCACTAACTGCCACTAACTATCACTCACAGCATGAACGACTTTGTCGTCATTTGTTGTTGTTTGTTTGTGTTGTGTGTTCATTTAGTAAACCGATGCTTCTCCTCTCTCTCGCTCACTGTTTGTTCAATGTATGATGAATTAGAAAAAGGCTCTAACCGAACCACATTCGTAATTTATTTTTAGCAAATTTAATAACGTAATACAATTTATTATTTATATATAGACACATTGAGAGAGTCATTCGGTGGGAGCGGGGTAAAGGGCAAACAAGCCGCGGCCAAACCAACAAACATTCAAGTGCAACAACAATCCAATATGATCACTAATAAGGCGCAATGAACATTGAAATGCTCTCAGGTCGAGTTAGCAATTTGCAAACTTTCTATTCATTCAATGTAAACCATTTTTGTAAAGTTTTTAATTAAAAATGTTATTCCTCACCACTACCACGCAGTCTTCTTGTGCCTCCAAAAATCTGGCTTAATTAAATTTGCTAACGCAAACGAGAGTATAGAGTGCATTGAGGGACGTCATTTAGAGATTAATTTGCATTAGCTTGCAGCTTTTTTTGCTGAACCGCTATGTTTAATAATTTCTATTTTAAAATTTTTAATAACATTTCCAGTGTCTGTGAGTGTGTGTGTGTGTGCCAAGCAAACACACAAATAAATTATAGAGAAATTTTAATTTCTTGAATAGTAATAATAATAATAATGCCATTAATAATAATAATAATATATTAGGGGATGACGATGGATGGAGGCCGAGGGAGAAGCGAGGAGAAGAGGAAAATTAAAATTATTAAAATTAAAAAACAAAAACATTAATTATATAAAGGAAAATGCGTTGGAAAAATTAAAATTTGCAAAATGTCAAAGGCAATTCATTGGCAAACAATTCCGCTTAAAACAAAAGGCAAATGGCAGTGTCGAGGTGGCGCCCCACTCGGCCTCCACTGGTCGCTTCAGTCAGTCCCTTCCAGTGGATGTCATAAATAATAAGTAATAAACAAGTGAATTATTATAATTTACAATAATGTAAAACGTAATAACACAAAGACAGCAGGCAGTGGCACTGCTCCGAGTTGAGACACTGGCACAGCCAATGGAAAGATATTAAAAATTTAAATTATGAAAAAATTCAAATGTAATCATAAACGAATATACAGTGAGTGAGTGTGTGTGTGTGAGTCTCTGTGTGTTCTGCTCAAAGTCAAGTGAAGGACAAAGGCGACGTTTGACAGGCCACTTTGATAATAAATAGAATGAAACAATGTGCCACCGAGTGAAAAGACACAACGCGGAGACAGGTTGCTCTTGAACTACATTCACTCGTTGCTCACCTGACCGATTGCTGGTGATTAGGACGGCACGGATTGGGTAAGTTATGCAAAGGTGACATTTAATGCTGACTGCCGGTTGTGGTGAGGCAGTGAACTGTGCCCGACTGCATCACTCTCAACAGACACTACACAATCATCAAGTGGTGGTGGTCCGACTGGACAATGGCCACACCAGACCACTTGTGCCACAGCACCCGAACAGAGACATCATGACCGGACCTGTGTGGTCATCACATTGGACAAGATGCATTAATCGCTCATTTGAATATGATCATCCACAAGTGTGTCCATCAATGGCCATCTAATCAGCTTACCTCCCAGTGCGGTGCAGTGTTGATCACTTGCAGGTCAAAGCCAACACACAGAATCTATTGGGCCAATTGCATTATCCTCTATGGAATATATTCAAAAGAGCCTAATTATAATTGATCCATTCATTGAATTTGAACAAAGATGACTATAACCTCTGTCTGTCATGCGAACGTTCGTCAACGAACCCCACCTATGTTCTCAACATGTCTCTCCTTCTCAACATATAAATTATAAATAATTATAAATGATGGCCATTGCTGATGTAATGAAACATAAACATAAAATATGAAATTAAACAAAACCAAAACATTCTATACATTATATATTTCATTTCATATTTTTTGTGTGTGTTCACTTTACGATCGTTCATAAATAAACGAATAAACTAGAAAGTTTAATTTATTTAATTAATTCTAACGAGAAAAGAAAGACAGAGCAGACGAACATAAAGAAGATGATGGAGGAGAGAGAAGATGCCACAACGATAGAGAAGATAGAGAAGATGTACAAATTCCTCCATTAATGACGTCTCTAATACTTGCAAGCATTAATTCAATTTAATTTTATCGTTATTAAATTAAATTTTTATAACTTTTTTGTGTTATTAAATTTTATTGTTGCTTCAATGGAGGGAGATGGGCTAGAGTGATGGAAAGAGGGCGAGTCACTGGATGGATGGAGGAAAATTGTTTTAAATTTTGGAAATACTTTTGGCTTGATGGCAACCTCACTGTGGCACTGCTTTGTCTGTCTCCAATGATCCAACAAACGATTCTATATTCTAAATCACAATTGTGTAACACTAAACCTGTCCCTCACTGTTCGGTGTGTGTCAACTGTTCACGCAACCATCAAACCATTGAGCCAGTGGTTGAGAATCGCAACTTTGTTCATTTGAGAGATTTTTCCATTTAATTCTTAATAATAAAAAATTTAATTAATTAAATTATTAATTAATTAATTAATTAAAAAATAATCTCGTTCACTAAATGGCAAACAGACTGGTGCCGCATCGCATACAAGAGCAGACAAGCAGCAGCACCATGCAGACCGACCAATATCGCATCAGCCTGTCTGGCTGCAAAATGGCATATTATTATATTTGAATAATTTTTTCTAGTTAAAAATTCTAGCAAAATTTGAATCCAGAATTTAAATTAAAAAGTTTGAAATTGCCAAACGAATAATAAAAGAGGGGAGAGAGGAGCATCTAGGAGAGCAAACAGACCAGATCGCGTATAATAAAACTGAAATATATCCAAATTCCAAAAATAAACGTCGCTATTAATTTGGTTATGGTTGCTGTAATGTGTGCCCGAGCAATGAATCAGTAATAGAGCAATGTTCAATCATGTTCAATAGGTGCACACACGCAATCACTCCCCCATGCCTCCATTAAGAGGCCCATTACAACCCCCACTCATCATTCGCTCTGATAATCTTGAGTAAACTCATTTAGGCTATTTCCATCGAACGTACCTGACTGGTGATTACTGCACCATTTCAAGAATGGCATTTGTTTGTGTTTGTGTGTTGTACGTGCGCACCGAGATGCACTCAAGCGAGCACTACACCCCCGGACAATATATTCACCAAGTGAATGCAATTGAATGTCCATTCGAATGGCACACACCAAACAATGTCCAAGTGAGTGATCAAGTTTCAGGGCGTATGCGTCTTTATTGTGAGTGTCGAGCGGACAAGTGTGAGTTAACTATCCTTCCGACTGTAAAACACAAGTCCACACTCACTCACAGTTGTGTTCGAGTGACAATTTTCCAATTTGATTGCACATTGAGTGTAGCAAGCCAAACTGAGCAGCACACAGCACACAGCACGGTTGCGAGCACGCCATAAATCATCACAAATCTGTCGTTTCTCTGCATTTGTGGCAAATGATTAATTCTCACATAAATCCCTTCAAGTTGCATTAAAAATCATTACAAACTGCCAATAAAGGCAAATAACAATCTCGACTCGGCTAATTTTCAAGCCAAGACAGTCCAAAGACAGTAAAGCCACACATTCTATAACTATCAAGTAGAAATCCCCTTTTAAATCCAGCAAAAATTTTCGTCATTGCCATTTAGGGCCTAAAAATAAAGAGTAGTCATTGCCCCACAGAGTCATACTTAGCCAACTGTCAAATTATTATTAGATTTGGATTCATTTAACCAGAGAAGTATTCTTTGCTCAGAGCACTTTGTACACACACTCGGACACTGCAGCCGAGTGTACGATTGAGTGTATTGAGAGTATTAGTGCACTCTGTGAGACGATCATCCTTTGGAGGCAGTCAATTAGTGGTGTATGTGACTTTCTCATGCCGAACACTGGTTTGACTGTCCAATCTGGTCTCGGTACATTCGAGCACTGCCACCGAGGCACACCGGAACAGGCTGGCCACTGTCGCAGCACAGATATCGACACCAATTGGCGGTCTAAGCCACCACTGGCGAGAATCGATATCGATTGCGTAATCGGCGCAAAATGCAATGCACTCCTCCATCCAGTGCAATTGTTTTTTTTATATATTTCTGGCGTTGTTTTCTGATTTTCCAGTTGGTTTGTAATTTTCCGGAGAGAAAAATGAGAAGAGAGGGAAAGAATGAGCTTGCAAATGGCAAAGAAAGACGAGCGAGACAAAAAGTATTGTACTGCAGGGAACACATCCCCTGAAAGAAAAGGATCACTAAACCCAATAGCTATATGCAGCAGCAGCACACCAATACACACCAAATTGTGCAATAGCCAAAAGATATACAATAATAATAAAGTTATTATTATATTTTTCATCATCTCGCCATTTCTATATGAAGTTTGCCTTAAATTCCCAAATGGAAATGAAACGAAACAATCCACTAAAGCACAGAATGGCATAAAAAGAGAAAGTGCAGGGAGACAAGCAAAAATGTATACATTGGCGCAACAGTAATAAAACAGACCAATAAGAACAATTTAATTGAAACACAAATGCCGTACAGCAGCACAAGCAGCCCAAACAACAACAAAATAACAAAACTGCACAGCAATAACGGAAAAACAATTACATGGAAAAATAATTAAAAAGCGACAAAGAAAAATAGCAAAAAAACGAAAGACGAAATAAGCAAAAGCAAAAAACGTTGCCATTGCTGGTTATGTGCTTTTCCATGTCCGGTGTGAGTGAGTGTTGTGTGTGCACTTGCACCACTACAGGATAGCTGTGATTGATTTTTTTGTGTCCGTTCACTGCCGAGTGAGATGAATGAATGACAAGTGCACATGTCCTAGATTGTCGCACTTAGCTCGACATAGACAGAATTGTTCTAGTTCTTATCATCATCATCGCATGTCCTTTGCTCTCGAGAGCAAATCAACATTCAAATGTGCACTGCACGCCATTGCATACACAGACACACAACCAAAACTAGTTTAACTGTCCATTTGAAAGGTTATTGAATTTTAAATTTCGATTTATTTAGCAAAAAATAGCAAGTCAAACAACAAAACATAATTTGAGTTTAACTTTTGCCCGCTGCCGACAACACCAAAAACACAAGCAGCCAGTGAGTGTCTCAAGCTAGGCGTCTAAATCAAATTTATAGTCCTATAGTTTGTGTGCGTGTGTCATTAAGCCCAAGTAAAAATTTTAAATTTCCAAATCACAAGATAATAAAATATATCACAAAATGTCAAGGGATTTTATTATTTTTAAAATTGATTTTTATTACAATATTACATTGTGTCATGCACAGTGTCTCTCTCACAAGCTGTATCTGGGACCAATTTGGCAGTGCGGTAATTTGATTTATTCGACATTAGAGCATAAATATATTTTGTATATTTTGCGAAAATGCAATCTATAAATTACCAACTTTGTACGCTCATGAGCGAAAGTAATCTCCATATAAATCATTAGGCTCGAAATGTGATACTTTCTGATAATTTCAAAGTTTGCAAAAAGATATTTTAAAACTAAAGTTTCGTTGTTTTGTTTGTCTTGATTTGGTCCCATTTTGGCTCTTGTTTCGCCACACCGAAAGCTAAATATTTGTGTGATTTATGTAAAACACCAACAAACAAAATGACTACTTGCGGCTTTCCAACAAAAAATGCAATTCTCAAATTCAAAAACAACAAAAAGGACAAACTTTTAAATGGAGCCATTTCTAAGAGCAATGCCAAATTAAAGCTGCCTTTTTGCCGATAAATCATAAGATCGATTTTGTAATTTACGACCAAATCAAAAAATAAAAACTTTGATTTTAGAGGAAAAATTCATTTCCTGTTTGTGAGTCTGAAACTATAAATAATTTGATATTTATAAAATAGCGATAAACTCAAACTACTAGATGTTGTGCTGCTCGAATAATAATCTAAATTCTAAGAAGGAAAGCTAAAAATACAGAACAGAAATAAAAGCTCAAACTTTCGGTTAAAGAGGAAAGAGGCAAAAATAAATTGAAAAAGATGAAAAAACTTTATAAATTTAAAGTTTCAAACATTGTTCGGTGTGCTCGAGAGCGTAAATAAATCAAAGGAGGCGAGTAGAGAATGTGTTTGCTTGTAGGGTTTGCTCGGGCCAGTTATAATAAAACATAGAATGTGCTCGCTTGTGAGCGAACTGTTGGCCATATAGCAACACATCCGGTATGCAACACACAGCCCCACTGGATGATGCATTCGTGTGTGTGTGTGTGTTTGCCTGTGGTATATTCATAATAAATTTAATAAGTCCTAAACTCAATGCCAACACATAAAGGAGAACTACATTGGAGGCAAAAACAACAACAACAAAACGAATCCCAACAAAAGGAATTGAGGAGGAAAAACAAATCCGAACAGAACACAGCAAAAAAAGTGAAGCTAAACATAGAGAAGCTATTGGCAGGACAATAATACTACAATTACGCCTAGGGTCATCGACATAGCAAATTCTCGAATGCGCTCAAACAGTGCAATAAAACACATTTCATATTATATCGACCATCAAGTGAGGCAAGACAGTTTATGATTAAATACTGTAGCACTGTACTGTACTGTAATACTGCCACGCACCATTGAGAGATTTATGTATTAACGAAATTGTAAAACAATTTCGGTTTGGTCACAAAGTTCACATACACACTCGAGTATGGCAACCGAATGGAGGCAACAAAAAATCAACTCAGAATCAATCAATCAATCGATCGATGATCGATGGCACAGTGAGGCTGGTGAAGCGGCAAAATTGCAAATTTATAACAAAAAGCCAAAATATAATACGGAACGGAACACTTTAAAATAGACACAACAGATCGAAAATCTCACTCGGACAGATAGAGTACTCATTGAGTCTTACTCATGACCTGGTCCAATGCCACATGTGGCTAGTGATCATATAAATGTTATTAATAATATCAAGCACCCGGGACCATTCTCCTATGTATCGATCTCAATATTGAGTTACACAAAAGGAGGGGCAGAGGAAATCATTTTCCGAGAAATGTCAATTAAACTTGTTTGAGATTTAAAATTTCCCAGAAAGGTAACACACGAAACATTGTATGACAGCAATAATAATTACATTTCTCTCTGTGCTAATGCCAAGCTACAAATATACGCAATACTACTAAATCCAAATTCGGGGAAAATTATTTCCATCAGCAATATTATTATTAATAATGCATTTTTGCAAATTAATTTAATAAATTAGCATATATTCTGGCAGGCGAGTGTGTTTAATTAATTTAATTAATTAATCAAATATATTGATTCTATTAATAATAGTAATACTAAGATTGGCCCAATCCGAATGAAGAACTTTATGTGAGTGTTCATACCCCCGAGAAGTAGTAAGAAGAAGAATATAATAATTCCGACTAACTGTGGAGGGAATCGAGCTCGAAGGGCATTACAGAGAATGTTGCCCTAATAAATAATGTATAAATTAATTTCAAAAATTATAATAAATTATTATGTAAATATTACGTCACTTTAGTGAGAGACCAAATGATAATTAATCAATTTTAATTAAGTTGAATGACGTAAAACTTATTTCAGTGTTTGGTCATGTTTTAGTGAATGCATCAAAAAATAAAGCGAATCAAGATTTTACTTGTTGGAGCAATGAGCAAAAATTTCCCTCTTCCCAAAAGTGCGTTCGAGACAAAGGCCAAGTAATTCCCACTCACTCACACTCACCGACATTGTGAGTGTGTTTGTTGCATTTAGCAATAGATTCGTCTCTATTCGCAAAACATCTGGCATATATTAATTTTCACAATCTTGCAATAATATAAATAAAATGGCAATAAATTAACAAATAAGAGAAGTGAACACAATATATACACAATGTGTGTGTGTGAGTGTAATGTTTCGATGGAGTGTTACAGTGCGATAGCCTCATTTCCTGCACTAATAACCACCAGTCGACTATTGAAACGATGCCGCAGTGATAACCTATTCGACCTTGATCATCTCAACTGTCTTCACAAGTGAGTGAGATTCACTGGAAAGAGATATATTTACGGCATCTCAAATCATTACATGACTCATCTAATGTATGCACAGTTTGCTTTTGAGTGCATCGTTTCAATACATTTCCATCACATGACGTTTCGTGTGTGCGTCTATTTTGTTTGCCAACTACGTTCTCTCGCGCTCACAGGCCAAAAACAGGGAAAATCTTTACCAAATATTGTTGCTATTATAGATTGGGCCAGAGCAAAAATATATAATACATGTGAGATAAAAATCAAATTGAGGAAGAATAAGGAAGAAAACACTAATAATAATAATAATAATAACATTGCAAACAGAGAGCTGCGAGACAGAGAGGAAATTGCAAAAATTCGTGAGCGTCCGTGAGATCGAAAGTAGACAAGAGTGTGGTGTGAGCGAGTGGAGAAACACCGAGACCGAGACCGAAAAAAGAAAGTAAGCCAAAGGAGAAGGCAAGTAGAAAGACACCGAAACAATTGATGGAATAAATTGCGAGCTCGGTGCAACCGAACACACACACTGAGAATGTAGATTGTGTCCAACGAATTGTGGAACAACATACTAGCCGACTGTTCATGTAGGTGGAGGAAGTGTGCCACCAAATATAGTTTGCCTGTGAAAATCTGCTTACCAAAGTGCACTGCACCACAGCACACCGCACACCACATCAGATATTAGCATCAGAAATGTTCATCAGAGGAAAGAAGAAGAAGAAAGGAAGTTGCTGGCGAAAGCGTCATTTGTTTAATATATTTTCTTCTTTCTCCGAGGGTACTTTCTTGTGCGTGTGTCTGTGTGAGTGTGTTTGTGTTCGGGTTAATATATTAGAAATACCGAGGAGTTAGGTTCGGTTGCAGGATTTACTGCCCAACCAAAGTTGAGCATAAAGTTTGGCGTGCCAGAACGTTGCACCCAAGTCGACTCTCTTCGTATGTGTTGTCTTGTTAAATAAATAAAAGTGGCACAAACCGATTTGAGTACGGCGAAAATTTACTTTAGCTCCCAATAATGGTACTACTAGATAAATCGTGAATTACAAAATATTCTTCCAAGAAGGGAGATTATGATGATTCCGTCCGCCGTCAATGAGGACCAAACAATCTCACCAAAGTAAATTCGCAAGAATTTTTCGTGCCATTAGACCAAAGTTAGACGAAGTACACATGAAAAGTACACCAAACAAGAAGAAGATGAAGCAAAATTACGAATAAAAGCGAGAAGCAAACAAAAATAAAACTTGCTAAAAGAATTAACACAAACAGACTGGAGGAGTGAAGAAGAGACTCATGGAATTAGCTCAAAGAGGAAAGGAATGAAGCAAAGTGGCGATAAGTTCGAGGAAAGTGTTCGTATAATTTGGTAATTATGCCGGCAATGAGACTCTCATTGAATGGGCCCGCACTACGCCACAATTGTGAATGACACAAAGGTAAACGACATTCCATCGGCTCATGAACTCATAAACACCAAATAATACTAATCATAAATATGACAAAAATATATAAATTTGCGTAAAAATTTCCGGTAATTAAAAAGAATTATAAAAATGCAAATGGCCACACAAAATGAGAGTTCCGCTTTATAAGGTAATATTAATAAAGTAAGTATTGTTGGGCAATGATAGCCCTAATAGCACCATAGTAATACTCGTAATGCAATAGATCGAGTAATAATTTATATAAATAAATAATAGCAAACAATGACATGACAGGCCAATGGGGAGAGTTATGCCCATTGCACGGAATAATACAAATAATACGTTACAGATATTGTGCCATTACCGAACGAACGTATATGCCCGCAATAAGGCAAATGTCGTGCCGTACAGCACACAATGCATTCATGAATGGCTGCTTGGTGTTACTTTAAAAATAAATTTTATAAATAATTTACATTTTCTCGATGGCACACATACAAACACAAACACACCATCCACCAGTGAGCCTCTCTTTGAGCCATTCAACCAAATGGCAATAGAACAATGGCGGATTGTACATTTTGTTTAACTTTCAAATGTGATCATAATAATAATAATAACGCAATAAAATACATCACAAGTGCACTGCCACAGCACAACACACCATTCCGGCGACTTTATCCCTTCTATTTGTGCTATCAAAAATTTATATATTTAAAACTAAACATTGCAGAGACATAATTCAAGTAGATTTTATTACATGTATTATATTTTGTATATTAAATATATTTTAGTTGGCAATAAAGAAATATATTCGAAACTATAATAGAACTGTGTTGACATTTCCAAATAATAGATAGATTTTATGTGGAGCCCGAGCAGGAGTAAGGAAGCCAAAGGGGAAGCAAGCGAGCAAGCAAAAAAGGCATTAACAAAGCACACAGAGAGAGGCAACCTCTATTACCACGACACCATTCATCATATTCAATATCAAATTCAATATAGCAATAGTGGCAATAATAATATTTCAACTTTTTAAAATTCAAAAAGCTAAACTTATATAAAATTGAAAATTCAATTTCTGCTGAGCGTCCACTGGCGCGCACAGTGCAGCGCCATCTTGGACGGTAATATGTTTGTGCAACAAACAACAACACTGCACTGCACTCGGTCTCTGCATTGGGCCGAGTCATCATTGCATAAGAGCCATTACTGACTTTGCCTTTCTAATGTTTCATTATTTTGCAAATCAACTTAAGTCAAAGTCTCAAATTGAATTGAATTAAATTTCCCCTTTGCAGCCTCAAGTTAAGCTCGGCCACATTTCTTCTAGTTCCTGCTGTCTTTCTTGTCTTTGTGGTTTGCCATTTGTGTGCGATTTTGTGTGTGATTTGATTGATACTTTTATAATAGAAAATATAAAATTTAATTATACATTTTATTATAAAGTTTACTTTGTGCGGTAATCAAACAGAGGAAAGCAAAAAGGAATATGTGTTCAAAAGTTGATGTGTCTAGAAGAAGCACGAACGAACGAACGTACGAGAAGAGAAGAACGAGGCGAAGGAGGCAAAAAAGGGAACGAGGTTATTTATTTAAATTATGAAAGACACAACAAGTTTAAATTAATTAAGCAATATAATTAATAAAGTTATAAATCATACGAGGTAAAGTGTCGTGTCACACACACCTGCACGACAACACATGGCCAAACTATGGTGCAAGGGGCTTAAGCCCAATTCGGTCCGGATGGGCTTTGGGAGGCACAATACAAAGAAGATGAACAAGAACAATCCATTGCACGAAAACGCCCAATGCAATTTTAGCCCAGAAAAGTTATTAATAACATTTGCACCAAAAACGGCACAAACGCCAACAGCACCATCAGCACCTTTATTAATAAAGTGTTTATTATTATTATTATTATTATTCGAGTGAAGTAATAATAAAAGACATTATTAATCGAACAATAATATACATTTTTCGGTGGCCTTCGTACAGGTATGCTAATTACAAGACATACAGCTGAGCACAAGTTACGTTGCATTAGAAGTGCATTAGTGTCCATTCTGAGAAATGTACAAACGAACGCAAAGAATGCAATGAGGAAGAGAGACCGAATGGTCGAACTGGACTGCATTGCAGCTAGACCGAGATGGGTCAATGAAATAGTGGAAATATTTAATTTGCTCTTTGTGTGTTCGTAGTAATTAAATTCACCTGTCTGATGTATTCAAATTGGTCTCAATTGCGACTTTGGTTGCCTCACTGTGACATTTTCCCATGCTTGGCACACAGGATTGGAATTATTAAGTTTAAAGTTAGATTGTATAACTTGACTCGTTCTGTTTCTTTTTTATTGCTATTTGATCTCATCCTACAGTGGAAAGGTCACAGGAGGTGGCCCATCTGGTTGAGAGTCACTGAGTGTGTGCACTAATGGCCAGTGCAGCAATAGATGCAAGAGGGTGAGTGTTGACTGTGTTGAATGCACCGAATGGTGTTTTAGTGCGGAGGATGCAAACATGCATGTGCGAGTTTGTCACTAAATTACAACCTTCCAAGCACATCACACGCACAACACACCATTTTCGAGCAATGTATTTTTCATATTTTAATATTGTTATTTTCTTATGCCTCCCTCCTCCTCTTCTCTTCAGTTCTCAGTTCAATTCAATTTAATATTTTTTCTCATCATCCAGCGAAAATCTAGAAAGCCTGCAGCAGCAGCAGCACCTCCAGTGCCCCTCACTCAGTGCACTGTGTCTCGCCCCCATCATTCTAAATTTTTATATTATTTTCTGCTTCAATAAGAATTGCAACAGAAATATTATTACACCGAGCTGACTGGTCTAACACGGCAAGACTAAACTAACAATTCATCTCGCCCTCTCCCACACTGCCTCCCTCCCTAATGGCCAGCAAATAGTGTTCTCCATTCATTCATTCATCGCTTCTCATAGCTGCTCGCTGGAGCTTAGATCGTTCGCGAGTTGTACGCCAATTTAAGGCTTCATTTAGGCACAAAAAGAGAAACAATTTCGGATTGAGGCCTGAAAGGGGTTAGGCGCACTCATCCCCCGAAGGTCACTGAAAGAGGATTACCATTGTGACAGGCACACACAATCACCACTAGCCACAGAATGCAGAATAAGCAGCACATTTGCATAGAGCACGAGCCACATGTGGCCAGTACTGCCATCCATGCACGAACCCTTCCTCCCCCTGTCAATAACGAGCAACACAACCTAATGCTCCCAGCACATATACACAAATTTAATCTCTTATTTTTTCATTTAACCATTTTGCATGGAATTTTTCATACCAAATTAGTCTCGGAAAGGTTCTCCTTCTGCCTAAACCCTTCTTGCAAAGGTTCGAGTACGGGAGAAAACCATTAAAGAAGACAAGAAGATCATAAATTGCAGCCAGCCAAATAAATGCAAACCGAGACACAAAGGCACACACAACAGACAACAAGCAACCAATATAAAAAAGCAAGCAAAAAGTAAATATAAAATAATAATAATAATAAAATATATACGACACAAGCACGACACGGACCAAACGTGAAACCTCAAAACTGGAAAACTAATAAAAAATTGCCAAATAAAATAAATAGAATTATTATTGCCTTGGACAAAGGGGCAGGGATGAGGAGAGTTGCTTGTACGAACAAAGTTGTGTCATAAAAAATAGAAATACTTTTAAATATTTTTATTGATATCTGGCTCGAATCCGGTTTATTGCCGTGTGCGTCACATTGCTATCACTATTATTATTATTATTATTGTTTGTCATACACTTTTACATAGACTTTATATATTTTCAATTTTATATTTCAATCCACACTTCATGCCTGTCTGTCTCGTCTGAGGCCAATCTCAATGCTCACTGGCCTCAGCTCAGTGTCCATTCCCTCCCACTCGCCATTATTGCCACTCTTCGCACAGCACTCCATTGTCAGTGACTCAGTGCTGCTGCTCATCTTGCAGAGCATTATATTATTTTCTCGAACGCCATATAAAAGTCAAATAAAAATAAATTAATAAATATTTTATTTTTATCTTTTTTATATTTCTCAGTAGTAAGACCATAGTTTATAGTTTACCAGAGTATAGTTTCATTTCATTAGATTTGGATCTCAAGGTTTAAGTAGTTTTCTGGTAGTGGTCGAGCAAAGGCTGCTGATCGCTTGGTACTGCTGCTCCCAACTAATGGTGGTAGTAATAATTTTTCCTAAAAATAGTTTCATATAAGCCGAGTGATAAGTCGTGGGGTCGTGTGAGACGGCAACCAAAGCCGAGTGTCACTGTGCAGGAAGTACTTTCCCCAAACTCTCTCCGAGTGTCCCAGTCAGATCAGAGGCCCCAGAATCGACAGTGAAATTAGTGGCAAAATTATTTGCTTAAGCATTTGCTCTATAGTCGTGTTTGGGTAATTGGGCCAGTGAGCGAGTGAGAGGCACATTGTTGCACTGAGTCCAGTTGGTCGGTGGCAGAGCGTGCCTCTGGCCGGACCATATAACTTGTTGGCACCAGCAACAATAAATTCGTTTATATCACACCGATGGCTCGGTGTCTCTTTACACGCTTTATTGCGCGAATAGTCAACGAGAAAGTGCTCGGTCTGTGTGCTCGGTCTGTGTGCAATTTATAAATTAGGCTCGAGGGTGAGGTGATCCAGTGTCAAGTGACATTGCAAGGGACAAGTGCAGGCCAAGTTGGCCAGAGAGTTGAGTTCATCATAAAAGCAACCACCAAACGACTAAAGTGCATTTCAATTGAATTGCCAGTTTGAGGGAAAATGAACACGAATGCAGTAAAAGCGAATGCACCGGTATGTCAGAGAGCAGTCCAAATGGAGGCAAGCAAAGACAAAGTGACAGAGAGCATCTAAGCAAGCGACCAGTCGACGAGGGAGGAAGGCGACTTTGGCTGTTTCCATCGTTTTGACAAACAACGCAAATCTGTCCTCGTCGTACAGAAATGCAAGCCGAAAACAAAGTACGAATTTCCGGGAAATTTCCGGTACATTACTAAAACATAAAGTGAAATACATAGCAATCGACGTCAGTCTCGAAATCAGATCTCCATTGGGCTATACTATTAACGTCACACAAGTCAGACAAGCAAGTTCACCAAACTGGCCAACTCGCAGCACACAACACAGCTCCAACGACACAGGAATTTCGCAATTTGACAAATTAGTTTTGAATTTTCAAAATTGTAAAATCACACTTTCTAGGAAATTTAATTATCATTGCCAATGTAAATCATATTGCGCCAGTGCATTTAGTGCACCGACACAAGGCACACTCGAATGACATAATCCACAGCAATAGACATTGGAGGGTGAGTGTGTGGTGAATGGCTCCTTGGAGCGATGGAACTTACCACGATAACAAAACTCGATGATTGCGCACAGAGTCTCGTAACTGATGTCGCGAATGATGATCACGGGAAAGGACTGCGAGGAAGGCAACGAGTTGAACAGAGACTTGAAGTATGGCGACAGGGCGGACAGAATCAATCGGTGAGCCCGGATGGTCTCCGTCTGGAAGCCAGTGCTGAGGTGCACATCGGTGCAGTGTGCCTCCGACAGAAGATTCATCAAAGATCGTGTCAGTGTGTTCGGGTAACCATTATAACGGAGGTGATAGTTGTGCGGTGCACTGTGGCTGGGGCTAGGGTTGGGAATGGCCAGCGCCAGAGATGGAACGGGCGATGGTGCGGTGCTGGTCGCCATTGTGACTAGGTTCGGCTGGTGATGCGGACTGCCACCAGAGAGAAACTGTTAGTGAGGTGCAGTGATGCAACAGTGGACACACGTGAGCTCGATTGCACAATCGGATGCGACCTCCACTAGTCGCTCCTCTCGACCAACAAAACGGTCATGGGCAAATGAACTAATGAAACGAACGCATCAACGTGACAACACTCTCACGAGCGACATTAAACATTGAGACACTGTGAGACCGGTGGAAGTGACCAAAGTGACCAAACAAGTGAACACAAAAGCGTTAATCGACATAACATAATGACATAATCGATCACAACTGACGAATCACATTTGACGCAAGTGAAAGTGCATTGGTGGTGATGATGTGGCTAGCACCGAAGTTGTCACTGCAGAGTGTGGAGAAGCGTCGAATGACATTGAACTGAGACACCAGGAAAGACACCAGATAGGACAGCACCATAAATAGAGTGGATTGGGAAAAACTCGGTGATAATATCGAACGCAATCGAGGTGTGTAGTGTTGGGTGTCTGTCAGGTGTCACGGGGTGCACCGAGTCACGAGCGCGCCAAACAATCCGAATAGTGGGCTTTGTGGATGGCGCCAGACATGTGAGCGAATGTACGGTTGGCCAGACCGAGCATAACCGGACTGCACACTGGCACAAGTGAACTGACAGAATCGACACTGAGCCACCGAGTGAGCGAGTGAGAGAACACGCGCGCAAACGAACCAACGAGGTGCAACGAACAGAACAACTCCAGTCCAATAGGAGCGTTGAACGGGCAATGCAATGGACAAGCGTCGGAAGGCAAATGACTGGACTGCAGTGGCAGACTTGCCGTGTGCTCAGACGGCACTGTGGTATGGCAGGGCAACTGACTCCACTCGCTGGAGGAGAGCAGAGCACTGAGAGCAGACGCCCGCCTAGACGCCGGCCGTGGTGGCGCTAGCTCGCGAGGTTTGCATGTGGACTATCTGATGCTGCATGCTGCATTCTGTGTTGTTGCATGTTGCTGACATGACCACAAACGGTACTGTTCAACACACCAACACACACCATCAACAGACACCTTACCGTTATCCCTGGCCACAACACAACACAGCAAGGTAAGCTGGCCAGGCACGAGATCAAATCAGTTCGCACTTAATCCACATAATCCGCACTCAATCCGGTGTCATTGCCAGGCAAGACGTGTATCGCACCTTTGGGACAAGTGTCGGATGCCGCTCTCACACTTCTCACCTCTCACCTCACACCACACTGATCATGTTCATGTCGCGACAAACTCGCATGTGACTAGATACATAAACCCAATAATATTTTATATGTGTGAACATGTCTGTTGTGCTCTCAAATGGACAAGTTATTTTCCACATGCAACTTGTGGCGGAATGGATTCACCAACAGTTCAAGACACAAACATCGAACCGACGATTGTAGAACAGACAGAGTCCACTCAGACATACTCAACAACACATGATCGAGATGGAGATAGTGAAATGGCCCATTGATGGACTAGATGAGGGAGGCATCAACAAAATAAACAACAAGTATATTAGCACATTAATGGGGCTGAACATGGAGAGGGGGACAACACTGCACTGGATGACAGTGACCAGCCACTTGCCGCCAGCCAACAACCAGACCAACTCACGACACTCTCCAAGTGCACTGAGCACTATTTCTGATCACTTCAACTGTTTGTGCCAAGTGCAAAATCATAAAAATATAAAATATAAATTTTCGAGGTTTATCTCATCAGGGAGGTCAAAGGTCGGAGGATGATTAGAGACAAGTCCGATCATTGAGGAAAGTACGGACAGAGCAGCACCGACCGGCGAATTGAGGCAAAGAGGCTGATGGAGTGCTCGCATGCTCCTCACAACAAATCGACCGAGGTGGTGATCAGCTTGATCATCATCATCATCATGATCGTTACTAATTCAAGGGAGTGAACTGTGAGATTTTTGAATTATTATTCTGTCCAATGAAGCTGTCTTCCTCTGTTGCTCACAAACCATTAGTATGCCTTGCCTGTGCCAAAGTGCAACTCTGTGCCTTTTTCCTCTCTAAGCGCCACTCGAACAGTGATTTGAACATTTCAAATCGAGTTCCGCTAGCGACATCTGACGACCACATCTCTCACCATAATTTCGGTCAAATCAAAGTACAAATACATTTTTGCAAATAGATTGTATTTTAAAAATAAAATAATAAACCACAAATGTACATAAAGTACATTTGAACATTTGGATTGGGCAATTGGGCAATTGGATTAGCAAGAAGTTCTTCCATAAAGTCAACTCGAAGTTTGTCCTGTAAGCGTTTGTGACATTACGGAAAAATAGAAGATTTTCGGAACTAACTGAAGAGATAAGGCAAAATACTGCAAGTACCACGTTGGTGAACGTCATCAAATGATTTAATTTTCCTCTCCAAGTGCATCCAGTGCGGACATTGATGATTGTTCCTTGTATTGGAATGGTTCAACACTCTGGAACGAGCTCCACTTGGAACAAGAATCGGCACCGACAGTGGTCAAACAGTTGGGCACGAGTGCATGCAAAGCAGCAAGCAGCCTCCGTCCTGTCCGCGAAGGTCGTCTATTAATATAGAAACTTTGTAAAATCAATTTCCAATCGAAATGATTAGATAGTGATGTTGATGTGATTTTGGTGTGATGGATCACTTATGAAGACATTACAACGTTTTTTCCCACTTTTTGTGTGAATGAGATGTGCTGTGTCATGTTGAGTGGCGTGTCGTCAGGTCCGGGCTGCATTTGTTGCACTGGCTTGTGGCAAATGACAAAGAATCGAGTCAATAAAGTTTGCACTTGTGTTTGAACTGTTTCGAAATGGTTTAAGCGCCAAACAGGATCATGCAGGTAGTGGTTTAGGAAGTGAGTGATGTAGCGATGACATGTAGCAATACAATTGGCTACATTGATTCACCGGCAAGTGCACTCGTTAGAGAGTGTCCAGTGGCGTCCAGTGACCACTAGTAGAATGAGACAATCAAGCAAAAATGTTCGTTTGGTTGGAGAGGCGCAGAGGCAGTGGCAGACATAGGGGACGATCCCGTAATGAGGCCAACAGTGTTTATGTTTGAGTGCAAAGATAAGGCGATAAGCGGAGAGAGTGCTTGCCCGCCTCGGGTGATGTGTAATCGAGTGGTCAGGCAAAAGGTTAGCGTGCAGGGGTACGGTAAATGGCCTTTGATGATACTAGTGATAGTGAATGACGTCATTGGAGGTGCTTATCGCTGCACACATCTGCACATTATAGATTCGTGCCCTGATGCAGATGCTGTCCGTCTGGTTGTGCTAATGTGCTGGGACAAACAGACACAACTATTTGTGGCTTGAGTATGCAAAAATTAATTTTATTATCAACAACAGCCACAGAGGTACATATCTAATCGCACATCTAATAAATAATTTAAATTGAACAGTATAATGTAAAATACAAAAATCAATCAATCCACGCGATTGCGTGTCGATGGATCGAGCGACTCTCAAACACTGCTCCCATACATAAAACATGAGACAGAATGGCTGCGTCACTGGTGCAAATTAATTCAATTGAACACACTACACAGCATTGATCAATCCAATCCACTAATCGAACACTCATTTCACAGTGACAGTGAGTATCAAAGAGCCAACACAGAACCGAGTGACATTGTCCACTCCCCTAAGATCTCTAGTATGCAGTACTAACACAATTTTCTCACAAAATGTACCCAATTTGCTTGGTACTAAAATCAAACGTATTTTTCAATTAATTTTTGTCAACAACAAATTCCTCGGAAAATCATCATTAATTCGCCTCAAGTGCACTCGTCGAGGTCTATTTATAGCCTAAACCAAACAAGTAAAATTAGTTGTGCATTTTGTTGAGAAGACCACAATCGCAAAAGATCTATCAAACATGCTCTGAAAAGCCAGACAGATTGGAGCATTCAAAAATAAATAAATTTTACAAAAATTCAAAATAACGCGGAAAGCCATTTTGATTGAACTGATAGACTAGAAGATGTGCCTGTTTGTATGAGAATGGTCAACAAAAGTGCAATCAGTGCATTTGCTTGCTGTACATCTACTGGTGCATGTAATGGTACATTCACTGAATGCTCCTAATCATGAATTGTCCAATTCATCAGAAAAGACAACCAATTCTAACCAATTCAGTCATTGTCTATCACTTGTGTGTCTTGTGTGCCTTTAGAATCCTCGCCAGGCCAATCACGACAATAGCATGATGTCACTAACCACTGCATTTGGTTGTCTGCACAACAATCGTCTCCATTACAAAGCAAACAAGCAGTCATTACTCGTTCATCATGTTATCAATAGAATAACATTTGTTGAGAATGCAAGTGTTTTCTTAAGGAGTGCTATTTGAGTGCCGGCAAGTTCACATGTGACTCGATTCTGAATGAGCCACAGTGCGTCAATTAGTTCGAAGGAAAAGCATTGATCACGAGTTCAGTGGAAAAGACGACCACCCTTATCGGAACCATAATAGGCTACCATGGCTCGGATCCGGACTACTGACCAGGTAAAGCAGGTTAATTGCCACCCACAGAGATACTGATGTGCATCCAGTCACAGCAGATGAGTAACTAAGCAAACACAATTCAATTTAACGACTAATTAACTATTTACTCATAAATCTCTGACAAAAATGGTCAAACCAGTACAGAGCGTTACTGTTGACACAATTCCACTGACAAGTGAGAAGTGAGTTGAATAGATAATTCCAGTACAATAATTAACAGAATTGGACAAGTGTAAGTGCCATAAAGAAGACTAGCACTATTGACACAGTGTCTGACTGTCAGACAATTGCACTTTGAATATCCGTGAAACAGTTATAGGTGTTTGTTGCTGCTCAATTGAGCAAATGTCAAACGCAAACACAACTGTAGTCATAGCAAAAATTTCACCAATCTCGATCTTCTTTGGCACACAAAACCTTATCAACAATCTAACACCCTCAGGAAGAATCGATCAATTATACATCTTGATAAATGTATTCGTTCGCAAGGTAATTAAAATCAAAGGAAACGATTAACGATTTCGGTTCGGATGAACATAAATAGATGGAAACAAATGTGGGCAGAGACAAAGTGCAGAGAAACCTCCTTGAATACATTGGTGATGCATTTCGAGAGATATGACATCATATTATACGATTCATATACGTTAGGCCAATCAGGTTAAAGAATATACCAAGATAATCGTGATGTTTAGAGTAGTGACTAACTTATATAATCGAATCTATAAAATTCAAATATTCCAATTGACGGTTACCTTGTGAAACCATGCATGTTGAATGGCAAGTTCGTAGTTCGAGAAAGTATCTGATGGCTAAATCTCGGTGGAGTTGATCAATGATCATGTTACTCAAGACACATTCACCTGTAGTGTGACTCGATTCGAGAAATAAGATTAAGATTAACCAAAAGTCAATAAAATGTCGAGAAGTAGCACATGACGAATTGAGATAAGACGATTACAGTCAAAGGAATGAGAGATAACTGTAAAGATAGTGGTCAGTTTTGTCATTTTGAACTGAACTAGATTGTTGCATCAGTGAGTGAATGAGCGGTCTTTGGAAGGGATGCCAGGCAGTTATCGAGGAAAAGCACAAAAACACACAAAAGATAACCAAACACAAACACAACACACAGAGTCTGGTAGACGAAAACAATACTAATAATGATTCTCAATACAAATGTACCTAGTTAGAAAGAAAGATAAATAGCAGAGAGCAGTAATCACACCAACAAGATGGGCAGACTATTTGTCTATTTGTCAACAAAATCGAGTGAACATGATCAATTTCATTATTGCGCACTTGTCTAGTGTCTCACCTGCAAGAATTCTATTGCTTGCGATCGTGTTATATCTCACATGGCGACTGTCACTAATAATTCAGAAGCAAGTTCGACTTGCATATTGGCACCGGAAGATTCCCGGTGGTGGGTGTCGAAGTATTGTGGCCAAAATAGTGGGAGCTCCATTCTTTGATTACCTCCAGTACAACGAGGACATGCCAAAGTGTAAGTACTTTCAAAGACAATCGATCCGAACTGCCAATTAATAAATAATGCAATGACAGTATTCACTCGAATCATTCTGGGAATGAATGTGATCGACAGTGCGTCCAAGTTGGGAATAACTCGAGTCAGGTTCGGCTTCCAACGATATGTCAACCTGTTCAGAGTTGACACTGTTGAGGCACTGGCCACCAGAATGGACAACATTTCAAAGTCAGATCAGTACAACTACTTCCAACCATGGCTCGGTTTTGGACTGTTGGCCAGGTATGAAGGTCACCATCAATTGACTGTTCAATAATGGCTTGGGCACAAATGGCAGTTCGGGAAATCTTTGGAGAAGACATCGAAAACTGTTGACACCTGCTTTTCACTTCACAATATTGGAGTCATTCATGCCGATCATGAACGAGAATGCACACAAGTTGGTCCACCGAATTGCACAGTCACAAGACAACACAATGGACATTCGAGCAATGGTCGCGGATTGCACGTTGGACATAATATGCGAAACGGCCATGGGCGTATCTATTGGCGCCCAGTCGGGTAATGTGCAATATGCACAGCCACTGAGCACAGTGCAGAGTTTGATCATAAACCGTACCTTGAGTCCATGGCTGCAGAGCGATTTTGTCTACAGCCTAACGTCGTTCGGAAAGAGTTATCGGCGCAATCTGAGCACAATCAATCGATTCATTGGTAAGGTGATCACAGACCGACGAGAGGAGTTGCAGCGGCTGTTTCAAGAAAGGGCCGTGGACGTACATACGGTGGGCAGTGAACAGTTGGGTGTGTTGTCCCGAAAGCGGTATGCCTTCCTCGACTCTTTGCTGGTCACACACTTGCAGAACGCGACAGACTTCACTGAGAAAGATATTCTAGACGAGGTCAACACATTCATGTTCGAAGGACACGACACTACTTCCATCGGGTTGATATTCACCCTGTTGCTAGTGGCCACCGATCAACGAGTGCAGGTACGATCAATCTCGCAGCTTTATCTCCACTCTTATTTGCACAAAAATAACGCTCTCTAGAATAATATTTACGAAGAATTAAAGACGATCCTGACGAATGACGTCAATCGACCAATTACGGTGGACGACTGCCGACAGATGAAATACCTCGAGATGGTGATCAAAGAAGGCCTACGACTTTACCCACCCGTGCCGTTCATTGGCCGACAAATCGAACGAGACTTCAAGGTGAAGGATTACCTCATCCCAGCGGGTTGTAGCTGTCTTATCTACATTTACTTGCTCAATCGGGACCCGAGTGTATTTCCACAGCCGGAACGGTTCGTGCCAGAACGGTTTGGGCCCGACTCGCCTTTTGCCTACATGCCTTTCAGTGCAGGACCTCGCAATTGCATTGGACAAAAGTTTGCACTGCTCGAGATGAAGACAGTGCTCGCATCAATTCTGCGACAGTACCAAATCACAGCGGTGACCAAACGCGACCAGGTCGAGGTGCAGTTCATGGTGCTACTCAAGACAGACACTCGAGTGCAGCTTCGCTTCGATAAGCGATCTTCTCAATGGAGCTAAATTCCACTCATTGCGCACTTGGCCTGCCATCTAACATCGAAGCCAATAAAATCGACATTCGACACATTCACCATTCACATTCATTCTATTTCTAATTACTCATTTGCGTGCAAAAAGCGATAGCCAATTACCGCAATGTTTGTGCATGTCTCTTTTAATCGAAAGAAATTTTCGCAACGTCAAAAATTTTACGCTGCTCTCGAGTCTATAAATTAAAAAACGAACTAAACTCGTCCTTTCAGCAACTGTTCGCACTAATCACATTCACCTTAACATTTTCCGTAAATAAACAAAATAGGTTACCTCGAGGTTATCGATAAAATAAAATAAAATTACAGTCCCACTCGTAATGAATGCCATTTTCCAAATGACTCATTGGCAATTGTAATAAAACACAAATGACTTGTCGATATCGATTGTGCCGCACTGGTGCCGTATGACCATTCATGAGCTATTAATAATTCTAATAAAGCCTGGATGGAACCAAACCAAGGAACTCACAAGACAAACCTAATCTGTCCTAATGCAAACCAAATAGCACTAGTCAATATTAACCTAACAAGCAGTAGGTAAACAATATTCAAACAAATCGGTGCAAGTTCGTTCATCAGATAGATTGCACACTGGACACAGTCATCACTAGCCCAACTAGTTATGCAATCTCATCAGTAGTGGAATCCTGTTTTGCACTTTCTCGTCTGTTGCACTGCAATTCGAAGGGATGACACATTCAAAAGCACGCTCATGTGCAAATAAATGGAAATTTTCGCAAAAATCGCGTATCAAGGTTAGTGGTGTTGGTGTTTTTGTTGCTGTTAAATTAAAATGGTTTCTCTAATATTGTTGGTTGACAGAGAAGCAATCATCTCTCCGCCAGAATTGGTGCCACAATGAGATGTCTCTCCACTATGAACCGTCTGCCATGTTGGTTTGAGAGAACGAAACTTGCACGTGTTACTATCAAAGAGGAGTGTCATAATTGTGGCAGATATGACCAAACACAAACAGATTACATTGCCATTTCACTTTGTACATAAACAAATCGATGAATCATTCAGTTGCACATAAGAAAAGTATTACAATGTACATTGGCAATTGGACGGAGCAAGGTAGGAGAGAGTCATTCACAACAAATTCACTTTCTTTTCAAATTATCTAATTCTGGAGAACTTATGCGAGACAACCAAATTGAGAACCAACCTGTATTGTGCTAATCAGAGACTACTATTGGTAAACAAACCTTGTCACCATAAAACATTGCCCTGATGCAGACTCCATTGATCGAGTGATAAGGCAACCTTATCGATGGATGAGTTCATTCAATGGTCGATTGAACCAGAGTGAATTGGGCTGTGATTAGAACTACCTAAAGATAGACTAGACAGCCCAGCACAGCACAACACACAAGGGACATACGGTTCATTGTCGCGTGCTTCAGAGAAAGGAGGAAGAGATGAGATTGGAGCACTGTTCACATCGAAATGATATCATTCGTGGAATGTTCATATAAATTGAATACCGTTGGGCTTACTGCACTCAACCAGTCGGTTGATGGTGACAGTGTTGGTCAGATGTGAGTGCTCGTGTCAAACACCAAGCCACAACATGTCTCTAATCGAATCCATTGTGAAGCATATTCAATTGTCCTCTCATTGGCTCATAACAAAATGGCTCACCTCTCCAATCTCCTACACAATGGCACTAGTGTGCGTCAGTTATCTTCTATGGAATCTGTGGATCAAATTTCGCAAAGAATCACAAATCTCCAAAATATACTACAAAATCCCAGGAATGTCGAGTCTAACATTCCTCGGGTATTTGTTAGGGAACATCGAAATATACTACAACTACATGTGGCACTTGAAACGGGAAAAAGGTGAGTAAAGGCACTCTGGTGGGCATATTATGTCAATTGTAATTATAACTTGCTAACAATGACAGCTGTCACTCAATTGCTTGGAGCATTCCACAACATCGAGAACACTCGAAGAGAAGGCATCGCCCGGTTTACCGTTGGATTAATTCGCTTCGTAGCTCTGTACCGTGCCAAAACGGTCGAAGAAGTGATCAGCAGCATGGACCATATCGAGAAGGCCAATGAATATCGCTTCTTCACGCCCTGGCTCGGTCTAGGCTTACTCACTAGGTAGTTCAAGTTGTTATAGCAATTATATAACAAAAATCAATATGATTATATTGTTTGGCAGTACAGGAAGCAAGTGGAAACGTCATCGCAAGCTGTTAACACCAGCATTCCATTTCAAAATACTCGATTCATTCTTTCCGGTGATGAATGAGAATGCCGAGATAATGATGCAACGATTCGAAAAGTTGGTCGGTCAAGAGCAGGAGGCACATCGCGGAATAGACATTCGCGATTTGGTGGGTGACTGCACTCTGGACACTATCTGTGAGACAGCCATGGGAGTGAGAGTCGGCGCACAGTCGGACAACACCAACGTGGACTATGTGAAGCCACTGAACACAGTGCTCACACAACTCATGCACCGAATCATGGAACCATTGTTTCACTTGGACATTGTCTACAACATATTACCACCGGGACGGGCCAATCGACAGAATCTGGCTAAAATACATTCCTTCATTCAACAAGTGATTGGAAACAGAAAAGAGGAGATGGAAAAGTCCATTCGTGATAACAAAATAGATGTGAGTCAACTGGGCAGTGAGGACTTGGGAATGTTCACCAAAAAGCGGTACGCTTTCCTCGACTCGCTACTGGTGGCACACTTCCAGAACCCAAAGGAATTCACCATGAAGGACATTCAGGACGAGGTTAATACGTTCATGTTCGAAGGACATGACACTACTTCCATCAGCCTCATATTTACATTGCTATTGATTGCTGGTGATAAAAGGGTGCAGGTAAGCATAACATGACTTAATTTGTCAAACAAATCTAACTTACTGTTTAATAACTGCTTGACAGGACAAATTACTCGAAGAGCTCGAGTCGGTGTTTGGTGGGGAGCCAGACCGACAGATCACACTGGAGGACACACGCCAACTCAAGTACCTCGACATGGTCATCAAGGAAAGTCTTCGGCTGTACCCCTCGGTGCCATTCATAGGACGCAAAATAAACCGCGAGTTCACCGCCAACGGCTACCGCGTGCCCGTTGGTTGTACCTGTGCCATCTTCATCTACTTTCTTCATCGTGATCCGAAAGTCTTTCCCCAACCTGAACGATTTGTGCCCGAACGCTTCGAGCCCGATGCAGCTGTACACAAAATGCCCTATGCTTACATGCCCTTCAGTGCAGGTCCTCGAAATTGTATTGGCCAAAAGTTTGCCATGCTCGAGATGAAAATCATACTGGCATCCATTCTGCGTCGATACCGGATGAGCGCCATCACCAAACGGGATGTCATTTCGGTGGACTTTTCGGTGCTAATCAAAGCCGACACGCCGGTGGTGATTCGTTTCGATAAGAGGTCAGCAGACACTGAATGCAACTGAGTGCACTTACGGACAGACAAACAAACCACAACACAACACTCTCCTCTCAATTGACACTATCTGCACTGAGCAATGGCCACTTGTGGCAAGGGGGCACACAATCCACCGTGCTATTCAATGATTTACTTGTTTATGTGAGAGAGGGGCACAGCGTCCGTCGCTACTGACCCCCACATTAATTCTCCCTCAGTGCAACAAATCAAGTCACAAAATAGTAAACAAATTAAAAAAAACTAGACTAAAAATGTTTGTGGCAGCGAAAATGGTTGAAGATAAAAAATATGATAAAGTGGTCGAATTGCGGACGAGAAAGGCACAAATTGACAGCATGGAAATTCAAAATAACCGTGGTTTGTTTTGCACATGTTTGCAGCTCGCGATCAATGAGTTATCGTCGATTGTGAGTCTCTTAAATTGGTCAGCTATTACACCGAACGGACAAAATAAACATGTTTACCGGACAGATGATAATTGAGATACCATTTCGGGGTGGGGGCTAATGCTGGTGTAATGAATAAACTGAAAATGGTTTCGAAATGGCTGCTTGACATTTGGTCAGATCGATCGTGATGCGGTCGCATGTCGTATCGGGCCCATCGCCACCACTAACCCTCAATTAGCCCCATTCACCCAATCCCATAAATGGATCATTTCAATAGACTGCTCGAGAGTAAACATGTTTACGCATTCAACATTACACAACACAACACAACAGTGCACTACACAATGCAACAGCATCTCAATAGATCTACTGTCCTTAATCGAGTCGCTTTCGAAAGTTTGCACTTACGAAAAGTGTAATTTCACAAAACAATTTGCACACTTTGAATTAACAGCACACAAAGTTGTGTAATTAATTCACGTTTGACATTCATTGAACAAATCAAATTAATTAGATCTCAAAATAGCTCAGATCGTATCTAATGGCAGGACAGGCTCGCATTACCTTGGCTCAGATGTGTCAAATGAAATGTTAATAGAAGTAAAGTAAACATCTCTGTCAAAGTACTCAAATAGTTGGCGAGAATAGTCAGCGGAATACTTGTGAATAATAAAAGTGTTTGTTTGGTAAACAGACGTAACAGTAATCAATCAAGAGGGGAAAACAAGATGCGATAAAGCTAGTAACGAGGAGATTCGCGACTAGTTATATCTAATTGCCAACATGTGCCAACAGATAAGCCAATTAGAGATTCGAATTGAGTGAGGCTATGGTGTGAACACAACCAATCGTGCATCATGGTGCGACCATTAGTTCGGTGTTGCAGCTCAATTAGAGAAGGGTATTCCTTAGACGATGGCCATGGCCGAGTCAAGTGCACTGTCCGTACTCAGCCCACTGAGCATTGTCTCACTGCTCATCGTTGTCTATTTAGTAAACCGAATTGTCACCAAAATCTATCACGAACTTTGTCTCACCAGACAATTCAACAAACTACCCAAATTTTCCCACCTCGGACTAGCAAGTTGGGTGTTAGGAAATGTAGACATTTACTTTTACGCAATGTCCCATCTGAGAGTGGAGACAGGTAAGTGTTGAGAGTTGTCAGTCAAATTTATTGAACTGACACCTGCTCTAGCTGTACTGCAAATCATCAGTTCGGTATATGCCATCGATAGTCTTCGAAAAATTGGCTTTGCTCGATTCACGCTTGGATACCTGAGAATGGTTGCTTTCTACAGGGCGGACACGGTGGAAGAACTGGTCACCAGTCTGAGCAATGTTACCAAAGGACATCAGTACGACTACTTTAAGCCGTGGTTGGGACTGGGCTTGTTAACCAGGTAATGTGCAAATTGCATTATTATTGGTCGTTAAACATGCATAATGTTATATGTAATTGTTAGCACTGGAGAACATTGGAAAAGACATCGCAAATTATTGACTCCTGCATTTCATTTCAAAATATTAGAAACCTTCTTCCCAATAATGAATAAAAATGTACGACAAATGTTGACTCGTGTAGAAGGAGTGAGAAAGAATGAAGCTTACATCGAAACGGACATTCGTCAACTTATTACCGACATGACGCTAGACACTATTTGTGAGACAGCCATGGGCACTTCGGTGGGCGCACAGTCAGACACAGTAGATCACCAACAGTACATCGCTCCAATCAATTCGGCAATGATTCTCTTTATGGATCGAGTGATCAATCCAATGTTCCAGAGCGATTTTATTTATAGTCTTTCGCCTTCAGGCAAGCAAAACCGTGCTAATATGGCCAAAATACATCGATTCATCAGCAAAGTAATCAAAGATCGTCGAGAAGAGTTGGAGAAATCCATCCAAAAACACAAGTTAGACATAAACTTGCTAGAAATGGACGATGTAGGTGTGATGACCAAAAAAAGGTATGCCTTTCTCGACTCACTCCTGGTGACACACTTGCGGAACCCGAAAGAATTCACCAAAAAAGATATACACGACGAGGTGAACACATTCATGTTCGAGGGCCATGATACAACCTCGGTGGGTTTAATATTCGCATTGCTCTTGATTTCCAGTGATACGAAAGTGCAGGTGAGTGTACATGAGAAAAATCACGTCCGCAATTAGTGTTATTTGTAATTTGTACAGGATAAGATCTATGAAGAAATAGTAAACATTGTAAATGAGGAAGAACCAATCATGTTGGAGCACTGTCGCCAGATGAAATACCTCGAAATGTGCATTAAAGAATCGCTTCGACTCTATCCACCAGTTCCGTCAATTACTCGAAAAGTTGAGCACGACTTTACGGTTAGTGGTTACCGAATTCCAGCAGGCATTACTGCTTCCATTCACATGTATCTGTTGCATCGAGACCCTAGTGTTTTCCCTCAGCCTGAACGTTTCATTCCGGAGCGATTCGAACCAGATGCAGCAGTGCATCGAATGCCTTATGCTTATATGCCTTTCAGCGCAGGACCTAGAAACTGTATCGGACAGAGATTTGCACTGTTAGAGATGAAAATTGTAATCGGGTCTATTCTGCGAAAGTATAGATTAACTGCAGTGACCAAACGAGACCAAGTGGAGATGGCATTCGCGGTCCTATTGAAAGCAAGATCACCAGTGGTGATTAGGTTTGAGAAACGCTCAATGCAAAAATAGCACAATCAAAGTAGTTGTAAATGATAATAAATTGTCCGTTTAATAAACGGCTTCTAAATAAACAAATCCATTTATGCTCCCATCGAGAGAAAATTGAGATAAAGCACAAGTATCCCTAATTGACACATGATCATCCGTGTAAAGTGAATCTGCGATAAGAGACAAACGAGGCAATACGAACAATATGTTACAGTTGTCTCAAACGACATAAACGCAAAATGTCTGCCAAACTGACTTTTGATATTAAAACTAAAAAAATGATTATAAAAAGCCTGATCAAGGTCTACAAAGCAATAAATAAAATAACATCGCGAGACTAGAAGATGTAGCGACAATCTTCACAAATGCATTTGAAACTAGACATTAGCACAAATATTGATAAAACGAAAATCCATATCCGATGGCATATCGCGAGCATGCTCTATATGCATATAAAATAATGTCATTGTAACAATGTCAAGCAGTACGCATCAATGATATCTCATTGAAAAGCAAAATGTCACTCACCAAAAGCCTTCAAGAGTCAGCTAATTCGTGGACAAAATGGATTATTGTACAATTGAGTAATTCTCCACTTGCCGGTGCACTAGCTTTGATAGTTATCTTCTATCTGATCTATCGAATTGGCATCATAATTTGGAATGAATTGCGAATCATATATTGGTATCGAAAACTGCCTTACATGAGATATGTGGGTATTGCTGGATGGATCTTAGGAAATGCTGATGTGTATTACTATTACATGCGCCATAATGACCGAAAGAAAGGTAAGAGCTTGAGAACACAATTGATATGCAAATAGACTTATTCATAATTCGTTGAAGTGGTATCACAACTACTTGGATCAATGTATATATTGGGCTCGTCGTTGAATAATTTACAGCAACATGGAATGACACGGATTGAGATGGGATTTCAGAGGATAGTTGCCTTCTGGGAAGCAGACAGCATCGACGAACTCGTCACAAGTGGAGTCAATATTGAAAAGTCTGAACAGTATCGTTTCTTCGTTCCTTGGCTTGGCACAGGATTGTTCACGAGGTAAAACAAAACTGACAAAAAATAAATTAATAATCGCCCATATTTGATGCATACTACTTACCTTCAAAAACATTTAGTGCCGCAGAGAAATGGAGACAAAACCGAAAGCTGTTGACACCAGCTTTTCATTTCAATATATTGCAATCATTTCTACCAATAATGAATGAAAACATTAAAGTGATGCTGGACCGAATTGACAGAGAAAGCACAAACAAAGAAATTGACGTGCGACCTTTCATAAGTGATATGACGCTGGATACAATTTGTGAAACTGCAATGGGTGTAACGATTGGCGCTCAGTCGGGCAAAACCATTGTTGACTATGTGGAACCGTTGAACACAGTCCTTCAGGTGGTGATGGACCGTATTCTTAATCCAGTCTTGCATCTTGACTTTATCTTCAATCGAACACCTCAAGGCAAAGCGAGCAAAACAAATATTTCCAAAATTAATGAATTCATCAGGAAGATAATCAAAGACCGAAAAATGGAATTTGAAAAATTAATTGAAGAAAATAAATTGAACGTTCACAAAAACGAGTGTGTCGAAGTTTGGAGTAAAAAACGATATTCCTTTCTTGACTCATTGTTGGTTACTTCGATGCAGAATCCCGAACACTTCACCGAGAAAGACATTCACGATCAAGTCAATACTTTCATGTTTGGCGGACATGACACAAACTCAGTCAGCTTGATATTTTCTTGTCTATTGATTGCAAATGATCAAAGAGTACAGGTGAGATAATTATAAATGGTCATAATTTACATTGCTTACCGAATTTTGTGAAACAGGACAAAATTGTTGAAGAGTTGAAATCAATTTTTGGCGAAGAGAAAGACAGGCCAATAACTGCAGATGATTGTCGTGAAATGAAATATCTTGAGATGTGTATCAAAGAATCGCTTCGAATATATCCTCCGGCCCCGTTAGTGGCACGGAAAATCACTGAGGACTTCGTGGTGAGAGGGTTTCGCATTCCAGCAGGTTGCACGTGTGCTATCTTCATTTATCTCCTTCATAGAAATCAAAAATTGTTCCCTCAACCAGAGCGTTTCATTCCGGAACGCTTTGAGCCTAATTCTCCAATTCATAAAATGCCATACGCGTACATTCCTTTCAGTGCGGGACCACGAAATTGCATTGGGCAGAAATTTGCCATGTTTGAGATGAAGATTGTGCTAGCATCCATTCTGAGAAAATACCAACTCATTGGCATCACCAAACGAGATCAAGTTGATGTGGAATTCTCAATACTGTTGAAACCGAGCACACCTGTCATGATTCGATTTGACAGACGCAATTGATTAAAAAAAATTGTGAGACAGATACGGCATATCGGGGTCCAAGGTACTGCTGAATCTAATAAATAGCCGTTAGCAAATTATAGAAAACAAAATGTAATTATAATTGACAGAAAAATTGTTGCGGTAAATACTCACTGAAAGCATTGATCAATGTAACAAATCATTGGACGAAGTCAATCAACGAGATAATAATTAGATAGCAATAACACAAGTTGGTTCAATTTTGTAATAACTAAGATCTAAAAGTAAAACAAATCAAAGCATGCGAAAAGACATTACAATGCAAATTACCGCAAAACATACCTTCTGAGTAGATTTCATTTTTTAGCTCGATAAGTGCAAATTGGTTTGCTGTAAACTGTTTCCAACAAAATGTTTAACGAAATGAACCAGGAAATCGAAGCACATAAATCTACAGAAAGGCAAAACTCAATATATCCGAACTAGTAGTTAACACAATTACTCGTTAACTTATGTTAAGCGCAGAGAAGCGTTCTGATGTTTGATCATAACCAAACGAAAGGTAGAAAATTATAAGTTTCGAGTATGGCGCGAAAGTAAAGCAAAAGTGCAGTTTTGCAACAAGTTTACTGCGAAGTAATTGAGACATTCATTGCCTTCGTCTGTGTGTAAGGCAAGCGTATACATTAGAACAAACGTACATCAGTAAGCGCAATCATTATTGACGGACCATTTCATTTGGTGCGAAGGAAATTTTAATATTTCTGCACAAATTTAAAACATTTCTGGTGAACGGACACTGTTCAGACTTGGCAACGTTCTACCACTTGAGGCTCAGGCGTTTATCAATCGCTTCTCAGTTTTGTTGGTGGCATACTTGCTGTAAGAAATATCGAACATTGGCTCGTCTGAAAAAAAACAAACAGAAAGTTACTCATTAATTCAGTGACAGTTTAAGTAGTACAAACACCAATTGGCCATTCAAAGGTGATGGTACAGAACGAAAAGATAAAAAATGTGATAACGAGGTTAAAATTAGATTATAGTTGATTGAATATTCAAAATATAGAGTACAGCTAGTCGAAACGGAGCAATTGCAATGAGCTGTCTTCCAAATTTCAAAGTACAACTGTCATTGCCACCTTGAAATTAACATTGAAAATTTATCAAAACAAGATAAACTAGCTAGTAACCTACATTATACAATTATATCAAGCCAAATGGTGTTTGTATTTTGAAAATAGTTTTAAACATGAAACGAACCTGGATAAAAGCACATAAGCATCACCAGCAGAAAAATGATGAACACAATAGCGCACTGAATGGCGAAACGGTAGGTGAAGGGAAACCAGTTGTGGAGTAGAGCTGTACTGCCGTTCGAGTGATTGCAGTCGGGCACTGTAGATGGCAATTCTGTGCTCGTCACTACGGTCGTGTCGGTCTTGTTGCCACTAGCCAGCCGAGAATCGTTGCTCTTCTCGTCATCTGGAAAAGGCTCTTCGGATGGCACACCATAGGCAAAGCAATGTGACCAGACGAGGAGCAGAAAGACAATCGACAGTTTCATATTGAGACACACAAGCGGTCACAAATTAATGCACAAGTTAGGTTTGCAGCCATTTAAACTTGTAGTCTGAAATTAGAATTGCGCGTCTTGTTAGTCAATTAGAAATTAAAATTCATCGGTTTTCTATAGTTAGGCAAACAGTAAGAAAGTATCACCTCGACAGATCGAGGTCAGTGACAAGTGGCAGTGGGCAAACCAATAGACCGATTGAGTGGCGACACTCAAAGGCAAAGGAGACCACAGGAGAATTCTTGCTTATGCATGCTTAGTAATATAATAGCTCCAAAGTGATCACTGATCGCCATCAGTGCAAACTTATTTGCATAATTTGCCATTCATAGAGCAATGCAAACAAACAACATCACTGGTTGAGTAAAAGTCACTCAGGTAAGTAAATGAACTGAACAACCAATCGAGGCAAACAAAGCAATTAAGTGATGAGCTGCAGCCTAACAAAATAATGCAAGCAAACAAATGAGCTCTAGTTTTCTAGCTTTCCACTGAACTGCTCGAAAGTGTCACCAGTGGAAGAGTGGACATTTTGACCGAAGTTGACCCTTTGACCCACTGGGCAGCATCGTAAATTCCTGGGGCCATGTGCCCCCCTGCCGAATTCATATGAATTGGCCAGACGAGGTAATCTGCAAATAGTGCTAACTCCTCTCGCTTTCAGCTAATCTCGTCACATTCCTCTAGTCCCAGGCTTCAAGTCTCCTGTGGCTTGTTTTGTTTGCCCTTTCTACTGTCACTTTCTCCGACCAACTAATTAGCACACAGAACCCTAAGTCTTAGGGGCCAACTGAATAGAGAAGTCATGTCCGTCTGCTGAGGGTCAACCACCAGAAGATGTCCAATTGACGAGCATTCGTGATTGTATTTAGCAAGAAAAACTCACACTGCTCGCCGAACATGGGCTCATAGTGAGCGATTACGGACCGAGACTAGTTTACTACGAGTCCTTAGTCTAGGCCCTCAAGTTAAAGGATTAAACATGCATTAGAGCGCAATCAGCAATGAGTATTACTCGAGTGATCATTGAACGCAACGCAACGCAAAAAAGACAAAAGAAGATATGTCCATATTGTCCAGTAAGGTCAAGCACCTTATAGCTCAACAATTAACTGCATTTCTCCGAAATTTGCAAGAATTCGACCACAATTCCTAGAAAAGTACGAAAGCATGTGCGACAACACGAATCGAATGCGACAATAAGTGCACAATGTGCTGCACTGCACATGTTATGCGTCCTGAGGAGTGACAAGAAAAACACATTCGGTGCCGAAATGGCCACCGATGTCGGTTCCAAAGTAATTAGTCAAATTAGTCCAATTAGAAGCAAACAAACAAACACTCTAGTTGTGCACCCGAAAGAGACAAGCACACATTGCACTATTACATAAAACCCATGGGTGCCTCACAGCACTGCACTCAACTTGAGAGTCTCGAGTCTAAGTGCACACTCGGTGGCTTCATCCCTCAATCGATCCAATTAGATTAGCTTCCACTAATTCTAATCTAATCGGACCAATTAGTCACTTACTTTCTTCTAATAGTTTTCTCATCTCGTCACTGCTCTGATCGCTAATTTGCCAACTAATTGACTGACAAACAACACTACAGACTCAGTTGTGCTGCTCAATCAAGTGTTCATCATTGTTGATTCGGTTGTCAAGCTTTCCCAACGCGAATAACCAATGCCTGATAACTGTATTTTGCAGTGCGAATCAACACACAAATCGAGCAAAATAACAATAATGGGTCACTAGAGAAGTAGATCACCAGTTCTAGACAGAAGGGGAAACTCTAATTAGAGGATGAAACTTACCTAATGAACTGCAATCGCTGGCCATCTATTATCTACGGACCATCTAATGTCATATTGTCTCAATCATGGATTCATTCAGGCATAGAAGAGTATAAACTTCAATAAAATGCAAACAATTATTAGCACTGAATTTATGAGTTAATCAAAGACATAAGTAAAGTCTTTTCGGAGATATGTTGAATTATTAAAATATGCACTCACTCAATGAGGAGATAAGGATTAAGATTTGCATTGAAAGTCAATTAATCAACTAAGCAAAGGAGTCGGTGCAATTTAATGGCGAGCTAAATTAGGAACCGAATTAGAGACTTGCAAGCAAGTAAACAACACATTGACAAAAACAAAAGTCTAGACTCAACAGACTGCAGTGCAGTGGCGTCGTGGTGAAAGGCCTCGAGGGTGCCCATTCACAGATGAAGCGATCCATTAGATCCATTAGTCGGGCCACTTGACCACCCTTCATTGATTACACAACAGATGAAATCAATCAAGCTATTAAATACTCACTCGCCCAATCAACCAAGCAAGCATAAACTCGTTTAAGACATATGAGAGCGAGAGAACTGATCTGAAATCATTCTGAAATTCACTTTCGTTTCAATTGGCAATTAATGAATTATCATTTGAAGACAATAAATCAATAGACACTGCTCACAATGGAATATAATCTCAGGATATAAATAAAATCGATACATTCAATGTTTAGTGGTCCTACTGTTCTTGTCAATACGGCAAATAAATATTCTAGAATTCTAGATCAAAGAGAAGTTCAAGATTTAAAAAATAAAATAGTAGAACATTCGAATCAATATAATTGTCTAATTATCAAACAAGTCACTTTGTTAGTAATAAGTAATTCCGATTGCCGAAAAGACAAAAGGTTTATGAGTTTAAACGAAAATTATGAGCAACTCACTTGTTAAATAGTAGTACTTTTTCATTCTGTAAATAAACAAACAGTTAATTGTATAGTAAAATGTACACAAGAGCAAATACTATTCCCGTTACGTCCAGTGCAAGGTTGGTTCGTTTCCAAATATACCAGAAGACCACCAATGGCAATCATTAATGACAGTTATTCGACCGTTTGATGATCACTTCGTTTATAGTGGATGTTAATTTTTCAAAAATTGTACTAGTTGTCTATGCGAGTGCAATCAATTCATTGTTAGCATACTTTCGAAATAAAATTTTAATCGAGCCTCAAATGATAATAGCAAATCAAGTCAAGTCTCAAATCTAGTCGAACGAATAGTCGAAATCATCACAGCTATATAAACCGAAACAAGCGCCAATCTAAATGAACATCCAAAAAATGCTAATACTAGAGTGTATATTAGCACCTTAAAGTACTTTAAACTAAAAGTAAAATCAGCAACTAAAGCAAGAAAACAAATATGTCTATTATCGTGTAATAGCTTTTGTTATCCGTTGGCTGCAGTGGTAGTTTGGTCAAGTCAACATACACCCTGCCTGTCATAATCATTGTAATTATAATCTGTTGAAAGAGGAACTAAACTGGTGAGTGTGTTCACTATCGAAGACGAGTAATGATCTTCAATGACGATGATGATGATCAATATTGACATTTTTGAAATCATCTCTCCCCTACTGTGGAGTACTTTCAGTAGATGAACATTTGTCTACAGCGCAGCACTGGCCAACCACGTTCACTCATTCATCTATAAATAGAACGATTATTAACACGACTGAATATGTAGACAGAAGCGGGATACGTACAGAATTCATTGGCCCGAGAAAGGAAAAAACAACACACACTAAACACTAGATTAAAATGCACTGCAACTAATAAATAGTCGAACTTTAAAATACAGTGATTTGTATGAAGAATAATATGATTCACAAACAAATGATTTGGAATCAAATTAATATTGGGAAAACTCAAATTGCAATAGGACACGATCAATACTTACTTACCATTTTGACTTGGTTCATTAAGTTGTGCTCGGTCAAATTAGTTCAAAGGAAAAGTACATTTGTGCAAGTGGTCGTCAACGGTAAAGCGAGTACCACCCGTAATTGCCATCTGATTGTCGAAATCGTCTTCACTCCTTCTCCCCTGAGGCAAACTACACAAAAGCCTAAAAGTTACGTTGTGACAATTAATTAATTAATTATTAATAATTATTGCTCCTAATAATAACGAACGGTGGAAGAAAAGGAAAACACTGTGAGTGTGTGTGTGTGTGCACTGCAGTTGTCATTAGAGCTCACCGCTAGCCGTTTTTAGCTACTTGGTTTGGTTAAGCCATTCGCCCAGAGTTCGCCAAAACGATCCGCCTTCAAATGGCTATTAATGTGTGCAGAATGGAAAATACTCGTTAGAGTTATCTTATCAAGTTGGACAACAAAGCTTACCGTCAAGAAAGAAAAAATCGGTCATTAACAAACAAGGTCGATCGTAAATTTCGGAATCTGAATATTCGCACATTGGAACGTTAAAATTAAACAAATCGAAAAGTTATTAAAGTTAAAGGTGCAAATGCGAATCGATTAATCAATACTGACCTGATGGCACATTGAGCAATTTATATCTCATCAAAGGTTGTCGTTTGCATGCAACAAGTGGACCAGTTGCATCATCGATAATTAGCGGAATCAAGCAAGTGTGACAGCAAGTAGGTGAGTGAGTCTGTGTGTCGGCGGTCGATGTTCGGTGTTAGCATTGGTTGGCGTCTACCAGTTTGGTGGCCAGCACCACACCACTAGTCGGCCAGTTGATTGGTCTTCTCCCTGCTCAATATCATTTCGCTCTCAGATCTACTTGAGCCATTAGAAGCATGCAAATTTATTATCACTTGCTTCACTTGTGATCTATTAGTTTGTTTCGTTCGTGTTCGTTGTCAAGTCTCATTATAATCAATTGGACTTGCTATTATTAGGCTTCTGTACGATGCGCAAGTAAAACTCTCCCCTGACTGTTCATTTTCTCTATCGCTTTCATCTCTCCCAAAAATGTATCTCTTGAATTGCTATTTCGACCTGTTCTCTTTCTCTCATTTCATTCATTATCAGCTAATTCAATTGCCTTAGATGAATGAAGCGGCAATGAGTTAGGAGAGGGAGAGAGACAATGACAAAGATAGTGCAAACACAGATAAGCATAGATCACGAAAGCAAGGGTGGATGAGCTTAGGTGAAGAGAGTCACAGTTGTCAGGCTAAAATGAGAGCACTCAGGTAAGGTTGAAAAGAAAAGGACCTCAACGCAGATTGATTGGTGACATAAATACTTTGACCGTTCGGGAAAGAGCACCGACAAAGAATAAAGTCCGCGAACGTTTACTTTCAATTGCTTCACAGTAAACTCGTCATATGTGAGAGTGAAAAATGCGTCTTCCAACAAAACGCCAAATAATTTTCGCTCGGATTTATTTCTATTAACATCAGCGGTGCCAGTGTGTGCGTGTGTGTTTTCAACATTCTTTATAAGTTGCCTAATATTTGATTTTCTTCATAAAATACTTCAAAGAGTGACGATTCAACCTTGTTTTTAGTATTTAAAACGAAATTAGTTAACTAATATAAAAACTTTAAAATGCAATACTTATTTCGGTTGCTTATCTTCCTTTTCTTCGCCCATAAAATTCACATGGGAGGTAAGTTGAACAATATGCCAAATAACTCAACCAAATAGAATCATTATTCTATGGGATGAAACAAGAATCATATAATATATTAACGATTAATATACTAACAGTACTTATCTAATTGATTATTTACTTCCAAATTTTAACGCAAAGGATCGCCCGTTTTGATAAAAATGGACGGCAAAAAGGGAGGAAAGGGTAAAGGAAACCTGTAAGTCAAAGTAGGAACATAAATAAAAGTTTAAATAATATTCTGTTTCGTAGAATTCTGATCTCTGGTGGTAAATGTGGAAGTCCAACATTAATAAAAGGAGGTGGTAAGAAAGGAGGAGGCGAAATGTAAGCTTGATATTTCAAATTCAACAAAACAACTATTTTGAAACTATTTTTAATTAATAGGATTTTGGTGGGCGGTCAAAATGGAGATTGCGACAAACCAAAAGTGCAAGTAGTGAAACAGTTTGTGCCTGTGCCCTACTACGTTCCGAAACCAATTTTCAAGTACATTCTTCGACATCATTACGTCCCAGTACGACAGGTTGTGGTAAAACCAGTTCCAGTACCGTACCCAGTCAAAAGTTATGGAGGCGGAGGAGGCGGAGGAGGTGGATATAAAAATGGAGGTGGTGGTGGAGGATACGGAGGTGGTGGTGGTGGTGGTTATGGCGGTGGAACACAAGCAGATTATGGTTCAGGAGGTGGCGGTGGTGGTGGATATGATGGTGGCGACAATAGTTACAGTGGAAGTTCTTCTTATGGCAAATATGTGCCATATGATGACAAAAGTGGAATGATGGCGGGCTATGGAAATAGTTACAAGAGACAGCTTTACGAAAGTTCTTACATTCCTAGCACGACATCCTCAATTGGAAAATTTCCGTATGGAACATCTCAAATGAGTGCATCTAAATCGACAAATGCATACGCAACAGCGTCAGCATTACATGGAAATAATCTGAAAGCGTCAGCAAGTGATAACTATTACAATTATTACAACAGTAAAAAGGCATATACCTTTAACGATGATTACGGTGGTCAAGTCAGTGCCAGCAACATAAACAGTGGTTCCAATAATGGATATCCGATGTATGCTCCAGTGTATGAAGGACCAAATGGACAACTGTACAGCAACTATGGCCAAATGTATCCATCGCCATACGTCTCAAATGGAACGGCCCAAATGCTCACTTCGGCTATACCAAAATCGTCATATTCATCCATGTCGATGACCAGTCAACCTTCGACAATGCATGCCGGCTCGACAATGTCGCTAGCACCAACTGCAACAAGTCCAAGTTCCAGTAATACAATGGCCTACAAGAAAGCATATAAAACAGAAATAGAACGAGCCAAAAAAATGCTTACCGGTTTTGGAAAACGCGAAGATGATTCGAGTTCCAGTGAAGAAGATTCCACCGAAAAGAATATTAGCATGTAATCTCGCCAAGGTTACATACCAGAAAAAGCCTTGAAATTAAAACCGAATTTAGTAGGAATTTGCCTACAGAATTTGTTTCATTTCACAAAAAGCCCTAAGTCGTCAATTGTCCAGTCACCATTTCATCAGAACATGTCATCATTTCATAGACCAACTTCATCACCTCAAAAAATAGCGCTCAAATCGTATCATGTACATTTGCCTCAATTTGTCCCACACCAACATCTTCAAGGCATCAATGCCATTTTGCTTTATTTTTATTTTTCGTAGATTTGCTGTTGTAAACATTATTTTGTCCTCATTTTGTGTCATCTCCAGTCAAGCATTATTAATTTGATTTTGTAATTTATACAATCTTCTCAATAAACCAATAGAAACAATTCCATTTGTTCGTTGTATTCACTAATAGAAACAAAAATGGGTCATTTCAAAGTCATTCACTTTAATGTTGCTTCTATTCAATCTTGCCAAACAAGAAGTAATGATCCTAATTATCATGATAATTATCTTGAAAAGATCTGATGATAATTAGAGTTAATCATGTTTAAAAATATATTGTTGCACTTGAAATATTAACACGCCAAATATACCAGATATTTTCTTGTAAAAAATCAGATTTAGCTTGGATAAAAATTTTCAAGTTACAGCACAAATAAGCAATGCAAGTTGAGCAAGAAATACTCATTCGTCGGAAAATATAGTTAAAGTTTACCATTGATATTGTTTATCTACTTGTCACATCTCTGAAGTAATGCGAATAAAGGGTTGAGAAAAGTGGATTGTAAGTTGCCGAACATATTTCAAAATTATCAAAACAATTGAAGTTTTAATGAGGTTTTCAGTTAAGATTTTTGGTTCTTCTAATATGCATGAGCAAGTTGCCATCAAGGCATTTCACGTTAACTGACGTTACAGTTTGTTGTGTTCGGCTATTCTATTTGTAAAACAAGCAGGTGAAAGTAATTTTTTCAATACTCATGATAATACCGTTTGTGGTGGTACATTTACAAATTTGACTGATGAACAAAGGAGACAAAATAAGAACAAACAAAATATATTCATAGCTTAGATCGTTGACACTGTAGAAAAATATTCATAATCGGAATAGCTTTGAAGAATCATGCAAATGGATCTAAAAGTATGCAAAATCTATTAAAACTAGAAAACAGTGTTTGGAAGGTGGTGTTAGTAATGCTTACCAAAAAAACAATCTCAATTGCCCTCAATTGCACAGATTATTATCGAATGTCTTGTCGTCAATAATAATAACCTTTAAAAGTGAAAATAGCAATTGTAATAAAACATTTAAAATGCTTCTGTAAAAGCATCCGAAGCAAACAAAACTTTTGCAAACATCATTTTTAACTCTTTGTGCTGTAAGACTTGATAATGAATCAACAGTTAGCCAAGTTAGTAATTACGTAAAGTGTAAACACAAGATAAACATATTTCAAATGCACCTGCACAAAGAGAAAGGGGCCAGTCAAAGAAAGCATTACAAATGCAAATAAAATATTATCGAAATTTATTATATTAAGATTCAAAGATCAAAGTAGTCATACAAATAAGAATAAGGAATTAAAAATATAAAAATATAATCGTTATTTGAAATAAAATAATTCAGAATAAAAATGCAGGATAAAGAATATAAGGAAATCAAAATACACAGGTAGGTAATAAATGAAATAAAAATCCAAGTGCATAAGCAAAGGTAAGCAGGGCACAAGATTAGGCGCACATGTAACCATGAGACATGGAGAGCTCGCGAATGCGTTCCATCAGTTCCGACTCGGCACAGCAGACATTTACCTGGCGAAAACAAATAAATCTTATTGAGGAAAAGTTAAACAAATGATACAAACTTACAAGTGACCCGATAATGTAGAACTTGGGATCAACGCTGTACGGCTTGGGCGAGACAATATTAACATTGTACTTAGTGCGCAAATGGATCAAATAAGCACCACGACCGGCCAAAATTCGCGGAACCAGTTTAGGCATGATGTCGACTTCGGTCAGTATGTCGTTTGGATTTTTAAGGGCCAAACGTTCAGCAATTTTCGACTGAAAATAATCTGCTAGCATCAAAATGATGAAAGTGGCCGCCACTAGTTCGAAATAGCTTTTGGCAGCAACTGTGAACATGTTGGTGGATCGGTTATCAACGATGCGAGGCGAGTCAATAGCGGTTTCGGTAACCTCTCGGATATAGCGAACGCTTAGTCCAGATCGGCCTGTTGAAGAATTGAAATTAAATTAATATATTGAGAAAACAAGAGAAATGAATGTCAAAGTGAAAAAAGAAAAATTACTTACCAACAATTCGACTACACACCTCAGCAGACTCGATTAGAATATGAGCGTGGTAGGTTTTACCGAAGCGGTAAAACTCGATGCGCCGGTTTTCTATCTTGCAACTGGCAAGATAGGCGTGAAATAACGAATCAATGTTGGCAGGGCCTAAGCCCAAGATGACCAACTTCGAGTATTTCGCAACGTACTCGGATGACTTGACCATTGTTGAGAGGTAGGTAAAAAAAAAGACGAGAATCGAACTTGTCAGAACAAAGAGTCAAAGACTAATGAGAGGGCACAGAGCAGGCTGTGTCTTTTATAGCACAGGAGCCCAGTGCAAAGCAAGCGAGGCAAGTGGCAATGGTCCAGACAGTTGGCGCCAGTCAATTCGCGGAAAGACCTTGCTGGCCAGCACCACTTCGAGCAGCTCGTGCTCAGTGACATAGGCACATAGACACTCCTCTAGCACACGGCTACACTCGCACACTCAAACTCTAGCCCAATGCCGACCATTCACACCCTATCCCAGTCTACTAACAAGCTCACTTTCCTCCCGCTCGACCGAGCAACCAACAGAGTGACACATCGTCGCCAAATTAGTCCCCCATTTGTGGTCTCTTGTAGTTGAACTTGGCGGGCAAGCAAGCAACACACCTCTCACCAAGATGCTCCAAACGCACACTAAAGTTGGTATGGCGCGTTTGTGGTGCTGCTGTGGCTTCGCGCGAATTGGTTGTTCGAGCTGTACAAACTGTGCTCGACTTGTCGAACTCGTCTCGCTTGTCGCCAGTTTGTCGCGACTGGACGGCGTCGCGAGTTGAGTCATAGCAAAGCATGCAGCAGCACCTTCCAATGTAGGCTAACGCCACCGCTCGGTTTGGTAGAAAGCAATTGAGCAACGGTTGAAATCAATCATTGTGAGACTGTCTCGACATTGGACCTAACCAATCTTGGTTTTGGCCAAAAACTGTGCATCTCTAGACTAGCAAAGTGCCTGAACTGGCTGAACTTTCTATTTCAGGTTGGCTTCCACAAGTGTCGCTGCACTACATGAGCCATTCATAGGAGGATTAGTGTGGTGCTTTGTTCATTTGAGCGGTCCTATTCAATTGAATGCTCAAGGGACATTGATTTGACTGGCTCTGGCCACGAGTCATAGTCTTACCTTTGACTTACTGACCACTAGGTTACACCGTTGACCCTGTATCGTCAACAGGTATCGCAATCATGATTGTTAACAGTTACACATGTGTGTACACAGTGAATACAGCAAAGCATACAAACGAATGTTCTCTTGGGAAATGTCCGAATGATGCATTGTCGAGAAAAACAAATGCAAAAATCAACTAAAGAAGTAAATGAGCACCACAAAATGAACTAACACGAGGGCCTCGAACTAATGCAACACATGAACTATTGAGTACTAGTGAGTTAGTGTATCAGGTGAATTCCAGTTGACTCATTCAAAGTGGAGTCATCTGGGGCTATAGGCCCTAGGTCGACTGGGCAACTTGTCAATGACAAATGACCACTCATCTGGCGTTTGTGTGACATTTAACTGGCCATGGTTGTGTAGTGTTAACAAGTGTGTAGTTGCATGTTTACAAGCCATGGTGCACCAAACGTATCGAGTGTTTGTGATCGTCTCGGTGGCACTCATTGCAATGCTCGAGCTCTCACCAGACTCCTCTCTATTTGGCCTCTCTCGGCCATAAATCGTTGCACGTACATACCAAACTGACTGGTGAGATAGTTTCGCACTAATAATGTCCAGATGTTCGTGTACTCTAATTGACCAACAACACCGACATTGCACTGTAACCGAAATGCAAATAAATGGACAACTTGCCCTTGCGACATTAATTGCCACTACAATTACAGTGCGATCTAATACAGGACAAGACTTGTTTTGGTCCACTTGTTACAATGACCAATTGAGCAACATTCGATCGGGGTTGTAAAGTACTTGATTCGTTGCGGCACATTCCGATGCAATGGCTGGTCCTGACTCAGAATGGACAGATCTGCTCGAGCAGTGGACAATGTCACTCGATCCGTTGCCTTGTCGATAGGCCACTGCTCGATATTAACGAATGACTTCACATCTCACAAAGCAATCCACAATGCAAACTAACATGACATGGCTGGATGACCACCAGGATTGAACACAAACTCGACAACGAAAGGCAACAATTAAAAGTGCTCACACTCAACCATTAGCTCGTTCTGTCCGGAACTTTCGGTTTCAGCTGAGTCTTCTTCTTCTTGTTGCTCTTCCGTGTTGATCGATGGCACTAACGGTCGCAGTGATTTAACAAGCAAAATTGAAGTGAGTCGACAATGACAATATCTACAGTGAACTAACGAGAGACCAAAGGAAAGTGACTTACCGACCTGAAGTATAAAAGCAACCGATCGAGAGGCGAAATGTATCACAAGTAAATTCATCCACTGAACAGTAAGAAACATTCACCAAGCAAACACTCGAAAATGGTCAACTCATCCAGAATTCGACTTTTGTCGATTGCCTGTGCAATCGGCCTGGTGCACTTTGCCGTCGAGATTCAAGCTATGAGCTATGGAGGCGGTGGAGGTGGTGGAGGAGGAAGTGGTGGTTCGGGAATGATGATCATCAAGACTGGTGGCAAAAAAGGCGACATGTGAGTGCTGTGCACCTAGGCACAGAATGCCAGTGTGCCTACCTATTGCTAACTCACTTCTCTCTTAGGATCATCACTGGTGGCCCATGCAGTCCTATTCCGTTCATGTACAAGTCAGGAAAGAAGAAGCGTCAAGAAATGTAAGTTACTTACCGACATTACTTTCCATTGACCATTTGTTTGCATCCTAGGATGATGATGACTGGCTCTGGTTGTGGAGGTGGAGGTGGAGGCGGTGGATACGGTGGTGGTGGAGGTGGTGGTAGTTATGGCGGCGGCGGTGAGAAGATGAAAATGGTTATTCCCGTCATGATGATGGACATGGGTGGCGGGTATGGCGGCGGAATGGGTGGTGGAGGATATGGCAGCATGGGAGGCGGAGGTGGTGGATATGGCGGTGGCATGTCCGGTGGTGGTGGCGGCGGTGGATATGGTGGTGGTGACATGGGCGGTGGCGGTGGAGGCGGCGGTGGATATGGTGGTGGTGGCATGGGAGGCGGTGGAGGATACTAACCAGAACACCATTTACTCTAGACTCTAGAACTCACCCAACTCGGTCTCATCAATCTCACTCAAACGCAATCTCACCCTCATCTGGAGCAGTGCTCCATTGCCTTCGCTGTCTGCATTAGCAACTCTCACTTTGCCCCACTCTCAATCGCCCGGCCAGCACTGACCACTATAGGCAGACCTATATCAGTCGATGGCGAGCCATATGCAATCAATAAAATCATCTTAGTCCCTCACTGTCTGTGTTCCTTTAGTACATTCTCAAATGATGCATGTTTTGTAATAAGTTGCATACATAACATTACGAACAAGTACAAATGCAATTTCTTGTGGGAACATGCACAGATGTACAAGAATATCATAAAATATGTGCTGATTGGCAAGTTTGTGATTAAGTTGATTTTCGATATCGATGTCTCCCTGTTCTCGTGTTGAAAGGTCTCTAAAGTGGCATGGTTGAGCAATTAACAAACAATATGACCTTTGGCCATCTGTGTTTGTGTTATCACAATTGTCATCGTCTCACCTAAATGACCTCGTGTGCGGCCTTGTAATTACATGCTCGGCACTTCGGATCGGTCGCTTTGTGTATTTGAGCTGATCGGCTCGAGCAACAACTCTTTTATTCTGCTCGCCTAATTGAAACCACTTGATACTGTTTAGTGGTGCCTGTGCACTGCTAATGACTCTTCCATAAATAGAAAGTCACACCGAGTGCATGCAAATTGAGCGATACAATGCCCATCGATGACAGAATGGCAAATTGGACTCGAATTGCACGCGGTGAACTGAAAGGCTAGACAAATAGCTCTGCACTTGACCGGGCCACTTTGCCTCGACATCGTTGGCCTGTACATCGGCAATCCATTGGCCACGGCTTGTCGCCGTGCAAGACAGGCTTTATTAGGCCTAATGTCTAGACTGGACGACACTGTGCTGCTTGGTGCCATCAATTAGCGACAATTCTTGCAATGGCAATTAGTGGTAGTGCTCACTCGGTCGATGCTGCACTGACCTACAATCTACCAAGAATGGCATCGCTCGTGTCCAAGTTTGTTTGTGAAGACAAATCTCATTCTGACCGATGTGCGCGTTAGATGCTCAACTTGAAGTGATTTACCACTTAGTATAAGGTCCACTGCCAGAACTAAAGATAAATAAGATGATGAGTTGAGCATTCCAGCGAACTTCACGTTTCACTGGAAGCCACTGAAGCAACAGTCGACTAGAGGCACCTGTATCTGAGTGAATTCACTGGTAACATGGTGCACCATGCGTGCATATGCGTGTGGTGTGCAACAAGTGCCGATTGGGCTAAGATTTATGGCCATTCAGAGACTTGTGGCAACTCGATGTTATGTGGAACATTGTTGCACTCACTCGTTGCATGTGCGCGCTTGATCTGGCACGACAAACACTGAAACAAATTGCTCTTGATGCTTTTGGATCATTTCCAGCTAGAAAATAGAGTACATGTGGTTCAGTTTGTGTCTAATACGAAAGTGGTTGTGTGATCTTGTTTGGCGTTCGATGTATGTAAAGTGAATACAAAAGACCGATCAGTTGAGACCACGCTAAATATGCTTATGGAGATGAATTGTTATTCGAGCCATTTTAGACGCTTTATGATGTTTTCATTTAGTGACAAACTTAATGAGCATTCAACTGGTTACCACTGTAACGTACAATTAGAACTGCTATTCTCAATTAGACCATTTACCTGTTGATTTGACTGACATCTGGTGTCACTGAACCTTATAAATATATTGGGCCTGTGAATGTGAACTTTTGCATGAAAATTTGCATTTATGGCAAGAGTCTTATCGAGTCAGCATTACATAATATTAACACCTCGAGAGATCAAACAAAGTACGGATTGATTGATTGATATTACAATATTTCAGATGCGATGCTCAATTGAAGCAATTGATGCAAATGTGATCGTTTCATCATTTTAAACTTAATGCAAAAATAAACTGAAAATTATTCTTATTTCACAAAAAGTACCAACAATACAGGAAATATTTATATTGCTACTTTTTTGTACCTGATTGAAGTGGTATAACATAATAATGATATTCAGTATAGAATAATAATAATATTCTTTCTATGTATTCCCAATGAAAATATTCATATTCATACAAAAGAGTAAAATAAAATCGATTTCAGCAAAATTATTAGTCACAAAACAGCAAATACGTCAATAAAGTATATTGAAGTTACCGTGTTGATTTCTATCCAGCGAAAATAAATTTGAAACTCATAATTCCATCTTCCGTTTTATGCCTCGTGGCGTTACAGGATACAATTCTTGAGATGGATACCATTTACCGTTGATAAAACGAGAGTATTGTATAATTTGATTTCGGTAAATACCCAAATGGTTGTTTACATCAAGGGAAACATTGCGAATATTTGTTCGAAGCAAATTTAGTCCGATTAAGTCATTCGCACAAATTTTATCAAAAATTTCTTTCATTCTTGCAAATCCATTGATGGAATATTCTTCCGAGATGGTCAGTTCCTCAAGAAAAGGACACATCTGTAAAAGCATTCTAACAAAGAGTTGATGGTTATTTTTTAAAATTCGTGTATTCTGAAGGTGAAGCGTTTTAAGAGAGGGAATCGCGGTGAAATTTTCTGAGCTGTCAATTTTTAGTTTTTGTGGGTAAATAATTTCAAGTTTAGCCAAATGGCTCAAATTTGCCAAAGATTCGGTGTACAATTGGAGTTTAGTCTAGAATAATAACTTTAGTTTTATAAATTGTAAAGTTAACAAATATTACTCACCATAAAATCTGGCATAAAACTGAAATAAGTCAAGCCAGAGAAGTGTTTACAAATCAATTGCACCGAGGACAAACTGATTCCTCGGCCACGAAACTGATTATTTTGCAAAGGCATGCTATCATGTGGAGAGATGGTCAGGTGAGTCAAAGTAGGTAGAATGTCTTCATTCGCAAAGAGACGTGCCAATCCTTCAATGTCACACTGCAAAAGACATAAGTGTCGCAAATTGTTGCTAAATGCGTTAAAAAAGGATTTGAGCTGTAAAAAAGGCTGTACGAATAAGATCCTATTGAGAAATGCTCCAGTTGAGAAAGAAAAGTTGAAAATGATTCAAACTCGAGGTTATTCTTGACTTGGAATACATCAAGAGGAAATTCCGATTGGAACAGACCCATTATTTCGAGACGAGTCAAGTGAGTCAATGTACAGATAGACGGCAACACTTCGTGATGCAAATAGCTGTCGTAGGGCAATTCAAATAATGTTAGACTGGTAAGCGTGTCGGACCACATTTGCAACAGATTTGGCAAATCGAGTTTTAGTTCGAATGTGAACGAGATGATCAAAGTTTGTATTCGTGGAAAGAATTTTGGTAAAAAATGCGTAACGTTGCGCCAGTCAATGTCAATATCACCACGGCAAACCAATTCATTTTGATGTGGTCCATTTAACTTGGACAATTTGTAATGTTTGTCATTAGTGAGATTGTAGTTAATCAATAAGCTGGCATATTCATTCAAATCATTCACTGAACCAAATATTTTCAAAGATTTCTTCTTCCTTGCTACTTTTTGAGCGAGAAAATTCCACCGCTTACATACTGCTCGGTATAACAACAAGTTATGACTGGACAAATGTTCCATCACTTCCATTATACAGTCGTCTTTCAGTCGGTTGAATCCCATTTTGAGGCAGAATTTAATGGCAAAACCGGGTTAAAATCAATACAAATGCAGATGCAGTAACAACGCGCGAGACACACGAAATGATTGAGAATTGACCAATGCGGCCAACCAAACATATACTGTCAGTGAATGGCCCACACATGGCTTTATGCCACTTTATAACAAATAGACTATTTAAAATAGATAAAACAGGAACTAGTGAGAATGTTTGAGGGGTTCAATTGTTCCAGTCAAACCCTGTACACAAAATAGAATTGTTTTGTTTTAAGCTTGAAATAGGATTGATAATAAATGTCTTTATTGAGCATAAGTTATATATTAAAATGTGCTTAATATCAAAATATGAGTATAGTTTATGTATTATGAAACAAAGGTGTTGCCTTCAGTGAAAATTAAAGGAAAATAACGTTTAGCAGGTGAACAAACATAGATATTGATAACTAATAGCATCCAAATTTTGTATATGGATGATCACGTTCCTCTTCAAATTTGCGCTTGTTACGTTTGAATTCTTGAAACTTTTTCGAGTGAGTTCCACCAAAGAGTGCTGCTTCTTCATTGATGCTGATATGCGTCAAAAAGGGCTCAGGCAAGGCAGCAGTGCCACTCTTGGCAAATAGATTCCAATCCTTTTTTGCCTGAATAATTTCTGGCTTAGTGCATCTTTCAGTTATATTGAATTTTTCCAAGCAAGGAAATGTGCGAGCAATACAATGGAAAAAATCGTCCGAAGAGAACAAAGATGAATTGGCAGCAGACGTACTAGGCGCATTCTTTGATTCTTTTGGCTTCGTCTTCAAAATCAATTTAGAATAATTGAGATGCAATACTTTAATATTTCTAAGCACCGGAAATGAAGCAACAGAATTTTTGTCAATAGACACAGACAAACGCTTATCCTTGTAGTTGAAACGATTCGAGTAGTAGTAAATCTTCAATTCGGTAAGAGATGGCAAACGGGCAAGACACTCGAGAATTGAACCAAATTTTGTCTAGAAAATATTTGTATTAAATAGAGATGAATTATAAAAAGACTACTCACTGAATAATGTGGCATAAAGCTCAACGATTTCAACGAGACAAAATGACGACAAACAAATTGAAGTAAGTCCAAATCAACACCACAAAGAAAGTTCTCTTTCCGACCACCAATTTTTGCACTTAAGCTCAGGTGGGTCATGCGAGCCACAACATGAGATTTATACTGAAGCAATTTGGACAAGTCTTTCAATTCGCAGTGGTGAAGCATCAAACGATTAAAATTAGGACCAAATCGACAGTAAATAGGAGGCAGAAAAGACATATCGTACACGGAGAGTTGTTCCAGTCGAGGCAACACCAACATCAACTCATCAGCGAAATTAGGAGGTTTATAAGATTTGGAGTGAGCACATGCCATAATTTCTTCGAAAGTATAATTCTTGCCCAACTTAGGAGTTAGTTGGATAATGCAAAATACATCCAAACGAGTGAGAGCAGTAAGCAAGTTGATAGCTTTGGCAATTTCAATGTGCAAATCACTAAAAACAAACGATTCCGGCAATTTAAAAAGAGACAAGTCAGTCAAAGTTGAAGCCCAATTACGAAGCATTTTAGGAAGATCTACTCGACACTCGTTGGAATAAGAGACCACAAGCTTTTGGATGTTAGGGAAAAGTCTCAATAAAAAATCACAATCGGGCATGGGTAAAGAAATTTGAGGGTATTCTTCGGCAAGTTCTTGTTCATGGTGGTCATAACATAAAAAGCCAGTTTGTTCAGGTCCAAATTGGCCAGTTTCAAGAGCCAATTTCATCTCAGTGCTATTGCCAGGATGCCAGATCTCATCACGATAATTTCCAACCAGTTCATTGTGAATTGAAGAAGAGCCAAGCTTGAAATAATCATCATCAATTATGTTAAACTTGATCAGAGACTTTAAATACTCTTCTACGTGGTTAGCACTCTGGAACAACTTTAAAGTGGTTTGCTTTTGAAAGGTTTTGATGATCGCATCCTCCCAACTGTGACATACAATACGAAGACGCAAGCGATCTTGTAAAGAAAATAACTTGAAAATGCGCACCAAGCATTCATCCAAATCGTTAAAGTTCTTTTCAACAAATGTTGACGATTTAATTGAGGATTGGTCCATTTCTAAAAATAAATAAATATTTGTGAGATTTAGTTAAACTAAAATTCATTTACCTTCAGCACAATTCTAGAATAAACTTGTTAGAAAGTGTACTGACCGTATTCACAACTTGCAAGTTGCAACTAACTGTTACCGAGTCAAATGCGTACTACGCAGTGTGTATTTGTTTACGCAAGCCCATTTTGACAATGTCATATGACAAGTTAGCCACTAGCCACTAGTGGCTAGTGACTAGCGAGACGTAGTGGCATTGCGCACAACTGCACTGTTGGCAAGACTTGTGCGCGGGCCTGCCTTGCACTGGTCGTCGATATATCGAACAAGAGACTCAAGACTGCCCTAAACTCACAATTTACTTTTTGATTGAATACTAGTGAAAAGCAAACCATGGCTTTTGAATTGAAAGTGATACTTTGTCTAGAGTCTAGGGTGAAGGGAATAATTCACTCCTACAAACATTGAGCGTCAATTTGAGTCTGATAAAATGTTCCTAGCGACTTTAGCAACTGTTCATAGATCTATTATCTCATATTCGATTGACTTGAATGTTAGGTTATTTCTTTAGTGTAGTTTATACGTTTCTCCTTCGTTCGGTTTAGTTACACTTCTTCATTTATACGACACATTCAACCTAAAGTACGATTATGAATCATAATAAGGATTTATGAATTACCAACTGATCGATAATTGAATAACTAATCAAAACTTGGCAATCCGTGAATGCAATTTATCAACCGGTCATGTAATTCATGTCATAATGCCAAAACATTAATATAATAGATAATAACTATACATAAGCATACAGTATAAAATGTCCAGTGATGTTGCGTAAATATAATAGTTCTGTTATAACAAAACACAACGTTGTGTTTTAAACACTCAATTGCCTTATTAAGACGTTGATTGATCAATTAGTTTTAATATAAATGAAATTTGTTTCGACAAATTTTCACTGTAGAAATGAACAGCAGAACAAAGCCAAGTGGTTTGGTTGGTGGAGAGTCCAGTGGAGTGCTCCTTCTTTTATTTCTGACCATTGCCTTTGCCTGTCTTGGTCAGTGGCTTGGTCTTGTGAGGCTTGATCTTGACGTTTGTCTTAGTGAATGACTTTCGGTTTAAATGCTTGTTGCGCCCAGTCTTGTGGTTTTGGTTGCTGCTGGTCTTGGCCACTTTTTGGGAAGAAACATTTCGCTGCAGATTATTTGCAGTACTACTAGTGCTGGCACTGGTACTGGTACTGCGACGAGCATGGGTGAGTGCTTCGGCACTTTTGGTCTTGCCAACTTGGGGTGCAGTGGTAGTAGTGGTGGAGTGTCGGCGACTTGGTTCGACTTCTCCAAACAATCGTTTGTTGGCTTTGAACTTGTCGACCAATTTATCCGCAGTGAGACGTTGTTCGATGGGTACAAAGATGTCGTCAAGTATTGCCACAAGTTTGGGAAACTTCATTAGACAGTTCTGTGCCTTGTCTGAGTCTTTGAATATACGCCATTGTCGTTGCGAAGCGCTCTCTGAAAGTGGCACTTCGAAAGGAGTTTCGCCAGTGAAACAGAATACCACAAGAACGGCCACACTCCATACATCGACAAGTCGAGCGTGGTACTGTGGGTCATAGCACTCAGGCGGCAAATGATTCCACTGATGAGGCAACTCGTCCTGAATTGCTTTTCGGCGAGGTACCAGCATGCTCTTAGTCGAGTTCCACATGAAACATGCAAGATCAAAGTGAGACAACTTGACATCACTGTCGTCTGGAGTGATGAACACGTACTCGGGTCGGACATAGCGATGCGACAGACCGAGCTTGGCCAGACAAGACACTGTTTGGAACAATTGATAGACCCACTTTTGTATGTTGTCCAGTGTTAACTGCTGTGGTATCGAGGTGCCGCGAGTTGACGCAAGTTGGCCACTGTCCAGTTGGTCACAAACAATCTGGTGAATCGATTGATGCTTGTGCAAGTTCTCATAAAATAGGTACAGATGACTTTGACCTACGTAGAATATCTGAAGAACTCGGTGAATGTATCGATTGTAGGGTTCGGTGTCCGACAAGTAGCGCATGATTCTGGACGATTCGCCCAGGATTTGATGCATGTGGCGTAGTGGCACACAGGACTGCTGCACAATCTTGACCAGTTGGTGCTTGTCTGTGCTGACCGCCTCCTCAAAGTCAGTTTCTGCTTTGGCCACTTTCAGGTAATAGTCGTTGGTGATCGATGAGAGATCATCGTCAAATGACATGTCACGCAGAAATTGAAAGTCGCCGATGTCTTCTTCGGATGTCACGGACCTGAAGCCAGTGTATTCGCACACTTCGTTGCAGGCTGGAGAGAAGTCATCTGGTGCCATTGTGACCGTCGAGAGAGTGCCACTCGAATTGCAAATGCTAGCTGGTTTGTTCGGGTTTATGTTCTGCAAAGACAAGTCCAATAAGTAACAGTGTAATTAGGCTTAAACTTACCTTGTTTAGGTCTATTCGGTAGTACGGAATGTGTTTCATTCGGATAAATGTCTTCGAGTCCATATTCGGGTCGAGCCTTTTGTCCGTGACCAAATCGCCAATGGTCATTCTTGCATCTGCATGAACGAAGATGTCATCCAACAATGATCGCAACTCATCAGCAATGAGAAGCTTTGGACCGAAGTAGTTCCATTGCGTCAGTTTTATTCCGATTTGATCCTGGTCAATATGGAATGGATTCTCACCAGCCAAGAGGAAGCACATCAAGGTTGCCACGCCCCACACGTCCACCATTGAACAGTCGTACTCGTCCTTGAAGGCTTCTGGTGGTAAGTGCTCCAGTAAGTTGGGCGACATCGCAATTGGAAGTCCTTTAGTGGGAGAGGCCAGTGAGCACTCATCAACTGGGTCCCAGTAAAGGCAGGCCATGTCGAATGAAGTCAACTTGACCGCAACTTCGTTGTCTTTGATGATGACCAGCACGTTTTCTGGACGGATGAAGCGATGTGCCACCCCGTGAATGTTCAAGTACTCGACTGCCTCGGCTAATTTGATGATAATTTGCTTGTTGACCAGCGGCACAGTGTTGTCGCTGTTGAAGACTCGATGTAACAAACTACTTTCAGGAGTGAACCGCTCGTGAAAGATATAAACCGTCTTGAAGTTGACACAGTAGATGTCGTGGATAGTCAGAAAGTATTCTTTGCGACTGCTAAAGAACTTGGATATGACGAAACTTTGATTGAGCCGAAATGCTGAAGAGGCGCCCACCACTTGATTTAGGTTGATCACATGACCCAAGACCACACAAGAGGCGTTGTCGGCAAGAAAGGTCGCTTTCTGAAAATGACTGAAACCAGCAATGTTGCTCTGGGACACAGTGGTGCAGAGGAAGTGCTCCTCGGTGTTCTGGCTCAGCTTGTACCGCATGGCCAACTTGTCCATAGTGCTGCTCTGTTGAATCACCTGGTTGGTTTGATTTTCCAGATAAGTCCGAACATCCATAGACTTTGCCGCAAATTTGATCAGTCGGGCTCGCTGTCCTTCCACCCGTACGTCGTGATCCGACTGGGAACCAGAAAATAAATCTTGGCGACTCGCTCCACTATCAACAGGGCTTTGATTGCTCATCGTTCAAAAAGAAAGCAAAGAACAGAGACAAATTGGAATACGAGGGCAGCAATGCCTGGTGAGGTTGTTTTATATAGTAATGGCCGCTGTCTGGGTGTTCTTTTCGACTTTTTGTTCTATTAATCGACAATTTTGTTTCTGATTACAGAACATTTCAATAATGAATCTACCAAATTATGTTCATTCCGTCATAGACACCGAAACTTCTATCGAACACGAGAATAGCAAATCCGTTCTATATCATATGATGCAAACTCAAATAAATTCGCATATTTGATTTAAGATTAGGATGATACGAATGAGAAGTACCTTTATAATATTTGGTTATGGTTTATTAGTTTAAAGGTATAATTTAATAATAATTCAAGACGATTAAGCTAAACATGAACACGAAATAATTCAAATTGAAACTGTCTGTTAGTATTGGCCACTTTTTGAATACTCAATCATAAATCCGTCGTCGTTTGCCAGCATAACGTGAATGGCCTATGGTGGCCTCGTCATAAACTTTAATGTAATCGTTGTAATTTCGTTTATACTTCTGATAATTATCTGCATGAGTACCAGAAAAGAACGCAGCTTGTTCTTGAACTTGAACCCATTTGAAATTATGTTCAAGTAAAGATGGACCAAAATGCGACGAGCAATTTTTATCAAGTTCTTTCTTCATTTTGAGCATTTCCGGTTTTGCACATTTTTCAGTTATATTTATCACTTCAAGATTGGGAAATGCCTGTGGAATGATTCGAAAAAATAAAGCTGGATCTTTAAGTAACTTGGCGTATGCGAGATGCAATACTTTGATCGACTTCAACTGAGGAATTGGTCGATCATCATTTTGAATGACGTTGATCCACGACTTGTTGTATTTCACATAATTATTGCAGTAATAATAAACCTTTAGTTCAGTCAAAGATGCCATTGAGACAAAAGTTTGTAAGATATCGATAAATTTAGTCTGTCAAAAGAGAAAAGCATTAATATAACAAACATAATTAATAATATAATATAATATATCACCGTGAATGCTGGCATAAAACTAAGCGACTTTAGGGAAGTAAAATTTTTGGCAATATATTGAAGAACATTTAAATTTACACCACAAGTTGTTCTAGTGGCTACTGTACTAATGGTGAGATCAACGAGAGAAGATAATAGTGTGGGCTTCAATCGATTCAGTTCCATCAGATCTTCCAAATAACAATGATGAAACATTAGACGGCGAATGTTCGCTCCAAGATTATGGAAAATGGATTCTAAATGAAAATTATAATAAATTGAGAAATGCTCCAATCGAGCCATTACAGAAGAGAGCGAATTAGCCAGAGTAACTCTTGACGAGCAATAAAAGTATGGCTCGTTGGACATTTGCTCTTGGAAGAGAAAATCAAGACGAATTAAGCAGGGCATCGAATTGATTACATTCAATATATCTTCGAATTTGGAGCGTGTACGCGAAGGCAGTGCAAATATGGACAAACTGACTAACGAATGTGTCCAAGCTTTGAGCAAAAAAGACAAATCAACTTGATTGAAGTCAGAATAAGCCACAGTAAGCTTCTTGAGGTTGGGAAAAAGCGACGCTAAAAAGTTACAATTCGACTTCAAAGGCAACATTCTTCGATTGCGACCATAATCTGGATTCTCTTCTGAGAATAATCCACCAGAATCACGATCTTGGCTCAGTTGATACAAAGTGTGCTTCAATATGTCCTGGTTGTTCGAATGCCACAACGAGTCTCGATAGTGACCAACCACTTCATTATGCCCAACAGGTGATGTACACAGCTTGAAGTGCTCATCGTCCGTAATGCTAAATCTAATTAAAGATTTGCAATACTCTTCCACCTCACCAACATGCTGGAACAGTTTCAAAGTGGTCACCGATTGCAATGATACTTCAATCAGGTTTTTCCAACGTTGACAAACAATGCGAAGTTGAATTTGTTCTTGTACGGAAAACAGTTTGAAAACAAGCCATGAGCAATCGTTGTTTAACTGATTAAAAATCATTTTGAAAATGATTGTTGAATAAGCCAACAAATAGCGGGAAAAACAGGTGACAATTGCTTGCAAGCTGGCCAAAGGAAACAAGTAGATTCACTCGAATCACAAGACAGGCGTGCAGGCGTGACGCAACCAAGTTGCGTAACTTGCGTTGTGGCATGGCCTATTTTGACCAGCTCTGGCTACAATCATTGTAGTACAATGCTGCATATTGTCAATATAGTCTATTATTCGGATTAAAAAATTTACAATTATATTTATTTGTTAATTAGTTAATTATATAAATGGTTATAGATGTGTGCCACTTCTTAAATTATTAATAAATTAACAGAGAAATAGAGAAACAGAATTAAACATAAATAATTAGTATTGTAAGTTGTAGATAACGATGTAGGTAGATTATTGATAGGTTAAATGTTGAATAAAGTTACTTTTTGCGTTTTAAGTTTTTCACTTTATTTTCCTTAATTAAACCACATCTGTTTTCCTTTTGATTAAATCGTTCTTTGTGAGTGCCAAAAAAGTTGGATAAATCGCGTCTAATGGATATCCAGTACAGGTGTGATTTTTTCAAACTTCCATTGAATTGGGGTAAAAATTTAGTGGAAAAGTGCTTTTGTAGTTTAACAAATGCCTTTTTAGTACACTGTTCACCAACAGTCAGATCTTCTACGTTTGGAAACACATCTCTAAGAGCAGCGACAAATAGCTCAGGATTGAAAATAAATTTTGAGTTTCGAAGCTGCAATGTTTTTACAGATTTAAGCGCGTTGAATTGGTTACAAGTATTGTTTGCCAAATCAGGAAAATCCGAATTAGATGGGAGAAAGTTGGAATTGTAAAAAATACGCAATTCAGTTAATAATTTCATATGTCGAAGACTTTCGATGATAGCGAAGAAATTCAGCTAATAAAAATAAATGGATCAATCAAAAAATGTTATAAATTGTATAAAACTTACTCGAACATTTGCCATAAATGTAAAACTCTTTAAAAAGGTAAAATTATTGCCAACAAATTGTAAAATTTCTAAATTAATTCCAAAGTATGGCCAGTAACCATTCAACGGGCTAATAGTCAAGTGAGTGATATTTTTAATTATGTCTGGCGAAATAAAAATTATTTGATCCTCTTTACAGGCATGTAATGTCAAATGGGTTAAGTTTGAACCAAGTTGATGAAATATAGGAGTTAATTCAAATGGATAAGAACCCAGAGAGAGATGTTCTAGTTGGGAAATAATTTTCGATGAAAAAACAGGTTCGCCCAATTCGTTATTAATTCCACTTTGAAAAGCATTGAATACTTCCAAGCGTCTAAGTGAGTTCATCATTGAAATAACTGGTATAATTTGTTCGAGTAAAGTCCATGAGCTAAAATGTTCTACTAAAGTGAGACTATATAAATTACTTGACCATTCCTGGAGTAAATAGGCAAGATCATACTTGTTTCGTTCAGAGTAAGAAACTATCAGATGACGGATATTAGGAAACAAGCGAGCCAAAAAAGTACAATTGGGTTTGAGATTCTGTTTCTCCTTGCTGACGTATTCGTTAGAAACAATCACTTTGTTGGCCAATTGGCCTTTGGTACAATCATTGAGGTCAACTCCAATTAATTCATCGTGAATAGGCGAAGCGCTTAGCTTGAGATATGGATCTTGTTCAAAGTCATACATAACTACCAATTCGCAGTACCACTCAAGCGAGGGAAATGTATCAAACAGTTTCATCGTAGTCTTTGATTTGGCCACAATCTCCACAATGACACACCACCGACGACAAACAATTCGAAGTCGAATTAGCTCTTGATGAGAGAAATGACGAAAAACGACAATCAAACAGTCATCCTTCATTCGGTTGAAGTCCATCTTGGATCCTGGGAAAACGCAAATTTCTCAAAGGAATTCAAATTTGACAAAGAACAAATTCAATACGAGACATAAACATCCGTCATACAAGCAACCTAGCGACATCTAGTGTGAAAACTAATTAAACAATCAGTGCTGCCATCTACCTGTGACTGTTATTTTCAAATTTAGCCTCTCCAAATTGGCTCAAAAGTAGTGAGTCCCAAAAAATCAATAAATAAATAAAACAAATGATCAATATATAATTAATTAATTATCATCACCATTGATACAATAATAAACAAGAATAATTTGCAATTTGTCAATTAAGATTTCAAATTTAAGATTTGTTGTTGTTGTTTGTGTGTTTTGGTTGTGAAGACTTGATGTATCAACTCTCGCAAAAATGGAATATTTTAATATATATTTTGTTTGGCCAAAGAAAATGTGTACAGACAAGTGGTTGCCATTCCCGATGGAGGGAGGTGTGGCAAGTGGAGGTGAGGAAGGCCAGGTGTACAACAAACAAACATGGCAACATGAAGAACAAACGGCTTTCCGCTAATTGCAAGGAGACAACATTACACAGGTCAAACATATGGCGCACACAATACAGGTGAACAGTGTGTGGGTGTGTCGGTGGTGGGTGTGTGTGGTGTGTTGGGTGTGTTGGTGTGTTGGCTTGTGTGAATGTGTGGATGTCAAAGATATGTGAGAGGAAAATACGACGCCCAAGAGTGCGGGCGCCATGCGAACTTGCTTGTACAAGTGAGCCCAGTGACAATGTGCTGGCTCGCTGAATCACTAGTTAAGGTGTGGTGGTTGGGTGGGTGAGGTGGTGTGATGTTGACTCGACCAGTGCACCACAATGCCACCAGTTGAACACACACTGAACAATTCATGGAAATAAAGAATAGAACAGAGATAACACACGGCATTAACAAGCTTGATAAGGGAACACACACCTGAACTGATCTAAGCTGGGGAAACAAAAGGACAGAACGTGGGAGTGAACGCAAAGTGTTCGCAGACAAACAGAGACATAATCACAATGGTTGCTTGTGGCATTCCCTAATGGAAATGACCAACAGGAAGGGGAAGGGAAGGGAAGGAGCAATGGGTGAATGAGTCGGAGGGAGTGAGACAGACAGAGGAAAGACACCAGAGCAAACGAGGCAAGGACTGGGAGGGCTTGGTTGGGTGCACACGGACCGCCAAAGGCGACACTCTCCCGGCACTGTCCACAATGAGCCACAATGTAGACCATGCCAGGTGGAGTCAGTCTCTGTTGAGTGAGCGTGTCCGTGTGCTTGCCACATTCACTATCGCTATGTGCACTATACTTGAACCAATGGACTATTTCCAATATACAAATTCACTAATTATTGCACGATACACCGGCCTAGGCCTATAGCACTAACAAGTACTATACTAAGTACTGACATACACGTATGAAGACTTGAGAGAGTAAGTAATAATGCTGATCAGATCTAATGACTGCTTGCTGACAATTGATCGGTAATGAAGTATTCTCTTATTAAGTTATGGTAGTACAGATCACCCGGAGAAGTAGCTTTATAAGAAGTGACTCGATCACTTGTAATGAACCAAACGAGATATGTCTTTCGTTCATTGACACAGACGGAAGGGGCATAAGATGTGCAGCCAGTGGCTTGCCACACAATTGCCACAAACTGCACTCAGCAACAGCAGTCTGTGGCAATCGATCGATTACTAATGAACTTGTAATTAGTGAACATACAAATAAATATAACAAACAGTACAAACACACGCATGCAAACACAACACACAGTTGAGTAGGAATAGGTTTGGGCTTGGATTAGATCTCGCTTAGTTAGGGTCATGTCTGACTGGCCTGATAACACAGCTAGTCAAAGCATAAAGTATCGAGTGATTCAAAAAGTGTTACAAAGCGTACTGTCGGCTCTTTTAGTCCTTTGAGGTAAAGCTTTGCAAGGTATAAAGTTGAGTTCAAGAGAATAGTAAAGTGGTTAAATTGCATTGTACAAACACGGCATGCAGTAATCAGTAGAAACACTAAACGATCAAAACGGACACATGGATCAGATGAGACAGAGCAGACACATCGAACACAATCCTTTTGCTCTAGGAAAGTAATGGCCATTGATGGCCTTATTTGTGAGTAGAGTCGTGTGTGTGTGCAGCTGAGTGCTCATTGATTCTAGGAAAGATAGATCAAATTCCAAGGCGAACAAAATGAGACAAGTGAGGCTTGGTGAGAGTGGAGGGCTGTGCAAATGAGTGAATGGCGATGAAGTGAACCAGTAAATGGAAAGTGGCGCAATGCACATGGCCCACTGGGCACAGTGACTGCGTGGAGCAGGCTTATCCCAAGATCGGTCGGGATCGGGTCCCAGACTTAGTGGCGTGAGAGGAGTGGCAACTTGCGGCTCGAGGAAAGGTGAACTCGCAAGACTGGTGCAGTAATGGCTTGGTGTTGATGAGATGGTGCTTGCTAAAAGGCGAGATGCGGTCCGGAGGCAGTTCTACTCGACCGGTGCAGGTGACAGTTCAGCCATTTGCCATCCTTGCGCAACCACACTCGAGTCTCCTCCGACTGTTGACTGTGAGCAGTGCCTTGTCTGAAAGAACCAACACATTTAGATCGAGCAAGGAAGTCACGCAAACTCACTTGTCCATGTATTGGGTCAGTCGAATGTAAGCAATGCACGCTGCAGACAAAATCAGTAAGCAACCAGTTGGGCAATGAGTGGTCAATCACTTACCTGCATCTTCCCCGAGCAAGTGAACCGATGGATTGAGAATGGTAGAGCTAATTTGTTTGCAATTCTTGCCATAGACTGTGCCGTAAGAAGAGAAAGAAAGAAGCAATTAGAAACCGTCGGGTCTGGCCTGGGAGGATGTGTGAAAGAGCTAAGAGGTGTGAGTGCGTGTTGGTGCGTGTGGTGTGTGTCTGTCCCCTTAGATCTCTACCACCCGATACTTTAGTGCTCTAGACTAAGGTCTCTGACTGACTCAAGCTGAAGCCTGACCGTTAAGCTTAAGTGCTACTAAGCGGGCGTTGGCACAAGCATTCACAAGCATCAATGGCAGTGGGTGTGTCTAGTGTGCGAGTCTAGGTCTATGGCTTGCGAGGCCTACTCAGAGGAACATCTAAGTTAGACAAGAGAGAAGATAGAGGCAGTCAGGTGGTGAGACCATTGTCAAAGTAGAACTTATGGAAGTCCACACCCTCTACAAGGTTGCCGAGGGCCGCCGGGTCAAATGCGGTGATGTTCGGGTCGCACAACTTGGCGTAGGTGTCGTAGTCGCCCGTGTTGATCGCTTCCAGCAGCTGCTCCGTCACTTTGATCACTTCTTGCTTGCGTGCTGAAACGATAAGACAATAAGAAAGTTACAACCAATTAGGAGAAAGCAGTGGGAGAAGTGAATCATATTGGTAACAAAATGAACCAGACCGCAAACCTGGTGTTTGGGTCATTGGCTTGGGTCGGACAGTTGGGCAGTGGGGGAGGCATTGTCACTACTTACGTTCATAGACACCATTCGACAGACGAGCTATACCAGTCAAATGGATCAGTGGTTAGGGTTTGTGGTTTACAGGTTTGTGGTTATTAGAGAAAGAGCCAAAACCAATGTTATATCGATCGGCACGAGAGTCGAGACGAAGAGATTTAGATCGTGATTTAGAAGGTTTGGATTGGTTAGGTAATGATCATGGTTGAGTGAATCGGTGACCAGTCAATGGCAGGCAGAGGAAAAGAAAAAGAAAATGTCAATCGAGATTATTCGTTGAGGCCGAGTAAAGGGAAGGACAAGCAATTGGACAGATACCGGGACCTACAGGGACACTAGTCATTCGGTCTATCTGCCTAGGCGGTACTGCAAGCATTAGTAGAAAGCATATCTCTCGTTTGCAATGACTATTGGTCAGTATTGTCTCTACAGGGAGTGATGCGCACTAAGTAGACTCGATCAAGGTACTGATCCGGTACAAAAGGTAGTAAATCAAGTGGGACCGTTAGTAATGAAACAAAGTGATCAACGAGGCATGGTTTAGAGTTAGGTTTAGTTGAGTAGTTCATTCAATAGTACCTGAAGTATCGGCCATTATCACGGTTCGACTTCGTTCGACTCCGTGCTGATTCACTAGACATTCTTTGAGGATTGGCGGGTTTACGGTTTAGTACGGTAATACGGTACGGATTAGGGTTGGTCGGGTCCGGGGTCGAATGTTCGGGTTTGGGTTGATTGCCGTTTAGCGCACACACACGCAAGTGGCAATACAGAGAATAGATAGGTTCGCAAGCCAATGGAGATGGAATTGAGTAGAGAGGGAAGAAGAAGAAAACATGACAGTCAACAAAACCAGGCCCAGTGCCATTCAACCAGTGCATTCCACCAAGGCTTACCTTTCGTATCTTCATCCTCAAGGGTTGTGTTGGACGAGTCTGTGGACTCTTTCACCTGAGAGCCGTCGCCCTTCTTCGTAATTATCGACCGACCTAGAGGAACACAAAAGGGGTTTCAGTTCTAGGATTCTTGGCTCGGTACAAAGGTAAAGATTGACACACTCTTACTGGAGAAGTTTCGAGTTGCCAGCATCGTAGTGAGGATGGCGCCTTTAAGTTTACGACGAGCATTAAACTTCTTAAGGCAGTCGACTGTCTCCTGGCGGTGTAAGGTGGAGGCAACTCGTTCCCGTTGGCATATCCACGGGTGCTTCAGTGCTTCCGCTGCGGTGATGCGCTTTGCGGGGTTTACGGTAAGCATCGAGTTAATGAGGTTCTTTGCTTCGGGCGTGACGGTGTCCCATTCAGGGGAAGGGTACTGCAACATAGAACAAGGTCAATGGGGCCAAGCAAGCCACCGCACAAACGTACGTCATACGCGCCTGCCTTGATCTGAGCATACAGGCGGTGCTGATCCTCGTCCCAGAAAGGGGGATAACCGACCAGAAGAATGTACAGAATCACTCCTAAATAGACAAGCTTTAAACAAGTTCGTTAGTACATGATTAGTCATACCGCAAGCCCAAATATCGACAGGCTTTCCGTATGGGTCTTTCTTGAGTACTTCTGGAGAGAGGTAGCCAGGAGTGCCGGCGAAGCCATACCAAGCTTGTTGGTCGCCTTGAACCTCGATAGCTAGGCCAAAGTCGGCCAGTTTGACTGCAGCACCTTTCGCTTTACTTGCCAATAGCAAATTCTCAGGCTATAACAAATAAATGAAATGATTCAAGTAATCTGTCTTGTCAATGAGCTCACCTTAAGATCCCTGTGTACCACATTGTTCATATGACAATGGTTAACCGACTCGAGAATCTGTTGAATACAATGTGAGGCGTCTGCTTCCGAGTAGTACTCTCGGGCAACGATGTCCTCAAACAATTCTCCCCCAGTGACGAGATCAAATATCAGATAATGGTAGCCTTCTTCTTGAATACTGTCGTGCAGACGAACTGGAAAGTATATTTGCCGTTATGAATGTGAAATATTATTATTGTAAGAAACCACTCACCTATGTTTGGATGGTTTAACTTGCGACATATTCGTGCTTCGCGTTCGAGCTTTTGAAAGTCTACCAATGCAAAAGTGTCAAGTGAATGAGCTTTACACAAATCGGATTACCTCGAGAGGAAAGTTTTTTCGTGTTGATAATCTTGGCAGCAAATTCCAATTGGGTCGACTTCTGAACGCATCGTCTCACCACGGAAAAGGCGCCCCTATAATAGAGCAATGATTTAGTGGTCAGTTCGATAAGATAGGTCTCGGTGTGGCCAATCTAATCCGAGGCAAATGACGGCCATTTAATGGGCCTTGTCAGACCAAAGTAGCACTGCTCACGTACGATCCGTAAGCGGCACCAGGCAGTGCGGCAATGTCAGTCCTGATCAGTTCGTCTAATTCGTACTGACTGGCGATCAATCCACCAGGTCCAGGTGAAGGCGGGACCGAGTCTTGTTCTGACTCCCAGTGCGGTGGGGACGACTGCTGGTGACTGTTGGGATGCATCAGCCTGGCATTTGACAGTTTGCTGCTGTCATTCTCAGTGGATGGCTCCGAAAGGATCCGAGAAGTGACACTGCTTGTCTGCACGAGCAGAACATAGACTCGGTGCAGAATGAGGGCACACACGGCTGCCAGTGAGAGGTACACAATCAAGGCCATTAGGTGGGTGGGTGGCGGACTGGTGCTTCAACGAGTGCCACAGTGCACCACTAGAACTGTCGGTATTGCTTGTGAGCAGCTCCTTACTCCTTGCAGACAGCGAGTCGTTCAGAATGGCTTGATTCGCTTGTTGATTATACACTGCACTCAGTTGGTTCAGAATGGTGTTCGACTCAGTTCGCCACTCGAATCCATTCACAGGATTGTGCATTCTACAGCGAGGACAGACATCACTGGCACAGTTGCTGCATTCAATCGGGCGAATGTATAAATTGACTAATTCCAAGCGAATAAACACCGAACACAACCGAAAGGAGCAGAATCAAGGAGAAAAACCCGAAAGTGAAGTAGACAGTGTGCCAAAGGAGGCATTATTATTCGAGTGCTCCCCACCCACCACCTTGGACGGCAGCATCAGCATCACCATCATGAGCAGCACATCACATCACAACACTACCGCAGTACTATTTTTAGGTATATCGCAGATAATCTATTCATAATATATTCAATTGCAATAATAAAATTGCCCGTGCGGTGTGGTGCACACGAGTGGCAGCGCAGTGGCATCATGATCATGAGCAGCGAACACTGCCATTAACACTCTCATGCTCGTAGGCCTAATGGTTCGATTGACTCTATTTATAAATATCGTTCGAGCCTCTACTGGTTCACTGGTTCACTCGTTCACTACACTTCACATGGAGCCATTCTGTTTTTTGTTTTGCTTTGTGCTCCACTTGATTTGTGTCTGTCTCGGGGTGCACTCCTGTCCTGTCCGACTATTTCTCGCGTAAACAAACAACCTTGTGTCGACTCTGTCTTTGCCTGTGCTGCTGCAAAATGCTTCCGATCAAGCAAAACAATCAAATAAGAGCACAAACAAATGTCAAAGGTCAATCACCGAACATAAGGTAAAAATGTGTGCAATAATTTTTATATTTCAATTTAGTTCTACACTTACTTCCCGAGCTCTTCCTTGAGATCGTAATTGTCGGAGAAACGAGTGGTTGCCGGCGGTTGACCGGACATCATCTTTGCGTTGTTAGTACCGACCAAGTTTGGAGGAAAAAATCAGCTCAATCGATAAGATAACCAGTGACTAAAAGAGGTGAATATGGTACAGATGTAAGACAGGCACCGAAGAAGGTGAGGATGAGTCAGGAAGGTGTTGCTTAGACTGAGGCAGATGTGTGGAACAATTGAAAAGTTCAGCGAGAGACGGACTTGTGCAACGAACCACAATGGTGGTGATGGTGATGGTGTGATGTCGACTGTGGCTCACACTCACCACTCAATATATTCACAGACGCAGTAGGGAGAGTTGGAAATGAGCAATGAAATTCAAATAGATTGCACTTGTAGTTTACATTTGTCAATGGCGATTCAATAATTGTAGCGAGTTCCTTCCTTTAATAAGCAACCGATTGGCCGAGATGTTCCTGGTACAGTGCGATTGAGTGTTGTTGTTGTCGGGCCAGGCCAGGGCAGGCAATACAAGTGCTATTGCATGCAGGCAAGTAGAATATATTCCAATTGATTCGGTGATTGATTCGATTCTACTTTATAGTCGACCGTTCGGTAGCAGTGTGCTTGCTTTCAATCAAACACAAAACGAAGCCAGTAAAAGTGAATAGACCAGCCAAACGAAACCAAACCACAACGTTGAACGTGGCAAGGTTTGAATGAGAGTGGCAATAAATGTATTGGACAAATTCAATCGAAGGAAAAATACATAAATCGAAAATAGATGCGATGCCCTCGATAATAAAAGCATACAATGCACAGACAAACACACCGAACCAGATTCGGACCGATGCAAACAGATTTCCTGTCTTGTCCGCGAGTGTGCTTCTATTTGCTTTCCTTTCGAAACATATAAAAAGGTCTTATTCTTGTTCGTCTTTTGCCTTTGCTTAGTTCTACCCAACCGGTTTGGGACAATTTTGGAAAGTTTTTATATCGGCTCAGTGGTGGAATCGTAAAAGCAGACAAAACTTTATATATTCTTTGGATTATGTTCGTGTTGGTCGGTCTGAGTTGATTCGAGTTGGTTTGTTTCACTCGATGCAATTCACACAGTTTCCGTTCTGTAGTAAAGAGTAACAAAAATTTAGTCGAAATTGTAGTTGACGAAGCAAAGACAGAGCAGAAAGAAGTGGTACAGGACGAAGCGATATCGAATCAAATCAACAACATACCATTGCGCGAGACAACACATTACACTGCAAACACCGTCGATTGCACAAAGCACACAACACAACACACACAAATAAACAATAAAACCAGTCTACTTTAAAGTGAATGATAATTCCGAATAGGTTGTGCGGCCAAAATAGTAAAAAGCAAACAGATAGACTTTGCTCATTTGAATGTGAAGAATGCTCACTCAACTCAAGGCGCTATTCACCAAAATGAGCGAATGCACTATGGCCTGCACTTCGGCAGTCTTTTCCTTTTGTTGGTCTGTCGAATTATTAGTTAAAATCACGTAGAGTTTCACTGTTTTGGTGGGCTAATTTAGTTAAGCTAATAGCTTGATGGTGATGTCGGCGATGTCGTTGTTTCATAGCTCACACAAATACTTTGGTGAAATTGTGAAAATGGTGTTACCGCACTTTGCTCTAGTCCTCTCTTTGTCTCTATGCGATCCTCAGTAAGCGATGGTTCCTCTCGTTGGGATTTTCGTCAGTTTGTTTTGATCAATTATTAATTAGCATAGCAAATAGAGCAGTGAGAGGCATAGACGACGACAGGGGACAACTTGATCCTATAGATACAGACAGCAATTTAGTGTGCATTAAGACATATGCACTCTCGGGATGACATTTACTGTTCGGTATGGTACTGCTTGCTGCTTGGTGCTTAGGTCTGCTGGGAGGATGATGCGGACGATCAGCCCGATGTGATGCACAGACTAGGCACACACACAACCAGCCAATGATGCACAACTAAAAGATGGCAGCCAAACAAAATGGAACAAACAAGAGCGAGAGAAAAGTAGAATTGCCCAGTGGACAGTGGCCAGCAATGGAGTGTTCTCAGTGAGGACGTGTAGGTAGCAGATCTAGGTGAGCGATATATCCAATGCCCGTATATATTCCTTCCAAGGATTAATAATTGAATGACAAATAATAATGAAATATAAATTAGCTTGCAACAGACTGAGACAATTGAATTATAATTCGATTGAAAGCGCCAAACAACGCACAAAATCTCTTTTCGCTTTTGATGGGATTTTCTTCAATTTTCCGGTAAATCAACCTTGCTAGTGATATTTAGCACGATGCTATGGTGATGCTGTTGTCAGTGTTGATGGACTGTACTGTCTGTTATGGAATATTTGCTCTGGTTTCAAATAGCATTTCCATCAGTTGGACAAAAGCAGCAACATAAAACCTAAAAAGTAGAAAATTAGTGATAAACCAAATACAAAATAGATGAATTAATAATTCATAGTAAAACGTAGTTTAGTGTTGTGGAAAAACGTGAGCCGAGGTGAGTGATGGCACTCTAAAAACGAGGGTGCTTGGCACTAGCATTGAGCACAACAGTGCAAGTCCTCTCACACTAATGAGACAGATTGAAGCTATGCATTCGGTGGTCGGTGCTTGCCAATTGACCCACAAAACATTCACACATTTAAACAAACATATTCTCTGTGCACTACTGCATCCGATTCTAATTGGCAATGGAAATCAATACATTGCCCACAAGAAGCATTGAAGAGCAAATGTATTATAAGCACACGTCATCTGTGAATCGTGGAATGAAGCCGCGTCAATTGAGTTATTCGATGATCAATTGTGCATCAATTGCTCACTGCTAGCATGCTGGTAATGTGTTGGCCATGTGTTGGCTTTGGAAGAAGAGTGTTTGGTGACGGAGCGAGCACTAATCTCTCATGACATGTTTGCTTGTTTGCTTTTGCATTCTGTCAAGCTTTTCATCGTCCAATCGGATCATCGTCAGTGAAATAATCGATGCCGCAGCAATGAGCCAATGGCTCTCTTTATACAATCTTGCAACAGTGAGACGTGTGGGCGGCATGCCACATTATGACAAACTCCACTCGGACAGTGTCTGCTTTAATCGAGGCCAAACTTTGTGTTGTCTATCGGCGGCGGTGATCGGGTAAACTTGTTCATTTGGTCCTTCTTGTAGATTCAATTATAAATTATTGCCAATGCATGTCACCACTCGCCACTCAGCACTTCAACTTGCCTCGTCTTCATGTATTCATTCAATTTGTCACAAGTAGCACTCAACTCGACTCAAAATGTCTGCTAGCACTTTCACTTTCACTTTGCCTCAGTCCAATTAACTTTTCATCCATTTCTGGAGGATATATCGCATTTATGAATATATTCCACCACCACCGAACCACTAAAGCAAACCAAGCTAAACCAAGAGAGTCAAGCAGAAAAAGTGAAGCCGAAAACAAATTCTAATTACGGACCGGAGTGATCGGCATGAGCACCATCACCATCACGAGCAAGTAGAGCACTGAGAGCACAACACCAACAACAACACTTTCGCATAAATGTCAAGGTAAAGTGAACATGCCACTGACTAGTAAATGGAAAAATCAAATTACCGATCCCACAAAACGAGAATGTAACTGTGAGGATAAATTTAATTTAGACCATCACTGAGGCAAAATGAATTGCAATGAGTGATAAACAAGAACACGATGACGACTGCCGAGAACGAACTGAGGAGTTGCTTGCACTCTCACTTCGATAGCAACTAGACTGATGGTGTGAATTGAATAAATTCAATGCAAAGACCTTGCAGTGAAGGTGCAATTAAAAGTGCCAACACACACACAACAAATTACTCAATCGTTAATATGATATAATGAAAGCTTGTTTGCAAACAAGAAGTTGCCATAAGAACGGCGCTCATTTGTTCGATTATTCTTACTTGGCGCTGGAAATAATTATTGACTCTTCAATATGAACAGCATGGAATCTATCTATTGACTGTTGGAAGATTAGGTTCGAAAATTGAAATAAAATAAATTACTATCACACTGACAATGACATTTGCAAATAATGAAGTGACATTTATCTGAATTGAACTAAATGGGTGCAAATATAAAAAGCTATTGCTGCACTAATGGCAGATTATAAAATGAAAAATCATTTCGAAAACACTCTTTGTGCAGTGTTTGAAACATTAGCAAGATTAACTTTGAAAGGAAAGTACTGGCTGGGTTAAGGTCGTGGCAAGCGGCAAAGCAAAGCAAACCAAAACGAAACCCGGGAATACTGGAGGACTATTAGAGCAGCAAATCAATGAATAAATGAAACGACTGCAGGGTAATTTACACCGTCGGTATATACTCTAGCAGTACATGGCTGGTAATGTGCATTGGCAAACAAATGAAGTGTTGTTGCCAATTACACCCACAGACCTACCTGGACTGGTGCACTGGAGGCAGTGGTGGGGGTGGCACAGGTACAGGTACATCCGCACTGCACCGACACACTCAAAGGAGCTTCGGTTGAGATTAGTTTCAAAATTATATGTGATAAATGACTTAATCACAAGGTGAAATCTAATGGCAGCAGTTTAAAGGAAAACATTGCTCGGTGGCCAGTGGTGGTGTCGGTGATGGTTGCGACTGTCGAACAACGTTGCTAACGGTGTGCACGGTCAATTTGCCTGTTTGATCATCTTGTGGCGAGTGAGCTTCGACTACCGACCGACCAGCAGGCAAAACATCAACTCGCACTGGAGACGTACCGAGGCTCGATCGAAGCAACCATGAACGAAGCACAAATCACGAGGTTTTGTGTTGTTCGCTTTTGCTTCTTTGCTCAGTCCTACTGTGGACTAACTAACGAACAGTTCGCCTGTCTGCAGGCTGTGATGACGCTCTTTTCATCTTTTCCCTGAGTGATGCGCCAAGTGAAAGTGATGCCACCGAAAGACAACACGCGCTAAGGTTGCATTGGGAAAGGTCTTAACTCACATTTATTGGGATTTCTCGGGTCGACATCACTGGCATAGTATGATCTCGCTGATTTGACTGATCTGCTCCATCACAGGATGGCTGTGCTTTGTCATTGGCAAGCCATTTCTCCGTGTTCATTCAGATGAATGTAATGGGACAGACTGCAGTTGTTGGCATTGAAAGCACTCGCAGACGACACTTTCTCTCCATACACGACCAGTTTCTCCACTCTTCAGACCTCTTCAGAGCCTGTTTGCTGTTGTTGGTCTTCACTGGGAGTCTCGTCACAACGTTAGTTTAGCAGTTTTTTTGCTCATTCAATTTGCACTTTGGGATTGGTCTGGCGCGTTTTCATTTTCCTGCTCGTGCGATCACACATGGAGACAAACAGACAAACACAAAGTGACAAGAGCAACAAAAGACAGCAATTGCTTATAAGCGACAGTTATTCGGCAGTCTAGTTAGCTCGAATATATGTCGAGTGGAGTGCCATTCGTCGTCGGCGTCATCATTGTCGATTGGTTCATTCGTTTGTTGCTTGTGTGTGGTGTTTGTTTGTTGTACAAGACTAGCTCCAGCCACACTCCGCACACAAAGCACCGAACACTCGGCTGGGCCAACCAGCACCCAGAAGGAAGCACCCAGTACCTAACGAGCTCGATATCCATGGGTGCCACCAGAAGTCTATTATTAGTGTTAGCCATAACTAGACCATCCAGTCAATTGTTCTGCTCTCTAATTGACCGCTTGATTTGCAATTAAAATCGCACAGTTCACAGACATCATTCGATGGTCTGCAGTGGTGCCACTGGCATGCACATGTCAATAATGCACATTCATTGGAACGGGCCAAGTCGATTCGGTAAAGAGTGATCAAAATAGAAATCGAAACCCTCTCGACTCGCTCGAACACAATGATTCTCGCTAATTAGCGAAGCAATGGCAATGCAATGCATATCAACAAAGTGAGCACAAGTGGGGAGTGTTGGCGTGTTGTGGAGCTGTGGAGTTGTACGTTGTCGTTAATCGATTGATCGATTGTGTTTGGTTCGGTTTGGCTGGCACAGTTGCCACTAATACACCATCGAGGCAGTTTAACTCGTTTCGATCCAAAGCAAACCAGCGTTATGTCACAGTGGCAACTGTTTGGGCTGTGCGCACTGTGTCACTGTGACTCGACACAAATATATGTCCTCGTGGTGAGTGCATTGCCAAGTGGCAGCGACAAATGGATTCATAACGAATAACACGACAACAAGTGCCAACAAGAAAAGGTCGCGAGTGCCACCGAGTGACTGCACTCACGTAGATTTGCATCATTAGAGGTAATCACACCAGAATAAGCAAACAAGCGAACCAACTTGGAGACGTAACTTGAGAACGACAATTGCCTGCCGAGTGCAAGACGTGCCACCGACCAAGTGCTTTTATGCTCACCAGAACTTACACATCACTTTGGCTCCAATTAAGCAACACACTTAATTGGTGCCATGCGAAGCTATCCAGTACAAACTACCAATTGAGAGGTTTCGGCTTACTTGAACTCATCAAATTTGCTAGTGTCCTCACAACACAACATTTGATTTGCAATGTGTAAAGTGTTGGTAGAGTTAACTGTTCACACTTACCTAAGCTGTTTTGCGGTGTCAGTAGAATGGCGAATTGTACGTTGACATTCGACTTGTGCTTGGTCACTGAAAATAGTGCAAAAAAGAAACCAGGTCTCTTCTTGATGGTGGTCCAAGCGGATGAGTGCAAGGACAGTAAGTTGACTTCGTCTGTTCGTGGATGCTCTTGAGGCCACTGTTAACACAAAACAGCCCGAGCAGACAAACAGTGATGGGAGAGGAGTGAGACCAGACGGTGTGAGGCAAGGATCACTCCACACCGAGTCACACTGAGCAGAACACAAAGACGGCCAATTGGAACGAGTGCAGTCTGGTGGAGCAGTGCGGTGGTCCCAGTGCCAGGGAGCTGGGCAGCCTGTGTTGGAGTGTTGGCTTGTGCTGGCGTGTGCGGCTGTTTGCTTTGTCTGGGGTATTTTGTGGTAGAGTCACGTTTCGGTCTGCATCCAGAAACGTCTCGCTCTGGTGAATGTGAGTCCTCACTCTTCTGTCTGAAACTCGGGTCGTTGCCGAGGCTGGTGGCGGCACCAGGCAATAGGCACTCACTGGCCGACCACAAATTAGAGCACACACTCGGTGAATGTGCCTGCTTGGATCAGTGCGCGTCGTCCGTTCCAGCAAGGTGCCGAGCGTCGTTGGAACAAATCTGTCGTGGTAGGTGCACCAGGCTTAAGTCTGCAGCCAGCAAAAGGCAAGAAGTTGCAGCATCATTGTGTGCTTTTTGCTGGCTCGGCACTATTTAGAAAGCTTTCGAGGTGAGAGCACTCTGTTGAGACTCTGGTCAGGTCTGGTCATTGAGAGACAATCCAAATGAAGTGCTTTAGGCCCACTCTGTCACACTCACAGACACGGCATGTGCAAGTCCCTGTGGGCACGAAGCCTATTGTGCTGGCACTGACTCTCGCAGGCTAATAGGCTCATTTGAATTTGTCTCCCAATAATTGGTAGGTGCACATGCATTGCCGGTCGATCGGAGCTAATACCACTTGGCCCATCAACGGACCATCACCTCGTCTTCAATGGACGAACTCTAGTGTTGGTGGTGCCCTCGTGGGGGTAGGCGACGGTGGTAGTGGCGATTGAGTGGCACATGCCAATGCCGCTGTGGACAGTTTCGGGTGACACATTGACTCGGTCGGTGAACGGACAGAACATCACACACCGCTAGGCACAGGCCAAGAAGCAATGACTTTCTGCACACACTCACACTGGGAGCACTCGATCGGCTGTAGTTACTGTTGTGGTGTGAGTGGACATTCAGCAAAACAGTTGCATTGAAACAAAAGCAACCAAGCCAACAACCAATTCATCCAACCACACTAGGGTGATACAACCAAAAAGGAACAACACAATGAGGCAACAAGAGAGGCAGAAGAACTACAGTTGGCCATTGCATATGAAGTGCAGAAGTGTGCCTGTATGTCTGTTCGAGCCAGTGCATGGCCGTACATCCCTGACGTGCACATGTCGCTTGGCTCACTTGTGAGCAAGACGCCGACACCAGCAGGTCGACGTAATCCCGCAAGTGAATATGCGCACATTCACATCTCGCCGGTATATAGAACAGTCGGACGGAGTGGCTCAATGGCTATATAGAATGCATGCTGCACACACGAATCTGTCTGTTTTAATTAGATAAGAGCAGAGCAAGTCCCGGACAGCACCACCACCGTGTCTACATCCACTCAGCACCACTCAACCAGGCCGATTCAATGTGTGTTGCCCCAATGGTTCTGTTTGCGCTCCAATTGGCGTCTCGTTGGGCGCCAAGCAATGGTCGCGAGAATGCGCACTTGACAGAGTGAGCCACTGGAAAGGTATTCAAATTGGAATGGCTCTGTCCGGTGGTGGGTGGTGGAGATAGGTGAGCGGACACACCACCCCGACACCAAACAGGATCATCACCACTGCACACCGATTGGTCCACTCGGTGTAGTGTACATTGTTGCCTAGTTATCACACAGTGATCTATTGTGGCACGCATGACCAAGGTACTGCTGCTAGAGGGGACTATATACCCAACAGTGAAGTGGGTGCTATGGCACCGACACAATACTCACTTGTCAGTGCACTCTGCCTGCGTGCACTCTCCACTGTGCACCAGCAGCAGCAGGTAGCCTTGCAACACAGCACACTCACACATGGCACATAAATTGGCAATTCAATTGAATCGACTGACACTAATGAAGAAAGTGAACAAGTCGCCCTGACACTGAATCAAGCCACTGAATGCGCTTCCCAGAAGGAGCCAAGCAATACAACGCGAGAGGAGTACTGCCCTTTGACAATGAACACTATTGCCATATATGAAGGCACTTGTGCGGGCATCCTCTCCATGCCCCCACTCGGTCTTCAGTCCGTTTAGTTCCTTTCATTGTCCATTCCGATCTGACATGACATCTGTTAAGTGGCCCATTAGGTTACGCGCCTGTGAAATCATTACTGTACATAACGGTAGATCAAAACTCTGATAGGACCATTACTGAGAAGCAATTAAAACTGTATTATTGCCAATAGCAAAAGCGAACAATGCCACCGACTGGCCAATGACAACAAGTTTACTTGGTCTGAATAGACTCAGTTGGTCAACCACCAAGGCGATTGAAATGCGGCCAAGTTGTAGGAAAATTGCGGTGAGTATAGTTGGGGGTACAGTTGGCCCATTGGGCTCGAAGGCGAACTGATGAAATCGCTCACGTCTGTATTGTCCACATCGAAATCATAAGTGGTAGGGTCCGAGTCTCGTAGAGCTGGATGGTTCGGGTCTGCCTGGAAGATAGGAAAGTGAGTCTGCCCTGTGTTGTCCACAAACGGAGTCGAGATGAGGAAAGGGGGAGTGGAAGGCCACAAATTGGGTGCACCAAACAAACTCGAAGTCGGTTGGAATTTTCGCAAAGAGTTCATTTTAGCAGTCATTCGGCTGTACGGCCCGTGACGAGATCGTGCTTGAGCAAAGGTTGCAGTTGCCTTCGATCTGGCTTTCTCACTGCTTGTCTGTTTGCCTGCTGCCACCGGATTCATGTGATGCACTAATCTGGCAATTTCCGCTGTTGGCGGAGATGGTGAAGCCGAAGGATTGGTTCGGTGCAAACCACCGTACTGACCATCACCAGTTGGGCGATTCATTTCCGCATAGGCACGATTCACTGCCACACGATGATTTGATGGTACGTGCCTATCGGATGTTAATGACATTGCCGGATGCGAATGAGTTGGCGACTTTTCTGGACTCGGCGAAGGTACTAAAAGTGGAGAGTGTGCCGAGTGTGGGAATGTTTGTGACGGTTGTGAAGGTTCGCTGGTTTGTGTTGGATACTGCACAGAGGTGTAGTGGTTGATCACTCGGTACTGAAGTGGCCCCTCATCAGCATCAGCATGATAACCAGTTGAAGGCACAAGAGGAGAAGATGCAAATGGCGATTGTGCTGTTGGGGGTGTTCCTTCGTAGGCATTAGTTGGCTTTATTTCAACATAAGTGCCTCGACTTTTACTGGCAATCACTGGTTGACCAGGATTGTGGTAATTTCGATGATATGGCGACGGCAGCTCAGGTGGAGGTATGATCACAGAGTTGTGCGGATATGAAACTTTTCTGGAATCAATTGAAAAGTTTGGTGGGTCAGGCAGTTTGGGCTCGTTTGGTCTCCACTTGTGTGGGGATACTGCCTCGGACAAGGGCTCGTAGCGAATGTTCGTAGAACGAATCACTTCACGAGACCAAATGGGCGAGGGCAAATCGTCGGGAATGTACATTTGAGTCGAGTCCTTCCATTCGGGAGACAGTTGACCATTAACATCGTTACCACGGGGCACATTTTGACTCTCTCGAATATCATTATGGGCCAAATGGTGAGCAGTAAGATGAGCACCATTTGCTTTATGACCACCAACGTCGAACGCGTCTAGGGTTTGTGCATTGTGTTGATATGGCTGTACAGGGTCAGTCTGGTGGTTGGCCGAATCAAATGGCTCGTGTTGATGATCTTTTAAGTCGAGCTTATTCAACACTTTGGCGGTGACGATGTTCCTTAACAGTTGCTGAGTCCTAGCCGCTACTGGACTGTTTGCATCATTAATGGCTCCATTAAAGTCGTCTTCTGAGTGATGCTTAGGTCTGAGATGGTCTGAAGTCTGTTCTATCTGAGATGAATCGACGATCTTTTTCACTTTCTTTCTCTTCTTGCCTTTCTTCCTGTCGATGGCAGTGGATAACTTTTCCAATCGAAGAAATTCCTTTTCGTTGTGTTCCTGTTCGGTCTCAGGATTCACTTCCTCCACTTCGTCCTGCACTTTGGTTTCGATCATCGAGAACGAGTGAATTGGTGGACGATTTGTGGCGGGCGCAAACGAGTCAGCATTATTGTCATCCTCACTGGCAAGCTTGGCATGCATTGACTTTGGGTCAGTTATTTGTGCCAACTTGTGTCGTGCATAGGTTACGATATCGAAATCTACCGATTAAAGGATTAGCACTAATGCGATCGCATTACTCACATACGCACCCGGTTGTTGCTCGGTCTGGTGTGGCTCTGGCTGGTTATTAGCCTCCGAACTGGTGGTTTCATTCGATTGCACTACATTCGAAATGGACACTAAAACAATGGCCAACACGACATAGACCAACTCTTGAACGATCATTTTAGACTGTTTGGCAACACTCGGCAGTGACGATTCTGTTGCTTCCCGGAGTGGGACAAGAATACAAATAGACCAGTTGGACATCGAGTGAACAAACGCACTGTGCGCCATTCTGTCCGATGCCAAAGAGAAAGCTGTTCTCGGCTCGTCTCATTCACTCACTGGCCAAACTGACTATTACAATCTAGCAAACCAATCGAACCGAATTAGCTTACTTTCCCGACTCTGTGCGACAAAACGACTAATCCCGAACAAAAGCAAAAGCCATCATTACTGGTGCTACTGCTTGGATTACGTAAAGCACACAGTGCAAACAGTTCAATAAGTTGCCTTTCAAATCTAATAAGAATGTGTTTGCTAATTTATCCAATGAATGCAGTCACAAATTAACAAAGCCGAATATTCATGTTAATGCTTAATTCACATTAATGATTAATTTAACACAAAATAATTAGTAAATTCATTTAATCTTGTTTAATTAATTAAACCATCACCTCTTTGCCAATTTGACAAGAATCTACATTCCCTTGTGAGACTAAATATTTTACTACTTGCATAGAAAACTATTTTAAAAAATTGTAAAAAGTGCACTTTGCAATGGATTTAAAGTAAAGAGGGACTTTTGGTGGTAGCCATCAACTCGACTAACTAATACAAAGTATAGATCTCTTTGAAACAGTTAGTCTTCATTTAGTAGCTCCAAAGAGCATTATAACTTTACAGTGAATAATAATAATAATAATAATAATAACCCTAAAGAAAGAAAGAGAGAAATGGATATTACCGAATGCAGGAAATGAAGCAAAGCTGAAGTAAGGACTAACTGAAAACTAAGTGTACAAGGAAATTAAATTAGACCAAACTGCAAAATACAAAACGAGCTACCAAGACAAATCATTACGAAAGACATTGCTTGCAAGTTTGCAGTAGAGTTGAGTAGAGTCGAATGTTGAGCATTGGCGTGATGCACTAATTGACAAGAATCGATGTGAGACGAGCAGAGAGGCGACAGAGCAATATTTCCATTCGGCCTGATGGAAACATTGCAAAATTGATGACTTGTGATTTGTTTGATCTCGTTGTAGATTTCATTTGATTAACTCGTGCTCAACTGCTCGGCGGAGAAGTCGATGATGTTGCTGCAGCTGGTGGCCGGGCTGCTGTGGTAATTAGATTTGTGGCTACTAATTTGCACGAACAAACAATCAATTGACATCGCCAATTCACTTAATGCACTAATTAGCACACACACACAAGGGCATCTCGGTGATTGGCTCTCATGAACATTGTTTTACAGAACAACCCTCGGTGGTGTTTGGCACAGTCAAACAAATGACAGTTGAATAGAGTTGAACAAGTGAAAGTGCAAACTTGATTTATTCCAATGCCAACAGCCAACATTGCTAATTCATCAAACGCACAAGACAAATCTAATTGGCTGTTTGTGTGCAATCAAATGACAATTCGATTATAATTCTTCAAGATGGAAACACAAATGCAAAGTGCATTGAAACACTTAATTTCGAATTTACAAATTCTTATCGAATCAACATAAAGTTCTTGGCTCTAACTCAATTTACATATTGTGAAACAACGATAATCAATAGCAACTTCTGCTGTCTAAAATGTTACTTTGTGTTGTTTTGAGCCAAAGAACTATATATTTCAGAAAGAAATACCAAACTACGTATTACACAAATTATATGTCATTTTAAAAGATATAAAATTAATTCACGGACAAAAAATTGAAATTGTGAGACTATACTGCTCAGAAACTTTAAATTTAAATTCGAGACAATCAAAAGGTAAGTCTCAAAACAATATTTAATGTGTTTTGCTAAATTCAAATGAATTTACTTTGCAGTTGCAATGTGGAACATTTCAAAAAAGTTTCATGGTTTACAAAAGAAAGAGAAAGAAAAGTTTCAAATAAGCCAGTGAATACAAGGCGAAACAAACAGTAATTTATAGCTTTAAATCCACCAATGTTGGTCATATTAACCACTTTGTATTATGCATGAATGCAAACTTGCTCGGAATTTGGCAATAATGAAAGTTGATCAAATTCCAGCTTTGCCTCGAATGCATTTGCGCCTCGTTTAGGTTTTAAGTTAAAATACAACCTATGACGAAATTATAAAAGATTTCAGTTATTTTGCATAAATCAAAATCAGTTTATTTCATCATTATATTTACTTGAAAAAAACCATTTGTCGATGAAAGTGGTTTGCTCTTTTAGTCTATAGTGCTGATTTTGAAAAGTAAGGTCGGTATTTGTTGGTCCGAATTACCGTTGAGTGTTTAAATTATGCAATTTATTAATAATAAATTATGGAACGAAGACAAACTGGAATAGAGTGAATTGAGTGTATGTCTGGTTTGACAAAGCAGGCAAATGTATTTAGATGTGATAAGTGGGCCGAGTGGATTGGCCAAGTGCTCCGTAGATGCGAAGTGGTTCGACACTAACCAGACCAGGCCTGTGCTCTGCAAGTCTCTCATGAGTAATGACAGATTTCGAGCCTTTGTAAAGGCATTGCAGAGAAGGAAACTGATGCGAGTCATTTGCAAGTGACTTCTCTGGTCTGGCAGACGAAATGAGCACGGCTGTCCAGTGCACTCCAGGTACACCTTGTGCCTGCCAATTCGCCTGTTTGCATCTGAGATATAAAGTCTTCGGGATCACCAGTACGGGTCGTCATAACTCATTCCACCACCACCGCCGCCACCGCCACCTCCACCTCCATACCCTCCACCCCCACTGCCCATTCCGCCCATGGACATTCCACCATAGCCTCCACCACCGCCACCGCCACCACCGCCATAACCACCACCGCCACTGTCAGGCATAACGAGAATAGGCAATATTTTTGGTTTTTGTTGTTGTTGTTGGCAATTGTTTTGCATCATAATTCTGAGTGGAAAACAGATCGAGAGATTAATCAAACTAGGCATGGCTATGACCAGAGGTATCAACATCGTCCAATGCCGAACATCGGTAAACAGTACAATCACTCACAGTTCTTTGCGTTTTCCTCTTCCACTCTGCAACAAAGTGGGAATTCCACTGCACGGTTGACCAAGAAGCATCCTAAGAGAACACGAGAAAGTAATTACCACTAAATCATACAGGTTTTCCACCTAACACAATCCACAGGGCGCTTCAAAGTGACTTCCTCCTATATGTTCACATGGCCCATTCAATTTGGTTCATTCTGTAGTATGACTGGCACACACACACACTTACATATTACGGTCCTTTGATTTGCCAGACATCATGAAGAACTGGATTCCACCGCCACCACCACCACCACCACCACCACCACCTCCACTTCCTCCTCCACCGCCTCCTCCTGGAATTAAGATAATGAGTATAAGTAAATATACAAAGTTCATAAGTTAATTAATTTCGGAAAGATGTTTGAGTAGACAAGGTTAACTAGGTAATTAAGCAAAGTCGGTCACCATAGGACGCATCGGTGTGGATGACAAGTTGAGCCAACAAAATGGTCACCAAAGCAACCAAACACAACTTTTCCATGTCTTCTACGATTGTTAGTCACTTGTGAATTGACATTCCTGGAGACATTCTGGCAAGACCTTTTATAGTGGAAATAAGCAATAGAAATGCTCGCGAGAGCAATGGTTCGTCAGCGAGACATTTGGTCAATTATCAACTGGAAAGAGTGGAAAGAGCCGAGAGAATCGAATTTTGATAATAGAATTTTAATTCCAATTCTCATTTGTGCCAATTAGTCGAGTGCTAATTGACGACTTGTTGCCAGCTCGCATTGGGCACAATGTAATTAACGAATTGGCAGTGGCGCAATTAGTCAATTGACTTTCGAGTGTAAACCCAAAACAATTGAACTTTATTTGTCGCGAATATTCGAGTAATACAGTGAGGCAGTAATGCAGATCAATTTGGACTAATTGTGAGCTAGAAGAACAGGAAGTTGCGCTGTTCGTTAGGGACAATCGAATTAGTGTTACTTTAGTAGTAATCACTAGCACCGGCAGCACTGCTGCTTCGGTCGTAGACATTGTAGTTGCCAGTATTGAGTGCACTTGCATATCCAATGGCCGGTCTCCTCGTGGTCGAGCCTGCCACACCTCCATAGCTACCTGGACCAACATAGCCATTCGTGTCCGGCAAGTAATGTCGATTATCGTTGTACGACATCTGGTGACTGTCGTGGTTGTGATAGTGGTCGTACTGGTTGTGGTGGTAGTGATTTGCTGCTGGTTGCGACATCGGAATCGGCATCGGGTAAGGCACTGATTCACGTACCGGGAAAGGCACAGGGTATGGCACCTGCTCTCGGACAGGCACCTGCACCGGGTAGGGTACTGCTTCCCTCACCGGCACTTGTACTGGGTATGGCATTGGTTCTCTTACACGAATAGGAACAGGATAAGGCACCCGTTCGGTGACTGGCACTCTCACAGGCACAGGGTATGGCTCTTTGACCGGATAAGGCATCGGGATGTAATGAGGTTGTTGTGGTTTAGGTTCCTCACACCCATGATGACCGCCCATTAAGATTCTGTTTAGGGATCGTTGGGAAGAAATATTGAAATTTGGTATATTAGAATGCAATCGAGTTTAATGAACCAATGGAATACTTACGTGTCACCACCTTTCTTGCCACCAGTCTTGAGAATGGTCGGACTGCTGCATTTGCCATGGCCCATCACAATCCTTGAATGAATAGCATTGAATGAGTGGACACACTCGACACCTCCTCGAGCCTTACATGTCTCCCTTCTTCCTATCCTTGCCACTGGTCTTCATGATGATTCCGTGATGCATGTCTGTTTGCAATGAAAACAATCGAATCAATCATTTTAGAAGACAATCGTCAGTTCTTGACTGGACTACATACTGCAGTAGACATGTGCCAAGTTGGTCACCACTAAGGCAACGAGCAAACTTCTCCAAAGCATGATGTGTTGCATTGAGTGTCACAGACGAGACTCTACCGGAACGATGAAGTGATTGATCTGGTCAGCGATCACTTACCGCCTTATATAGCCTTAACTGATCGGTCGCTTATCCACTGAGACCGAGAAGAGACTTCCGTACAATGGAGAACCAGCGAAAGTAGATCGGTTTGATGATCACAATGTATAATTATCGAATTGTGCTTAGACATTACCGATAAGGTTAAGTGCAGTGATAGCTATCACTAGTTCGACTTACAAGAACACCAGCGATCCATCTAAATCAAAGCCAGTAGTTCAGTAGTGCAGTAGTGCAGTGCTACTATAGTGCACCACTGTACACTCACAAGCAATACATTAATTAACACAGCCCGGTTAATTAATCACTGATTGGCCTAATGAGTTAATTGATTGAGAGTCATTATGCGTTGCGAAATGCCGCGAATGAACTCTGTTCTCCTTTTAATAGACACAAACAGATCAATACTGGTGTGCAACTTTCTTACAAGATGACAATCTCTGCCAAGCGAAACTTGATGATTCTGGTTGAATGATTGCTGTCCGTGGGGCAGACAAGTGATTATCAACTCAAGTGGTTCTGTGTTCCATTTTAAAGAAGTGGCCAAATTGACGAGAAAATCCACAACGCGACAACCACAAAGTTAGTGCACTTCGCGTGCGGTGCACCAATTTAGGGTTGGGGGGCACTGGCGCGCGTCACCCGGTAATGAGCCCAATGGATTGTCCTGGCCACACGGTGCCACCAGCACTACGACTACCACTGCATTACGCTAATGCATTTCACCCAATCGGCTTTAACATTCTCCATGAGTGGCACATGAGGAGACTCTATTGAATAATTGATATTTGTGCGGTAATTATTGACATTCATAAATTACATCTTTCGATCATTGCATGCAAAGGCGATGAGATTCGACATTCAACAATCGACGGATCGCTTTCGATTTTTAATTAACTGGCCCACTGTCGTCTGTGCGGGTGAAAGCACTTTCTCCATCGAGGCGAGCCTGCAGCGAGCTCATCTTCGCCGGTGACTACTTTGAGCACCGAGGGAGGTTTTGTTACTAATCATCATTAGACGTGCCGTCCTGTGCAGTGCACTACCGCGTTTGTCGTAGGAAATTGTTGTACCGATGGTGCAATTCTCAAATGGTGATTAGTTATTGAGACGAACACGGCTTGATACATCCACTGGCACTTTGCATTAGTACATCGATTCGTCCAATTCGCTCAAATCGTCAGTTTATCGCATTTCCACTTTGCAGTGTTTTGCGACACAAGTGCTCAATTGTTCTCTTGGCTCAATTGGCATTGGCCAGTCAGTGAATTTGCAGCCCACACAATTCTTGAGCATTAACCAAAGCCTAGAACGAGAAGAATAATTAGAAAATTGCATAATGGCTTTGTGTCATTACTGGCTTAGGGCTTTGTTGTAATCCACCGTCATGCCTAATTGTTCCAGGAATGGTTTGCAGACTGAAACCTTTCGGCCGATATCTTTGCGTTAGGTTGGGAATATCTCGCAACCAAGCCCGAAAGGTTTCTCTCGAGTGTTTTGTCAATCGTATTGGCTAATGTCAACAGAGGCAATGTTCACTTATCACTTATCGGGCTTGGGCACAAACTTCCCCTAGGGTAACGGTGGTATGGTCGTGTCGGCCAGTGCATAAGCACCAAAGCACGCTCCGAATGGCGTTAATTACTGAGTAACTCGATTCGTGATGAAGTGCTTCTGTTGTGACAGTCACACAGACAAACACTTCTTCCTTAGTGAATTGCTCCGAGCTTTGTCACTTGAGTTATTGTTTTCTCATGTTCCATTTATGCAAAACGATTCAATTCTATAATGTTCGCTTATGTACAGTAGTACATTTCAACGTTTACATGGTTTCATTGTCATTGAAAAGAGATTCCAGTTACAAATTTGATATTTGCCAAGACAATCCTGTAGAACGGTTAATTGAATTAGTTGGCTCAACTTTGTCAGTGATAACGCAAAAGGATTAACTAACCAGTGAACATTTGCGTGTTCACAACACTTAATCTAATTAGGCTTAGCAAACACCAGTCTGAGCTTGTTAACCAAAGCAAGTCTTAGTTCACAAGCTGAATTGCACTGGAAATTTATTGCAAGTATCCAGGATTTGGTTTGAAAGTCTAAACAAATGTTCCACGAACCTTGACAATGAATTTGCTTGCAGATTGATGATGATGTGTTTGCTCTTAAAGGTACTTGTGCTGTGCTCTAGAATGAAAAGTCCAAATGGCAGTGGAAAGAACTTGGTCTAATGAGGATACAAAATTAAGCTAATTTGTGGAAGGTGAATATTTCGATTATATTGGCGATAAATCAAATGATGAGCTCCGTGTCCGAACAGCTACTGTCATCGTCGAATATGTCGTCCACATTGACCTCTTCATACAAGTGTTGAATTCGGTTTTTAACAAAAAGAAAAGCCTTCTTGATGGTGTCCATTTCATTGCCGGTGAATTGTCCACTTCTTGCAATCACATCATTAAACGGTTGCACAATGTGATCAAACATTTGTGGCTCGATGCCTCGCCGAACATGGGAGCACACCAATTTAGTGAGCAACTCGTCCACCATCTCGAGGTCGTCCAGATTGTCAAACACCATATTGAGCATGTACATCACGTTCGCCCCATGAGCCGCTAATTTGGTGCACGTTCGAAACGATTGGTCCTGCACTGATTGAGTGGCTGAGAAGCCAAATAGAGGCAGATAGACCGGGTGGAACTCGAACATTCTACGATTGAACCGAGTAGATTGGTTAATGTGAATTAAACAAAGCCAAAACAAACCTGAGAAAGACATTCGAGCCAAAACTGTTCGATTGGGTCCTGGTCACCTCGTACCACACTTTCTGTAACATAGTCAACTCATCCTGACTGAAGGGTGAGCAGGGTACAGCTTTGGACATGATGATGTTTTCATTCAGTTGAGTGATAGCGAACTTGCTTGCTTGGTGAAGGCAACAAAAATGAAAGTCACCGGCTCGAACCGAAATCACAGATAGGACAAATGTATTGGCCTACGTGACCACTGTGAAGAGATCAAACACGAAATAGGACGAATTGAGTAGCAAGGCAATTCAACCGGTGAATTGGCATTAGCATGTTCCCCCGGGTAATGTCGGCAATAATCAAACAGACTGACACTAATTCCCAATGCAATCGTTTGTTGCGCTGTCCGGCGTACTCCAGTCTACTTCAACCGACTACCGTGTTGAGGCATAAGACGACACTTGCCAAGAGATTGCTCAAACAGTGTCTGCAGTGTAAAGTGTCACGTTTGCCACTTGAAGATACTCACTCTATTATTAGGTGATATGAGCTAGCATGAATAGTGAACAGACTCACTCACTCATTGCCAGTGTACAACTTTTACCAGGGCTGCTCTCGTCATTGGAAGTGATAGCTGCTAGTGCATGTAGGTTAGCTCTCCTTGAAAAGACGACCAAAGTCGAGCAGCAACAAACTGCATCATCAGAATGGTGCACCAACAGCACAAACATCAACACGTCAACTGAGTAACCACAATTCTGTCCCTGTCACTCATCGAAACTATTTGGGAATGTCATTCTGATGCAAATGCACCCGCCAAAACATTCGCCAGTGCCACACCGAACTGTCACTTTGCAACAAAATGCTAATTTAAATAATTTTTAATTAATAGTTTCTATTAATACATCCAATGTGGCACTTATCGAGATTTAATCGGTTGCGAGAATAAAGAATAAGATTAAACTTACCGAAAATATCACATTCGACTTTTGTAGAAATTCAGAAATGAAAGAAATTCCCTTTGACAAGGCAATAGATCGAAATAAAATGGAAAGGTTGTATTGTGGTTGTATGTACAGGCATTTGGGCAATCACGAAAAGTACATCAATTAGCAGGCTAACTATATGGCAATGGTGAGGTGATAGATGTCTGCTCGAGGACCACTCTAATCGGGTCTCACATTGGACTTGCATTGGGTGAGGGTGGCTATGGTGAGGACGGGCACGGAGGGGCACCTTATTTACATGTACATTTACAAACAGTTCAAACTGGACTGGCAAACGAAAGACAAATTGGCAAATTGCACTGCACTGCAGTATGGCACTAGACACCAGACTAGAATTCTCTCTCTGATCGAGCCAAAACAGCACACTTGCCACTGCTGCAAAGGAGAACAAGGCAAGGGTGCAATTAACCTTGACTGTTTCGGTCCAACTTGGAACTACTGCTGGAGGACTGCAGTGATTTCCTAACCAACTTGAAGGGCTTGAACACAAACCGAAACGATCTCTTGGCAGCGGAATCTTTGTTTTCGGTAGATGAGACAGAGCTGGTCATGTTACTACTTGAAGATGCCACCGACGAGGATCGCACTGCTGGTGACGGTGGTGGCAGGCCGTATTGTTGCCGGAGGGGACTTAGTCTCGCTTCGAGTAGTCCATTGGGCTGGTAGTTGTGCGCGGCTTTGTATGAATTGACGTACGACCGAATCATATCGTTCCTGGCCGTTTGGTGGGCAGAGTTTAGTTGGTAGTAACTGCTTCTCTTCTGTACATCAATTTCAAGTGTACTGAATTCTTGGTCCAATGCACTGAGAATGTACCCAAATGCTTTACGCCAAGCAATTGCTGCCTTTTTAGTAAATAATTCCGGTCCGAGCACTTGTGCCATATGTTCGATGAAGGTGTCTCGGAGTAGTTCGAATGCTGTAATTTGTACCTTGCGTCGATAATGATTCCTTGCCAACCGCTTGAGCATCTGTTCTAGTGTTTGGGGGTCCTCGAGGTGGTCGACCAACATGCCGATTGTGTACATCACAAAAGTGCCGTGGGCCAATAGTTTCTTGTTGACACGCATGCCCTGCATGGGAAGATCAGAGAAACGAATTGGCACATCCTTGAACGATTTGAACTGACGTTGGTAGTCCGGATATTTGGTGAAGAAGCTGGTCAAATACTCAGTGGTCAGAGGTACGAATTAATTTGCATTCAATCAACTAACCGAATAAACAAATCAGCACCAAACGTCTTGAAGCCGGCAATGTCACTTCTGAGGTATGACCAGGTCACACGAATCAGCTGAATCTCCTTCACACTCAGAATTGCCTCGTCCTGATTTTTGTGTGAAAAGAATCGCTGCTTCAACTGTTGGAACATATTGAGACCACTCATTGGGCCAAAAGAGGTCGTTGACACTTTCCGATAGTAAAGCAATACAAATGGAAATGTAATAAAACAAAGCAAGCACAAGAGTGAATTACTACTAGACCACGAATAGTAAAGTGGCAAAAGACATCAAACGTATAAATCAAGGAGAACACTTCATATCATGCTGCTGTAATACAATCACGTACAGACAAAACTGAGATTTATGGATAAGATTATTAGAGTGAGGAACTCATAACACAAGTTGTTGAGTTTGGGCCGATTTAGTAATTCACAGATGGACGAGATTAGGTCGGCTGGTGATGGAATTTCCGTGTCTATTTCGGTTGGATTTAATGAATTTAAACTAGGGCATAGCAACAAGAGTGCTCAATTGGCTTGGTGACAACAGCTCGGCGATAGAGGATCACTCTATAACTGTGCCATAATTGGGTAAAGGTCAGAGTGGAACATTGGACACAATTGGAAAGAGTTGGTGTAATTGGTGAAACACAAACGAGTGGTTACTCAATGAAATGCATGACTAAAGTGTTAAATAGATGTTAGCGATGGTGATAAGTGAGGCAGAGTGTGCTGACTGATAATACTGAGTTGAGGATTGTTGTTGTGAGTGGTGTCGGTGGCAGTGTTCGAGTCGCGAACAAAGACAAAACAGTATAAAATCGTACAAATCACTTTGCAGCGATCTTTGGCGCCACAATGATCGTGTGTTGGGTTGATGTTGGCAGCTGTGGCACGCGTTGCCCACCGTACCACAACAACCATGTACAAGTCTATATACAGACAGAGACTTCGAAGTGTATAAGTAGAGATGCTGTCACATCGATTGGAGCAGTACGTTACGTGACGTTTAGGTGCGCTCGCTTGTTACTTCACAGCCTAGGACTTTTGTCGTACCGATCGAAGTTCGAATGAAGATGATCGTTCGTGATCAAGCACAGTGGTTGTGTGCGAGCTGTCACCTCGGCGCTGTTGCTCGTGCTTCAGCAGTTCTTCGGTCTCGAATCGTTTCCATTCCATAAGTTCATCGACAATGTCTAACCGAAGAAAGTGGACAAATACGTGCACGGTGAATCCAGTGGTGAAGAATACAGCCGTTGCGAGATAGTACGGCACTGACATGTACTGGTTACCGATAGACAAGACAGACTCGGCGAACATCAAGCCACCATACAACACTATCGGATAGTAATGCTCGAACAGGACTCCAAGTGGAATGTACAACGAACTGAGAAAAGAAAGCAGTAGATTGGCGATCAGGAAGGCTCGCCAGAAATTCTCATTCTGAGGACCGAAGTAGCCAAACTCGGCCTCGTCCACATTTTGGTTGTGATCCAAATGGTTTGATGATATTTCAGAGAAGGTGAATATTTGTTTTCGCATGTACAACGAAAGCCACACGATGGTGGCACAACACGACACAGAACAAATGCATACGGCCACTTTGCCCAACACTCGTGCCGTGCGACGTTTGCCTCGAAGTGTTCGACGACGTTGGTCATGCTCGTACGTGGTGATCACTCGTTTCGTAGATGCAGTTGAAACCGAAGACATTTTGGTAGATTGGCCAATTAGATCATTGATCCACTGACTGGCAGGCAATGGGCAAAAGTATTGCTCTACAATGGTTAACGGCTGTGCTCGATGCAATTCGATAAGGTTGCTGGGCGTCATAACAACCTGCTGTGATTGTCACCATGGAGATTGACATTGCCCACTGCTTGTGACTAGTGCAATTTGCAATTGGGTGCCATTAACACGAGACAGATGTCAATGTGATGCGTGTTGTGGTACGCACATGCACACATCAGAGCCATTCAGACTGATCACTAAATGATTTTATTTGGCTTGAGCCCACAAATTGTGAATTCGATTAGCAGCATTCAATGCCGACAGTCGAGCGCCATGTACAGTGCCAAAGTAATATTGATGTGTGGCCTCACCAGCAAAGAAAACTCTTTCCTGACCTTCAATGGTCAATGGCTTGCTAATACGAGCAAAGTCCTCTCGACTTGTGGTCTTGGTAGATGGATAAGATTTAAAGCCTCGTATGAATTGATTGCCATTCCAGGGACTAGTTAACACACGACTCGGTAGAGGAATGCTCAGATCGGCAGTGTAGAGTCGCAACAGATCAGTTATTTTGTGAGCAAGCACTTGTTCGGGATAGCTTTCAATGAGAACACTCTCTTCACCAGTTGCCCAGGCTATGAGCACATTGGAACTAGTGGGCACCTCTTCAACTCCATAAATCAAATCGATTAATTCGTTTCCAGCTTGTGATACCTTTTCTCTGTCTTCCTTGTCGGGAAGAAACTTCAAATTTAGTGTGCCTTGCTGCCAGAAAGGGCGATCGTACTCGAGGTAAATTTTTGCTACTCGACCAAAGCCAACATTTTCAATTCCACGAACATTGTCTTTGGGCAGCTGAGGAGTGAACAATGTTTGGTGACAAGCCTTCAGCACCCCTAATGGAAATGTGACCAACAAATAGTCGCAAGTGTAGTTTGATCGCGTAGTCTGCACTTGAACCACAGAATTAGACCAGTCAATCCGAAGTGCTTCTTCATTGAGCAGCAAGTCCACTTTGTCCTCACACTCACGAACCATTCGGTCGAGTAAAGACCGATAGCCCCCCTTGATGAGAACATCTCCAGCAATGTCCACACCAGCACCGAAACCCCAGGCAGAGAGTAATTGACAATTGTCACCACCGAAAAGGGGACAATTTCTTTTGCAATAGAAAGCAGCAGCGTCAATCAAAAAGTGAACCTCGTTCGGGTAGTCCAACTTCAATTGTGATACCTTGTCTTCGATATATTGGTCTGGTCAAATATAAATAAAATTACCCGATATAAGTAAACATTCTCTGAAGCGAACCTAAAGTCTTTGGATCAGAGGCATTTAACTTAAGAGTTTTAAACTCGGACGCCTTAAAGTGGTCAAACACTTCAGTCGCAAGTGTTTGGTCGATTGCAATTCCTGACGAGTGCAAGAATGCGCCTACATTGCCATTGCTCTTCATTTGTTCAATCAGACCGTAGGAGCATGCGAGGTTGAACACAGGATTGGCTTGGTTGGCACCGTGGCAAACACTCGCACCCAACTCCACATAACCTCGGCCAAAATCACTAGTCAATATTCGACCTCCATACCTGCAATGCAATCATGAGCATTCAAAATACATTTGGTATAAACAAAAACAATAATACTTGTCTTGAGCTTCGATAAGAGCAATGTTAAAATGTTCTTGTTTCGACTGCTTTTTAGCCAAATAATGTGCTGCAGAGAGGCCACTCATGCCTGCCCCCAGAATGACAATGTCGTAGTGCTTGATGGAAGTCATCTTGAATTGAAATGAAATTCAATCGCTCTAATTTCTTATGAATTAAGACCAACAAGTATGGAAATTTTTCACAATGACAAGTGGAGGTTGATATTATCAATTAACAATTTGCTATGTGGTCGATTCGTGCTTTTTGTGTGACAACAGTTGATGTCGAAATGTCCTAAGATAAGCCTTGGGACATTGAAGCAGTTGCTGTCTTATTAATGCTGATAAACGCTGTATCATGTAAATACAGACGAAACTCTTATTACGTTGGGCATATTTCTTGCAAATAACTTGCTCTACTTCATAACTCGATTGGAAGAAATAAGCCAACACTAAAATTTCAATTCAATTAATTCACTGCTCTGGTGGTCATATGACTAACCCACACTCTAATTACGAGTTACGACCAGTCAATCTGAAGAAGCAAAATAATATCAATTTGTTGAGCAATTCAACAAAGCAATGACATGTATCTTCCATTGATGGCAGCATCAGCATCAATCTCCGGAGGTTTCTCACACAGAAGTGTCATGGTCTCATAGCCCAAGGCAAATATACATAACAATTGCAAACCACCATGCAGTGGTCTATTTGTAGTAGAATGCAGCTGAGTCAATCAATTGAGAATATTGTCAATTTCAATTGAGACAGTTCATCGTCAATATATTGATCTAGTACCAAACAAACAATACGTCTCATTGAATCCTATGTATCCAAAGACAGAAACATTCAGCCTGGCAGTGACAAATTCAATCTCTTGAAGCAGTAATTTGGTAGTCGGTGACCAACAGGCACTCAACTCAACACAACTTTGTCTAATATACCGTATTAATTGCATATCTGTAAAATATTGATGATTATATAATAAATATTAACAATAAAACACGAAAATTACCTTTCAAGTGCTTCAATTGTGTCCATTTTGAAACAGTGGAATTATATTATACAAATAAATTATTTTAAATATTCCAATTCTAAATAGCACTCATTGCATTGCATCGTCTAGTTTAGCGCTACTCATGTTGAGAAACGCAATATTTTTACAAAATTAACTCAAACACAAGATAAATCAGAACACAACTATAGACAGCCGATTTATTCACATTCGAAACTACTTTCATAACAAACGTATATATTGAATCTAAATATTTGAAATTGTAAAGATCGTTTCATATTCATTTGAGTTGTGCCCACAATTTGAAGATTCTATGAGCAGCCTCGAGCCCGGTCTGTCTAGCGCCATGAACAGCCGAGTAATAGAATGGATGTGTTGCCTCTCCAGAAAAGAAGACCTTTTCCCGTTTGTTGATGAGCAACGACTTAGCTATTAGGCCAAAATCGAATCTATTGGTGGTGGTCATGGAAGGATAGGAGTATGAGCCTCGGATGAATCTATTGCTGTTCCACTGAGACACTAGTACTCCACTTGGTCGGGGAATTGACAGGTCGCCGGTGTAAATGTGCAACAACTCGGTGCACTGCTGGGCAATGTATTCGTCAGAGCATTCTTCTAGTCGAGTGGTGTGCTGCCCAGTTACCCAGGCAAGAAGCACATTTGGACTGCTCGGAATCTCTTCAAATCCATTAATATAGTTGATAAATTCATTTGGATTATCTTTTTGTTGGGATATACGAATTTGGTCATTTGGGTCAGTGTAGAACTTGAGACAATTCAAAGTGCCAGGTTGCCAGAAGGGTTTATCGTACTCGAGATAAATTTTCGATAGTCGACCAAAGCCCATACTCTCGATTACGTTTACTTTCTCCTGAGGAAGACTAGGACTGAACAACGAGTGATGACAACTCTTGAGAACTCCTAGGGAAAAAGTGACCAACACGTAGTCACATGTATACGATCGTTTGGAGGTGGTCACACGAAGCACTGGTTGTGACCAATCAATTAGGAGCACTTCTTCTCCAAGATGAATCTTTTCCTGGCCAATCTCTCGAACCATACGATCGAGTAGTGATCGATATCCTCCCTTGATTGTCACGTCCCCGGGAATTTCGTTGTAAGCACCCAAACCCCAAGCAGATTGATTGAGACAACTATCGCCTCCGTGCAGTTGAATGTACAACTTGGCATAGGTCACCGCAGAATCGATTAATAAATGTCGACCTACTGGGTGTTTGCACTTGAGTTCGGCAACCTTGTCATCGATGTATTGCTCTGCAAATGGTTAACATTAATTAGACTTGAATAATCACAATCATAAACTCACCCAAAGTCCTCTTTTCGGCAGGATCCAGCTGAACGGTGCTGTACTCAATGGTCTTCAGTTCCTCATACAACTGAGTGGCTAATTCCTGGTCGATGGCATTACCAGACGAGTGAAGGTATGCTCCTAGAGCTCGATCGAACAGGTTTAACGGCAACTCAATCAGGTCGTAGGTGCAAGCAATGTTGAAGACCGAGTTGGCCTGGTGAGTGCCATGACACCAGTTGGCACCCAACTCGACGTATCCTTGGCCAAAGTTCTCGGTATGAATTCGTCCACCATATCTAGACAACGAGGCAGACAAACCAATGGTTAGTAATGTGGTCGGCAATGTGCAACACACACAAACACTGTATCCCTACAATCTTTCACATATAAACAAATAAACTCAAAGAGCACAAACGAACCAGGTCAATAACCTCGACTTACCGATTTTGTGCCTCGATCACACCAATTTGAAGCTCTCGAGCAGCATTATTGTCTTTGTTCAACAGTTGATATTTGGTAGTAAGGAAATGCGCAGCAGAAATTCCACTGATTCCCGCTCCGAGAATTAATACATCGAAACGAGAATTAAAAGATGAATTGTTATGGGCCATTTTGAGTTGTAAATTTACACAGGTAAAAGATGAAGCAACTCAACAAGTTGTTTGGCTGAATGAAGAAAAGCAAGAAGTGAGAGGCGAATGTCTTGGTGACATTCAAGTTTGGTATCACTCGAGATATTTCATGATCGAACACTAATTAGTCAGTGATAGTCACTGGCAAGACAAGTGGCACATGCTTACTTTACTAGTTGCGAGTTGTTTACTTTCAGTGACGTAGGCAAAACATTTTATTTGATAATAAAATAAAAATAATGTACTCTATACCGACTTCATTGAGCTTCATCTTCACAGTCTGTCATCACGTATTGATAGACTTTGGCAATATGGGACAAGACAATTGGCAAGACGAACTTGAGAGCCAGATAAACGATCGCGTAAATGTTCAAGAAGGAAAGCAACAGGGCAAATATGCCATGCAAGTTTGCTTCATAGCTGTTGAGGATGTTCAACAAGATCAGTACAATAAAAATGTCAATCAGTGAGGAGAAGAAGTAAATGTCCTTTTTGGGATAGAGCTTTATGGCTTGTTGGTCGGCACTGTCCTCCAGCTTGAGCACCTCTTGTGGCACGAAAAAGGGTTGGTGGCACAACTCGCAGTCCAACTGACCAGTCATGAGGATGAATGCCTGCACACAGTCACTGTGACCAAAAGCCATATGAGTGCATCGACAGATTCGGCTCAAGGGCTTACTGCACTCGGACAAGCACAAACGACATCGTTTGGTGACATCTTTGGCCTCGCTTGAATTCATTTCTTGCTGATGTCTCACTTGCCAGTGACACATTCACTTTGCAGTAGACCATTTACTCCCAATTAATCGAATTCAAATTTTAAAAAAAACATTCTAAAACATTAATCATTAATTCCTCGCGATAAGTTTCAATAAAAAAAAAGTTTCTAACGAGTTTTAAGAAATTAATTTTTGGAACTTTCCACAACGATTCAATTAGAGTTGGTTTAATTTGGTTTGCTACAGCAAGAAGAAATGCATGACTTCTCCCAGATGAGTTCTGCTTAGCGCAAGCATCTACAGAGTGAACCTGCTGCGGTTCGATTCGGTTCAGGGCAAACACACAAAAAACAAGCATTTTTCTCTGTTTGGATCATGCGTCCACGTTTGCTAGATGGAACTGAGAGAATATTTTTAACCAAATGAACTAGATTAGATATCGAAATTCAAAATGCAAATCGCAAGCTAATTTGTTTGATGAACGTTTTGAGCATAGGCAAATCAATTTCTTATCTATGGACGATATCGAATTAGTGCTTGCATGCAAAGGAACATTTCAGGATAGAGCAGTGATTTATGATTAGCCCCATAATATATCATACCGAGCCTGTGTCAAGCAGACCATTGTATACGAGCAAGTGTCAGATTATAGTCAACATGGCCACCCGGCACTGCAGCTCAACCTGTACAAACCAAACGGACCATTTCAATTGGCCACATCGCGATCAAGTCCCTCAATGCAGACATCTCCAATCTGCCACCGATAAGCTTGCCCCAGATAGCCCACTTACCAACTTTTGCATTCAAACATTAAATTAAAATAAAATTCAAACGGTGAATTGCACTTTAAAATGATTATTATTTGCGATATATGTTTGGCCGAGTTATTTATTTACTGAGGAACAACACTTGAACATTTGCATTTGTCAGCACAAACGCGGACTCAACTTTTGCGCAAAGCTAATTCTGTCAAGCGAACATTGGCCCGATCGCGATAACGAGCACAACACGGCAACATTGGCAATGGCTCCAGTTGAGACTCCACACAGGACATCGTCACTCCTGTCGCCAGCTGCTGCCGACAAACATTAGCATTAAGCACTGGCAACACTTTCATAAATTGAAAATGTAAATAATCCACGATAGATCAAATTAGAAAGAATGCTGAAGAGCCACTGAACACTGAACAGGCCAACAGGGTCCAATCGAACAGTGACAACACTAGACACGACATCGGCATGCAGCATGCCAGTGCCCCACTGTGCCGCCATTGCAACACCAACAATGATGCACTCTCGGGAGATTTGCCACTGGACTATTCTGACACAGCAACACTACTTCACTGGGCAAATATTCAATTATTTAAATATATGCAAACTGCTTAATGGTCGTTTGAATTGACACACGCTGCACATAACCAGTTAAAGAGTGGTCATGCAGTCATCCACTGACCTTGTCCCGGTCCCACTATTGTGAGCCATTCTTCGGGCGACAATTTGTCTCCATGCAGTCATTACTCCTAATCGGATTAGTCCAATGTCGCTTCACAATGTGTCCCTCCTTTGTCATTGCCTGCCTGATTAGTCAAACGAGTCCAAACGAGAGTTAATTAACTTCGATCCGTCAACGGAAGCAAACAAGCGGATCAGTTGGCACAATGAACGTTTCAATATGTTGAACTGAGCAAACAAGTGCCATCAATGAAACGGACCCACCAGTACTCGCCATAAATCGGGATCATCCCATCTGTGTTGCCATGGCGTCATATTGACATTCCGGTGGCACTGCAGATAGTCAGTGGTGGGCGCCATGGAGTCAGCAGATAATTGCTTGGCGTGACTGCTTTATTGTGAGCAGTACGTTGTTGCATATTTTGTATTTCCCTCCAAAGTGTAATAGTGTGCTCCCATTGAAATCAATTGACTATTTTCAGGACCAAAGAGATTGTCGATGGGTCAAGCGTTGAGCAGGGAACCGAACCACATTCCATACGACGTCAATGCCTGGAGAAGATTGAGTTTCACCTACCTGAACCAGTTGAACGAGAATGGAGAACCGACCAACGACGATCAGATTGGCACAGGCGCGACGGGTCAACGTGGCTCACGGCCTGGCACACCCCCTGCATCTCGTCAGTCATCATTCGGATCCAGGAACGACATAAATCGACTGCAACCGTACGATTCTCGTCATAGTTTCCGAATACAAAACCACCCAGGCGAAAGAGTGGTTCTGCAGGAGTACGAACCATCAAAGAAACCAAATGGAGTGCCATTACATCAGACCGGGCATGGAACAGGACCAAGTAGAGAGACCGACTTTCCTCCAATAGATCATGACGAATCAGCCAATCCCTCAAGTTCATCAACACAAACGTCATCAAATGGCCACCGAAAAGTGCATCAAGAACACGAACGTCCGCAAAGAAGTAGAACAGATCCCAACTCCGGAGTCAATTCAGGTTATTCCGATCTAGCTTTTCCCAGCAGAATGACTTCACAGTCACCACCTGGTGGGAATGGATCGCAGCTAAGTCCACTTGAAGAAGAGCCAGGAAAGGGGGCACCAGGAAACCGAGTGTATGACCATAATTCGTTGGGAATTCCTCACCGAATAGCTCCACCACCACCTGGAAACAGAATAACTCGTGTCGATCACCAAGTTCCATCAAGAGGAGCAAATGATTACTCAGATGATAAAGGTTACGGCGATGAGCACGATTACCAGCACCGAGCTCCTCATGAGCGCTACATGCATTCAGGTCACGATCAGTATCCACCACGAGCACAATCACCAAAGTCGTCAACAACCTGGAACACATCGAGTGACGATTATCAATCGTCAAGTTATACTGACCCAACACATCCAAACCACTACGACTCACATAATCATCTTTCTCGCAACAAACCCAACCAAGCAAGCAATCGAAGTGACAATTCTTACCAAAGAAATGGACAAAAGTATTCTCCACTGGCACGAAGTGGACAGTCATCCGGCAGTTCAAAGCAGTCTTCTGTTCGAGTGGGAATGGACCGAAGTGACCACTACATCCCCTACAAGGACTACTTCATCGATCGAAAAATACAAGGCAAAACAGGTCCAAACTCGTATTCTGACTTCAGTGGTTATTCCAGAAATAGTCAAAAGAAGGCAAAAACCCAAATTGATTGGGCCAAATTGCTGTTCATTGTGTTTGCACTAGTCAACATCGCCAGCACCATCTGGAACAGTGTCTACATGCAGCTGATGAGCAAGAGAATGGAGTTAGGTTTTCCCATTCAAGGTAATTGCAATATTTATAACTTTTGGTCACTCATTGACATTTTACGGAACAGGTAAGCTGTACAGCAAAACCGATGTGCAACGTCACCTGTGGGAAGGCTTCATTATCACAGCACAGGTGTTGGCCAATCTGGCGAATATTATAGCCATTTACGGAGCATTGGTCAATCGATACTGGATCGTGTGGACATACACATGGCTCATGTTCCTCTATGGTATGTTTGGAGCGGTGTCCGAGTTGACTCGAGGCGGATACACGTCTTGGTTGTTGCCTATTATCAGTGGACAGTTGGCCATTGTGCTCACACATCAACTCGCCATTGATCGCAAATATAGATCTTTTAGATAGATGTAATAAATGTCTTTATTGTGGATGACTAAAAATATATTAAAAGAATGGTAGCAATGTGGATGTAATTTTGTCACAATATCAATCTCGAAGAAACTGTTCCATAGTGGGCTCTCTCTCCCTCAGTCGGAGGCCACGAGTAATTTCAAACTCTTCATTCTCGGTCCGTTGCATCAGGAACTGAATGACCGAGAGAGTGGCAATTACGAATGGAAAGACAAAACAGACAATGCTTCCTCGAAGGTACACACTGAAGATGCCATAGAGGGAATAGGTGTACGACATTACTGCCAACACCAACAGCATGTAGGGAGACTTATCATGCAAAACGGCCATCCACAGGAAGGGAACGGTGACTATGTCGGCCAAGACAACCACAACCACTGTCCACCAGGTCCATGTGCCCACTCCAGTCCAGGCACGAATGTCTGCTTCGTTGGCATTTCGTTCCCAATCTGCTTGAGCAAAAATAAAGAAAAATATCCAAATAGATGAGACGAGATACACGACCAACATAAGTGCATTGAAGTATTTCACAAAAAGATATTCGGCGGAGCGAGCATTGGGGGCACTCTCTTCGTATCGATATTCGAAGTTACGTTTCTGGACGACCATCTTTGGTTGTTCGACAACACTGGTTGAAATTACAGAAACAGTGATCGATCGACGTGAATAAGACTGTTGCATGGGTCGGGACACTTTCTACTCAAAGCCAACTGATGCGATGGAGTGACAATCCATGGATGCAATGAGTGTCATTTGCGGTCAATTCTGCCAACAAAGGAAAGCGTTGTGTTAATAGTTGCAATTAGAAAGCACTTCATAAACTTACCACCGACAAATCACAGTTACGAGAGGTGTCTCCAGGTAACAGGTGCAAGACTAACAATTTCCGAGAGTAATCAAGCTCAAGCGCCAAACCTACATTTCCAAGTCGGAGTAACGACCCACATTGAAAAGCCATCTAGTGGGTAAATAGTAATCTTTGGTGTCCATGTAAAACCGATTCCCCCACAACAAACAAACCTTATAGAAAAAGAAATGGTCTCAGGGAAGTAGAAAAGGAGTCTCCTACCTTAAAGGATTAAGTTAAGCCGCTAAGGTTCCACAACAAATCATTTTGCACAATATGAATAAACTCGTTCAGGGCAAATGCAGTCGAGTAGTCAGTTGACCAGGTCATTTTGAGAAAAGCCAATTGTCGAATTAAAATTGTAAATATATTAAACTTAAACCGCAAAATAAATCAAAGTAAAGTAAAGTGAGTTGATTTGGCTCGACACAGCAACAGTTTGCTTTGAAGTTTGCCGCAATTTGCGGCCCGCAAATGACGGCAAAACATTAGAGAAGCTTTCCAAAAATCATAACAAACCTCTAGAAAATATTTCCATAATTATTTAAAAACACAAATATAATATTTGAGTAAATTTAATAGATTAATTAAATTTTAACGCAATCTAATTAATTGGAAATAAATTAATTAACAAATTTAAATGGTCGAATAGTGTTGAATAATCATAGTGAATGGCGCTAGTGTCATTAAGTAAAATTACGTTCAGTGGTGAATACGTAGGTCAAACCAATGAGATTTGTTCGGGAAATCAAAGTTGTCTGACAAGAGTTGTTGGTCGTTGAGATGTCGCGTGATGTGTCAACATTGTTCTGGTGAATCGTGCGCTGTTTCTTGTCCCTTTTGACTTGGCAAGGACACTTGGAGAGTGTGGATGAACTAGGGACTACCGTAAAAGCTAAGTTGAGTTGCTGAGTTGCGCTTGTGGTGATGTTGCATTTAACAGTAACTACTGGAAAGACAGTTTACTCGTTCAAGCAGATGGTTCGGACCAACTGCTCGCACACCACATACGGGTCCATGTTCGAGGCTGGACGACGGTCCTCAAGATAGCCGAAGCCATCGTCGGCTACTTGTCTGGGAATACGAACACTGGAGCCTCGGTTGGCAACTCCGTAGCTGAACTGATCCATAGAGGAAGTCTCGTGACGACCAGTCAATCGTCGAGCATTGTCAGCGCCACCAGATGGGTCGTACTTGGCAATATGCTTAAGATGGTTCTTTGCCAACTTAGGCATGGCAGCCTCAATCTCGGCCAAACCACCCTTCTCTCGCATTGCTTTGGTGCTAAAGTTGGTGTGTGCTCCGGCACCGTTCCAGTCACCTGGGATCAGTTTTGGATCAAAGGTGACGCCGATATGGAAGTCTTCAGCCACACGATACAACAAGTAGCGAGACATCCACATGTCATCACCAATAGAAATGCCCTTGCACGGACCAACCTAAACAAGTAGATGGTAAGTAAGGAAATAAGCGCCAACGAGCCAATGACATACCTGGTATTCCCACTGAGATGGCATCACTTCGGCATTCTCACCGGCAATGTTAACACCAGCATACATGCAAGCACGATAGTGAGCCTCAACCACGTCTCGGCCAAACACTCGATTGGCACCGACACCGCAGTAGTATGGTCCTTGTGGGCCTGGGAAACCACCAGTTGGCCATCCGAGAGGTTTGCTTCGGTCGTTTCCGTCGAGAAGCGAGTACTCCTGTTCAATGCCAAACCATGGCTCCTGTTCAGCAGCCAAATCCATGACCAAGTTACACGAGTGTCGAGTATTCGACTCGGTGGGTTTCTTTTCATACGAAATAGTTTCGCACATGACTAATTTGTTGTTGCCTCCTCGGAAAGGATCGTTGTACAACTGCACAGGCAGAAGGTACACGTCTGCGTTCGAACCATCCGACTGGTAAGTGGAGCTTCCGTCAAAGTTCCAAATTGGCAACTCAGACGCGCTTTTGGGCACTATTCGAAGTGTCCTGGTCTTGGATCGCAAACCTTGCTTGCCATCAATCCAGACGTACATGGCCTGAACCATGTTATCGGGTTGCTTCAAGGACATGTACTTGGCCAAGAGACCAGCGTTCGATTCCAAACTGGTGATTCCAGACATGGCGGCGGAGAAATCTGTTGAAGATGAAGGTCAGTGAAAGTGATTGACAATGATGGACTTGGTCGGTGCACACTTGCAGCTCACAAGTGCGCCTCGAGTGAATGTGCTATGTGAATGTTGAATGAATACAACAAATGAACCACCATTGGAGATGGCTCTGATTTAAATAGCCACCGAGTCACACTAATCAAACTCGATATGTAGATGTCGACGGCGATGATGCTTTCGGTCGATGCGGTGGCGCTTCGCACCACTGTACTGGCGCCCGAGACGATGCGAACACAACACAACACAACACACAATGTTACCACAAGAGTGAAGTGATACAGCGCCACACGGTCGAGACCACTTGTTTGATTGGTGCACAAGAGCGATAGAGACAGGCCACTTTACACAGTGGTTGCAAAAAGGCAACACTGAAGTACCAAGTACCATTCGCTAATCGCTCTCACTGCATGCACAGACACAACCGACGTAACTCGACGCCTCCTGTGTATAACGTTGCAGCCTCAGAAAATTGATAAGTCTCTGTACGAGCATTTAAGCTCCACTCTGTACCCCTAGCATAAGTGAGATCAAGTCACACTAAGGCAAAGTGTCAAAATTATCTCGCTAATCAATGCGAGTAGACAATTGCCAGCCGAGTGAGGTTCGATTGGATCGAGGTTTGCCTGTTGAACTGTTAGTCAATGTTGGGCCATTGTTTGATGATTCGACTGATCGCTCTAGACAATAAAAGGTATACGATACGGCAAACAAAATCGATTATACAAATAATCGAGGCAATCGTATGTCCCAGCACAACAAGTGTAATGGAATTGTTGAAGGTACATGGCATTGTGTATTGTTCGACCGTGTCAACGTAAGAAGGTTTGATTGCTTAACCAATGGTTACATCGAGTGGTCTCTGCCTGTTATCTCTCATGTGAAAACTTTCCAACGTCATAAAAATGCAAGTTGTGTTAGACTTCACAAGAAAAAAAACTTGCCAAATCCAAACGAGTCAATGAATCATAAAGCAAACAAACAAAAGTACTCTGGACAAACTGTGCTGGCATATGTATGAGTTCAATGGAAAGAGACCTAGATCGGTTGAACTAATTGCTGCCTCAAGTGGCAATATTTGTTAAAGTGTCAATCAAGGAAAAGACAAGACAAAGATTGGATCGGTAAATGATCAAGTCGATAAGAGACTTTTGATGATTGTGCAGAGGCTGGGACCCGAGAAAATGGACAAAGTCGATAGCAGAGTAGAGAAAAGCAGTTGTGTTTGTGTTGCTATCCACCACTGCACTGCCAAACAAGCAATACTCACTTGCACGACCATTAATTAGCATAATTAGTTTGCGAACATGACTATTTGATGATGCTCTGTGAGAGAGTGTCCTCGCCCATGTGATCAGCAGCTGTTTGAAAGTGGTTGTTGCCGGTTGATGGTAGCAATGTCAATCGTGTCAATGGGATCAGTTATCCACTCCATCAGGGACTATCGATCGAACCAGCCAGACAACTAGACAGGCTCGGAGACATTCGAACTTGAGCTGAGTTGCATACACTAGGGAGTTTCCCAGAAGTGACGATAAGCATTAGAGTTGTTCAATCTGGTGGCTCAATAAGTCAGTGCAATACTGCAAGGAATGCCTCACCAAAATGGCCTTCGAGTGATCGAACAATATTGAGTGCCATACGTGCCTTATCTCATTCAAAATATGTACCAAAATAATCAATTTTTATTTGTCAATATTTGCAAACTGCAAACTAGGAATTATTCAAAAGAACATTTGGCCAACAATAAATGCACAAAAGAGTAGATGAAATTATTGAACAGACATTGATCGAGTAATGGAGATAGGAAACAAATAAGGCCGATTAGAGTGGAGTGACTCAATGAGGACTGTTATGGAATTCTCATGGTGATGCATGTCAGATTGGACAAACAAACAAAAGTGGTGAGCTAATGTCATGTGATTGTTTACAAATGTACAACGTACACTGCATAGGTGTACCAGGTCCAACACACAGACCACAATTGCACAGAGCAATATCCTTGGACACCAATTCCGGCGGAGTGACAATCAATTGAGCCCAATTCGACAAACATGCCACGAGCAAACTCAATTCACTCAAGTGTCACTGACAGATCACATGAGCAAGAGTGAGCAATGTCATTGCAGTGTTGATTGGCATGGTACGATCCATGATAGACTGCATGTCTGGCAAGCTCCATTTCGTCTGTTGCCACTTGTTAATTGATCGATCAATCGATTGATAGCAACTGTTAACAGTACCGATCATATTAGTTGAGCAAAATTGAGAGATAAACAACAAGCCCAATCAACAAGCGATATATCATTGGCCAACAGAACAGAACGCATCACTATGTCGCCATCTCACTCACTAATTGGTCGTTTGCCTGGTTAGTGAGCAATTAGCAATTAGTAGCACATCATCGATCATTCGGCCAAACCTGATCAATCGAATAGACCGAATGCATCACAATGTGCATCATGGGCCAATGAAACAAACCTCTCACCAAGTAATCTGTGGAGAGTTCTCTCGATCAGTGGAACCACTCGAGACCGGTAATGGCAAGTAATTGGCTGAGAGATGATGCACACGTGATTATTAATGAACGATTAGTGCTCAGATGTATGTGTGCTACCACTCGTTCATTGGTGGATTAATACTTGCCACATTTACTCAATGAGACTAACATCAAATCCTTTGATGAGCAGAGGCTCGTTAATGATTGCAAGTGAATTACAGTGAGATTGGAGAGGAAAAGTGTTTCAAAGTTCACAAATTGAATTCTAAATTACATTACGATAACGGGGTTTGTGGGCTTATCGGTCGAGTAGTATCAATTCGGTTAGACTTTGAGGCCACAAATCGAGTAAAGTGATGCACAGCAAATATCAAATCTGTCCCTTCCCAGAATACAGTCGAGTTCGATTACAAGTGAGCAACACTACTGAGCCAGTAGATGTGTGTGAAGATAACAAGCAACGTACTTCATTGGAGCACAGTACTTCGGAACAATGAGCAATACTTGAAATGTCTTGTGGTGATTAGATTGGCACAAGTCACATTGGACAATTCTCACCACTCTCAACAATCCAAAGCACAGCAGTCGCTTCACAACAAATTTTCCCTCTGTTCTCAAGCACTTTCTATGTCATTTGGAGTTAATTGAATGAATGTGAATTAATAATGAATAATAATTATTAATCGAATCGTTTTAAATTAAGAGTTCCAAAGTTTCAGAGTGAACTTACATCGATGAATCAAAAAAAGCATTCTGTTCACATGTACCCACAGTTGTGTGCAGATCAATCACTGATAATTGTAGGTTGGTTGTGTGGCATTGGTAGTGTGTTGTGAGTCACACTAGTGAACGGTGATTTCCGATCAGATGATCGAGACTCACTTTGGAGGACACAACACAACACGAATGTCACGTTGTCCATTGGCATCACCACGCATGGTGCACTGCTAATTGGCATAATAACCACAAGCGTTACATGCATTGCATCGAATGTAAAGTGTTCGAATCGATTTGCTCATAACCAAATGATGCAAGTCTTGAATTAGTGAGTGCTAATCTTAATTGTGCTTTAATGCAAATCACTCACAAATGGCAACATTAATGATGAGCGCTAGGTTCAATTGGTCAGCAGTGACCGAACAGTAATTGGCCAGACGCTACACCAGTTAATTGTCGACTCGGAAAGACTTGGCCGAATCGATCACATGTCCTCTCACTGAGCGCATAATGCATCATTAGTGCGACCGACCATTAGTAAACTGCAAACGTCATTTGCCTAGGCGCGATCAATTACCGCAACCGAGACATGCTACGATCCCCATTGGATGTGTCTGCTATAATTTGGTAATGATCTCATGTACCCACAGTAACTAATTAAGACAAATCGACTCGAAATGGAGTCACGGTGAAATGCGAAATGTATGTTTCAATGTTTGCATAGAGGTTAATGTCACCAAAGAGTCACCAACAAAATGCCAACTGACAATGAACTCAAAATTATAATACACACAATTCACAGTGGACATTAAAGATGGAAAGTATTGCACATGTAGTGCCAACTAGATTAGCAGACAAAGTGCAAATCAGGTAGATTTATAGCACCAGCATTTGGCGAACCAAAGCACCCAACACTAATATGAATTAATAATCTATTTGTTGATCAAAATAAAACACCACTTTGGTGTTGAACTGTTAATTGGACAATCAACAAGGAAGACATTGCAATGTTTGACAGAGTAATTTGGCAAACAGACTAATTAGTAATTAGTAAATCGAGAGAGGCAACGATAAGTCGAAGCGGTAATTGGTAATTAGAAAGTGACTCCCTTCACTGAGCAAAACAAGCAACAAAGTGATTTATTGACTCGCTGACAAAGTGCTTGACGCTAAAGAAATGAACTCACTGATTGAGTTGTTAAGTACGAACACTAAACATTGAGCAATGAATGATATGACTTACTCGAACACACAAACATCCTCACGACCAGCAATGCACTGTGCCAAATCGATAGCCACTAATAAACCATTTGGGCCACTGTATCTCACACAAACAGACACTCACACTCGTGATCATATCAGACAAGTCATTAATGTTGACACTTGCCCCAAAAACAAAGAATCAGTGACCGTAATCTTTATTGCCTAAAAGTGCACAAGTTGATTAGCAAGAAGAATAAATACTCACTGTACAGTGTGTCGGTTGTACAGTTTAGTTGTACTGGTGCACGTGGGGCAATAAATCAGCACGCATACGTTCTCTACTTTGGTTGTGTGCATTTAGACGTAAAGTAGTCCAAGAAGTGGGACTTTGAAATTAGTCCAGGAATGTAAATACAGGAATGAAGGCAAAGTGGCCATATGGAAGCATAAGCAATATTGGTGAATGGTCACATGACAACACTCCCACCGCTAATCACAATCCATCGATTCACTGAGAAGGTCTTCAATGTCAGTTATCGTCGAGCAATCTGTCCGCAGTGCCAGTGGCAATATCGCCATTTGCGTGCTATCACCTCAAGTAAGTAGTCATCACGAGCATTTTAGTGCACTGCTCCAAGCAACCACAACACAGCTGTAGCCACCCAACCAGCAATATCACCGATCAATCATATTCGAGCAATTGGGAAATGATAAGTCATCGCCACCGCATCAGCCACCGAACGCGTGCTCGACAAGTCATTTCGATCAATGTAGTATTCACTAGGTGAGATGGTCGATTAAAGCTGGCAATATATTTATAAAGCTTCAAGCCTCAATTCCACATCGAATTCAACAACTGACTTTTGATCGCATCAACATTGACACAAACTCGAAGTGATAAGCAGCTAGTCTAGTCTGTTGGCGCACAAGTACATTGCATGATGCATTGGCATGGTATGTTGCGAATTCGAATCGATTACACTCGAATTGTACTGCAAGTGTGCACGATTTGCCCCAAAGTGACACAACACAAATACATGACTGGTTCTATCGAGACAAATGATAACGAACCAATGGGGACAAAGGTTACCTCGAACGGTGGCAGACGTGATGCTCATCCGAGAATGAGCCGAACGGACTCGATGTTGTCGGGCAGAGGAAAGGATTGCCAAGTGCTCGTAGTAGGCAAATCGATTTCGTTCCTCAGTGTCCTCGGGCTCTGGGTTGGTACAAGTGCTTAAGGTGCGCAACTGGAGAAAGTACAGAAATGGAGGTAGACTGCACATTGGGACACAATTCAGGGAGACAAGTCTTTAGGTCACTGAGTTGGCAAAGCGAATGATCAAATGCAACTGACCGACCAACTCAACTGAGCTAACTGACTGCTTCAAATAGAGATAAATCAAAAACGATAACCATAGCGACCTACTGGTCAATTCCTTGCTAGTTCATTTAACTAAAGTTACACTCATGATTGATAATGCCAAATCATTAGTCTCACTTCAGAAGTCATCAATAGAAATGAACCAATGGACTCAGTGGACATCAGCAGGTCCATGGAGAGAGACAAATTCAATTAAGATAATATTGATCTGTACCACATAGAGCCAAATAGGGTAATGATTATGGTTGCTGTGACAAAGCACAAGTGGCTATTCCTTCAGCAGACCAATTATTGTTCGGGTGTTTTCCAAATGGTCAAACAAAAAGCAACAACAAAGTCCAAATGCAAAATGAACTCATGCCGACAAAAGTCAGAAGTATCGATTGGTGGTCGATATTGCTCGGTGCTTTGCTGTTGGTGGTTGGTACTGATAAGGTCACTTGATACTCACTGATTGGCTGACAGATGAGCAACCAAAAAGTAAACACAGGCCAAGTTATCTAACAATTGAGTTGCGAATTATGCAATCACAAGAAAACGCAGGCACAGGCACACAAGGCTTTCCTCGATTGAGACAGTTTCGAACTCAAAGAGACCAAACCGACATCAACATCAACAGACAAGTTTCTTTCAGAGTGAAGAAATATCACAAGTTGGAGTGTGGCACAAGTAAACATTTGCCAGTCGATCAAAAAAGTGACTGCCCCGAAATCGTACCAATCCAATGGAAGGGTAGAATTTCACCGATATGCATGATAGAGATAGAAACAACTAAAGGGACTGAGGCAAAAATTACAGTGAGACCAACATACAAACGAATTGACAAATGATCGAGCATCGATGTGACTAATAAGTATATGTGTGGTGTGCAGTATTTGTTCATTTCACTTGATACTTACCAAACATTGCAATATTTGGTGAGAGTTGAGAGAAATAGTTTTGATATTTTCCAATAAATTAATTGGCTAATTGGGGTAAAGAGTGCTAGGAATATGTGATGATGATAGATCGAGGCGAAGAAACAAATAGGTGCAGATGGGCAGGTTTCGTATCGACAAAATTCAATTCAGAAGAATCGGGATTTTGAGTGAATGCTATATATTGGTCGGTTGTGCCTGTGCAAACAAGTGGAAGTGCATTCATGTGCAGATCAGGTGCTGAACAATAGCTAGACAAATATCTGTCTGCATATGTCACAATACAGTAGTTCTCCTCTTGCTATAAACCTTCTTGCAACAATAAAAGCAATATGGCGAACAATGTCCAACTATGACTAGACATAGCAGTGGGGCCAAGTGAAGATGCTTCGGTCGAAGTCAACTGCGATCTAGACATGAAATGCAAAAGATTAGAATGTTGTGCTAGTAATATAAGATTAGATAAAGAACATTCTTGGTAAGGGAAACAATTAAAACTAGTTTACACTTGATCACTATAAAAAGAAACAAATTTGATTCATAAAGAATATAGCATGTGCATAAGTCAAATCAAATATTTAATTTCAATACGCAAAATGAAATAAAAAATAGTCTCAATTAATGAGTAACCAACAAATGTTGCAAAACACAACAAAAGTCCTAATTAAACAAAGCAATGATTGATGATGGCAATTCATTCACGATGAAAGCATGTTGTGGTGCATGTGTTTGTCTAGTGGTCAAACACTGGTCTACTAGCAAGCGAATGCAAACAAACCCGACACACATTAGCACAGAGAGACAACTGTAAAAACAATTAGATCAAGTGCATGTGAATGAATTAGAGTTGAAAGCTCACTGAGCAAACACTTTGGACCAATGAGTAAATATATTACAAACCACAAAAGACTCGAGATGAAACAAAAGCAAGCGAATAACTCAACTCGCCAAAATGTAAATACAACTTGACAGTGTGGAAAGTGTTGCAATTCAATTCGACTGTGTGTCGGTTTGTCTTTTGCACTGACAATGCATTTTATATGTTGGCTGAGTGCGTCGGTGTTTTGGCACTTTGGAGGTCATCCAATCGATACAAGGAAGACACTGAATAACAACGCACCACTGATTGTGTTCGTTGTTCTTTCGAGTGCTCGAGTAAATCGCATTAAAACAGAGGAAAATCTACATTATGGATATGTAATTCAATTTAAAGTATAAACTTACTGTGGAATTCTGTCAGTGGAGATATTAAGACACAATGACAGATGAAACTATTCTGTTCTCGTGTAAATAATACAACAAACGAGGGGAGTGAGCTATAAATAAAACTTCAAATCGGAACCGATCGCACTCTAATTATTATAGTAGACACGGCCAGACATTGACGGTGGCGATGAGCAAGCTAAAATATATAATTTGATCGAACAAATAATTCAATTGAACTGAACAAATATTTAATGCAAACAGTTGCAATAGCAATTAAAAATAATCGCCTTCGGGAGTGATCAATTATTGATGGCAATAAACAGCTGACAATGTCAACAAACAAGGCATTCAACAAATGAACAAATAATGCAGCCCGTTCATATGTAGCTATAGCATAATTAATCAAAAGGACATTGATTCAGCTGAAGTAAATCACTGTAGAATCAAAATGATTAATCAAAATACAAACCTTTCTGTGATGACCTTGTTGTGTGAGGCATATGCACTCGAAACATGCGCGCGTACCAATGGCAATGGATTAGTAATCGAATGATGGCAATTCTGTCAATGCACCTGACAGAACGACCACATTGTGACAACTAAATAAAATCGAGATGATACAGCTTCATATAAATCTCCTGACTGTTGGCGAAAGTGTTGCCTGAAGTTGTAGTTCGTGTGAACATTGGTGCAATGACGTGCAGTGGGAAATTGGACGAAACTGGTGCGGATATGCGAAGTGATGTTCACAAGTGGCACGCGTGAGAGCAAACAGCGAAATCTGGTTAGATCGAGGGCGACATCAGACAACAACAACAAACAATACAAGTCAAAGTGACTATCGAGTTGACAATCAATCAAAACGTAAAACCCTAGAAGTGGAAAAATTCACAGAGAACGTGATGTTTATGTTGGTGCACTGGAGAATGTCCAGTGGAGATGATTGATTCCACTGATGCACCTGTCGACAACAAAGTGACAGTGTCAATGTAGAATTGTGCCAGTGTTTGGTGTGGAGACAAACAGTGGACAGTGCTCGCCAAATGAATGATGGTCCGTTCGGGTTGAGTTTATATGTTCAGGTCTGGAGTGTGTCTAGGTGATGGATTGAAGCTGTGCTAGCAGAACTCGAAGTGGCGCAACTTGCAGAATAGTGACGACACTCCACTTGTGACTTGCACTCGCTGCTCTCTTTCACTAATTTGGAGGTTAATTAGCCACTCGCACAAGTCAAGCAAATTGCGTTCTGGTTTCTGTTGCAGTGTGGCGGTGGTGGTGCGGTCGGTTGCGTGGATGACGCGTTTTGTTGGTGTCAGCTTTACCAGAATTGACAAACGACGAACTCAAGTGATGGAATCGGCAATGATAAAGCAGGTTCGCCTTCTCGGTACAATTGCCTAAGCAATTCGAACGTCGATCTGTTTGGGTGCTATTTTCAGTGCAAACACATACTTTCAGATACACTTGACATCGAGTACAGTGCAGGCCTGACTGGAACTGGTGCCGTCAAGTCTGATCGAATGGAAAATGGAATCAACAACAAACGAACACAAACACACCACCAAGCATCATATAGAGCAGGAAAAGAAGGCAGACCAACAAGCGGACCACGACTGGTGCCGATCACTCCAGTCCTGGATGATCAGGGACTACCGGGTGGTTTGTGGAAATTTGGATATATTCGGCGGTATGCCACAACAGACCATCACCGGAATGGACCAGCCTGTAGGTGCACCCAATTCTATATAGCTCATCGCAGACCAAAACAAAGCGCCACACGGATTGGCAAGTACGAACTTGGCGCCGAGTACGACTCGCGAGTCGATCGGAATCAACGCGCCCGCGCCACCAAACCTGCCACAACGGTCTTTAGGATTTATTAGTCTCGGTTATTGTTGTACTCTACTCACTGCAATACAGCCGGCTCAATCTCAATGCCAATGTACATACTCGCATGTAGTTCAGTTAATTTCTCCACACATTGCTTTACAGTAGTTTACATTAATGCCAATTTGGTCATGCACAATGAAATTAACAATGAATTGTCCGAAAATCGATATGTTGTGACAAAGCCCGATTGTTCGATATTGTTCAATTTTATTGATTACAAAATTGACCTGAACAAATAATTCGACCTGTGATATTTGTGCAAAATTTTCAGAATTGTGCCTCTACTGTGTTAGTACGGAATCACTTACTAGGCTGCAATGAGTTCTGTAGAGCCGACCTGGCAATGCATTCTGTCTGGCTGTCTGTGCAATGTTCACTTGAACGCACTAATGCATTGATGGCTAATGTGCTGTGCACAGAGCAACTTTGCACTGCCGAGGACGACATCGAAATGTGGCCAAATTGTCAGTTGGTAACAAAACTAAAAAGTTATCGCCTAGTGAAATGTGCCATTGTGTCGATCGTGTCGGTGGACAATTGTGATTGTGTGTCATTCTGTCTGTCGGCCATGTATGCACTCAGTCCATCCGTCTGTCGGTGCAGTCAGTGGGCTAGAGTGTGGTTCGATCACGGGTCTCACTCATCCGGGTACTCGCGCCTGCATCTACGTGCGGTCTTCGTGTCCCGCAGTGATGTCTTTGCAATGACTTTGTGCCCTCACAGATCAAGCCGGTCGACACGTTCGCTTGTGCGTGAGAGTCGTGTGATGTTCGAGCCAGATTGGCGTATCTGCCCCCGCCACTATTGAGCCAATTTGCATGCACTTTGTAATGTCTCTTTTCACTTTTAAATTCTTGTGAAAACCAAGCTCGACAAATGAGAGAAATACATTTGTTTCATGCGCCGAGTGCTCTGGCTTGTTAGGCGATTCCCCTTAACAGTACAGTGCAGTGATGTGCATTCGAATCGTTTTGATCAGGTGCATTTCACTTCGGGACATGAATTTAGCTTTGGTCTGCATTGAGAATGCTTTCATTAATATTGATTTGGGTTTGTCGTCAGAGTCGCATGAATGGCTCTAAATGGAATTCATAATTAAAAGTGAGCCCATTTGTACAATTGAATGAGCCTTTGAACTGCTGAGAGGCCACAAGAATTGAAGTGAATTAATCCGAATTGACATTTTATTCAGTGTAAGCCATTCAGTCGTGGTCCGTTGGCAGTGTTGTATATGATCATTGATCAAGTCATTTATGAGTTAAACTCGGCGACATTTAACATTTCAATTACTATTCCGACGTATGAATATTTCATAGACCACAATTATTAATGAATTTAATTGAATCAAACTGTTTTTGAATGTATCTACAGATGTAATGGATTCATTAATCATATTGATTTATTTGTTCACAGATGAACTGTGCCAACTGTTCGGTCAGTTTAATGTTGATTCTAGGGCTGTCACCTGCTATTGAATGTAAATACAAACAAACCAAAAGAAAACCAAACAGCGGTTCTTTTCATCCGTGAAGCAGAAGGATTTCGTATTTTCAAACCTCAACAAAATTGTAATGCTTTCTTTGGAATAATTAGGACAACAACTAAAATAAAAATCAGTAATAAGTATCAGTTCAATGAAGATGTCATTCGATTTCAATCGTAATATTAATCGTAGCACTTATCCAGAATAATGCACTAGAATGCGTTAAGATATGTTAGTATGTTAGTCAGTCAGCAAAATAACCTCATATTCTCATTTTCTTTTCGGCATGACCTTGAGACTTGTTTGTGCCAGATTTCAAATATTCAGTTCAGTTCCAATAAATCTTGTCATAGAACAATTGCACACACAATAACCTGAAACCGAACAGGAAATTGAAGCCTTTGGCCAACAAGTGAAACAAGTATAATTCACTATATTTCGAATGCAATCGGCACATCTATCGAAAGCTCATTGCTTAAGCGCATTCCACCAAACAATCAATGCATTCAAGCGAACATCAATGCGACCAAGCAGTGAACGGTGTCACAATGTCAACACAAATTTGTATTTTTTATGTGAAAAGCTTCCATAAAATCAAATCAATTGGAAAGATGCAGTAAATAGGCACAGCACAGATAAGACTGTCAAACAAGCAAATCGAGTCGATTATGTCTGTGCCATGCATCTGAACAAACAAATTGAGAAAAAGAGAGTGGAAACCAGAGTGAGACACAAATGTCACTTCTACAGAAGAACATAAATTATATGTTTTGTAAATCGATCGACTGATATTTGTGCTTGTCATTATCTTTATGCGCATCAGGCAGAAGGTGATGGCATAGCGTCTCCGAACCAAATGTGAACTCAAATATAACAAATTATAATTTAATCAATCGATTGCGTTCATCAATGTGATTGAGTGCAATCCAATCAAGTTAAAGTGAATTAAAGCTAACAAAAGCAAAGTGAATCTATTCGTTCAAACAAATAGTCCTGACCAATTGTTCACAAACCACGTATGGGTCCATATTGCCAGCAGGTCTGCGGTCTTCCAAGTAGCCAAAACCATCTATCAGCACAGATTTAGGCACACGAACACTGGCGGCCCGACTGCCAAGACCTACAACAAACTGGTCAATGGGCACTGTGACCACTCCTTGAACCAATCGACGAGCATTTTCCACTCCACCCGAAGGGTCGTACTTGGCTATATGTTTCATATGATTCTTGGCTAGCTTTTCGATGGCTGCTTCGATTTCAACCGAGCCACCTTTTGAACGCATTGCTTCCGTACTGAAGTTGGTGTGTGCTCCATTGCCCTGCCAACCCTCCATGAATTTAGGCTCCAGAGATATGCCAATATGGTGATCCTCGGCAATGCGGTTCAAAATAAACCGAGCCATCCACAGATCGTCGCCAATTGAAATGCCTTCATTTGGGCCAATCTACAAGCAATTGCATTATAATTATATTAGCAACAACAATTCAAATCGAAACATGCCTGAAATTCCAATTGACCAGGCATTGCTTCGCAATTGGTGCCAAATATATTTACACCCGCATAGAGACATGCTCGGTAGTGTGTGGTGATAATGTCCCGACCAAACACTCGGTTAGCACCAACACCACAGTAATAAGGCTCTGGTCTAGGCGGAAAGCCATCCGTTGGCCAGCCATATATTTGGCCGGGCTTGTAGCCTTCCATGAGAAGATATTCTTGTTCAATTCCAAACCAAGGTTTTTGCTCAGCAACCAAATCCATGACTGATTTGCATGAATGACGAGTGTTCCACTCAGTCGGCTTCTTTTCGTGCGAAATGGTCTCACACAAGACCAGCTTGTTGTTGCCTCTTCGGAAAGGGTCTTTATACATTCGCACAGGTAACAAATAGATATCTGAGTCTGAGTCATCGATTGATTGGTAGATGGAACTGTCGTCAAAACTCCACATTGGCACTTCTGATGCCGAGTTGGGCACAAAAGTCAACGTTCTAGTTTTGGCACGTAAATCTTGATTGCCATCGATCCAAACGTACATGACCTGCACTAAATGGTCAGGTTGTCTCAGTGACATGTACTTGGCCAGAACACTTGCGTTCGACTGCAAACTGGTGAACAAAGTCATGACATTCAGTTTAGAAATAAACAATCGATTCAGTTATTGAATTATTGTAAATAACTAATATTTTCATTCACTTGAGTATACTTCAAGTGCAGTCCTCTAAGCAAGTTGAGCCAAGCCAATTGAGTTTAAGCAATTGCCCCACTCAAACTGGCTCACTCACTCGTCTCGTCCTTTCCACTACATTTCTTATCAATATTTCAAGTCAGCACTCAAGCTCTACTAAGTGTTAATTCAGACCTTCAATCGTGTGAGGCATTTCTTTCTCTTCTAATACATAAAATATACCAATAACAAACGAATCAAGGAGAATTGAATTATGCTCATAGAGAACCAAACAATAAAGCGTTCAATGAGTCGAACTTGCTAAATTCAATTTTAGCAAGAATATCACTAAACAAGTCACGTTGTCAGTGACCTTTCTTCTTTCACAGATTATACCAATAATGTATACCATTGGAATGATTAACCTTATGGATTATAGCATCAAAATAATCTATTTATTTCCAAAATGACACAATATTGGCCACATTCATGTGTTGAGACAAATGAACCTCACCATCTGTTGGCACACAATGTACGGATCCATGTTGGAAGGAGGTCGTCTATCTTGCAAGTATAGACAATCCTCTTTTGTGACTATTACAGGAATTTGGTTGGCACTACTGTTTGCGCTTTCCAGTGCACATCGACGAGCCATGTCGAAAGGATATCCAGCAAATTGGAGTTTGTGCAAAGAATAGCTCTTTTGTAGTTTGTCGATTGCGCTTTCAATCTCAAAATTTCCATTTTGTTGCATTGCCTTTGTACTAAAGTAGACCTTTGAGCCATCTCCTGTTTGATGTGGAAATAGCTTTGGGTCAAATGTGATTCCAATATGGAAGTCTTCAGCAACTCGAAGCAGCAGGTAACGAGCCATCCATAAGTCATCACAAATGGAAATTCCTTTGCTGGGTCCGATCTATGAGAATGAATGAGTGAGTGAGTGCTATATGATGTTAAGACAATAAAGAGTGGAATTACCTCGAACTTCCACTGCGCCAACATGTTGCCCGCACTTTCACCCAATATGTGCACACCAGCGTACATGCATGCCCGGTAATGTGCCTCAACTACGTCTCGACCAACCACACTCAGTGCCCCAACCCCACAAAAGTATGGTCCGCGTGCTGCAGGAAGTCCTCCATCTGGCCAGCCAAGTGGCTTGTAGCAATTGCGTTGGTTTCCATCCCAAATGCAATACTCTTGCTCAATGATGAATTTCGGTTCTTGCGCGGCAGCCAAGTTCATTGCCTCGAGACACAAGTGTCGGGTGTTTGCCTCGATTGGTTTGTCCTTTTCATAATGAACGCCTTGACAAAGCACTAATTTGCTATTGCCACCGCTAAATGGGTCGTTGTACAAACTCACCGGCGACATGTTGATTTCCGAACCCGGTGGTAATTGAGAATTGTAAAAGTAATCGATTCCAAAATTCCAAACTGGAACTTCCTCCACTGACTTTGGAATGAAATCAATAGTTTTGCTTTTGCTGCGCAAGCCTTCACATGCATCAATCCACACATAGGTCACTTGAACGGCGTTGTCGGGCAGTTTCAATGGCTCGTACTTGGCCACAAGGTCCGCGTTTGAGGCATAGCTTCGTGAGACATTCGCCATGGCTGAAGACTTTCAAAATAATGAGCCATTTCAGACAACTCGTGTTTGTGTGTGTTTGTCAATATGTTACACACACAGACATCACTTCAATGATTGCGCTATGATAACAAGTCGTTCGTTGGAGAGAAAATGACTAGAAGAAATACTAGTTAGACATTGTGAGAAGAAAATATGGCCAAATGCCTTCAAAATTATTCAATGCAAATGGATGTTTCCTCTGATTTTTATTTATTATTTGAATGCTTGCTCATAAAACATAGGCACTTGATAAATAATGTAAAACATGCAACAGCTGTAACAACCAAATTGAAAATAAATTATTCAGTATTAGCAATATAACATAGTATATTGCACAATATGTGTCGCCCTCTAGTGTGCTTGATTTGAATTAGGAATTATTTTAGCAACAAGCCAATTCATCACAGATTGAGTAATCAATAATTTGAAGTCGATTGTAGCTCAACAACAAGTCATTCATCGAGACAAATAGTGCGGACCAACTGTTCAGCCACGACGTAAGGGTCCATGTTGGAAGCAGGCCGTCGGTCTTCGAGATAGCCACAACCAGCAAGAGCAACTAATCTAGGAATGCGAATGCTTGTGAAGCGGCTGTCCACTGCCCAACTGAACTGATCGATTGGTGCAGTGCATCGAGCGCCTGTCAGACGTCGACGATTGTCAGCACCACCCGATGGATCGTACTTGGCAATGTGTTTGGCATGAGTTCGCTCCAATTTGGGCATAGCTGCCTCGATATGGGCCAATCCATGCTTCTCTCTCATTGCTTTGGTGCTAAAGTTGGTGTGTGCCCCTGCCCCATACCAATCACCGGGCACTAGTTTTGGATCGAGAGATACTCCAATGTGAAAATCTTCAGCGATTCGATGCAAAATGTAACGAGCCATCCAGAGATCGTCACCTATAGATATGCCTTTGCACGGACCGATCTACAAAATAGTTTTACGTTAAACGCTGAACAAATTAGCGAAACCCAAACCTGGAATTCCCACTGTGAAAGCATTCCCTCTGCATTTTCACCAGCAATATTTATTCCGGCATACAAGCACGCACGATAATGAGCCTCGACCACATCACGGCCATAGACCTTGTTAGCGCCAACTCCACAATAGTATGGTCCTGGTGGTTCGGGAAAGCCCCCAGCTGGCCATCCCAACGGTTTGGTACGATCATCTCCGTCGAGCAATGAGTACTCTTGCTCAATGCCAAACCATGGCTCCTGCTCAGCAATCAATTCCATGACCAAATTACATGTGTTTCGAGTGTTCGACTCAGTTGGTTTTCCTTCGTAGGTGATGGTCTCACACAAGACCAATTTGTTATTGCCTCCCCGGAAAGGATCGTTGTAAAGTTGCACAGGCTTTAAATAGACGTCCGCATTTGACCCATCAGATTGGTAAGTTGAACTGCCATCAAAGTTCCACACGGGCAAGTCAGAAGCACTTTTAGGTACAAAATTGATTGTTTTCGTTTTGGAACGTAAACCTTGTCGACCGTCTATCCAGACGTAGTTTGCCTGAATCAAATTGTCGGGCTGCTTCAGTGCCATGTACTTGGCCAGAAGGCCACAATTCGACTCCAACTTTGTACTCGCAGACATGTTCTACTGGCAGTAGTAAATGACTAAATATGAAACCTATTTAAATAGTTTCATAAGCAACAACAAACAAACAAATAAGCCAACTCGTCACTATTTTACCAATCCTGTTTCATTATCAACACAAACCCAAATAACTAGCACCACTTATTGATTGAACTGATGGAAACATTTGTGAGCCAAAGTGTACCACAGACATACACCGATAAGTGGCAATCTAATCGACACTTCATAAGAAATCGAATGTTCAAAGTCCATTTGAGGGTTCACATACAATCGAGTGCAGTATCATGATACTGCAGGGCGTCACAATTACATTTTCGATTCGATTAGTTTGGCTTGCTTCACTTTGTCTATTAGAATTACATTGAATATGCAATCTTAATTCATCCTGCATGCTTGTACATTTCCCGACACATTTCACAAAGCTGGGAAAACTTTTAAACAATGGCCACAAATGTTGCAATAAAAATTCTAATGTCACATCAATTCCAACTCATGACCGGCAAAGTTGAAAAGTCAAATTTATATATTGATATAATGAAATTGTAGATTGTAGAATAAAAATATATGAAGATAAATCGTTAATCGTTAAAAATTAATAAATTTAGACCATAAATAAAGTCGAGTTGAGTTGCCATATGAATTGTCGAATGTGACCGAGTAAGAAATATCTCATTGTCTAGTCATCTCATGTGTTAAGATCGTCCACTATCGATGTGTCATACTATTAATACACAAACTACTTGACACTTAATATTGTGAAGTGTAAAACATTAGTCATTGTACAAGTATTTAATAGACTAGATTTTACTAGACTTGATCAGTACTGCAACTGCTATTGTACATTTGCATTTCGATCGATTGAGTCTCTTGTTCAACAACCAATCTGAAATTACTTTCAAGGGCTTTCAAGTGTAATTTTGTGACTCTTGTAGTATCATTTTAACTTTGCAAATATGGATAACCCGAGCGCGCCATCAAGCAATGTGCAAGAGAGACGAATTGAAGTAATCGGTCAAATGGTGTCTTTTGTGCGAGTGGAAGATCAAGTGCACATGCAACAGCAACAGCAACCGCTATTCCCTACACCACAGTACGGACTGTATCCCTCAGCATCCACTTCTAGTGCAAATTTATCATCTTATTCACAAAACATTCGAATGCCAAGCCACTCTGGCTCAACTCATTATATGCAGCCATTTTTGCGTGGACCCTCACCAACAGTGGCCCGAATGAGCGCACCGTATAATCCACAGCCAATCTATTACCCAAATCAGAGAATCATTTCGAATTCGTTAATGGAACAGCAATACTCATTGCCATATCAACAGCCAAGTGCATCAATTCAGACCCACGACTTGAATCAACAATTGGTCCATGTGCCAACAAACAATCAATCTCGACAGAAACAAGCAAATAATGATGGGCCATATTTGCGTGATAGTGCAACTGTAACTGCAAACAAAACTGCAGCTGATTCACAAGTCAAGTTCGCTAGTTCAACGAAAACTAGCAATAGTACACAAGTGTCGCACGAAGGCAATACAATGCAAATGTCGCAATCGTCATTCCAGAATATGGACTCTATGGCAAAGAGGCACTTATTGTTGCATAACCAATTATCTTCTCAAGCTATCAACTTAAAGTCTACTTCAATTCAAGATGGTACATCAGTAGCAATGTTCATTAAGAAGGAAGAGGAGAGTGAAGTGAAGTATTCAATAAACCTGACAAAGCCAACCAAAACCAAATTGGCACAGAATACTGTCGGCGAAGAAGCAGTCCAGCCGAAGAAGGTTAAACATGAAGATGACCTCTCTGATTCTGATTACAACTCCACAGACTCAAAAATTGAGCCAGGCCGGTAAAGTACCATATAATATGGCCAATGCCATTTTCTTATATTATTCTGTTAATCAATTATTTGTTTCATTTATTATCTTCTATTTTGCAATATTATAATTATTATTAATTTGAGTTTATTCAAAATATGCCTTCTCATATATTAAATTGAAAAGAATTGAACAATTTTTTTGTCCTCAATATGCATGCTAACATGTACTTCAATAATGCCATTTATTTGGCGCCAGTTCCTACTGAAACTTGATTGATAATTATACTGGTTCAATAGATTAGAGTGACCAAATAAAAATGAGAACGCTGGCGAGTGTCCATTGTGGGCTTTTATTTAGTGATATAGCCACACAAGTTGAATGAACAAAGGACAAGTTCAGATGCACTGCATCGTAGTGGCGAATAACTTTGATTCGATGTTTAGCTGTGAAATTGCTGACTTACTTGTCGCACTGGAATTTTCTTTCAAAGTGGCACATGTGTGCTCAGCAAGGCTAGGATGATCATCAAAGCCCATTTGACAAAGATGACACTGCCAAGAGATCACTTGCTTGGGAAAATTCTCGTTTTGGTGGCCCAAAAGGTGGCTAATAAATAAATACTTGTGAATAATAAGTGTATACTGGTTAGAATTGATGCGTACCTGTCGAGAAAGGTGATTGCATTCAATGCATTGATACTGACGACGATGTTGAATAAACCACATGTGATCGAGATTTCGGCTATAAAATGTAGATCTGCATCCTGCAGTATATTTAATGAAGATAAAGATCGATAAAGAAGTTGAATGGGAGTTTAATGCTTCCACAAACAAATAAACATAAATATTCTTGAACGAGACTTCGATCTGTTGGCAAATTGTCTGTTTCAGCTGTTGAATTTACGCAAACTGACAAGCTCATGCACAGAGCTAAAAATGATGCTAAAAACCATGGTGACACAGTCACACAGAGAAATGTGACCGCCACCTGTTGACTTTGCATACAACTGAAAATGCAACTAAAAATGATTTCGTCTTTTGCTTCTGCATTCAGTTGTAAATGTGCCATAGTGAGATTCATTATGTGGGACAATAAACCTTTATTATTCTTTCAAAATGTATATTCTCATCTTTTTTAAATTGTCAATCAGCCTGAACATGTAGTTACTATAATCGTTAACCGAGAAGATTATGGTGAGTCACTTTTAATGAACGTTTCGATGGACATTTAAATCAGGCACATCATAATATTTTTCATTTGTTCGTTTTTATTCTAGTTGGTATTTAAAATACTATTTCAACATTGGAAAGCAATTGTTAAGAATACAAGAATATGGGCGGAGCAAAGAACAACCACATCGTAAGTGATTTTCGAAGACATCTCGAATCGAAGACGTATATCGAAGGGACAATCAGAACGAACGTAGAGACACAATTCTTTTACAGAAGTAGGAATCAGATTTTAGTTCACAGAGAATACGCCAATAAATAAACATCTATAGATGTTTCTTCTCAAAATATTCTCTGATGAAACATCTTTTTCTTTCTAAGTGCGCAGTCCACTATGACAGAATACAAAAGAACTTCAACTTAATTCGAGCAGACTATTCGGTCAATATCGGACTAGATTATATTTAATCAAAATATTTAGCATCTCGACATAAATTTTATTCTCATTTGATTATTGATGAATTCATTAAGGCCGTCATCATTGCAATTATTCGAATACGAAGAGACTAACAGTTCGAATATACCATACTGATTCCTTTTCGTTGATTTGATTTCGAAAAAATTGAAGCTATCGATGCAAAAGTTCCTTTTTCATTAGCCAGATGACATATACACAACACACAAACAAATCAATTGGTCAATTTCGTTGTCACTTTCTTTCGCCAAGCATTCAATTAATCAATCAAATGGACGTGTCAGTAGACTTGTTTGGTTCTGATGCGCATTTCTTGGCCGACTCCTCGACTCCTATCAAGCATATCTTCAACATAGTTGCCAAAAAACTTAAGCTCAACGAGACGTCTTACAAGTACTTTGGTCTGCAGGCCTATAACGACTGGGAACAATGTACGGTTTTGCTCGAGCCATCGGACCGACTGCTGGACGCCATCAACAAAGGCCTTCGTTTCACTCCGGTGATTCGTTTATTTATACGTGCCAACTCGTTTCCGGCCAACTTCGATGAACTTAAGAAAGACTCTGCGGCCATGAAGTTGTTCTTCGATCAAACTAGTGAACGTTGGTATAAAGGTTATAGTTCTGAATCTTCAGTTGAGATCTTTCTGCTTGTTTTGCACATGCTTATTAAACATGGTCCTTTGGATGTGCCCGAAAAGAGGGCCAAGTTACTTTCATTAGCTACTTCATACGTGAACATCGGTGAAGCGCAGTCACTCGCGAAAGTTGGCCATCAGATAGAACAATTATGGCGCTTATTTGGCAAGATGTCAGCCGACGATGCCATATTCAACTACATGAACATTTTGTCCTGCAATGGCTTTCCTTACGAGACTGTCCGCTTTTCAGTAAAGAATTATGCTGAGAAAAAGCCAACCGATATTGAAGTTAACTTTCAAGGAATCGAATTTTATGAATTCGGTTCAGAAGAACGATTCCAACGACATTCTGTGCCGTGGTCATGCGTCCGAGATGTGTCTCATCGCAAGGAGTTCATCATAGTGAAACTATTTGATGAAAGTTTGTCTGTGCTCAAGTATCGGTGTCACAGCAATTTTATGGCTAAATGTCTCTACACTCATGTGGCATCATACCACCGAGTCTACTTACAGAGGAAACTCTCTCCCAATACTGTTTCTTCTACTCAACTCGAACTGTCCAATCCTGGCCAATTCTTCGATGGCATTCTAGCCAATTTAATGGCACCGCAAAACACTGCTCTTCAGTCAAATGTGGCCATCAATTCATCCGAGCCACTTCATGTTGAGGTTAGCGACCCGGCCAACAAGCAGCTAGAAAAGATTGTTAATCGATTGGATCAATGGATGAAGGAGAACCAAGACGTAGTCTCTCGAGAGGCTCCAACTGCAGAAGTTATGTTCGACAGCGTCAGTCAACTGTACGCTCTGTCCGCTGCCATCTATGAGAATGTGATGCCAATCAAAGATTTGACTGAAAAGTCCAGTCTTTCTTCTGAGGGTGATGAAGGCCCGACTGTACAAGTCGAGTCAGAAAAAGAGAAAGATCAAGTACCTGAAGGTGAGAATAGCGACATTGTGGTCAGTAATGAGGACAACGACGAAACTATTGTGGAACATAGTCACTCCGAACCACGCAATAATTTGAAGCTTTGTGCTAGCGACTATTCTTTTGTTAAAGGAACTCCTTTTGAAGATTATTTTGTCAAAGAGTTTCTTCATCAGCAATGGTATTCGAGCAATGGACCAGTGGACAGTGAGGCAGTTGGTGAGCATTCTGATCAAGCCGACTCGTTGAATCAAGAGGATTTTGTTAATGTCGCCCAAAGCACCGAACCGTCACAAGCCGATGAAATTCAAGTTGACTACTTCAAAGAGGATCAAATTGAATTTGAAACCGAAAAAGAAACTCAACCAGGCCAAGAAGCAAATGACAAACTTAATCTTGAATTAGAGGAAGCCACTCTTGTGGAGGGTCTCAAGGATTTAATCGAAAACAAATTTCCTCAGGAACATATTCTCGATCAAGATCAGCTGGAACTGCTGGAAGAGTCCGTGGCCAATGTGGACGGAGAGGTCAATGTAGACATTAAGCCTGAATATGTCAGACGTAGGCGATTCGCCAAACTTCGTCTCAGCCTGTTTGAACATTAATTTTGTTTGAGCACTAATTTAGTGCCAAGGCCTTAATGGCATTCCACTGGCTCACTGCCAAACTATTGATTTTTATTAAACTTTATTGGTTTCAATTGGATTGTATCAATTTAATGTAGATTTAGTGATTCGTAGTGTTTGTGTTGTCGATACCGTTTGTGGAGATTCGAAGTTGTGTGCTAGTGTGCAGTGAGTGGAGCAGCGAATTAGTGTTAGCACTTGTTGGTGCCACCATAGTTCGGGTACTCAATGTTTGGGTACATTGGTGGAAAGTCGTCCGGGTACTGTGGTGGTGCTGTTGGACCACTGTTGATGTTGTCTCGACTTGGTCGCACCGAAGTGTTCACTGTGGTGCTGCCTTGTGGTTGGCCATAGTTGTTGTTTACGTAGATGTACTCGTTAACGTTCGACTTTTGGTTGTCCGACTGGTTGCCAAAGTAGCTCGGTGGTGGTCCTGATGGTGCAAATTGAAAGTTGCTACTCTTCATAGCACGACCAGCTGTGGGCCCATAACCTCCACTGCTGCTGCTTGAACTACTGGCCAACAATGGCTCAGTACCTGCAAGACCACTCTTGGCAGATCGAACGTACACCATTGGTGACTTGCCGTTGATGAGATAACCTCGTCCTCGACGGTCACAACAGCACCGACACAGGAGAGACATCGTGTACAGCACCAAAACAATCAAGAATAGAAGAATCAATATGCGAACCGCAAACCAGAAGCCATCCGAGGAAAGGTATTCCTGAGCTTGGTGTGAGTCAGCACCGAATATGTAGTACAAGTTGACAGTGCCACAGTTGAACAGCTCATCGAATCGATTGCCACAATTGTCCTCTCCGTTGCATCTAATTTAGTGATTGTGTAAGATTACATTTCGCAATAGGAACAAACAAATTACCTCAATCCACTGGGGATGCATTGAGAGCCGTCTCCTGCACAATCGAAAGTTCCGATTGGACATTGGTAGGTGATGGAAACCGTTCCGTTCTTGCTTGTTTGGTTGTCTGCTTCTCCACTTTGACCACTTGAAGTAGTTGTGCTCAAAGTCTTAGTGGACTGAGCATACAAATTGATCACCAACTCGGTGTCGTCGTGAGCTTGTCCATTGTCACTGTTGCTGCTAGTGGTGTCACTTTTGGCTGTGGCTGTGTCACTTTTAGCTGTGGCTGTGTCACTCGAAGTGGCTGCCTCGTTCAACGTTTCCAACTCAATCAAAAGCCATTTGCTCTGGTCAGTGCTTATTTGTTCTAATTCGTCTCGTTGCAATGGTTCGGGATACATCTTAGGGTTGGTCAACAAATCAACTGCCACCGGAAGTGGTCTCGAAGTTGACCCGTTTGAAGATGCTGACGAAGAAGAAGACGAACTTGAAGAAGTTGAAGTTTGTGTAGAGGAGGCAGAAGAGCCTGCCGAGGTTAGTTTTCTTCCATGCAGCCAGTACTGAGTCATGTTCGGGTCTGAGGTCACAATTCGCAGTCGGTAGTTGTTGAGCCAAGGTCTGCAATAAAAAAGTGTCACTTTGTAGTTAATGTACAATGTTTTCTTACTTTTTATTGAGCTTCAAGAAGTTAACGACTGCTCCAAGAGTGGAATTAGCCAATGCCCCGAGCGAATTATCACTCGAATTAGCCGACATTCGTAATAGAATGTTACACCGAATTTGTTGGTTTAACGCAACTTTTTCAAGTATTCGGTGATGTTCCTGATAGTACTCGTCGTGGGGACGCCATAGTCGAACCACAATTGATGGTTGTGAAATTGGGTCCAGAAAGACTTGTTTCCATTTCTTCTGAAACTCTCGTTCTCGCTTGATCTGTTCCTTAATTTTGCGGTAGCCTTTTCTGGCGTAGTACTTGACCGTATTGTGGATGTCTTCCGCTATGTCGAGACCATCAATGTTGTCATGGTCGTGGTCATGGTCATGATCGTGGTCTTCTTCCACTGACTCCTCACTACTTTTGCTGCTTCGTCGATGACGATACTTTTCCTCTAAACTATTCTCCGGTAAATTACAATAATCTTGCAGATAGTACACATTAGACACAATTGGCTCAATGTGGTTCCGTACACCAGCAAGCACTTGATGTTCGCATAGTAGTAAAAGTGCTATTGTGCCAAAAAGAAGGAGCACAAATGGTTTGGCCATCTTTTATTGATGGACTAATGGGTGAACTTGAACACCTACAAGAACAATATCACAAAAATGCAAAGAACTTGTGTGACCACTTGGAGATAGAACGATGTATGGGCTTCAACGAAAGGACACGTCTAGTGAGGCTTCGGTCCGAATGTAGATTGACGCGATTTGATCGGTGATTGGCGCAATTTAACGTGCAAGTGACGACTCTGATTGCAACTATCACCACTCCGCATCACACCACTGGTACACTTCTTATCGGTTCTGGTTTTTTCTCAGCTTGTCTCCTAGCACACGCGTTTTACCATTTCCCCTTGATATCGGTGTATCTCGATCAGTAATCTGTCCCTCCTTGACAGTTTCTCTACTCCCGAAACTATTCAAGACATTTCCAACCAGTGGTAGACCAAACTAAAACAGACACTGGCTTTGTGAGAAAGCCATTGAGAGTTGCCGGTTGTGTGTGTCTAGAGTGATGTTTGCCAAAACGGCAACTCTCGATCGTCAATCGATCCGTCCTTATCGCATAACCTCGGATAACTGCACAAACAGACACAAGATCCTCTCAGTGTTATGCTCAGCCTTCTTATCTGCAGTTTGATTTTATAATTAAACTCATTGGATAACAACGTGACTCATCGATGACACAGGACAACATGATCTGATCGATCACATGTGTGAAGTACGCTCGAATCAATGGAACTTTCCACAATGAACGCATTCACTCACACGAACCAGGCCCAAAGTGGGACATGTGTCTGCTGTGTCACGTAAACAGTGAACGACCCTGCATCCTCACCACAGTCTCATCAGATGAGTGTTTGCTTCCATTTTTACAGGAAAGAGATCACCAAGCGGAACAATCGATTCCTTCACTCGTTCGATAGTTTGATCTTTGATCTTTTGGAAAAGCACCAAGTGACGGATCTGTCGACTGTGTCTCAATCGAGTGGATATTCCTTCCTAGTAGAAGGTGATGTTGGCCTGAGTGGGTTTGTTTATAATTCAAATCCAATCAATCAGTGCAATCAATGGAAATTATCGCCACAAGATGATGTGACAACAAACATCAAACAAAGTACGCATTATTAAGCCATTAAGTGTTGCACTTTCTCTGGTAATTTCACTTAATATTTCACGTCAAAATTGACCTTATGATGGAAGTGCCTGGTTAATTGGTTGTATTGATTGGTAGTGGCACTTTCCTATAATGAAATACATCAACACTGATCGAGTACATCGATAGTGGCACAGACCAAGCTCGGATGAGCATGTTGAGTCGATTTATTAGAATCACATTTTGTCTATTCACAAGCACTAATTAATTTATCCATTTATCCTCTTTTGTTTGAGATCGTCTAGAAAAGCTTGCCAACAGTAACAATACTGCACAATGGCAAGATTATCTGCTACACATTTGGACTGAGTGCCATAGGCAGACAGACGCGAAATGTTCTCAATTTGTTCAATTTGATCTTTGTCATCGATTCGGAGTATTGCCTCGAAGATGGCTTTGTTTGGAAGTGTTCGAAATCGCACTAGTCGATGTGATTTCTTTGAACTAATACTGAACGATTCGAATGTACGACGAATTGAATCCAACGAAAGTGGAATGCAGTGGTTGCCATGTGAGGCCATCAAACGGTTTATGTGGGTTACCACCGAGTTGGTTTGTTGAATTACTTGTGTGGTGATATTGATCGGCTCATAAGAGTTACAAAGGCAATACTGCGACGGGATGCCTGCACTCGAACAAGTTCGGTTCACCGCAATTGGAGTTAGTAAGGACCGACTAAACGGCTCAGAGTTAGGCGGCTGACCAGAAAGAACGTGCAACATGGTTGCGTGTAAGTCGATGTGACTTGTTAGTCTATGCTGATTGGCTCTCACAATGGCTCGCAGTTGAGTGGAATTCATGCCCGACAAAGTCAACGAGTCAGGAATGTAAATGTAGAAAAATGGAAGTCGACTTTCGTGTATGCTTGCCTTTGTGCTCATCACCTGGCCAAAGCGCAGTGCATGGTCCGAGTAGACCATTATGACACTGTTCTGGTGATGACCTGCTCTAAAGAGACGTTCCAGAAAACGATGAAACGGTTTATCCACCAAACCAGCGTGGTTGAAGTGGTTGTGGGTCAATGTGCTCATGTGAGCGAATGTGAAATGCAACTGGTTGCCTCGCACTCGAAATGCATTGAACAGGTCCAATAGATAGTCCCAGTAGAGCTAGTCGAGACAAATTAGAAGTTTGTCGTCCAACTCTCATCACTCTTCATACCTCGTGCTCAATCCTGTCTTGGTAGCATGCCTGTCCAGTGTACAGATGAGGCCAAATTGCAATATTGCTCGGTCTTAGATAGTAATCGGTGGGTTGCACAGTGAAGCCACCTCTGGTTGAAAAGAAACCATACGGAGACATATCCTCAATGAAGGTGGTCACATATCCTTTCTCTTCGAAATCTTTGAATATCAACGGAATCCAGTCAAACCTAAACTTTCCACCCACTGAATCATTGAAGTAGTACGAAGATAGTCTACCCGTGAACATGGAAAATATGTTAGGAAATGAATTCTCTCCCGTTTTGTGGTAGCCATTCATGGGAATGAATCCATTCTGGTCCAAAAAGTCCTTTGTTTTTAGCAGGTGACGAAGAAAATTTAGCCGCGAAATGGAGTCGATGCCGAGCAGAATGACGTTTGTCTTGTTTTTGTCTGTCTCGTAAGTAGAAGTGTAGTGCTGCACCAGTGGCACCACTCGAGAGTATTTCGCAGTTTGATTGTCATTGTTGTCGCAATTGACTTCCACTGAGTCCCATCTTGGAGGACCACTTATCAGCAGCTGAGTTTGTGTGAGATTATTGTTCAAATTGGTCAGGCCACCCAAAGGACCAATCACTGGACCTCTCTTCATTCCATCGTTTTGTTCGTCTCTGCCCAATTCGGTGGCATGACATGTCCAATTGGAATCAAGTGGAAAGTCAATTTGAATCCACGTAAAATTGACTCGATTAATTGAAAATGGTGGCAGTTTCTTATCACAAACCAACTCTTGGTCGGATTGGTTCACATAGAGTACTCTAATTTCTTCATCAAACAGTGGCCAGTCTTTGAGCCGACATGTTTGTGTGTCGATCAAATATGTTTGGTTGTCTTGTAATGCTAAATTGGAACGATTCGAGAGTAATATGAGATATGACATTCGGTGGGACAACTTGTCTGACAAATTGATGCTGCTCAGTCGAGATTGGTCTACCACTAGGTAAAGAAGTAACAAAATGAGAATAACAAACAAAAAGAAATGGCGACGACAAACAGACAATCGACAATATCGACTTGCAAGCGGTGATGCATTGTTTCGATTGTTGGGTTTCGTCTTTGATGTTTGATCTAATGAATCGAGCAAAGGCTGCTCATCGATGGTCAGATCACTCATAACTTTGCAATTGTATTAGTTATATTAAAAATAATTTTGATAATTGATAAGCATTAGATGAGAAAATTTGTCAATAATGAAATGTTCGCACAAAATTATTCGAGCATTAATTTGGCGTTTTTGCACAACAGCACAATGGCACCGGTGCAGTAATGGCCATCAATAAATGAATCACTGGTCATTGCAATCATGAACAAAGCGGTTACTTTAAACTTGTATTAATGCTGACTCTATCTTGTGACATCGAGGTGAGCACAATCCGGAGTGAATTCGATTAATCAACCACAAATGTGTATTAACTAATTGCAATGATGGTGTGCTCTGAACTAATGCACTGCCAATTGAACCCTGCTCGGCTTCTGGAAAGTGCACTGCACTATGCCACTGTATACCATTGACTAGGAAAAGTGCATACATGTATGAGGGAAGCCTTCCAAGCGTACTAAACTTGCCAGTGGTCTTGGTCAATGGAAACTGACTGTCAAACATGGATTGTTTCCTCTTGCACTGGCCTATCAACACAGTCAATCACATCTGCATGGTCTCACTTTCCCGGACATTGGTGTGTGAAATTAGGTATGAAACACATCCGATTGAAAGTTCAATTAAAGTACGATACAATTGAATAACTGTCTATGATGATTAGTTCACTTCCAGATCGCTGAAAGTTGAATTTGCTAAATACAATGGTATTATCGGTAAAGGCAATATTTGAGTAAAATATGAGCCTACAGATGGCGCTAAAATAGCCCTCATGCCATGGCAGCCATGGCTTGGCTCATGGACTGTATAAATAATTTGGTTTATGTATGATAAATAAAAACTCATAATAGCAAAATGTTTATTGATTTGTTTACCGAATTAAATTGCGATATATATCCAGTACTGCTCCAATCATTACCGCTCTAATCTCAGCATCACCAAGGTGCACTTTTGGAAGATTTGCTACCTAATAGGGAATCCAACAATTGCTTTCACTAAGCATTATTCCATCGCTATACTTTTCACAATTCGGTTCTTAGTTCAAACTATGCAAGTTAGTATTTGTAATAACAGTTTCTCTCTGTAAGTTTCTCCGAAGTTTTAACGAGCTGTATATGTGGAACGATATGTGGAGTGCCTCAAACAATCACACAAATTCAAGATTTGCAATTCTAAATCAAAGAACGGACAACGTCTTGCTTCTAATCTGAACAATTGGTGATTGTCAATTGCAATTGCATGCGGTCACATCTATTATAGATGATCTATAGATGCCATATATGGCTTGGTCCAAAGTGTACTTTGCGTGGAAGGTCTTCAACAAATGGATATTCGCTTCAAAGTAATCACTTTGTTCGAACAATGACATTTATATGACCATTATTATTATTATGACCATCGATTTATGTTGTTTGCTTGAACCATATTGATATTAACCCTGATAAAATTAAATCACTTTAAGATGACTTTATTGCTTTTCGTGATAGAAGACAAATCAATCTTATAAGACTGCCAAACTGCAATTATCGGTTAAATGCAGTATTTATCGATATTTGTCCATCCAATTAAGTAAGTACTTACTAGTAAGTATAGCCAGTGGCCTCTTCAACTTGGGCCATTAAAACAGGAATAGACAATTTTGAAAATAGTAACATTTTTAATATAAATAAAGAATAAACCGAAAATGATGCAATACAAATGAATGCATTGTCGAATGGTAATAATAACGTAACATAAAATCGATACAAAGTAACAAAAACATAGTGTCGTCTTGGCAAGTGTGATGTATGTGTTGTATGTGTCTGTGTGTGTGGTGTATTTGTTTTCGAATCGATTAGTGTTTTGTACAGTAATGTTAGTAGATGACTTTTGATTGGTTGTATAAGTTGCCGTCGAAAGGGAGACTGACACAACTGACAAGTTTCATAAACGAGTCGTCGGTCAAGTTAGTGTTGGGCTATCAATGAGGTAAACATGACACATTTTGTATTATTAGATAGTATAGTAGGTGTGCTGTGCATTGTTCAATGCAGGTGTCTGACTTGGCCATTACGGAGTAATGTGAAGCAGCACATTCGTCCACACATAGCGAAATGAAAATCATCAAAATGAATGAATCGAGTGTATGCCAGGGTATCGATCAGCTTGTACATGTATTGGTATTAGCGTGAATTTATAATATCAAAATGTATCAAAACAGTTGCAATTGTCAATTGATTGGGGTCTGTGTCTGTCATTGTCAGGGATTTGTGTTTCACAAAGTTTGCCTCACTAGGTTCGTGACTAGCTGCACACAGACACTAACAAGCTAAACAGTGTATAAGGAGCAGTAAGGGGAAGGCTCACTTGATTCTAGGGCCCTGCTAGAGTATAAAATGGATGGATTGGTTATGTTCGCTGGTGATGTACATTGGGTTTATGATTGGTATGCTACATGGCCCATCCACTCACTCTCGAGCGACTTTTGCTTTGTCAAACAGTGAACAACAAAACAAAGGACCAAACATGGTCAAAAGCTAATTATGACTGGAAAGGGGAGAGGTTTACACTTGTGCTGTTGAGTGATGGGCGCGATTGACCTTGACTAGGGACGAACTATACACTTGAAAGGAGACAAAGGAGCCCGGACTGAGTAGATCGAGATCCTATTGTGTTAACCTTTTCGGAAGATATAGCTCATGTCATCGTCGATGTACTTCAAGTCTTTGATTTTCTCCTCAAAGTCGTTTTTCTTCTGTGGCGAAAATCCGTTCTCGTAGAGAGGAGCCTTCGGGTCGTCAATGTCGTCCTCATCATCGGTGGACTGTTTCATTATTTTCTCGGCATCACCGTTCGATCGAAGTCGTCGCTGTTCGCAAGTGACCAGAGCAAACAGAATAATGTGAAGTAGACTGAGCACCGTGTACAGTACAACCAGACTAAGGGTCATGTGGAACAGTGCGGGCAAACTGTCCTCGGTGTCAATGTTGTTCACGATGACGCCCGAGTCGAACAGAATGGCGCCCACCACTAATGCGATCGCGAGTAAAATGTACACGATGGCCAGTGTGAGAATGGGACACAGCATGAGACGACATACGGCGATGGTGCTCAGCAGAACCAACGTGAACGGTAATAAGGATGCGAGGCCCTTGTACAGGATTGTGGTGCCTATGGGACAAAACAAAGTGCCGTTAGATAGAACCAATACATTGGAGACATTGGCGAGCGTACTCAGCCGGTTAATATTAAGCTCACTTGAGTGAAGGCTCACTCGGTCAATTGAGCTGGTGAAAGGCCAACACCTATCACATAAAATATGACCAGTAGTGAGTGACCTCGATCGGCGAAACCGGGCAAAACTGGCCTGTCAATTTGCATGCATCCATTATGTACGGTCATGAATAGACCATTATTATAGTTATTACTGCCATCACCCTAAACTCAAACCACAGTCATCGGGAAAGGCAGTGACCAAACCAGTAACCGAACCGAATACAATCGAACCGTTGTTGCGGGTTTAGTGCTCTTGAGCTCAGCAACACAAGCCGTCACATAAATTCAATTGCACTAAATCAGATATGCACGATTTAAAGGGGGAAAAAGTGTTCGCACAAATACAACAAAAACGCAATGCTTTATGAGCAAAATAATAGACTCGAAACAGTAGCTATAATGAACAATATGAAGAGGACAGATTGATAAATAGAGATAGCATAACAAAGAGTTGAGACATAATAATAGTGAAAAAGTTGAAATCGGAACAAATTACATGGTACGTCAGGGTAAAAACAAAAGATGTTAAATTGAAGTGAGCATGATTGGCTTGGTGAGATTATTTCACTGTCCACCAAATGAATCGATAATGAGCATGAGTCTCCTCTGTCTGTCAATAGTCACTTGCAGGGATACATCAGTCAGTGTGGTCATCAATTGAAAGTCTTCGTTGTTCCATTCCATCCGAACGGCAATGTTGAAATCGATTCGTCTTCCCATGATGTTGTCAAGCAATTTGATGTACTCGTCCCGAATAGACAAATTTTCGGTATTGCAGGCAAACAGTAAAAGTTCTCTTTCGGTCTTGCCCAATAGCTTTTCGGCTTCTTGTCCAAAGACCACCACAAACAGTTCACCTGTCGAGTCTCGAATACAGAGATGAAGTTTATAAAGAGGCACAAATTCTAATCCATCTGGTCGGTCCTTATGCCTTGGACAATACAACAGATTGTTACCATCTTCAATCAATTTCATTGAACAGCCAAGCCAACCACAGGAACGGTACCAATGATTGGATATAGGGTTATAGTTGACCACTGTGCCACTCAAACTCAATTCAATAATTTCTGTACCATACTCAAATAGTTTGAAGCCAACATGCGAAATAAGTTTAAAATTTTCAGGTATTTTCCATCGTGTCAGGTCGATCAGTTCTTTAGCCTCTTCAAGCCAACATCTAAGTTGGGCAGTTTCGTTTATCTCAGGTTCGATGAACATTCCTCCGAAGACGCATAAAATTTTGTTGTTGTTGAATTGGGAAATATATGCACTTTTAAATGCAATTATAGATCCAATTTTTGCATTAAATTCTTTAGCCAAGTCGTTCCAAATAGTAACTTTTGTGCGTTTCAAAGATTTGTCCATGATTTGAATCTCGAGTTTAGTATCAATTGAAGGGAATTGTGGCTTAGAAATATCGCGGTTATTGCCAATTGAAACAATGACACCAATTGCGTCAAAAAATACAGATTTGCATGCTTCGAGTTCGGATAATGAAGAAAAGTGAAACACTGGGAGAGTGGGAATCCAACCAATCGGGTTTGCTACATTGCCAATGACACTGTCATCATCTAATACTATTTGTAATTTGTTTCTGCAGGTGTTGTATTGCTTGTTAGCGAGTCTTACCATGCCATTAGAGAGAAGGTAAATCTGATTCAATACGACTTGGTTGAAGAATTTCAGGCAAACATGGTAAAAAGTTATAACATTAATTTCGCCACTGTTGTCGCATATATCGAAGCTGAAAAATTGACCATTTCCATTCTTAAATTTGACAATATTAGACTTGCGGAAAACTCTTCCGCAAATGGACCAATTAGACGAGCCCAGGTTTAGTTGGTCAATTGGCGTAATGTAGTTATCGTCTTCTTGGCTGTCGATATATTCTTGCTCGACTTCATCAATACTCCCTTCCCCGAACCCACTGTCAATTGATTGATCGTTCAACTGGTCGTCATCGTCCATATCATCGTCACCTTGAAACACAACATAAACTGGACGGTCCATGCTATAAAAAAAATTGTAAAAATATCAAAGGAGACTTGTTTAGTAAACAATGTTCACTCTCGAATGGGACAAGTACTGCGCAGCAAGTGAGGAAAAGAGACGCAGTGCAGGCTAAACAAAAGGGAGGAATGCACAGAGCACTTGACGAGCCATCAAATGTGTCGACATCTAGGGTCACTCATTGTTTACAAAATACAAATGGTAATATGGTAGTGTACAGCCTATTGCGTTACACAAGTATAATTTTTTTTAAAAATTTAAATACTTATTATGCCTTTTCACGTAAAGGCCATTGCTGATTGAAAAACATAGCAGCGCTTCAATGCAACACTAAGGAGTAAGTATTGAATTTAAATTTGGATGAATGACAACAAATTGTTTTCATGCGGAGGCTGTAAAGTATTTCACAGAACTCGTGCTCCAAACAAATCAATTTGAGCAATGAGTTATTTGGCAAACAAAATCCATTCGTATTCAGGTCTGCAAAATTGACTAAAAGTGCAACCGTGACTGTACCTCCAATGTGGCCTACACAAAAGGGATGTCATTACTACTAAATCAAAAGTAACAAATCAAACAAAGCCAAACAAGTAATCCAATTGAAAAGACTTTCAAGTGTGCAATCTAAAATAAACCTCCAGAGCAATTAGTAAACTGTCATCACGATAGCGATTGGTTAAATGGCAATTAGCAATTAGATTGTGTCCATTCGCTTGTCTTGATCGAGTCGGTGGGCAAAGTACGCTACTGGCAGTGATATCTTCACTGGCAATGAGTCCACTGCAGAGTGCACATTAATGGCCTACATTGGTATAACATTTAGGGCAGTTGACATTGAAAAGAACCAACACGCCAGTGCGACCACTGTAGCCCCATCACTGCAGTGATCGAGGCCAACTCGATGGCGGTTGATGAGAATCTCGGTTGGTTGGTTAGTAGAACAAGTCGAAAGTAGCCAAACAGGCAAACTGTGAACAAAGGCCCGTACAAGTGAATCCAATCGGTGGTCGTGCCGAGAAGTGAATGAGCAGGCAAATGAACATTCACAATGGACTCACTTGTTGTCACCAATCTCACGCTCTGATAACGGCTCGACACTCAGGATCATGGACATGAAATCAGTGGTGGCCACCGAGATGGTGAATCACATCGCATCACATACGACCCACTCCATGGTGCACTGTGGGAAGCAATGAACGATGAGATGGGCGCCATGTGACAAGACTCGTTTGTTGTTTGTATCTCGCCACTAATGCTCACTCGGCAATCGTAATCGATGTGACAAACAGTCATTACAACACTCTCACCAAGCAAGTATCAATAAATTGCCAATAATCACCAATAGGTGCATCAACACGTTTTTCCCCACAAACAAACACTTGCTCGAATGTTTGCCAAAATCGAATTAATTAATCGAAAACATACAAAAATAGATCTATCGATTACTGGTTGAAATTGAAGTTGAAGTTTATTAGTTAGTTAAGTTTAGTTAACTTGATAGAAAATAATTATAAAAATCGATTTATTAGTATTGAGCCATAAAATGCTAGCAACTAAATTGTAAAAAGTACAACATTTGCAGTAATGAAATTGATCATTTATTATTAGTGCCGAGCCACAATTTGGCCACATGAAGCAAACTATCGTAAAATGTAGAACACTGCACCGATGAGTCAAATGAAATTTCGACACACACACACACACACACACACAATGGACTGTCTCGACTGTCGCCGAATGAGAGGAAAACTCCTGCGAACGTGTGTACGAAAGTATCCTTAGTGGAGACAGACCGGTGCGTGAGTCGAGACCAGACACAAGTTAATATTCGTAATAAAATTAGGCAAGCACAATGGTGACCTAGAATATACCTCGAGCAAAAGAATCTGTCAAACCAAACGAATACACCCCCAAGTGAGTGTGTGTGTGAGTATATTTATAACCGAGTGGAAGGTCGTGTCTGTGCCTGGTGTAACATAAATTACGGTTCATCTAATCGGGTTTAAACAGCAACACAAATCTATTAATAGATCAAAGTGGCTAAGTGCTACATACAAAGTGACACACATCGAGACCAGAAGTCTTCTTGGCTTCACTTCCTTCCGGGCGTGCACGTTCGGGGAGTGCAATTGGCTCGGGCAAAGAACAACCCAATCCGGTCGAGTCCATTGTGGTTCAAGGACGTCGACTTAATATGACTTAATAGGAACACAATCAATCACCAGTGCTCACTCACTCACTCATTCTCATTCAGTATAAATAGACCATTAAAAGCAGTCCAGGTCCAGTTCAGGCGAATACACTTTCTACTGGCATAGAGAGACATAACGAGAATTTGTCGCCATTGCACATTGGCTAATTAATTGCTATTTATAACGAATCAACAGATTTGACTCTTCTCGGTGAGATTGACTGGTTTGGTGTGAGACATGTAAATTAATTAAGTCACTCGAGTGGCAGTCTGTTGATTAATTAATTAATTACATGCCTAATTGATCCACCAGTGACGCACCCAACAACGAGATTTATGTCCATGTGCTAATGCATAATTAATTCAAGTCAAATAACTGAGTCATGGCCAGACAATGCAGTCTATTGTGCACTCTTCAACATGAGTCTCTCCTATTGATCGTCTGTATCGATAGTTCGTAGGCCAATACCGCCCAAGTGTTCAATAGCAACTCAATTCGATGCCAAACTCAATTGCACCACCAAACGAATCCAATTAGAAATGCTAATGTTGTCTAATGTGTGTTTGTGTTCATTACCAAGTATATTTGCACAAATGCAATTTGCATGTTTGGTCAAGTAGTGAGGGTTTATTGAACCAATAATAAAGCTGTTCACTAAATCAAAGCACAATAACCAAATGAAAGTTTAGGCAAATACGAAGAAACTTTCCACATAGTCTAAAGTGAAATCGAATGTCCAATTGAGTCCCAAGTTTGGTGGTAATAAAGGAAAATTAAAATATGAAATCACTAGTGCGAGCAATGGCCATTTGATAACACCGTAGGGTGTGGCAATGCACTCGGTCCGGTAGACAAGATTGCCTTCATACCATTTGGCCAACAAACGTGCTCCGATAGAGCACTTCTTTCCAATTGGAAGGCTAATTTGAATGGAACAACACTGCATTGGCATAATGTGCATAATGGTCAAGTTATATCGACGAAATGGGCCAAAATCGACAAGCAATGAGAGTTGAGTTCACTGGCATTGTGCTGCATTCAGCAAATTCCATGAATGAGTGAGAAATCAGATGCAAACGTAATTCAACAAATCAATCACAAACAGACAAGTCTTGTTTAGATTAGCCCACAAAGTGTTCTACCCAAAGTGCACTGAAATAAGTGCCAAAAGTGCTGATGCAATGTGTTCACTTGTGTGGAGTGCAATGCACACGAGTACCAAACGATAATTAACCTCGATCTGAAGAATGTAACAAATCGCCTAGTTGGCCAGTAGGCCAGCTCGGTTCGCAGCAGTAGAACATCTGCTAATCCTTCTCGGCCACATTTGCACCAACCCAATGTGAATGTCACTGCAGTGCGAGTGAACCACTCGACAGTCCGCTTTGATGGCATAATTAACAACGAGCGGCAATTGGATAGATTGAAATTTCCTATCTGTTCAGTGGTGGGAACGAATGAATCAATGAACAGTCGGCCACCGACCGCTCACTGACACTCAGCCCCAACAGTCGAACCAAATCTAATCGATCAGAACGAGTCAACATCAAAGTGCCGACCAAGCAAGGGATGCTACAATATTCTCTCACACTATTCGAGGCATTCACTCACAGACAAACAGAAATGCAGATAGATCGTTTCCTATTACAGGACAATGTCGCTTAAGAGCATACGAATAACGGTAGTGTTTGCAAACACGAACAAGTGCAATTGCACACAAACCATCGGTAAGGTCAGACCACACACCAACAGAGAAGACACTGTAGTGAAGTGTTTATTTATTCACTGGCTCGTAAGTGGTGAGAGCGAGTGCAGAGAGACAAATCAAATGGGCCATCGAATGTGCTTTGATTGCACAAATCAATTCCGATTCGAAATTTCCAAAGCAGTGATTCACTCCACTTGTCAATCCTTAGTATACTAATATATTAGTCCTCGAGTAAGTGAACTAATTCCCAGTTCCAATTAGCCAAGAATTTGCAATTTTGCACTATTCGCAAACATATTCCATTGGCCGAGTGTGCAACACCATTGCCAATCTGTCAACACGTCATTAGCACGAGTGACATCACAGCACAAGCAATTGCGCAAAGGATTATGCCAAGGTGATTGCTCACTAATCCCGAGAATGGTTCACACAGAGAGTTAATTTTAAAAGCATCGAACCAGTAGTATTGTCGTGTCTATATTTACCGTATGCACAACATTGGCACCAGTGCCAAGTATTGCCCCAGTGTGCTAAAGACAAACTAACCTTGAAATTACAAATTCCAGACCGACACTACTTTGCAATCGAACACACCAATACATTGGCATCCCTTTCCTTACCGGGTGGCCGACTGTGCGTGTCTGCCTAATTGTTCACGCGAGTTTGAGCAGTTACTTTGTGAACAGTGCGATGGTGGCAATAAAAAGGCAGTAAGGCAGTAGTAGTAACGTAAACTAATAAATCGATATATTTAGAATGCAAATTGGCCAACACGCAACGGTACTAAGCGGAAGGTCGGAAATAGTTGTGAGGAAGCATGATATCACACTTACGGAAGCATTGCACCCGAGCACGGTCCGAATTGAATGGATCGATATCATCACAAATCTGCAGCAGTTGACCACTCTGCACGGTTGAGTTGACCCAACTACAGCTCGAGTTGGCAATCTTGTCTACCAACCAGTCGGCCAAAGGCAATTCTTCCTCTTCCTCCTCATCAATGTCGACGTCTTGGTCTGTTTTGGCCTCCTGAGCTGCTGGTGCCTGAACTGTCATGTTGGTGGATGGGTCGATCAAGTTGGCAACGAGTTGGTCGTTGGACAGTGCCCCTGGTGGCACATTTTGCGATATTGCTGCTGTGGGCGAGGGTGATGAGGATTCATCTTGGATGGAGGTGGCCGAGCCGGTCAAGAGGTACAGACCGACGTCTGTCAAGATGATCGTGGAGAAAGTCAACAGACAGACCACCAGAACGATGATCACGAAGATCTGAAAACACAAATGACGATGACTTTTGACACACATGATCACGGTGGTGGTGAGTGGTTTGAGGTGAGGAGACAAGGGCTAGAGCATAGGTGCTGACGCACTGGGCAATGGGTCACTCAGAAAAGACACATGCAGGCAAAGTATTGTTGTATTGGTGCAGTAGAAGTGAAGTAGACACCGAGATGATCGATGATGGTAAGCAGTGATGATGACGCCGAGCAAGTCAACAAATGCCAGTCTACGGCCAGAACGTGTTGGTGATGGCTGGCGCGTGGTTGGTGGTCGTGCCTTCGGTAGCGGTAGAAAAAGTCGTGTCGGGATGGAGCTCGAAGTCACACTAACCCAGTGCTAGCCGAAAACAGTCGACACCACAAGGCGAAGTAGTAGATTACCTTGGACTTCGTCATTGGCGATGGCTCAACAGCCAACACTTGCCAATTGAAAGTGCTCCTGCTGCAGTAGACAACAGGCCGGAACAGAACCGAACAGACACAGGTTATCTGGTTACAAATTTGCTGGGACACACTTGAACTTGAGTTCCGTCCAAGTTGAAAGTTGAAACCGAACAAAAAAGACGAACTTGAGCTAAGTGGAACGGTTGGATCGAGTGTTGGAGTGCGTGTGGGCGTAATGTTGTGCACACAGGCAGATTACACTGATTGACATTTGGCTGATAAGGATGACTTTTCAATATTTGCCTCCACACCAAGACGTTTGTGTTGTTGTCAATGCTAACTGTACAAACGTTCAGTGGGTAAACACATCAACAGTGTGATCAATTCGATGTTGGCGTGTGTACTCGCTCGTATGGAGTGCTTGGTTTCGCTCACTAGATGCAACACTTTCACAAGCACTTGCCAACCTAGAGAAGAAGGAAAATGTTTGAGGGAAGGAAACGACAAAAGATAAGATGATTACTAATTGATTTAGTGAGTAATTTGCATTGGTGATTGGTCGAACCAAACACGAGTGGACATGTTGAGTTATGAATCACCAAACAAGATATAGCAAGACCTTCAAATAACACCGAAACCAGACACTTGAAGCACAATATCTAATCTGTCAACAAACCAGAGGCATTTCGATCACTCGCACTGCTTGCACTAATTCGGTTAACAAACACCATTACCACCACAAGTGAGTCAAGACCGCTTTGATCGAACAGAGCCAAACAACAAACCGAGCAGAATTTAGTACGACCAACTGAATAAATCGAAATGTTAATAACCGAGCAACAGCAACCCAATATTAATAAATTACAATTAATCTATTTGCCCGCCGAAATTCAGTGTGAATGTTTCAAGGCCTACCTCGATGCTTGTTTGGAAAATTCCTCAACTCAACTTGAGCAGTTGAATTCAATTAAATGATTGATGTACACACATTTAGTGAACAGCAAAAATTTCCGTCAAAATGAGAGACATGTCTGCCCATAAGTTGAATTACATAATCAGTACATCTCCGAATGGCCGGCAGCAGCATCAATGATGATGATCTAACGGGCAATTGGCAGTTGGCAACAGACTGCAGTGTGCGCTTGTATGGCAACAGTCATTAGATCTTTTCTAGGAAATGCATTCAATTCAATTAGCCCGAATGTCAATGCCGTCCGACAAGAGTGCAATAGTGCTTGAATGGCTTCTCGTGACAATGCTCCTACTAGTCTGGTTCGGTGGTGCAGCCACAAGCAGCCAACGAACGTGCAGTGCATCATCACCGTGAGACGGCAGTCCACCAAATCAACGATCCACACAGACAACCAGAACTGTTCAGTAAGGCTCACAGGAACAACAAAAGCAAATGCAACAAATGGCCTTGATTGAGTGGGGACAAGCCGAGAAGAAGATGACAATGGCGATCGTGATCATGACAACACACAACCGAACATGATGCTGCATCCTTTTGAGTCCACTTAATCGATCACAAGGTGTACCATACATTCCATTAGGACAATCAATTAGGTAATCACATTGACATGTGGCAGCAGTGCGCCAGTCAAGCCGAACTGGTCATCATCGTGTCTAAGCAATATTGACACTCCAGCCAAACACCAACAGCAGCTAAATTCCTTTGCAAACTTAAGCCAATTAACTTTCATTGGGTGATCGACAATTGAAGTAAACAATTCGAGTCAAGTCATTACACACGGACAGATTTCAAGTGAATTTTCTGACCGCCACAGACAATTGTCTTGTCTAATTAAAGATAGTACTCGAGCCAATCACCCGGTAACGCCACCGACACATGTCAGACTACCTGCGCTTGCACATTTGCATTATATCACTAACAATCCATTTAGTTTTAATTGCATAATAAAAGTCACTAATTGACATGACACAAGGCGAACTGCATGACTCGAGGTAACAAGCACAAAACAAGCGCCAATTAATATATTGATATTACGCATTGAAACTTGCCTTACTTTCGATCAAATTGAAATGAAACCAGACCGAATTGCCATATTGCCATGCACATTGTATTATTCAAATTGAAATGTCAACACAAGCAAAACAAATCGTACGGACCAACACATTGCACATTGATACCAGACAAGCGAAACAAAAGCTAAACTACAAAACATTCAACATAAATTATCGTTTAAAATGTGATGCCGCCAACGAATAATTCGTATAAGGCCGATTTGAAGTGGAATTTAATTTGCACGGCAATAAATTTGTCGACAAAATGAAATATGATGATGGCACTTTGGACATTTGAGATTCAAGTGAGCGTATAATTTCCAATTTTGAATAACACTTTGGCAAAATGCAAAACACATTGCGTATAGAATCTATAATAATTCATAAATCATTTAGGCCAATTTGTGCTGCAGTGAGCCATGCCAAATGACCGAGACGATGCCCGAGGTGGCAAAGAATTACCTGAAGTCCAAGACAATGATCACGTACCGAGTACACATTCACTCTCACAACGAGCCCTTTTAATCGAAACACGTTGGCCAATTTATGTAAATCTCATTGGCGCCCTTTCTCGCATTGTCATTGGAGCAGTTGATCAAAGCAATAGATGGAGAAGCGAACAGAAGAGAAAGACTGCCACAAGGAAAAGAGAAAAGCAAGACATCAGGCAGAGAGACCAAAATAGTGCAAATGGCCATAGAGTGAGTAATCAATTCACACACTGTTACAATGTAAGGAGCAACAGAACTGGCACTGGCAATGGCAACGGTACAAATTGGTGCCTGCGGTTATGTGCTCACAACTACTGACGAACTACACCGAGGGACTTTGCCACAAGTTTGCCCACACCGAGCGCATCCGTGCCACTAAACACCGTTCAGTGAAGAGTCACCAATGTGTGAAGTAACTTTTGCAAGTTCACCACGAGCACAAAAAGCCAACGTTATGCTTGGCCGACAACAGCTTGGCGCCATCCTCTCAAACCAGCCGACACCAAAGGAGACACACAGAGGCAACAACAACACACAAACTGGGCGCCTAGACATGTGGCTCACTTTACGAGTGCTTGTGGTGACTTGGTCGACGGTGCTCATGACGCCCGACTCACTCACCACTCGGCGAGCCAACAAATTAGCATTACCAATTGGCATTCGGCGAGTTTTGTTGCTTCTTCTTTTCACACCAAACCATCGCTTCTCCCCTCTGCCCTCTCCTCGTCGGTTACTTTTCTAACCTAGTGCGCCATATAATTTGCCCAGACACAACAACAAATGCTTGTAACTGTAAATAAAATTGGCACCGAACATTCAAATTACCCTTAGATGTCAGTAGTGCGACTACAATGACAACAAGGTGGTAAATGCAAAGTATAACAAGCCATAACAAACAAACATTACGACAATTGGCAATTACTGAGCTGGTCACTGACACTAACACAACCAATTGAGGAGTCATCGGATGTTCAGTGGAGAGTGGACAAATGTTCGAGTTGCTTAATGTTGATAGAGTGAGACATTTCGTTTGAATTGGAGCACAATTATAAATGTATTGACCCGAATTAGAGGCACAAATTATTCTATGACTATTGTTGAACAAGTAGACCAGTTTGTTACATTCCATGTGCTATTCCTGTGGTTCGATAAACAAACACAGCAAGTGATAGTTTGTATAGTTTAGTGGAGCAAGCAAATACTTTGATACCTTCGGTGTACCTCAGATGTTTGCTCGAGTGGCAAGTAAAACAGCCTTCTTCCACAATTTGTTCACTGTTTGTCTGTTCGCTCGAGATCGATCGTTTGTTTGCTCAAGTCCCAAGTGGGGTTCGCAGCAAAATTACTCGGAAGCCAGTGAAAATGTCACGAATAACCGGTGAAATGGCTGTTCGAAACTTACTTGGGCAACCATGCAATAAAATGTCAAGTAAGTCTCAACAATATTAGTAAGAATATTCAATGAATGCAAATAGAGAATATTGGTTGGTTGGTCAATAAACTTAATGAACGACCAATACAATAGAATTAAAGGTTCATGCACAAGAGGAGAGAGAAGACCAGCATCAGAGTTGACATGAGTGACGACAGTTGTGGCCAAGTGTGGCACCAGAAAGAAAAGGCAATGGCAAGTGACAACTGGCAGGAGACAGCAACAGGCACCAATTCCGCGGAGAGAGCGAGCGAATATTGCAACCGTGGCCAAAAGTGTTCGAGGCCGTCGTGTGGAGCGATGCGAGATGTTCTCCGGACTGATTGTGAGCCATTGCTAAATAACCAGAATGAGCTGACAAGAGTGGAGTGAGAGAATGTCAAAGTAAAGTCATTCCTACAATCATCAACATACTTCATTCACTGGAATATTCTGCTGGAATTAAAGTCACTTAAATTATACTCGATTGAACAAATTGTCATTAATTCTGTGCAATTGGCCATGACTCGCTAAAACGTACAAACAATTGCACCGAACCGAGTCGAACCAAGACGAGCAACATTCAACACCTCTCTGCCAGACGATACAATTGAAAATGAATTGACGTGCACTTGCCGATAATTAGCTTGATAGATTGAGTCAAGTACTCGAGTGATTGATTGACTGACATCGATTGATTATTGACAAGGACAAAGGGCCCCATCAATGAGAGGCAAGGGCTAGTTGCCTAATAAAGCAATCAAACCGAGAAAAACACTGCCAAGTGCAAGTATACTTTTGAAGTTTGGCAATGTAGACAAAAAATGGACAGAAAACACTTTTTCTCAAGGCACAATTGATTGATTATGACAATTGTCATTAGAGTATAAACTCTTCGATTGGTAACACATCCGAATATATATTCACAAAATCGGGTTAATCGGCGTAAATTCCTCGGCTCGTTCAATCACTCGTTAATGGAAATCTATGTCAAAGCGTCGCAACTCGATTAATCGAGACAAGCTCCAAGTAAGCCAATCATTATCACAACTGATCAGACGAGATCAAATATCAAACATTAGTGAAACAAGATGAAACATACAACGAATGTTTAGAAAGAAGCTCAAACAACAAGCATAATCCATCATGCTTCATTGCGACATTAAGTCAACTTAATTATGAGCCAAATAGTCGATTAACTAACTGAACGGGAGACAGCTAATTTAGTGAGAGAACATCATCATAGCAAACACACAAGTGGTGTCTAAACAAACGAAGCTAAGCACATCAAACACAGGCGCAGATGAGGACAAAGTGACTGTCTGCTTGACAGCAAATTGTTGGTCCTTCCTGAAATTGGCCCGATTGCCTACTTTCTGGTAGTCCATGTGCAGCAATGACCCCGTTCGGACAGTACAATTGCCCGTTCAATATGTTTTGGGCTTTACAGAACACAGCTCACATTAAGAGAAATAGAATTGAGAATTGCAAACAGACCAACTGGGAGTGATCCCAAATTAGTTACCACTGATCAGTGATCACTGCTCTGATCGGTGACTGCATTGTTGGTCGTGGGCAGAGTGAATATGGCCAATGGGGCGCAATGTGTGCTGTGCTCGATCGGGTTATAATGATGTTCCCAATTGGCATCACTTTCGGCAGTAGTCGACTAGTCACTGGTGCACAATGACGAACCAATCAAGCGCACACACACGACAATTCACTTATTATTGTGCGTCGCAGTCGAGACCGACCAGTCAGTCAGTCATAGCACAATTCCTCATGTTCAGTGTAAACACGGAAATTTTTTGTTCAATAACTACGAACTGACATAACAGAACGGACAAACCAATTGCAAGAAGTGAAAGCAGAGAGTGGTAAACATACACAACGAGGTACACACGTTGGAGATGAACATTTGCCATCGAGCACACACCACCACTTGTGTCTCTTGTCTGGCACAGTGGACCAACTCACAACTGGCACAATCACAGAGTAAATATAACTCAAACAATAACATAATCAAAGACTACTTCAAGTTTGTCCAATAAATTGTTTCACTTCTAAAGTTCAAACAGGAATCTCGCTTATTGAACACAACAAATAACTTATTTCTTTAATTTCAGAGTTGTGTCGCTCTTTATGCTTCACATATTTCTCAAGTAAAAAAATATCTATAAATCCGATTAAATAATGAATGCGAAAGTGTGTTTGGCAAAGAATATAAAGTACAAGGTATACTTCTGGAGCAAGGAGTAGAGCAACTTGAACCGAATGTATGTTAGGTTCATCGAACCTCAAGTGAAATCCCATTTGGAACGTCCCACACAATGTGACACAAGAGGCAAGTTCACTCAAAAGTTCCACCACGAGATATATAGATTATATTTGAGTTTGAGAATACGAGTGTGTAGCTATTTAAAACGTTAATCTGATTCAATGGTGGCACAACTTAATGAATTGCTCATACACCAAATGGGCGCAAATTAATAGGACTCAAGTCGGTGCAGTTGAGTGCGTTCAGGGTTGGAGCACCAAAACACTGAAAGCAATGTGCCACACAACAAACAGCAACAAACAACAAAATAGACTAAAATTCCGCGCCTAAATCCTAATCTGCTTGTGTAAGACAAGAATGACCAAATTTAGGCATGTCCAAAGTGTAAATCAAACCAAGCACCACCAATGGTAACCTAAAACTATGCAAACAAAGCTCAGGGAGAAATATTCTTGCAAGAATTGCTCGTGTGTGTCTGGTTGAGATCAAAGTTTGGCGCGCGCAATTTCGACGTACTTACTATAAATACTGTTAATACAAAATGGCCAGATGATGATGATCGAATTGGTCGTGGTGGAAGTGAGGACCGGTCAGAGTGGAACAGACACGATGTTACCGAAATTGCTGATTTGGGCGCGATTACGCGTTGACGAGTTGAAGCGGCGTCGAACGGTTTCGAAGTGGCATGCCGATGGATGCAGTCCGGTGAAGTGTGTTTTGCTTGAACGCGCGGCAATGGTTCATCGCAAGGAGTGATGCGCAGATGTGTCCAAATGCGGAATGTATGCACAGTGAGGCACTGTTCCGCTGTTCAACACGATTCCACTAAGTTGGTGCTAGTGGTTGTAAGGATGTGATGTTCTCGGTGAGGCCAATCAAGCCAACAACACCAACACATCAACAGACCGACGTGGTGTCTTCTGTTCTGTTCGGGCACAAGTCTCGCACTCGACTACTGCCTCGGACTGCTGCACCGCTGTAAAGTCCCGTTTTTGTTGCCTCGCTGTCTGTTTCTCTCTCGCCACAGACAAAACAGACGAAGAACCAGTGCTGTGTGTGTGGGGAAGAGCAGGTCTGGAAAGTAGCAGTGGCGCCAACCAATTCACTCCCAGCTATATAACACTAAAGTAGTTGCCTGGACGATTTCTCTTGCTGTCGCTGATGCTTCTATGGGCTTTGTGTTATTCCAAAACTGAGATTAATAAGTTAGCCCACAGCTAAAGTCAATCTGTAGAATAGCCAAGGTTGAGCTTATGGCAAGGAACTTAGTGAACAAAACAAGCATAAATGCACCTCAAGGGAATCGACCACTGTGTGGATCGATCATTTGACTTCTCACTGGTGTGGTTGACAGTGTGAGTCACTGTTGCCCATTGGAAAGTCGCACTCTGTCGCACTGTGGAGGGTATATCAAAACAATGAGCAGTAGAGTACGGTCCAGAACACTTCCATCTGCTCTTCTTCTTCTTTATTACCTCAATTAATCGGTTGTCAAACGGAATGCTGTGCCGCAGAATGGTGCAATGGATGCTGCACTGAGGGGAGGTACTTGCGGTCGATTGTCGGATATTGAAACTGGCAATTCCCAAAATAGTCCAAATATTGACCAAATTGCCGCCACAAAGAATCGAAAATTTAAAACTTCGTTATATTCCCAAATTGTATCGCATTACTGAAGGAGCAAAATTAAATTTTAATACAAATTCCAAATGAAAGAAAGTTATTCAGTTAGGCACTTGCAAACACGCACCTTTGCTTCGAAAAGTTTCTTTCGCTGTCTCTATCGCCACAGACTAAAATGAATATTGAACAAAAAACTTTTCATAGACAAAACCTGAAATAGTAAAGTTTGATAAATAATGAATGCATCGCAAATTGAAAATCGAAAAGATAGAAAATGTCTACTTGTCGCCGAGTATGACATTTGTGAATACATTTATGAACAAAGAATATAACAACTACTCAAAGGAGAACTTTCAGTATGCTCTATAGAGTCATCTAACAAATAAAGTCATTTGCCAGCATATTAGGGACAAGTCTGATGACATTTCTTTACGTAATTCCGTAGAGTAGAAGAGAAAACGTCGTGCGGGTCGATTCGGAACGTCTACATTGGGGAAAAGACAAATTAGAAAAGTATAAAACTAAAAATTAAATGGATCACTCTGGTGGTGTGTCACTGAGTGACTAATTGTGCCTCAATGGGACACACATTTGTACATGTCAAATGTAACATTCACAGAATGGAAATTCACACATTTGTAATTGCAAATTCAATTGTGAGACGTTTCCAGTTAAGAAAGGACCCCAGCCGCGCGGGTACAACACAACCCATCACCATCTCGACCATCATCATTGCATCATGCTGGTGTGAGTCAATCCATTAAGTCGGCCGGAATATATTCCACAAGCAGATTACAATCATCACTCACACAGACACACACTCACATACACACAAATTCATCCTTTTTGGAACCATACGAATTAAATTGTAAAGACATACAATTCAATTGAATCATGTCAACTGCAGTCGGCAAGTGATAAGTCCTATAAACACAAATAATCAAATAAAACGACACAATAATCACATACGTCATCAAGTAATAACCTAAATTCGTGGAAAATTCTACCAAAAGATGAAAAATAGTAATCTCGATATGCTATTTGCCATTGCTTCATAAGTTGTGTCTACTTTTAGTTCAAAATGTGTGATAAACAATAATACAAAGAATACAATGCAGATAATGAGTGTACAAGTAGATTCCCAAGAATAAAGAGAATAAATTTAAAAGTGATGTTACTAAATAAATCTCAACTCCACACAATACTACGAGTACTGTACAGAACTCCGAGAAGATGCCAAATTCACACAGTAAATCTACTCGTACTCAAATACATTTTGGTAGATGTACTCGGAAATTTTTACGCAAGAGATTTTGACAGAACGATTCTGAAAGGAGCAAAGTTGCTAGCAATTAATAATGTCGGCCAGCGATTGCCAGATGTGTGCTTACTGCTGCCAAATGTTCTCCAAATCTAATGAGGTAGAACAACAATCATAACGATCAACCAGTGAGGCCACACACACTAAAATACACGCGACTAAATCTCGTCCTGTTTAATTTCTTCAGGAACATTACTTCTAATCTCGAGCAATCATATGTTCATATGTTCAGAAAGTTATTCCTTTTAAGCTAAGTAAAATTGCAAGAGTTACATTTGTTGATTATATAACTTATAAAGCTGACATACATTCTAATTAAACGAGACACAATATCACCCCAAAAAAGTACATCATCGAAAAGTGATAGAAAACAAACGAAAAGAAGAAACAACAGGCGACGAAACATACCGTAAATGTGAAGAGGATAATTCATGTAAACGATAGGAGGGAGCACAATCATGGTGGCACCATCCACTGCCACCAACACAGCTAACTTTCCATTGTTGCCAATGAGCGAGTATGTCTTCCTAATGGCATACGGCAAAACAAACACAAATTAATAATTCAAAGAAGAGATCTAATGCCAAGTGTGGGTAGTTGCTTGGTTCGGTGTGTGATGGCCCATCATGACTGATGGCATAGCGTGAAGACCAACTCATACTTACTCACCGGCACATTACATGTCATCAAGTCCATCAACGCTTTCACCGTGTCTCTCAATATTAAAGACAAAATCGAATATGCGAAGATACTTTTGGTGCGATGAGATATTTACGATTACGATGGTTCACAGTTGGTGGATACCTTCGAATATAATGGATTATATTCACGAGATCGGGTGGCAAAAGAGATGAACTGGATGTGTGCATCTCATTTGGACATTGACATAGACAAGGCGGTCAATTTCTATTTAATTCACAATAACACTCGATGACAAGAAAATATGCATAGACTCCCCAGGATGGCCAATCAATCACTTTAGTGTTTGCTTGCTCGTCACCAATGGACACAATTCGACACATTATTCATAACGAGAATTATGTTATAAGGAATTCAGTTTCAAAATAAGCACACCTTTAGTAAATATACCTACAATAAAAACAGAATTTGAACATGTTTCTTCTTGTAATCCAAAGGAAGATGAGATACATATCGAATTGTGACAAATTGTGACAATTAACGCAAATTAGATTTGTGATGATTTGTGTAAAAATAGATACGCTTTTGAATGTACCAACCGTGCGTGAACAGGTGCTGATCGGCTGGCCATTCATGAGAACCCAAAGAACCACTTTCGATCGAACTTTGAAAACAACGAACCATTCATTCATTCATTCGTCTTGGTTAACAAAACAATTGTATTATATATTTGTTGTCGGTTTAGTATTGGAGTGATTCAAATTAGTGATTCGATATGGCTAGAAAGAAACGAACAATGCATCAAATAGAGTTGGAACAACTACTTGGTACTGTTAATGGCATGGCGACTCACCGCTTTACAATTCCGAGTGGGTGTCGATCGGGACAAAAACGAACTTGTAATTGCAAAATGGCAACAAGTTGTCACGTGCAATTGTAAACAATTTCTTCAATGCAAAAACATAGTACAAATTGCATCATATCAATCTCGACTAACTTACATCGTTTAATTTTGTTTTTAATTTTGTTTTTAATTTCAGGGTGGCAATTTCCCAATGAAAAAGTCCATGCTATAATTTTTGTCAGAGTAACGTCTTATCTGAACAATAGAATTGTTTTAATAAATGGACTGCAGTGCCCACTGGCATGGTTTCTGAACTCACATAGCAGCCATGTGGTCGAGACTTGTAAAGTCCTTAGTCAGAATTACTTCAGTTATGACTTCTTGATTTCGAAAACTGTAGCTCGCATGCCCAAGGCAACTTATCTGGTCTTTTGATTTTACTTACAACTAAGACAGCTTCATGATGTCTTTAAATGGTGATATTTGTGTGCAACGACATTTTAATCTGGTTGAGGACTTCTTTGTTCTGCCTCGTAATCTGCCTTTTATGACAGCGAGGGAATTAATGCTAATGGTCGATGTGAAGCAAAAACAAGCAGAACAAGCAGCAGAAGCGGGAGAAGGAGAAGATGACGAAGATGAATTTGACCAACTACAGGAGGAGATGGATTGCGAAAAACGCGAACAAGAACTGATGGAGCAGCGATCACTTGAACATGGCCACGAAATATCTCAAGGACCGCCTGGTTGGGAACCCCTCTTTTACGAAGAAAGTCCTGTCAGGGTTATCAGGCAATATGACAATTCGTACACATTTTCTATTCCATATCATTGTCTTAAAACAGATGAAGAACTTTCGTCATTCTACGACCGACACGTTTGGATAAAACCGGCACCAAAGACAGATGCTCTGGATTTATCGCCAAAACTAACTACAACTATCGAACTGGCTGAGAATGAAAATGAATATTTCACGAACTTTGAGAGTGAACAAGTCTCGCCAAAGTCAATGAATGAAAATCAACCGATGGTTGAAAAGTTGTCTCAAGACATCGCTAGTCAGGACGAACCTCTCCGAACTATTGTACACCCGAAACCGATTAGTCAGCCACTACGGAAAAGTGCACGGATTTCTAAGTTAACACCGGTTTCATTCAAAACAAAATCAAATACTGGCCGAAGGAGAAATGGTGCTCTAACCAAAATTAAATCCGATAATTTGCCTGAAATGAAATCAACACCACCACGAACTAAACTAAAAGATTTGCCTTTCTTTGATGGACGATGTGATGCAGAATTTAATCTTGGAAGGCTTAAGGTTTTTGTTCGAATTATTCCTACCATAAAGTGTTCCCGATGTTATTTCATATCTCAAACCGAATCGGCACTCAAAGAACATTTATGTAATTCTACTATTTAATTTATTAAGACATAACCATTTGCATTTGCATATTTATTAATTACTTTTCGTATGTCGATATTGTCAATATGTTATCTATCACTGAATTTTGTATGTATATGAGTTATAAATGGCGAGAATAAATAAAATATATTGTTTCTTATTCTATTTCTATTTCAACTGTGATTGTTTAAGCCAACGGGATGAGACAGGTGCCAGTTCACCACCAAAACTGCAAAACAATTGCCAGTTTGCAGCTCATATATTATCGTGAATTTCGCAATCGCTAAGGATTAGACATGGTCGAGTGAAACAATACAAGACATGTCTGTCCGCGGTGTCTACGACAATCCTGACATGTCCGGACTCGCGTAGGTGTGAATGAATTTCAAAGTGTTGTCTTGTGTCAGTCCGAGCTGATAAGCAAATGTGTTGAGTGTGCCGTGGCTCCGTTTCAGAGAGAATCTTTTCCTAAATATAAATTCATGAATTAGTAACGAGGCCAATATAACACACGGCCAGGACTGGCCATGGTCTACGATCAAACAGTGAAAGTAATCAGTCTGACAAGCGTCATCATCGATCAATTCAATATATCCAGGCTTACGGTGCAATAAAGCACATTGAATGAACTGTATCGAGGGAAATGTCCGTGGTTGGCTGGTCGCTCGGTGCCTGTCACTACTCGTAAACTTCAAAATTGTCTTCGTCAGATCGTAAATTCGCCAAAAAATGCCGAGTTGATACATTTTCTTGGTGGTTCATTGGTGCAAGTGACACAAATTAAATTAGATTTATTACCTCCTGTGGAATACTATCAAGTGCTGTTCTTTATTGAATGCAAGAGAATCACTTGATTTGATGAACACCTCGAATGCACTAATAATGGGCTTATCCTGCAACCAGTCGTTCACAATGTTACTCTACAAAGAGTGGATAGTTCACCTGAGTGGTTATTAGCTTTGGACATTTAGTGAGCCACTAAGCCAGCAGTGAATGCTTTCAATTAAATCTTGGTCACGTAACGAGACAAATTGCGCTTCTTGTGGTTCGAGTGTGGAGCGCTGGACATTTTGGTGCACTGGCTAGACACTGCCGGTCCGGCGTAATTAATGTTTCGACCAAATGCAATTGACAGTGTCCATTGGACACCTATTGAAGCGAGCAGAGTCCCTGTCGGTGTCCTTCGTTATTGGCCTAATTACGTTAATATGATAATCGAGTTCCATAACTTTAGGGGCAACATTCTTCTGAATTTATGGGTCCATCAGATTGCCCAGTGAAAGGACAGTTGACAATAGTTGGCGTAGTACTGAGCTGAGAACATTGACAACATTTCGTTATTCGTCCATTGAGGCACTAATGAATGAATCGATTGTATGAGTGGCTAACCGAAAGGCTGCAGCCATGGCAAGTCCCAATCACAACTTACCAGTGCATGCAGTACAGCTGCCAGTACACTGGCCCACACTTATTAGAGTACGCAATGACCCGTGCAGATTATTATGGCAGCTCACTAATGGCAATCACTATAAATCTTCATCTCTTTAAATCTATTCAATAAAAATAAAACCAAAATGAGTCTTTTGGGACAAATCAAATGTCATCAAGGATATACACGCCAGTTCAAATTGTACAGCTGAGACCGATAAGTTTCACAAAGCAATATGGCCACCACATTGGAAAATTGTTCTCGATCGGGCATGGGTTGACGCTCCAAAATATAATGTCATTCAAAGGAATGGTAAATGGCAACGAAAATAAAACATAATTATAATGAAGCTTAAGAATTCAGACACGAGGAAAATGGATTAAGTTCTCTACGACAGCGTCGACATCTAGTGTTGGAGATTCGAGATAATTAACACTACTTGCCGAGCAACATAAGAAATCGCAATAAAAATATTGGGAAGACATTTATTTGGATACTAATAGCAGTAGTATTACTATCAATGGACAGTCACAAGAAAAGATGTGGTCAGGACCATAAAAGGAGAAAGCATATATCGACATGTACGTCTAAGAACATCGTTCGTATTTGCCGATATAACAATTACAGTTTGGGCAGTGGTGTTCGATATCCTAGGGATAAAATGATTGGTTTTGTTGGCAAGTAATAACACTGGACTTACCAGACATCCTTCCACACAGAACGGAATCAAACAACAGCCAAGCCAACACCTGGAAAAGTTGGTTTCTGTTATCAAATGAAAAGTATGTGGACATTTACCCTAGCAAAAGGATCAGACCAGCAAGAAGCCAGGTAGCCAGTCCGGGAGTGGTGTTGGTTGAGGTGATTATAGTTGCCTTGCAATGGGGACAATGCATCTTCATTGGCTCAGCTCTGAGTGGATGATGACCCACCGAGGAACTGCCACGTCGAGATCGAGCACGTCGAGATGACATTTGGCACAATTGTTGAGAACAAGCAAGCAAAATGTCAGTTCAAACTTGCTTTCAATGTTGCCTTTTTCGAACTGAAATGGCCAAATTCGTTGCTAATTTGATTATAACTTTCATGTGGAATTCAGAAAACAAAGAAGCTATTTTATTTCAACAAAACTAGGATTTACCTATTATATTGATCGTGTCATAATTATACGATAGCACCAAAAGCCACTGGTTGCTTTGTGAGGCAAATCAAAATGTCAAATGTCTTTATATATACAAAATATAAATATATATTAAGGTTTATTTATTGAAATGCACGGTTACAAATACAAAACGAATATAATAATAAAATATAATAATATTCCATAGTGCATGGTGAAGTTACAAAAAAAATGAAAAGTCAACACCAAATATAATAAGTGAAGTATAAAATAAAGTAAAAAAAGACCATAGAATATAATGAACAATATGTTGCTGATTGGTATGTCAATTAAAAAAGCCCAGAGCTTTCAGTTTGATCTGCAAAGTCTTCTTCGTCATGGTTCGTTGTCCAGCAGCACTGAAATAAGTCTTTCGTAGTTCGCCCATATTCGAGCTAAAAGCATCGTCGCCGTGCAATTCATCCACAATGGGTTTGAATGTCTGCGCCAATTTGCAGTACGAGATAGTATGAGAAAAGTCACCAGTCTCCTGGCAGAATTGACAAACGTGCGAACGAAGAACGGGGCAGATTACAATGCCAGATTTGTAGTCGCGCAGAGGATGCGATGTGTATCGTTCCACAGGTTCGCCATTTTGCTTGCAAAAGTTGCAGGAAAACTTGCCACGTTTCACAATTCTAACTGTTTCAATTAGTGGTGGTGATGGTGATGGGGTCACCAGACATTCGTCCGGATCGATGCGGGGTGATGGAGTACAATATGCTCCTTCAATCATCTTCGAGGCAGAACAAGGAATGTCAACTCATAGAGAGAAGCTAAAAACAAATGGAGAAATTGGTGGACAAACAGTGAACTTTATATCAGCTTGACGGCATCATCGCACCACAAGACCCTCAACTTGAGCCTCAAGAGAAGGGACAAGACCTTCTGCTAGTGGCTCATGGTCTGTTGCTAGGCGTGTTGACTCAACTGTTGACCAATCAGACCAAAGTAGTAGTCACCAAACGAACTTTGACAAAGTCTTTGTTTACAAAGCCATTTGGAGGGACATACACGTATGACGTTACCTTTTGTGTACCATTGTTCAATGAACAATTTGTTCATAAATACTATTATTCACGACCTTCTGTTTTGACAACAAAAGAATCCATCAAAAAGTTATTAATGTTATTGGTAACAATTTACAAGTAATTTTGATAATTCACACTATAGAACTATAGTTCCTATTCACTAAGCAGAGTTTTTTTTGTTAGATATAAATATTAACCGTTAATTTAACGAATTTCTGGCGTAACAAATCGGCAAATTACTTTTACAGAATCATAAGCCACAACGTCATTTGTAGGAAAAGATTGAACTACTTAACTTTGAAGTAATATTTATTAAATGTTTAACTTATACTTAGCATTTTACCTAACAAAAACTTTCTATCCTTTCAGATACAGCTGTAGCTCCCGATTTCTATATTATGAGACTCCTACACATAAACTTAAAATCAGATTATGAAAATGTTCAATTATATATAAACCCTAATTGCCCGATAGTATTTATTTATATATTGTGGTGAGCGCATGCCACAGGTACGTAACACCACAATATTTACAATTAATATTTTGTTATATGAATGGGGATTTCCAAGTGAAGGACCTTCACTGAAGGTAGCTAACTTGAAGTGGACACTGTTGTATTTATGTTAGAGTGCTTTTGAGGGAAAGTATTAGTTTGAATAATGATTTTTTTATATATTGATCGTGATTTCTTGCAGATTTATGCCTATTAAAAGATTCGTTGTGGTAAGTAAAATTGTTACATTTCAACATTTAATAGACTTGTATTGCTAATAGATTGAATATTTTCAGGTAACGATCGTCATTTCTATAGAAGCCTTTTTGAAACCCTTTTGCAAGTGGAAAAAAGTGTGCAATGCTAATTCAATGTGATATCACTATAAAATTGACATTTATAATAAGTATCAGTGTCCGTTTTCATCAAGCATTGCTTCGAGCAGACACTATCGGACATATACAACGCGAGTTATCAATTCATGAATAACTGCTTAAAGAATTTAATAAATTAATAAAAATCAGTTTATGTAAGTGAATGTCCGTTCTCAAATATTTATTATTAATTTTATTATTTTTATTAACAATTCAGTTGTACAACTTCTATAAGAATTTCTTATTAAGAAATTAATCGTCACAGCTATTCGCACCCTAACTCGCAAGTCTCACAATTATGTTTGTTTAGAAATTCGCCAAACTATCTGCGAACTACTTTCCACTCATATTGAAAATGCAGTCGATTGCTTTTACCTAGATGCTTCAAACATCCGTCACTAGTTGCACCATCGAGGTAGATTTATCTAGACTAGTCTATAACAGTTTTTCTTGTCTAAGATTCTAAATGATCTCTCTGTTCATTTTGTCCAACAACTAAAGTGCACTTTGCAAAACTGACTTACGATGTTTCATTATTGACTCAAGAATATTGAGCCGAGTTTGGTCTGGTCACATTATATATAAAAACGCTGGAACGAAGCATTCTGTCTCTTTACGACCATTGGCAAGGCATTTATTAGTAATCAGCTTCGTAAACAAATATTTAACCAGTTTTCTATCAGTTAACAGCCGTAAACAACCATTTGAACATTATGTTATAGCGTAATTTCATGTCTCACCACAAATACGAGTTTAAGGTCGATAATTGTCTTTATCAACAAACGAACGCTTTTTCTGATGCAAGTCTAATTGAAATTCGTTGATAAGATCAACTGACGCTTGCCCATAAATACTCTAGCTAACTAGCTAGTTCTTTGCCTGTTCTTGAACTGGTCGAGTAAATTGATCTTGAGATTATAATTTGGTAAAGATGAAAGATTGCAACATTTTATATGGAAAGTGAAGTGAAGTGCTGCTCGTTGAGCATTTATAATGTTCTACCCTCTAGAATTAAGCGTATTCCAAATCGTTATCATTACACTAAATCACGTGACACATCAGAAAAAACATTTATATATGCACAGAACTTATTGTTGTTTACTTACTGAGAAGATGAGTCGAATCAGTAATGACTTCCAATGTACGTTCGTGACGCGTCTTCACTGGAATGACACAAAATGTGCCAAATTGAAGCAATGTTGTGGTTTGGTAATTCTCTCGGCATTCGGTGTATTCCTACTTGGTTAAAGAGAATCTTTATATGCTCAGAATGTGAGGAATGTGCAAATGTTGCGAGGCAATCGATTTGGTTTACCCTAATACTATGGTATAAATCGATGATTTATTTCTTATTTATTATACCGTTTGGCTAATTACAACTGTACCGTTAATTGTTTCGGTGAGTTGTTAATTCGGTGTTATTTGGTCTTTGAGCATTTAGCATGAAGCATTTAGTTTGGTTGGTTGAACGAGTGAATTGACGAGACTTTCCAGCTTCCCACCTCAAAAAGTTCTCTCTGACAAGCATGCCTCGGTTAATTACCTCGAAAAAGTGTAGTTGGCAAGTGAAATTGATTAATTGGACAGAATGAGACGAATGCTCGATGGAACACAATAAAGCAGTAGACGCCAATCGATTGCCCATTAACACTCAAGCTGTGATTCTCATTGGGCGCCAATTGTTTACGTTGTCTATGCCTAACCCTAAGGAATACCGTTGGCGCCATACGGGCGTCATGGTGTGGTTCACCTCGTAACCCGAACGGAATGATACCGAATGATGTGCTGCCATTGACTGACTGACTGGTTGGTTGGTTGGTTCGCCCTCGCTGGCTTCCCGAATGGCTCGCCACAATCGAATGGGGGCGAATGTAAATAAATGAATCAATCAAAACAAGTCGATTCAATTGGGAAACAACGAGTCATTCTGTTGTGCTCGTCTCGTCGCCTTGTGTTGGTTTGTGTTGTGTTTTGTGCTCCATTCCACAACCAAATTGCCATCAATCCAGTGCACTCCATTTGAACACAAACCTCAGTGGGAGACGTTTCACTTGAACGCAAATTGAACATTGCTAACGCATCTGACCAGCAAGTAGTGCCAAATTCAATTTCATTTGCCAAGTGTAATTCACCCATTCTCAACTGTCGAATTCGAAATGTCCAAACCAATTCCACCTAAGCCGTAAGTATTTCTCATTTCATTTTTGTTGTGCCAATTCTGTTTGTAGCATTCTTCAAGTGCCGATCATAATCGAAGAACCTGTCGAAATGGAACACGAACAAGCAAAGTCAATCGCAATTCCTACGGACACAAGCATAGAACCAAACAAATCCGAATCGAGCCGAATCCTTAGTGGATTTCGTTTCAAGTCATTTCCCAGTCGAAACCAATTCAAGCTAGCTCGGCTTTTGCCAACCCTCATTGTGATCCAAGCATGCATTCTCATTCTTTTCTGTGTCAATTTCGTGTGTTTCTTCCTTTCTCTGAAAGAAGTGACCGGCCAGGAAGACCATGTTCATCGACTTGAATTAATTCAGAATCGATATTCCGAGGAGTCTGTAGTCAAACCTCCAAAGAATTTGCCAAAAGAATCTCAAAACCAAAAAGAGATTCTTCAACAATTGACACAAATCAAAAAACAAAGTAACGCTTATTGATGCTTTTGTGAAATATTTTCAAATTTTAATTTGATTTCTAATTACAGAATCAAAATTCCTCAGTCTGGTGTTAATCACTTTGGTGTCTTTTCCTTTTCACATTTTCGGTATGGTAGCGGTAACCAAGCGAAGTTTCACTCTCACTTTCACATACTCGATCATCATCTTCATCTTGTTATGTCTCCAACTCAGATCGAACCTTTCACTCGAGGCAGGCCATTACCTCACCCTGTGGTTTGTTCAGTTTGTTCTCTTCGCTTTGATTGCTCTGTTCGTTGTCCGACTGTACTGTGAGAAGATTAGGAAAATTGAATTTGTTTAGTTTCAAGCAATTGAGCGATCAAATTAAATTATATAATATTACAAGAATTCAATCAATTGATTCTAATAACACTTCAAGATGAATTGTCCATTGCTATTGATCGAAAGAGTTCTGTAAATGTTTGTGTATCAATAGCATTACAGAGTGTTCTAAACAATATATTGAAGTTATAACTCTTCTCAATGCCATTAGACACTAATGATTAGAGACCATTACATCCTGTGCGTGCTTGAATACAGAGCGTCCTTCATTTCACCCAATGGAAAGTTTAACATAAACTCAACTCATTTTATCATCTAATCAAATCTCAACTTCACAAAAAAGAAATTCTACACCAAACCAAAGCAAAAAGTACTTCGAGCAAAAAGGAGTGCGCCACTAACGACAGTGCCAGAAAGTGATCCAGCCAAAAGATAACATTGAAGGTCCAATGCCATTCATCAACGTTCAATTGCAATTGTTTATTTCTTGATTGAGTAATTAAACATAAATGTGACAACAATTGGTTTGTATACTTTTGCAAACAAATGTTCACAGATGGACAGTTTGACAGAATAGGCAAATTTAATAAAGTGAAATTGCAACAGAGAATATGTGAATGTGTGGAAGGTAGACTGAGGAGAGTTGGTCGTGGTGAATAAGAATGACATAATGCATAGAAAGGTCGATTGATGAGTCAATCACAAGACAATTTGAGATACAATCTTTACACAGATGGGTACATCACAATTCGGTCAAGTGGTCAGTGTGTGTGTGTGTGTGTGTGTGTGATTTGAGTACTGACAAATGGTGCATTGGGAAGAATTAAGTAATAAATATTAATAAATAATATGTCTATAATATTATGTGCTGGTTCAAATGGACCTGATCCCAGTGTCATCCCACAACTGGAAATTGAGTGGCCCTTGGTCCATCACGAACAGGAACAGAGTTTAACAACAAAATGAAATAAAGCCAAAATATATAAAATTGGACCACAAACATTAACACAAATAGATCAATGTCAATATCAAAACCAAACCGAAATATACCAACAAAAAAATAGTCGTTAAATTATAAAACAATAAAGTGACTGAGAATTGTGATAGGACAAATCAGATAAGATACATTTGCGATCACATTGAGTAATGAAAAGTGAGAGTGCATGACTGGGTGAGTGGATGGCTGAGCTGGCAACGGAGGTGGACACTACTTTTGAGCATTGGCCTTTCGGTAGAGCACCACGTAGGCGATGACCCGGGCCACGATTGCATACACTGCCAGTAAGCCAATCTCGAAGTGCAAATCCTCGTCGGCCAAATTGAAGTTCTTCATGATCAAGGACGGATTCGAATTTTGAGAGTGCGTCATGAAGGAATCCAGCCGGCCGAACAGTCCGCCCTTTTCGTCGTTGCCGAAGAATGAGGCGTGCTGTCCCACACAGTCCATCACCTCCTCGACGTCGTCGCCTAATAGTCTTCGGACTTCTTTCATGTCGAACGGCTTAGGTCGTTGACATCGACCATAGCCGTAGAGAATGATCAGTGCCGACTCGAAGCACAGTCGATAGTAGGACAGGTAGGTCAGTGGACGAATGAAACTGGGCAAGGTGTTGATCTGCACCAACAGACCAGTGAATAGCAACATCGGGATCTGGGCTATCGCAGCGAAAATACTCGCCGCGTTCACATTGTGCACAAACAAAGCTGAAATGGCAAGTCCTGGTGAAGGGCAGGGTACGGAAAGACAATTTGGTTAGATAATCAATCGATAATCAATCAATGCAGCTCAATTATGTCTGCACACACAATCAACTTGAAGCCAACTTGCACAGTGCACAAAGCATTCATTTACTCGATAGAAGACAATTAATAATGCTCATTCAATATATTTAACCACATACGTACAAACAAACAAAGACTCATCAATTATAGAGAAACAGAGCTACTTTTGCAATGCAATGTGACAACTACAAGACAATGTCTAGATCTTAGTATGATTGGTAGTTGCAAGTCGAATTGGTAGTCAAGGTGACCAAGTCAATTGAGAATGTCATCAGGCAATGCTTTTGCCAATTTGTGTGCCACATTGGAAACAGGTAGGAAGACTCAGTTTTGATCACATTGACTCATACAACCCATCTCGGTCACATTTAGCAAACAAATTATTGCCCTGTCGTTCTATAATGAAACTCGATCGAGCAGTTTTATTACCTCAATCAAGAATTTATTATTATAATTATTTGCAAGTTTGGTTGAATATACAATAAAAGCAGTGCAATCTAACATGATCCGGTTGACATACTCAAGTAGGCAAAGAAGAACAGTGTAATCGCTTGGAAGCAAGTAAAGCCAAGAGCATTAACATCACATAAACGTCATCTACTTGTTATTCCATGGAAAATGTATTAAAATTTATAAGTGCCAGCAAAGAATCTTTACAAAGTCATAATCCGATTCGAATTGACATTCAACAAATTCAATCGTACAGAATTAAACTCGAATTACTCAGTACTCAAGTGAACCCATTTTTTTTTTTTTTTTTCCCAATAAATTATATAAGTGAACCCATTCTGCGTCATTAACATCTATGGCCTGTGAGATTAAAAAAGAAAATAAATAATTCACAAGCTCATTCTAGAATACTTTCTATAAATAGTGCCACCAGTGCCATGTATCATAAAATATATGACGAATGTGTTCACAAAGTAATTGTTCAATCAAGTCGTGTGAGTGTTTCAATCAGCAGACAAACAAATTCAATGTGCCACTGTAGATATTTTGGTGCAGTTAGGCCGACAGGGTGTCTTGGCGGCCAGTGCACCAAGCCACTGTGCTTGCTTATCATTACGTCTCGATTACATTGGCGCTGAGTGCAGTGCCCAGAATAGATGTGCACCAAACTGAATTATTGAACAAACATAGCCTCAGTGAATCACTTATTGAACTGTGCTCAACCTGACTAGGGCGAGACCCCACTCGGTTGGCTCAGACCAGTGCCATTGAGCCTAAGTCCTACAAATTAGGGCGTCGCTGAGTGCTTGTAAATAAGGAATAATCCATAGAGGTAAACATAAGCAAACATTGCCAAACATTAGATTGCAAAAGAACTGTGCAAGCGAGTGGAAGTGGATCAAATGGAGAAGTACTCACCGACACCGTCTGCCACCAAGGCAATGAGCACTAAGATGAGAATAAAGTAGCAAAACCTCCACTGTTCCCAGATCTGTCCCGTGATCAGATAGGCGGATGCCCCAAAGATCACCGGAACAAGAATGGTAGGCAGTAGGTTTGTGAGATTCTTGGCCAGAAAGTATGAACTGAACGAGTACCATCCATTGAAGTATTCTTTATAAAAGACGCCAACTTCCATTGGGAAGGTCAAGATGACTGGCATCATGGAGAGAAAGGCCACAAAGAGAATTGCGAAGAATACGAAACCAAAGTTGAGAATGGCTAAAGCGCCCGGTCCTTCGAGTAGAGTGTCCGTCATGGAGAAAGACTTGTTTGCTGTGTAGTCTGATCGGAGAGATTCCATCAGGTGCAACAGTGAGTCTTGAGAACATCCGTCTGCGTCGCCAATGTTGCTGTCGTAGTAGAGAATGATGTTCAATATGATGATGGCCACACAGGCGAATGACCGCAGTAGATATTCGGTTGGGTCGCGTAGTGAAAGGCGCATGCATCGAGTCCACAGGACCCATGTTTTGTAGAACTCTCGACGTTTCACTTGCTTTCGAGACCTACAAGAAAATGGCATTAGAATGGTCCGACAACATTACACACAAACCTTTTACAAATCTTTCCTATTGAAACAGTATCTGAGGCAGCATCGGGCCAATGGCGAGCTAGTTCAAGTTCCTTCTTATTCTCTTTTTCATCATCCTCTGTGTCCATATCATCGTCGTCATTGTCATCCACAATTGCAATGATCGAGTCTTTCACAGTGGAATTTGAGTCGTGTGGTGTCAACGAGGACGACTCATATGTTGGTGGAGCAGATGGATTGTTGTTCTGTGAGATGCTGTAGCCATCCTGGTGGCGAGCTCGTTGTAGTGAGACCAACTGTTTAGTGACATCAACTCCGTAATCGTTGCTGGCTATCTCCACCACAAAGTCAGCAGGATTGTGATAGGTTGGACAGGTGAGATTGTAACGAGCGAGGTAGGACACAAGTTGGTCGGTGGGACCATCGTACAGACACTGACCGTTCACTGCGATCACGTACAGTCGGTCAAAGTTCTGTAGAATTCGAGCAGTGGGTTGGTGGATGGATGCAGCGATGGCCATTGGCTGTTCGGGGTTGTGGGCCAAGTCGCGCAGCAGTCTCACACACTGCAGACACGAAACCGAGTCGAGGCCACTGGTTGGCTCATCTAATATTAAAATGGTCGGTGAGTGAATCAACTCGAGTGCAATGGACAGTCGCTTTTGTTGGCCACCTGAGCAGTTCTCGGCCCGGACGTGTTGACACGATTCCATTCCGAGCTTGTGAATGATCGAGTTCACCAAGTTACGATGATATGCTTCGTTTGTAAGGCTACCGATGACAATCACAGATTAGTTAAGTGCACAAACAAGCAAACAAACTAACAAACTAACTAACCTTATGACCAGATCTGAGTCGGGATAAGTGGTCGCATTGTACACGTTATCGTTGTCATCGACCAGTTTCACCTTTAATCGATTGTTTCGTTGATAGTTTCGCAACTTTGATGCAAGAAGCAAAGTCTCGTAAACGGTCAAACAAGGCATCAGTGAATCGTCTTGAGCATTGTATGCCAGTTTGGTTCGCTTTCCACCTCCCGAGACCACAATCTCACCAGAAACACCTACTTTCCGTCGTCCCGAAATGCACTCGATCAATGTTGTCTTTCCAGCACCACTCGGTCCCATGATGGCCACCAGTTCGCCACTGCGGACACTGCCACTAATGGAGTCAAGCAGTCGACTGTAAGTGTAGCCCGAATTGGTGGAGCACGGTCTCTTGATGAACTTGTCCCACTTGAATTGTGCCACATCGTACGACAAATTCCTCCACAGCAATTCCACCTTGTTAGACTTCTCCGTAGCGGAAGCATTTCCATTTTGTGTTCCATTCCACAGCTTACCACCGAAAAATCGTTGGTTGAGGCACACAATGAAACTATTTGACTGGTTTGATGCATTGCCGTTAGTGACAGTGCTGTTGTGTGTGTTGTTTGCAATGACATCTTCGTTGCTTGCTCGACTGCTTCCCTCGTGACCGACACTGGCCGACTTCAATGGCTCGGACATGTACAGTACGGTGGAAGTGGCGATTGAGGCAGAGGTGTCAGCACTGTTGGTCAATAGTTTCACTTTGGCCTCATCGTCTTCGTCTTCGTCAATGTCCGCGATGGGAGCAATTGACTCGACAAAATGATCACCACTGCCTCGGTTATTGTTGACATCTTGCTCGGATAGGTAACTAGGAGACGAACTAGTTGGGGGACTAGATAGTTGAGCAAGTTGAATCGATAGAGAAGGGTGAGAGGAAGAGGGGGTGCTTGACAAGGAGGACGCGTGATCAGACATGACAATTTAGTAAAGGTAATCGTAATTAGTGGTCCAATGTGATAATGAGTCAGACTTGAGAATTAATTGGACAAGTGAGACTGGGCGAGTACAGCGAGGAAAAAGCAATTCTATTTGAAACACCATGTGGAGATGACTGACAAGCACAACGAGTGGCGATTATGTCGATTATGGATGCATTCAAAACTGGACCTTTTGCGTTATCGATCGACCGGTAATGGCCAATTGGACTGGTTATGGTGACAACATTGCTGGTGATGTGAGCGATGAATTAGCGAATTAATTGGTCAACTATTCTACCAAGTTATTTTGCATTTGCGGACATAACGGTAGTGGCGAGCATGCCGATTACTAGTGTTCCTTGTGGCAGAAAGAGTGCCTCTCACACTGAGATCAAGATGTGCAATCGATATTTGTTGACGCAATGTTGAGTCAAACTTCGTCGTGAGAGTCTGACGATGGTGGAGATGTGCTTGGACTGATGGACAGTGTCGAAATCCAACAAGACAATGACGAAAATTACTAAGACGAGTTTGGTCACAGTGGACAAGTCGAGTCGAGTGCTATCGAGTGAAATGAGGATCGAACTCGAGTGTGAATTGATGTCTCAAAACTATTGGAGATGTGCGAGGTGATCGACCCCAGTGCGGAATGACGAACTTATCTCACCGACGATTATGACCAGCAGGTCAAACAAGAATAACAAAACTGCCGAATAAACAAACAAACGGAATATTAATGGCGCGGTTTGTCACTAGTGACAAGTTGAGTGCTCTATTGTTATTGCATTTAAATTTTCCTAAATTAATCAATTGTCTTGTCAGTCGAAGATATTTGCTGGATTGTGTTGCACTTGAGGGGTTCGGTTGATTCAACAGATTTACACTTTGCATTTGGCACTAATTGATGAGAGTGGATTGTGCTCAAACCTGGCAGAACATCAAACTTGAACTTGACTTTTGGGCGTGTAACAAAATTTAAAGTGTTATATGTCGATCGGAGCAACTGTTTAGTGGATTCGAGTTGCACTGGTTCGAACTTGTCTGGTGACTAAATCAGTTACTTTACACCGGGAAGAATGAAATCGAATGAAGTGAATGGACTGGTATCAGTGAAGCACCGAGCGTCCAAACGGGTCGAGATTAAATAGAAGACTGCCACATGCGGACGAGATGTGCATGGTGGTCGGTGGTCGGAGACAGTCGTCTTTGCTTTCACTGGAGCGGTAGTAGTGGTCCTCTCGTCTGCGTGTATACCTCCAATTAAGCCACCGAGTGATCTTGTGTGTTGTGTTCTGTTCGGCGGCAGCAAAGGTCTGCCAAGAACCTTCCTCTCACTCTGTGCGTTGGCTATTTCGAAGTGATTTTCCCTTTTCCCTATGGCGCTAATAAAAGTGATACACAGAAACAGATCGACTGGCCATCGAGTGTCACACAAGGAGGCGACCACGGGAGACACGACGGGCACGTCGAGCGGCCGTTCCACCTAGAGAAGCCTTCACCGACCAAATTGTGTGCTGGGCGCTTTCACTCAGAGCAGGTAAATTTGCACAGGTCGAATCCACTAGAGGACGAGCAGGAACAAAAGAAGCTGTAGTGCAGACTGGTGCCAGTGCAGAGATTGAACACAGTTACCACTCGGTCAGACAGTGCCCGAGTGAGACACTTCAGACACGAGGTGAGTCATCTCGATGGTAGTCTCTGGATGTGCCATCGGCTGACCGTGAACACAAACAGGTTCGTCGGTGGATGAGGTGGTGGAATGATTGGGGGTGGAGGGAGGAGACTCGTCACGAATGGATAATCCAACACCAGATTGGTCATCGAGCTGCACCACTGACCAGCTGTTGGCAAGCAAAACAAAGAATCACTCTTCGGGTTTGTTTTGGTTCCGCGACTTGACGTTGCTGTGAACGCGTGCAGGCAGAGAGACCTTGTGTCAGGGTTGGCGGAGTGCGTGTGGGTGAAGTGATCGTTTTGTTTGCTTTGCTGGCTAATGCGTCTGCTTCCATGGAACACGCACACGAACTATATACCAACGCCAGACTACTTTGCCGACACAAACACTGACTGACTTTGTGATTGAATATACTGAGTCAGGCACATGGATTCTTGTAATCAGCTGTCGGTCTATAGGAATGAATTGAGACAACGAATGAGTGCGTGAGTGAAGGATACTGTGCCACAGCAGCAGAACCGAGTGAGAAATACGGAGAACACAACTGGTTCGTCTCACTCTCGCAGAGAGGCCGATTGCGACATACCAGAGAGGGCACAGTGAGAGTGAACAAGTGAGAATCGTAATTGAGTGGAATGGATTACATCGCCATGCACAAGCACTGGCGTGTGTGCACTTGTGCTTGGTTCGCATCACTCCCATCTGACATGCAGGCACTGAAAGAAATCATAAAGTGCACTAATGTGAACATTCGCGTCATCTTTACAGCCTCAATGCACTCAAACCGAAATCATTGGACACAATTAGAAAATTCCAAATCTCAAAAAGACAACCCAATTGTGAACCAAAACTCGACAGTCGTTCGTTGATTGCATTGTTAAATGGTTAATTAGTGGCACGTCAAAGGGCAACAACTCGACGTCATTGGAGTCATTGAAGACAAAACAGAGACGGCACACCACCCATCAAATACGAATTAGTGCTAATTGGACAAGCGCAGTGTAATTAACTCTCGACAATGTGCCGATCAGTCTCGTAACCGAGTCGATTGTACTCGCGAGTGACTCGTTAATATGCCATCAATTGTTCTTATGGAGTACAGTGCAAATTCTCTAAAAGTACAATCCAGGGAAACGGAAAGAATCCGGAAAGAACGGAGCTTTGAATGAATGCGCACTTGAGAGAACAAGAATCTTGTGAGTCTTTGCCCTGTTCGAATACTTGAGAAATGCGAGTCTCGAGTAATAAGAGAGTGAAGACATTGAACTTGAACTGAAACAACGCCATCATCATCATCATCATCATGGCATCCCTGTAAAGAGCACTTTAGCTAAGAGAACAGTGAACACAGTCCGAGTCTATCAAAATCTATTCACACACATTGAGAATACAACCAAATATAAAGAGATACTAATAGGAAGAAGAAGGAAGAAGAGGCAAAACGGATCTCTTATTGAGACAGCTATGGATGCAGCACTGCACTGGCTAAGTAAATACCATCCAAACTGGCGACTACTGTGTGCTGCAAATAGAAAAGCAAACATTGGCACAAATGAAACTAACGAACTAGGCAATAAGATGAGATGCTGAGCAGAAAAGAAACACGTTGAGATGGATCGATTCGATGACGCACATGCCACTGTGCGTGTCTCATTGTGTCTAGTTGTATGAGTGTCTCATTATGTGCCACAAGTGCCCTTCCTTCATTTGCCAATGGAACCTTTCGATCAAACCAATTCGAGTGTAACTAAAGGTTTGCCTAACGCAATTGTTTTAGTTGTTGATGACGGTGTACATGACCGCCGCTGTGAGTGGTCACGGCCACTCTGTGTGCCAATCGATCGACCAGAACCTGATGGTCGAGTTTGGTTCCACGTTTGAACCTACACCTCAGGGTTCACATGTTAACTACGAATGGCGATCGATCGATAACAATTGACAATCAAACAGTGGAATGCACTGCTTGTCCCAATGCATTGCATTTCATTCAACAGTACACTCAACCACGAACAACAACAAGGCTACTCATCAAATTACCCTCTCACACATGAGTCACTTAAATGGTGGGTGTAATTACTAAATGGACACAAACACGTGCACTCAGTCAATTGCACTGTGTGTTGGTTCAAAAGGTGCGCTTTCACACTTGGCTGCCAGATGCATACAGAATGTACAATAAAAATAACTATATCCTTATTCGGCTAAAGTGCACATTGAAGCTCATTCAGTAACACACCCGGTGCATGCAGCAATTGAAAGACAAGTTCAGTGTTGCACAAGTGATGTAATCACTCGAAATTGCACCATCAGAATTAAGAAGCGAATTATGTTTGGCACTTTACAAAAAAAGTCATTTAAGTTACCTTACCTAATCAATTTTAGATAATAGTGAACAAATTTAAGATGATACACCAAATGGTAATACCAACAAATATATTGTTGGTAAGGGGGACTTTTGGTGTTGGGCAAGCCAAGTTGAGTCAACTCAACAAGAGAATGCCATTAGCAAATTAGCATTGAAGGGACTTTTGTACAAAGTGAGTGCAATCGGTCAATGGAAGCGCTTCTAATAAAACATTTATTAGAAATCCAATCATGATTAACGAGGTACAGACTGCTTGCAAATATACAATTTGAATCATACAAATCATAGACACACTCTGTATGTTCAAATGCTTTCTAATCTAAACTTGTGCGCTGCAGTTCTATTGCGGAATCATCATCATCACTTGTTTGTTTGAATATCGACTTTAAATCGTGCACTTGATATTTATTATGAGCAGTAAATTGAGTCGTTAGATTGACATAAACGCACACATCAGAACATATCGTTGAACAGATGAGAGTGTCTTAAACTTAACCTAGTACATGTACAAAACATTTGTCAAGGTGTTTTGCTGTTTATGTTGATTCTTTTTCTTATTTTGCGATCTTGTTCATGCATGATGCTTGCAGCGATATGCAATGACGTACACGGACACAAAACTCATCCTTGGCGTGCGTAAACAACATCCACTACTAATGAGCTTGTCATTTGGATCAGAAAAAGTTATCAATGACAGTGACTACAACACCCCGAACAAAGCAACTTTAATTGGACTGTGCAAGTTAGTGCCAGCTCAATTGGATTGCCGGTGCCAAACATTGCCTTTTGCCGAATTGCACTTAAATCCAAACACGACCAATATAAATGGTCTCACTATCAATTTCTTAACCTAGGCCACTTAATTAACAAGAAGAACAAATTTGTTTGAATGAACCGAAGTGACCGTGTCCTACAATTAAAACACAATGAAGGAAATGAGTCAAATGGCATAATTTCCTTCAGTGTGTAATTTAATAGATTCATGAATACGTCATTGATTAATTTGAATATCGATTAGTCACGTGCTTGTGAGCATACAATGAACTTGCAACGGCGACTCTTGACTCTGCATTGCATCCACTGATAATATTACGCTAACTCGATGACTCACTCCAATCAAGAGGAACACATGGCCATGACTCGTGGTGGTTGGACGTAATCGAAGCCAAGACACAAGTGAGATATGTTTGGATATTTGAAGCAAACCATAAATAAACACATTCGCGATCATCTGACAGATCGATCGGTTGAGCAAATGGGAAAAATACAACACAAAAATGTGCAAACAATCAGACAGGGAAATGCACACGAGTATAATTTAGATTACGGTAACAACAAAAACTGTGTGCGACAAACAAGTGAAAAGGTATGGATTGCTGTGATGATGACTGTGCTTTGAACAAATACACTCAGAACACACTTTCCGTTAAACATGATAAGGAAAGAATGGTTGCGTTCGCGATGACACACTGACAATAAGTGTAACTTGTGGCTGACCAATATATTCACTTACCTGGTGAGTCACAGTGGAGACCTCGTCCAAATCAAGTAAATTAACAGCCAAACAATTTCGATTGTGGCGATGGAAAATTGACAAATAATAGATCAATTTGAAAATTTTCCCATTTAAATACCATGACAAAAGACATCCGAAATGACATTTAAATCGATCGAGATGCCTTGCACGTATCACTTTTCACTGAATGGAAATAAAATCGAACTTATCATTTGAGTGGCTGACAGATTCATTCGCGCATTGTGAGAAGTCTCGTATACCTTGATAAGAGAGAACGGCAGTTCGGAGTTATCAATTTGGCATTAATTTAAATCATTTGGCACAGTGATAGACATTTTTTGACAGATAATCACAATTGTTATGCACAAATGATTAAGTTTTTCACTTTACAGCTTACCAGTTTACACTAGTTCACTGTTTAATGTGGTTAATCGTCGTGTTTGACAACGATAATGCATCAATACGATAATTGGATGCATTCGACAAGTTGCGAATTCAATCTGGCAAAACATTCAAACAATTTAAACACATCTCACTCAGAGATTGGCTCGATTTAGATCGAACTGACGTCAATTCGTTTCCTGAAAAAATGCTCAGACGCTAATTAGCTACCGACAATTAAGCATAAGTTGCTGTTGCCAACTGAATATTCAAAACAAATTATTCGAAAGTATTCAAAAGGATTGAGCAATGACATTCAACGAATGTGTTTGTTTGTTGATGACAATGCAAATAGACCAAAATAGTTCCCATAAATTATAATAAAACCTTATATAAATAGAATGTAAGATTCGACAATTGTGCTTCAAAGTCAAATTAAATGCCAGTCTTAAATATAATTCATTTAAAATGTAATAAAGTGAAAAGGAAAAAGTACACAACAAAGTCACTCGCGGAGATATAATTAAATACAATATATATTCGTATATGAAATCATCATCTGCACAATGTTTTTTTCTTTGCTTGTTGTTTGATAAGTTTGACGATAACACTTTTGCGTCATACAGTGAGTCATTGACAAGGGAGCAACCCTCAACTGATCTCAGATGCACAAAACAGGTATCTATGAATATTAATTTTTCAGTCTAGACGTGTATGGGTTCAATACTAAAAAAAATATTAAAAGTAGTCCAATTAACAATCCAAATAGAAATAAACGCCACTTGAAAATGTCCTGATTTGTCCTTATAAATGGCACTACAGGTTTGGCTCAGTGGCAAAGTGGTGATCATGGACGAGTATTAATAACAGCATCAATACTCAAAAATGATGATCGACCATCGATATATGCAATACATAGTGTGATGGACAAATAGATGATTATGATTGATGGAATTCACTAGTCGAAATAATTAAAAATCGATTAGTGCACTCCAATTGGATTGGTCAAAGTGGCCAGTGTCAATGAAAATTGTGTATTCATTAAAGCCGAATTCAAACGCAAATCCGACCATGGCAATTGGACTTATAAGATGCATTGGATGGAACTGATGCCATTATACAAGTGTTCCATAAAAGTCCTTGCAGTACATAGTCATAAGCATAGTATAGTACTTGAGTACATTTGTCAGTAATCGACAACTTGCAACCAACACACTATCCATTGCATTCAAGGCTTGAGTGTAATAACACAAATCTAAACAAACCGAATTATTTAATAATCAACTAATCAATTCAAGCCAAAATAGTGATTCGAAAGTAATTTTGAAGCTGCCAAGTTGATCGTATAATCAAAAGTTCTAATGTCGCAACAAAAACCAACAATAACTTAAAGCTTCTAACCCTGGTTGATTGCTTTTTCCTTCAAAAAATTTACGTGCAAGTTAACTGTCTTCAACTTTAATTGATTCAATAATAACAAAAGAAGTTACAGCATTGATCGTAATGCATTACTTGGAATTCATTAATTAATGGAATTTTTCAAAAATATCAACAATAAAGTGGTTGTGCAATTTTGAGATGTTTATCTTATCGTATCAGTTTCACTTCACTTAACTCTTTGCCACTTTATTTTCGATTTGCACATCTTTTAACAATAATATAAAAATAAAACAAATGTCAAATGTTTAGGCGAAAAGTGCATTTAAAATAAGAAGGCCCTAAATTACGAATGCAAAATTCAAATGAACACATTTAAGTGTTGATGTCGTGCAAGAGGCATAATGGCATATCAATTATATCATTAATATGCCGTCGCTCTCGTAGATTTGCTTGGGAAGAAATGTTTGGATTTACCTTAAAGAGCAATAAAGAATATAAAACCAAGTCCAATTGACCGTCACACGATCGAACCGGATTCTTTGACCTTGTGCAATTTGTGCGTTGGTGGTGATTACAGCGGAGGATCAAAAAGTAACGCAACGCTCCCTTCAATGTACTCAACAGGAAAGTGTTCACACACAAACAAACACATGCACACACAGATGAGCAGTAAGGTGCAGATTGACACAATGCGAATGCAGTGACGACATTAGACAATTATTGCATTGCCACTGGCCTTAATTGACATTTGACAAGCAAGTGCAGATTCACTTACAATTTAATCGGTCTCGGGCTTTGAGCTAAGAAATGGGAGGAATGGGCACCGAGCCTACATCACCTAGTAACACAACCAAATCACCCGAACGATTTCTCATGTGTTCACAACCACCAAAAACAAAAGTGAAAATCGATAACGATTGCATGTGTGGAATGAATGAGCAAGCATAGGCACTGTTCAGTGTCACTCACACCACTCAAGACCGTTCTCTTCATTTGCCGGTGAACACAATTGAACACAATGAAAACCACATGACGACTGTTGACAATTTATCTAATGAATTGACACTGGTCGTTAGTTCAAGTTGGGTAATATGGCTTGACAAATATCGACGATAACAATGCAATAATAATAATTTGACTATTTTCATAATATTCAAAATGTTCCATTCTAAGGCACTCATTAAAAACACTAATGTATCGATTTCACTCATATTGTCAGTGAACAGAATCTACCAACAGTGGTTTACAATTGCTAACAAACACTCTCCACAAATAGTGGTGGGCCAAGTTTAACGTTTTGGCATTACGATGGACACAAATTATGTTAAAACGTTAAGGTTTGATCTTAACGTGTATGCATTAAGCTTTCAAATGAAGCTTTACGTTTAAGCATTAAGGTTCTATGCGCGCTTATTCCAGCTCATATACCCAAAGATTAATTACAACCAAAGACAACCTCAACATTGAATCAGAATTTTAGAATTTTAATTGTGTGCATTCTATATTTGGTTTTATATGAAGAACTACGCCAAGCCAACATAAGCCAGAGCAGAAATCTCGGCTAAACTAGTGTCTTCGACAACATGCGGTCCATACAGGCACTTGAGTTGATTTTCATTTTTAATATTGTTCAATCTACAATCCAATTGATTATTTCGAGCTAACCACAATCAGAACAATTCAATGAATGTTATTCCATATAAATAATTTGTTCAAGTACACAAAAAGCTATTGTCCATTGAATTTAAATTTCCATTTAAACAATATTAATTTGATAAACTGTAATGTTTGGGCATTACAGTTCAAGTATAACGCCCATACCTTAAGGCTAATTGTGGGAACCACCGGTTCTGTTCAGGTCCACATACCCGAATTATCTGTCCGGTTAATTTCTTACCCGATTGATAAGGAAATTTGTAATTTCCCGATACAAACTAACTAAAAATATTTCATTTTAATTTCAAATGTAATGTTTTGGCATTACAGTTCAAGTATAACGCCTCTACCTTAAGCTTTGATCAAATCAATTTCAAACTGTTGAAAAACTATAATGTCTGAGCATTACATTATGAGCTTAACGTAAATACGTTATGCTTCCAGGAAGTTCTATCAGCTCACTTCCAAAGTTTAATGCCTAGAAGTTAAGGTTAAAGATTGCAGGGTAACATGAACCAAACCATAATGTCTAAAAGTTAAGGTTTGTCTAAAGTAACATACTATAAGCAAAAGCTTAATGCCAATACCTTATACTTCGAAACCATAATGCTAAAACATTAAAGTTTACAGATTCCTTAACTTTTTAACGTGAGACTTGACATATTTTTCTGATGAGTGAAGCTATATTTATTAAATTGTCAAATTCAAGGTTATCATGATTTAATTGATTAGTCCCTATTAATTAAAGTTTAATTTAAACATATTAAATAATGAATTTACTTTATAAATTGTCTTGTTCTTTGCGCAATCAAGTTAGTTTATAAATAATGATGAGCATTTGAGAAAGTAAAGCATTTGAACTACAAACGCCAAATAAATTTGAAATTGACAATTTCAAATTGTCCATACATGTCGCCATCTTGTGGGCTACATTCAAATTCAACTATTTGTCAAGTGCAATGAATTTTTCAAACTCTACCACTAGATGTCAATAAGCAAATGAGGGCTTGTGCGAATTGGGAAAATAGAGAAAAATATTATTCAAAGTGTATTTATAATATTTTTGAATATAAAAACAAATGGTTATATTGTTTTTAATTCAATTTGGATAGCTGGCGTTTTTGAAAGCCATCAAATGTGTCAATAGATTGTGCAACATAATTTTTGCACAGACAAATGACGATAATAAATAGTACAAATCGAAGATCGGTCTATTATCGATGACATAGATGAAAATCGTTTGAGATTTTCTGCGGCAAGCCCAACTGATAATGCATGTGCACAGTTGGACACTACAGCCAGAAATTATTGACAAATGTCATAATGATTTGCTTTATTACTCAGACACTCAATGCTCCACTGATAACAAACTTGAATAATAAATTTAAATTGAACTGCAATTCCAGATGCAATCGAAGCTCATTGATCAAGGCAAGCAAATCCTAACTGAAATGACCATCACATCATACATCTATCAAAATGATATCGATGTAAATGAGTAGACAAGATTGTGTGTTGGGCGTTTCGGGTGAGCTACCAATAGTGAGCAATTTATTAACACCGATTCATTTGTGTACAGTGCTGGTGTCAGTGTGACTTTTCTTTGTCAAATGTTCCAGTCGTCCGAAGTTGGTTGTTGTGCTTAAATATTAGTGACAAGGGGACAAGGGTATAATGGACCGAATCAAGATGCATCTAAACGTGACCAACATCGAGATTTTTACCAGAGATGACAATCGACTGGATCGTATTCTCAAGTCAGCGGCCATCATCACATCATTCTTATTGTTTTTGAACGCTTTCTTTGGCTACTGGATAAGTCTGAACAAGTCCGAGTTTGGTGCCCTCACAGGCAACTGGGGCAGTTTCTGTTTTGCAGTGGTAGTATTTTACATTGCAATCAAGGCACTTGCCTTTACGGGATTCTTGGCTATCATCTACCAGTGGGAGCGAGTTCTTCTGGCAGTGTCATGCTCATCTGGACTTTTATTTTTGTTGGGCTTGCTCAACATTGGACTTCGTGCCAACGGATTTTGCTTTGCCCTTTTGGTCTTAGCCGCGATAACTTACGCCATTTTGTACCTTCATTTGCAATCGATCGAGCAATGCAAATGTCGCGGTCATCACTACACCTGTCGAGCCAGCTGCGTTAGACATGAAAAAGTCAAATACGTCGATGACAAAGTATTTAGCGGCAAAGGTACGTTGGTAACTCTTTTTGGCACTGGACCTACCACAGTGGATGGCACTTCTCAAGGCTCAGGCGGAAATGACACTCACATCACCTTCACCAACGAACCAGAACCATCAAGTTCCTCACAGACCCAAGATCCTTGGGTTTCAAAGGACAATGTGTCGCCAAGCAAGGAAACGCCACCTCCCTCAACCATATCAACACAGGTAGAAATCAATACTACCAATGCTACCACCGACTCAGAGGCACATTTGCGTCGAAGCACAAGTCAACAACACCGACGACAAGCAAGTCAAGGTCAACCGATGTCTCATCTGGATGCTTCCTCGTTATTGCAAATCTAACAATTCAATAATAATTAAAATATTATTTTTATTTAAAGCCTGTAATTTACAATTACATAATAATAACCAAATAATAACTATTTTCATCTAAATTAATGACCAATCAAAGGTGGGAGTATATGGTAGAGTTTGTCTTCTAAAAGAATGTGTCACCTGTAGGTAAAAAAAAGTGTACAGCTCGATCATTGCATATCACTGTTGACGATAACTCGATCAAATAGAGCAGTGGCAGTGATGGCGGAGGTAGGAGTTACCAGCAAGTTACAATCGTCTGTGACCCAATTGTGTGTCATTTTATCGATCCAATCAGCTTCATCACCGTCTGCATCGACATTGTGCCCAGACCAATGCATCCACGGTTGCTCTTGACAAAGTGCCAGTAAAGCAGTTCGACACCATTGCACGCGAGTCTTCTCTTTCTAGTATCATCATGATCAATGATCACCAAACACTAATTACCATCTGATTATCGCTGATAATATCATATACAAAGTGTTCACTGTCGACTAACTCACAATTACTACAGCAATCACCATTGGATTGGTCGATAGATGTCATTTGCATTGTGAACTTACGGCGAAGTGCATTTCGGAATCATTCAGAACGTTTAGAGGGTTATCCAGATCACAAAATAAATATTTGAAATATTCTCGATTAAGATATAAATGTAAAACATATTTGAATAATAGACCAGAAATGAAAATAATTTAAGAGCAAATCAGTGTCAAACAAACAACTCAATGACCTCGATTGAGGCAAACACAAATTGAACATGCTCGATACATTCGATGTCAGCTCCAATGATTGTCATTTTGTCTATTTATGAATGATAGGAATTGATTACACAAGTGTCGATTATGAATTATTGAGTGTACAAATCGAAGCAAAGTTTGTCGTATTGAGAAGGTCAATTAAGGTAAACGAGTTTCGGATTAGCAAAAATAAAATTTTTTTATTTTGTTTGAATATATTTAAAATATTAACTTCAATCAAATATATATCATTTTGTTATTATTGTATTAATTGAATAAACAAAAAGTAGATTGACAAACACATGAGAATAGCCAAAAATAAGGGTTGAATATTGTTCAAGACTGCAGTCTGTATGTAAACTTGTGATGCTGATCAAACACGAATCACTTATCACTCACATGCGAATGCTTGTATTGGGAAATATCGATAGAAATAGGGAAAGTGATAAACGAAATGATTTATACAAGTAATTTAGATCTAAGAGAATGACACAATTTGGAAATAGAAAGACATTCATGTAATTTGCCTGCTTTAGTTTAAAATATACAAAAACGGATCGGTCAATGCAATCGTATCTTGGCTTATTGAGTTATTATATTTGTCACTTCCTCTGGTTTATCTTTACAAATTTTTCCCCTATCATCAACTAAATCGATCTTTTTTTATTGACTCGACTTTATCTGTTCTAAGAAAATTAGCAGTCACAAAAGAAAACTGGTCGAAATGATGCAATATTGGTGATTGGTGTTGCCACATTGAAGTGTGCCTGTGCAACAGTGAACGTCTTGCAATCCATCACTGGTCCATCAATGAATGCAGACTAATTGGTGAACGAATCAATTCAACGAAGCGAAACGATGATATGTGAGCTGACAATTGTGAGATCGAGTACAAACACATCAAGTGGCTCGATTCAAGCATCCAGGCAGACTAATCCCAATGGCCAACTCTTGTCGCCCAAACGAGCACTCCTCGAAAATAGCAATAACCATTGCTCAGCACATTGGCATGACGAATGTGTCAAATAATGTCGAATATATAAAACTACACGACTCAGCAACAAATTAAGTAATTAACCGTGATGTGATTAATTAAACGAATAAATAAATATAAATTGACTGTTGTGCAATGTGAGCCAATCTGTCCACAACTGTCAATGGCCAAGTGCTAAACAAGTTTCTCGCCAATTTAGCTTTCCATTTTATTGAGATACAACTGACCAGACTAAAGAGAAGTGATATTTTTAAAACACACTTCAACTAATAACATCTACTCGACCACACAGTGTCCACACTACAGAATCCGAAAATGTGCACAACACATATAAAAATCAAAGGGGAAAATGAGCATATAAATTAAGCAGCTAAATTATAAATAATAAAACAGCCACAAAATGGCAAAGCCCAACAAGTGTCAAACAGGCGAGAGAACGCCAATCTAGCCAAAAGTGGTCCAATAATTAACTCAAAGTGACGATAAAATGTGCTGACTTGGTGTGTTTGTAATATTAATAATATAATAATCTTTAAATTAATTAAAGTTGATAAATGCTCCAATGACCATTAATGAATTAAGTGTTCTAGTCGATATGGCTTGGATTGTGACTTTAAAATTATTAAAAGCATAAACATGCAAAGTATGTTGCGAAAAAATTGAAAACAAATGCAAAATATGCGTTTAGTTATGAAATTATTTAAATAGTGTTAAGTCAATATTGTTGCATAACAAAATTGTCAATTATAAATTCCTTGTTGTTGTTATTTTTAGTGTTACGAGCAATTTGAATGTTAAAAGATTGCGCTTTTATTGGAATAAGAAATGTAATTCAAAGTGCAAAGTCTTATATTGCAATCTTATATTATAATCTCAAGTGACGCTCAGAAAATGTCCATTGAAAAGTTGCATTCACAAAATTGAACTAAAATTATGAACTAACCATAATTTATCATTCGTTTTAGCACGATTCCAAAATTGTTTGCATCCCAAACTAATCAAAATAAAGTGTAAGTTTCTGACTTTATGGTCAATTGGTAATTAAACGGCAATTATCACGCGCAAGCACATTCCATGATGTAATTATTGGATGAGATGGCCTCATTATTACACAGAATTAATAACACCAATAAATCAATCAAAATAACACTAAATTCTTTAGTCGTTAATAGCATTTCATGTATGACCGAGCTTAATCCAAACAAAACGAAATGAAAAAGTTCTTGTGCCTGTACGCCAAATTAATCGGATAATTGAATAATAATTGAGACAATGAAGGTGTTAAGTGTTTAATCGATACAATGTTTCATAAGTATTTACATAATTGATCGACAAACAAATAGTGCCGCATTTGGGCTGAAGTGGAGCAAGGAAAATGTGTGGCAAACTTATTGAAAGCTACTGTTGTTGATAGTCACATGCAAATATAATTGTGCATAATTGTGGCATTTATGATCATCGATGATCAAGCCGATAAAAACTACATTAATGCAATTGCATGTCTACTATGTCAATTATATGATCTCTTTGGATGACCTTTCATCGTTGACGTTGTTCAACTTGTGCCAATAGGTGCGACTGATTAATAGTCGACAAATGAACTAAACTGAACTATCGCTCTCACTAGTCGGATATTATATTATATTTGGTGATAAAGGATATGTCCCCCTAAGTGGTGTTGCTAATTAGTCATTATTGCGAGGTATAGTGATGCAGGTGTAGAGATGGCCACTTTGGTGGTCTCAACAAAGGTGGCCACGGACAAACAAGATTCGGACAACACAGTGGAAGGACAAGTTGGCAGGATGACTCTTCCACGAACTTATCTTCGGATCTGTTCGTGTTGAAATAGTACCAATTGACAGTTGCGTGCAGTTATATAAGTGAAATAATATAACGTTACACGGCCAAAATAGACCATCAAAAGATCGGCACCACTCCAGGGTGATCTTGATCGATCAATCAATTCCTGCCGAATTGCCCAATTGGCCATGTGCCCGCCTTACATTGATCATCGCCGTTGTGTGCCAAGTTGTGTTCGAGTTGCATCAAGCAAAATGCAAAACAAACGACAACTCAAAACAAACAAACTACGACACTTTACGAGTGAAGTCATATGAAGTAATATCGCATGGCAGTAAAAATAGTCATCACACCATGATGTATGCATCGAGTTTGGACAAATCCAATTTGAATTACGATTGCAACACCTCAGCACTGCTCAGCTATTCAAGCTATATAATCAATCAAGCTAATGGCGGACAATTGACCAAATGTATTGTGTGCTAGTAGAACTAACTCGGTAAACAGTGGAATTGCTCAGTGATTGCAATCATAAGTCACTTATTCTGACACTGACAAGAGAGAAAGGAATTTCTAGTGGTTGCCATGTTGTTCGAGTGAACAATTGCGAAAATAACACATTCTCTTGCTATTTTTGTATGTTTAAATTGAATTTTGTAAAGTAAAGAAACAACATTAAAACTAAAAGTGGTGACAAGTGTGCATTCACACAATGTGAGCTTTTAGATGTAATTCAGTATTAAGCATTGAATGAAATGTCCTTTTATAGCACATCCTGTTTAAATTGTCCTCAATAACAAAATGGCATATCCATTGGGAAAACATTTGACAAACAAAATGTACTGTATAAACACAAACAAGTGCTTAAGCTGTCAATAAGGTGTACAAGTGTGAACCATTATCGAAATCTCATTGGAGATGTCATTGGCAATGACAATCACCGGTTCACACATTTGCATAATAAATACAACCATTTCAATGTTTGTCACTTGTGGTCGTGAACTAGACCTGTCGGGCCTTTGCCTTGCTCACTTGCATCCGTAATCTATTAGCGATACAAGCTAACAAGATTGTATTGTTGAATGAGTGTTCACAATTTACAATTCAAAAAAAATTGTGAAACTGTTCATAGGAAACTGTTACGACCAAGAAAGAAGGAGATAATGACAATCAATCATTTCGGTTACTAAATATTAAGTGAAATGTATTTGAATATCGAATGAATAATCGTTAAGGAAAAATCACTTTGCATTGAAAGGTGCTAATTTATCAAGTGAAATGTATTCGATTGTAATAAGAACCATTTTTAGTTGCCAGTGTTATCAATCTCTTAACACATAAATATGTGTATCTTTGCACTCGAGTTCTTTGTACCCTTCATGAAGTACTTCAACTCGGTGCTAACCATTATTGCACTCGTTAGTGCAATGTGCCTCATCACTAGATCGCATCTCATTGATCTCTTTTATACTTCGAATTGCTCTGAACGAATTGTACTTGTAAATTATATTTAGGTACAATTGACCTTGAATATGTAGTCCCTAGTTTAGTCGCTCACCTCAACATAAACATACGACACGCATGAGAAAGTACCTTTTGATTGACAGGGTCAGTGCATCGACCAACAGGTAGACATGTCTGAGCTGCGATGCTGTGCAGTGCACTCGAATGACCCCGACTGGGTGCTTTCGATTGTCATTGCTGTCAGTTGAAGTTCGAAACCATAAATCTTCATTTTTTTGTTGAACAAATCATTGTGGACTAGGCCAAGTCCAAGTTAGAGGCTAAATCTAAATGTCGATCAGTAGAGAAATCGTTTGAATTGTGTGGACAATCATCCACGAAACAGTGAAGTGTCATCTGGTCGATTGCATAAGACACATAAGACGCATAACACTTGAATGGTCACTTGATGCATGGATGTACTTGGCACAAAAGGAGGCTATTTACGGTGGCCATCAGTGAATGCGTCAGACAAACAGTTTGCACTAGTGCACTGGTAATGCAATCCTATTGATCGTAAATCAACACTCAGCCAGGTATTGTACAGCACACAAGGTGAACAAGCCAAATTGTGTTTGCCTGATCATGCAGATATAATGCTCAACTGTCCAACGGCGAACACGACCAACAGATGCACTACGCCACCGCCTCCGCCGCCACCGCCATACTTCATGCATTGACATTTCAGAAAAAAGCAAAAAGAAATTTAAATTTTAAATATTTAAGTCACTTAACGCTTTGGACAGAAATCAAATCAAATCTATATCAGGCATCTGAGGTTAAAAGGTAAATAAGCGGAGAACTAAAGCACTACAAATGGTGCAAACATTCTGATGATGTATGCACATTATCCAACAACTGCATTTCGCAACACAAATTCCATTATTTCTCACAGATCTATATCGCCACCGAACATAACTTTAAATATATTGAAGGAATTCAACTGTACACGTGTTGCGAAAGACAAACTGAAATGGTGATGACCGATATAGTGAGATAACAACATAAAGAGATCACTGATGAGATTGACTTGCACTCGACTGACTCATGCCTGTCACGTTGATGCTGCTGCTAATTGTTCGAGATAATGCATTCACAGTTTATACATTCAATTATTTGAATCAGATGCGATATCGTACGAGTTATTAATGAAGTATGCCTTTGTCACACTTGTTGACCAAAAGTGATCATAACAAATTAGTTTAGGATGGAAAATCCTTGAAAAGGATCATAGCTCTCGTTAAGCGACACTGTGCGCGATAATTACCCGGATAAAATTGGAAAACACATCAAGTGAATATAAATAGGAAAAACATAGTGTTTCAATGAGGGACGGAGAGAGACCCGTACTGGCGTGCAACGTGTATTGCATTGTCCAATCGGTAAAGAGTGAAATGAGTGAGCAAATGCACAGTGGCACAGTGAGACAGTAAGCATTGCTTATCGATTAGCATGATTCACTTTCAAAGTCATTCACTTGACACATTAAGAGCAAAACAGATCGAAGCTAATTTAGTGCACCGCAAGTCGGGTGTTAGTGCCACTGTTTGGACCGAGTGGCGGGAGAGTACAACATTCACCGCTGCCACCACCAACCACCACAAACTGGCAACAAAGTCGAGGAAGGCTAAGGGCGAAAGTGTAAAGAGTGCAAACTGACACTACCACAGGCTTAATTAGTTTGCCATTGAAAATGGTAATCGCCGATAGAGAGAAGCTTGCGCTTTACCATCATTACTCGATTGGAAAGAGTAGATAATGAAGAGAAGTGACAATGTAATGCGAATATAGAGGGACAAAGCAGAGCGATTCAATCATGCACTGAACAGAGTGACAATATTTACACAACAGATCATCTCTATGTGAAAGAATAATCTGTTGTAAGATTATGAATTGTATTGTATAAATGGTCAGTTATATAAGACCTCGATGGTTAAATTCGAACCTGTTGATTGGCTCCCATTTGAAAATGTCATTGATGGCAATTGAATTAGCATGCGGCAATTATCGATGATAGAATGAGTAGACAAAGTGAAAGAATGAGCGATCATCAGTGGTGCAACAGATGTGTGCAACGCTACAGTGCAATTGGTCAAACTTGACCATTTAACATTGACAATTGCACATTTGCATGTCCTCTTCGAACTGTGATTTGTGTTTGTATGGCTGTGCACACACTAATTAGACAGACCAAGCTGTCCATAATTCGGTGTTAGTGGTCAATACACTCGTGCATGCATAATGCGCCAATGTCGATGTAATGTGCATGTGCACCAAATCAGTACCGCAAGAGTATACTATCACTTGGCCTGTCATGTTCCGTCACGTTGCTTTATGACAATGTCCGGAGACAGCCAATTCAGGTATTACTCAACAGGCCGACCATCGACTCTATGGAAATACAGTGTAGACAAATTAATATCCAATTGGCAATCGTTTCATTGAACACTCTTTGCACTGCTGAATGTTCGCACTAATCGCTACAATTGTTATTGTGCCAATTACTGCATACAGTTAGTACAATCATTCCACAGTAAAGTACTTGTACAATGTACATTCACTCAACAGAAGGAAGTGAGCCTGAGCGAATGGATCGATTCGAGTGCAGTGCCCCACTGATCGAATCAGACAGAACAATTAGTTTGCTTCCTACTGCATCGCCCTAAGAATGTTACGCCAAGACAAGGATTAAAGTCAGAGGTTTAACTTGTCGAATGGCGGGCCTCAAGGCAACTATTCGGCCATATCCACAACACTGTAACACTGATCAAAGGTACACCACTAGTGGGGGTACGTCACTGATATCCTTCGGAGCGAGGTACCCGTTGGATAATTCCAATCTGACAAGCAGTCTTCAAGTATGGATTTAACAATTGCAGTCGAGAGTCATCAAACCTTCCACAGAAAGAAGCAATCGATAAAACTTTGCCATTCTGTTGTGCCGAGGCAAAGTGCATTAGGTGCATGTACCAAATACAAACCGAACGAACTAAAAAAGATTTACTTCAAGTAAGACAATAAAATAACCTTAAGTTTGTCAATAAAGAACGTAAATCACGTAAATCACTTAACTTGCAACACAATTAATTGCGCCAATCTTGTAATAGAATCTCGAAATGTCAAAATGTCATATTTCTTGATTAAATATGATTATAAATACATAATAATGCAAATGAAATGCAATTTGAATGCTAATTTATATTCAATATTAAAATTCAAGTATATTCCATACAAAAACAATTAAACTGGTCAAGATAGAAGGCAATGCATCGATTCGATTGTGTTTGTCTGGTCTCGTTATTGATGGCCATTAGCCACAAACACATCATAACAATTAATCACATGTGCAAATGCAATGCAATTAATTACTGTTCTTGTGCACAGTGACAATGTCACACGTGCAATATAACCATCGATATAATAAAGACAGACTGAACTAAAGTAAGAGCAATACTAAACAAAACAATGCCCTAACACATTTCTATTAGCAAGTTAATCGTCATTCACAATCGAAATTTCCTAATTTGAAAACATATTAATAGCATACCCATCTGATTATGTTCAATCTGATTTAGATTATATCATTTGTGTTGCTTGACAAAGCTGTTTACAGGACGAGTTGCCTTTTGTGCATTTTATTTTGAAACAATAAAACAAAACTCAGCTAAACAACAATGATTAATTCACATTGAAGGGAAATCATTGGACATAAGACAATTGGTAAGGTAAAACCCTCAACAAATCATACGATTTATGTCATTTTGGCAACAGGAAGTTTCCATCAAATTCAAATACTTGAGTAACTGACTTTGTATTTCAGTAATTTGCTTTCACAAACTCACCAATGGTTTGTATCAATTCCGATTGACATTACTTGGCCCAACAAATGCACTAAATTGGCCATTTGGTGCCAAAGCGAAATTACAACAGGAAAGATGAGATGCAATAAATATGAATTGATAATGGATCAATGAGTTTGAATGTGTACAAGAACGAAAAGAACAAGTCAAAATAAAGGATCGAATGTAATAATAAACATAAACAGTATTGAATGTGCTCGGGTGAGAGTGCACACGAACAGTGGAGAGAGCACAACAAAGCAAAACAACTGTTGAGACCGCCTTTGAAACCTCGAGTCAGTGAAAGTGTTGGCTGAGTGTAGTTGTGTCAAGTGACGCTAGTGGCCAGTGATGCAGACATGCACACATGCCGAGACATGAATGTTACCTCAACACCTGTCTGGAGAGACATTAGTGAACATCACACCGCTGACAATGTCAGTCCAGACATGACTCGCACAAGTGCTCTGTGTTCACCGATTTACTTCACCAACTCACATCGAACAGTTTGAATATTTGGTATATGGCCATTTGTGATACGACATTAATAAGACCCAACAAGTGAACCATCAATCAAGTATCAATCAACTTCAGCTGCTTCAAACAAGCAGCCTTAACCCAACCATCATCTTGATTTAATTGACAATTCAAACCAGAACAATGAGTTCATTTGCCTTAAATCTGAACTTTGTCAACGTCAACCTCAACACTCAATTTAAAACTCAAATAAATCAATAAGTGATTATAAACAAAAATTATGAATTTTAAGGTGTTTGAATCAACACAAAGTAAACCTAAACATACCAAAGCTCAGTCAAATATGAAAATAATCAAACGACGAAAGTGGCACCAATGTTCGATTACAGTGTGGTTGGTGTTATGTGTGAGTGTGTTTATGTCCGTGGAAAGGAGTGCCGTATTGGCTGAAAGTGTCATCACACGACAAATCACAAGTGCTCTGCGAGATGGCACTTTGTCGCCATTTGTGATTGACTCAGGTAATGCAAACAAACGATGCATTCAATTGACAAATGAACTAATGTTTATTTGATTCGATAGATTCTATTGGCGAATCATCCAATGGAACCCTCACAAGTGCGATCGATGTCGCATCAATGTCGCAAGTAGACTCATCCAATGGCCAAACAGAAACAAACAGTGAAATGTCACCTTCGGAGGACACATCTACCACATCGACATCTACTACACCTGCACCATCAACGACTACCAAATCTAAATCAAACAAAAAGGCCTTTAAACGAAAGCCTTCTCCACGGAAGAACTCATCTTCGTCATCGTCTGGTTCAACTTCTTCCACCAGTGGCAATCGACGAAAGAAGCCTCATCACCAGCAGAACTTGTCTTCGAACAGTCAGTCACTAGTGGAGACAGTGCCCGACCAAGAGCAACTGAAGTCCGACCAAACTTGCGTAATTGGTGAAGTGTGCATGCGAAATGGCAAATTGGGCTACTGTTACAAACCTCATGCCCCGATCAAGTACGAAAAAGACGACCAAGACACGGAAGACTTCTATGAAATGTTGCAAGAGAGCTGTTCCCACTTTTTCGACGAGAACGGTATGTTTTGTTACGTGTTTTGAGGTGCTAAAATAGAACTTTGTCAATCAAAGTGCGGAAAGACTCTATGGATTGAGTGATGGTTTACAATGAGACAAGTTGATCTGCACCAAGCACAAGCATCGATGCCACAATCAAGGTCTGCTCACTTGCACACAAGGTGAAGATCACGTAAGTGCGGTGAGTCTCGTGTCTTGCCTTCCAACAGACATCGATCCAGGAATGTCCTCATGCTCAATGCCTGATCGATGTCAGTGCGGTGGTGACCTAATGCACACGGTGGCCATACAATGCAGCCATCGACATGCACAATTGACCATTAGACTGGTCAGCAGCAGATCTGCAGAGCAGATGGCATTGTTCCCAGCGAACAGTATGAGTCCTCGGTCAGTGTTGCACTGACATTTCCAGCTGAGATATGATCATTTGGTCGTGATTGTGGACACTTGCTACTGTTGATCTCATACAAACACACAAACAATTACGTGCTATTCACAAATAATTATGCCAGTGGCTAAGACATGAGAATGAGGCACGTGCTCAGACAAAGTACAGCACGACAAGTCTGATTATTGCAGTTTGCGATAATAATCTTCATCAATAAAGACAAAGACATTGGAATAAGCTCAAAAAGTGCTTATCTCGTGTCTCTCATTGACTCACTCTCTGTGTGTAAGTGAAGTGGTCAGCAGTGAAGTAACCTATTATGGGCAATGAACTTGATTACTCTCTATTATGCCGTGCAACAGTTCCGTACTAACTAGTTCAGTAGATCAATCAGTCAACTATGATAAAGTCACACAGGCAAGAGTAGCCCTCATTGCGGATGCAAATGGACACTCAACTTTTTCAAGGTCTCATTGGCAAACTGTCGCTCGATGTGATAATGTTTCAGAGAACAGGACCAGAATAATGTTCATAGTAAGAGAACTAATCTGACATGATTGAACCAACAAAAGCATTTGCACTAATCGAAATTCGTTTATTGCTGGTTGGCATGTGAGAGAAGGGAGGAAATATGTTACTTATGTAGTATTAAAGCGTATTTCTTTCATGCACTTAATAACATTTAAAATGAAGTTTGCAAGTTGTAAAGTATTAAAGAGTTAAACGAAACAGAAAGAAAACAAACTAGTGGAAATGTGAGTGATTCGGTGTGAATGTGCGACAAAGTGAGCACTCATATGTGGAGTCCTCTCGAGTGTAGTGCGTGTGCAGTGAGTCCGCATGGTCATTAGCAGTAATGATGTGAGGTGTGCAGCCATTAATGCACTAATTGATCGATCGCAATTGGTGCAGCCTTGACCGACTCGCCACACTCACCACCTCGTCCTCTCCTTGTCGTTCACCCGATCTAATCTATGTCCATCTTTTCGCACTTCACAGAGAACCTTCGTCATCCGCTGTGTTGCTCACCGGAACAAGAGGAAACCATTGCCCGGCTGAATGCGAACATCGACTTAATTAGGCGCAGTTGTCCCTCGTGCTTGGTGAACGTCAAGAAATTGTTCTGCAACTTGTTCTGTGCCCCGAACCAGCGGGATTTTGTCCGAGTGGACCGAGTGAAGGGTGAGACCGTGATGGAGGTCACCTATGCCATGTCCGAACAGTTCGCACAAACTTTCTTCTCCTCGTGTCAAGATGTGCGTGTCTTTGGCGCATACCTTCTTGACTACGAGTACGGCTGTGGTAAGCTGAAACGAGCCAATTGCACTGCGGTCGAGTTCATGCGAGTGCTCGGTGGTTTGTCCGAGATTCCATTCAACTTCCGCCCACTGATCGTCGAGATGGCCACTGGCAGAATTCTGCATCCGAGAGTTAGTTCTGACAATGCCGCAGTGGGAACCACTGATGCAGCCGAAGAAACAATTATTGGCAAAGAATGGCCTAAAGCATTGATGAACGACAGCAGCTATCGGTGCGACCAAGGCCCTCCAAACATGTCCCCGTGCCATTGCGACCACTGTCCCCGGATGTGTCCTGCCAACTTGGCAAAGAACACTCACCAATTGACCAGTCACTCATCATCTTCTGTTATCAATTCTCACCCTCATCACTACGAAAGTCATCCCTCATCCTCAGTGGGCATCACCTCAGCGGTGCTTACAATCCTTGGAAGTGTTCTCATCTCATCCTCAATGTCATTGACAATGACAACTGGTCGGACGATCATTTTTGGTAAATCTTATTGAACCCTAAAGTAGATCTTTAATTTAATCTCATCTCAGCTCAATAAACCTCATTATTTATCGGTTCTCGTTGCAAATGATCACAACACACTGTGCAAAACAAAGTTGACATACAATACGACAAACAAATGCCAAAGTTCATTTATGTAAAATATCAATTATTCATTACGGTGTAAAGTTATTATAATGTAATTATTAATTTATAGTTTTTTCATGTTTACAAATAAAGTAAAAAAAAACTTGTAAAAAGTTTGTAGAGGTAGATTAAAGTGGATTCAACTTGCGCTTTAGTGTCATGACATGCGACAACGACAAATAAGAATAGAAAGTTAAGTTAAGATAAGAATTTAATGAAGATGAAGACTAATGCAATGAATAATGAAAGATGCTTTGAGCACCCCAACCAAGACTGACCTCAGACACGAGTGCACATCGTGGCAGTTAGTGCCGAGCTGAGTCGACCACTTCATGAGCATGCGGCTCATCACTGGCAGGGTTGTCGAGCACCTCTGATTTGGCCTTAGTGCCCATTTGGTGAATGTAGCAACTGACTAGATATAAATCCTTCATGGTGACCGTGTAGGTGCGCCGAATTCTGTCGATCTTGGTGGTTAATTTCTCCAACTTTGGCTTAAGCATCATCGAGTTAAGCCGTTTGTCAAAGTAATCCTGACAGTGTGGCATCACCAATCGCAGGTCGGACTGCTTCAACTGACAGAATCGGTCGAAACTAGCACGGTCCTGGGCCTGACGGGACTTCATATTGCTGTGGGAAGTGTAAAAAGGTTTAGTCAAACAGCAACATCACCAGTGACACAATCACTTACATGATCTTGTCGTACAACGAGGAAAGTTGCTCGCAAGTGTTACGCATCTTACTTCGCATCTTCTCGACAATTTCCACGTGCAATGTTTTGGGCGAATTTTCCAATTGATTTGAGGTCATGGACAACGCTTGTAAATTCTGTGCCAACTGACCTTGGTTGTTGGAGTGAAGAGTCAAATTCTCACTGCGCCACCAAATTTCGTCTTCCAGGTCTTTGAGACCCAAGTCGAATTGCTCGATGGTGTCGCCCACAATTTGGAGTTCATCCTCCATGTCTGACTGCTGTTCAAAGCAGTGTTGCAGCTCTAGTTCGCGCATGCAAAGGCGAAGCATCTTTTCGAAATAAATCTCGACCTCGGCCAGAATTCGATTGCCTAATAATACAAATGAAAGGTGTCAAATAGTTGAGCGAAATAAGTAATTCTCAATGCACGCACCATAGGACAACTTAATCTTGGACGCATGTTTGTGCAGCTGTCGATTGAGGGACTTCAACTCTTTTTCGATCATCTCCTTCGAGGTGGACATTCGATTCAGTTCGTCGCTGTAGTCGTTGAGCTTTTCGAGCAGAAACAACACAATGTCATCAATGTCCTGGTCAGTCAGGTTGGGAGTACACAGAGAACTTGTTGATGCTGGCGATGGGGCCACATGAGATGAGCCATGCAGCTGAGTGCCACACACTTTCACTTGAAGCAATTTGGTGGAGGTGCGCGCCACCGACGAGGAAGTTGCTGGAGAAAAGATTGCCGTTGTTTTGCTCGACTGAGATTGACTTTTTGCCGCGCTCATTTGTGCTGATATTGAATGGTGTTGTTGTGGTGATGGACAATGTTGCAATCGATCACGACACAAAACACTCAATAAGTAAACGCACAGTAAGTCATGGATTATGAAATCTTGGTTCAAATATAGAAAACGGTGGCGCCAATATGTGCGAATTTATAGTGACAAACGAATAGAACCAATGTGCCACGATTGCCAATTTAATGTTCGAAGAGTAAGACAGAGACTGAATTAAGAACATTAGACGACAAATGACATTCGAATAGACACGTTGCACTCAGAGAAATGGTAGTCAGATAGATATGACCAACTTGAAAAAGCGTCAAATAGGTATGACGGCCTAACACATCGCAATTGTAGCATAGCGCCCTCGGTGGCAGCTTTGTGAACCCTACCTTCCACTGTACAACTCGTCATACCCATTTGATGCTTTTTCAAGTTGGTCATATCTATCTGACTACCATTTCTCTGAGTGTGTTGTTCAAAAGCAGCCAGATTAAACCAACTGCAGACAAGAAAGGTTTGCGTGTGTGTTAGTCGGAGATCACCCAAACAAATGATTCATTTTGGTGAATGCACAGCTTGTGAATGGCATTGAATTGGTCGGAGGCATTGAGTGAACTAAAACTGTTTGGGGAGCAAACGTTGCTTCTGGACCAATTCGATGCTAGTTGGCTTCTCCACAAATGGCTTCGTTTTGTCGGTGGTGGACCAAAGCCATCCGCTGACGAAATGCATCACACTGCACACATACACACATCTGCATGAGATGCATCACCATGACAGAGTACGACATCACAAATAGTAATTAGTAATGGATTATTAGTGTTGCAAGTGTATGTATATTAGCAAATAGTGAGAGTGGAGCAGTTGCAAGTGACATGTTCATTGACGTAATGAGACTCGAATGTGACGTGCCGCTGACATAAACATTGGTTAGCCGGTAAACAGGCAATTAGCATGAATGCAAATGTGAATGTCAGCACGGGGAACATTCATGCAGTAAAGCACTGACCACCATTCACCGTTCGACCACCAATTGTGAGCACAACTCAAAGGCCACCAAATAATCCATTCTTGCATTAATCGCATCGTGTTCAGTGTTTTGTGTTGGTACCAGCGCATCCGTATCATTGACACAGTTTGCTTGGTGATCCGTTTCCCTCCAATTTGCATGGTGCGCCGCTCCATTTCACTAACGCACAACACAACACATCGTCATTGTGGCATCATCGTCGAGCCAATCGAAACGCACTTGTTCACGAGTGCTATTTTCACAATCAGCACTTCACCAACAATGCAAAGGTATACAAAAGAGACTAATTTCCAGTTGATAAAACTTATTTGATTTGATTGTAATGTAGTGTTTATTACTGATAATTAAATTCATTTGAGAAGCAATCGAATATATTACAGAGCTTTTTACATAGGAATAATCGAAATGATCAGATCAAGTATTTACAGTCTGTTGGGTCACACCTGAGTTTTTTCTCACTTGTTTCAGTTGGTTCAATAAGTTAATAAATTCATTTAAGAATATTCCTAGTGAACTCATCAACAAATAATTTTTAAACAAACGGTCAATACAAATTGACACTATTCAATTTAGAAATAATTTTGACATTTGACATTTTTGTGCTTTCATGGACAAAATAAATTTACAAAAAATAAGTTAAGTAGATCGTAAGTATAAAATAACTTGTAGAAAAATAATAATTTACAAACAATAAATTGATTTTGTACAAAATTAGCAAAATTAAACGTCAAATCATTTGTAAACATAGTAATGAACTGTGGGAGTTTGTGATTGGTCGATATAGTTACACGGCTGACATGTCATTGCAATGTTTCGTTCAATTTGTACATTCAATTCAATTCATTTGTCGAAGAATCACTAAACAATGATCAACATGATGAACATTTAAAGACATGAGACGATGAAGAATAATGAATTACTTTGATGCATTGTAAGGACTTGAGGTTGAGTATGAAGAGAGGACGAATAGATTGGGCTTGGGTCGAGTCGACATTTTGGGACATTGTGGTTGTGCCAATTTGAAAGGAATATAACTTGAACACAAACTGAATCGCATAATGTAAATGCCATCAACTAATAAGAAATATTGTGCGCCGCAATAAAAGAATAATTTGATAATCTGCGTTAAAAAAAGAAAACAATTATCAATTACAAAAGTGACAAATGTTGAGACAAACCTAGAAACAAAGGATTGCACATGAAAATTGTGTTGAGATTGAGAGAAGATCACAATAGAACTGCAGCTTGTCACAAATCAGCAAACGAGAAAGCAAATAAGATAAAGAAGGATCACATTCGGGTAAAGCTTGGTGCTACTGCAAAGGGGACAAATGCTAAACGTCCAAATTCTTTGGTAAAGTGGTGGGGATAAATGGCTCGCTCCACATTCGTCGTAGATCACCCTGAGAAATGGACACAAATTAGAATCAGTGAAAAAGGGTCGAATGAATTGTACCTTGAGGTATGCCATTGTGAGCAATGGAAGCAAGGTGAAAGGGACCAGATATAGAAGTGCTGGTTGAGCGGCTTTAAACACTTCTGATGATACGGTCGCAGTTAAAAGGCCTTAAAATACATGTCAATTAGTTAAGGTAGTCCATTTTCATTCCATTTTCACAAGGCCACATACCAAAAAAGTATCCAATCAAGGAACAATGAAAATAGGTGATTCTGTTTAGATGCTTGGTAGGCGGCACCCCTGCGTCGGCCGAATTCAATTGTGCTCGTTTGTAGGCGTCGTACCTGAGCACAAAACAGAGCAACAAACCAGGCATGACGATGTCGCCGAGTCCAAGCATGGAGAAGTGTCCCGAATTTTGCATAGAAGGAAAGACCAACTTGCCCGGAAGTGACAGTTTGGGCACATCCCTTGCGCCATTCAGATGAAGTCGTTTGGCCACCAAATTGACCGGATTGTCTGCTGTCTTGGTGGCCACTCGAACCATCACATTCGAGCTAAAGATGTACGAGGAAAAGAAGACCCAGAAGACATCATAGATTAGTAGACCGGTGAGCAGAAGTGTGGACACTTTGAGACTGGGCAGACGGACAAAGGCGATAAATGCCACACACAAGCCCATGCCCATGGCGTCCATGAGAAGCCAGTGACCGGTTAAGACCCAGATGCACACGATCGAGACCGAGAGTGAGAATGCGACTAGTTCGGCGGGAGTAAATCGACCGCATACACCCAAAGAGATCCTGCTAGAACAAGTCAAGCATTATACCAAATGAATAGTTCGGTAGAATGACAAAAAAGTCTTACTTTTTCTTATCAGTACATGGCTTCATGATGTACTGGCACATTGGCAACAGTAGAAATGCTAACGCTATTGCCGCTATTACTGCAAAAAGACAACAAAGGTGTTGGTCAGAATGCGTCAAGACGGTTATTATGCCAAATGCTTACTTGCAGTACAAATAGCAAACAACATTTGCATCGAGTCAAAGAAGAAGAACATCACAAGAAGCGAAACCGATGCGCCCAACGGTAGACACAGTGCTTGCATTGTGTCCAGGGTTTGCACGTCTAGACCGGACAGAACAACAAAGTGAAAGTCCATTGAGGCAAGACAAATGGCACTGCCGTAACTTACTATTATCACTGACGCATCCGTCTTTGGAACAATTTTCCTTTTCTTTTAGTTTTGCTTCTTGTTCCATATTTAAAGATCTATCCCAAACATGACACAATTTAAGAGTTAAACTAAATCAAAGAAAGCAACACCGAAAAGCACTTACCTAAAGCTGCCATATACAATGAGGAGCATTGGTATGAGAAAAGTGGAAACACGTGAAGAATCCATCAAGGAGTACATCCTGAAACAAGGAGAAAGTGTCATCGTGAGGCACTAGAATACAAGACAGATAATACGAACGTACCACTGATTGGTGTTGACATCGACTGGAGGGGGCGCCCGGGACATTGCGGTCAGTTAATTGGTGCGCGCTTTGACTGTGATTGGTCGGCAGTGTGTTGTGCACTCGTTGTACAATTGTGGCCTTTCCTTGTGAGACAATATCAAATTTCAGTGTCGAAAAACAATTTGTTATGAATGGCGAGCCACGAATGAGAAATTGCAAGTATTGTCATGTCCGGCCAGCAGTGAGCACAAGTTGTCGATTGCAATCACACAAGTGCATTCGATCCAAACACTCGCTCGCCAATATACAAGTGCTTCTGAGTATCTGGAGTAATGTCATCTACACAAACAACAACATTTCGTCATTCAAATTGTTAATATATTACATTTCACTCGTCTACAGAATGAGCACAAAAAGATCAATAGATCCTATGCGCAAAACTATAGCGCAAACACTCATCTAAATGATGTTGTCCTACATTTTTAATATCGTTGCATTATATTGCTGGGCTTATTTTCATATATGAAATATTCTTACAATAACAATCTGTAAATACAAAAGCAAAATAAGAAAATATATCAAATCAAAATGCTATTTTGCGAAATTGAATTGCATTTTAGAGAAACAACAATTTGGTTTAGTCAGTGAGCGGAGAAGTGCACAGAGTGAACCATACAGAACGGATTGGTGAAGAAAGACAATGACAATTGTCTTGGACAAAGCAATGCGCCTGCCACACTGCGAAGGAAATCATAGCTACCTGAGCAAAGACAATTGCACACAGGTAGAGACACACTGAGACACACTGCACCCAGAAAGAGGACAATGCCAATTAAGTGGGACTTGGAGAACTACTGACACAGCTACTGGGTGTTCAATTAAGGCTCATCAATTCATTGCCTCAGCAGAGCGACCATTTAGGGCGCTACGGACAGACGGCAAATTCTATCCGGAAACAATTTCAAGACACGACCAAACGAAATGATGATGAAACGATGATGATGATGGGCTTGGTCAATCGGACATAATTGGCGCCAGCACTAAATATAGCCAATTTGGACGATAATCTAATCGAGATGCTTCATCAAGCTTTAATGTAATTCAAATTCTCCAAAATAGTGCAAAGTGGAGAGTGAACGTGAAAGGCAATAAGAAAGTGAAAACATGCGAGAATGAGATGAATCGAGATGCATTTGCATTTTGCAACCATCAATCTGAGTTCTGTTCTCAGGCATCAAGATTTATGATCGTTTCGTGCTGTCTTCGTTTCACTCTCTGGCACACGACAATATTCATTTTAAATTCTCCTCCTACTTTCCTCAGTCGTGAACATATTTTTGCATACTAAATAATGTACCAAAATACTATAAATAAAACTGTACGCAAGAGAGAAAGTGAAAAGGGGCAGAAGGCCGAAGGGAGGAAGCTCAATTTGGAATTCGTAATTAAATCTCGGTGCAATTCGATTCTACCAGTATGGATAAATCGATTATCGATCAGTTTGATCAGTCCGGATGAGTGTCGCAGTGGATTGTAAGGATATATTAGGCCACATTCGAATTACCATGAGAGCTTTCTGGGATGTTCACTTTGGAATCGATCGATCGGGCAAGTTTCACTTTGTGGATGACATTGAGCAGGGCCAATCAGAGCACTTTGTTTGGTTCAGTACTACTCAATCAGTAGCAAATGATTTTTGGCTAACTGCAAGTGCCTTCCTGCAGTGCTAGCAAAGTGACAAGACAACATTCCTCTGTTCTTCTTTTGTGTTGCATTCCACTGGACACTGAGAATTGTTCAATGTGTTAGATTGTGGTGCCACGAAAGTGTTTAATGGCCGTCATGAGGAGAGATCAAAGTGGGTTAATGTCAGTTCAATGGAAAAGAGTTGAGTGCCGCGCGCGGCAACAAGTCATCATAAGTGGTCCACTCTACACCAACAGTGCTCCTGTCATCGAGTCGTCAGAATGGCGAGTCATTCCACTGGCACGAGATGAAATCCACTAACATCGAGTTCACTCTAATTGAGTTCTACCCGTGAATTGGCGTGCACTGTACTGTGTTCCAAAGTGTGTGTGTGGGTTGGCGGGAACGAGGTTGAGTTTGTTGTTGTCGTTCCAGAAGGAAGTACTCAATAAATGTCCTTTTCAATTGCAAAATCCATAAACAAGACAGGCCAGTTATGGTTTTGCAGCAGAACAAGCACAACAAAATGGCCAAAATAGAGAATTCATACTAATTGGTGGTGACAAATGGTGGGCAACGATTGACACTTGCTTCAACGAGTAGATCGATGGAAAAAGCCCAGCACACCAGCGAACAAAGGCGCATCGGTGCACTGACTGTGGAAACGCGTCATTGCAGAATGTCAAATTAGCTTGGTCACAAGTGAAGTGAAGTGAACAGGTGAACTATGACGAGCACGGTGGAACCCGCAAGGCGTTTAGGCGCGGGCGTCCAGCTTTATCACACACAGCCGGTTTCCGCTTGCAATTTACGACTCTTGGTCGATTCAAGGCTGAGAATCTCGATTGGACTCGCTTGATTGGAGGTGACTTGTGTCGAGTAATTCCCGCCTGGTCTTATCGCAAGCACTAGAGGAACACTCGTCGAGGATGACACTGACGAGCACCTGAGAAAAGACACGAAGGGTAAGGGGAAGCGACCAAAGCACTGAATTGACTGACACACACAACAAACACAAGACACACTCCTTTGGCGACACTTGGTGCCTGCCGGTCTGTGGTGTGTTATGGCACAGGCAGCTGTGTCAGGAATAACAACACCGAGCTATCATTGAATGACGCCATGAGAGAAGTGCACAGGTCGACAGTGGAAAGTAGGATAAACCATTTCAGACCAGTGCTCATTGACTTGCACTCAGTGTCTTGACCGAGATGTCTTGCCAACGATATCGGCGCAGGTAGTTCGCGGCCTTGTTTGTACGTACACTTCTCAACTGGTACAGCTTTCACATCACATTCGCCATTCACACTCAGTGGGTAAACAAACTTGAACCAAATAGAGTAGTCGAGCCTGAGCAACAGCACAGACGAGCATAAACATTGGCCACCAGGTATAGTTTGAAGTTGGAAGCGTGCTCGACGAGACTACTAGTGGTCATCGAAACGAGCTCTGCTCACAGGCTCACTCTCAGATAGCATTAGTGAGCTGTGTCCATTCACTATTTGTTGTTTGGTTATCACTCGGCCAGGCCACAGCAGCCATTCTGTCGTACAAAGCGAGTTGTGTGGCGGCAAGCAAGCCTGTTTCCTCGCCGCTGTCCTAATCATAGCTCCATGTCTGCTGTATCCAAAGACTGGCTTTTACTGTCAGGCTCCCTCAAACAGTTTACCTCTTTCATCTTCTTCTTGTAGTTCAAGTCCGCGTGGAACACTTTGAGCAGTGGAGCCTCCACTGTGGAGGCAAGTCTGCTCGAGTGGTGCAAGCCTGTGAGCTCATTGCCGAATTGGTCGCACTGCTGAACTGGAGCCTTCTTTTTGTCTTTCTAGATCACACACACACACACACAACAATAAAACAACTTCGAGTGACCAACTGAGGCAGTGAAACGAGGAGATACCTCACTCCGTTTGCATTTGATTGAGACTTTCCTTGGCTGAATCGAGCTGAGGTAAACGCGGCACAAACTCTGTTCTTCTTTGAGCTCGTTCATCGGATCAGAACACTAAATAAATGAGCAGTAGCAAAGGGGCGACATGCTCAAATCGAGAGGCAACAAACCAAAGCATCAGCAACACATGCCTCTCGGTGCATTGAAGCAATCGATTGTAAGCGAGTCACCGAGTGCGCGGGGACTACCTTGTAATGGGAGTGAGATGGCAGTTCGATTCAAATCAAAACACCTCGATTTGATTGTTCTCTACACTCCACTCGCCACACTCAATTTCAGGGTTAACAAAAACAACTACCGATCACTAGTTGGTTACTTTGCCTTTGTTTTCGTCTTCTGCTTCTTCTCCTAAACGATCTAAACTCAACTTTGATGATGATTATAACATACTGAGACCGAAGGCAAATCAAGAACAAGAAGACGACGACTGATGGAGCTCACACACACAAACACACAGACAGACAATTAAGGCCTACACTTTCGGCAGAGCGATCATTACATGGCAGCAAGAAGCAATTCGCTCAAATCCGACAAGTAGGATAACATTGTTAGGACATATAAATTACAATTAATTGTAATGAAAACACAACAAGACAGCAACAGTAGACAGGCTGGTTCGTGTTTGACTTGTGAACTGTGTCAATAGAATCAGATAAATCTTCTCAATGTTTAGAGTAATTCCTCAGCAAAAGAACCGAGTAACTGGACACAAAGTGAATAATTGAGAACCATTTCCGTGCAATATATTAAGCAGAAATTATTGCAAGAACACAGTTTAATAAAGCACCCTGTGATAGTAAAGTTCAAACAGTAATAAAGAGCACAATTACCAAAATGGATTATGTTGTGGATTGGCTGGCTTGATAACTATTGTTGGGTTATTGGCGATACCAAATTCGGAGTTTGCTGGCTTCGTCACTGGCAATATCACACCGAAGCACACACAACTTAGCACACAGTGGCAATTATGAAAGCTATTCACTCGACAGACACTCAATGATTGGGCAATAAATTCATTTGTGTATTTGCTTGATCAGTAGTAATTTCTGGTAGAGCTATATTTGCATTTGATTTGTTGTTGTTATGCGTTGATGCTGATGGGGGTTGCTTTGTTTGTTGTTTGCTAAGTGGATTGTGTCATTTGAGCAGACCGGTCTGGTTCAAGTGTTGATGCCTGAGTATTGTCGGTTCATTCAGTAAGGCTCAATTTGTACTGTACTGTAAGACGATAATCTCAATGACAACAAAGTGAGAACCTAGATTTGAGTAAGTTGCAAATGATTAATTGTTGACAAATACAATGTTTATTTACGAGCATTACCTTGTGGAGGTAGTGATATGCACTGGCACGGAGGTGTTGACGGTGCATTACGGGTTGCAGATAGAGATGATCTTCACGAGCCAATGAACCATAATCACATCAAGATGATCGGCCGATAAGGACAAGCACTGTAAACATAGACTGGCACAGGCACAACACCGTTGATACTTCATGCCAGTGTGCGAGCTGTGTCGAGCTCTCTTTCTCTCTCAGTAGTGATTGACTTCTTCCACGGCATTCTGCCTGCACTTCATTTCTCTCTCCCGAGAGTCTTCAATCTAGTCGTGTTTCAGTTCAGGATCCTTTCCTCTTTTCTTCCCAATAAAGAGAGTTCGTGTTGTGTTGTGTTGTGCCGCTGGGCGCCAGTCAAAGGCAATGGTCACAATAAGTAGAGGCAACGGAGAGGTTGCAGGCCGAAATGAGCAGTCTTGGAGTTGGTGTGGTGGTGTGCCCGGTGGCTGTCGACTAGTGGCACGGGTTCACTCGGCTAGTGGCACACGACATTTCACTTCGACACTTGATTAGATCAATACATCCAAACCGACTGCTGGGACGTTGGCAAGAATGGGAGAAGGGTTCTGCTGGTTCGGGTTTGTTGCTCCACCAAGCACTCACAACAGACCGACTGACGCTCTCTCACCACCACAGGGATGTCACATACAGCACCAAAACAAAACAACAAAAGAGCTCTCTCGGACACGAACGCGCATGCGTCCAAAACATATGATGCCACTATTAAAGACAACAACATTATAATAGAAGGCAATATTGCAAGACGGCAACAATCAACAAAACGTGCAAAACAAAGTCACAATCCGCGAACAATTGCATGGAGGGAAGAACAAAGCCATCTCATTATCGACAGAATTGTCATCATTACCGACCACTATTTACACCTAATCACCAAATAAAGCTAGTGTGAGTGGGCGACAGTGTAAAAGGCGCAAATAATTCAAATGTCAAAATGGCGTTTCTTTAAAATCGTTTCCAGGCAAAATGTGATCCTTCTCTAATGAGTCTGTTCGTTAAGTTACTGTTAAGTTACTCCACTGAACGGCAATCGCCTTGGGATGGCAGCTTTTCTAGTCCGCAATGGCAACAAGAATGTAACTATTAATAATGGAATGGAACATACTTGGCGAATGTGATTAATTCAATTAATTGTGGCCATCGAGGTAATGGGCAATTAGTGCCGACGACTACATTGCCACCAGCACAGTCCACAGACTGTCCTTGTGGTTCATATCATAATTTGCTCTTGTTCAGGCCATCATTACGTCATCATGATGGTCAGTGGTCAGTCTGTCGCACACCTCGGCTTGTCTCCCAGTCAGACACAGTGAACGAGCAAGGGACTGATCTCGAGTGGCAATTACATATTGCATTATGGTCACCTCGACGACGCTGACCGGTGGCCAGTGCACCATTCATCAGGACACTGTTTAATTAGATCAAGTGAGCATTTCTATTTCGGTGCGGCCATATATCATGTCAAAGGAGGAACAACAAAGACAACAACCGGGCTCGATTCACGACCACCGCCACGGTCACTCAACACCGAACAAACAAACCACTAGCGCACTGTCACAATCCATGGTGTACTGTCCATTGTCTGTTTGTTCGGACTGAGGCCAGTCAGAGAGCGAGCGAATGTGCCAATTAGTCGGACAGAATGGCTCATTTTAGGGAACAATTGTAGTGCGTAATAATCACCAATTATACGGCCATAACCGATAAGTGATAACCCGATAAGACCGAGCCGAACCACAAAAGACGATAGCGCCAAGACAAGGCTCACACAAACAAGTCTGCTTGAACACGCTTGTGAAGTTCTCAATTGGCCAACTGTGCTGTTGAGCTATTTGCACCACACAAGCAGATAATCTTTGTGCTGCACACGATCAGTTCGGTTAGTTGGCCCACCAATTGTCCTGTGCAGAGTACAGTTCGAGTTCAACCAGAGTACTGGAGATGTCCTTTCACGGAGTGAGGCAGCGTCTGATTATGCTTTGCGGTGTGGCCAGCGTGTTAATGTAAACAATTAATCGGAGTATCCCTTGAGCAATTCAAATTGAAGTCCAGTTCAAGTACTGTACAAGTGACACTAGATAATATGACACTTCGTATGATGTGACAGTGGACAGTGGACTGGTGAGAAACTTGTGAGAGCACTTTTTATGGACGAATTGGCTAATGTTGTTTGTGGAAAGGAACTTCTCCAAATGATCTTGAGAATCTCACAGAAGACACAAACCATGCAAACATTGTCTCATCTCGAATTATGGCTCTGTGGCCAATTGACATAATGGCCCACTGTTTGTAGTGCCAATGAGGCTAAATGACCACATTAGAAGACATGGAGGCAACCATGATGATGATGGTGCCGATGGTGATCTTGTTGATAGTGACCACTGTGATCGAACAACAACAAAACGATACAACAGACAAGTGGTCGTAAATCTATAAATAGAAATTGTTCGATGCAATAGATTGAATCGAATCGAGAGGAAGGCAAATGGAGATGGAGGCAAGATAATTGAGAGAGATAAGAAACAAGTGCTAATTGCAAGTGAGCTCCAAAAAGGGTTAACCTTCAGGTACGGGCAGTTTGTGTGCCAGTTTAGGCTGGTACTGGCAACCGTGCAACGCATACTCAACCGCACTGACACTGGTCACTCACAAGTGAGCTAATGTATTCAGTCGTTCACTGTTGGGAATGGTCATTACAAGCCGAGTCAACTCATCAGCGTATAATTCGTACAAAGTAGAACACTATGTCTCATCGAGATAGCATCTCATCAGTGGTGATGGGTCATCAGTGGACAAGCTCTGTCCACTGGCACAAAGGTATCACATCACTCCATTGGTCAGTGCGCACTAATGACGCAACAAATTGTGGATCACAATTAAGCCATCAGCCACAGCAGTTCACGACATGGATCGATCGGGCCACAGCACCACTCAACACCACTTTGACATATGCCAATTGACAGTGCGTGATCAGTGCTTTCCGCAAATGGCAAGTCAACACTACAGCACTTATCGCATTTAGTGCAATTCAAAAAGGCTAATATTCGAATTACCGAGAATGCTCATTAAATGTGAGCCATTCAGTGCACTCGCCACGAGTCACTTATATCACGAACTCTTTGTATTTAATGACTCCGAGACCAAAGAGGATTGGGCGCCATAATAGGAGAAAGAGAGAATCAGTAATAAGAGAGAGTACTCAACAAAGAAGGTAATTGGCCACACGATCAGAATGGAACTGTTTTGTGTGGCGCACAGAATCGATCGATTCAATAAATCATCACACTATAGCAACATTAACTAACTAAATGTGATATGTTGCAGAATTGAAATACAAAAAGTAACTTTGCGAACAACCAACTGTAAGACATAAAAAGGATCTCAAACTGAAGTATGCTAACCTAAGTTGTTCTTGAATGGAGTAGAATTGCCCGTTTCGCCTCGAACCTGGGCGTCATCAAAGTCAATACATTTTATTACCTCGGAGCAGCATCGTCAGCAGAAGCAATGCAACACCAAATTGTGTCTAATTGGCGCGATAGCAGTAAATGAAGACATCGAGGCATGTAATTAAGTTATAACGACAAAGACAACTGCATGTGACCTTACCTCCTTTTGGGGGTCTTTTTCCGCATGCAAGATGGTTGCCACTGAGATGTGAGCAGATGACCTCTGGTTGAGCAATAAAATGGAGATGAGGCACAGTGGACAGTGGCAAATAATAAATACATAAGGAGTGCACTTGACCTTTACTTTGCCAAATTGCTCGTGACAATTAAAATCACACTCGAAGGTCGGAAAGGTATTAGCAATAAAAAAATGTACTGCAGTATAAGACGATTCGAAAGAATGAACTCAAATTAGACATGCTCGCATGCTATTTGCAAATAAAGCAGACTGTCGCTCTACAGTAGATCTGCACATCAAATATACGATGATGGCCAACTAAGTTTGTTCAAGGTTTGTCCTGGAAAGAACCATCTTTTATGGTTCTTCTTCCGGTCAGTTGTTCTCAAAGAATTTGAGCGTGATTGCACAAGTGTTCATGCTCTGTTTTGTGGGCTGCAAAGTGCAAACTCAGTTGAATTGCCTCCGAGGCGGTAATTGTGCAAGTGAATAGTTCACTTGGTGCTTGGTTGGTTGGTTGGTAGGTTGGCGGTAATTGTGGTTACGGTATCGTGATTGTTGTCATCATTGGTCGGGTCGAAGGCAATGGCGAGATTGCACACTGCAAATTAGATTGTTCATTGTCAGTGAGACGGTGCAGTGCTGGCCATTACTGCTCCCAGGTGATGGCTTGCTTCGATGAATCTAGGTTGGAGTGATTGCTTTAGTGCACAACGCTCCACTGTCAATGAACACAACATAATGCGATCGATTCAATTACACACTCGCTCACATACTCAAAGGATATATCGTCCACAAACATTGCTTCCATCAAGCATTCCAATTGGCCAACAGACATGTCCGCAGCATTGAATCCGAAATGGCACAAAGCAGTTTCGGTTGCGAGTCACAACTTGTGAGTGAGTGTGAAAACAATTGGATTGAAGAGTTGAAAACATAGAATTTTGATTGAAATTGATTGTTCAGATTGCCAGATTAATTGCTGGTCCATAAGCCTAATTGATTGATCGAGTCAATTAACTACTTGGTGACCATTTAAGGACTGTTTACCACTGTTCAACCAATGATCGAATGAAGTGATTGATCTGTACGATGAACAGCAAGGTAAGTATTGGTCGGTCTGATATCTTCTGTTCTAGATCGTTCATTTCTAGGTCAAGGTTCTGAATGCGATAGATAGGAATGAACACTTGAATGATTAGTCGATATGATTGATAGACTATGAGCGATTAGACCGAACTTGATAGCACTTGGCTTCGCATATATCGCTTAGGGTCTGATCAGCTCCACTAGGTCGGACCAACAGACAGACATTTACACTGCTTACCCTCAGTCTATCTTGATTGACACAACTTGTGATTTAAACCAGGCTTGGAATGACAGTTAAAGAGATCCTATACCTATGTTCTCCTTGCGGAAAGCGATTACGACCGAACTTGACAATAGACCTACAAACAGCCTTCCCATTAGAGAAACTTAATGAACACGTTGGTGTAAGACGATCTGGTGATGTACTACAGGTGATTGATTCGATGATGATGACTTGGTGTCTGCTCTCCGATTGATTCCACTCGATTTGATTTGCTTGTTTGCTTTATTTTCCACCAAAATCGATCCGTCAAATTACAACTCTTGCAAGAAGGTGATAATTTCGGCGTTGACTGAAGCCAAATTGAGGTTGGCGAATTACTCTTCTAACCACTAAATTGGCAGAATATTGCCAATAACCAATAGACTGACAAAGAATAACAAGAGCATGCCTTTTATTTAGAAGGCAATTAACTCGCAAGAAAAGGCAATTGGACAGCCAAACAAAGCGCCCAACACAAATAGTGATGGCAATCGATCGAGGCAGAAAAACAACATTGTGAAACATTTCCATTTGTAGTGTCAGAAAAACTTTGACTTCCAAGACAGACGAAACAATGAACCGGCGCTACATTGAAAGGCAATGATTAAAAGCAACATAGAGGGAACGTTTACCTTTGCTTGACCATTGCCGTTGACCTGAGGAGTGATAAATGTCCTCTCTACACGGCATGACATGTATTGCATGTCAATGTCAGGTGGCCACTCGGGAGAAAGGTTGCCCAGTTCGGAAATGCCAACGAGTGCAATTGGCAATTGTTTAGTGGCCAAACAGGCAGGCACATGTACAGGTGAAGTGCACGGAGTGGAGTGCGCGATCAAATCAATGCGGCAAACAAATCATTGACCACTAAAGTGCTTGTTTGAACAAGCCACCGAACAATGATCCATTGACCATTTGCAGCGATAACGATCGATCCCTATAAACATTTACATTTGACCACGAGTTTAAAGCTATGAGTAATTTCTACAATGCATTGTCAATTTATGTTTGCAGTCAGGAATCATTAGTCTAATGATTAAACTTTGAGAGCTGCCATCTACGAATGTATATCTAAACTAATCAAATCAAATAACATGGCTATAGACTAGTCTTAAGTGACGCCGTTGGCGTGAAGTCGGAGCGGCGGTATCGCGAATCCTTACCAGTTCAATAATCGATGAGCCATCAGAGTGCAACAGACACAAACGTCAACTTATTTAATACACATCTATTTAAAATATCACTAATTATTTTTATCTTTAGTGACTGTTGATCTTATATACCCAAAATTTAACCAGGTTGTCAACACCAGAATTTTTGATAAAATTTACAGCGAGATCCATTGAACCGTACAGCCTCAATTCTTTACACAGAGTCGTCTCTTCAATGGTTCAAAATTGGATTATTTTTTGGAAAAATCCCTGCTCCTTTGACCTATGGCTTATGGCACAAAAGGCACATCTTCATCCCAACCAGAACATTGTGTAAAATTTTCAGACCGATCCATTGAACGGGTATAGCCGAAACCCTCTACACAAGCGTTTTCCAATTGAGTTGACGGAGAGTCCTCACTTCACTTACTCGCTCGCTTCGCTCGCTCGACGTTCCGCTCCGACAATTATAATTATAATCTTTAGCCGCCAATGGCATAAAAATAAAATTTATTTAATTAATAAACAAATTATTGAATTAGAATCTTCAATGTGTTTAATCTAATTCGAATTTAAGATTGATTTGAGCTATATTTTCGGAACATACATTTTAGTTTCGATTCGATAATCTTCAATAAAATCCAAATTATATAAATAACATTCTTTGTGAGTGGGACTGTTTCATTCTGAGTGGAAATACCAATAGATTTGCCTTTGCCTTTGTCAAACTGCTTTGGTTGCTACTCACATTTTGTTTACCAACTGGTTGATTATAATAAATGGTCTACTCGAGTGATATCGCTCTGCCTACTCACACCCCATGTACAGGGTTCCCATATTAAATATGTGTAAGCTCTCATAAGGTTTTTCTTATCTATTTTTTATTGTAGAAACCGAATCTGAAGTTAGTTTGGGTGTAGCGTTGTGAAATCGCGAGTTATCTGATGAATACCGAGATAAGGTTACGAACACGTTATGTATAACTTTATTTCGCTTATTTTCTTATGATATCAACTTAAATTTTATTCTAGTTTATTTAATAATCATATTTTGTCAATTTAAATAAAAAAAATCAGTTAGATAATACTTAAAACTAAAGATAACAGCAAAAAGCCAAGAATATTGATATAAAGTTGTACAGAGAAGACAACATTTTAGGCGCAAATTCAACATATCCAAATGCTTCAAGGAAACTCGCGATTTCACAACACTACGTCCAAACTAACTTGAGATTCGGTTTCTATGATGAAAAATAGATAAGAAAAAACCTTATGAGAGCTTACACATATTTATTATGGGAACACTGTACATGACGTGTCAAACAAGCTTATGCAAACACTATTTACCAAATAGAAATTGTGCTCAGTTTGGCTACCTTTAATTTTCATTTGTTCTTACTACCAACCGTTGACACAACCACCAAATGATCATGACTACAAACACTGTATTCGAGAAGCACACTCACATTAAGACTAAAGTCTTTAAGTTTGCTCATCGTTGGACAATTGACAATTTTGCTGACTACAATTACTACTATTGCAGCTACAATCCATCGATTGACTTTCAATCTCCAACAAACAGCAAGCTTACTTTTCAACTAAGTCTTAATTCAAATGTTCGAACGGACAATGTGGATTATGTGACCGCTAATTTTAAGGTCATTAATTGTCCTAAAAATCGGGTTAACGTTCAGTTGCAGTTATCTATTTTGGATGGGAAGACTAAGAAATGCAACACTAAGGGTATGCTTAAGGCGATATCATTATTTTTTTCATTCAGTTGTTTTGTCTTTAGAGGCCACATTTGAGCAAGCTCGTCAATATTCCTGGAATAAATACATTGCCCGCGACTATCTGCTCAAACCCGAAAATGACCTTGTACCGGATAATAAGTTGACACTTTTCTGTGAAATTCTGTACGATGACGATATTGAAGAACCAGAAATAGTTTCTGGCCAAGCTCAATTGGAGAAGCATTCGCAGATTAGAATTGTCAAGGATTTTGGCGATTTATTGAAAAGCACTGACTTGAGCGATGTGGTTTTTGTTGTAGGCTCCAAACAGTTTCGTGCTCACAAAGCAATTCTTGGCACTCGATCGTCTGTTTTTTCTGAAATGTTTGCTCACAAAATAGACGATAATCCAATCGTCTTTAGTGACTTAGAAGACCCGGATGCATTCGAAGAACTACTTAGGTACATGTATACTGGCAAAGTGCTGTCTCTCGACCAGTTTGCAATTGCACTTTTTCCCGTTGCCAATAAGGTACTTTCTTTTTTATTTTTACAAATTAGCTGTTAACTTTTTTATATGTTTCATAGTATGACCTGAAACATCTTAAGGCGATTTGTGAGGATTCAATTTGTTCAAACATATCCACTGGAATTTTAACGGAGATTCTTGAACTCGCAAATAAGTATGATGCTAAGAAGTTGAAAGTTAAGATTGTGGAATACATTCAGAGGTAAAATATATTAACTTGTAACGTTTTTATATTTATATTTATTTTATTTAGTTATGCAAATTGTATTTTTGAGACCAAAAGTCTGAAAGAAATGTTACAAACTCAACCGGAATTGTTCTATGAAATATTTTGTGATCTAATGGAGAACATCGATTCCCGTTAATTGTGTTCATTTTTATTCTATAATAACTTTTATTTCATTTTTGCATTATTTGCTTTTAAAACCAATAAATCTAATTTACATATGCGTCTATATCGATCCATCTAAAAACAATGGCTGTCTGCGAGTCGCAGTCTCTAACAGGCTAGCGCTTACAGTGTCACTGACAGCAGACTTCATTGTCTCACTTGTACTCACAACGACGTCACAAGCTTGTCACTAGTGCTTGACTCACATATTAGCAACAAGTTATACTTTTTTTTCATTTTACGTCATTTGTCATTTTCCAATTCCAAATTGAATTGATTCTTCAAAATGACCGACAACCGAAAAAGTCAATTTATTGTTTCCTCCATTACGGAGCCAATTTCCGAGAGTTGGTCTCACACTAAGCTCAATCTTACTTCTTTTGTCTACAAATGGTCGATAGATGATTTTAATTTTTTATGCAAGCTAAATGTCAACGCTTCAGACTATCCTTATATCGAGTCGATCAAATTTGCTCCACCAACTGATTCGGCATTAAAATTTTACCTAAGACTTTTCTTTCGAGGCGAAGATGCTAATGGCACCGACCATATTGGACTTTCGCTGTATCTTACTGAAAATTATCGTCCAAAGGTCCATATCAAGGCATCAATTTTGGACGAAGATGGGGAAAAAGAAAACAGCAAAAGTAAATACTGTTTTCTTGCTAATTGAATGATTTCTTACCGACATCTTATTCAGGTGTGCAACAAGATATGACCAAGGGAGCGCATATTGGATGGCCTCAATTCATGTTACGTGAAGACTTGCTTAAACAATCCGAAAAATTACTTAAGAACGACAAGCTTGTCATTTATTGCGAAGTATGTTGTGCAAAACTTGTGCCTATATCTATGTTTCTCCCATTTGACTAAAACAATTATTTAATTTATTATGCAGATTGAAATATTTAATGCACCTATCACAACACATGGAGTTACTCCTATGGATGAAAATTGGCAGGCTCAAATTGTCAATGATCTGAATAATGTTTTGCAAAGTAAAGTGCTCAGTGATGTTATCCTTGTGGTAAATGAAAAGGAATTTCATGCTCACAAGGCAATTCTTGGGGCTCGTTCTCCAGTGTTCGCTCGCATGTTCGACAACGACATGAAAGAGAAAAAGGAAAATCGTGTTGACATAACTGATGTTCAGCTTGAGGTGTTTGAAGAACTGCTGAGATTCATCTATACTGGCAAGGCGAATTCAGTTGATAGATTCGCTTCCGAGCTTTTAATTCTTTCTGACCGGGCAAGTTATTATTTTTATTATTTATTATTACTTTGCTTTATAAATGACTAATTCAAAATTATCAATAGTACCAATTAGATTCATTGAAGACCATTTGTGAAATGGTGCTCTGTGCTAAAGTGACTCCTGATTGCATTGGAGATCTCGCACTTATGGCAGATACTTACAATGCCACTCAACTAAAAGCGAAGGCAATTGACTATATGGGCAGGTATGATTATTTTTTGGGTTTTTGAATTTTTATAAGTAAGATAACTCTTTACAGTCATGCTTCTAATGTTGTTCAGAAGGACAACTTGAAAACTGTTCTTCAAAATAAGCCAGAATTGTTTTATCAGTTGATAACTAACACATTCAAAAATCTCAAGCTTTGAATGTGCTCATATTTGAAATATGCAATTTGATACAAATATTGTTTCTGGTGAAACTTAATAAAGTAATTTTAAAACTATTTTATTGCTTTTTTATTTAGAGATGTCTGTTCAACTTCATTAAGTACAATTCTAGTCGATTTGACTGACTAGTTCGTTCACTGGGTTGAATGGACGAGATCGCCAGTACAGCGAAGATCCGCGACTGAGTTCGCCTTTGTACCACAAGTCTTTCATACACTGGACCCAGTGATCAAAAGCTGGCGCAGTGTAGTTCGAGGCCGCAAGTGATCGAGCACTTGTCCCATTGCACGACATGATAGTTGACACCACTCGCATTGGATACGAAAGTGAATTGGCCAGGTAAATGGTGAGTAGACTGAAGATGTTGCGCGAGTTTCTGTTCCACTTGTCACGAGCTAAGTAGAACGAGATCCATCGGGTGTAGGTGAAGAGACAGTCAGCCAGAAGGAAAGGTACCAAGCCGGAATAGAAGGCAGATAGACCACCAGTTTGGTACAAGTCGCGCATGGCCTCCCAAAACCAGTCATATGTGCTCTCTCCACCGATGTACTGCGCCATGCATCGAACTGTAACCACTTTGAAGGGATAGGCCACACACAGGGCCACTGTTCGGGCCAATGTTTCACTCACCAGACCAAGTGCTAGATTTTTGGCATTGTCGAATTGCACTTCAGGCTCTTTGATCACAGGCTCAAACAGTTCGATCTTTTCTTGCAAGTTGAGCACATTCTTGTAGACGAACTCGTACGAGACTGAGAAGGCAAGGCTGAAACGAAGTCCACGGTACATGCCCATGAAACCATCTTTTTCGACGATATGACCCATGTAGGAGAAAAAACCAGGCAAACGAAGTTTTGCTCGTCCGAAGATGGACTTGCCAATTTGACCAGGCAGAGGTTCAAAACCGAGCTGCACCAAAGTTGTCATGTAACTGGATGGGTGGCTCAACACCGTTCGCGGTATCTGGTTTAGAAAATCTTGAAACGTGTACGCTTTGGTCCATTCAAGGTTGAGCATTGGTGGGTTGTGGTCATAGTCGCGTTTCGACCTGCCAATTGAGGCAAGAAACAGGTCCGTTTCGTAGTCCGACACATTGTCAAAGTCAGCTTCGTTGATAGGATCTTGGTCAAAAAGCTCATCTCCTGCTTGGTCCATGATGTGCAAATGCCCAAGTTAACAAATACAATCAATGGCTACATGAGAACAGTGAAATAGAAAAGTTGTGCCGATATAATCGAACAAATGTATAATTTAAAACATTCATACTATTTATTTAATTTAATTGTTTAATTTTATATTTTTATTATAGCTTCATTTGCATTTCATCTTAATCTTAATAAGTTTGTCAATTTAGTTACAATCAAATCAAATCAAACAATTTTTTGCTAAACTAAATAACTATTGGTAGCCATTAGGTATTTCCTAAGCCAAAATAATTAATTGAGAAACCATCCTAAATTTGACCGAAAACTGTGTTAATTTGTTGATAGAAAATGTACAATCTTAATTAATGATTGAATTGATAGTAGCAATACACTGCAATATATGAAGTGCATTGTAGTGATTTGATAAGGTCAATGGGCAGAGTTTTGTGGAATGCTTTAATCATATAAATTAACTGAAATATTAAGATGTAATTGAAATAAGACAAAATGAAAACCTTAATTTGTTTGTGGACACTTTTGTTCATTAGTGCATTCTCATGTAAACATTGTTTTTCGGAGGAATATGCTCCGATTGTACAGTTACAAGATGGAAAATTGCGAGGAGTGACTTCCATTGTCGATGGCCACAAAGTACATCTTTACCAAGGAATTCGCTATGGTAAGTTTAATTGGCTCGACTTGATTGGTTGACTCTTTCTTTTAAGGTCAAGCAGCACGATTTGCCAAACCGCAGCCGACTGGACCATGGACCGAGATTTACAACGCAACCAAATTCCGTGACCAGTGTCCTCAACCGATGATTAACAACAACGTTGTGAATGGTTCACTCTTTCAAGCTAATTCGAGCAGTGAGGATTGTCTCTATCTGAACATATGGAAACCTGTGAATGAGTCCACTCCGAATCGATCAGTTATGGTATTCATCCATGGTGGAACGTACTACGCGGGCACTATATTCTCAATGACTATGGATGGAGGATACATTTCTCATCGTGGCGATGTCATTTTGGTGACCATTGCTTACCGTTTAGGACCGCTGGGATTTTTATACGGAGGAGACGTGCCAGGTAATCTCGGAGTGCACGACCAGATTCTGGCACTGAAGTGGATTCAACGGAACATCCACCAATTTGGCGGTGACCTGAACAGTGTACCATATTCGGTGAGTCATCTGGCTCGATGAATGTTGGCCACCTTGTTCTCTCTCCACTGGCCAAAGGATTTTTCAAGCGGGCAATCATGCAATTAGGTGCGCCCAACTCATACTACGGAGCAATATCTCCAAGTGTCGCGCTAGACAAGACTAAATCATTTGCCAGTAAACTAAACTGTTCTCTTGATCATATAAATGAAACGATCAATTGTTTGCACACGAAAAGTGTCCAAGAAATTGAGATTGCCATCAAACTAATGGCGGACAAGTTGGAATTCTTTTTGCCTGTGTACGGCAACGAAATTATGCCTACCGCGCCAATTGAAGCATTGAGCACTGGCAAAGTCAACAAAGACATTGATTTGATGTATGGGGTGAACCGAGATGAGGGCTCACACTTTGCACTAATATTTGCACCTCAGATTGAGTCTGATTCGACTAACATCACACTGCATTTTGCCAAACACGAAATCATTAAAGCAATGAAGTTTTATAATCAATCATATGGCGAGGAAATTGTCACTTTCTACACAGAAAACCTTCATAATCCGACAAAGGACGAACTTAAGTAAGTGGCTTTCTTTTAAAGTTAATTTTAATTCAACTATTGATGTACTGAAATAGAGTGGCCATTGCCAAACCATTGGGTGACCTAATTCTAGTCTGTCCCACCATTCTGTTCGGCGAGCGAATGGCCAAACTGTCACCACACCGAACTTTCTTCTCTTACCGACTGATGCAACACGTGAAAATACCACCTGTCTCATATTTTCCCTGGCAAGGTGTCCTTCATGGAGAGGACCTTGTGTATTTGTTCATGATTCCATTTCAACAGAAGTCAGAAGACCAACAACTGAGTCATGACATGATCCGCGCATGGAGTTCATTTGCCAAGAAAGGACATCCAGGACTATTTGGCTCAATTCAATGGGACGAAGCTGTTGACAGGAAACATTCCAATGAGCCAAGCACTGCCTACATGTCACTTAATGTCACTCACTATCAAATGGCTGCTGATTACTACACCAAGATTTGTAATACATTTTGGAAGCCGAAGATAACACAATAGGGCAATAGTGATTATTTATTACTGATGTAAGGTTTATGAACTAGATATTGATGGAAATGTCTAGTTATCATTTAGTGATTTCATGTTTGCCGATCGAATTGTAGGATTTTTACATATTTATTGAAGACATTCGATAAGATTGCTTGTCAAGTGTCCTTGTATGACTTTTTTCACTGCATTAATTTGATCAACCAATAAACATGCTAACGAATCGTTATGACTACTATAGTAACGATGAAGATATGAGATGGAAAAATTGTTTTCGATAAACAGGAACTTTACAGACCTTGCCCTACGAAATTTCATTTCATTTAAATGGTATTTAAACGTGATGAAAAGTGAATTAGTCAATTTGTCTTGTTACTCTGATATTTTGGTAAACTCAAAATGAACAACTTTATTTGGGTTTGTATTGCAGTGTTCCTTGTCACATTTGCACAACACGTCCTTGGCAACAAATCAGTGGTGATTGAGTATGCCCCGATGGTGCAATTGACTGGTGGCAAGGTGCGTGGCTTGGTACTGCAATTGGACAATAACACTAAACTCAACTTTTATCAAGGCATTCGTTATGGTAAATTTAAGATAATTTGATTAAATCTACATAATTTATGCCAACTTTTTTATTTTCTCAGGAAAAGCTGTTCGATTTGAAAAGGCCACTTCTGTTGACCCATGGACCGAGGTAATCGATGCAACCACAAGTCGGTCAGCATGTCCACAGCCATTGTTGAATAGTTCGATGGCAAAATTGTTTCAATTCGAAGATATGAACGAGGATTGTCTCTACCTGAACGTATGGTCACCGGCGGAGGAGAAGGCCAATCGAACGGTGATGTTCTACATTCATGGCGGTGCCTTCATGATTGGAACCATTTTTGCGCCATTAATGGATGCTCGCTATATTGCCAATCAAGGCGATGTCGTGGTTGTCTCTATTAACTATCGACTAGGACCATTGGGTTTTCTCCATGGTGGTGATGTTCCTGGCAACCTTGGCTTGCTTGATCAAATTTTAGCATTGAAATGGGTACAGGAAAATATTCGCAGTTTTGGAGGCAATCCGAATGATGTGACAATCTTTGGCGCTTCAGCTGGATCGATTTCAGTTGGTTCCTTGGTTCTCTCTCCACTGACGAAAGGTCTTTTCAAAAGAGCCATTCTGCAGGCAGGAGCGCCAAACTCACAATTCACAATCTCGTTGAGCGAAGCAGTGAACAAAACCAAACAATTTGCAGATCGTCTGAAATGTCCCACCGAAGACAATCAAATCACTGTCGATTGTTTGAGGAACAAAACATCTGAAGAATTGATTAGCAAGGTATCACTCGATTTTAAGGCCAACCAATTCTTTTTACCAGTGTACGGAGATGAAGTGATGCCAACTGCTCCAATCGAGGCATTGAATGAAGGTAAATTCAACAGCGACATAGACATCATGTACGGCGTAACCAAAGATGAGGGATCGTACTTTGCCGCTCAAATATTACCTAAATTGATTTTGGAACCTGCAAATCTTACGATCAATTCGACTAAGCAGGACATTATTTACATAATGAACAGTTTGTATGGCCGATCTGACGGGGACGAAGTGGCCAACTTTTACACTGACAATCTAACAAATCCACCAGACGACGACGACCTGAAGTGAGTTCTAATAAGTTCTTAGGACAAATTTGATTAATCGATTTTTTAGGATTGCAATCTCAAAATCTTGGGGAGACTATAACTTGATTTGTCCAACTATTTTGTTCGGTGAGCAAATAGCCAAACACACACAGAACAATCGTTTGTTCTCGTACCGATTGATGCAACATTTGGACCTTGGAATAATGCCGTTCTACAAGAAGTGGATGGGTGTTACGCATGGACAAGACTCGTTCTATACATTCGGAAACCTGGCAAAGGCAAACCAAAATGACCAGCAGTTGGGAAAAGATATGATTCAAGCATTGACATCATTTGCCAAAAGTGGTGACCCTGGCAAAATGGGCTTGGTCCAGTGGGAAGAGGCCATCGATCGCAATATTAATCAGCCACTCACTCGGCACATGTCGTTGGATGTCAATGACTATCGAATGGTCAGTGAACACTATCGAGACAGCTGCAATCTGTTCTGGAAAGACAGAATTACCCAATAGACAATATTTGCAATTAGAAAATTAGACAATAAATATATATTTATTAGTTTAAATATTGCATTGAATACAATTGCTTTGTGTAGCTTTTTATATAAATAGCATTTATTCGAAAACTTCACTGCAATGATTTTATTCATAAGTCTGCCAACAAGCACTTGGTGGCGGGCAATGAGAAATGGCCGGTGGTTCAACTTTACTGCTAACTCAAACAAACAAACAAACAAATTGAACTTTGCACTAGCTAGTGACTAGCTGGTGAAACTGAAAGTAGACTTTTATGGTTGTATATAAATCAAACATTGCCGTTTGTTTAACTACCTCGATTAGGTCTTGATTTTATTGCAGTTAATTTGCGTTTTGCGTTAGGTTAATTTTTTTATCAACCGAAAATGTCAAAGTCATCGAATCCATCCGACTTGTCACTGATTGTACCGTTGGTTCGAGAACATCCCTATGCGTTCACCTTGGAATACTCACTCACAAAATGGAAACTATTGTTCGTCGGGAAAGAGATGGCTCTTTTCCCCTACTCTGACCAGTCCTTTCATAGCAGTCTTGGTCGCACTGTGTATGGCTACGACCAGGACATTGTCAAGTACGGCTGTATGCTTGTTTGGTTGTCACTGTACCTTCTGGTCAATATGGTCCATCAATTCTCGTTCGACGACCAGCTTCATATGCAAATGTCACAGGTCACTTCTGCCATATTTTTATCTCTATTGATCGGTTGCACCTTTCGCCATATTTACCATGTCAACTCGTCACAGCGAATGTATCTGTACACCACCATGCTGAAGTTACTCAATCTGTACCTGTTTCATGTTATTTCGCTAGGACTACTTTGCATCTACATCGAATATGTCATTGCCGATTCGTTCGACCAGAATGGTTTCTACTTCCATCACTTTGGCCCACTGGACGCACTGTTTGTGCTCGTATGCAGGCTGGTTCTAATGTGGACTTGTCTAGAACTCGGTGCCAGGCATGTCATCTTGGCAATTCAATTGTCCACTGATTATGTTCGTTACCACCGATCTAAGTCGATAACAAGCAGACTCCATCAATGCACAAGTGTGGTCTAATCATTACTCAAAACTGTATGCACCATATGGTCAAAGGTCAACAACCTCGAACAAGTGCCTATGTTTGTTATCTCAATGTATTTTATATTTATTTATAAACTTCAGATTATGTCACAAGTATAGTTCCATTGGATATAAAAACTAAATGAGAGGTTAATGAGAATAAAATTTGTTGCTAAATACCGAGCAAAGTTTCATTAAGCAATCGAGTATAATAAACCAAATTCCGCCACTAAGTTAATGTATAGAGTTTTTAAAAGTAAACACTGCTTTCTTGTTAGTAGATAGTACCCATTTGGCACTTTGGTATTGCCTACTTATATGCCCTTCAAAAACGAAGCACAGAATAATCTCAAGATTTAATGGGAGAATGTGTAAATGAGTGGACATGGGTAAAAATAAAATTATCTCTATTGATAAATAAAAATAAAAATATAATGTTGTTAAAATATTACAAGCTTTAAAAACATATAAATGAACAATTCTTCATAAGCAAATCAACTTTCTATAAGTGGACGACTGTTTCAAATTGAGATTCTAGCATAGTATGATTTTGCATCCTCCGTTCCCACCTGAGCAGTTCCATCTGTGCAAAGATTAGCATGTCCTCACTCAACTGTCCACACAACGCCAAACTGCGGACTCCAAAGTCGAGGAAAACAACCATTTGAAATATAACCAAATGTACAAAAAATATACACGAAAGAGTGAGAAGAAACCAAATTTTCATGTTTGCCGTTTCAAGGTGAATGTCGCCCAAGTTGTGGATTGCAGTCTTGATTAATTGCACTTGTATGAAAGAGAGTGCGGTGTGTGCGAGATAAGCCTTGAACAGATAGACCATGGTTGTCTTGAGACAGTCCTCTTGCTCATCAGAACTTTCCTTCAAGTATATTGCTAAACCATTGTAAGCCAACCAAACGGTTCGAATGGTCAGTGCTGACACAATGAACAACTGGCCATAAATAAGACCGTAGTATTGAGAGGATGGTATTGTCAACTTGATTGCCAGACCAAGCAAAAACGATGCCACAAGCAAAATAGCCACACGTGATTTCACTTTGTTCCCTCCAGAACCGATCGTATACTCCTTTAGATATGGTTCCCATGATGGGCTAATTCGATGGCACAAAGAAGAGGATGGAGTCTTCTTCAAGGAATCGGAGCAAGAAAAATGTCCATTCTTTCGTGGAGTCAAATTAACGTCGGCAAAACTGTCATCGAGAGGAGCCAAATTGATGATCTTCAGTGTTGACATTTTCGAGAGTAGACATCGAAATAACCATTTGTATCTGAACTGTGTTTGAAATGATGCAATTCGTCGACGAACAAGTGACAATATAATGACAACGAGTAAATGCTAAAGAGACCTAACATAGACTATTTTCACAATTTATTTACTTTAAGCTATAAATGCTGAAAACTACTGGTGGCGCACTTGTGGCGGAAAAATAATGAATACTCGATTGCCTCACAGCACAGTTCATTAGTTTGAACTTGCGAAATTGACTAAATTGCGGTGCAGTTATTTGAGACATTTATTTGAGCATAACATAAAGGGACAACAAAGCTTGTTCATTCCTTAACTTTGATAATAGAGGCAGTCTTGGTGTCAAGAAAGGCAATGTCGCCTGTTTTGAAGTGGCCGCACACATTCTGAACCGCAATAAGACACGGAATGCCGTACTCTCGGGCAATGACTGCCCCGTGCGATATTGTCCCTCCAATTTCGGTAACAATGCCCGATATCAGGGGAAAGTATGGACTCCATCCGATGTCTGTAGAATAGGTCAACAGGATATCCCCTTGTTGCACATTAGCAGCTTCCTCGATAGTTTCTGCTACACAAACTCGAGCCTTAACCTCACCCACTGTCACAGCAGTGCCTTTTAGTGCAAGAGATTGACCATCAATTTGGATAATTTCTTTCATTGCCACCTAAATATCAATGGTAATTAAATCATTCAGTAAATGTCAAGACAATAATCATATACTTACTCTAGGTTGCATTCTAAAGCCTTTAATAAACTCATCAAACTTTAGAATGTCCATTTTTCCAAACAATCGCCTTCGTTGTTTAGCCTTCCAAAGCAACAAAGGATTCTGTGATCCGTCAATCAGCAAGACAACTTCATTCAGTTTGAGGTAGAAAAATAATTCAATTTCTGGGATGATCGCTTTTGAGTGCATGTCTTGGGCAATTTGCCACATTGCTTCACGAATTTGGTTCTGATGCATCATCATGATGGACTTGGTGTTCTCTCGATAGCCAACAGCATCGCGACACCATGGAAGAAACCACTTTTTGATTAGAAACTTTTTGAATGAACTTAACGGAGTCTTCAGTTCTGACATTATTTGGTCAATAGATTTATGAGGTTTCGGCTCTAAATTGGAATTGCTTTTCAATAGAGACTGAAATAAAGGTAGTTAGCGGTGCGTAGAAAAGCATAAGTATTATAATATAAATATTGATTACCTTGATAACTTGAACACAAGGAGTTGGATTTCTCTTCATTGGAAGGTACAACGGATCCAACTCTCGGTGCCCTCTATGTCCATGTTTTTTTATAAACTGCGCAAACATCTCTGCTGCTTTCGACTCTTTATCATCTTTTGACCTCAACACTTGAATGGCTTCTTCGTCAGTCAAACTAGCAAATGCTTGCTTGTCCTCGATTGCTCTGGCAATCTCCCTCAACATGTTCGGTATTTCGGCACTAACGACATCATTGCAATGGCTCAACAACAAATTGTGATCGTGTTCCATAGCTTCAGTATTCTCATTTTTTAGCATCTTCATTAGAAACATCGACTTTAGGGTCGATCCCATAGTGGTAGCATTGTGATACTGTAAATCTTCGAAATTGACAGAAACCTGTCGCAACATAAAAGGGATCTTCTCCGGCATTGCAATTCTAGCCATTGGTCCCGCAATATCACCTCGGTTGTTGTCGATAATTTCTCGTTTGAGTTGAGGTATTTTCTTGTGCGACGAGAACAACATTCCCCACACCATTCCGATCATTTTTATTTTCTGTTTGGCACTTGGTTTGAGTCGTTCGCGTGAAGCACGAAATGATTCCAGCACATCTGGGTCGGTAATGTGATGGCCAAAGAAGGCCAAAACAACGGCTGCAATAAGGTCACTTTCAGGGTATTGGTTGAGCAGAGATTGAATTAAATCCTGAAAAATAGTCAAATACAAATCATAAAAATATCAAAAAGTGCAAGTTACGTTTTTAAGGCTGAACATGACTTGGTTGCAGATGAATCCCATAATGGGCCGATACGGGTTGTAGTCGTTGAAATTAATATTTCCTTGTTTGATTTGATCTCGCTAAAAAATAATCACATTAAAATTGTGCGCTTGAAATAGAACAAAGCAATACCGCTGCTTGAAATTCGGACAAAAGAAAGAAAGACCCTATCCAAGAGATTGAGCCAGGAAATATTTCTCCCCAATGATCACGAGTGTAAATTTCTGACTCACACAAATGTGGAGTGTCCATTTCGTGCATTAGTTCGAAGTTTGTAAAGGTCGAGTCGAGGTTGGTGATGGGGCGTGACTGGAAGATGTGAATTTGACCATCCTTCAAGCCCCACTCGATGTCCCTAGGATTGCCGTAGTGTTGCTGAATCTGAGAATGGAGTTTGTTACATTTACTATTTCTATTAATAAAACTGCTAAGCGAGTCAGCCTTACTTTTAGTGCAATATTTCCCAATCGGATCACATCATAGTCATCGAGACTTTGTTGCTGGGCACCATCAACAATTTGTTCATTGAGAACACCACTTTCAAGGTTTTTGTCAATTTCAACCTCTTTATTTAGTCTAGTGACTAGTGATTTCTTCCCAAGTGTTTTGCCGGAGATCGATTCTATTAGGCGTTCTGTTTCGTATGAGTTGGCTTTAATCTCAACTGCCAGTTGGAAGGTGTCCGGATCGGCACTGGCGGAAACTACAGACTCTCCGAGACCAAAGTTAGAGGTTACTGTGAGGATGCGTTCATCGCCATCGGTTGGATTGGCAGTGAAGATGACACCTGCACTATCGCAGTCAACCATTTCTTGTATGACTACTGCCATTGGTGAATTCAGTGCTTGCCCATAGCCTCGCTTGTATTCCACTGGAACAAAGCCGAACTGTGAAGCCCAACATTTGACAACTGCGGCATTTAGATTGGCCATGCCGCGCACTCCGAGGTATGTGGTCATTTGACCTGCTGCGGACATTTCACTCGAGTCCTCATTTGCAGCCGAAGATCGGACAGCGAACAATTTCGCTTGCCAATCGGGTCCAAATACTATTTTCATTTGTTCTTCAACTTCCAAACTTATTTTCCGGTCGAGTGGTTGAGCGGAAAACCACGTTTGCATTTTATCGCACTCCTTCTCAACATTATTCCTGGCCATTACTTCTCTCTCAAGATGTTCCTTCTTATTTTCAAAGTAATCCATTCCATCAGTCTGTACTCGATATGCACTGGTGGTGACTACTATGGCTTTGGGAACATACCACTCGGAATCCTTCGAAAGATGGCACAACTGAGCCAATGAGGCCCCTTTACCTCCAGTAAGTTCCACAACTCGAGCCATATCTTCACCGAGAGGCACCACCAAATTGTGCGTAAATTCATTTCCACATAAACGTGCAATTGTACGAATATTCTCAGTTTGGTCAAACAATTGTTCCTCCACAAAGCACATTCCTAATTAATTAAAAGGCAATACACAACATTTATTACCTGAATACATTTCACACTGCACTTACCCTCAATATCATTCAGTTTGATCAATCTGAAATTGTCTTTGTGTGGAAATATTTCCAATCGAAATGCTTTGCCGTCAAATATAAGTTCGAGTTGATTTTTAGTATTTGTGGTCACCATTTTACGAAAATCTTCTTTGCTTAAAGTAATGCTTTTATTGATCAATTTGAAGTTCTCTCCTCTTCTACTTAGAAATCCGTAATAGTAACTTGATTCGTTTCCTTGAGAAACGAAACCAATCTGAAATCCTGTCCCATCTTGGTCAAAGCCACAAATCTTTACCACATTTCTTGGTGGCAATTCATTGGCAGGCAAAAACCTTCGTCCAACAGTTGCCATAAAAAATAACTCATTTTCTTCGTCACTTTCCACCTTGAATGTGCCTTTGATTTGGCAGAACTGTTCAACTTTGTCTTCCAACAAATCCTCAAGCGTTTCTGTGTTCATATTAGAATCATTCAATTGTTTTGCTAATAAATTGTCATCAAATAAACGCTGATGGTCGTACAGTTTGGAGAAGTACAAACAGAGGAATCGAATCTGCACGTAATATAGTTTGTCTGTTTCGTTATTCTTTTGAAGATAGCCACGAAACTTAATTCGGCCAATCTTGTTTGCCTGAATTGCTTCATAAGCAAACCCGGCACATCGATATTCGTTAGCACTAAAATCAACCACGGATTTCTCATCCATCCAGAACAGATTGCCTTTGCCATCTTCTAGTTTCAGCTTAACTTCCACTTGGTCCTTGGCAAGGTCAAAACGATTTGACGTCTCCAATGGTCGTCGTTTAAAATATACTTCAATCGTGGACTTCTCTCCCGTGTTCAAGCCATAGATAAAAAGGTCTTCACTTTGGTTCTGTAAAATCGTTTCGATTAACTCAAGCAACAAGCCATAATCTAAATTGAAATACCCTTTTTGGATTTGCATAGTCAATCTCTTCAGGAAAAGGACAATAACCGGCATCAAAAGGAGTGTCTTTCCAAACGTCATGCAAGTCCAATCGCCCTTTGCCTTTCGGGTTTGACTGTCGATATTGTCGTAATATATTGGTCCAGTTTGGTTGAGGCATTTTATCAATTAGTTCTGTAATACATAATCAATATATTAAAATATAATAAACTCTATTTAATACTCACAGTGTTTAAGCGTGGTCTGCAATTGGACACATCTGTCAAAACAGACATGAAAACAAATTTATAAATCAAGACTTTTGAGTGTGTCTCTCAAGAAGTGTCAAGCATGATATTGTAGATAAACTATATCATCAGGGCAATGGTAATATTGATTGTTATCTCAAGCCAGTGTCAAACAATACATCCATCACGGAACAATCCGTCCACAGAGATGTCTGCACGTCTTCAGGTCCGCTTGTGGTTACATTTGTGCATAAACAATTTGTGTTCACACAGCAATATTGCAAATTTATTTATCAATTGGTTGATTAGATTAAGCTAGATTAAATAGATTATACTTGACACTATCTAATACAGTTGTCGGTCGGGTCGGTTACACTTTCGGTTTCGCCCCGAGATATGCATTCCCTCGAGGGATGGTGAGAGAAGATAAGGAGCGATTAGGTGAATGCAGTTCCTTGACGACTACAAAACAACAGACCGCAATCAACGAGCCGTGCAGCGATCCAGACAATTAACTGAGACGGACTGAAATTCTGTGCAGTATAAACGCTTTCAAGGCCATTGGTTGCAATGCATTGCCTTTCCATACCGGCACTATTTGCAATCAAATATATCAGAGATGAATTGCCAATAATTTATTGGAAATTAAGTTGAGTTTTTAGGTAAGTGAGAGGGCGATATAGAGGAGAAAGCCGAGAATAAAGAGTTATGTAATGAGTGATGCACGTCGTAGAGTCTACCAAATGAAAGGTCGTATAATACAAACAATGTACAATAAACAAATCTCACAACTATTTCACAACTCACAACAAGTAAACATTGAAGTTCAATGATTGAACATCAGCTGATTTAATTTATTTGTTTCCACTGGTTGAACTTTATTTATAACTTATAAATAAATTGCTCTTCACGCCATCTGTCAGAATAAATTGTAAATGTTGATATAAACAATGTGAGTCAATGCAGTTGCACTGTTGCAGCAGCATGCTCAAACAGCAAGCCAAAACAAGGCGTAATTGCACTTTTTCCACTTCGCTCACAATCTCATCACTTCTTACTAAGTGATTGTAACTATACTTTGCCGTACTGTCTTATCGCTTTGCTTATCAATTTGCTTTCCTCCCTTGCAGGAATCCTAGTTCCGTATCTACGCTTTATTAGAATCGCATGTATTTTTTGTATGGCCATTTGTGAAATGAACCAAAACTACAGGAACGAAATCTGCCAACTTGAGAGCATAATTCATATATCGATTTGATTTGAATTATTTGTCTTCAAATCAACTTGATTCTCACTCAAAATGGGCAACCAACTAGTCAGTTCGGTGAAGACTGTAATCAAACCGATCGATTACTATCTCTCCGAAGTACCTGATATCAAGCTAAAGAGTTCTCTTGGTCAGACTCAATTTCTCAAAGTGGCACACTGTATTCGTGGCTCTGAAGGAGAAGTGGTAGTAAAAGTGCTTTCTCACGAAGACCCGTCCTTATTATTGGAATCCTACAGAGACGAACTACTAGAATTTTCCAGGTTGACCAAAGGAAATTCGTCCATTGCATCGTTTAGAATTGTGGAGATTCGTCCTAATTTTGCTTATATTGTCCGTCAATATGTTCGTTACTCACTTTATGACAGACTATCTACACGACCTTTTCTCACTGACATTGAAAAGTGTTGGATCGCCTATCAAATATTCAAATGTATGTCCTGGTGTCACGAAAAACGAATATACCATGGTGATATTAAGTTGGAGAACATTCTTGTGACGTCTAATTTATGGGTGATGATAACTGATTTTGCCACTTATAAGCCTGTCAGCCTGCCTGAGGTTTGTTTTCTTATTAATTTCATTTAGTTGTTTATTGATTTATTAATTAAATAATCAGGATAATCCATCGTTTTTCAATTACTTCTTCGATACATCTCGACGTCGATGTTGCAACATTGCTCCCGAACGATTTGTGCCAACCGCTAATTTGAACCAAATGGATAATCAAACTCCACTTCACTCAAACATGAGCAACGCTTCGCTGCCCTCATTGGCCCAAGAAGCTCAACTTAACGACAAGATGGACATGTTCAGTATTGGCTGCACCTTGGCGGAGATTTTCTCCGATAATGTGTTGTTTGATCTCAGCAATCTTTTGTACTACAAAGAGAACAAATTGGACCGATTGGAAATTTCTCTCAAGAAAATTAAAAACGAAGCTATGAGAGAATTAGTGCTGAACTTGATAAGTCTCGATCCTAGTCGACGAAAGACTTGTGACCAAATATTGGAAGAGTTAAAAGGAGTACTCTTTCCAAACTACTTTGAAAAACTATACAAAATTATGCGAATTATGGTTCGATTGCCACCAGATTATAAGATTCAATATCTCATACAAGAGATTGACAACTATTTGCCGATGTTACTTGAAGAGAACCCTATTGGCATTTTAATTCTACTTATGACTATTACTGCTTCACTGCGCAGTTTGGTTCATGTGCACTGCAGAATCGAAGCTCAACGATTGATTTGTTATTTGGTCAAACTGACATCATCATCTGTATCGCCCTTTATCACTGATCGTCTCATTCCCTACTTTTCCCACACTCTAAGCAAAGATTCTGATCACCGAATTCGTGCAGAAGCCATTTGTTCGCTTACTGACCTACTGGAGCAAGTAGTATCCATTCCTGCCAGTGATTCTAACATTTTCACTGATTATCTCATGGAGATATTAATTAAAAGTCTTGAAACAGAGCGATCAGTCAATGTTCGTCTTCGAATGGCACAAAACGTTGGTCGATTGTCTAAAATTGCGCTTAATTTTTTGAACCAATCATGTGATCAGAATTACGACGAGGAACTGAATCTGTTGCATGGCTCTTTTGCCACATTGGTCGTCTACTTGCTCACTGACCCGAACAGTTGCGTTCGAAGAACTTTGTTGCTCACACCAGAGAATTGTTCCAATTTATGCACTTTCTTCGGTCGACAAAAAACTAACGATGTGATTCTTCCGCACATCTTCACCTTCCTCAATCATAAAAACGATTTTCAGTTGCGTCTTTCATTCTTTGACAACATCGTTGTTATTGCCTCCTACCTAGGGGTACAGTGTTCCACCATTCTTTACCCTTTGCTACAACAAGGTCTTTGTGATGCAGAGGAGATCATCATTGCCAAAACAATCAATTCAATTGCTTCACTTGCAGAACAAGGTTTGTTAAAGTAACTTTTTTTAGAAACGTTCTGATTATTTTTGCTCCTAGGTCTTCTACAAAAGAATGTTATATATGACCTATTGAAAGAGATTCTGCCCCTTCTGTACCATCCCAATTATTGGATTATTCACTCGATTGTGTATCTGTTTACTATTCTATCAGAATATTTATCGACGATTGACCTTCACTGCAAAGTGCTTCCAATGTTGACTCCTTTTCTGCATCGAAACATTCATTCACTGTCGAATAAGCATCTCGTGCTGGACTCACTCAATCCTCCAATGAGTCGAAATGTGTACGACATCGTAATGGAGACTAAAGATGGACAAGCATTGGACATTCTTTTTCTCATATTGCACAATAAAATATCCGGGATCAACAATGTCCCTTACAAGCGACTATTGGGCGAGAATGTCACCCCATACACAGAAAGCCAGTTGCTCAAGCTAAGCGATCTCCTTACTAAGATTTACCGAAATCGACGCAACTATTTGGCAAATCAAAACCGCGAGGACTGTAGCAATGTGATTGAACACAACTTCTTTAAACTTCTTCGATCAGTCAATTTGGTGGATTCGTTTAAAGACGGCACAGCAGCCTCAAGTGCTGCTAACCAGGAGTGGCAACACATGTTTGGGCCGAACGCCAAACATTTTCTGGAGGACAATAGCAACGAGACCGTCGTGGATGCACAGGAAGTGAAAGAAATTGAATATTCCTATTTTGACTGTCCTCCCTGTGGCCGTGATTTGAGGATGTTGGTGATGCACAAGAAGAATGGCTTCAGTCCTTCTGCTGTAGGTCGTTTGGTGGTTGACTCGACTACTCCCTTCAAACCGAAGGGACTACTGATCTCTCACCTGTACGAACACCGAGCTTCGGTTAATCAGTTGGCCAAACATAATTCAAATTGTTTCATATCATGTTCCGATGATGGAACTCTGCGTTGCTGGGACTTGTCTACATTTGAGAACCGTCACGTGATCAATCGGTCAAAGTTTATGTTTAAAATGGAATTTGCTAATGGCACACCAATCCACTTTCGAGGAATCGTTTCATGTGGAAATTACATAATCACATTTGCCCACGATGGCAATGTTTACGTATTCGAAAACAGCGAAACAAGCTTCACACCTGTATGCAACTTTAAGGTGGGCAGTTCAAAAGGCTCAATTCCGCTGTTTATCACGTCGATCTGTGCATTGAGTGAGAACATATTTGCTGTGTCTTTGACCAATTCGGTCATTTACGGGTACGACATTCGACACATTCAATCGAAGAACTTTTTTGTGCCTGTTTTCAAAGTACAAACTTCGCCAAACCAAAGAACCATTACTTCGATAGATGGCTGCGAAGTTGTGCTCTTTGCGGGCACTGCTTGTGGCTATATTGCCGGCTTTGATCTTCGATTCAACCTCAAAGTGAACTCGTTCAGTCAGAGCACCAACAGCCAGGTTGCCATTAGAATCGCTAGAGTGAAATACACTCCTGAGGGTTTGTATACTTCAACTTATGGCAGTTCAGATGTCACCTTGTGGGACTATAAGCTCGGACTGAAGAATAGAGTTTTGCGCACAAGCAAACGTCAACCAGACAAGCCGTCAACAGTAGTGAATGCAATTCTGCCAATCACTGGTTCATTCAAGTCTTCATCAGCAGTGCTCACTGCTGGCACTGACATGCGAATACGTTACTGGGATCAAAATGAGCCAGAGCACAGTTACATCATTAACGATCCGTCCTTCAAAGCATGCAGCCACTTGGGCAAACAATTTCCTTCAGGCTCGTCTAGTAAATCAAATCCGAATCCATACTTTGAACACTCAATGGCAACTCCACCGTTGGCCACCTTCATCTCGAAGCAAGTCACTGACCATCAAGTTATTGAGGAACTCGATGCCAGCAATTCGTACAATCAATTCAAAAATACACACTTCTGTGCCCTCGACCAGCAGTCGGTTTCGAACGGTCACCAGGACACCATCACCGACTTATTGCGAGTCAATCAGTATCTGGTATCCTGTGGTCGTGATGGGACTGTTAAAGTGTGGCGATAGTGCTCAAACGAATCAACAGGTATAATCTGTTATGAACTTCCCTGTTACAACTCGTTAGCTAGTAAGGTCACACAGGTAACAATCCATCCGATTGCACGATACAATGCAAAGCCATTTGCCATAATAATAAAAATGATTTTACTTATAATAATATAATAAGTAACTTATTTGGCTTGACAGTAAAAGGTTGCTGACAGATGCTCCTTAAACATTATATAAGTGAAGGTTTTGTTTGTGACTTTATTTGTTATTCTATGATTTGTGCATTCGTAGCAGTGACAACAAGACTGTGTTTTCTGCACCTCGAAGAGAGCCATCAATCAGTGAGAAATGTTTTCACAGTGTCAAAATGGGATTAGTATTATTTCGATACAATTTTCTCAATTAAATCTCAAATTCAAAATTTAATCAGTCAAACTCGTCATTGCTTTAACTTTAACAATAACGGCAGTTTTGGTGTCGAGATATGCAGTGTCGCCTGTCTGGAAAATAGTGCATGCGTCCTCGGCCGCAATCAAACACGGAATGCCAAACTCTCGAGCTATGACTGCACCGTGCGATATTGTTCCTCCGATCTCGGTGACTATCCCTGAGATCAGTGGAAAGTATGGACTCCAACCAATGTCGGTTGAGTAGGTGATGAGGATGTCTCCTTGTTGGATATTTACTGCCTCCTCGATTGTCTCCGCTACACAAACTCTCGCCTTCACATCACCAATGGTCACTGAAGTACCTTTTACACTGACCGATCCTTCAATAACTTGAATTGGCATCTTTTTGGTAGGCTGAAATCGCAATGCACTCAAACTTAATAAACATAGTACAATTACATAATGACATTATTAAATTTACCTTTGGTTGCATTCTGAATCCTTTAACAAACTCGTTAAATTTGAATTTGTCCATCACTGGGTACAATCGTTTCCTCTGTTTGGCCTTCATCACCAACAACGCATTTCGTTCTCCACTTGTCAAGCGAATTATTTCATCAACTTTGAGATAAAACATCAAATCGGCTTCAGGCAAAATGCCTTCCGTTGCCATGTCTCCAGCTAATTGCCACAAAGCATCTCGAAAATATTCTTGCGATTTGACCAAAATAGATTTTGTATTCTCTCGGTAACCAACGGCGTCTCGACACCATGGTAGAAACCAATGTTTCACTAAAAGCTTTTTAAACCAACTCAAGGGAGTCTTCAATTGAGTCATCACTTGCTCCACTGGAATATCTTTTTTCGATTCTAAAGAAGAACCACCTTTTAGCAGAGACTAGACAAAGAAACTGATTAGTGGAAGATATTTGGTTGGTGACATACCTTAATGACTTGAACACATGGGACTGGGTTGGTTCGCCAAGTAGGATGCAATGGGTCCAGTTCTCGGTAACATCGATGCCCGTGCTTGGTGAGGAATTGAGCGAATATTTCGGATGCTTTTGTTTCATTAGTTTTATTTGACCTCAAAAGTTTCAATGCTTCTTCGTCACTCAATTGAACAAAAGCATCTTTGTCTTCGACAGCCTTGGCAATTTGTCTCAACATGTTGGGCACTTCGGCACTGACTACATCGTTGCAATGACTCATCAAGAGGTTCATGTCCGAATCGACATGAGAAGTATCACTTGAACCCTTCAACATTTTCATTAGGATCATCGATTTTAGTAGAGAAGTAAACGAGGCAGGCCCATGTATTTCGAATGGTAGGTAATGAGTCAATATGCAGTGATAGATGAATCTGAATTTATCCTTCAGCGGAACACTTTTCATTGACTCGGTCATTTGACCGTAGTGCTCTTTGAATATTTTTCGCTTGGTCGAAGGAATTTTCCAATGCGCAAAGAACAAGAAATAGAGAAGAACCAATGGCATGAACACCTTGAAACGCCAGTTGCTTTGTTTATCTCGAGGAGCACTCTTGAATGCATCGAGAACAGCTTGGTCAGTGATGGGACGGCCAAAGAATGCCAACACTCCTGCCACCGAAATGGCACTGTCGGGGTAGTCCTGGAACATTTGGGAGAACGGACTGTTGCGCATGTCAATAAACATTTGGTTGTACACAATGCCAAATGGACCCTTGAATGGGTTGAAGTCCCTCTCGGTAGCAACACCTTGACGAATTTCGTTTTTCTAATTAATAAGGAAACAATTAATTGAATATGAATTGATGCTAATACCACAAAGTTAATTCCGTTGATGAATAAAATGTGGGAAAGCCACGATGATGATCCTGGGAAGTTTTCGCCAACATGAGCTCGAGAATATATTTCGAGTTCGGACATGTGTGCAGTGTCCATTTCGTGCATTAGTTCATAGCTGGTGAAATTGGAGTCGAGGTTGGTGATGGGACGTGACTGGAAGATATACATTCGACCATCCTTCAATCCCCACTCGATGTCTCGAGGGTTGCCGTAGTGTTGCTGGATCTGAGTTGAATGATAACATTTTCAAATTGTCAATTATAATTAGTCTTCTAGTATACTACAACTATTGTCACAACATACCTGAAGGGATATGTTACCTAGACGAATCAGGTTCTCTTCGTTGAGAGTTTGCTGTTGAGAATTATCGTGAGACATCTCATTGAATACACCGTTCTCGAAATTTTGATTGTTTTGTCCATTTAAACGAGTGACTAAGGTTTTTTTACCAAGCGTTTTGTGGACAATTCTTTTGATTCTGCGATTTGTCTCATACGAATTGGCAGTAATATCAACTGCTAGCTGGAATGTATCCGGATCGGAACTTGCAGAGACAACCGACTCGCCCAGACCAAAGTTTGAAGTGATTGTGAGAATGCGTTCGTCGCCATCTGTCGGATTGACAGTGAAGATGACGCCTGCACTGTCACAGTCGACCATTTCTTGTATGACCACCGCCATTGGTGCGTTCAACTCCTGACCGTAACCTCGTTTGTACTCCACCGGAACAAAGCCAAATTGCGATGCCCAGCACTTGACCACTGAAGCACTCAAATTGGTAATGCCGCGCACTCCGAGGTAAGTGGTCATTTGACCTGCTGCGGACATTTCACTCGAGTCCTCATTTGCAGCCGAAGATCGGACAGCGAACAGTTTCTCTCGCCACTCACTTCCAAATTCTTTCTCCATTTGTATCCTAATTTCCTTGCTCAACTTTTCGTTAAGTTTTTGTGTTTCAAACCATGTCCGCATTTTATCGCATTCCTTCTCTACATTATTTCTGGCCACCACTTCGCTTTCAAGGGTTTTCATCATATTTCCAAACGGAGTCATTGTCTCCGTTTGCACCTTGTACGCACTGGTTGTGACAACTACGGCATTGGGCACAGTCCATTCAGTGCTTTTGGAGAGATGTATCAATTGAGCCAATGAGGCACCTTTGCCACCAGTCAATTGCACCACCCGAGCACAGTCTCTGTCCAGTGGCACAACCAAAGTGTCGCTCAATTCTGTCTCCCATTCTTCGCGCTCATTTCTAAATTCCTTTTCCATTTCGTTGAATTCTCTTTCCTCGACAAAGCACATACCTGTAGTGAAACAATTGATTTAGTCAAGTCAATCAAGTCAAATAACCAACAATAATGACTTTATGCATTATACCTTCAACTCCATCGATCTTAACTATCTTCACATTATCCTTGAATCGAGTGATCACAAACTTGTAGTTCTTCTTGTCCCCAACAAACTTCACAACAAACTCGTACGAGTTAATCAAGGGAGTCAAGTTCGCCAGACGCTCAATTACTTCGTTGTCAAGTGAAATATTTTCAAGCACTCGAAACCTTTCTCCATTTTTGCTCATAAAACCATACCGAAATTTCACTGCACCACACTTGATTAGCCCAAGTTGAAAGCCTTGTCCTAAAAATTCAATTTTAAATAAATTGGCATCGAAGTATATCAAATTACCTTCTTTGCTAAATCCACATATTTTGATTACTTTTCTGGTTGGTAATTTTGTGTTTGGAAGGAACCTTCGTCCGACAGTGCCCAGAAAGAACAGTTCGTTTTCTTGGTGATTTTCCAATTTGAAAGTGCCTTTAATCTGACAGAATTGTTCAATTTTGTCTTCAAGTAAATCCTCGACTCTTCCAATCGACTTGTTGCTTAACTCCTTGGCCAACAACTTTGCATTGAACAATCGTTGATGATCGAATGTCTTGGAGAAGAATAAACACAAGAATCGAATCTGCACATAATGCAGATTGTCTTCATCATTGCGTCGAAGATAGCCTCTAAATTTGATTCTGCCAGTTTTGTTGCCTTCGTAAGGTTCAAAAGCGAAACCAGCAGCTCTGTACTCGCTGGCATGAAACAGGACCACTTCTCGTTCTTCCATCCAGTACAGATTGCCCTTGCCATCGTCCAACCTGAATTTTACCTCCACTTGGTCTTTCAAAGGTTCGAATCGATCAGATGATCGAGGTAAAGGTCGTCGTTTAAAGTATATCTCGATTGTAATCTTCTCTCCAGTGTTAGATCCATAAATGAAAAGGTCTTCTCCTTGGCCCTTCCAATGCAAAATAAATAAATGAAATTATTTTTATTTAGAATAATCAGTGTATAAAACCTTTTTGGGATTTGCATACTCAATCTCCTTGGGAAATGGTACAAAGCCAATGTTGCACGGATCTTCAGTGTCCCAAATGTCATGCAATTCCAATCTTCCCCGTGGATGAAGTCGAGTAAACTGTCTCAAAATGAATCTATTCCACAGATAGATGTGCCATCTGCCACCAATCTCCAGATGGAATTGATACCAATGCTTGAAGTAAGTACTAAGCCAAATAAACACCAGAGCAATCATGTTTGACTGACAATTGTGAGCATTTACTGCACAAGCACAAATGTCGTGTGTCACTTTATGTCAATTAGAAAATGTGTGGACTGTGGTGCAATATGCAAACCTCTCTAAAACCGTCTGTCCGTTTGTTTGTCTGATCACTCGCGAGTGATAACCATCACTTTGATTACCTCCTTCAATCAATGAGACTTTGTGTCTCCAATTCTCCACACAAGCGTGCACAACACTATCTGTACTCAATGCCATGCCAAAGCAGATTGTTGCATCACCAGAGCACACTCCATTCGAATTGCGATCGCACCACCCGACAATTATCACATATTCGCATGTCACTAAGTCAATTGCAATGTGCACATGCACGAACATGAACTCGCGCAATTTGCCTCTCTACTGCAGTACTCGAGTGTCGACTATCTTTCAATTGCTGTCTGGTTGGGTAAAGCCTATTGCATAGATTGTGGCGGCTTGTCAGTGTCATAGTAACTGACGGCGCCGTTTGTGGAATTCCAGTGGCTATGATGCAAAACAGAAAATAAATGATTCAATGCAATTTTTTTAAATTGGGATTTTCTGCAGAACATAAATGATATAATTAGGACACACGACCAAAATAATTGTGACATTCACGAAATGTCATATTTGAGATTTATATGCACAATTCATTCAACCACTTTGATTATGGAATCAGTCTTGGTATCGATGTAAGCGATGTCTCCAGTCTGGAAATGATTGCACACATTCTCGACTGCAATGAGACACGGAATTCCAAATTCTCGAGCAATCATTGCTCCATGAGACATAGTCGACCCAATTTCGGTGACAACACCAGACACCATTGGAAAGTATGGACTCCAGCTGATGTCGATTGAGTAAGCGATTAAGATGTCTCCTTGTTGGATGTTCTCTGTTTCCTTTATACTCTCCGCAACACAAACCCGGGCTTTAACTTTACCAAAGGCAATAGAAGTTCCCTTCAGAAGAAACAATCTATTCACTGGTTTAAACAACTTTTCATTCTAGTATAAAAAGACACATTCAATCCTAAATATTTCATCAATAAATTCTCACCATTGGTTGCATTCTGAATCCCTTGACAAATTCATCAAATTTAAGTTTTTCCATTGTCGTAGAAAAAAGCAATTTCCTCTGTTTAGCCTTCATCACCAGCAATAGATTACGTTCTCCATTGGTGATTCGTTTGATTTCGTCCAGTTTGAGGTAAAACATTAAATCAGGTTCAGGTAACAGACCTTCCCTAGCCAAATCCTCCGCAATCTGCCAAATGGCACTACGAATGTTGTCCAGGAACTTGACTAAAATAGATTTTGTGTTCTCTCGATAACCGACCGCATCTATGCATCGAGGCAACAGCCAGCGGCGAATCAACATTTTCTTGAAAGTGCTCAACGGAGTTTTGATTTCGCGCATTACTTGCGAAATGGATTTTGGAGGTCTAGGATACAATGAGCAGTGTCCGTTCAATAGAGCCTACAGAATAACATAAATTAATAAATTAGATTTAAAAGTAGTAATTTAAAATACCTTAATGACCTGAACACAAGGAATAGGATTTTTGCCCCAGGAAAGATTCATCACTTCCAATTCTCCATATCCCCGGTGTCCGTGTTTGTTGAGAAATTCAGTAAACAAATTGGACGCATGTGATTCCTTTTCATATTTCGATTGCAAAATCTTAAGAGCTTCCTCATCAGTCAACTGAGCAAAGCTTTCTTTGTTCTTGATGGCTCTAGCAACATTCTTCAACATGTTTGGGATATCGGAACTGACTGCATCGTTGCAGTGACTCATCAACAAGTTGTAATCTAATTCTACATTGGAAGTGTCCGATGAGCTGTTTAACATTTTTAACAAAAGCATCGAATAGACAATAGAGCAAAAAGTTGACGGCCCGTAAACTTTGAAGGGCGATTGTAGTGTCATCACATTGTGGTACACAAAATCGAGTTTCTCCTCCAAAGGAATAGTCTTCATAGAGGAAGCAAATTCGCTATAATTGTCTTGAAAGAATTGTTGCTTTACTCTGAGAATGTTCCGGTCCGACAGAAAGAGCATTCGGCCAATAGCTTTCATTTTGTTCATACTGAATGACAAAGTGCGGTGCTTGGATCGAGCTAGGCACAATGCCTCTAACACATCTTTGTCGTTAATATGATGACCGAAGTAGGAAAGAACACTCGCCACTGAAAGAGCACTTTTAGGGTAACCATTCAACAGAGGTTGCATTGGACCTAGCTTCATATTGAACATTTGCTGATTGCACACAACCCCAAACATGGATAGGTTCGGGTTAAAGTCTTGCTTTAACTTGCTGATGCGTAGTGAAACTGAATTTTGCTGGTAAAGAAAATTATTAATAGTTTGTTACAAAGTTGGTCGCATTTAATACCATGAAAATGTTGCTGTTCATAAAAAGAAAATTGCTTATCCATGAACTGGCACTGGGGAAAATGTCTCTCCAATGTGCCCGAGAGTAGATCTCAAGTTCGGACATATGCGGAGTGTCCATTTCGTGCATTAATTCATAGTCGGTGAAGGTAGAGTCGAGGTTAGTGATAGGACGTGACTGGAGGATGTACATTTGACCATCCTTTAGACCCCACTCAATGTCTCTAGGGTTGCAATAATGTTGCTGAATCTAAGAATTGCGATTTGGTAAATGATTGTACAAATAGAGAACTTACCTCTAGTGCAATGTTGGCTATTCGGATAATATCATCGTCACTGAGACTTTGAATCACCGCAACATCGATCACGTGTTCGTTGAAGACACCGTTGGAAAAAGTTAAGTTGGTTGGCACATTGCGATTTAGTCGAGTCACCAGTGACTTCTTGCCAATTGTCTTACTCAATATCGAAACCACTTTTCGTTCTTCCTTATACGAGTTAGCTTTAATCTCAATTGCCAATTTGAAGGTGTCCGGATCGGCACTCGGGAAACACACAGACTCTCCAAGACCAAAGTTGGAGGTCACCGTGAGAATGCGTTCGTCGCCATTTGTTGGGTCGGCAGTGGATACGACACCTGCACAGTCACAATCGACCATTTCTTGTATGACCACCGCCATAGGTGCATTCAGAGCTTGGCCATAACTTCGCTTGTACTCCACTGGAACAAAGCCGAACTGCGATGCCCAACACTTGACCACAGCATTAAACAAATTGGCCAAACTACGAATACCAAGGAAAGTTTTCATTTGGCCTGATGCAGACAGTTCCCTCGAGACTTCCACCACAGCCGAGGACCGAACAGCAAAGAGTTTGTCTGTCCAATTACACCCAAACTGAGTGTTCATCTTGTCCTCAATTGCTCGCTTTATCTTCTCGTTAAGTTCATGGGTGGAAAACCAATTTTCCATTTCTTCACAGACTTTTTTCACGTTGTTTTTGTCTCGAACATTCTTTTGGAAGACATCAAGATTGTGCTCAAACCAAGTTATTACTTTAGTCTGAACACGGTACGCACTGGTGGTGACGACTATTGCCTTAGGAACTTCCCAGCTGGTCCCCATGGATAATTGAGTCATTTGGGCCAATGAGGCTCCTTTGCCGCCGGTCAAATCGGTAACTCGAGCGCAATCCTCTTCGATGCCAACCACCAAAATGTAAATCAATTCCTCTTGCCACGATCGTTCTAAAATGGCAATCAAGTCACGTCTTTCGAGATAATCCATATGATCTACATCTTCAATCATTTGTTCCACAATAAAACACAATCCTAAAATTTAAGGTAAATTAGATAATCATGAATAGTTTCCAAACATGTTAGAGAACATACCTTCGACTCCATTGATGAACAACAGTCTTCGGTTGTCCATATATTGGTTTACTTCAAACTTGTATGTCTTGGGGTCTTTCTCAAATTTCACTTCGAACAACAAGTCATTTGAAAAGGCAACTTTATCGAAAGCCTCTGCTGTAAGAGTGATATATTTCATCAGTTTGAAGTTGTCGCCATCTTTACTCATGAAACCATATCGATAATGAAAATTTCCAGTCCAAATCAAGCCTACTTGGAATCCAAACCCTAATTGATAATAAATATGTATCATTGAAAGACTCATAAACATCTAGGCAAATATATTTAGACATGTTTGTTTCAATACCTTCTCGGTCAAAACCAAATATCTTCACAATTTTTCTAATCTGCCTGTTACCTCTATTTGGACCAAACCTTCGTCCGACTGTTCCCAGAAAGAATAGTTCCTTTTCCTTGGCACTTTCTACTTTGAAGGTACCTTTAATTTGGCAGAACTGTTCTAGTTTGTCCTCCAACAAGTCCGTGAACGCAGCATTCAAAAGAGCCATTTCCTTGAGTAGAATAGTGTCGTTGTGCAATGTTTGATGGTCAAATGTCTTTGAGAAGAATAAACACAGAAATCGGATCTGCACGTAGTACAGTTTGTTCTCATCGTTACATCGAAGGTAGCCAAGAAATTTGATTCGACCGATTCGGTTTGCCTGAAGTGATTCGAAGGCAAAGCCGGCAGCTTTGTACTCGTTGACACTGAACGGAACTACATCTCGTTCCTCCATCCAATACAAATTACCTGTTCCATCGTCCAACCTGAATTTCACCTCAACTTGATCCTTCGCTGGATCAAATCGGCCAGACGATCTTGGTAGAGGTCGTCGCTTGTAGTACACTTCGATTGTGGTCTTCTCTCTTGTGTTCGACCCATAAATAAACAGATCTTCTCCTTTGTCCTATCAATAAAAGAAATAGAATAAGAATTTTAATTTGACAATCAAACCACATTTTTACATTCTTCGGATTGGCATATTCAACCTCTTCCGGGAAAGGGTACATTCCAAGGTTGCATGCATGTTCTGTATTCCAGGCATCGTGCAAGTCTAGTCGTCCAGTCTTCTTGGTTGCCATTCGAATTGTTTGTTAAATTGATAAATTGAGCTGAAGCAAACTGATTTCATACAAATAGATCAACTTGACGAAAATGCATCTAAATAAACATGGTGATAGAATTGCGAACACATTGTGTGATTGAAGTGACAGTCAGTCCTTTATCCCCACAGACTCATCCACCTAGTCTAAACAATATAATAATGATCACATTGACAATCCATTTACGCTCAAGTAATTAGAGCAACTGAATGTCAAGTGCAAGTCTGCAAGTGCCACCAGAAGTGCCCTATCCTGTGGAAATTCGAGACGAGCTTGATATATTTCAATAAACATTTCACAAGGTAAGCTAATAATAGAAAAATAAAATTAGATAATTTAGGCGTCAATCAACAAAAATATTTGAGCTGTTATTTATGTCCAATTTATTAAGTTGAATGTCCTTGTGTTTGACAAAATAAATTATCAATTTTAATTATTATTCAGTCACTTGGAATAGTCAAAAGTATTCAATTTCGCTTTTGAGATCAACCTCTGTCCAGCTATCATACACCTCTTCTCGTAACATTTCCACAAAGTAGAGAAATTGAAAGCAATTCTTGCATAGTTCTTTCATGGCTTGCCAGTCTTTCATGTAAACATCGGAAGTGATAAAGATCCTACTCAACTGAAGGAATGTTTGACCATCGCAGTCGTAGTCAAGGGTACGTCGGAAATAGTTGTCTGGTTTCATTGAACCCCATTCTTCTGGTTTGTCATGCAAGCCACAGGCCGCTATAATGTTGGTGTACAAGTAGACCCTAAACACGTGGTACCAGAGAAACCGAATATTGTTCCCTACTGCTTGTCCTCCATGTTGGCAGCTCAAAATAGACCGAATCTGTTCGTCAGTAAAAGAGAGCAGAGTCGCGGTATCGCCTATTTCGATCAGGACAGTAAACACTTGACATAGACCGGAATAGCAGCAACCATAATCCATTTTTAATCGAGTATCTTCTTCCAACTTATCAATAACATGTTGTCGAAAATCCTTTGTTAAAACGACTTTTCGATGTATCACTTTTTTGCGTTCAGTCTTGGCAAATTCCCGAATGGCACTTGAAAAGGAGTCAATGAAATTATTAAATGACTTTGAATTGTGATTAATTCGAGAATTTCGACCCGAAAGTGTTAACTTAGACTTATCATTTTTTCGAAACACTTTCGAGCCTTTTTCTTCGCACTCTGTGTCTGTGCATACTCGATCGGAAAGATAACGTCGATGCTCCACTTGAATTTGTGACTTGCGACTGCTTTGATGAATACGTCCACATTCTCCAATGGGCAATTCAATTCCAGGATCTTTGTATGTGGTGAAAAACTCAGCAAGATTGGTCCATGAGATTTTGTGAGCTAAGTGAAGACCTGACATGATGGAACGAGTGAATGGAAAAAGTTGTCCAGAAATGTACAGGAGAGTTTATTTAAGGTTAAAAGCAAAGAATTGAATGTTATATAAGCCAATTACTATTGTGACAAGATCACAGGTTTGAAAAAAAATATTAAAAGACGACAAGCAACGTAAAGTGGACGAACCAAACGTATAATTAACGAAAGTGATCGACTCTACTGGAGTCAGGCTGCCGATAGGAGTCAATGTTTATGTTTATTTGACAAAAAAAATTGTAGCGCCATCTGTTTTTTTGAAAGTACACTACTCGTAAAAATAAAAACATTTGCTTGAAATACACAAAATGATCATTCGATTAATGTTCAACAAAATATTCATTGTTTTACTATGAAATAAACATTTACAAAAATATAAATTAAAAAACCAGAAAATGGCTAATTGACAATTGGCAATTAATCAAATAGAAATCAATTGTGACTAGCACATGTGAGACTGACAATAAAAACAAAAAACATTCACTTTACATTTTTCGAGTGTTTCAAACAAAACAAAAACGATAATTTGGACTTTGGAGTATGAAAGCTCTCCTTTTAAGGGCCAAACAGACAAGTGAATGGCCCAACAGCCATCATGATGGTGGTGATGATCACCATGATCACAAAAAATAAATTGAATATGTCACTATATGAACAACGAAACAATTAATACATTTCAGTGGCATAGGTTAACAGTGTTATCATCACAAAATACAGTTCTGGTATTGACAGGAGGGATAAGGTTTGGCTGAGTATGTTGGGTAATATCTTTCATTTGCAACTTGTTTCACATGCAACAAACCATAGCTCACAATGTGAGAAAAAATAATTTTGCTTTCAATCGCGAGTGGTCTGACAAGGAAAGAACCCATTTGCGGAGACTGGTGAGCACGATGCAGCTGGACACCAGTAAGGCACCGAAGATGGACCATAGATCGGGTGTTTCACGGAATATAATGATTTGCCACAAGAATGCCAGTGCAATATCGGTGGTGGCACGAACAACCGAAACAGGACCCGCTTGTTCCAGCTGGAGAGATCGAGTTAGCAAAATTTGGCCACAGAAAGAGAACACTGCCAGGATGACGATCAAGTACCACTCGAATGGGTTCGCGGGCAAAGAGAAACCGTTCAACACGGTAGTAATGATGGTGGTCTCGATCATGGCCACCCAGCCAAAGTTAAACATGATCACAGCGTGATGTGCACCTAAATGATTAAAAAACGTTAATAACAACTAAACAATACCAAACCATGCTATGCTATAACACACCTTTTGCTTTCCGAATAAAGATGAAAACAGCAGATGCAAAAACAAGCGAACTCATTGCGGCCAAAACACCATAAAAATGATTCAGTCGTTGAGTATCGGGTGGTTGTTGAATCAATTGACGAAATGCCTGATGTGCAGCACTCAAACTACTGTTGGTGACATTGTTAGCCGAGGAAAGATTGGCCGAAATGGATGCTAAATTGGTAGATGAAGATATAGTCGGTGGCGAGTTGTAGACGTAGTATGTGTTGTGGCCTAGTAAAAGGGACGTATCGCCACCAAACAAAAACGGTAATTTGGTGGTCATCATCAGGCCAATCATCGCAATTACAATCGTGAAAGATTGAAAGAGGCCGCATGGTTCCTGTGAGAAGTGTTTTAATTAGTTGGCATGCACAGGAAGTGACATTACACGTTGACACGAACCTTCAAAAATATCCAAGCAAAGATGGAAACGAACACCGGAATGGAGAATATGATGACGGACGCGTCTGCAATTGGCAGATAATGAAATGCGACAAAGCGAAGGAACAGCGATGTCGCACCGGCCAGACCACGCAATATCAGCAAGTGGCGCAGTTCGGCTGGCCCAAATGGATTGAGATCGTGATACACAATCAACGGAATGGTCAACACGAATATGCCCACGAAGCGACACACTGCCAACTGGCCTGGATGGATGTCCTGTCAGATAAGATAACAATGAAAGGCAAAATTAATTATGATTTATTTATATTCTAAACAAACTGTACAGTGTGCGTAACGCAACTTCAATTATTATTTATGAGATTTAATATAGTCTTTTCTAAAAAGCACATTGTATTAGCTGAATATAAGAAAAAATACGACCACCCAAAAAATAGAAATAATCTAAGACACAATCCATTATAATTGAAGAGAGCTACTGAGGCTACCAGCACTGGCATTTTGGTCTACATGGAAAAGTACAAAGGACAAATATTTAATATAGTAAAATAATAAATTCCAACAAAAATAGAAAAATTTTCAGTCGAAAAGATTGTGCCGACTCAAACACAAATGGTCGAGTGCGTGAACCCGAAAACATTCCTGGCAATCATCATCGTAATGATGAGTTCAAGAAACGCATTGTGCCAGCAATTTAACACTCGACAAGGCACACACAATAATACAATCATAATAATGTAATAATAAGTCCACGGCCCATCGGAACACATCCAAATTGAGTGTACCTCCTCGTCATCGTCGAGATGGTCTCATTTTGTTCAGAGCAGAACGAGGCACATTTCCATCACAAACGTACAATCAAACCAAACATGACAAGACCAAGAGCCACTCAACAGAATCGATCCATTCGCCAGTGTTCAATTACAAAAACACCAACGGCACTCGTTTGGGTCCTACAAAATGCACTTCTTCCAAAGTGCCAAAACAAACCCAACTCAAGCTAAGCACAGCTGAACATAGCTCGAATGAAATCGAACCTAATGGAAAATTAATACAGTTCAATTAAGATCAAGTGTAAACGCATTAGGCAAAACAAAGTGTTTGCTAAACATTCCTAGAAGTTGAACTAGTAGTACTAGAAGCTCTGTTTTAAAATACTAAACATTTCGGAATTAACTGGAAAATTAATGGCACAATCTAAGTGGAATTACTATCAATATATAATATATAATAAATTGAACACTTAAGAGATTAAATTAGTGTTAAGAAGGCGATATGAAACAAACTAACTAAATGAATCTAGTGAATTTATAAAAATGCGTCGAGTAAACAAAACGTACCTTGAGATATTTGACAATGACTGCACTAAGCGAGAAGAAGATCGATGACATTGAGGAGTAGAAGATTCCTTTGTAGAGACTCCAGCTGCAGCCGGTCTTGGCAGTGTTGCTACCATTGGGACCGCCGTTTGTTTCCCCACCTAGATAAGCATCCGAGTCGTACTCGTCGTTGTCGTCATTTGCGATCAGTCGAGTGGACGAACCATCCACCAGTCGTTGAGTCTCGCCATAACGATTGTGATTTTTTGATTCGCTCGATTGAGTCAAGCTGTTCATTGACCACTCAGATGGACGAAATTTGGACGCCATTTTGGAATTACTTGCGGTAAGAGGCTCAGCCAAAGTATCGGTTGAATGATTCAAAGTATTGACAGGTTGGTTGTGATCAGAGGTCAATAAATGATCCAGAGAATATTTAGACTTGGAATCGGAAGCCTTACTGCCACTGGCACCAAGAACATTCAAAATAGAAGAAGTCAATGATGAAGAGGCAAGTTTCTTCTTCTGTTCGGACACACGTGACCAAAGTCGATAGTCTCCGTTGAAGTCACTTTTCAAAGTAGGGTCATTTAAAATAGTGCCACCAACTGAGGCAGAACGACTCCACCGACTTTCGTACTGGGCCGAAGAGAAGCTGACTGACAATTTCGAAACACTTTCGTTGTCATCGTCGTCGTGAGTGAAATGCTGGTCGGATGTAGATTGCGAGGAGACATTGTGAACATTGGGAGATCGATTGTTGATTTCATCAAATGATTCATCGTGAATCTCTTCAAATGAGCTATCGATGTCGATTAATTTCTCACTACGGACCGTAGAGGACATGGAATTTAGTACACCAGAAAGTTAGAAGTCGAAAAAAATACTACAGAGATAACACACAAAGTGTCAGCAAAAGTTTGCTTTGGTGTTGTTGAAAAATGCGGCAACAGTGAGCAAAGTACGACCAGATGACGTGCAACAAAAATAGATTAAGGCAGTAAATTAAATTACGATCATAGACTTGGCCACAAAGTTATTTGATTAGTGTAGCGACACAATACTTTGCGAACACTGGTTAAGAAAAGTTTGAATCGTAGAGGTTTGATGCTTTGGTATAGAGTCGAACAGACACTCACAAATACGTTAGATAAATATGATCGATTGAAAAATAATTTAAAATTTCGAATAAATTTTTACATTCATTCAAACGAGAAATGCAGGCACCAGCAGGCATTTACAACTAATAGTATGACGAGATGATCACAACAGCTGCAACATTACATTCAGAAGAATAGTAAATTCGATTTGGAAAAATTAATTTTGCTTGGTTAGGTCATACCATTGAATCAATGGATGATTCAATGGCAAATGTCGATACCAGACGAATAGGCACTTTGAGTCGAGGCAGAGTTCAGCGTGGTGTTGGGACACAAGCATATGTCCCATATGCTGCTACTTTGGTTAGGGAATATATTTCCACTAGCCGTGTGCTAAACAACAGAAGCTCTTCTCACAGAATCGAGAGAAAGAGAACAAATAAAGAGAGGAAATGAGCGTGGTGGCTATATGAGCTACTTGCTGCGATATTCGAGTTGAGGCACGCGCAATTTAGTTTGATGGCACAATCGGACTTGGTCCGTGTTTTCAAATGGAGTAGAACTGCTACTGTTGTTTGCTTGCCGGCGATTGGCAGTTTGGGTGATTGATGGCTTCGACAACACCAAAATAAGCTACAAATGTATACCTTCTGCTGTGGGCAATTTGTTTTTTGCGTGAGTGCAATCGAACGGCAACTGTCTATATCCGTTTAGAATGTCGTTTCACTGTTGGGCCGCCAGCCGACAAAATGTGGTGACAAACAAGGCACATGCAACAACAGCAAAATTTTTCTGCTTGCTTGATTGGTTTGTTGCCCAGAAACGCATGAACAAACTAGAAAATTAGTCTCGGAAAGATGTCATTGAAGTTATTTTGAGAGAAAAAACAACAATAACCACGAATAAATTAATTTAAGTTAATTAAATGCCAATCAGTCCACTTGATGTATCAACTTCCAGTTAATTAGTCAGTATTTGTTTTGGGGAATAAATTTCTCAACTTGTCAAGAGTTCAATAAATAACAAAAATACGAATTTATAGAGGTAATAATCTTGATAAACCAAATTCCGAAAATCTATAATAAAATAATACGAATAAGTTTTCTATATTATTAAACAATATATGATATTTATATTTTCGCGCTGAAAATGGTGGGACAATCGAATAATTCGAAAGAAAAGACAGCAAAAACAAACCTGGATGCACTTGAACGCGTTCAGTTTCACTTGACAATTAGTTCAAAGGCTGACTGGTCAAGATATGTAACTCGGAGTGTGTCGTAGATAAATTTAGAGGTCACGGTGATTATAATCGACTAAACAAGGTGGCAACGATAACAACAACAGACTATCCAGAAATGTGAACTAAACTAGAGCAAAGCTAGTGTAAAGCGTCGACGTCACAAAAAGACAGAAAGAGACAAGAGAAACAGACGCTGAGAGAAATTATGTAAACATTGACTGCTCACAGAAGACGTGCCAAATTGAATTTGACGAGAGCGCGTAAAAGTTAATGCCCAAATGGAATCGAATAATGTTTAAAAAGCGTTACATTTGACAAATTTAAGTGATTAAAATCATTAAAATTATTAAAAACATTTCAATAGTGTAGTAACCATTGAGAATCTTGCGAATGTTGACAATTAGTTGACCAATTGGTTATCAACTCGGTAATGCTAGACTAGTTTGAACAAGTAAATAAGACAATGTTCACAAATTTATACAAAATCATACAAAACTAGTTTAAAAACTCAGCTGATACACTAGTAAATCAATTATGTGTAATATAACAAATTCTTAAATCGCCAAATTAATAAATTTTCAAAATAAATACTTTATTACAATCTTTTGCAATTTCTTATATTTGTTTATACACATAGGCAACATCAAATTTTATATTTTATTTTAAAATTTATAAATATCTTAAATAATTGTAATTTATTTATTGGTCTCTATATAATAATAATAGATTCATTAAATTAGTTTTAAATTAGTCAGTGTCATCATAAGAAAAAGTTTTCCCCTGTTGACGTGTGAGCAATTTCAAAGCGAATCACAACAAGAGCTCTTGGCCTTGTCTCTATTCCTCGCACTTTGTATTATTAATATTTATTGCTATTATTAGGTGTCGTTGTGAATTACTACCTGGTTAGGACACGCGGGCAATGGAACAAACAATACATGCAGTAGTCTACTGTTGCCAATGGCCCAATGGCCACATGCACCAGACTGATTACTTACAAGAGTGCACTTTATTGAGCCAAAGGACAAAGCACCACGAATTACTGCATGCGCGGCGAATGACACAATTTGATGGTGTGTGATGATGATAAGCGAGAGAGCGATGATGTGATGGTAATTAAATCGTCAAACAACACAATTAACAACTAACATTAACAATGCGAATCAAACAACAAATGCGTCAGTACGTTTAGCCTAAACTTTGATATTAGCGTTAAGTGAAGTCTCCTTGTGGTCTAGAAAGAGCTTTCAGACTAGCTGATCAATGCAGATAGCGAAAGTGGTGATTATGATTGCGCCTGACTAAATGACAATTCCAGGTAAATTGACTAGTGATGTGTATTACAAAGAAACATTCTACTTGTGTGATAACTGGACTGGATTGAGGTAGAGATGGTCGACCAGGATGTAGAGTGTTTAGAGATGTTAACATGTCTACGCGAATGTGCAACTTACTTGGCACTCTTGCCTTATTGGTGCCTAAAAGCTAACGTAACTGTGAGGTTAACTCAATTTTGCACGATAACACGGTCAAGATGGCATTGCACTTTTATCAGAGTGACAACATAAATTGATATTCTTGCAACTCGTAAGATGATCATCAACGATTGCTGCTGGTGCAATCCTTTTGAATGCTTTCAACCTTGCGTGACCCAGAGACACTGCGGCCAGTAGTGAGCATCGTTGATGTATTGCTCGGTCCAATTAGTAATAACAACAATAAAATGTGTCAATGTGCTCCAATCAAAGCTTTGGTCTGTTTGTAGGTTGCCTGGTTCTACGTATGGATCGCTCAAGTAATTTGTGCATTCGCCGATCACTTGACTCTGCCTCAGAGTCGGACCATATAGTTTGATGGCTTTAAAGATACTTTAAAGTGTTCAAAGTCTCAACTTGCTTTGTCTGTTACCAATTGAGCTGGCAACACTGTACAACCATTTTTAACAATAACTCAGCTGAAACTGTTTCCGATTAAAAATGGTTTAATTCCATTTGGAGAGAGAGAGAAGGAGGAATTATGATTATATCTACCTGTTAAGATAAACTTCTCAGAAAGGTATGATGCATTATTTTTTATATAAAACGCACTGATTACACATGAAATTAATGGTTATCCAATGTTTAGACTTGTGTGCCGAGATTAGACTTGAGCTATTGTTCATTTGTGTATTTATTAAACAACGCCAAAAGTGAACCAAACTCGTTGGGGCAAGTGATACCACCATACAGTACATTTTGCTTTCTATCGGTGTTACATCGTTTTAAAGTGCCCATCGCCATTGGAAGTCAACTTGGTTGTCAGATTATTGTCAGATTCGATTGTGCACAAATTGAAGTTTGACCATTGCAGTTGTCTTGTAACAAACTTTGTCCCACAAAGCAATTCTCTATCTCACACCTGTGCCTACACAGTAGTTATACAATTTGTTAGTTAGAATATGATTAACGTCAACGTCCAATAAACGAACTCATTATGTATGAGATCATTCGTTTTAAGAAGAAGTTGTAAAGTGATTCGATGATAAAATTCCATGTTCACTGTCTGGGCATTATTTTCAAATTATAATCTCGATCTGTGCCCGTGCCCAGTTGTTTAATATAAACTAAATCGTCTGGTTGACATTGACACCACTTTGCACTCGCGGTTTGAATCTCTTCCCACAACAATGTCTTTTACTCACAATTTGGAGCAACCAACTTCCTCAAAATTCACATTTCCGCATACAATGAGCTTCCCCTCGAACAACTTTAACTTTGACTTCCCGAGGAAACGATTTGTAATAGATGAATCTACGCGATCATTGAACGACTTTGATCCCGAACATGACCCGAACAACGACCCGTCACCATTGGAGTCACCTTTCAGTGATGAGCGCACAGGAGTGTTCGGTAGTATATATCCAAACCCCGTTTATAGACCGGAACAGGATAACATTGAACATAACGACAAAGAATCAGGATTATCGCAGTCTCATCGAGAATCGAGTTCGTCTTCGTCTAATGTCCTAGAAAATCGACAGTTTAGTTTATTCACTAGGCAAGTGGACGACATAAAAGAAACTCTTGAACCCGAAATAAACAAGCGCCCGCTTTGGGACAAGGCAATCAGCTCGCCCGACAACTATGACATGGATAGCTTAGAGTGGCCAGTCAAGTTGCTCAAAGTTGTGGCCATTGTGGTCATCTTCGCGGGAGTACTCGGCTGTGGTATAGTATCGAAGTGTCTTATTCTGCTGATGACCTCGATGTCCCAGCCAGACAGATCTATTCCCATATGTGTGCAGAACCAGAGCTTCTATCCAATCAATCCGCCACTAGAAACAAATCAGTCCTATGCTGTCCAGTACCGAACCAGTGAAAGTGTACACCGAGTGGCCTGGTTGTGGTGTCTCTACTTTGTCACAATAGTGCCATATGTGTTTGCCTTTGGTCGAAGCATTCGAATTTGTTTCTTTAGATCGTTCACTGTTCCTAAGTGGACCACTTCGATTACGGTAGGTCATTGTAATTAGAGCATACTCGTTAATGTCCATGCCATAGGTGTTCATCATGGAAACATTGCACTGCATCGGTCTGGCGATGTTACTATTCGTGGTCCTGCCCAACTTTGACTCAACCCGAGGAGCAATCATGATGAGTTCAGTCTGTACGATTCCTAGTTTTGCACGATTGTTTGTATTGCGCAAACCTGCAACACATCTCATGACTGGTTCGACCACAGTGTGGTTAGCAAGTGATCGCATTATTGCTTTCTTCACATTTGCTCTACAAATACTTTCGCTGGTTGCTTGGACAGTGATTGAATATTACGAAAACATTACAGGATACTATTTGGTCCCGGTTTGTTTGGTTTTGAGTAAGTTCGGATAATCAAAATTAGATTCTAACCAATATTTAAATAGTTTCGTTTGAGTGGTGGGAGAACTACATCGTGCCCGATCAAATGTGTTCTCTAGTGTCGTTCTTAGATAAAGTTCGAAAAGACCTTCAAAAAAGCCGTTATCTCCTTACGCTATTCATCAGTATTTGGAAGGCATTTATTTTATTCTCCCTGATGATTCTAAACGAATACATCCGACATGGAGACGAAGTGGCTCTGATGATGTTTCGAAATTTCACTGATGGCTTTAAGAGTAATCAAATTGTGGTTAATGCGGTTAATCAAACCATTGCCAGGCCAGAGTTTGTTGAGGACGCAACAGAACATTACCTTACAGCAAACATTCCTTTGATTCCTTTGTACGTTGTGCTGATTCACATTGTACTCACTTATATGTGCTATACGTTCGGCATGTATGCCTGCAAAATTTGCATCCAAAGTAAGTGTCACGACTGCAATAATAATGCTTACTAAAATTTATAAACAAAAATAGAAGTCAGCTTCGCCATTCCAATTACACTCACCATTCCAGTCAGTGTGATCATTCTATGGCAATTGGGCAGACAATTCGAAGAGAACCGATGTGTCTTAGTCAATCGATTTCCAATGTTTCAGTACATATTTTGGTACTTCTCACCGGGCGAAACGTTCTCTCTACTGCCTGACTCGATTAACCATGACTGGATCTACATAATTGTTTCAGTCATTTGGATGTTGGGCACTCAATTCGCATGCACAGTGCACATTTGGAAAGAAAACAATGAGAAGTTGGCCGCGGCTGACCAATTATTCGTGAGTCCAAAATATAATGCGGCACTTGTTGATCAGTCAATGGCGTTGAATCGAAGATGCATCAAGTTGGGATTTACTGCGGGTGAGTTTTGTTAATTGACATTACAAACAAAGTTTAACAAATCAATATATTCACAGAAGAAAAGAAAAAAGATAATGATGACACTGAAGAAGGACAAACCGTGTTCCGAAGGATATCTCAAGTGGAAATTGACGCAGAGCAAATGTTGTTGCGTCGAGAGGGGCGTAAGACGGAAGAGGAATGGGATAGAGAATGGGAACAAATTTGCCGCGAACAGGGAATAGATCGCGACTCAATCGACCCGAAACCAAACCCCGAAGAGGATGACACTTTGAGGGTAATTGCTTGTGCGACTATGTGGCATGAAGATGCAAATGAAATGTTGCAGTTGGCTAAGTCGATCGTGAGATTAGATTTCGATCAAGGCGTGAAGAGAATTGCTAAAGAAAATTACAATGAAATTGATGAGTTCTATGAATTTGAAGGTAGTAATTGATTTGCTCTTTCAATAAGTTAATTAATTATTTATTATTGATAACTCTTGCTAGCAAACATATTTTTTGACAATGCATTTGATTATGAAGATCTTAAGAACAAGAAAGATCCAATGATCAATCGATTCGTGGAACAGCTGATCGAGGTAATAAACGAAGCTGCCAAGCAAGTATTGGGCTCGCTCAAAGTGTTCATCGAGTACCCGACGATTGTGCCGACACCTTTTGGTGGCAAACTGATTTGGCGACTGCCTAGTGGTAATCGTTTGATTGCTCATATCAAGGATAAGAAATTGATTCGTGACAGAAAAAGATGGTCTCAGGTGAGAAAAATTTAAAGTTCTATCGGGAACTAATCAATTTATTGCAGTGCATGTACATGTATTACCTTCTGGGACATCGATTGGAAGCTCGCACTGACCTGAGTGAACTTCGCAAAGATAAAATAGCCAATAACACATTCATTCTTGCATTGGACGGTGATATAAGCTTTAAGCCTTCGGCAGTTCATATGTTGGTTGACTTGATGAAAAAGAACTCAAAACTTGGTGCCGCTTGTGGACGTATTCATCCTATTGGCAGTGGACTGATTGTGTGGTATCAAAAATTTGAGTACGCAATTGGCCACTGGTTCCAAAAGGCCACTGAACACGTGTTTGGCTGTGTGTTGTGTAGTCCTGGATGTTTTTCCATGTTTCGAGCAAGAGCATTACTCGACGATTCGGTGATGCACAAATATACCACTAGGTCATCAGAGGCACTGCACTACGTTCAATACGATCAAGGTGAAGATCGTTGGCTTTGTACATTGTTATTACAAAGAGGATGGCGTATTGAATATAGTGCCGCGTCGGACTCGTACACTCACGCACCAGAAGGATTCGCAGAATTCTACATACAACGACGCCGTTGGTCGCCCTCAACTATGGCTAACATTATCGACCTGTTGACTCATTACTCTCAAACAGTTCGGTGCAACGAAAACATTTCCCGTCCGTACATTCTGTACCAAGCATTTCTCATGTTCGGTTCAATACTTTCACCTGCCACCATAATTTTAATGGTGGTCACCGCAATGGAAACAGCAATGAAGCAATCTGTTGCATTTTCAATTGCCAGTAACTTGACAGTCATTGTGCTGTATACATTCGTATGTTTCTATTTCAAAAGCGACAACCTCAAAATCAATTTTGCCATTGTTTTGTCCACTATTTACGCATTACTCATGTTAGCTGTTTTAGTTGGAACAGGTAAGTGACTCGATTACCAAATTAACATTCAATAACACAAACCTTTCAAACAGCTCTAGAAATGGTGGACAATGGTCCTTTATCTCCAAATTCACTATTCTTCACTGCAATGATTGGCAGTTTTCTTGTAGCTGCCATTTCCCATCCTCAAGAATTTCCGAGCGTATTTCTGTTTCCAATCTACATGCTTCTTATTCCTAGCATGTATCTGCTTCTGACCATTTATTCAGTTACTAACATGCACAACGTCAATTGGGGCACCCGAGAAAATAATCAAGCACATACAACACATCTTAATTCCGAAGAACAGAATGAAAGTAAAGAAGACGAATTGAAAAAAATGTCACCGAAAAATTTATGTCAATACTTTGATTTCCGAAAGTATTTCCAAAGTGGCAAAAATGGAATTTTCTCTTGCATGTGTTGCTCTATTGACTCTAGTAAGGGACAAGCCAAAGACGGGTTGCTCAACTGTATGTGTTGCTCTGGGACTAGTGGACAACCGAACAATGACGCAACCACCAATGATGAAGGTAAAACAGATATTCAGGAGTTGAGAATAGTGGTCAACCAGATTCAGAGTCAAATCGATGATTGGATATCGATGTAAGTCATTCAAAAAATAACGGTACCATTTTATAATAATTTGCTTAACAGGAAGACAGGCTATAACCACTCTTCAATGACAAACTCAAATCCTGTCTTACTTGATCCATTAGAACTCGATTCAACCAACTTTGATCCTACTTCACCCTCGACTTCAAGTCGCCCATCTCACTCAAGCATTGTCATAACCCCAGAAGGCCAAACTTCAGTAAAGGGAATCTCATCAATTCATTTAAGTACAAATATAAATGATGACAAATTCACAAATGAAATTCCAAGTTGGATTCAGAAACATGATAAATTACGCACATTCAATGTGAAATCACTGCACGAAAGAGAACGACTATTTTGGACCGGTCTCATTGATGAGTATCTTTTTCCAATACCACCAAACGACGAAGAAGAGGAGCGAGTCAGGACTGAATTAGTTAATTTAAGAAACAAATCATTCTTTGCAATTGGATTTCTGAACACTCTTATTGTGTTATTGTTTTTTATGTTACAAAGTCACAAAGGCCTAATCGTTTCTTTTCCGATTGGTGATCGTAAAGTCAATATGCACCCAGTTGGTCTTTGGTTAGTTTTCTTTTTTGGCACTCTTCTCGTGGTGCAATGCATTGGGATGTTCTTTCATCGATTTGCCACATTGATCCACTTGCTTGCTAGCATTGACCTGTTCCAGAAGAAAAAAGATAACATGGCCAAGGTAGTAATGAAGGTCATTCAGAGGGAATCTAACAACCGAAGGGACATTTCTGAGGAAAGCTCACCGCCATCAACTATCCGAGAGGAACCGTTCGAGATGAGAAGAAAACGAAGACGGTCACAATTAATTCAGTTGGATGCCGTCTTCAAGAAACAGATGAGGAAATTAAATCGAGGTGAGTACTTTAGTACTAACATTCAATTAGTAATACGAATTTTATTTGAGTAGAAATCAGCAAACAACAAAAGCAAAATAAACATCGCAACAGCAAGGATTTTACTTCGAGCATTGGATTCGACGAAGATACTTTATCCAAGCTTTATCACAAACGACTCGTTCAACCATCTACATCTCTTCCACATACCATTCGACGTAGGACACATTTCCTTAATCGGACCATTAATTTAGGCAGATCAAATATTAACATTGCCACAAATGATGATCACGACGATCAACAGACTGCTGGAACTTCACTGAAAATGCCAAATACCAGAAGATATCTCAATATTGATAGATTCAAACAGTCGTTCAAACGCTTTAAGGAACCGTCTAACAATAATGCTCAAGTCAGTTTTGCCGATTGATCAAAAAATAATCAACAAATTGAATATTAATAATGAAATTAATGTGAATTTGTTTGATTTGCTCAATCACGAGGCTGTGTAAAAGTTCTGATCGTAATGTGGACAAATGATGAAATATAGGACATATGCCAATTTTTCATTGCATTTCCGCAATAATGCAATGCAGGGAAGTGATGAGCACAACTATGCATTGACTGAACGTCACTGTCTGAATCGAAATGACAATTACCGATTATTTGTTCAACTGATTAAACTTAAACTTTGTCAGAAACAAATGTTTATTGTGTAAATTGATAGTCTCATTTGCCAAAAATAAACTAAATGAAATGTTTAAAAAGAGTTAAGTTACAAAGTAAAAACAAAATGAATAATGCATTGTCAGGTTAAGACCGATTAAGTTAAAAAATCATTCAAAATTATTACTCAAATTGACTTGGTTGACTGCAGTGCTGCAACAAATGGGTGTTTGGCTCGTTTCGAATGAGATTGAGGTTGAGGTTGAACTACTGGATAGAGTTGAAGCTTCGGTGGTGAAAGCCTCTTTAGTGTCCACATTGGGTTCGGTTGTGGTCGTGGGCACAACAAACAGCACAAGTGGAGTAGTTTCACTTTCTTGAGTAGTCACTTCTGATTGGACTGGCAAATCGGTTTGAATTAAATCACTCAATGTGCCGATGGTGGTGGTGGTCTGTGTATTGACTTGATCCTGAGAAGAGAGCTCAGCGACTGCCTCAATGGGCTGACCATTGCCCCAAAAAGTAAGAGTAGAACCGGCATTGGAAATACCTTGACCAGCATTAGAAATAGATGAACCAATTTGCTCAACACCTTGGCCAATTCGTTTGGCTCCATTGGCGAGTGTGCTCAGAGCAATTCCACTGATCACTGAGTTAGCTCCACCAATGACAGTAAGTGGTCGCATGAGACCAGGCAAGTTTTGCTGGACAGTTTCAGTAATGGCAGCAACTTTTCCTTGATAAATCTGACGACCAGTTTCGACCACACCAATAAGTTGGGCAGTGCCACCGGAAACCAACGAAATAGGAATCGAGACAAGTGTGCCAGTAACTCCTGCTGCAAGGTTATTTGCTGCTAAAGTGCCGAGTTGAATTGGGGTTGCGATAGCCGTTCCGAGCACTGCAAAGTAATAAGACAAGTTATTTAGCATGCTTATGACAAAATATCAACAAACTCTCACCTGCTCCGTTTGCTGCCATCAGACCGGGCAAAGTGCTCGCCACTTGTGACACTTTGTTATTGAAGAAAACCAAAGGTCGGACAAGTGCATTGGTGATGCCAAGTGAGATTGACTGACCCAAGGCTAGCACTTCGTTCTGCTTGTTAACTGTGATCAAATGGTTGGCGTCAGCGTCGAAGGAAAGAGAAGGTACATTCGGAGAATGTTCAGTTGCAGGTGAAGTCACCAATTCGGTAGCTGATGGAGATGCTTGTCGTGGCACAATCGAAGCCCCTAACGTGTTTGCACACTGATGAGAAATAATCAGCAAAAGGCAGACAATTGCATTTGTGATTGGTGCCATGCTCGACCACAAATTGAGGCAAAAATGCAAACGAGACAAGAGAAACAAAAAAATGACCAAAGAGTAACGCAAACTTGCAGATGTGCTGAATGAAGTTGGGCTGAGGTGACTTTATAAGCAAATAGAGCGATCTGTGCTCACTCCATGACTAATTGTCAATTAGTAATTGACATTGACTTGTTCACTACTTTCACTGATGGTCCTCGGTTGTTTTATCGATAGCAGCGCTAATGCGACAAGCTGGACTTAAATGACACATTAGTAATGTGACATTACTGTCCACTAAACAGTGTTCAGTAAAATTTAAGTTTAAAATTTAACTGAGTAAATGACACTTTAACATGCGTGAAGCTAGTAATTTGCATAAATCAATTAAATGAGAAGTAAATTCGTTTTATGTATTAATAAATTAATATTTTGTTGAGTATATTTACAAAAAAATAATTCTTCCATAATTTAAATTAAATAACGATTAAGTTCATTATAACAAATCTTATGATAGACATAAATGGTTTAAAGTATAAGTATTTTCTTACATAATTGAATGTATTTGATCGATGGGCTCTATCTAATTCTAAATCCAATTTCCATGTCTCAGTTTAAAAGGAAGATATATTTCGAGTAAGAATTCAGGGGAGATGTCATGTAAGGCTTGAATTTCCACCTTGATTCCTATACTTTGCATTTTGACTATCTGATTGAACCATTCAGAATTGTTGCGAATATGTTCTCGTTTCTTCAGTTGTTCAAATCGTTTTAACTCCTTCTCCTGGTACTTAATGCCTAATAAATTAAATTCCTCAATATCGTCCGCTTGGATGCCCAACCATTGTACCTCAGGTACGTTCAAATAAATGTTCTCGTGTGCCAGTGCGTACGAACCGTACCGATATGTAGACATAATCTCGATGCCGTAAGCATCACCATCCATTAGCGCAAACACAGGCAACTTAAGCGTCAGCCATAACTTCTGAACAAAGGCTCGAGTTCGAATGTCAGGATAGCCACATCCGGTGAACTATTGAATTATTAGTCAAAGTCAAACTGTGGCCTCATCTCACTTACCATGATAACCTCAAATTTATTGCAGATACCATCGTTGACCAATTGAAAGAAGGTTGCATATTTCTCCACAAGTAGAATAAATTTAGCATTAGACTTTGTGACTGTAATCTGGCGAACGTTGTCTGGCACTAGAATACCATTAGCAGTTTTCTTGCAGTCAGTTTCGCTTCCGTCTTTAGTAGCAAAGACCAAATCACCAAATATGAGACCTTTTGGCGATGCAACAATGTTCAGTTCGATTCGAGACACACCCACAGTGATGCAAAGATCCTTGATGAGTCGATTAATATAAGCCATATTTTTGAACATATTCATATTTTGGTAGTAGATGTCACGAGGAGTACATTGCTTGTCATCTTTGATTAGTTTCACAATTATAGTCACCAAAAAACAAATAGCCAGTCGATCGGTATTCCTGGTCAGTTTATATTTCTTCGTGCCCAAAACCAAGCCAATTTTATCTTGAAAAGTGACGTTTGATTTTGAACGAGACATGATTATATTTTTGTAAGATTTTTTGCAGCAATACTTTGGTATGTCTTCCTCAAGATTGAGCAGCTCGCTATCGACAAATGTTTTCTCTTTTTTAGATGGTTTCTTCGTGAGTTTTGAATTTTCATGATTTTTAAAGATTATTATTATTAATTAATTTAACAGTGATTTTTTTATTTTAATTCTTAATTGTACTTACTTTTTTGCTTTATATTGTTGCGAAAATGACTTCTTTATGTCACCCAATATAGCAATGATAGTCTCGGAAGAAAATGTCTGCAAATAATTTTCAAGATTTTCCTGAAAATACTCGATTGCCTGGACTTGTCTTTCAGCAAAATTGCTAACATGATTGTAAAATTCTTCGTTTTTCAAATAAAAAGTATTCAATTGATTATTGGATTGATTTAAGTTGTAGTCAAAATAACCATTTGGTTGAAATTCTATTTCATTATTAGTTTTCTCTTGGTGTCCGTGGCCCAAATAATCAGCTGGCACAGAATAGTTAGATTGAAAAGTTTGAAGGGGGAAGTTATTGGAGTATAAATCAGTTTTTGACAATTCATTGTCTTTATTATTATAGGCAAACAATTTTTCATTTTGATTATTCTCGATAATTTCCTCTTCATTTAAGTTAGCGGGTTCGAATGGAATTGATGGAGTAGATGATGACCAATTTTTCCAATAGATCTGCGATTGGGCATATAGAGAAATGCTATCATTACGATCAAATGTGGATCCATTGTAAATTGGCTGAACTTGATGTGGGCAAGAGGGTGACTGACCATATCCCGAATCGCCAGAGTCACATGGGCTTGAAAAAAACATATGATTCATTTTTTCACTAATTAATTGATCATTTTGACGATATTCTCCATTAAATGTTTGCAACTGACTGTTTTGATAAAAAATATTTGAATCGAAATAATTCTGAGAGTAATTGTAGTCAGAAGAAATTCGGTAGTCAAACCCTTCGATTTGCCTTTCTGTCGATTCTCCAGATAAATTAATATTTGGCCTTGGTTGTTCTTGATTGTAAAATGATGGTGATTGTGTTATTCCTGAATCTAGAAAAATAACTAAATATTTAAATCATAATCAATTAAAAAATACCATTATATAAATGTTGAGAAGGAGAGCAGAATGTTGATGAAATGCCCCATTGGTTGACCTCGACTTTATCTTCTGAAATGCTACAGAATGGCGTTTGATTGCCACTATTGTCAATTGGTTTGCTCATTTTGCAAAAAACAAACAAACAATGAAATAAAGGTAAATAAATAATAAATCTCAGAAAATTGACAAGATTAAAAGAATAGATTAAAAGATAGAACCTGGAGAGTGGACAACAAGACACTAAATGAGGATAGGACCAGTCTGATGGAGCACCGAATCCAATTTGCGTTCGAAATACGGTTAGACGCATGCGTCGTAGTGTCTCATCGAATTCTTGAGCATTTTGCGAGCCATTCATACAATACAGTACATTAGTAGACCTAAAAGAAAACTTCTTAGAAAAGTAATGATTGGTGAGTGAGTCCCCTAGCCAGAATTTATTCAGTAAATATAATTAAACATTGCATTGAAATAGTTTCGGTCAATGTAATTTCGAGGATATATTTTGAGTGACTTAGTTAATATTTGATGTCCCACTGTCTAACACTTACAAGGTGTCATGTTTGGTTGGTTTTACCTTCTTGTTCGACTTGAAAATCGACCGCATAAAAGCATTAGACTTCCAACTAAATAACAATTATGCGGAATGGTGTAAAGCGATGAAAATTTGATTAGGTAAAATGAATACACACAAAATAAAACCACCAGTGATGAAACGGCGACAGACTGGCGGCCATTGGCCGAAGTGTAGACGGAGATGGGAGATGGATGCCAAAAAGATGCGACGAATGCAACCGTAAGGTAGTGCAAGTAATTCATTCTTAGAGATTTGGCGATGATCCTTAAGGGAAAAGTGAGTTTACATTCAGGCATTGGTCCAGTATAAGCTTCCACAAGACAGTTGTATTTTGACACATGCACATGTAAATGCAAACAAAGACTACAAAGCTGTTTGCGCACATACCACCAAGGAGCTATAGCTATGCCCCTCCTACATATCTTACTGTGGCAAGTGCATGCCACTTAATTAATACCAATTTATATATTCCATTTTAAATAATTGTTGCTTCAATTAGATTACTTTCAAAATGTATATATTTTGAAAGAAACAGGCCTAAAGAAAACGATTGAATTGCAAGTATACAAATGAACACTTTATACATTTCACAACTTGTTTGGCTCTAGTCGCATTAATTAATAACAATATTAATTAATTATTAATATTAATTGAGAAATAACAAAATAGACGAGTTTATTCATCGCATCGAATCACTCTACATATCACAAGTGTATATATGTCATATTGATATATGGTAGTTAGTGTCAAACTATACAAAAATATATTCTCCTCAAAGTGGGAAATATAAATCTATTTATTCAAAGTGATATTAATATTATAAAATGCTCTATCATAAAATAACATTCGATATAATGTGAGAGTAATGTGTCTAGGGACATTGAGTGAAGATGACGATGATGGCTTGAAGTAGATTAACCAATAGATGAGTGTATAAATAATGAAATGATTAGTGATACATCACACTGAATACAACTTGTTGAAGTATAAAATCCATTTTAAAATGGCAATAGGTGAGGGGAGATGGGTGAGGCTGCCGACGAGAACTAATCGTTAACTGTTACGTTAAATTATCGAAATCGATGACTACTTGGCAAGTGATTGGCCACAAGAAATAGATATAACAATGTAAGCTTTGGTTCACTATCGATTGGCTGTTAGGTGTCAATGATGAGTGTCATTTGGCTAGGAAACGGAACTTTTTCTTGAGTGGCGCGTCGTCGGGCAGGGAAATGATATATTTGCGGTAGGAAAGGAGAAAGACAGAGGTGAGCACAAGAATGGCACCAGTTATCGTGTACATGTCTGGCATTTCATGGAAAAACACTATTTGAAATACGAATGCAAAGAATGCCTGTAAAGATAAAGGTGAATTAAGATTGGAAATTAGTTTGGCACACGACACATACCTCACCACTGACCCTCACGACAGACACAACGCCTGCTTCCTCAATTTGGATTGCTTTGGTTAGCAGAAGTTGGCCGTAAAAGGAAAAAACTGCTAGGATGGTGATCAGATAGGCACTGTAACCAGTGGTGGGCAGGTGGAAGTCGTAAAAGATATAGTTTATGATCGCCATTTCTATTATTGAGATTATGGCAAAGTTGAACAAAATTACTGAGTGATGAGTTTTGCGCATCTGTGTAAAAAAAATAACAATTAACGTTACAATAATGATCAATGTGTGGACATACCTTTCGAACCATGATATATACCAGAGAACCAACGGTCATTGCACCAAGAGCATACAACGAACCAATCAATTGCTTAGTGGTTGAGGACATTTCATCTTCAGGTATAGAAGCAACAGTAGTGGAGGTCATATTGTAAAGACTAGTTGTGGTATCTTGTGGCATCAAAGTCGTAGCAAAAGTACCGTTGATAAAATCATCCTTCTTGAAGAACACTTCAATTTTGGACGCAAATGCAATGCCTACAATTGAGAGACACAATGCCAACACATGGTAACGACCAAATTGTTCGCCTAGGAAGATTCGGGCAAATATGAAAACAAACACAGGCATCGACAACATGATAATGGTGGTGTCCGCCAGGCTGATGTATGTTACCGAAGAATAGCGAAAGAACAAACTGGTACAACCCGATAGACCTCTGAGTAACATCCACAGACGCCACCACCAATTGTTCTCTCCAAACCAGGGCTCCTTCGATTCCATCATCACAGGAAAGGAGAGCACCAAAATCCCTAACAAAACACAAACAAAAGATTAGAAACAAAATCAAATGACCCTTGAATGTTCACTTACCGACATAACGGAATAAGGCCATTTGGGATGGCTTGATATCGGTTACATATTTTACTATCACGGTGGTGATTGAAAAGCATAGAGCAGAGGCAAGGGTCAGTGTGACACCGGCCAACAGTTTCTTCAACTGTGACCATTTGACTTTCTTATCATTCGAATTGTGTTTGTCCTGTCCACTGGACGAGAAACCATTTTGCCCGTCTCCAAATGGACCATTAGACACAGGTGAACCTGGAGCGATCTGCACAATGGTCGAAGAGTCGGTCATCTCGGAGAGAGGTGTTTTGAGCTCCAACTTCAGTTCGGCTCGGCCCTTCTTGTCGTGGTGAGTGTCCATTACTGCTTGATTGGTGCCATTGCTCAGACTGAGATCCTTGGCAGCATCAGGTTGTAATGCGGGCTGCTGGCGTTGGGAGGCGATGTCGTGCAGTGATTGTTGCTGCTTTTTAATCATATCCGCCAGGTCTATACTGTCCATCGATACTGTTCGGTTATGTTCGGATTGTTCACTCACGCTGCGTCGTAGCCGTTCATTGGTGGATGATTGAATATCACCGGTTGCATCACTGTTTTTCTTACTCAGTGTTCTAGGTACGGTGTTCAAACTGCCATTTTCGGCGTTGTCTACTGTGTGGTTGACGTAACTGCCATCACTGGTACCGTTACTCGTGCCAGTAGAAGGTTTAATTGAGTTGGTCATAAGCTGGATCTGAGATGGGATGTGAGGCTTCGACTGATTGTCGTTAATGTTTTGTTTCATGGTCGATTCTGTGCTTTGGTCAGCACCTTCAAACGTGGTCAATTCCGTGAAAAAAGCTCTGTTGCCCTCTGCCTGTTGATCGTATTTCAATTTCGATTTGGCTAAGTTGTATCCCGATCGATGTCTGATTCCTGGTTCGGAGATTGTAGAGTTTAAGACGGACGAGAGAGCACTCTTAACTAGATAAATTGGCTTAGAAGACGACGAAGAACGCGGCGTATCACCGGAGGAGCAGTTGAATTCGTTTAGTGTTATATTATCCTTTGCCAAGGTGATTTCTTTATTCGATCCAAATGGTTGAGTACTTAGCAGAGCTGTTGTCATAATTCAAACAAGAGACCAAGTGAGGCAAGTGACACTTGGTGTGACCACTCAACAAATAAATAAACTACAAGTAGATTGAGATAGTTCGAGATGAGTTCAATTGTCCAATGGCGACTATTGATCGATAAGGCACAAGGTGATATTTGTTTCAGGTGAAATGGTGATTCACATTATATTAGTGAGAGACCTGTTAGATTGATACATTGTTAGTACAGTTTGCATCGATTATTGCTAGTATTGCTATAACACAAAACACATTCAAATAGAACCATGGTTAACACTGTGACCTGTGATCACAATTCAGTGAATAAAAGAAGAGTCGAAAACGGCCAAACAATGAATACAAAAAAGTACTTTACGCCCACTTCGACTAATCACTAGTCACTAATGTCGATAGTGCTGGCTCAGATGCATCAAGTGTGGTAAATAGATAAACTCGGCCAAACAAGCGAGACTTTTACTAAAGTACATCTAATGATCATCGATGAGTCAATGATAATGCAATCGGAAATAGAAATTCTTTGCTAATGAAAATGTAAACTATAAACATTTAAATTTGCAAACAAAATATAAAACGTTCAACAAATTCCAAATATCCCTAATAATATCATAAATGTAAATTGATCAATTTGGGAATTTAATTATTTAATTAATTAAATATATAATAATTACTTTACCAGTAAATGCAGTTGAACCAAAACGACAAGGCTGTGTTGATGTGAATGTGATGTGATCAAGATCGATAATCCATGTTAATGCTGACACTGACACACACACACATACAATTAATTAATGGTCGGTGGACCAAGTATGATCCGTTGGCACGAAGCACACTCAAATGGACAGTGTGGAAGTACTTGTTCGCATCACAGACAGAAATTGACAACAACGAAGGGATTGTCGAAGTGGTGGGGGCTGGCTCGGCCACCAGAAAGAAAGCCCCAGGTAAGTTGAACCTTGCGAGGCAATATTGTGACATATGTTGATTGAGTTGGCAGTATGCGCTCAGTGCTGCTGTCGCTACTGTCAGTGGAACTCGAATAAGTCGAATCACTCGAACCGATCAATCACGCGTCCCTTGCACGGTTTGATTAAGGATCGATGATCACTGTGAGATAGCCAGAGAAAACATTGTAATCTGGCAAGTCGAAGCAGTGGAGAACGATCCACTAGAGATAGAGGTGTAGGCCAATTGAACAAAGACAAGTGAAGCACGCAAGCGTATCGTGGTCCACCGAGACTGTCACTCACCGAAGTGAACATACACCGAGATAAGACCAATGTGCCAATGACTCACATGACCGACGTCGGACAGAGGCACAGGGTTAGGCACTGGTGTTGTGCTGCCTCCGAGCAAACACCAAACCACAAACTTTGCCATTCAAACGTACTTGCAAACGAGAGTCGAATGGCACATGTACCCACAGGAGAAGTCCCTTTGCCCTTTGTCCTTCAAGTGAAAGACGACATCGCCATACATTCGTCATAGATGACGTGCACGACAGCAAGAGGTGAAGTCAAAGAAATATGAACAATCATAATCAGTAGTGGTAATATTCCCATTCATGTGATAAGAGATCATTTATCGAATGGACAAACGAGGAAATGATTACGATCGAGAGATCAAATTCTTAAAAGTCTCGATTAATGTGTTAATGATTGCACCATGAGTGGTAACCAAGAAGGTTTCGCCAAGACGAACTAATCCTGGTTGAAATTCCCCAACAAAATTGCCAGACCTCGACATATAGATCACCTCACGCGTGCAAGCAAGGCTGGTGCAAGATCGAGATTCGTACTGAACAGTGAACATATCCGTTCATTCGTTTACTACTAATACAAATTGATAAGAAGTGTTGCAATACCATCAATTGACTTGATTAGACTCGAGCAATTCATATTTCTGCCTTGTTGTTCAAAATAAATCCACAGAAAACTACCAAATGTACATTCAAACATTCAAAATACAATTTTGGACTGTTACAAAAAGAGTTAATAGACCAATTCATTTCACTTTGTGTTTGTTTGTTTTGTCAGTAAATATGACAAGCGATGATATGGACAAACAGTGGCATTGAATGTCGCGCATGATTAAGTGTGATATGCACTGCAGTGCATGCAGTAAAATGATCGATTCAATCAATGCAATTAAATTGGGCTTGGAAATGACTGTGATGCTAAAGTCGATTTTCACATGAAAAAATTGAATGAAAAAATACCATACCAGAACTGGTACATGACAAAAAAACTATTCTGAATAATCGATTCGACTGGTGTGAATAAAGTGGCGAAATGAGTGAATTGATGATAGTGAACTTGACACACTTGCACAGTGCTCTACTTTCGCAACTAATCTCGACCAGACCGAGCAAGCAAAAAGATAAATTAAAGTGAAGCAACTCAACTGGCTCGAACCAGTCTCGATTGAGATTGAATGAATGAGTCTGGTGTGAGTTTGTATGTGAAATAGACAAATCGAATATACAAAAAAAGACAAACTTACTCGAGTGAATGAAGAACCAAACAAGCGAGATGTGATATGACAAATGCTGATAATGCTTGGATAAGGAGGTCAACGATGTTCGTTTGAGGACAAGTTGACAATTGACATGTTCAATCAGACCTGTACGGACAAACAATCGGTAGTTAGTGGTGTTGAGTAGAGAGGCCAGTTTATATATGCACAAATCGGACTCAATCATTTGGTCAGATAGTGCATCTGAACGCGAACCGAACTACAATGGAGATGGTCGCCTGGCAGTCGAACCGAGATTAGCTATCATGCATGCACTCACCACCCCCACTAGGTAACCACTCTCCACCCCTCAAATCAGTAGCCATGTCCATTGTCCAATCAAGCCGTGTGTATATTAATAATCACTAAACCCGCCATTATCTGGTAACATCTAGACTAGAGCAATCGACACATACACACTTGTTCGTACAATAGTAGTATTGAAAAGTAATAAGAAAATTATTAGTTAATTAAGTTTGTGAGATAAAACATCGTTTAGGAATTAAGCGAGTGCACAATAAAGCACCAATTGACAAATGCGATTTGGCAACTGACCTGACACAACATGTCGAACATATGCAACAACTAATTGCTAATTACATTGTCCTTTGGTGAGTCAGTCAGGAGGCCTTATCACTTAATACCTAATGGTACCAGTGGAAGTTGTAGATGACAGATTAGATAAGATAAGAACCACACATTACTCCACCCGAGAAGTGATAAGTATGCAATTATGGATCGATAATGGTGGCATTTGAAGTGATCGAACAGAGATCGAATGGTGCAAACACATGCCCAACCAGAATCGATCCACCCAATGGCCGAGCTTTCCTATCTAATCTCGTCACTATTTATGATCAAGTCAGTTAAACTTTAACTTAAACTCGATCCTATGTCGCAACACAATGTTCTATCTCAATGCAATTAGCCTGGCTGGGTTCAATTAATGATTTATCGCACAATTGACTACAATTCGGAGGATATCACTTCAAATTGAGCAGGCGTTTTATGGTGGACAGCAATTAAATCAATCCATTTATGTAACGCATTAGTCCATTCATATGTCATTAATGGACCGAATACTATTCTAATTAGACCGAACTGGTCTTCCGCGTCAATTGTTGTAAAGTAGATCAAAGTGCAAATGCTCTGAAGGCTAACTAAAATGAACAAAATATACTTTACAGCATTTAACAAAAGTATTTATGCCTGAAGCTAATCTAGATTGATAAAGACCACATCACGGTGTTCAAATGAATTAGTTCGCACCGGAATGATGAGACAATAAAGTGCACAATCAAAGCTGGCTCAATGATCTGCCAAGATTAGTTAGAACAAGGACAACAATAAATTCGGTCAATTGTCCACTACTGACATATCCAATCAGTGCATCCATCACCGAATAACAATTAAAAAGCAATCACAATAATTCAATTATCCAATTCCAGTCGAGTCGAGTCCATGTTCTTTTTCGTTTCCTGTCATTTAATCACCAACCGAATCAACTACACATACGAACCCACACATCCTCTCGTACTGGTACTTCTGTGTCCTTGATGGAATGTAACAATCAAAGTCACTATGGCCCTAACAAGGCTTCATCCCAAGAGCATTCAATGTACATTGGATATACATTGGATATTATATAATGTGCCAATGTGCACAATTTAGCATGCAGTGCTAAGCGGCCCCTTTGGCACAATCAATCATTAAAATGCCATCTCGTCCAGTAGCATCACTCAATTTGCAACCTTTTTTGTTTATTCCCTCTGCGGCAATTAGTTAGAGCCGACTTTGGATCGAAGCAAGTGTCACTAACTGAATGCATGCAAATGTGGATGTACCCAAAAGCAATGCAATTCGACCGACAATGTCTAATCGTACAATATATGTACATGCCCGGTCAATAACAATAATAATGCAATGCATACTACTGAGAACGAAAGCACTTGTCAGGTATTAATAGAGACAATCAAACAGACCGAGCACATGATTCGGTCATATCAGCCCGTGCCATGGCACTCAAGAGTTGCAAAATCACTTAAAATGCATTCCCTAAAAGAAAATCAGAAAGTTCGCTTAATCACCCAAAAAACCCAAATCTCTAACCCTAAACTATTGCAGTGATAAACACATTCGAATAGTCACACGAGTGATCACCATTAAGCACATGTGCACAAGCTCGTAAATATGATCGTAATCAACAAGTCGTAATTAAAAGTACGATCAAATCTTATCGTCTTCGATGACATCTACAGACATAATCGACATCATGAACCTTTTGTCAAAGGTCAGGAAAAAAATCTATTGACAAATAATAACCTATTAGGTAGATATGATAGGCATACAAATGACCATTGACAGGAATGCACTTGGCTGTGATTAGCGATCACGTGGTAAGCACATGGCAAACCGCCATTGGCAATGTATGTCTCAAAGTGCGTGCACGGTGGCAACAACAATGTTGCAACATTCACCAAATCCTCCATACGACAACAGCATCACCACACTGGCAACGACAGCATCACCAGTAGCAGTCGACAGCAGCACACGACCAATTGTCTGTTGTGATTGCCAATCGATCGAGAGATATCCAACAGAGAGATGGGAGAAAAGAAGAGTTGGCAAGTGCAAACTGCTGTCGATGCAATATGCAATACAATGCAATATTATAAAAAAAACTACCAAACAAACAAAAGAACATTTTGCACTCAAAGATGGACAAAGCACACATTCGGGTCCAATAGAATCAATTGCACTCCATAGAAGTCCACCAAGAAGTTACATTTGATGTAACCAAAGAAAACATTTCCTAGTTCCTAGTGAAGACTACGTGACATAGAACGTGTCTCCAGATTACCTGTTATCGGCAATATACTGAGAATTGTGACCCATGCGATATGGTCAATAGACGTGAGACTGTCTCCAGCCAAGTTCAATGATAAATATCGAAATGGACAGGTGGTGAGGTAGCATTCAAAAGTCATTGAGAAGGTCAACTGATGATTGAACAGTGGCCCCAAATTTGGTTCACCAATCGAACGAGTGGCGAGAGTGAGAGTGTGCCCTATCTGAGCATCACATAGCGTTGTCTCAACTCACCACACTCGCAAAGTGACATTTAATTTATTAATTAAATGACTTGATTGTACGGATTAGGTAGGCATTATATCACGTAATACCAGCAACCGTGACCATAACCTCCACATTGCTCAATGAATGTGCACACTCAATACTGCAGTATTACATGTAATATCAATGTCCTGCTAATCCATCTCGACCTTAAACTCTCCATTCTGTGGTTCGGTTACTGTCTGCGGAAGGTTTCTAAGAAGACAATATATTAGCGGACAGGTTGATTATACAATGGTCAATTTAGCAATTGTCCTGTTTACACTATCAACCCTACGGAATGGAATATTTCCAAGTAAAACAATAGGAAAATTACACGGAAAACATTACACTGCACAAAACTCGGTCAAACAGTGACAATGTGTTCATAAAATAACTCACAAGCATGTCAGCTTATTCTATAGGAGAAATATCTCCCTCTGATGCGTATATATTTTTTGTGTGTGAACCCAACTGAGTATGGCTCGTCAGTGAGTCGTCACTAGTACAGCACCCTGTGCGGCAAGTAAACCAATAAAGCACAGATCCGGCGTGGGCACTGTTGACTAATGAATTAATTGAACCGGAATAAAGCTGCTCAATATTAGTGTGCATTACAAGGTGGCTTGTTTGCCAAACATTGTGGGCAAATGTTTTGGCAGGGACTGTTGTTTGCTTAATTGCCACATTGGATCAAAGCGCTACTGTTTAAGAGAGGACAAAGTTTGCCACAAACCAAGTCGAACCAAACCGAACCAGTTTGAGAGCAGCTGTGAATGGCACACACCTGCACCCCCACACTAAGACATATCCACTATCGATAGTGTTGAGACAGGAGACAGACATTGGAATGACACAATGCAGATTAAACAGGGACAGATTATATATCAAATGATATACTCAACAGTTCAAAGGGTGAGCGGGGTGACGGCAATGATGTATCGTCATATTCATTAAGATGACAAATAGAAAAACTGAATGACCATTAAGAATAGTGACATCACCGATAAGAGTTGACTGTCAATGTAGACACAAGCATTCACTAGAATGAATACATTCGAGATAACATAAACATTTATTGTGCCACTCTTAATGACCAGTAGTGGCTTTCAGTGTGAATGGAATTTATTGCATGATGCAGTAAGGCAGTTAGGATGAATGCCAGTTGCCAGCAGTGAGATGATACAATACCATTTCTAGTCGACTAGCAGCAAATGTCAAGAGTCAGTTGTCAGTTAAAGCAAATTGGCAAAGGTCATTTGATAGTGATTCCACCAGAAAGAGGCCAAACTGAAGTCGTGACTACTGAGAACATTTTGTTTAAAAGTTTGATGACTTCAACTTTCGATTACACCGAATCGATTGTCTTGTGAGCAACCAGTTCGGTTCAGTGGGCATTAGCACTAAAACAGTTAACTGCAATTGCTATATTTAAATATTTCCCCAGTAACTAACTTCCTGTTTGTGTTTGGCGTGTGTCATCATCGTCAAATGTACTTTCAGTTTCGACGAATTGATTTGTGCCAAAATGCACAAATTCTAAACAAAGCAAATCATTAACCAAAGTTTAAAGCAAACAATCGTTCAGATCGAGTTACCAAACGTAGATCCACAGATAGTACACTCATAATAGCAGGCGAGTGCATGGAAAGTTACAGATTGACAGTGAAAAACGCACTGAAGAGAAGTAAACTAAAGCGATGCCGGTGGCCGATAGTCGTGCAGTCTGCACTGTATTGACAGTCGAGTAGATCTAATGGAGACTGATCGATACCAAACAACAAACCGTGGTTTGCAGAGTAACTTTCCGTCAAAGGGGAAATTAAGCACATTCAACATCATCAAAGTGTCGCATGTCGAGGTACGTGTGTATTCATAATCAGTTCTAATTAAAGGCACATTGTGCAATCACAGTGGAAGTTCATTACGGTAATGACTACCAAAAGGAATGCCAACATATACTTTCTTCCTATCAAACGACATGAGGGCATTAGTTGATAAACACAAATCGAACAGATTGAGCCACTGCATTATAATGTAACAATTATCATACAAATTGATTGTAACGCATACGTTTGTGCGACCTTTCACTTAATGACAATCAATGACACCTCACTACTCTGCGCTTCATGTTCAAACAATCTACACTATCTAAACTAATGAGTCATTCACTGGTCATCTGTAAATGTGATCAAGATCAGACTTCCATGCACTGTCACTTTGTTTGAGGCCTTTCTAAAACAACAAACACTTTCATCTGAGGGACAGCCGAACTTGACCTATAATCGATCAAAATAAGTCATTGGCTTTGTCCAGAGCTTTTTTAGAGAAATAATTCGTTAACAAATAATTTTGTAATTCTGTGAAACAGTCAAAAAACTATATAAATGATAGGTAAAAATAATAAATAAAACCAACATTCGTATAACGGCACATTTCTATACAACCAATGGCATTGCCATTGAATGTCAACAAGCGTTTGCATTCGAAATCGAGTGTCAATATCAAGTGAACGTACCTTGAAAGAAGGTGCATAAAGTTCAATTCGGTTCCAACCGGTTTGGACTGGAAGATGGATAATTTGTGATAAGGTTGAGATAATGGAATAATTTGAGTGTGTGATTCGTTCGATGGATTTCAACTTGTAATTTCGTAAATGAAATCACAGATTATAAGGTTGAGCACTTTCGTTAGTGACGTATCACTGGACACACTTGAACATCTCTTGACATATCACATTGATAATCACAAAATGCCGCGAAATACAAAAATATATTCTGCCCAAGAGCAAAAGTAAACAAAACAAGTTCAAGTTCTTCCTTTTGGGCTCAAACCATTCTGTGGCAGATTCTGGTTAAAATATTCGAGATTTAAAGTTATATAAAAATTCGACCGAAATATATTCGCTTAATACACGAAATAACTTACTTGAGCTAATTTATAAAACACAGAATAGCGTAATGATGATGATCGAATGGAGTCATTAGTGGAGAATATAAGTCTTATATTTTAATAGAGGCAACACAACAACAAAACTAACGTTAGTGCGATTCCGAGAAATAAAGTTGAACACAAAGCAAGACGAAGTTTGCGTTAATCGGCACGAATTTTCACGTGAACATATGGATTCTGGTGGTGATGTTGGTCGTACTGGTAGTGCTAGTTGATGGTTGGGCTTAGTGAACAGATGGATAAATGGATTTATATATAGAAAAGATAAGAGAGTGAGAGGAGAGAAGAGAGACTGAAGACACAACCAAACTGGATGGCAGTAGCGCGATGATGCTAATGCAGTGATGCTTTGCACAACACTTCAGTGCAGACGTCGACGTCGAGATGATTTCTTCTACTACTTCTCATTCACCTCCAATTTGATGATCAAAGCACATCGTTTCGGCAGTAGTCAGTTTCGGCGTCATTCGCCCGGTTGCAGCACGATGCCGATAGTGACACATGCACATACATGAACTTCCATGCACAGATGCACTCACCGACAAGAGATAGCCAACTACAAGTTACTCAAAGAAATCTCAAAGGAGGTAGAAGAGATTGAAGGTGATGAAATGTATAGTTGGCGATGGAGAATTGCGCACTGTCTCAAGGAACATTACAACAAATTGGAATTGGCACTGCAAGTGGATGACATTGCGCCGATTTGTTGAATTAAGGTTCAAGGTCTTTGCAGAGATGAGAACAGAACAAAGCCAAATAATGAGAAGTGTTCACTCAGTTGTGGTTTGTGTTGGTAAACACTCAGTTGAAGAATATAAAAGAGCTAGTGCAAATGCGAGGAGAGTGCAGAAGTGAGAAGACACCGCAAACACACAGAACCATGAATATTTGTTGAGTGGAGAGAAGTAAGCTTTCCTCCAGACCCGGTTACCAACAGACATCGATTCCGTACATTTCGGTTCATATATTTTCTTTCCCACAGTGCGGAATTGTGTGCGCCAGTGAAATAGACGAATTGATAAAGGTTGGCGGTGTGTGGTGGGGGCAAGTGCTGTCCGATATATAACACTTTGGAGTAGTGTCCCTTCAATGTTCGACGTGTACCGGTACTGTACTGTGTCACAAACTGATTCACTCAGATCAACTTGGCGCCAGGACAGAACTGAACTGAACTGAACTGAAGAACATCGAGAGCAACCACTACACGCCTGACACAACTAAAGGAGTAGAACAGAATAGTTTGGAAGTAGTTGCAGACAGACGCCAAACATGAACATCATCACATGGGTAATATCCTTTCACTATGTGTGCTGTCCTACATGTTGATGTTGACGCAGTCGAGGAGACGACAAAATTAAATTTGGAGACGCGCGGGACTTTTGTGCACAATTCGGCAAGTGCGGAGAAATAATTAGAAATGGTGTTTGCAAAGTCTTAGAATAGTCGAGAATATATTTGCGTAACACAACAACCAAAAGACAGTGTATGGACACTTTATGGCCTTAGACTTGACTCGACTAAGGACGACAATAGAATGCATAAAGACAACATCTGAATGTGACATCCGATGTATCGTTCTTGTTGGTTGGTTGGTCTTGGAAGCCACTATAAAGAACGGTCATTATGTAAGAGAATTATTGCATTACTAATTGCATTACATTCAATTACACAGTCTGGATAATTTTCTTCTTACTTGATACTACTTTCTTCGAGATAAAACATAAAAGTAGCTAAATGTTAATGTCGGAATGGTCATCGGGCATGTCTTGACTAAAAAATATATAACACAATAAACCCAGTTCATAAAAAAATAAAATAAAATAAAAAATGTTTCATTTAGTGAAAGATGAAACATATAGCTAAGTTACTGAATGAAAGATGAGTTTCTTATTGAACAAAGATTCTCATTGAATTTATAGTCTGTCGGCAATAATGCAATTAGTTTGTGGAACACAGTAGTTACCATCATTATGTTGGCTACCGGGAGAGAATCTTCAATTGCTAACAATTGCTCAGTTTGTTGTGGTGTTCACATTTGCCATTGCGTGCTATTGTAAATTAATTATTGATCGATACCACTGAGACGAGCAAAAACGATAATGACCTAGAAGGAGAAATGAGACAAAAGTCAGTTTGCAATTCTACAAGGTGTTCAAGTGAAATGTAAAGATTTACTGGTGGTAAAATTGAGTTGACATAAAATTTCTGTCAGATACAAACAATTTAATGGGTGCACATCATCAACGAGTTATTATGAGCAGATCGGTTAATTGGCAATTAATTCCAGGATGCACTTCCACTGTTGTGCCTGAGTCATTGTACCATTGGTGTGTTTTGGAGATGCATCCGGTGACAAAACAAAACTAAACATTCGAATGACTCCATTCTGACATTAGCAGACGAAATGAGGATCATTCACGTCACAGGCCGAATAATTGGGATATTTGATCATAACACATACATCATATGACTACGGTGGAAAGTGGCATAACTAATGACAAATGACAAATAATCGAGAAATGGATATTGATATTTGCAAAATGTCAAACACAGTTGAACTCTTGCAATCGGACAGTGAAATATCGAATGAAGTGATCTAAGCAAAAGAATCAAAGGTTACCAAATATAGATTACACACTTGACAATGGTGGAATGGTCCGATTCATTCAAATCCTAACTTAGCAACAATCAAAACTGTCAAATCAAAACAAAATGTCCACTTTCAAAGTCCCTTCAAATATGACGTAATGCAGTTGTGGAGGGAAATATTGTAATGTAAACATTGAATGTGTTCAATCACGTGCCTCGATGCATGCACAGACGAAAAGTGATCGCTTGTCACTCTGTCCGTCCACTCGATCTTTCGTCTGGTGCGTTTGGTGTGTTTGTTGTGTTGCCAGTGCCGAACTGTATCTTCTTACAACAAGGTTAGTCTCTATATACTCACCAGGCAGACCGTTCCTGGACCGATAATTGGGTATATAGGATCAAGGGCAGTCGAGCAACGTGACGACCAATCTCGTTGTGCAAATTAACTCATTCGTACTTCACTGGAAATTCTGGAATGGGTGATGATGAAGCCATTCAAGGATAAAGATGCTTCTGTTTGTTTCTTCAATGAAATATAAAAATGAATTTTTAATGCCCCACAAATTTGATTATCTCATTTGACTCCATCGTGCTTCAATTTAATTATGTTTTTACTTTTAGAATCGACTGGCTATTTCGAAATTCGACTCGAACTCAACTTTGTGAGCTTTTTACAACGCATACAACAATCATTCCGACGCAGCTCAACCCCTTGAAGCATCTTAATGTTTTATTGGCATTTTCATTTTAATTTGGCTCATTCTATCTGGTCTAATCGAAGTGCCAATTGAAGAAGGCAACTACAACGACTGGAAATACATTTGTGTGATTACTGCCGGGATCTATTAATAGTTATCGACTATTTCTTATCACCTCTCAACGCAACTACCTCGATGTCACCTGATAAAGTGGCCAACAAGAGCACCGAGGGCAACGCAGCTGAACAAGCACCCGAAAGTATTCAAGAATCATTCCTTCAAATTATCCTCTCTTTTTTCATACGCAATACCCAATTTTTGCGACCCTACTTCGGGTAAGTGTCCACATTCCTCACTCACACTGCTTTATTGGCTTGTTTGTCTTGTGCCGTCTCTTTGTTTATTATTGTAATTAAGTGTGCTATGTGTCTCGTTTTTATCAATGAAGTCCAGTTCAAAGTGTCAAAAAATGTCTATCCAGAGATTTAAAAAGTGCCGCCACAGTGATCACTCTGCTGATTGCTTCATTTTGATTCTTGTAATAATACATTTTATTGTATCTACTATGGCCGAATTGTGCTTATGGTGTCTTCTTTATGGCATAGTCATAGTGCACTCGCCACAGTGAGATTCACTTAGTTCTCTCTTTTCTCAATTATTGATGATATCTGACTGTCATGACTGGCTGAATAATGGGCCGTTCTGTCATTGCTTAGATACTGTCTGTTTGGGTTTCAGTGTCTCCGAGACTGTATTTCTAGGTTTGTCTTGTTTGCGTTGCTCTACACTCTCTCCTGAGACTCCATTCTGTGTGCGTGTGTGTTACAATTTCTCATTTGTCTTTGTCTCTTATTGGATCTCTTCCAAGCCCGAACAATGGTTATCGGTAAACTTCCCAGGTAATTTAGTTAATTATTTATTGTCTAATGTGCAAACCCAATAATTATCAGGTACTTCCATACCTGACGGGTTTATCCGTATTTGCTTTTTATTTTGTTCAATTTCTTTATTTGTCGGTTTCACATTTGAAAACTCCGACGTAGTTTCCGTTGTCTGCTGTAAACTTCCAATGCATTTCAATTTGCATTCCTTCACTCAGACATAAACTAAATTGACATTCGTTTGTGTGTTGGTGTGTTGTTGTTTGTTCTAAAAATTTGTCAGTTGGGCACATTGTGAGGGTGTTTTTCCAATGCAATTGTGCTCTCCCTATTCTTGCACTTGCAAATGAACTAAAGTCAATCACTCCATTAGTTGTATAAAATAATTGATTTGGTTTTAATGATTTACTCAAATATTTTCAAATAGTTGTATTTTTTCAATGAAATAGTAAGAAGCAAAAATTGCTGCTATACGAATTTTGGTTTCAAATTACATTTTTTAATATTGGATTATTTGACCTTTGATAGATTGCACTAGACTCGATCGCATATAATTTGATTTGAATTGATGCAAATAAAGTGACTCAGTGGACGTAATTGATTCTAAATATAGCCAGTAACCCTCACTCAATGTCAATCGATCAATGGCCACTTTCATTCACTCCTTTGTCGATAACTGTTTTCTTTTTGTGTAACTTTCCATACTCTTGACAATCGATCTTTTTATTTGCCTTCAGCAGAGCACAATAGGTCTTTTCATCTACTAGCACAGTGGCAATAAATGTGCATTTGTTTAGTCGAATCAATCATCGTCTGAACGTCATCTCAATGGACCAGAGGCGATAATTGCCTTTGATCAGGGCAATTTGGCCGACTGGACACATTCACGTCTGTGTCATGTGTTCGCTGACAGTTGTGAGTCCATTTTGCATTGCACTAACTAGTTATCACATTCTCGACTCTTTATTGCTTTATGATCGGAACATCTTTCTTCTTTTCTTACCGCCAAATTAGTGCTGCTGGCCGACTATATTCCTCTTGCATTTGTACCTAGGTGTACACATGTACCACAGCGCCGACCAACTTGATACCACTCTAATGATAAGTGGTAGTTCTGGAGAAATATTCAAATAATGAAAAACCTGTAAATTGATGTGAACGTAAACGGAAATATACGTACAGTACGAGTGTACTTTGCCTCTACCTGTCCGATGTGTACAGGTGCAAAGCTTTTGGTAATAGTATTACTAATACCTCTTTACGGACGTAAGTTTAGCTCTCCGTGAATGTGTTGATTCACCTAGTTTGCTGATAGGGCATTATTGATTCTAAAGAAAGTACATTCGAGGTACACTTAAATGTGAAACTTTTTATGACAATTTGATTGTTTGAATATTGCTTTCGATTGCAAATTCGTTGCATTTGGTATGACAACTGGTTGATTTGCATTCGAACTTGGTCGTGAGCATTTCATATTATGCAACGTCAAGATAAGATGACCAGATAGACAAGCATGAACCCATTGACCCCGATGGGTTTTAACGAATGTATTGCACATGGCGGGAAGGATATGTTCGTTTTGGTTGGCAAATCATCTCACTTGGTAAATGTTTGCCGTAATTGTGTGAATAAATCGAAGGCTATGACTCGACTATATTTAGACTCACACACACAACAACACTTTGAAGCTGCTAAGAACTTTTGATCTTCAAAGTTTTTGATGCCAAAACATTTGCTCTTCAATTGAGGCAATGTTTGTTCAAAAACAAAATGACACTTTTGTTGCCTCGAGTCTGTATTGCACTCATGTGGCCATGTTATTCTATTGGCACATTTGGCTTTGCATATGTTTTTTGAGAGATGCATTTTAGCTTTGTGTGCACAGTCATTTTATGAACGCACTCTGTGCTATACCTTGCTATTGTCTATGGTTTGTTTGCAGTTGGCATTACAAATTAAAAAATATCTCAATTATTCGTTCGGTGTCGTTGTGAGAGAATATCATCGAGGAATGAAGACATTGAAAGTGATCACATCTCATTGCTCACGAGACTTTATCAACTTGCATTTTATCGTTAGTCGTGCCTGTGGTAAACTTGGCGTTACTACTTTGGTACTTTTCTCTAATTTGCCTGTGTTTATCTTCACGAGCCTGTAGGCATTCACTGTGCATCGCCACCTCGGTGAATGTCGTACACTTTAGTGTCGATCAGTGTTCTCCCACTTGCACATTTCTTCACTCTTGTGTCTCATCAGCACCGAATTTTTGTTATTATTGCAGAAATCCTGAGGTAAATCGACCAGCGCAATCAAACGGAAACACGATGGCCCCTGCTCAGCAAAAACCGGTCATTTTTGTCATTGGCGGTCCTGGTTCAGGCAAAGGCACCATCTGTGACCGAATAAAGGCAAAGTAAGCGGCATTGTTTGTCTTAATGAATTGCAATGATAATTGTCTTACCTTGCTCAGGTATGGATTCACTCACCTTTCCACTGGTGATCTGCTTCGAGAAGAAGTTGCATCTGGTTCCGAGAAGGGCAAACAACTGAACGAGGTGATGGTGTCTGGCAAGTTGGTCTCCAACGACCAAGTCCTCGATCTGTTACAAAGTGCCATCCAGAAGCGACAGGCCACCGCTAATGGCTTCCTTATTGATGGATATCCTCGTCAGGTATATTTAATTCATTTTAATTATTTGGTTAATTTATTTCTTCTATTTCAGGTCGATCAAGCGATTGATTTCGAGAAGAAAGTGTGTCCTTGTTCGGTGATTCTGTACTTCAACTGTTCCGACGCGGAAATGACCAAACGATTGTTGAATCGTGGCCTTACCAGTGGCCGTGCCGACGACAACGAAGAGACCATCAAGAAGCGACTGGACACTTTCCATTCGCACACACAGCCCATTCTGGATCATTTCAAAGCCAAACTGGAGAACATCGACTCTGAACGACCAGTCGATCAGGTGTTTGTCGATGTGGAGAAGGTTCTGCAGAAGTTGGTCGCCAAGTGAAGTGGCCATTCAGCTCACCTAAACTATGCCACCTATATATATGGATCTATCGAAACGTGTCATCTCTCAACTCACCATACACTAAGTCACTCAATTAGATGCATTTCACTGTTCCACTGTGTTCTGTTTAGCATAGTTTTCAATTATTCCAATTATTAAATGAGCACTTTTAATCATGCGTTTTAATTATTTATCAAATAATTTGCATTATTGGGTAACTTTCAAAAGACAGGTAGTCCTGAGCAATTGTGGGTCATGTAAAGAGAATACTTAATTGACACTGGCAAGTGTGTCAATACCTGTCAGGCACATAGAATCGGGTTTGTGTGTAGATGGCACTGTTTGTCTGTTGCACTCGACTGGGTTCTCCAATGACCGAGTACGGATTCTCGTCTTCATCCACCTGGATGTATGGATTCATGTTGTGTTGGTAGTGTTGTTGCTGGTGATGCATCTGGTCTGGGTAGCCTTGGTTACGGCCTCGTTGCAGTTGTGGGGTTCGGCGCTGCTGTTGCTGCTGCTGTTGGCGATACTTTTGCGTTTGTAGTTGTTGGTTTGAGTGATGCACCTGTTGGTAGTGCGGTTGGTGCTGTTGCTGAAGATGTTGCTGGTTGTGATGCTGTTGGTACTGATGTGGTTGCTGCTGTTGTGGGCCTGTGTACATGGGACTCATGATCGGGGAAGTCGGCGACACCTGCTGCATGTGGTATGCCTGATGCTGGCCAGGGCCGTACATCATTCCGTTGGCTGCCGCATATTGTGCCAATTGAGCTTCCTTTATCAGTCGTTGATTGAGTCTCGAGATTTGAATTGCCCGCCAATCGCGAATCATTATACAGAAACAGAATGCTTCCACTGCCAACAGAAGGAGAATGAACGTGCGCAGAATGATGAGTCCAGGTGAGGTGATCACTCGGGAGTACATGAACACCAACAGATAGATGATCATCGAGACGGCAAAGGTGAGCACCAGCGGAATGTGCTCTTTCATGATGGCCACCATGCCCATCAGGAAGAGAATTATGCCGACCTGTTGACATGCATCAAAATATATTGTTAGTGATCGCATTTGGCACAGTAACAAACATACCAGCGAAACAATGCCAATTGCTAGTGAGTCCTTGTGTTTATTCGATACAAACGACTCAGCCACAATGAGACTGATCACCGCCAGAGTGACCAACATTCCCAAAGCCACCAAAAGCGAACATTTGACGAACTTGAACCAGGATGTTTTTGGGATGACATCTTCGGGAGCTATCACAATTCGTTCTTGGTAATCTGCAGTGATGGAACGCATTTTGACTCAATTTTGACTAGATTATACACTAGATGGAAGAGATCAGCACACCAAATGGACAAGTTGAAACTATTTGATTGACATATTGGCTATTGGTCGATTCAATCGAAGCACTTTGACTGAATTGGTGATTTCGTAAGGCTTGTGCGAGGAAGAATGTTGTCGATGGATGGATGAGTGAGTGCTTGTGGCACGGGTGGAATGATACCACAGGACGATTCTTCTTCATGAGTGAATTCATTCAACACACACACACATCGAGCGTAGTTTCCGCAAAGAATCTTCTCAGTGGATCACTTTCGTCCTCCTAGCTAGCTGCCACTAGCAGTATAATGTGTGCCAGTTCGGTTTAGATCTAGTATTACAATGGTTCCTATGCAGACAGAATATCCTTTGGTGCATTGTTTAGAGTGAGACACAGTTTGTCACAGAGTGCCTGCTTGCATTGAGAAACTGTTTGATCTTCACCGAATAGTAGTCGGTGGAGCAGTTGCTATTTTGGTTGGATCCAGTCAATGTAGCAGTAAGGCAGTAACACTTCGACCATCGTTTCAATGAAAATGCGTTCTTGGCATTCGCTTCACCAGTCATACTCGGGCGATACTGGCGATGCTACTGTGCTGTGGCATCGTAAAAACATCATTTCTTGCCTTGCTCGGGTTCGTTGCATAATGCAGACTCAATGTTAATTGGACTGATGGATGAACACCATAGTGCTGTTGAAAGATGATATATCAAGGTGGATGACGTAAACTAATGTCCAATTTACTGTGACTTTCATTCAGTGATTCTAAAAATTGCGCGCCAAAAAATCATTATGACAATGATTTTACAATGTAAATAGATTGAAATATAAATAGATTTGGTCAAAATCCATCGAACCTCAGTGGAGAGTATAGGATCGAGTAATATAAATATTTATTATGCACCAAAATAGAAAGTTCAATTAGATCGTAAATCTTTCTCAAATTCCTCTTTTTCGTCTTTTTAATAGTGAACTCTGGTCATAATGTTTTTTTATCACTCAAAAGTCACCAATTCGGTTATTTTTTGAGTTTCGTTGTTCATTGAAAAACTTGAACCAATTCAACCAAGTTAATTCGTCTTATTTTATCGCACTATTATTATAAAATCGCACTAATCTCGAGCTTTATTTACAATATGTTAGGTTTGTCGGTTCATGATAAGTAAAATCAAGGGATAAAATCACAATAAGCCAAGAGTGCAATCAAGTAAGAATGGCACTGCAGTTTTGTTATGTCATGTCATGCTCGACACTGCCGTCAGTCAACTTCTCTGCACGCATCGCCTTGGCTCGTTGTTTCATTATGACAATATTGTTGACCGCTTCCAATTTGTTCAGTTGCAGCATGACAAAATTGTTCATATACTCTCTCGACACAATATGTCCATGCGAGAGGAGTAAATCGACAATCAATTTTGGAGTGGAAACTCGGAGGCTTTGCATGTGCTGGTCGCTCAACTTGTTGAACTCGTCTGTGGACAGATTTGGCTGCTTTTGGTCGAGTTGGTCCATCCAGTCGAGAGAGAACAAACTGGTGTTGCCCATGAAATGATACAGCTCCAGTTCGAGTTGGTCCACTGTGATGCAGTCGTGGGTGCATCCGAAGATGTATTGCTGTTTCCAAGTTTGTTTGTTTGAAACATAAAATCCAATGACCATTCCGACTATCAACATCAATGCCTTGCAAATATGCATGGAAAAGTTAGTATTATTTTCGGGAGATGCATTACGGTTGAGTCGTTTTCGATGAATCTTGAGACGCATTTTCACCGAACCAAATGATCAATGTTGAAATAGTTCACAACAATATGAAAACAAGTAATTAAATTACGATCTTTAGTGAAAATGCATTTGGACATGAGGACATCCAGCAATAATGCCCAATTGGCTTGGTCAATCAAATGGCTTAACTAATTAGCAAACAATAAGGAGACAAACACGCAAGATAGCGAATCGATTTGTTTTATGTCAATTTGCATCGCTTTCACTACTTGACCGATCTCAATCTTAGCTTAGTCAAGTTCAAACGATTCAAAATGTCTCGATTGCACTTCACTGATAGTGCCAACTTGAATTTAAGTGACATCGATTGCAGTGAGTCAGCTTCCCGAAGCATTGATAGTCACATATCTATAGCATTGACGTCGTTTGAAAGCTCGCCAAGTCTCACCTTTGCAACTATGGTCAAAGTAGAAGGTCCTGATGGCAATTTTACTTGCCAGATTGTGTTTGCCGAGGACCGCATTCGTTTTGTTGATCAGAATGACCCCAAAAGGACTGTCTATTGGTATTTGTGGGATCAAGTGAAATCGCTGCTTTTCTACCACGAAACACTTCGCGTCAAAGTGAATCATATGAACCAACGAAAGGTTCTCTTCTGCAAGTTTGCCAGCAAACAAGAAGCCAAAGAACTCGAGTCAAATGCCGAACGATACGAGTTCATCAAGAAAAGTCCACGTGTTGGCAAATTGGATAAGTTGAAGCATCACAAAGCCCGCCGATATGATTGTGACCACGAAGTGCATTGGCCAAACAAACGCGAATCAGACTTTCGAGCTGACATCCAACACTGCAGCAGTCCTGTGCGGCCACCCGCCAATATCATCGATGGCAAGCATTTGGACACGTCATCTAAGCAAGAAAACAAATCGCCCAAGAGCATTGTCTTCTCACCAGTGGAACATTCAAATGACTGTCCCAATGCATCTGGCAACCTTGCACAGTCAAAAAGCTTTTCCGAGGCCAAAGTGGACATCAATCCACCTCCCACCACAAGCGTCTATCACACCTACTTTGATAACAAACCACTGGACAAAGACAAACTAAACGAGATAGACATTTATAACATCGCTCTGTTGGGAATGTTGCAGTTTGATTATGCCAACAAAGAACAATATCAACAGATCTTGAAGGTAAAGTTGGAAGAAGGCTTTCCCAGTCAAGAATACGTCACTCAAGGCGAAAGTGGTGCGAAGGAGGAACGACCCGAAAACGATGGCTAAATTGGCGTATTTGTGTTTGTTATATCATTTCTGTTTGATTTTATATATTTACTAGCTGGTTTATATTGTTAGCATTCTATGTGAAGTTATTGAATATTTATTGTAATTCTATATGTGATCTTGTTATTGTGATAAATAATTACTGTGATTAAAATTTGAGTCTGTTCCATTGAAATATGTCATTTGTTTATTTGAAACTGTCACTAATCAATATTGAGTGCACTGCACAATTATATAACAATGTGCTATCAGTGCAATTACATAATTGGTGACAAGCGACAGATTTGAGGTCATGCTTAGTGTTGCTGCAGATTGTCGGTTTGGTTTGGTCACTTTGGTGTGCACTAATTGAACTTGTGCTGATAAACAGTTGCGAACTACACCGAGGGTTGTTGTGTGATGTTATCGTGTTCGAATCGATGCTCGAGACAGTCTCCACTGTATGATGTCCATTTCTTCCGGTACAGCAGATAAGACCACTTTCATTACCTGAATATATTTGGGTTGATGTGTGTGTGTGAGTTTGTGTTCAAATGCGCACATGGACAGGATCTAGAGATGACGATTATATAATGGTGCCAATATGGCTTGTGAATGTTATGTGACCAAGTTGTCGGTGTAGGTCATGTTGATAGTGGCTGACTCACTTTCACTGGACGACAGTGCCACTTGCTTTCTCTACAGACACTACTCCCTTGCACAAATTCAATGCTTATTAGTTTCTATTAAAGTGTGATTATTGTTTATTTTATCTAATCGAGATAACATTTTTCCCACTTATATCAATTGTACAAATTCTCCTAGTTGACAATTAAATTTAGTTCAATTAATGTGCAATTGTGTTAGGTCCGACAAGTGCGGCTTGTCTGTATGGTTGGTTTGAGTTGTGATCATTTTAAAGTGTTCCAATTTAGGTTTCAGCTCCAATTGAAATAGTCCTGGCAAGTGAATATATATAAAACGCGTTTCAGTATGTTGCAATTCAAAGTTGTCATTGATGCACTTTAGCCAACAATAGCCAACAATAGCCAACAATAGCCAACAATCGATTGCATAATGAATTATCGTCTAATAAATGTCATTCTGGCTTTGTCCCTGTTTAATCATTTAGCACAGTGCCTCGCCGATGAATCTCAACCCGAACGAGAGGGCCGTGAGGTTTACATTAACCGCGATGTTCCGCCCGAAAAGGTAAAGACATCTCGATGCATTTGTGGATTGTTTGCCAATGTGTCCGGCACGTCACACGGCAATCGCAATGGTCGAGTGATTGGTGGTCGTAATGCGGTCATTGAGGAATTTCCATGGCAAGTCTCGCTGCAGAAGTTTCGACTTGCATTTCCCATTCCGATTCCCGACTGGGGTCACACCTGTGGAGCTTCTATTCTCAACGAGTACTGGCTTTTGACTGCTGCTCACTGTGTGGACGGGTATGAATTGATCAATGATTAGATGGCCAAGGTACTCATGTTCGTTCTCTCAGTTTGGTCAACTCTGTTTTTCCCGGGCAACTTCGAGCTGTAATCGGCACCGACAGATGGCGATACACTCTCTTTCAACGAGACATTCAAATGATTCCAATTCAGAAGATTTTAATCCATCCTGAGTGGAGTGCCCGCAAGGCACAGAATGACATTGCACTGATTCGCACGACCAAGTCAATCACATTCAACGACAAGGCCCGCCCGATCTGTTTGCCACCGAACGAGCAGTACGACCTCGGCAATGGTCAGCAGGCGACCATTGCTGGCTATGGCTTCACCACTGACAATGTGATTGTCAACATTCTGCCTAACCAACTGCAAATGACACAGATTCCAATTGTCCGCATGGAGACTTGTCGACACGCCTATAACCGAACCAAAATTCCAATCACAGACAAGATGATCTGTGCTGGCACCACTGCCTACGGCAGATGCACTGTAAGTGGACATAGTTTGTCAATTGGTAATTGAGATTGATTCTAATTTATTATTCGTTCTCTCGGTTCATCGCACAGGGCGCACTGAAAGGAGATTCTGGTTCGGCACTCATTTCCTATAACGATGATGGTCGTGCAGTGCACACGGGCATTGTGTCCTTCTCACTGCCATGCAGATTCACCGGGGCACCTGATGTCTACACAAAGACTGCTGCTTACCTCCGATGGATCGAGTCTGTGATAACGAGCAAGTGATTCTTTCAAGTGCACCTTACATCTAATAATATAATAATGTTATTATTATACACCACTCGGTAATGTTGCACTGGACCAATTTCGCACTCACTCCCAACTCTGTACATATCTCATATTGTGTGAACTTTCGAGCCAAATGTATATTAATGATAATTAAACATTATTATCTAGTTAATTACTTTGTTTGCACGAATATTATTGATAGCATAGTATAGATCGTTCTCTATAATAACTCAATATACACTTGGCAATACTATTGTACGCCACTTTGTATTTCTATTTGTATTGTGCGATCCTATAATTACCGACCGTCCCATAATTACCGCTTTCTCGGTACTGTTCAATTTCAATGTCTCCCAAGTGCCCCAGCATGGTATGTCACAGTGTGAACAATGCCTGATCGAGCCCGCATGGCAACAACCACTCAATCCCGCCACCAACCAATCAATGCACATTTCCTACAGACAGGTCTCGACGATCTCTTTTCAACTTTCGATTCACAACTGCCAATTTTCCGTTTGTCGACAAATAGTTTGTGTCAAATTACATTGCGCCATTTGAGGTTAGGAGCAAACACTTTGGCGACATTCTGCAGAGTGAAAAGCAATAAATGAGCGAACAAACAGTCGCAACCAAAGTCGGGCGTCATGCTCTCACATTTTAAAATTGTCAAATCATTACACCGGGCGCCAAAATAGTGTCTCACCACCTGAGTCGGTCGTATAATTAGCAATGCTTTATTCCGATCGACACTTTGCACACAACACAGCACACAACACAACACACGCACTCAGGCAGACCACTAATTGAGTGCACTCATTGCATTATATAAATGACTGCCCAAATTGATTTGTCCCAAGTCGATCAATTGACAATTGCATGTGACACAGAGTGCAAATCACATCCAAGTGAGAGTCACTGACAGAGCACCCTGGCGCCATCGTAAAGAAGACTTTCGAATGTTCTCTCTGACTGGTGCTGCTGTGGATGGAGTGTTACGTCGCAACTATTCCAGCTGATATTTCTTCATGCACTCCATGCCCCACGAATGATCATTTTTGTTTGTTGCACAACTGTGGCTCAGTGGTGTATGAGATATATTTACCTCCACCAGTAGGATTACGTTATTTCGGTGTAGACCAGAACTGTCTGCTGCTGCTTGCACAGTCACTTCACTCACTTCACTAGCTCGACTAAGTCTGCAGTTCGTCTCCACGACTCGATGATGCCTTTGTCTCTATTTGTCTTTCAGCAACGTGTTCTCCTCACTTGTCTCACATAAGTCTGAATGTGTGTGTGTGTGTGTGTGTATGTTTTGTTGGTCGCAATTATTGCGCATATCGATCGACCGAGGTGCACTAATCGAGCTGTTGACTTGGCCGTTTTGTTCATCTTTGCAAACATTATATTAATGATTAATCAATTTGGGTGAGTTTACTTTGCAATATTTCTTGCTCACTTTCTTGGCTCACCGACTTTGACAGTAAATTCTCGGTTTTGAATTTGTTTGAATTTGACCTATTTAAGTTGGCCTATTTTCTCAATGTTATCAAAGAATAAATGGTTTCACGCAAACTTTTCAAACAGCTTGAATTATTTAGATGTGCGCGATAGGCATTCGAGTGACACAGTTGACATTTGAATATTCCTAGATTGGCGCAAACTTAATGAAAACTTGAGAGCAAATGGCAAATTCCTCTCGCTTTGTGGAGATCAATTTAAATTGATTGAATTGGTGAACGGATCTCATATGTTTGCATTGACAATTTGCGAGTTGTTTTGCTATTTCGAGATTTATTTTTGTCAAATAACTTTGTGACGTGTTGAAATAATCAAACCAAATGAAAACTCAATCAAACCAATTGGATTGGACAATTTTCACGGTTAAAATATTCAACAAAGGCAATCAATATGCCAAATTGATGACATGTTGAGCGGGCACAATTGTCAGAAGTATTAATGCTGCTCGAATAAAAGTGAATTGTGAATTACATTTGAGTGCACTTGGGCATGTCTCACACGATGACAAATTGCCTATACGTCCAATATATTGTATATTGATGGTCTCAATATTCATTCGAGTCCAATTGGCTGTCTTCTGGTTATGTGTTAGACCAGACCAAACTAGAGTGCACAAACGCATTACTGACATTGCTGATCAATTGGTCCATTTGACTGACACAGAGTGTCCCCAAAGTTGTTTGTGCACAATACATACTTCAATGCCCACTCGACAGTACTGAACTTGTGTGTCCGACTGAGAATCGATCAGCAAAGGTCTGCTGTTTGTCCATCAATGGATCGATTCATTAATTATCATGAGTCAAGACAATATTTGAATATTCACTAACTTAATTTATTAGAGCAATAATTGACATCATAATATTCAATTACTCTCTAATATTTAAATATCCATTAGCCATTGGTCATTGATTAAGTGTGAATTGGTGGTGTCATTTGTCCGCGCATTTGTGTAACATTACGACAAAATGTGCCATTAATTTGACTGGTCTCAATTGCTGAGTGCAGTGTCGAACACGTGTTTCGCCTTGTTTGGTTTTATCTCAATGTGAACTGTGCGAACTGTGTTGGTTGATGCCGCGACGGGCAAAGTGCGAGGAGAGAGAAAACGTCTGTGGTGTGTTACCTGAAGTGAAGTGAGACAGACATGTCACTGGTGAATGGAGTAAAGCCATGCCATGCACTGATCGGTGAGGCGAACACATTGCCTCACTGGTTCAGTCCGCATGTGCATTCACTTTCACTGTTCGACTGTTCGTGGCTATATAAATGACTGAGATCCGCTTTGATCTGGTTCAGTTTGGTTTGGCTCGAGCTAACGATCGACCAGTGCAAATGCACACAATACTCACTCCAAGCCGATCAGCTTTATTGTGTTCTTGCTGGGCTTTGTTAGTTGGGTTTGAGTCTATTGAGTCTTACTAAGGTAGACCCTAAGGTTTGTGACATTGTTGTGACGCCATTGGCCTAACTGAGGTGGCACAGATCAATGCAGTATTGTTATGCAACTGCATCCAGGTAATTTGAGGTAACACCAACGGTGTCATAATGACTAGTTTGAGTGCATATTAATATTCAGTGGAGAATGAAACATTCCACTGTCCAATGTGTAATTGGCAGTGCCAAGCCACTGTAAAGGGCTGCCTGCATGGTTTGCTTGTGCACTCACTCAAACACTCGAGTAGAGACGGAACCAGATTTAACCGAATCTGACTGATTCTGTATGTTGAGATGGCTCGACCGATGGCTCTGTCCAGACCTGGATGTGCAACCATTCCGGTTCGGGTTGGTTGCTTGTTTGGCAAGCACTCACTCAGTGGACAACCAGACTGCTGCTGGCTGGTTGGCTGGCTAATTATCATTACAAGCTCACTTAATGAATTTTAATTGCTCATTTGAATATTTCTACTGAAGCTAAATCCCAGGGTAATGATTGTGTCTCGAGTGATGAGCTAATGACTGCGATCAATTGGGTTTGTTCAATAAATTAATTCAAACATTCTTTCTCTGAAAAGCTTTAAACTTGTGAATGGCGGTGAAAGATGATCTTTGCGAAGTGACTTATGGAGTAGAGCAGTCATAACTGTCCTTACTCTATTGCTCTACTGGGCTCTATTGCGATTATGTCTGTCTAGGTTGGAGCAGTGAGTTGGCTTTGTCCCCTCAGTGCCAAGCACGTTGTTGTGCACCGATCAACAACAATGGTAATTACCATCGATGCCATTTGCGTGTGGGTTAGTGTCTGGTCTGGCCAATCAGACCGCTCATGGTAACAAGCCTGATGTTGTCTTTGATTGCCATTGCTTTGCATGTTCGAGTGCTGGTGTTTTGGTGTTGGTGCCGGAGTGTATCGGGCAGAGCGAGCCAGCAATGAAGCTCGAGCACGCACCACCACCGACACCGGACGACAACCTAATGGATGGGTGGCTTGCTGCTGCACTGTGCACCGAACTAGGTGAAGAGTGTGTGTTGTGTGTTGCATGGCGCCCATGCCCGTCGCTCAATCCACCATGCTGTTGGCCAAAGTGACTTGACACTGGCAGTGGAACTGAGTTGTGCGACTGTGCACCAAGTGGAGCACCAGTGATGCATCAGCCGAGCCAGGCTCGCCAACTACTGTCGAATGGCTTGTGTGTCAGCATGTGCATTGCATGTGCACGTCGTATGCTCGACTGTGGACTACTGTGCAATAATGCCAATGAGTGCAATGGCAATGCTTCGAGTCGTACCGAATGGCCAGTCTGCCAGCTGAACAGTGTTCAGTCCGTCCTCGTGCAGATCGAGTCCGATCTGTGGCCACTCAGTCCTGGGCCAATCTTCACTGATGTGAAGTGTGTCGGTGGCTAGTAGTGCTCTTGGTAACAAGCAGTGCACTCCATCACTCGACATGTCCACCACCACGGCATCGAGTTCGGTCGACATGTTCGTCACCTGCTTCACCTGCACCGATCGCCATCGCCTTATCACCCATCATCTCGTCATACATTAAGCCCTCTTCATCCCTCCTCATCTCATCCCCGAGCGAACCATCACCAATTCCTCATTCAAATCATCCAACTCTTCCATCTTCTCCCCATCACCCTCCATTGGAATCCTTAACGACTAATCGGAAAATTCTTTCACAACCTTGCCAGTTGGAGGAATATCTGTGCATTCACGCCCAAGTCTGTCACTTCCATGTGTTGCAATGTTCACTACGTCTTGAAGGCATATTCTCTCGAGCCACTTTCTTCCTTCTTCCTCTTTGGTGGCTTCTCTCAAAGTGAGTCTTGTCTTGTCTCTAGGTTTTTCTCCTGATAGAATCTACTGGTTGCACAGTAATGGTTCAGTCCATTGTCTTGTCCCAACTTGGTCGTAACACAAACCAAAACCAAACGAAGTCGCACAGCTTGTTCCTATTCCCGGAACTAAGCCTGTCAATACTTCCCTAAACAATGCCAGTTCCGTTACTAAAAGCAGACCAGGCCAGAACCCTCCATCATCGTTTGCGCCATTAATTATCGACTGCATTCGGGCAATTTCCACTGCAACCCAGTTCATTGATATCGCTCATAGTTAGTTGAGTATCCTTCGGGCGGCATCACCGGCGCCATGCGTGCAACTCACAACTGCTAACACACAACACAACGACACTGAAGACAGTAGCAACGCACAAAGTGTCTTCTTATAAGGCTTCGGAGAAAGGCTCTCTTTCTTCGAAGTTCTCTCGACCAGGCTTGGGCCAATGTTGCTTCGTTGAATGTTGTGTTCGTTGTCGGACGTGTCTTGTCGTGTTGTGTTGCGATGCAGCAGCACTGATTGATTTATTGCACTCATGCTTACCGTGCAAAACCGACTTGAAGGCTCACTCAGCTGATAGCGAATGGTTCGAACCATGCCAGTGATTTATACGCCATTTAGTGGAGCGCATTTCAGACCGTTTTGTCTTGTCATCTAATGTCTTCTTAATTCAATTCCTCGCAGCACAACCTTCCTTCCTATTGAGACCTCTCAAATAACCTCAGTGAAGATCATTACCATTACCAACAGCCATTACCTCGACGACCTTTAACCTCAAGCCAAGTGACACCAAACTCATCGACTCAACACTCCCACACTTGGTCAGCCGGTCCCCCGTCAACCCAGTCTGTGATATTCAACACATTGAAATTGAAGTTTCCCTAGAGTAAATTGTTCAATTGTCGCTTTTGTGATTGCAATTTGATTTGGCTCATCGTTAATGAATCATTTGTCGCTGTTGTTGTTTTTTGCTGCTGCTTTCCTTCAGTCTGTCCAATCAAAACCGATTTGCTTCCTTAATCCTCAATTTGTTCGCACTTTCGCCACTTCATCCCGATTGTCATTATTTGCGTGGGTTTACCAATTTGGTCACTTACTGAGTTCAGTGCACTAATTGCTGTCCAGTTGAGCACTACTGCTTCCGATCCTGATCTATACTTTTGGCGTCACTGTCCCTTGTGAACTGTTGTGTTAATGTAAGTAATGTTGGTTATTGGCACTTTCAGTGAAACACCCGGTAGGACTCAATTCATGTGAGGATTAATGTAGATTGTCTATTCTGGACCAATTGCTTTGTGTGTTTATGTTTTGCCATTCTGTTTTGATTTGACATAGCAAACCGAAATAGCACTTTGTGGGAATTTTATGGCTAATGTTTATTAGTAATTCAGGGGAAATTCCAAATGTACAAAACATAATTTAAATCGGATTTATGGTAAATGTAAAGTCGATAAGCTTATTCGTCGAGCAATTGCCGTTCGGCATTTACCTGTCGGAATATTTGTGTTTATTAATATATATTTGAAAAATGACATTATTGACCTGCCACTGTAATGTCATGTTGGCTAACTCAATCTCTCTTGGTGGTTTGGAATGTTTCACTCGGCAAATTTGTCACCATCCGGAAATTGCCACCAAAATGACTAAATCAAACCCGGAAATTGGACAACAAAGTGAAACAACGTTGCACCAAACACCGAGAAGTGTCATGTTTCGTGTGTGTGTGTGTTTGTGTGTAAAGCTTGCGCAGGAGTGTTGTGTGTTGATTATGCAAAAGTGTCCTTTAAAACGATCGAATTTCATAATCGAACCAATATGTTCACCTAGCAACTAGTGGTTGCAGCCAATGGGCCAAGGCATGATCGCAAATGTAATTTACTGTTCTCCGCACCGTTAGTTGTCACCGTATTGACTCATTTGTCAACTAATCTATCGTGACACAAGGTTATCTCAAAGTGTGTCTTAATGGTGCTGTGGTATGCTGCAGGGTTGTGCGATACGCATTGCTGATTTCGAATGTGTCCAATGTGTCTAGATGTTGCCCGAACGTGGTAGAAAGTCATAAACGATGCCTTTTTGTTTAGTGCCTTTCGACTCAGTAGAGCAGCCGACTGACTGACTCACGAGATATGGCACACCGATTGGGCAATGGCACACACTCCCAACTGGCCATATGATCACTGTTGCTTTATCACCTGATCGATCTGGCTGCTCAAGCCAATCACTAGCTCAATTTGCGCTCTTCAATTGGCAATGTAAATTCATTTGATTAATTTAATTAATTAATTGAATCAACTCGATTATATCAGGCTGTTCTTGAGAAGTGTTCGTGTTCGCGTCCACTCGAATCATTGAGCCACTCTGTTTGGATGCATTCGACTGTGCACAGCCAACACATTGCACAGTGTCAATATTGACTTTAATGTCCTCTTCGGGCATCAATTGATTCCTCGATTCGTTATTCCACTCGTCTTGTTCGTCCCACAAATATTTGTCCGTGCTTATCTGTTATTGTTCCGATTGCACTACATTTCAACTGGTTCACGACAACCTTCATTTGTTGGTCCTCGTTTGTTTGGTGAGCTAATTTAAAATTCGCACTTTTTCAATTTAATATGAAGTTCAAATGTATTGCCAACCAAAATATTATTATTTCAAAGATTGCCTACGTGCATGTTCAAATAGAAAGTGCATTGTTGGTGATGGCTTCTTCAATGCACATCAGTGAGTCACTTTGTGAGCAGACTTGCATCGCGCCAGTATCGCAACTCGAATCGACTACGACCAAGATTGTCTGTGTGTCGTTTGTGGTGGCGTCTGTTCTAAATTTATGTATTACACCACTCATTAGAACATGTCATGACATAACCTTCACTGACAGCGATACCATCTCCGAGTAACCTCTTAAGTGAATGACTCCATCTGGGCGATGTTCACCGTGTTCAGTGTACACGCGCCGAGATGCTGCTGCTGTTTGCTTGGTGCGGTTCGCTTTTGTGTTGAGTTGGTTCATCTCTTGTCAGGTCTTGTTATAGCTGGGCATTGTGGCTGTACCCGCATTGTGTTTATTAGTTGCAGAGTGAATTACCGAGCAGGACTGTTTGCCAAGACAGATCAAATCATGCAGATTAACTCGGTGGGTGCACAGTCGTTGGAGCCATTCTCCCGAGACAGGCACATACACACACAGGTCTTGCATAAGAATTCATAGGAATCGAAAGTGACGACAGGCGTCATTGTGACAATAGGTGAGCTACTAAATATTGCTTCTTGGCTTGTGCATTTCTCCATCTAACCGAGCACACATTTATGGTATAACAGGTTCTATTCAATTCATATTTGCAAACACATTGTACGTGTAACAGCAAGTGGTATCTCTTCTCTACCCAGCCACAGACAAGTAGATGTACTTTGGCTTTATTAAGAAATTATATTTTCATACTAAACATTTGATTTCCACCGAAATCTAGATTGAATTTTACTAGGAAAACATCGCCAAAACATTTATTCGATTTGGGTGCGCACATTAGCGAGTTGTGCAAGTGGAAACAGATTTAGTTCAAAGTCAGTCATCGCCAGTTTCCTGACCGATCCAACTTCATCTCAAACATCGAAAGTACATTAGCGCGCCATTGAATTTGTTTTTATCACGTACGTCATCTGTAATCGTTTCAAATTGATTATCAGTAGCACCAGTCTATTTATATGTGTCTGTTTTGATTTGATTATTTTGCCCAGTGATATTATGATTATGTTGTGTTTGTTTGTACTCGAATTTTCCATTTTCGGGCTAAAGTAGTGTTTTGTGAGAGTTATTATTAGGCATTGAGTGAATGTGTGCCATGTTTACTCAATGCAACAACACAGAGACAAATATTCCGATGGAAGTGCATTGATTGATACAGGACTTGGCTTGGTCGGTGTTGGCCAATGCTCGCATGCATTAGACTGACTGGTATGACTCAATACTCAACTCGACTAGTGCACATCCGATTCGTTCGATTTAGCTCTACTTATGTACTGGTCTGGTCGATCAGTGTTGCCACGCAAATAGTTCAAATTATTGTCATCTCGTTTGTTGTTGTGCTTGGAAGGTGCCTGTTGCACTTGCATTCTATTCATTCTCGACACTTTTAACAACACCAAGTCTACGACATTGATCGCGCGTCAATCTCGACTGTCGTCATCGTCAAGTTGGAGTTGGATCGAATGGTCGGTGCTGTTTAGTCTGACTGAGCCTTTGTAGAGAATTTGCGTGAATGGACCAGTTTGATGTGGTGGTGGGTACAAGTGCATTAGCAAGTGTAATCACACAATTCGAGTTAGTACACAAGATGACTCGAATGAAGCGGTGTGTTTTGATATCTCATTGGATGGATGCACTGTTTGCTCCTTGGGCCAATCGATATATCGATGTACATCTGTCAACAAATGATCACAAATATAGTTGTTCGGTTGCTTAATTGCTCGGAGCGTCATCAGTGATCATCAGTGAGGACAGATTAAGCAAGCAATTTGTTGATTGATCGATTCGGTTGCATTGAGCAAATGACGGTGCATGCAGCTGATGTGCTCACACGGAACTTTCGTGCTGCATCACTTTACTGCATTTCATTTATTCTTATCATTTACACTGTTCAATGTGTTGATACGATCACCACTGGTGCGTGCAATGTATGTAGATGTGTGTTGGAGGCTGTGTGCCACTCGACGATGATCGGGGAAATTGTATTTTTAATCACCGTCTTATCAATTGATCAACACACCAATCGAATCTAGTGTTATTTTAGCATTGAGTGTTTAACTGTTTACTATCACTTTGGTGGCATATCTGGAAAATTTACGTTGTCAAATAATACTTTTGCTTGTTTTCATTTCCTCCTCGCCAATTGGCCAATCTCAAATGTCAAATTCATCGTCACTCGAATTAATCTGCTCGCAGCTCGAGTTAGTGTTGTCGTCGAATTAGGATGATTAAGATGATGCGGCAAAATTTGATCCACCGACCAAAGTGAATCGATCCGTGCTGTCTAATTAATTTGCCAATTAGTTGGTGTTAATTTCCTAGTCGTGTCGTTAGTGGTTGTATGATTGGTGATTTGACACCAAAAACCAAATGCCGTCCAAGTGAACACCGCGAACACACACAACTGATCAGTGATAACTGCTGGTGTCTGGCCGGCCAACTCAGTCAGTCAGTCAGTGGACGAGTCTGGCACGGGACACAACTCTTCCCAGGCCTTTTGCCACTTGCTGTAAACAGAGGGAGAGTTTGGACTCGAGTCGATATCTGTCACTATTAAAGCACCGATTCGATCATCAGCATCACTAGCACGAATCAGTGCGATAAGTGGCTCGATCAGTCTGGGAACACCAACTCACCACCACCAGCACCGCCACTTCTTCCTTCTTCGGTTTCTTATCGGTTTGTTCGGGACTTTTGTCTGCGGGACGTGTTCACACATTCATAGGTCGTGTCCACATGCCTCTAGTCACAACAACGGAAAACGGTTGTCTGTTCGCGCCTGTGTTGACATCACTTTCGTGTGGATGGCTCCACTTGTAGACATTTCTGTATAAATTGCCAATGACATTTGTCACTTGTGTTCAGTTTTATTCAGTTTGTCATTCGTTTATCATGTTTGTTTGTGCGTTCTCTTCTCAATGGGACAACTTGTGCGCTTATTTCCCGCTTTAGACTCTTCTCATGAAGTGCATTCAATGCTTGTATTTTGAGTTGTTATTTAGTTTATTTGTACAAGTAACGCTAAATGGCCCGACCAAAGTCCAACCGAACTAATCTTTATATGTTTTTTGTTTCGTTTTCAGTCTTAACCTTCATCATCGTTGATCTGTTTGTTTTGTTTGGTCGATTTAATTAGTCCGGTATGTAAGCATTAGATTGTATCGATGAATTATTTATTACTTATTAATTCGCGCTCTTGTCTATTCCAGAAAAGACTCGGCACTTGGCTCTATTTTGGCTGACTTTTGATATTTGTTCTGTGCCCGTCTCACTTTGCCAATTCCCATCAGATCGCATCATCTCCCGAATTGGGCTTACTGTTGAATCTAATATAAGCACTCTATCTATCTAATATATATTCTCCGTTTGGCCAATCTTACTTGATGTTAATGAGCATCACCTCTGCCTGGGCACTCGTCGCTGCTAACCAACTGGAGCAATCGCCCTCAGTCGAGCATGAATGCCATGGTTGTGTGTTCGGTCGACCTCACTAGTTGTGCTCAGTCCTCGTCTCGGTACAAGAATTCTTCTACTTCTTCGATCATTTTCCGTTGAGTGAGCCAGTCCGAGTCCGAACAGATCGATCTCAGCGCGAACCACCGCCACTTCCAATCGTTCGCCAGTTTGTCAGTCTTTGCTGGCCAGTATTTACCTCCCACTGCTCTCCACCAGTCAGACCACCATCACCAACACACCCACTCGATCAATAATATAATCCAACATATTCACCTGCACACCCAACCCATCATCATCCTTCAATATCAAAATGCCACCACACGCTGGAACTCCAACCAACAGTAAGTGTCGATTTTCACCTTTTTTTTGCTAGATCAACACTAATTGCTACATTAGCACTAATTACTATTTATATTAGCAATCATTAATATTGATCAATTTGTCGAATCATTGCATTGATTCTATATTTAATTAGTTTAATCTAAAGCTAAAGTGGTATACATTCATTTGGCTAAGTGATGGAATTTTGTGAATATTTGTGCGCTTGTTGCTTTATTGTACTTTCAATGTCAATTGGTTGTTGCTAGCTTTACTTGAGTCTTGATTGCACCATGTGCACATGAGCGAGTGAGTGAGTCATTGGATTGAAAGTGGTGTCTCACTCGAACTGGTCAGTTGTGGTTCAGTGCGACCAGTTCGAATCGGTGTCTGTATGTCTCATCCGAGTGATCACTGATCGCCATGTGCAGCACATGTACATTTCCTCTGGTAGTACACTCGGCCATTTGGTGATTAGATCATACATGCATGTCTCGATGCAATCGATCGATCGAATGCAAGTGCCACCACTTGAATCACTGTGCCGGTGTTAATGAACTCTGCCTCTCTCAGTGCTTGACACAGCACACTGCTTGTGGACAGTAGGTACCAGTGAACGAAGTGAACCTTTATATCATGCTTTTCCCTACCCCCTAAATCGATCCCATATATTAAAATAAAGATTCTATGCAAAAATTCAACCCGATTGGTGGAGTGGATCATACCGCGCCGAGTTGCACTGAAATGTGTTGGGTACTTTTCTGGGCTACTGTCAGCCATGCAACTCGGCGCGGTATGATCCACTCCACCAATCGGGTTGAATTTTTGCATAGAATTTTATTTTAATATATGGAATCGATTTAGGGGGTAGGGAAAGCATGATATAAAGGTTCACTTCGTTCACTGGTACCTAGTGGACAGTAGATGTGCAGTGCATTGTGCACCGCCGCTTTAATGCGACACTCGATACCGACACTGCTGATTGACACATTGCAACACACCAGATGACGATCGAGCCGACCTTTCAATTTCCTACTTGAATCGGCTTGTTTTGCTTTAATCGGTGATTAACAATTAGTATTTAGTGCAACGTTTTGAATGCGTTTGCGGAATATTTGCTCACAAACGACCAATTCTAGACTATTACTACCACTACTACCATTTGGCCTGTAATTGGATCGTATTCACTACACTTGGCCATTGCATAACTTGAGTGCAACCCGAGCTTGGTGACACAAAACAAGCACAAATGTCGAGCAAAATCAAACTTGGCCCTTTGTCGACAAAGTGCAAAGTATAGGTTGACTTTAGTTCAATCTATTCCAATCCAGTCCATTCTTATGTCAGTCAATGTGTACTTTAATAAATGTACACTTGACATGACAACGTGCATTGTACAATAATACGATTTGATGATCGGTGGAAAGGTATGGACAGGCACTAAATAGGATCGGTTCGGTATTGAGTGATTCCTAATAAATTGTTTCATTTAATTGCATTAGTTTTTCAATTAATTGAGTCCCGCTCTGTACTCTATCGTCTTATGTTTCGCTTGTTTTAGACATTAATTTATTCTATAACAATGAGAAATCGAATTGATTTTGTTAATGTTTGCAGTAGTGATTGTCAATGTTGAGTGGCTATTGCAAATGCACTCTTGATCTGCTATGGTCATGGTTCTTTTGTTCCAAGTGCACTTGTGCTAAAAGTTCGTTCAAATATATCGAAAAGTTTAAATAATATTAATATACTCACAATTTGAAATTAAATTTTGTGATTTTGACTGCTGTAAATTTTAATTTCTACACATTAAAACTTTAAATTAAATATATATTTAAATTATTTTATTTTGGAATATCTGTCGTAAATCAAATTATGGAAATTTTTCTTTTGGTCTACTAATCATAATTTATTAAACATTAACACAAATTGAATTAAACCGTTCAATTATTTATTACACTTTTGCGAGTGAGTTAACCTAGAGACCTAGAGAATGGTGTTGAATGGTAATGGAATTTGAAGGGTCGGTGTAGAGCACCGGGTGGACTACAAATGGCTTTGGACTGTGTGCTACACTGCAGTGCACTTGCCTCTATCGAGTTAAGTTTATGAAAGAGCAATTAATGAGGGCCGAGTTATTATTGGTTAGTTGATAGTGTCGTTGGTCGCTTTTGAAGAGGCTCATTCACTGTCTCAATATCGAACGATATCATTCGGTAGTGTTATTGTTGTCATACTCTCAACATACAATCAAATGGTCCTCTTTGTGGTAAATGGCTTTCAAATAGTTTCTCTCTTCTCTCATATTTTACTACTTTCAAGTTCAAATGGTGCGAGATTTATTAAACACGCTGAGGACTATTTAATTTTATTGCTGACTGGGACAATTGTGTGGTGTGTGGTGTGTGCTGGTTGTGAAGGAAAGACAAACGGCAACTGAGTGTTTGTTGACTATTGATTGAGGCTCAAATTGATTGCCACAGGGCGGTTGTGTGTGCGTGTGTGCTGTACGGTCGGATGGCCATTCGCTGGTACACCGTTTGCGGTGGTTGGGCTCTAGCTCTACAGCTGTGCTCTACGTCTACGTGGCCACTCGCCTTACCGTACCACATTGAGACCAAGCAAATTGGCACTTGCAGTTCAAGGTTGGCGCTGCACCTCGCACCGTGCCACAAATGACTTCGAGTTTGATTGTGCACACCAGTGCCGTACTATCGATTGTTGATCTATTCCACCGAGAGATATGGTGACGAGCAGACCACCATTGCCACCTCGACGGCTTCTGTACCCTCGAATGTCGTATCCTTGTGCTCATGGATGCGATGAGTGGCACAGAAGAATCAGTTTACCTGCTTGTGGTCAGTCGTTGGCACTACAAATTGACACAAGACAATTGTTTGGTTGACTAATTCACTTTGGTCCTTTTCCACAGGCACCACTCAGCTGCCAGTCTACCAATCGGTGCTGTTGTCCATCAGTGGCGATTCGAAGATCTCTCTGCAACATACCTCGGTGCAGCAACTGTCCACTATCCCCGAAGGCAAGGAGTTAGTCGACAGTGGACCTGCCCACCACAAGTCACCCAACGAGGACCAGGACAGTTTGGCACCACAGCACGGTCAGCAACTTCTCATCGACGATGATCAGTTCGATGAGCCACACGTGTTGGTTCAGGACCCTGCCCCGGACGGAGGCTATGGATGGGTCATCGTGTTTGCCTCATTCATGTGTAACCTCATTGTTGACGGAATTGCGTACACATTTGGCCTTTTCTTTGAAATATTCGTGTTGCACTTTGCCACTAGCAAGAGTAAGGTGGCCCTGTGCGGTGCTTTGCTCAATGGATGTTACTTAGGAGCTGGTTCGTGACTACTTGTTTGCCTTCTAGGGACTAAACTTTGTCTCCCTCAGGTCCAATTGTTAGTTCTCTGGCCAACAAGTATGGATGTCGGTTTGTGACCATTCTGGGTGCAATTATCGCGTGCATTGCCTTGATCCTCTCCACAGCAGCGCCTAACATCGAAACACTCATGGTGACCTACGGCATTATCGGTAACTGCTCAGTAATCACAATTTGACTCGTCAATCTGACCAATTGTTTGACATAGGTGGCGTTGGGTTTGGTATGATTTACCTTCCCGCGATCGTTTCCGTTGGTTACTACTTCACCAGTAAACGGGCATTTGCCACTGGCGTGGCTGTGTGTGGTTCGGGAGTAGGCACATTTCTTTTCGCACCATTCTGCCAGTACTTGCTCACTGTGACCACATGGCAGAACACATTGTTCATTCTGGCCTTCATGGTGCTGGCTTGTTCTGCCTTTGGCGCACTAATGAGGCCACTGGACATTCATGCGGAAGCTGTACTTGATGAGGAAGACGAAGATGTGGAAGAGCCCAGTGAGGTGCGCAAACCATTGTTGCAACGAATTGCCGAGGAGAAGCGTCGTCGACTGTTGGCTCCTTCCAATTCGCAGTTTCTGTTGATGATGCAGAACGGCTCGATCGACGTACACGATCCGGCATTCAACGACCTCAAGGCACGACTAATATTGAATACCGAACCAGGCGTTCACTCGACACTGTACCTGGATCAGTTGTTTGCACAAAGTCCCGCTCCGACCACTCCCTCTCCTACGCCCACTCCTTCGGTGTACTACCCTTCATCGTCGGTGAATCAGTCACTGATGACGCTTGAAAAGCACCAATTGTCACCGATCATGGAGAAGAAAGTAGTCAGTTACGAAAACTTGTCCGACGAGACACTGAACCAATTGACCGTGACCACAGTTGTCGAGGTTGACCATCACCAAAAAATACAAGACGTCTTTAAGAATGATAATGAAGATGAACAAGATATGGACGATAAGAAGGATAAAAAGAACGATGACACTTCTCTGGTGGACATCGACTCTGAGAGTTTAGGTGTGAACGATGATGACGCGGACCGAGTGACTCTAAAGTCTGCAATGACCACAGCTTCAAGTGAGAAAAGTAAGTGTGCTCATGTGTGTGCTTTCATGTATTGATTGTTTATTTGCAGAAGATGACAATATCTCCAGCATTTACCCATCTTCTGTTGCCTTACCTCAATCTCCCTTTTTCGAGGGTTCTTTGTCCGTGTCAAATTCTGCACTGGCAGCTGCAGCAGCAGCAGCCGCGACAGGTCGTGCAACAAGCAATAGTTTCACCGGCAGTAATCAAGTTCGCAGTCGTCGTTCCACAATGCGTTCTCAAAACAGTGGCTCTGACTCGGTGTCCCTTTTGAATCCTGGTTCAACCATGCTGCATCCCTCGACATCGCCAACCAACCTTGGCACGAGTGGCTTTCAAATTCCGGTTCAGGTCATTCTCTCCACGCCAAATCACCAAACTAAAGACGTAACCGACTCGAAGGACAATAAAGAGTCGAGTTCGATCAAACGCAACACATCAACCCAAACGATTCACATTCGGCCGCTGTACAAGAAAGATATCTTCTACCCAGGTTCTACTCAGCACATCCCACACTCGCAACTGTCCCTATCGCACCAATGCCACTCTGCCAGTCACAGCATTGGTCAGAGTATGGTCTCCATTCCGGCAAGAGACATCATCGAAAAGGTCCAACGACAGATTCAACAGCGAGAACAAGAGATGGCCGAAGCAGAAGAAGCTGCCAGTCTTGGTCCAAATGTGATGCTGAGACAAAGAAATTTTTGCAACAAAATTGCCAAGATCATTTGTCCTTTCAAAGACGACCTCGATTGTTACAAAAAGTCAAAAACCGGCGACGAAGCAGAAAAGCAATTGCAGTTGACCCAACATAGACACGAACATGTCGACCACGACGAGACAGATGACCTGACAAGTACTGGCGAGCCCAACCAAGTGAAGGAAGCACCCAAGTCATGTTGGGCCAAATTAAAGGCCAAACTGCCGCCCTCGATGAGTTCCATCCTTAGTGAAATGTTGGACATTTCCTTGCTGCGCGACAGTTCTGCTTTCACTATTCTAGCCATTTCGAACATATTCGGCATGATGGGCTTCTATGTGCCATTCGTATACATCACTCAGTTTGCTGTGAGCGGAGTCAAAGGTTTGTGCAGTTGCTTGTTGATTCTCTCTCTTATTTAGATATCTCACTTAGATGGCGATGACTTTGTCTCAAAGGAGCGTGCTGCACTGTTGATCTCGGTCATTGGTATCACCAACACTTTGGGCCGTCTCCTCTTTGGCTTCATCAGCGATAGGATTGCTCGTAATGGAAAGTTTGCTGGCCTCAAGATGACTGCTCTAAGTCTTAACAATTTTTGTGTGTTCATGTCTGGTCTGACGGTGGTGGCCATGCCCTTCTGCACCACTTACCTCCTTGTCGTAATTGACTGTATCTTCTTCGGTCTTTTCGTTTGTAAGTGCTTTCGACCATTCAATGAGAATCGTTTTCACTCAATTATTCCTCTCTCCAGCCGCATACATCTGCTTGACATCGATCATTCTAGTCGACATGCTCGGATTGGATAAATTGACCAACGCATTCGGTTTGCTCTGTTTGTTTCGAGGTGTTGCCTCCATGCTGGGTCCACCTTTGGCCGGTAAGCAATGTGCCATTCTGTGCTTGGCATTGATTCATTCCATTTGACTCCTACAGGTCTCCTCTTCGACATGACCCAATCGTACGTAATGATTTTCGCAGCTGCCGGTCTGTTGCTCATCTTTGCATCGGTGATGGCATTCTTCATCACCATTCGCGAACACACCGTAGATCAGGACCCAGACATCGAGTGCGACGTGGCCTGAGCCTTGAGACAGACACTCGCACTCCCTCATAGATCACTCCCACCCTCCTCGCATCTCATGCCCACTAGTGACTAGTGACCTACTTTTCATCAACTCTCGGCACAAATCCACAAATCTATTCTTTTCTATTTATATTACGACACATTGTGACATTGTGACAAACATTGAGCCGATTTGACTCGACTTGCCGCTATTGACTTCTAATGACCTAGCTTGGCATTTTGTACTTTTACTATGATTGCATTCACACACCCCTCTTTTGTACCATTCAACCATTCTCAAATAATTTACCTTTTGATTTTAATAAAACAACCTGTGTGCGATTTTTCTCACAGTCAAAATTGATTTGAATCTTTTACTCAGAGTTACCCAAATGGCTCCGAGTTGGTGATTGAATGGCGCGATCAGTGACATTTTCCTGAAGTACCATTGTACAAACATGTACAAATTAATTTGGGATTGATTTCACTCTCGTAACCAAATTACTGTTGATGCAAATAATACCACAAAACATGAAGGCACATGTAATTGCATAATTAAATAATTCACTTGAGCAACGTACATTCGTGGAACTTGATTGGCAACAAGTGCAGCCTAAATTCGACTATCGAATAGCTTACTGCCAATTCGTTTTCATTTAGGCTTATTTTAAAACTTATTTTAAGTGCCCACAAGTGTCCACAATGGGACGTTTCCAACTTATAGCAATTTACTTTTACAATATTAATTTTCGTTCATTTGTGTCGCACTTGGAAGAGTGACTTCGCCATCATCCTAAGTATCGAGTTCGTTTCGCTAGAACGTGCCAAGCCACTTTTAAACTCGCAGTAGAACAAGTCGAAGTGAGTGCCATCGGAGACAATCTTATGTCCAGCTGCAATCCTCCACCAGCGGAACAGTCTCCATCAGTGGACCCATCGGGCAAGACTCCATTCTCGAGCAGCAGCACCTCAGTTCGGCGATTCTTTGCAGGCATTCTCCTCTCGGTTCTGTCTGCACTATGTTTCTCCGTCACTGCGATCATTGTCAAGTTCGTGTCCCATGTGCCCGCATCTCATCTGGCACTCTTTCGTTACATCGGTAATTAATTGTTTCACTTGACCACTTTCAATCCACCTAATCTTTCATTTGTTAGGTATTTTTTTGATGTCATTTCCTTTGATGGCCGAATCGGGTCACAACTGGTTCGGGCCCAATTGCTGGTGCTTTCGACTGTGCATTCTGCTTCGAGCCCTGTTCGGAGCGACAAGTCTTTTCTTCAAGTTCTCCTCTCTCAACTACATCTCTCTGGCCAATAGCACCATCATCGGTCTGTCCAGTCCCATTTTCGTGTTTATCTTTGCCCGAATATTCCTCAACGAACCATTTGGTCGGTATCACGCCATTTCGTTGTGTCTTTCCTTGGTGGGAATTCTATTTGCCTCCAAGATCAATTCATTCTTCCCTCAAACGAAAATGCTTGCCATGAACACAACTGCACTCAACAACATGACATACTTGTGGCCCAATGGCACAGTCTTAACCAAATTCATGACAGTCACGCCTACTTTGTCCAGTGCATCTCACAGCTCACACCTCACCCTTCTGATCGGCAACATGTACGCAATCAGTGCCACCATCTTGGGCTCAATGATTTTCATTCTCATTCGCAAGGTAAGTCTGCAGTCAAAAGCATAAACTATTATAGCTAATGAAACTGTTTTCAGATGAGCAATGTGCACCACTCAGTGATCATGTTCAACTTTTCCTGGCTGGCCATCATCGAAATGATGCTAGTCAGCTATCTGTTCTATGACTTTAATCTGCCCACCACTGGTTACACTTCATACCTGCTCTTCATACTTGCACTTCTTTCGTTTTATGCTCAAATATCGTTCACCAAAGCTATTCAAATAGAGGAAGCGGGAGTGGTATCCGTCATCAGAGGAAGTGCAGAGGTAAGTGCTCAAGTTGATTTAAAATGGTGGCACAACTAATGTTCTTACTGAAAATAGGCAATCTTCTCCTTCCTGGGCGATATTATTGTGTTTGGAGATAAACCAGACATGTACTCAGTCATTGGTGCTACGCTAGTGCTATTCTCAGTCATTCTGCTCGCTTTCCACAAGTATGTGGTCAATCTGCCCGAGCAAAGTGTTTGTCGGAGAAGATTCCGCATTTTTACATATCAATAATTATTTGTGACAAATGTAAATAAAGCAATATTTAATATTTAAGACAATATTAGTTTAGTAAATTAAGTTAGAAAATGAAATGCGCATCATGTATTAGAGACATGGCATTAATTTCCAGAAGTCGAACCAGTGCTGGTGCCAGTCACCGAGCCAATAGTCTGTCTAGCTTTGTTAGAAACCGACCGAGCGCCACTGGTGACAGTCTTAGTTGCCTGGTTGGCCAAAGACGAAATCCTGCTTTTTCCGATGCTAGAAGAACTCACATTTTTACCGCTTTTCTTTAAACAGATAAAAATAGTTCCACCAACCAAGACAATGATGCCAATGATGGCCGCGATAAGCGTGTAAGAACTATTATTGGTTGCTACTAGAAATTAATTAAATCGCAAAATGCTACAGACTTACCACATTCAACGAAATCGGTGAAAGCGATTTTGGCTGGCCCGGAACCAAGGTTGGAGACATTGTAAACGTAGATCTTTTTGTTGGCATTGTCCACAAGCAGCAAACGTGAATCATTGTCAAGCAACAAACCTGCCACAGGATTGAGATTCGCTTTGGCAAAACAGTTCTTATCTTTCAAATAATCTGTGTCCACTTTGGATCTAAAATATTAATATTAGTTCAATTCAATCATGCAACTGTACATTTCATACTTAATTTGAGAATTTTCGAAAGTATTATTCCATCTCTGAATGCAATAATTGTCATCATTGAACAATCGTAAACCATAAGATTCCGAATCGTAACTCGAAAGAAAAAGTTGCATTTCAAATTCAATACTGTACATCAACTCCTTAGGAGCTTCATTCTTGGCGATATCGAAAAATTTGTGCTTGTCTTTAGAGTCAGTGGCATTAGTCATTGGCATCAATCCCAAGTGCTCTGAGCCATTAATGTCGATCACATAAACCCTTGACCCTTCATTAAAAGCAGGCAAAGCGGGCCATTTGTTGCTTATCGAGAAAGCCTCACCAAGAGACAACTTTGTGGAATTTAAATCCTGCTTGTTTACTTCGAAGCCAAAATTTTTATTGGTCAGGACAAGATACTTTTGATTGGACAGCATTGCCAAGGTTAAAAAGTCTACAGTGCCATTTTTCAAAGACTCACAAACATTCTGTTCAAAGTCAAAAGTTAAGTTAAGTTATTAACCAGAAATCAGTTTGTTACCTCAGCTGTATATTGGCAGTTATAACCATGAAATAACAATGCGGTCATTAAAACGAATAACCAGGAACGAGGTGAAAACATTCTTGACGAACTAAAATGTCCAATCAGATTGAGAAGAGGGCAGATTGCGAAAGGCAAAGAGAGTTTCCTAAAACAAAATTGAATTAATAAATGATGTCAACCAAACTGGTGAGAATAAGAAAACGAAATAAGTAACAATCGAATTCGACAATACCATGACTTTAATGACGACGAGTAGGTTAAGATGGCGTTTTCTAAACGTTGTCCTAATTAATTGATGAATAATATGCTTCAAAATATCTTATGTGAGTGATCCAGTTATGCTGTAAAAGTAGTATATACTGTGCTTTTGAGTATTAATTTAATTTTGCTAAATTTATACCACCATGCGCATGGTATTTGATAAAATCGATAGATGGCGACATAAGTTAGCTGTTAACAGCTTGTTTAGAGCTTGTGCTTGTTATTGATTGATTTCAAAGTTTTGACACATTTGTCTTGGGAACTCAATTAATTTAGTTTACTTTGATAATTTAGGAAATCAAAAGATCAAAATCAATGAATGAAAACATGAAATAATTTCAATGAACAAATGAAAACAAATGGAAAATGTGCGTGCCATTGATTTCAAATTATCTGAATGTAAACGAAAGCGAAATGATCAATTTGTATGAAGCTAGGTGTGTCTGTCCTTATTGTTTGACTTTTACAATAGTTCCCGTTTTTGTGTCCAGATAGGCAATGTCGCCAGTTTTGAAGTATTGACATACGTCCTCCACCGCAATGAGACAAGGAATACCAAATTCTCTGGCAATGACTGCTCCATGTGATACAGTGCCACCGAGTTCGGTAACGATGCCCGAGATCAATGGGAAGTATGGACTCCAGCCAATGTCTGTCGAGTAGGTGAGTAGAATGTCTCCTTGTTGGATGTTTACGGCTTCTTCGATTGTTTCTGCCACACAAACACGAGCTTTTATATCTCCAACGGTCACTGCCGTACCTTTCATGCACACCGAATTAGCAGCTATTTGAATATTTTCTTTCTTGGTTTCCTATTATTGAAAATATTAGTTGACTAATGTATAAATCAAGGCTATAAACTAGTTCACTGAAGGACTTACTCTTGGCTTCATTCTGAAACCTTTGACAAACTCATCAAACTTGAATTTGTTCATAGTTTGGTAAAGTCTCTTTCTTTGTTTCGCCTTCATTACAAGCAACGGATTGCGCTCGCCACCAGTTAATCTTTTGATTTCGTCTACTTTAAGGAAAAACATTAGATCTGCTTCGGGCAAGATGCCTTGCTCGACCAAGTCTTCTGCAATTTGCCACATTGCCTTGCGAATATTGTCCTGAAATTTGACCATCAATGATTTTGTATTTTCTCTGTATCCTACGCCATTTCGGCACATGGGCAACAACCAATGTTGAATAAGTAATTTCTTGAACCAGTTAAGGGGAGTCTTTATCTCTGCCATTACGTCCTCGATTGACTTTTCCTGTCTGGCTTCTAATGAACCACCACCTTTTAGAAGTGACTGCAACAGAATTGGTAATTTGTTTTGAGTGAATGTGACTACTCTTAGTTTACCTTGACAACTTGAATGCACGGAATGGGATTTTCTCTCCAAGGCATGTGCAATGGGTCCATTTCTCTATACCCACGATGGCCATGTCGTTTAGTGAACTCAGCAAACAACTGCGATGCATTCGATTCTATTCCTTTTTCTGATCTCAACACTTTGAGAGCTTCTTCATCGCTCAATTGAGCGAATGTTTGTTTGTTTTGAATTGCCTTTGCAATTTTCCTCAACATGCTCGGTACCTCAGCGCTGACCACATCATTACAGTGACTCATGAGAATGTTTCGATCATGTTCTACATTTGATGTGTCCGATGAACTGTTGAGCATTTTCATCAGAAGCATATTCTTCATCGTAGAACCGAATGAGGCAAATCTGTGAACGTGAATGTCGGACATTGTGGCCACCTTACTAAATATGAAATTGAGTTTGTCTTGCAAAGGCTTCGACTTCATTGGAGTGGCAATGTCTGCATAGTTTTCTTCAAACATTTTCTGTTTCAACGCGGCAATTTTTCCTGGTACCAGGAAGAACATCTCAATCATCATGAAGGGCATTGCCAGTTTCATTCGCCATCCACTCGCTTTTTTCACTCCTCCCGACTGGAATGTCTCCAACACATCTGGGTCGGTGATATGACGACCAAAGAAACCAAAAACAGTTGCAACTGCAGTGTCGTTTTTGGGATAGCCTTTGAATATGTTTTGTAATGGGCCCTGAAGGGTAATTGGTAATTTGATTAGATTTGGGGAGAGAAGTGAATATGTGAACAAACGTTTGTAAGGTTGAACATAAGTTGATTGTACATAAAGCCCCATGACGGGGTGAAGGGATTGAAGTCCTTCTCGGAGAACATGCCCATTTTGATTTGACCTTTCTGTTGAGGAATTGAATTTATTCTCTGTGCAAATGTGAAAAGCATCATACCATAAATGCAGAACCATTGAGGAAAAAGAACAGAGCAAGCCATGACGATGAACCAGGAAAATTCTCTCCCCAATGTGCTCTCGAGTAGATTTCAAATTCAGACATATGGGCCGAGTCAATTTCGTGCATTAATTCATAGTTGGTGAAGGTCGAGTCGAGGTTGGTGATGGGACGTGACTGGAAGATGTACATTCGACCATCCTTTAAGCCCCACTCAATGTCTCGTGGGTTGCCGTAGTGTTGCTGGATCTGATAAATTGAAGTGTGAAGAATTTGTGTTAATGTTAGTTCGATTGGTAGAAAATGTACCTTTAGAGCAATATTGCCCAGTCGAATCGCATCTTTGTCCTCTAGACTTTGTTGCTGAGCACCATTGAGAGTTTGCTCATTAATTACACCGCTTTCGAATTTTTGATTGATTTGCACTTGTGAATTGAGACGAGTGATCAATGATTTTTTACCAATTGTTTTGTTTGTAATAGATTTGACTTTTCGTTCTACTTCATATGAATTGGTTTGAATTTGAATCTCCAGTTGAAATGTATCCGGATCTGCACTGGCTGAGACCACTGACTCACCGAGGCCAAAATTGGAAGTGACCGTGAGAATGCGTTCGTCGCCATCGGTCGGATTGGCAGTGAAGATGACACCTGCACTGTCACAGTCGACCATTTCTTGTATGACCACCGCCATTGGTGCATTCAACTCCTGACCATAACCTCGCTTGTACTCCACTGGAACAAAGCCAAACTGTGATGCCCAACATTTGACAACTGCTTCACTCAGGTTGGCTATGCCGCGCACTCCGAGGTATGTGGTCATTTGGCCGGCTGCGGACATTTCACACGAGTCTTCATTTGCAGCTGAAGATCGGACAGCGAACAGTTTCTCTTGCCACCCTCTTCCAAACTCACTGTCTATTTGTTCCTCAATTTCACTCACAAGTTTTTGTTCTAGTTTTTGTTGGGCAAACCACGAAACCATTTCTTCACAAGCACTTTCTACCGCTTTTCTGGTTTTGACTTTTTGTTCAAGTTGACTCAGTTTGTTTCGGAACGGCTTCATTGTTTCGATCTGCACTCGATAGGCACTGGTTGTAACCACCACAGCATTGGGCACAGACCATTCTGTGTCCTTAGAAAGATATCTCAACTGTGCAAGGGAAGCACCTTTGCCTCCAGTCAGTTGCACTGCCCGAGCACAGTCTTTGTCCAGTGGCACAACCAAAGTGTTTTCCAATTCGTTTTCCCACTGTTGGTCATCCTCTCTATTAACCAATTTCTCGATTTCACCGAATTCTTGTTGTTCTACAAATGCCATTCCTTCCACTTCATTCACCTTGACTAATCGTCGATTGTCTCTATATTTGGTCACTTCAAATTTTATAATGTCATTTTCAAAGTTAGTTTCGAATGAGGATGGCTGCTCCTTAGTCGCGATTGATTCCAATTCTTCTTTACTTAACGAAATGTTTTGCAGCACTTTATAGTTGCCTCCATTTTGACTTACCAAACCGTATCGATAAGTGTATTTGCCAGAGTGGACCACTCCCAACTGGAATCCTTGACCTGTTAATTTTCATATTAATATTTGGAAGTTACTTTTAAATTGCATTTACCTTCTTTGGTGAATCCATTAATCTTTGTGACTTTTCTTGGCAGAATTCCTTTTTAGGGGAAAATCTTCGTCCCACGGTTCCAAGGAAAAACAATTCACTTTCCTCGTCATTTTCCACCTTGAAAGTGCCTTTGATCTGACAAAATTGTTCGATCTTATCTTCCAGCAAGTCTTCGATTCGACCAATCTGATCGTTGCTCAATTCCTTGGCCAGCAATTTGGCATTGAACAGTCGTTGATGGTCGAATGTTTTTGAGAAGAACAAACACAAGAATCGAATCTGCACGTAGTACAGTTTTTCTTCGTCGTTGCGTCGAAGGTAGCCTCGAAATTTGATTCGACCCGTTTTGTTGCCTTCATAAGGCTCGAAGGCAAAACCAGCAGCTCGATATTCGTTGCTACTGAACTGAACCACTTCTCGTTCCTCCATCCAGTACAGATTGCCCTTTCCATCGTCTAACTTGAATTTCACTTCAACTTGGTCTTGCAGTGGGTCAAATCGATTATTCGGCCGAGGCAATGGTCGCCGTTTGAAGCACACCTCGATTGTGGTCCTTTCACCTGTGCTCGAACCAAAGATGAAGAGATCTTCACTTTTGTTCTATTAAATTAATCATTATTATATATAATACCATCTATTTGTTCTTACCTTTTTAGGATTTGCATATTTAATCTCCTCTTGCAATGGACACAGTCCTATTTTACGAATGTCTTCAATGTCCCAAACATCGTGTAGTTCAAGTCTTCCATTTGAGTTCACTCTTCTGAATCGTTCCAACACAAATCGATTGCACAAGTAATTCAGCCATTGACCATTGATATCACGATGCAACTGAAGCCAATCTTTAAATAATGTACTCATCCATATGATCAATAAAGATATCATCTTGGACTGAGGTTATTTGCAACCGTTTGATTGTCGGTTGTGTGAGTTTGTTGAAGTCAGTAGAACTGGTTGAACACAAAATCACTTTATCCAAACTAAAATTGAACATTGTTTATATATAGCTGGTGGAATGTCAATCACACCCAAGTTGGGTGACCCAACCAATTCTACCTAATCGCACGTGTCATAGTGCACCTCCTACCACCGACAAGCAACAGCAGCATTCGCAATTCGCAATCGTCTGCAATGTCCACACACTTAATGCACGCAGTATCCCAACCGGCAAGTGCTATCTAACTTAACTTGTTTGTCTTTTGTTTCCAACCTGTTATCGCGTGTGCGTGTATATTTGATTATAATGACTTTGAGTTGAAGGTTCTTTTTGATAAGTGCTTTTGATTGCAGTCAATGTGACACTCTGTCATTGATTGTCATATATGCCAATCTAATCAATGATTGATTTAGATAATCATGTATATAATTGTTCGTCTGGATAATTTGGTTTTGGATTTAAATCGAATTGAACATTTGTGTATTTTTGGTAATTTGTCATCTCATTAGAAATGTCATTTGCAAGTCAAAGTGTGATTCGTACTCGTAGTGCAAGTTTCTTTTAGTTTGTTATTTTATTGCATTTCCATCTGACTCTTTCTGTACTTGATCTGCTTTATTACACAGCTTTGGTAAAGGGCATAATCGAGTGAGATATACTTTGAGCATCCGTCCAAAGTATCATAGTTGGTACATTTATCTCATGTTGATAACCAAATGGTTAAAATGGTGTACAACTTGCGACTTGATGCAAGAGAAAAGTAATGCTTGTGGTTGTGCCAAATTTGTCAAAAGTGGTATTTGATATGTGCCAAATTTGCACTTGTAATGTATTGACTCACAAACTTGTTTGGCTAGCCGTGACGCTATTGTCTAATAGCTTTGAGTCATACACCCCGAACAGTCTTGGTGCAACTTGTGCCTTATTTGACCCTGTTAAGGCAGGACGCAGCGCTTTTTCAGCCAAAACAGCTGATATACAAAAATGACGGGATTTTACGAATATTTTCATACCCACACAGTTTCTTTATTTCTGGACCGATTTTGCTTTTCTATGGCTTGAATTAAAGATAAATGTATGTACTTTAGCGGCAGGTGGCCAGATTTTTGATTTTTAGCTTTAATTTTTCAGAATATGACAAAATAAGCAAAAAAATCAAAATTTTTGTATTTGACTTCATCCCAGAATAAAATAAAGTCCAAAATGAAAAATCTGGCCACCTGCCGCTAAAGTACATACATTTATCTTTAATTTAAGCTATAGAAAAGCAAAATCGGTCCAGAAATGAAGAAACTGTGTGGGTATGAAAATATTCGTAAAATCCCGTCATTTTTGTATATCAGCTGTTTTGGCTGAAAAGGCGCTGCGTCCTGCCTTAATGACATTCTATATGAAATCATCACTCTTTATGGTTGAAAAAATTGGTTTATTTTAATTTAAAAATTAATTGATGTGAAATTGTATTTTATTGTTTCACTTTAACAATCGATGTAGTTTTGGTGTCTAGGTAGGCCATGTCACCTGTCTGGAAGTGACTGCATGCATTGTCGACTGCGATCAAACACGGAATTCCAAACTCTCGTGCAATGACTGCACCGTGCGAGATTGTGCCTCCAATCTCGGTGACTATGCCCGAAATGAGTGGGAAGTATGGACTCCATCCGATGTCGGTCGAGTAGGTGACGAGAATGTCTCCTTGTTGAATGTTCTCGGCTTCTTCGATGCTCTCAGCAACACAAACTCGAGCTTTCACATCACCAACTGTCACTGCGGTGCCTCTCAAACAAACTGAGTTTGCATCGATGTGGATCGTTTCTTTCTTGACGTCCTAGACAGGAAATGTTTTTGTTTAATTTAATTTAATTATTAATTACTATAAATATTTACTCTTGGTCGCATTCTAAATCCTTTGACAAACTCGTCAAATTTGAGTTTGTTCATCTCCGGATATAATCGTTTCCTCTGTCGTGCTTTCATCACCAAAAGAGGATTTCTTTCACCGGAAAGCAATCTTTGTGTTTCATCAATTCTCAAGTAGAAAATTAAATCTTGTTCCGGCAGAATTCCATGCTCAACCAGATCGTTTCCAATGTACCACAAAGCATCTCTTTGGTGGTCTTGTATTTTGACAAATATTGATTTTGTATTTTCTCGCTGGCCAACCGCGTCTCGACACCAAGACAGAAGCCACTTTTCGATCAGTAGTTTGGTGAACCAATTGAGTGGTGTTTTTATCTCAGACATTATTTCCTCGATTGGCTTCTCTTGTTTCGGCTCTAACGAAGCACCTCCTTTCAATAAAGACTACAACAACATTAGATATAGTCGTAATATATAATAGCATACCTTGACCACTTGAACACAAGGGAGTGGCTTCTTCCCCCATGGCATATGTAAAGGATCGAATTCGCGGTAACCTCGATGACCGTGTTTCTGGAGAAACTGTGCAAACAGTTCGGATGCTTTAGACTCGTTGCCATCGGTCGATTGCAATACTTCGAGTGCTTCTTGGTCGGTCAATTGTGCGAATGTCCGTTTGTTCTCAATTGCTTTGGCAATTTGCCTCAACATGTTCGGTACCTCTGCGCTGACCACATCATTGCAACAGCTCAGCAACAAGTTGTAATCGCTTTCAACGTTTGAAGTGTCTGTTGATCTTTTCAACAGTTTCATCAGCATCATTGACTTTACTGTTGATCCCATCGAGGCCATTCCATGAAGAATCATGTGTGAAAACAATTTTGACATAGAACTGAGCACAATGTTTTGCTTATCTTTCAATGGAGCCTCTTTAAGTTTGCTTACTATTTCACCGTAATTTTCTTCGCCGAATACTCGTTTTTTGAATCTTTGCACATGTTTGTTGTTGAACACGAGAAAGTAGAGCATGAACAGTGGAAATATTATTCGGACTAACAGACTTTGTGGTTTGGAATTGGCTCGAATTTGCTTGAAGGCATCCAACACATCTGGGTCGGTGATGTGTCGACCAAAGAAACCAAACACTTGTGCCACACTGAAATCTGAACTGGGGTAATCACGGAAGAACATTTCGAATGGCCCCTGATAATAAACGGTTAGAGGATTGAACGTATGTTAGTGCACTCGAACCCCTCTCATCGTGAACATTAGCTGATTCCACATGAAGGCGAATCCTGGTTTATACGGATTGTAATCTTTTTCTGCTATCGAGCCTTGACGAATTTGATTTCTCTAATATTGGGCAAAACACGAGTTTAGATTATCCCACAATGTAAAATCATATCATTAACATACTGTCCATCCAGAACCATTCAAGAAAATATGTCCTCCTGCCCAGGATGTAGAACCAGGGAAATTCTCTCCCCAATGTGCTCGAGAGTAGATTTCAAATTCAGACATGTGCGGAGTGTCCATTTCGTGAATTAGTTCATAGTTGGTGAAGGTAGAGTCGAGGTTGGTGATGGGGCGTGACTGGAAGATGTACATTCGGTCGTTCTTCAGGCCCCACTCAATGTCTCGCGGATTGCCGTAGTGTTGTTGGATCTGTAGATTGAAATTGGTCAGTTTGAGAATGATTAAAGAACGCATACCCCTAGAGCAATATTGCCCAATCTAACCACGTCCTCATCACCGAGACTTTGTTGTTGAGCACCGTTATTGAACTGTTCATTGAGTACTCCGCTTACAATGTCATTGTTCTCTACATCTTGATTTAGCTTTGTCACAAGGGATTTCTTGCCAAGTGTCTTTGTTATTATTTCTGTGACTTTGCGTTCGGATTCATATGAATTCGCTCTAATATCAACTGCCAGTTGGAATGTGTCTGGATCGGCACTGGCAGAAACCACAGACTCTCCGAGGCCGAAGTTAGAGGTGACCGTGAGAATGCGTTCGTCGCCATTTGTTGGGTTGGCAGTGAAGATGACGCCTGCACTGTCACAATCGACCATTTCTTGTATGACCACCGCCATTGGTGCATTCAGTTCCTGGCCATACCCTCGCTTGTACTCAATTGGAACGAAACCAAATTGCGATGCCCAGCACTTGACCACTGCGGTACTTAAATTGGCCATTCCACGCACACCGAGGTATGTGGTCATTTGTCCTGCTGCAGACATTTCACTCGAATCTTCATTTGAAGCCGAAGATCGGACAGCATACAGTTTCTCTTGCCACTCACTTCCAAATTCATTTTCCATTTGTTTCTCAATTTCCTTGTTCAACTTATCGTTTATTTTTTGTGTTTCAAACCATGTCCGCATCTTTTCGCATTCCTTCTCGACATTATTTCTAGCTATCACTTCTTTTTCAAGGTTTTTCATCATAACTCTAAACTGAGTCATTTTTCCAGTTTGCACTCGATAGGCACTGGTTGTAACCACCACAGCATTGGGCACAGTCCATTCAGTGTCTTTGGAGAGATGTCTCAACTGTGCCAGGGAAGCACCTTTGCCTCCTGTCAGTTGCACCACTCGAGCACAGTCTTTGTCCAGTGGCACAACCAAAGTGTCACTTAATTCTGTTTCCCAATCTTCATTTTTACTTTCAATTTCTTTCTCGTTATCACCGAATTCTTGCTCATCGACAAAGCACATTCCTGCAAATTACTAAATTAACGCCAAATCCTTTTCATTTCAGACATTTCATACCTTCCACTCCATCGATCTTCACCAACTTCACGTTATCTTTGTATCGAGTGATCACGAACTTGTAGTTCTTCTCGTCTTCCGTAAACTTCACATCGAATTCATACGAATTGATCAAAGGAGTCAAGTTTGACAAACGTTCGATCACTTCGTCAGTCAATGAAAGATTCTCCAACAGATGAAATCGCTTTCCTGCTTGACACATGAAGCCATATCGATATTTAACTGCTCCACACTTGATCAGACCGAGCTGGAAACCACGACCTAAAAATATTTGATCTAATAGAATGTACTTTGAATTGGTTTGGTTACCTTCTTTGTCGTATCCGCAGATTTTGACTACTTTTCTCGCTTGTAATTTATTTTTTGATAGAAACCTTCGTCCGACTGTTCCCAGAAAGAATAGTTCACTTTCCTCGTCACTTTCAACCTTGAAAGTGCCTTTGATTTGACAAAACTGTTCAATTTTATCTTCGAGCAAGTCTTCGACTCGACTGATCGACTCGTTCGACAACTCTTTTGCCAAGTAACTTTCATTGATGCTTCTTTGATGGTCGATTGTCTTGGAGAAGAACAAGCACAGGAATCTGATCTGCACATAGTACAGTTTGTCTTCGCCATTACGTCGAAGATAACCACGAAATTTGATTCGACCAGTTTTGTTGGCCTGCATTGTTTCAAATGCAAATCCTGAAGCTCGATATTCATTGGCACTGAATTCAACCACCGATTCCTCATCCATCCAGTACAAATTGCCTTTGCCATCGTCTAATCGGAATTTGACCTCCACTTTATCTTTGGCAGAGTCAAATCGGTCGCTCGACCGAGGCAATGGTCTACGTTTGAAGTACACCTCGACTGTGGTCTTCTCTCCTGTGTTCAAACCATAAATAAACAAGTCTTCTCCTTGGTTCTGCAAATAAGTTGTAAGTCAACTTTTCGCCTTCCACCATTTGTGCACTTACTTGTTTCGGGTTGCAGTACTCAATTTCTTGCGGAAACGGACTTACTCCCATATTGCGCAAGTCATCATCATCCCAAATGTTGTGCAAATCCAATCGTCCCTTTGGATTTCCTCTTCGAAATCGCATCAACACAAACAAATTCCACAGGTAGACATGCCATCGTCCTCCAATTTCCTCATGCAATTTAATCCAGTCCTTGAAGAAAGTGCTCACCCAAATGACCAAAAACGAAATCATTCTGATGTAGTATGTCGAGTTTGACAGTGTTGCGGCACTGACAAACATACATTTTGTTGAGTGCTCAAACCATGAGTTGTGCAGTTTGCTCATTGAAGTGAAGCCGATTACGATTTGATTGTGTTGCTGGCAACTGAGCTATTTTAGACGTTTTATCTTATCTCAATTGTTTGGTCAGACTGGCGTGTGGTGCACCATTAGCCGAGTGACGAGCTATCATCACCTTCATCGATGTTCTCTCGTTGCATCATTTGACGTCTTTCTGTCTTGAGGTATCAATCAATGATTAGCATATTTGTCTGCTTCGATATTGAGCTAATTCGACGTTACATTCAATGAATGAAATTCAATGTGTATACTTTAGAAGGTGATTAGTTTGACTTATATTTGAAAATATGATACATTAATGCAATATATACAATCTAAGTTTGCAATGCATTATCACAATGATTGATGAACTCTTTACTCTTTGACCTTGACGATAGTTCCTGTCTTGGTGTCGAGGTAAACAATATCTCCGGTTGTGAAGTGAGCGCATGCATCCTCCACCGCAATGAGACACGGAATGCCATACTCCCGAGCAATGACTGCACCGTGTGAGATTGTGCCACCGAGTTCGGTGACAATGCCAGAGATCAGTGGAAAGTATGGACTCCAACCAATGTCGGTCGAGTAGGTGATGAGAATGTCTCCTTGTTGGATGTTGGCTGCTTCAGCAATGTTCTCTGCTACACAAACCCGTGCCTTTATGTCGCCCACCGTGACTGCGGTTCCTTTGAGGCACACTGCATCATCTGAGATTTGAATCTTTTCTTTCTTGGCAACCTATTAACAAATTGAATTACTCAATGTAGCTTTAGCCAAAATCAACTCATTACCCTAGGATGCATTCTGAATCCTTTGATAAATTCATCAAACTTGAAAGCGTCCATTTTGGGGTACAATCGTTTCCTCTGTTTAGCCTTCATCACCAGCAAAGGGTCTCGAGTGCCACTTGCCAACAGTTGCACTTCGTTTAGTCTGAGATAGAAGAAGAGGTCAGCCTCAGGTAGAATGCCTTGCTTGACCATCTCCTCAGCAATGTGCCAGAAAGCATTTCGCATGTCGTCGTGAAATTTGATCATGATTGACTTGGTGTGTTCCCGGAAACCGACAGCATCTCTCACCCACGGCAAGAACCAGTACTTGATCATCTGTTTCTGGAACCAACTCAACGGTGTTTTCAATTCATCCATAATTTGACCAATGGGTATTTCTTTTTTGGGCTCCAAATTGGCTCCACCTTTCAACATTGACTGTACAATGGTTTCAAGTTGAGCTACATTGTCATACTAAATCTCAATACAACTTACCTTGATTACTTGAACACACGGAATTGGATTCTTGCCCCAAGTGATGTAAAGAGGATCAAACTCTCGGTAGCCTCGGTGTCCATGTTTATCGAGGAACTTGGCAAACAGTGCCGATGCCTGTGCTTCTTTACTAGACGATTTCAACACCTTCAAAGCATCTTCATCGGACAATTCGCAAAAGTTCTTTTTATCGATGACCTCTCTAGCAATGTCTCTCAACATGTTGGGCACTTCGGCACTGACCACATCATTGCAGTGACTCATCAACAGATTCACATCGGCATCAACATTCGACGAGTCCGCGGTGTTTCTCATTATTTTCATAAGAAATTGGGACTTCAAGGACGACCCAAATGCTGAAGCACCATGAATTTGCATCATGTGGAAATTTTTACTCATTTCAGTAAACATTACCATGAGTTTGTCCTTGAGAGACACTTTCTTGAGAGGCTTGGTCATGTCTGTCACTTTGTCTTCGAATATTTGTTTCTCAATCTTGGGAATTGGTCTACACCCAAAGAAGAGCATGTAGAACATTACGAATGGCATGATGATTTTTATTTTCCAGTTTGACGTTTTGTTCAGTTTCTCAGAGTTCTCATCTAAAGCATTGAGAAAGTCTTTATCGGTGATGTGTCGTCCAAAGAAGGCAAGCACATTTGCCACTGCTGCGTCACTCTTTGGATAGTCTTTGAGCATTCCCATGAATGGACCCTGCAAAAATCAGTAGGAGTAAAGTGTAATTAATGTTTGGAGATTAATCCAGTAATTCAATTGCTTTACCGATCCGAAGTTGAACATAAGTTGATTACACACATAGCCCATCATTGGACGGAACGGATTGAAGTCTTGTGCTTTTGCTGTACCTTGAAGAACTGACATGCGCTGGAATTGACGTTTCAATTAAATCTGGCAACTTTGATTACTCTTTAAATGAACTTACAGGAAATTGAGTACCACCTAGAAAGAATAAACCTGCAATCCAAGAAGCCGATCCGGGGTAGTTCTCTCCCCAATGGGCTCGCGAGTAGAGTTCGTACTCAGACGAGTGCGGAGTGTCCATTTCGTGCATTAGTTCGTAGTTGGTGAAACTTGAGTCGAGGTTGGTGATGGGACGTGACTGGAAGATGTACATTTGACTGTTCTTCAGACCCCACTCAATGTCCCTAGGGTTGCCGTAGTGTTGTTGGATCTGTAGAATGAAAATGATTAGTTATGGTGCCACTGGATGGAAACTAACTTTAAGTGCAATATTTCCCAGTCGAATTACGTCTTCATCTGACAGACTTTGCTGTTGGACACCGTCCAAAGTCTGCTCGTTGAAAACACCATCTTCAAGGTCTTGACTTGCTTTAACATCTGGGTTCATTCTGATGACCAATGACTTTTTGCCGAGTGTTTTGTTTACGATTGTTTGGACGCTTCGATCTTTCTCGTACGAATTGGCATCAATCTGAATAGCCAGTTGAAATGTGTCCGGGTCGGCACTGGCAGAGACCACTGACTCGCCCAGACCAAAGTTTGAAGTGACCGTGAGGATGCGTTCGTCGCCATCGGTCGGATTGGCAGTGAAGATGACACCTGCACTGTCACAGTCGACCATTTCTTGTATGACCACCGCCATTGGTGCATTCAACTCCTGACCGTAACCTCGTTTGTACTCAACTGGAACGAAACCAAATTGCGATGCCCAGCACTTAACCACTGCAGCACTCAAATTTGCCATGCCACGCACACCGAGGTAAGTGGTCATTTGGCCTGCTGCGGACATTTCACTCGAGTCCTCATTTGCAGCCGAGGATCGAACTGCAAACGACTTATTTACCCATTCGCTTCCAAACACTTTTCCCATTTGTTGTTCAATTTCCTTGCTCAACATTTCGTTCAGTTTTTGTGTTTCAAACCAAGTTCGCATCTTTTCGCACTCTTTCTCGACATCATTTCTGGCGACCACTTCTTTCTCGAGATGTTTCATCATATCCGAGAACTGAGCCATTGCTTCTGTTTGCACTCTGTAAGCACTTGTGGTCGCTACTACCGCATTGGGAACTTTCCATTCTGTCTCTTTAGAAAGGTATCGCAACTGAGCCAGGGAGGCACCTTTACCTCCGGTCAACTCCACAACCCGAGCACTGTCCGTGTCCAGTTCCACCACCAAAGTGTCTCGTAATTCTTTTTCTATTGATTTGTCAATCTTACGATTAACCACTTTTTCAATTTCACAGAATTCCTGTTCTTCTCCAAAGGCCATTCCGTCAACCCCGTCCACTCTAATCATTCGAAGATTGTCTTTGTACTTGCCCACTTCAAACTTGTAAACGTGCTCATCTTCAACGAATTTTGCTGTAAAGCCAAAACATTTGTCGTGTTTGGCTATGTTGGCTTCAAGTTCATCTTTGCCCAATGTAATGCTTTCAAGTATGCGTGCATTCTCAAAACCACTTGTCATGAAACCATAACGGTAACGATATTTGCCTGATGTGACCACTCCAATTTGAAATCCAAATCCTAACAAATGAATTAAAGCATATATTTATTTGTTACTTGGTAACCTTCTGTTTTACCTTTTTTTGTGAAACCATTTATTTTGACGACTTTTCTTGGTAAGATCTTACTTTTAGGCGCAAACCTTCGTCCGACTGTTCCCAAAAAGAATAGTTCACTTTCCTCGTCACTTTCCACTTTGAAAGTGCCTTTGATATGGCAGAACTGTTCAATCTTGTCTTCCAGCAAGTCTTCGACTCGGCCAATCGATTCATTCGACAATTCCTTTGCTAAGTAACTCTCGTTGATATTCCTTTGATGGTCGAATGTCTTCGAGAAGAACAAACACAGGAATCTGATCTGTACGTAGTACAGTTTGTCTTCGTCGTTGCGTCGAAGGTAACCACGGAATTTGATTCGACCACTTTTGTTGGCCTGCATTGTCTCGAATCCAAAACCTGAGGCTCGATACTCATTTGAACTGAACTCTACCACTGATTTCTCCTCCATCCAGTACAGATTGCCCTTGCCATCGTCGAGTCGGAATTTGACCTCCACTTGGTCTTTGGCAGAGTCAAATCGACCACCTGACCTAGGCAATGGTCTACGTTTGAAGTACACCTCGACTGTGGTTCTCTCTCCAATATTCGAACCATAAATGAAGAGATCTTCTCCTTTGCTCTGTCGTTCAATTCGTTAGCTTTTAGTGTCACCACTCACATCACTCACCTGTTTGGGCTTTGCATGTTCAGTCTCTTCATCGAATGGAAGAAGCGCACCATCTTGTGGGTTATCACTGAAAATGTCATGTAGATCCAATCGTCCCTTTGGATATTGTCGACGGTAACTTTTCACTGTGAAAGCATTCCATAGGTAAATGTGCCATCTACCGCCAATCTCTTGATGTAGTTGAAGCCATTCTTTGAAGAATGTGCTAACCCAGAGGATCACAAATTCAAACATCTTTTTCAGTGAGTGTCAACACGTTCTGTTTGATCACCAAGCCAAAAGGTCGCTTTCACTTTAGTTATAACAATTTCAAATTTGGTTGTCAGTTGACATTGAATGAGTTGATGTTTGACTTGTCTGGTTGTTTTAAATCAAATTATATCTTGTTTTGTCAAGCCATCTCCAAACGATATCACTTTGGCATGCACCGTTGGACTTTGAATGAGATAAGTGCACTTTATGATCGCATGCACACACACACACACACTCCCTCCATTCACCATAATTTGCACTACCAATACCCACACGCGACTTCATCTCCATTGGACTTGACGCAATCATCGCCACATGTCCGTCTCAACTCAATCATCCACATCATTATCACCACACACACTTTGCCTTAATCAAATGAGCCGCCATAACACTCGACAACTAGTTTTCCCCTTCAAGGTCTGTTTTCTCAATTGCTAATCACTCGAATGGATATTTTCTTATCATACTTTTGGCTGTTATTGTTCAGTTCGGTTCTCGATAGAAGATTTGCACCAAACTACACCAAACAATTGCATCATGTTTGGGTCGAGTGAATGTCATTGTCAAGGTTGGAGAGTTACCATACGTCAATCGATTTCATCACTTCGTTTATAAAAAGGATTAGGCGTAAGAGAGCTTAAATTGCCCAATGGACGAAACAAACCAATGTACCAGCGTTGCACTCAGACAGACCTGATTGCTGCAAACACACATAACAACACACAATCCAACCAAGTCATCCTCTTCAATAAAACCAGTTTATCACCATGCGGTCTTATCACTCTGCGAACTCAATCCTAACCCAACATGTAACCCAATCTTCAATGCACAGTCGATCGATCGCAAAGTACGTTTTCCTTACACTTTGTTGATAACACTCGAAAGTGTACATTCCGTGCCATTTTGTTTACGTTGTGCGATTGGCTTTATAGTGATACTGATTAATGACGATCACTGGGATTATTGTTGGGGAACACTTGCCAGGAAATACTTGGCCTGGATGCGACCTAATCCGCCACTGACTTGCCAGTAATTATTATAATTACAATCATATATAATAATAAAATTGTTGCTGTGCATGAGAATGGTTTAGTGGCACTAAACACTTTCAAATATGATATGAATATATCGTTGATGGTATATCACTTGATGGTTATTATCCCACAGGACTGAGACTGTCAAATAGCGTTCCTTAAAAAAGGATTGCAAAAAGTACATTTGCCATGGATTGCACTTGAAGTACACAAGTGAACTCTATAGAGTATACTCGTCATTGGTTAATTATTCAATTGGAACTTACATATCGCCTCTCAGTTACTAATTGGCAATTCATACTAATTGCACAAGCCACATTTGTGGCAATCATATTAATGAAATATTTTCTAAGCAATTAACGACCGATTTAATTTAATAACAGACGAAATATATTAATATTCCATTCTGGTTCACTACGGAATGTTCTCATTAGATGCATTTATTGACTTCGGCTTGGACTGCACGGAATTATTCCACTGTGCCCGGAACCCACTTATCTGCACTTAGAATACTTTACACTAATTTAAATCACATATTTCCACACATATTATGGTGAGTTATCTTTTGGTGCTTGTTAGCATTTGCATCACCATCCACGGTGTATATAGCGCATCAGTGCAATTGACTATCAATGGCAGCTCTACCCTTCTCAGGGCAATGGCATACATCACCAGCGTCATCGCCACCATTTTCCGTAGTGATGCGGACCCAAAAGAATTCGATGATTTGCGCCCTTATATTCGCTCGATTCCCTTTATCGGACTTTCTTTATTATTGGACCTTTTATTAAGTCAAATTCCTGTGTGTCTCACAGTGCCTAGTTCACTAATGATGGCATTATTTATGATGAAAATCAACACAGACACACACACACACAAAGTGGATCGATTCACTGTGCCAGCCAAATGAGCGATAAAGGGCAATAGGAAAGTAGTTGCTGGCCGCACTATAGAGAGCCATTGGAATTCAGCCGGCTGAGTGAAGTGCCAGTGCCACCAGTGAGAGCGGTGACAATGGCTCGATTGTTCCACTCGAATTGGCACTTTCTCTGTCCGATCCATTCTCATCTGGTCTGATCGAATCTATCCAGTGCCATCACTTGTCCCACTGATGGAGCATTGCACGTCTGCTGTTCAGTGGAATCACTTCATTGAGACCATCATCATCTCCATAGCCCCTTCGACTACACCAGACCACACTTTACTGTAAATCTTGTCGCCAATTATTGATTTCTCAATCAATTGTTTTCTGTTTATCCGTAAAACGATATATTTTGTATATAATCAGCAGATTGAACTATTCGCAATGAGTGATTCGTTAGGCTCGTGTAAAGTCAAATTGGAGCACTTGCTTGCAAAATGTCGCGAGTCACGAAAGCTAGTTTTGCTCATTGTGGCAATTGGACTATTGCTTGACAATATGTTGCTCACTGCGGTCGGTGAGTGTTGCATATCATTTTGAATGTCATTCCAGTTGTATTTAAACATTTCTTTCAGTTCCAATTATTCCCACATTTCTGTACGACCTCCACCACCAGCAAGACCATTCTCTTCTAAATCAAACCAATTCTGTTCAAACTCAGTCTCAAGCTCAACTTTCCGAAAGGGTGGCTAATTGGTCATCGTTAGTCAATTCAAACGTCAAATGTCGTAAAGAAGTAAGTACTTCATAAAATGCAACACTAAACATCAATAATTGTTTAGTTGGAAGAATTTATACGTAGCCAAACTCAGTCCAATTTAGATGTGCCCGAGCCGACACTAAGTGTTCTGCCCAAGAGCACAAGTCCACTGTCACGTCACGAAGAACTGGTCAGTGAGAACGCTGAAGTGGGCATAATGTTTGCCTCTAAACCAGTGGTGCAAGCAATCACCAACCTGTTTGTTGGTCCCCTCACCAACAAGTATGCATTCGTATTGCATTTGTAACACATAAATGACCATTCACATTTTCTCAGAATCGGTTATTCGTTGCCTCTATTTTTCGGATTGATTCTCATGTTCATCTCAACCATGGGTAATCGCAATTTCTGAATTATGTTTTGACTTCAGGTGTTCATTTCAGTGTTTGCCATTGGAACTACATATCCGACTTTATTTCTTGCTCGGTCAATGCAGGGCGTTGGTTCGGCATTCACCAGTGTGGCCGGAATGGGAATGTTGGCAGAGAAGTATCCAGATGACCGTGAACGAGGCAATTGTATGGCCATTGCTTTGGGAGGTCTCGCTCTGGGCGTACTAATTGGGCCACCATTCGGGGGCGTGATGTACGAGTTCATTGGCCAAAGCTCGCCATTCATTACATTGGCCATGTTGGCACTGCTCGATGGATGTATGACTATTTTTAATCTTATTTGGAACTAACTCATTTACATACATAGGTTTGCAGTTATTGGTATTACAACCAGAAGTGGCCAAAGAGCAAGAAGAAGGCGCCTCGCTGGCCACTCTAATCCGTGATCCATACATTGTCCTTGCTGCTGGAGCTATCACCTTTGCCAATGCTGGTTTGATTACACCGGTTTAGATATATAAATGTACATTTATTTTTCTGACAGGAATTGCAATGTTGGAACCATCATTGCCACTGTGGATGATGGACACAATGAACTCCTCTAACTGGGAACAAGGAGCCGCATTCTTGCCTGCTTCCATTTCCTACTTGGTAGGAACAAACATATTCGGTCCTTTGGGCCACCGAATGGGCCGATGGTTGGCCTCACTCATTGGACTTGTTATGATTGGACTGGCTTTGCTCAGTGTTAGTATATTTCATGGTAATTTACTTTGCCTAAAGTGTAATGATTATTCTCTCGATAGATTCCGATAGCCACAAGTCTGGCTGGCCTTATCATTCCAAATGCCATGATAGGTTTCGCCATTGGCATGGTAGACAGCAGCATGATGCCAATGCTTGGGTACTTGGTTGACATTCGGCACAGCTCAATTTATGGTAATTAACTTTATCAATAGCATTAAATCATTATGATTACAATTTTACTTACAGGAAGTGTATATGCCATCGGTGATGTAGCTTTGTGCGTGGGTTACATAATCGGGCCAGCTCTATCAGGCACTCTGGTTGCCTGGTTTGGCTTTGGTGGTTTGTGTAGTACAACCGCGTTGGTCTGTTTCCTCTTTGCCCCTTGTATGTTTGCGCTCCGAAATCCTCCAAACAGAGATGGAATTGTCAGCTCCAGACTGAATCAAGACTCGATCAAGTATGGCAGTTACAGTAATGAAAGTACGCCTGTAGAAGAGAGGAAGGTTGTGCCATTTGAGATGGTCCCCTGAATGTTCAATGGTGATGTTTGTTGCTTGACCTGCAAAATTTTTATAAAACAAATCTTTATTTGTCAGTTAGTAATTTAATAAATATATTCACCTTGTTCACAAAATCCTACTTTCTCTGACTAACCAGTACTGCCACTTGCAAGTCAATTGCGCTTCGCTAGTCTGTAGATGGTAGCGACATCGATGATCGATATTGTCGGTCATTCTTTGTTTATGTTTATGCTCATGGTAAAGCAAAACAACTCACTTAATTGTCAATGGACTGTCTCTGTGTTTTGTGGTGGCTGCTTTAGCTTTTAATTTGAATAACTACAATCATGTCCGTCAATGTTGAACAATGTTGTTCCATTCTGGGCGTATTGTTACAAGAGGCCAACATTCCCAAAGTGAAGAAAGCATTTCGGAAACTGGCCATCAAATTTCATCCCGACAAGAATAATTCACCCAGTGCAGTGCAAAAATTTCGACAAGTCAAACAAGCCCATGATTCCTTGGTAGAGTATCTCTCGAAAGCTGCTCCAAAACGAGAAGAATCAAAAGAACAGAAGAATGATACTCAATCTGGTGACAGCAATCCCAAGCCAAAGCCATCGTTTCCGAAAGATCCATCAGTGGAATATAAAGTAACGGTTTCGTTGGAAGAGATATTGACAGGCACAGAGAAAAAGATGAAGATCACTCGAAGTGTAGTCAGCGATGACGGATTGCAGAAAAGAGGAAAAGAGTGCATAGTGTTGCATGTGAAAATAAAGCCTGGTGTGGAAGCAGGCACGAGAATTGTGTTCCCCGAGGAAGGCAACCGTGCACCAAACACCACTCCGGGCGACATTGTCTTCATAGTGGAACAGAAGTCACATGCCATCTTCAAACGAATTGACACGGTCGATCTTTGCGTCACAGTGCCCATCAATTTTATATCATCAATCTCATCTACGTTTAATGATCATTTCGTATATGAATTTGACACTTTAGAAGGTAACTCAATCATATTTAGAGCGGAGCATGACTTACTCACCACAGTCACCACCGAAAAGCGATACTTTGGACTTGGACTTCCTTACTTAGAGGACAACAAAATACGCGGAGACATTGTGCTTCAATTCAAGCTCGTCTATCCACCACATCTCACAGTTGACAAACGACGACAAATAATCAAATTAATGTCACTTGATCTGTAGTGCATTCTGTGCAACTCTTTACACTCTCTCACTGACAGCGATAGATTTATTGCATTTGTCAGTGATCACTTACGAATAATTCCATTTTGAATATTTCAATCTCGTGCATTCTCATGCATTTGTTTTATTATCTGTTTACTGCAAAATTTATTATTTTAACACTGTCATTTATATTGCTTTTAATTATCATATTTTTGATCCAATTATTGATTGGAATCGTTATGATTTACTTTTTAATGAAAATATAATCTGTTAGAAATAGTACAAACCGCTACAATAAGAAGTAAAGTGCAGTAAAAACAGGCTCGAACCCTTAACATGTTAATGGGCCTGTATTGAATCGTCAATTTAGACGACTCAATTGGGTTGAGTTAGTGTCGTCTTTGGTTATGACTCTAGTACCAAACGGCTTGCACCGGTTTATAAATTATAATCAGAACCAGTGTATTTGAATCGGATTTCAAATTATAATTTCATAAATATTGTAGGTATTATTATTATTTTGCAATTGCCAAAACTCGATTGTCAAATTGCCGGTGCTTATCAAAGACTAGAACTAATATATCTGCATCGATATGCATTTTTAGTGAATATTGAATAAATTCTCACCAAGTGAATAAATTTAAGAAATTGCGCCAAGTGGAAATTAGAGACTCGTTTAGTTGTGCCATCTAGTGAATTGTAGTCAAATAATAGGCTACCAAGACAACACTGTCTAGCTGTGTTATTTACTGGCTTTACGATGTGCGCATGAATACTGTGCTTTGTTGTGCTATTTTGGCGCTTTCTGTTATTCCGTCTGTCCAGTGGCATTGTGTTTGGCCAGTGCACATGGCATGTGTGTGTGTGTGTTTGTGCGAGTTGGTGGCTATTGACTTTTTTGCCGTAATTCTTGCTCGGTTTTGTGATCACAACCTCCATAATTATTTGGGTCCTTTACCTGTCGCTGTAATGATATTCATTGACGGTTAATTGCTGCTTCTCGATGCTTTCCGATCAATGAAATCTCTCACCAAAATGCCCGAATCAATTTGAGTAAAGCAACCTAATCTAACTTCTAACTAATTCTTGTTATTTAAACCTTTAGTACAAGGAAACGTTGACATCGTGTCTTGTTAGACGTCGTCATCACGGCTGTGGAACTCCACAGAATTGTTCATGAATATAGTGTAATTTCTATATCTAGTACTTCATGGCAACATCGTAATTTCGCTGCCCTCTCTTTGGTATTAAGGACTGGTGCAAAGACCGAATATATGGGCAACTGTGAATATTTATCTTTTATTACAAGTGACAAATCACACATAGGGCTTTCAAGTTGCCCACAACAACAACCAAAGTTTTCTCGATGTCATTAGTTGTTGACCACATTAATATTGCTGATTTTGTTTGAGCTGTGAACATGTCATCTCGCACTACATTTGATATCAATTCTTGGTATTGCATTCTTGGAATATCCAAAGATGCAAATATCGAACAGATCAAGAAGGCTTTCAAGCAGAAAGCATTGTGCGTCCATCCGGACAAGAACAATTCCCCAGATGCAAATGCACAGTTTAGAATGATCAAGGAGGCTTATGACTCGTTGATTGTGTTGAAGCAACAGCAGTGCAACATGCAAAACAAATCAAACAAGCCACAACCAAAGCAAAATTCGTCCAAGAATAAGAGAAAAAATTGCCACGAAGCGAATTCCACTAATTCCAGTTCAAACCAACACGCATATGTGCCCAATTATAATGCCAAAGTTTATACTGAATACATGAAAAAAATGAAAGGCAATTTTAATTTTCCCAATTTTAACTGGAGGGATCACAACAACAACAAATGCAATCCGATACATTACAAAATGCCGATTTCGTTCGAGGATATTTTACGCGGAACAGAGCTTGATTTCACCATTATTCGATTTGACCAAAATTTTCAATTTGAAGCCAAACTTCTTCGAGTGAAAGTTCCACTAGGCACAGTGACAGGCCATACTGTTGTCTTTGCTGGAGAAGGAAATCGTGCAGTGAACACCGCCCCAGGTGACATAATCTTCACGTTTGAAGAGAAAGCTCATCCTCATTTTCAACGCCTCAACACGGTTGATTTGCTGTACACGGTCAACATCGACTTTATCGCCACACTCAATTCATTTAAGCATCATTTTCAAATTCCTACTTTGGAAGGCCATACGACCCCTCTCAATGTCGATCAATTGATTACTGCTGCAACTAAAAAACGAATTCCTGGATTCGGTCTGCCATATCTCAGTGATAGCAAAGTTCGAGGAGACATTGTTGTCAAGTTTAACATAATCTATCCGCCTCATTTGACCAGAGAGAAAAGGAGAGAACTTGCAGGCTCTTTAACTCTCTTTTAGACTAATCTACCTCATTCAAACTGAAATTCAGTCAATGTTAATCACTGATAAGAAACTTTTTTTATTTTCTACTCGCACTGAATATTGTCCTGTCAGTATAATACGTAATACAAAGAAATCTGCCGTATACGTATGCTATAGCATGCCATATTTAATAGTACAAGAATGTTTCAACAAAATAAAAAAACTCATAAAATACAAATACAAAATACAAATCAAATTATTGCAAGACTAAAATAAAACAATGTATTGAAAATAGTTGCATAATAAAATAAAACTCAATTTCTTGATTCAATTCTGATTTTGCGACGAGGTTTTGGGAGAGGAGTGACATTTTCGACCAATTTAGCAAACACTTGTGCGATTAGTTTGGGATGTTCTTGTACCAACAATTTCCATCCTTCAGTAGCCAGTATCTTGTATGCGTTTCTATTGATATATGTGGATTTAGAATGAAACTTATATTGAATATAACTCACTTATTGATGTAGTCGATGGTGTATTCCTTCAATTGAACAGCGCTATGCATGTCCGCAATTACCAGAATATTTGCTGCCGATTCGATGGTTAAGAGATGAAAAGCAACAGATTGTTCACAAAGTACTTTCAACTTGTCAAGTCCGTACTAGATTGCAAAAAGTAGTGATAGTGAAATAGTCAATTAGATATTGTCAATTTGTCAATACCTTGTCGGCAGCAATCAATAGATCGAGACCAAATCGATCGACATTCGAAGCAATGCCTGTGTACAGAAATAGCAACAACTCTTCAAACACCCGAACTTTGATGTCTTCAATGACAATCTTGTTCTCCACAGTTTCTTTCATGTGATGTTCAAACATTGCGGCAAACACAGGCGAACGTGAAGCGAGTATCACTTTGTGAACGGCAAACTGTCGCACACCAACCCAAATGGTCATGTCAGTGTACTTCTGATTGTGATACATTTCACCAAAATTCTCCATTATGCCCGTATTAGGAACTTCAAATGAACGTTTTCGCTTCACACTAGCCAGCGTGCTGACATCGGTCAAAATATTCAACTATTTAAAGTGTTAAAAGTATTATAATATACAGGAGAAGGCAAAGGTAAAACTTATATGTCTTACCTCACATTTGATAATGAACTTGTCATTCGATTGAGGACAACCTTTGGCGACATCCAGCAAATATTCGTGAGGAATATTCCACGACCATCCTTGGTCACTGCCAGTGAAAATGCAAATCTCTTCGCTTTCTGTAAAATATAATATTCGTTAACTCTATTGGGCTCGGTAATGATTTGAACCAACCTTTGTCAATCAAAATTCGCCCACGAGTGTTCAGAAAGAAGAATCTAATTTTTGTTTTCACTTTTTGTGCCACAGAACTTTGCATCTTGATGGTGATCAGCACTTGACGTTGGTCTTTGTCATTCTTCTTTCGGCACTCTAACGTGAGATACCACTGACGTCGTTGACTGGTGAAATCAGTAAACTGAGCAGATTTGTGCAGGGTAGAATCATCCTTGGCCAAATAGAAACTGAAATTCTCGATTGCCCACACAAATGGGCAGGTGACAACGTCTGACTTGGTGAAACACCAATTAGAAGACAAGTTGGAAAGAAGGTTTTGGCAATCGTCAGTCAATTCGTCTGAGGTTGTTGAGCTGTCCATGTCTGATCAACTTCAAAATAGACTGTGACAGCAAACTAGCCTGTCAATAAAGTGCGCGAAGATCGATGAATGATGACATCAAACATGTATATTTCTACAATTCAAACAGTCATAGATGTAGAACATAAACATCGTGGCATAAATAAGTGAATTATTCACGAATGAAGTTACTTAAATGATCAAATTTTAATGTCTTTCACGTTAGCAGTGAGAATAGCCATAAATTTCTTATACAGAAGTGTACAAAAGAAATACATAATAATTTTTAATAGACCTAGCACAAAGAATATGTCCTAGTTCAGATTTTAAGAAAAGTTGATAATAAACATTTAAGAAATAATACAGTTTTCTGTCATGTCTTGCATAAATTCGTCTATATCTTCATCTCTTGCCATATTTCGAATTGGATTCGAGTTTAATTCGTCCATGTATTCCTTGTAAAGTCTGCGATGACGACCAATAAAGTCAAGTGGCCGGTTTCTGGAATCCGGCAATATGTGCAAAAAATTGGAAATACGCTTAAAATTATTTTGCGCCTTTCTGGCTACTTCCTGAGCCATCTGCACATCCTTAGTATGGAATATAAGCGATTCTAAGTTAGGAATCGAGTTCGGAAAAATCGGATAAAAGTCCCGCAGACGGAAATTTTGGTCGGGTTTTAGTTCGAGTTCCTTAACAGACTCCAGTCTGGCCAGTCGATGTATTTTGTTAAGTGAATTGGGAATTTCGTGGTAGTTTGAGCTGAGATACAAACGAAGTTGAGTCAATTTACCCAAACGAGCCAGTTGAGTTAACATATAGTCGATCGGCATCTGAAAACATATAAAAGCTATGAACAATAAGTACAAAAGAAAAAATTTTACCTGGTAAAATTGAACCAAATCAAGGAATGTCAAAGCCGAAAGATTAGCGCAAATCAACTTAAGCAATTCTTTGTGAGCGGTGATTTCAGAAAGACTGCCATCATCCGTGTCGTATAAAGTGAGATGAGTCAAAGTCTTGCGAAGATAAGCCTTGTTGTTGAACAACTGTTTCCACTGAGAATTGCCGACACTAACCTCGCATATGATCAGTCGTTTGATGTTGTAGCCCAAAGGACGCAGCACGTGCAGCAAATTACAGTCGTAGCCACCAAATAAGAATTGTTCAATCTGAGAGAGGATTGAGAGCTGTACGTCTGGAAATTTCACATCCTCATCATCATCTGATGCGTCATGGCAGACCAAGTGAAGTGATTTGATTGATCGATGCGAGTTAATAGCAAACAATACCTTCTTGGGCAAGTAGTCTTCGTGACATAAAGTAAGAAAAGTTAGCTTGGGCCACTTGTTCAACAAGAATGGAATGTCAATATCGGAAAGACTATCGTAGTCAATAGTCAGTTTAGTTACATTCGGAAATAGCGAAGGCAAAAAGTGACATTTGCCCAAAAGAGAATCTTCTCCGCCGATTAGTTCGTCGTCCTTTCCGACTGGATGCAGACGAAAGTCATTTATGTATGTCTTGTTATCGAACAGACAGTACTTGACCAGCATTCGACAATAGCTCACAACATTATCCTCGGTGCCAAACAATTTGAGAGAGTCACGTTTACGGCACATTTCCATAACCACCGATCGCCACTTTTTGCACACAATTCGAAGTTCAAGTTTCTCATGCAAAGTAAAATAATCAAAGAATGCAACGAAACAGCCACGAGGAAGTTCGTTGACATTCATCGAGGGATGAAAATCATAACAGATTGCCAGCATGTTTAAGCCAGAGTGAGGAATCGACTTGCCAGTTGGGACAAAGGAGACGAGTCACGTTGCCAAATGGCGCAAAAGGGCACAACCTGCTTCTTTGGAAGACCAAATGGAAAATGCGATACTTGTTGTTATAACTTAAAACGTTCTTGTCACGTTTCCGCAGGTCGCGCGCGCGTCGACCAACTTTGGTTGTAACCTCAAGTCTAATCTGTGCCACTACCACTGACCAACACAGTGTGGCCCTCAATGAGTCACTGTTAGTAACATGTCACCACTCATCAGCAACTTGCTCGAAGCAAATAAGTAATCTGCTTGGTCTGTTTTCGTGCACCATTTGAGCCTCACAATATTGCCAGTCTAACTGTTAGGTTAACAATAACATGCCTTGTTTGGCATGTCGCAGATATACCAAAAGGGGCAATACATTTACTGGTTCTTATTGGCACTGCCTATTTTCATATAGGCTCCGTCAACGTGTGCTCAATTTGCTAATTACTGACTTCAGTTTAAATGCTATATATGGAAAATATGTCAGATATAACTGTTTCAAAATTAGTTCCTATTACATGTGTGAAACAATCCCGAATATGTTATTCTGATTAAATCATTAATTAATTGATTACACACAACTGCAAACAGTTTAGAATTTGTGGCGACAACTTTCTGACCACGTCGCGATTCGTGAAGCTCAAACGGTGCGGAAGCGCTGCTCAAGCATGCGCACTGACGCAAATGTTGAATGAATGGGCACACTTACTTTATAAAGGTAAGCGGTCGTCGGCTGTTCGGTTCATTTCTATCGTGCTTCTATTTCGCTCGTCACCTTTTACCAAGCATTTTTTGCCAAGTATTTTTTGCTGACTTGTTTTGGTATGTATCAAAGGTTTTTTCTTTGTTTATTGTAAATAATAACGATAATTTACTTTTAGATTAGCTATCATTACGAACGATAATGCGTGAATGCATCTCTGTCCATGTTGGTCAAGCGGGCTGCCAGATTGGTAATGCCTGCTGGGAGCTGTACTGCCTGGAACATGGCATTCAACCTGACGGAAATATGCCATCGGGAAACACCACCGCTAAAGATGATTCGTTTAGCACTTTCTTTTGCGAAACTGGCGCTGGCAAGCACGTTCCTCGTGCCGTTTATGTCGATTTGGAGCCTACTGTTGTCGATGAAATTCGCAACGGTCCTTACCGCCAACTGTTCCATCCCGAACAAATGATCACTGGCAAAGAGGATGCAGCAAACAACTATGCTCGTGGCCATTACACTATTGGAAAAGAGATAATTGACACTGTACTGGACCGTATTCGCAAGCTTAGCGACCAGTGCGTCGGATTGCAAGGTTTTTTAATTTTTCACAGCTTTGGTGGTGGCACTGGCTCGGGATTTACTTCCCTTCTTATGGAACGCTTATCCGTTGAATACGGTAAAAAGTCGAAGCTTCAGTTTGCAGTTTATCCTGCCCCGCAAGTGTCAACTGCTGTTGTCGAACCATACAACAGCATTCTTACCACGCACACTACTCTGGAGCACTCTGATTGTGCTTTTATGGTCGATAATGAAGCAATCTACGACATTTGCCGTCGAAATCTCGACATCGAACGTCCCTCTTACATCAATTTGAACCGTCTCATCGGTCAGCTTGTATCGTCAATTACTGCTTCTCTCCGTTTTCAAGGAGCTCTCAACGTAGATCTTACGGAATTTCAAACCAATTTGGTTCCTTATCCACGTATCCATTTTCCACTTGTTACGTATGCTCCAGTGGTATCTGCTGAGAAGGCTTATCACGAACAGATCACTGTATCTGAAATCACCAACGCTTGCTTTGATCCGGCCAACCAGATGGTGAAGTGTGACCCGCGTCACGGAAAGTACATGGCTTGCTGTCTGCTCTATCGCGGTGATGTTGTCCCCAAAGATGTAAATGCGGCCATTGCTTGCATCAAAGCTAAGCGATCAATTCAGTTTGTGGACTGGTGCCCAACTGGCTTCAAGGTTGGTATCAACTATCAACCACCGACAGCTGTCCCTGGTGGTGACTTGGCAAAGGTGCCTCGTGCTCTTTGTATGCTTTCCAACACCACTGCTATCGTTGATGCGTGGGCCCGACTCAATCACAAGTTTGATTTAATGTATGCAAAGCGAGCCTTCGTTCACTGGTATGTTGGTGAAGGTATGGAAGAGGGCGAATTCTCAGAAGCTCGCGAAGATTTAGCTGCTCTCGAGAAAGACTACGAAGAAGTTGGTCTCGACTCGAATGAAATTGCCGACGATGCTGGCGAAGAATTTTAATGTTATTTTAATAATTTATTAATCAAATTTCTTTTTATTTTACTGTATTTTAAACTATTTGATTAAATAAATCAGCAAATTTTGCCCAGATATTTAGCTATATTGCATTATTTTTTAACACTGACGAGTTGCTTTAAATGTTTGACCAACTTGGTACATGCCAAACGGTATGCTGCATCTCGGCTGCTTGCCGCCTTTCGAAAAGTTCCACAGTCCTTAACGATAATCATAACAAAGTAATCGGAGGATGGAAGCTCCTTCTTTTTGACAATAATTTGAATCATGCTATCAAGCATTTCTCTCTGCCTCAGTTGGTCAGTAATTTGGTAATCCAGTTTGTCAGGGGAATTAACTGTTAAAGGTTATAATTAATAAAGGCACTAATTCATGCAAAAAAATAAAATCATACTTTCACGAAAAGTGGAGATCAATCTGGAAAGGCCAAGTAACACACGAAAAGCATCTTCTAAAGCAAGTTCACGTGATTTGGTCTCGGTTTCAGCAGTTTTCGAGAATTTTTTTATTCCTATTGTGTTAGTGATCGTAGTAGTAAATTTAGACATTCCGTTTGACTCAGACACTGGACGATGACCACGTTTGATTTTGTCAGATGCAACAGTTGCAATTTGAAACAATCCATTTTCCAAACAAATTAGTTCATTCATGACATACAAAATTGGCTTATTAGAATCGTAAACTAACAAAAACAAGTTTTTCATTATTTGATTTGTCGCATACAAAAAAAACTTACTCGAATCAAATTGATTAATTGCTGACATTAGCCGAATTTTGCGAACAGGAATCTTCGGTTCCATTTTAAATGACAAATTGATGACTCAATAATGAGTCAAACCGATAAAAATGACAAACCAAAATGACTATCATGTATTGCTAATATATTGTTACCGTAAACATTGCTCGTGAAGCTGCAAATTTTTCCGAAAACTATACTTAGTTCGGTCACTGTTTAAACTCCCAACCTTGAAGATGAATCATATCAATCTTAGATGATAACATGTTCTAGCGACATTTTGGTGATTATTTGATACTCCAATGAATCAAAAAATAATTCAGCGTTGTTGAATCAACATGACAACATAGAATCTAGCCATCTATATGATTTTATAAGAATTTGCATCTGAACAGCATCTTTATTCCTCTTTTATTTTACAAAGAACGTCACTCAACTCTCAAGTAGAAAGAATTCTTCTCGAAATTACAAGATAGAGAAGCAAGTTGGAAAATTAATTTTATCTAGAATTTCAGAAGCTTTTCTGAAGAATTCTTATTACAGTCATCTGACACGTTTGAAAATAAACTAATTTTCCTGTTAATCATATTTTTATCAATCTTTCGCATATGTTCATAATTAGGCCACTTCCTAGTTGAGATAACAAATTGTACAATTTGTCAATTGTTATCAAGCTAAACCTAATTAGTAATTGATCTATTGGTACATGTGCACAATCTGTGAAAACAATCGAAATGTTTGACATCTTCTTCCTGGAATTAGACGAAAACTCGATGACAGGCAAACAATATATAATGTTGCAGTGCCACTGTCGAATTGTTAAGTGAGATTTGAAAATGAAACTCATTGTTTTGCTGTTGTCCTTCATTGTCGGGCACAATTTGTTGCACCAAATAGGTGCCATTGAGTATGCACCGGTGGTGAGGATACGAAGTGGGCGAATCCGAGGAATGTCTCAAGAGGTTGAAAATGGACGCAAAGTGTATTTTTACCAAGGAATTCCGTACGGTGAGATTAAGCACTAGATTTTGTTTAATAATCAAATAATGATTGTTAATATGTTTTTATAGGTCGAGCAGCACGTTTTTCTAAGGCCGAATACATGAAACCGTGGGCAGGTGTGTACAATGCTACCTATTTTCGAGAAGCTTGTCCTCAACCGGGCCTAGAACATTCACAATTTGAAGTAACTCCACACACCACCAGTATGAGCGAAGATTGTCTCTTTCTCAACGTTTGGAGACCTCGACGAAATCGAATGATGAACTTTCCTACTCGATCTGTGATGGTCTTTTTTCACGGAAATGTGTTTGAACGAGGTACTATCTTTTCTCAATTATACGATGCTCGCTATCTGGCCAGTAGAGGCGACGTGGTCGTGGTCACCGTACAATATCGACTCGGTCCTTTTGGTTTTCTCTATGGTGGCACTCCAGATGCACCTGGCAATATTGGTCTGCACGACCAGATCTTGGCCCTTAAGTGGGTATATTACAATATTGCTCGTTTCGGCGGAGACCACAACCAAGTGACAATTGTGGGTCAGTCAGCCGGTGCAATGTCTGTTGGTTCGCTAATTCTGTCTCCACTGACTAATCGACTGTTCAGACGAGCCATCATGCAGTCTGGTGCACCAAATGCTTTCTATGGTGGAATCAATAAGACCGAAGCTCTTGAGCGAACCAAAGACGTGGCAGTAAACCTTGGCTGTCCCACCGTAATCATAAATGAAACACTCAGTTGTCTTCGAAACAGAAGTGCCGACCAAATTCTCAACGTCACCAAGGATGCTTTTCTTAAGAATCAATTATTTTTGCCAATTTACGGAGATGAAGTGTTACCGTTGAAGGCAACAGAAGCATTGAAGGTTGGAAAGTTTAATCACAACGTTGATCTGCTATTTGGAGTTAACCAAAATGAAGGTTCCACTTATGCGGCTATGTTTTTGCCAGATCCAGAAATGGTGGACGGAAGGTCGACCAAGGAGGCGATAAAATGGATGATGGAATTCTATGGAAAGAATTATGGAGACGAAGTGGTTGAACAATACACAACAAACTTGACCGAAAACGCAAATCGAGATGATTTTTTGTGAGTCTATAAATATTTATTGCCTTTCACTTGTTGGTTTTAACAATTTAATTGTTTGAATCTAGAATTGCAATTGCAAATGCTTGGGGCGATTACAACATCGTGTGTCCTACGATTCTGTTTGCAGAACAGTACGCCAAGCAATCACCTAGAAAGAGTTTCTTCTCCTACCGGATGGAACATACCAAATTGAGCTGTTCCGAATGGAATGGCGTTTGCTTCCAGCCAGATTCGATATATCTATTTGCCGAATTGAACGAAAAGCACCCTTCGCCTGTCAAATTTACTTCTGAGGAACTTCAAATGAGCAAAGACATGATCTATGCATGGACTTGGTTTGCCAAGAATGGACGAATCCGAAACAGAATCAACAACAGTCAGTACTGGACTGGTGCTTTCGAACGGTCCACGATTACCTCTAGACCAACTACTCGCTTCATTGCGCTTGATGTGAAGAACTCGTCTATGGTGATCGATGGTTTCTACAATAATACCTGCAATGACTTCTGGAAGAATAAACTGTTCGATGATGAGACCAAACAGTTGTACTTCACCAAACATCACTCTGTTTTGACTAATTTGGAAAATTGAACACTACAATACTTGTAAAGGCATTTTTTCATTATTTTGAACACGTTTTTTATATTTTTTACATTAAATATGTAAAATACATTTTATCTAATGTGCCACTGATTTCAAGTTTCCTCATTTAACTTAGTGGTTCTTTGTGCAAACAGTGGACAAATCAACGGACGATTTAACGATCGATTTTGGATTAAAAGAGCACAATTGCCACTGGTGGCCACTCCAATGATAAGAAATATGGCACTGACTGAATGTCTACGACTATCAAATGGTCTTTGGGTACTTCGAAAAAATATGTGACCATTTATAGAAGGATTTAATTGTTCGGTGATGTCACTCTTTGATTAATTTGAATTAATTGTTGGCTGCCACGAGCAATCCCGAAATGTCAATTTTGAAGCATCGCAAGTAGGTCATTTCGTTTAGCATGTTTTATAATAATTATCCTTTTGTTGTGTATTAGCATCTGACTGATTTATCAAGAAAGAAAGTGAACACCAGTCATGTACCTAAAATGTATTTGTCTAAAGAAGATGAAATCAAGTTTCAGTACGGCACTGCATCTTCCTGGCTTTTTCTGTGTACGCCTAATAATATAATTCTTCAGAGATTGTTATTAAATGTGCATCATTTAGTTTCAAGTTAGAGACATTTTTAAAAGACAAGTGCAAAATGATTCAAATGTAAAACTTCAACAGAAATCAAGTCATTTGTCTATTGTAACTGTACTCGGTAGTTGTCATGTAGGTTGATATAGTCGTTCTGGCACTGCCGCGGCATTGCGCCACTGGCCCGCCACTGCTCACTTGTCATTTTTCAGTTTGAACACAACTTCATTAAGGTGTTTTGATAACCGAGCCTTATCATCGTGACAAATTGCGACAATGGCCTATCAAAACCAATCTCTTCTGGTTGAGCAGAATACTCCCAACAAGAAGAAAAACATCAAAACGATTGTATTGAGCCTTGACTGTCTACAAGAGGGATGTGAGACAAAAGTATCTTCTCAAAAACAACTTGATGATCATTTGTGGGACGCTCATCGAATGCATCGCTTTCGTTGTCCTGTGTCTGGTTGTGAAAGTCCTCAAACTTGCCGGTTTGTACCGAATGTTATACTAAATGATTTTGCTAATTTTTTTAATAAATTATAGATCTGACATTATCTCTCATGTACGCGAAAATCATCCTTTGGACGTTTGGAATTGCGCTATTTGTCCTAGCAAATGCATTCACTTTGAAGGATACCTTGGTCATATTTTTGAGAAACACCAATTTGGCCATTTCCAATGTGGATTTGAGGGTTGCGGATTTACTGGCAGTACTCGTGGCATTGTTTCTCTTCACAAACAGATTCATCGAGATCAAACTAAGAAATTTGTTTGTAGCTATGTTACTTGTACTCAATGTTTCAATTCTGTCTATCACTTGAAGTGTCATGAACGTACGCATTCCAGAATGAAGCCGTACAAGTGTACCTGGTTGAACTGTGAGTATTCGTCGAATCATCGTGGCACTATGGTCAGTCATATACGAGCAATACATTTTAAAATTCCACGTACTTTAAAGGAACAAAACAGCCTCAACATTGCCAATGATCGCGATTCAAATTTATACATTCAACTTAACCCCGATTTACTTTAATTTTTATATCAATTATTTACATTTGATTCATTATGATGTAATTAACAATTTGTTTTTTTGTATTCAACATTAATGTATACATACCAATTATGATAATTAAAATGTTTATGTTGGATGTAATTGAAGTTTTCATTTCAAGTTTATTTAATAACATTGAGCAAGCTGATTAATGTGCAGCGAGTAAGGGCTTTCCTTTATGTATTTTGGCGCCTAAACCGAAGAGCGCGCCAGCTCGTGCCTCTGCTTGTCTTGTGTCAGGCCGCACGGCTTGAGCATTGGTCGTTCAGCAAACGTTTGTTATTGTTGTGCAACTTGCTCTGTCTCTTTCGGTTTAGTATAGTTTATAAACTAGCAGTGATGCATTGCCAAATTGTGCATGAATTCAGTTAACAGTTTGCGTCGAGTGTGACTCTCTGCTTAACTTCGAAGAGTGCTTTGCAAAATTATGTTCATTTTGTGCCTTGTGATTCACAAGTGGAGATTACACAAACAATGAAGTTTCCTATCGGCTCATATCTAGCTCTAAATGGAACTACTTTAATATGAATCATACGAGAAGTTTCGCCGAATTCAGTACATGTTCATGACCAAATTTATGTAGAATTCATGCATGCCCACGAGTATTTCGCAGTTAAATAGAACCATTTCCAGTTATTGTACTGTTTTAGTTTGAAATTAGCTTGCTCAAATTCAAACATTTTGTCTATTGAAATATCATACATGTTTATTACTATATATTTGTAATATTAATTGTAATTTATTACTATTAGTAATCACAAGGATTGTGTAGTTTGTATGCGGCAATCTGTGATGTCATTGATACATCTCGATGTGACTAATCTGGTTATACAATGTAATTAAGAGTTAAATCATTAGATCACTAAACTATCAGCGATGTCAATTGTAAAGATAATAAGAGCGCCTTTTATATATTTGGTTTGGAGGATTGCGCGTTAACAGTAGCTTAAACTTAGGGTTGAATCCATTACGAGATGCTGTGCGGCAATGTAATCACACTTTCCATTCATTGCACCATGGGCAAATTGCCGCTTGATAAGATATGGGACATTCAATACATTAATCACATTCACTTTGGGCATTGAGTCTCGTCTATATAAATAAATTGACAGTCCATTCGAGACATATCCACAATACAAACTTGACCACATTTGATGCATTAAGCTGCAATGAAGACAACTTTAGTTTTGTTTGCTTTACTGTCATTGGGCACAGTTGGCTTCGTGTCAGGCAATGCTCCCATCGTGCAATTGACCAGTGGCAAGGTCAGAGGTGTCGTCCAGCAAAGTGACGATGGTAGCGAGGTGTATTTGTATCAAGGAATTCGCTATGGTAAGTAAACAAATAATTTAATAAACAATTTATAAACTTTGTTCAACTAATGATGATATTTTCGCAGGTCGAGCCAATCGATTCGCAAAGCCCAAGCCTGCCGAACCTTGGACCGAGGTGTACAACGCCACCAAGTGGAGAGATGCATGTCCCCAGATGGGAATTAGCAAGGCTGTACCTGGCACACCAGCAATCCAGACCGAGACAATGAGTGAAGACTGTCTATTTCTCAATGTTTGGAGACCGGCACAGGAGCGAACTAATCGAACGGTGATGGTGTTCATCCATGGTGGTGGATTCACAATTGGAACAATCTTTACCTTTTTCCTTGACGGAAAGTACATGGCAAGTCGAGGAGATGTCGTTCTGGTGGCCCTCAACTACCGAGTTGGTGCTTTCGGCTATTTGTATGGCGACACAGCAGACACACCTGGCAATCTTGGTTATCATGATCAAATTTTGGCACTACACTGGGTTCGGGACAACATTGGGCACTTTGGAGGAGATCCAGAGCAAGTGACCATCTTTGGCGAGTCTGCTGGAGGGTACTCGGTTGGTTCGTTGATTATATCTCCCCTGGCAAAAGGACTATTTAAGCGTGCCATCATGCAGTCAGGTGCGCCCAATTCAATTACTGGCGGAATAACTCGGGATAAAGCACATTCTAATGCAAAGGGACTTGCCCGTCATCTGAAGTGTCCACTGGACAACACTGAAGAGATGATCACATGTTTGAGGCACAAGCCAATGATGGACATTGTGAACTATACTGTGCTTGACTACAACAAGACCGACAATTACTTCACACCAATCTATGGAGACCAGGTACTTCCAGTTGCCCCGGTGGAGGCTTTGAAGAGTGGCAAGTTCAATCGAGACATTGATCTTTTGTACGGAGTGACTCAAGACGAGGGCTCGATGTTTGCCCTTAACATGTTTCCCTCATACGCTTCCACCACAACCAACCTTACCATCGATTCTACCAAAAGGGATATTGTTCATTTGAACGAGATCTACAAGCAAACATTTGGCGAAGAAGTGGCGCAGTTCTACATTGACCAACTGCACAACCCCACACAAGACGACCTCAAGTAATCTAAATTGACTGTGATAATTTTATCTAAATGTTTAATTTTCCAGAATTGCCGTCTCAAATGCATTTGGCGACTGTCACATCGTTTGCCCCACCATTTTGTTTGGCGAGCAGGTGGCTAACTACAGCACTCAGGCCCACTACTTCTCTTATCGACTGACCCAACATTTACCGATTGCGGGCCTGCCACACTATCCGTGGATGGGAGTGATGCACTCGGAAGATATTTTCTATCTGTTTGCCCTTTCACTGCTTTCCAAGCCTGAGGACCAGCAACTGGGCCACCAAATGATTGAGGCATGGACCAACTTTGCCAAGACAGGCAATCCGTCTGTGAACAGTTGGAGTAAAGCATTGGCCAAATCGATCGAGGGTCATCGTTTCACCAGTTACTTCCCGCTCAATGTACATGATCGCCGAATGGTGGATGGCCACTACGCCAAGGTGTGCAATGCCTTCTGGAGTAGCCACATTACACAATAGACTGATCTGGCAATTTCTATTTATATCTATTTACATTCAATCAATGTCCCACAGAGAACGTTCTGCTGTTCACTTTCAAATGTTGGTCTACAATGTAATGTGTTGTGTCGATTATAAAGCAATAATTCACTTTTATGACTCGATAAATGCCTTGAGTGCTTTGCTGCAATTACTGACAGTGAGCTGCACATGTAGATGTAATGGCAATGTCTCGATCGACTAACAAGCCATGCAATCGGTAGTTATGCAAACAATTATCATTGGCTGGTTGAGGTCGTATCGTGTTTACATGGTGTGTTTGTGTGCTCAATCGAGTTTAGTCTTCTGGTTGCTCCTAGTTAGTGAGACTCAAACTGTCAATTATGACCAAGAAAGAAAACTTCTACTACCAAGTGTTGGGTCTGCCTAAGAATGCCTCTTTTGAGGAGGTGAAGAAAGCCTTTAAGAAGATGGCTCTCAAGTACCATCCTGACAAGAACAAGTCTCAAGATGCCAGAGAGAAGTTTCAATTGGCACAAGAAGCCCTCAATTTCTTCAAGGAAATGCAGAAAACTTGTGGCGACAGTACTGCAGCAGGCACTAATCAACCACCCGAAAGTTCCCAAGCAAGTCACTGCAATTACAATCGCCCAAGCAACACTACTGGAGGCAGTTCGTTTTCTTACTCGGGTGGTTCGTACTCAAATGGAACCTACTATTCGGGCATGTTCCACGAATTCAACCCAGGCGGACCAACTGCTCATGGATACTATCCAAGTGGCTACTATGGGTCATACCCCTGTCCACGTAGTCCATTTGGCTACAACAGTACCTACATGTACAACAACACTCCATACAATCCATACAGTGGCAATAACAGTCGCACTTCTGAACAAAGTCATTCGGCTAGTGCTGACAGACCTATTGAACACAAGTTGAGCGTGTCCCTCGAAGAGATTCTAAATGGCTCAACTCGAAATATGAAAATCACTCGTAAGGTCTACTCCCAGACAGAGCCATTTGAACGAACCGAATCGGAAGTGCTCAAAGTGGCCATTCCCAAGGGAGCCAAAAGTGGCACCAGGTTGACCTTTGCACAGAAAGGCGATCGTCGACCGAGCTCCGTCCCTGCAGATGTTGTGTTCGTGATCGAGGATAGACCACACGCCCACCTGAGTCGAATTGAACAGGTGAACCTACTTTACACGCACACCATTTCGTTTCTCGATTCGATTTCGTTCAATGTGAGAGTGGACGTGCCCACCCTGGATGGCTACCACATTCCTCTGTTGATCGACGACCAAGTGGTCACTCAGTCCTATACGAAACGTTACGCTGGCCGCGGTTTGCCTTATCCCGAGTATTTGCACATTCGTGGTGATCTTGTAGTTAAGTTCAATATAGTCTATCCGGAAAAACTTAATTACAAACAAAGACAACAATTGGCCAAATCATTGACACACAGTATGTAAATATGAGACTGTTCAGTGGACGGAAATAATAATAAAATATGTCACAGTTATTACCTAGTTAATGGCACTTACAGTCCCAATTTGATATTGCCGGTTATAGGTAAATCTGTGTATAAGCCCCTCAGCAGCAAATTCACATTGTGCTTCACAAGCGATATTATCAGCGACATATTCTATGTTCGTTTTTTTTGTAACAGAAAGCTAGTTAGGACAGATAGTGCCTTCACTGTGAAGCACAGCAAAGCACAGTACTGAGTAGGACCTAAAGGGCACGCACCGCCCAATCAATGCAAATCGTCACTTGCCTTTACCTCATTTGAGCAGTGCTGCTATCGCGCTCACGGTTTGCCGCTAACCACGCATTCTATTGCGTTTGTATCGTTTCTTTTGTTTATACTTTATTACAGAGCGATCAGAAAGCAAAGGCAAATTTGAAGTATCTTCTCCCACTGTTCATCACCGATATTTTCTACTCATATCATCTGACAATATAGATTTATTAATTAGCTAGCTAGATTAAGTTTTAACTACTTTAACTACTTTCTTCTGTCTGGCTTTCTTAACCATCAAAATGAATCGCTTCGGTTTCTCTTCCAAAAAGCAAGACAACCATCGTCCCACCAATGCCTTATCATCAGGGTTCAACTCTGCAAATATAAATCGAGTGTCCTCGATCAGCAAAATGACCCGAAATGTTTCAAATACACCTTTGCTTGGCAATGCCTACCCAAACCAGTTTGCACCTTATGGGTCTTCAGGCTCATCGTCCCTTCAAAAATATTCTGCTGGCAAGAAGATAAATAATGTTCCAGGTAGTAGTGGAATTCCGTCCACTGCCAAGTCTGCCAATCGAGTGATGTCGATGGGATCAGGCTCGGTTTCCTCCAAGTTGAGGTTCGGTGTCACTCCCCAGCTCTCTTCCCGATCATCGTTCATGCAGCAAAATCAGCTAGGATCTACTTCGCGTTTATCTCGTTCGAGTATGCCTGGCCGTGGAGTTGGGAAAGACAACCGACCTCTTTCAGAGCCTACTTTCCACCGTGAATGTCAAGCTACTATTTTTGAGTTTCTAATCCGAATAGAATATCCTCACCCATTGACCAAACAAAACTTGGTCAGACCATCGTTGAGTGATGTTTCTCGTATATTCGAGTTTCTTTTTTCGCATTTCCAACCAGATATTATCATCAAGAATGGCCAAGAATCAACTACGTCGATTGGCGTTGTGGTTCCAAAGATGCTCGCCGAATTAGATTATCCTTTCCAGCTAAAAAAGTCAGATCTGGCATCATTCAGCGGTGGCCGTCAATTGGGCGCTATTCTCGACGCCATCTGCTTTGTCGTCGGAGTCATTTCGTATTGCCATAATACGGATCCAACACGATTTGAAAAAAACTTTGAATTTGACAACAAACTAAGCACTAGTGAAATTAATTCACAACTGGTGTCGATTGCTCTGGAACAAGAGGTCGATGAGGCTGCTAATATTTCCGAGAGATTGCAATGTTATGCTATTCAGTGCTTTGGCAGTGATGAACAAATACTGGAAATGCAAAGTGAACAAGAACAATTAAACTTGAACCTTAAACGATTAGATGAAGAGATTGCTGAACATGTAGAGTTGCCCAAAAAGATAGAGGTAAGAAAAGATCATTTTCACTCAGGCATGTCTGTTGTAATTGTCGATTATAATTCATTATATTTTTACAGGCATTGAAACAGCAGAATGAAAGTTATGATCAATACTATTTTGAACTTGAAGAAAAAGAAATTGATAACCGAAAGATTCTTGAAGAACTTCAAGCCGAAACCCGAGAAAAAGAAGCAGTACTTCAAAAGGTGATCAATGAACAAGACAAACTAAACGGGCAAGTCAATTCTCAAAAAGACATTATTATGCAGTATCGCTTGTCGGTTGAACGTGCAAACCAAATTCAGGAAGAATTGACTCAACTCAAGAATCAAATTCTGCAACTGGATGAGGTCATTTTTGTCAATTCTGTGGACGAGAACAAACAGCGCACTCAAAACAGTTCGTTCATTGGCGAACTTGAAGATGTGATCAGTTCGTTGTTTGATTCAATCAAATCGTCCAAAATCAATCAAATGTATCCCGGCTTTTCCAAATCATTTGAAGAAGATGCCGAGTGGAAGCGAATGTGTGTCCAACTTAAGCGATACAAGGACTGGAACATTTCTACCGATGACGTATGTGAGGATATGGCTAAAGAAGTGAAAGAGTTTTGCCAACGATTCCAGAATAAATTCAAAGATTTTAAACGAACTCTTCTGAAACACTTAAGCTCATTGGAAGGCTCTGGTTCTATTGAGTTGAAATGTCAAAAGAATGAATTGCAAACTCTGCTACATAAGAAACTTCAGGATTTATCTCAAATCAAACACGAACTGGACCGTTTTATCGCCCAAAAGGAGATCGAAGAGAACACCGAAATGAAACGACTGAATGAAATGAGGGAAGAAATTCAGTTGGTCCGCAAAAAGATTATTGATAGAGAGAAGAATATTACCATTTCCCAGGAAAAATTGACATTGTTGACCAACAAATGTGATGAAGTGCGTAAAGAAATCGAATTGAAGAGAAACCAATTTATGCAGTCGATTGCCAAAAGAGTAAACCAAGACCAGCAGTATATTAGGGCAATCGAGAAGGATAAAAGTGAAACGGAGGCAATGATAAGAAAGAGCATTCAAACCAAACGATTGAAATTGAACATGCTCAATGAATACGAGGCGAAACTTGCAAAGAATAATTGATGATTCTTTAATGGCATGCCATTTGAACCAATTTTTACATACAGCTTTTACTATCACATTTACTTAAATATTTTTTCTTTTATTTCAACGTAATTAGAAAGATTTTAAAATCTGATTTTACCCTTTTTTGTATCGTTTTTTTATGATTAAATTGGTCAATTGGCGAAATAATGTAAGATTTAATTATTAAATTAGTGCGAAAATTGTTATACTAAATTATGAATGAAAATGTGTTTAATTGAGGTATACAGACAACACATATTTAGAAGGCTTGTCTATATTATACATAAACATCCATAGACTCTATAACGAATGTACGAGGCAAAACATTATGATTATAAACTTTGAATATTCTTGAGAGCACAGCAAAACACTTCATAAAACAATTTAGGACGTTCTTGAAACATATCCTTCAAAGAATCATTCTCTTCCAGTAAATCAAAAGGCGATTGCCTAAAGAAGAAATAAATTACAAATAAGAAAATAATTTGCTTAACTCATTACCCATTGAGAATGTGCTCAATAATTTTTGACTTCAAATGAAAAGCATTGTGCATATCGGACAGAAGCAATAGATTGACAATTGAGTCCGAAGTAAGATTTGACGAAAGAAATAGTTCGCAAGCATATTTTAATGAGTCAATTTGATACTAAAATAAAAAAATATTAAACAAGCAAACAAATAACATTCAAAAAAGTCTAACCTTATCGGCAGCTTCTAATAGTTCCGAAGCAAATTTATCAATGTTATTTACTTTACCAGTGTAAATGAATCGCAACAGCTCTTCAAACACTTCCACTTGGAAATCGTCAATTTCGACTCTATTTTCCTTGCTCTCTTTCATTTCGTTGTCAAACATAGCAGCAAACACAGGAGATCGAGCGCCGAGGATGACTTTATGGGCACGTAATTCTTTGGGGCCAACAACTATAGTCACATCGCTAAGTTCGCCGGTATCAAATGAGTTGCCCAAATCGAGAGCTAAACGAACATGTGAATTGTCTTCAACAGAAATCTGACCATTTGATGTTACTGGGTCTTTCATGATTTCAATCTGAAAACAAATTATGAAAATAGCAAATAGCGAAATGTTTTAAAGCAAACCTCGCAATAAATGGAAAGTTCATCTTTAGGCAACAATTCGTTCGCTTGTTCAAGTAAAATATCTCGAAATATATATTTATACCATCCGATAGTGATACCTTTCATGAATACAAACTTTCGAACAGCTAATAAAAAGCAAATAAATGTGGCAAAAATTAAATTAAAAAAGGACGCCATACCTTCAGAATTGCATTTGTCACCACCACAATCTAAAATGGAAGCTTTGAATTCAACCATTGGAGAGAAATTGTCATAGTCGATCACACAGAGCAATAAAGAGAGATGGTCTTTAGTACTTTCGTTCAAGCCTTTGGGATATAGTTTTAATTTGAATTTTAGTTTTTCGTCATTAGATGCGCAGAAAATGTTTGACTCGATGTAATTGTGCCCATCAGGGTCAAATAAGCAGTGAGTGGTAAAGTCACTAATTATCCATTTGTGAGAAAACTTAATCACTTTCGATTTGGTCTGTGACCAGCTTGATTCTTCCAAGGCAGAAGTGACCACCTGAGCCGAGGTCTCAATTTGAGATTCAAATGACGCAGCTGAATTATGCGTACTTTTCAATAAATCACAAAATACTTGATATAATAAATCTTGTTTATCTTCGAGAAAAACTTGCAACTTATTGCAACCGGAAAGTAAATAAGAATAACTGCAAAAAAATAAATAACATGTTTGTTATTTCTAATTTCCACAAGTATATTATAATTACAATGGAACCTACTTTTTAATATAGTCGACAATTTTAATCTTCAATTTTTTAGCATCGCTATTGAATGCTAATTCAAGAAGACTTGAAAATGAATCAAAACAGATATTCGAGCATAAAGAGTCTTCACAAATTTGCTTTAACGAATCCAAACCGTACTGAAAATAAAATATATTGATTATTATTATATCTATTAAATAATCAATAGTAAATAAACCAAATGGCATACCTTTGCAGCAGCTATATATAGCTTATCGGCAAACCTATTTAGCAATTTCACTTTTCCGGTGTAAATGTAGCGCAAAAGCTCTTCGAATACATCCACTTCAACATCAATAATTTCCTCTCTTTGATTATCTTCTACTCGATCTTGGTCCAACTTAAAAATCGTTGCAAACACAGGTGACCGAGCACCAAGAACTGCTTTATGTGCTGGAAATTCTTTATCGCCAACAAACAGAATCACATCAGCTAGCTTACCACATTCTAGCAATTCGTGAAACTCAGTTTGAATACCAACTTGACAATGTTTCTCCAGTTGGCTTAAATTACTTATCAAATCGAGATCTTTGATGTCATCGTCATAATTAATTTCGCAGTAAATTGTAAATTTATTGTCCGGCAATAAACCATTTGTGAGATCAAAGAGAAGTTCGCTAGATATAAATTTGTCTAAGATAAGTTGGTTTTCATTCGGAATTAGTTGCATTTCGATTTCTAATTTAAATAAAAGTTAGTTTATTCATTTTCCCACCGATTGATTCATACAGACCTTTGGCGTTGCGCTTTTGGTTATTATCATCGAGAACTGATAATTTCATAGAAACATTCAGTGCACTTTTGGGACATGCTTCAAGCGTACATAGTACGGATACAAAATATCCATTATCTTCCGAACACGGAAACATTTTGAGTTGAAATATAATCTGGTCATTCTCTGGGGGCGAAAAGTTGACTGAGGGGCTGATGTTATAATGGGACAGTTTGGCAAAGTTGTCCATCGTCCATCGGTGAGCAAAGTGATACAGTTTGGTCTTGGTAACAGGACATTGCTCCGCCATTGACAAAACACTCGAGTGACATGACGAGCTTAACGAAGGTGAACGTGTCTTCGCTTGTTTGCAAAGTCTAGGCCTAAGTGAAAGATCATTGTCATCATTGGAGGCCATTGATGAGTAGTGACACGACGATTTTGGAAAGGAAAGTGATGATAACCAAACAACATGTGAGATTTCCATAATGACGATGTAAATACGACCTCATTGGGCAATGAAGCATTGCAGGAGCAATGGCAAAATTTCAGAACGGCTATTTCCAAAAAGTGATGCACATGCGTCCTGTGTCGATATAGAATATTCAATTTGAATTATTTATCAACCTCTAAATGTTCAACAATTGAACAGTTCAATGCCTAATGCAAGAATGGTACAATTTAAAATTGTACAAATATTTTAAGAATTTTCAACAATCTGTAAAAATATTCAAACTTTATAGCAATATTCCGACATTTCCTCCATTGATGCACGCAGACTGCAGCATTGTAAATGTATTTTAATAATCCAATTTTCCTGAATCTATTTTTGTTCAAACCAAAATAGCAATGACAAATGTTGATCGCATTGCACTAGCCCGAAGAAATAGCACACTCACACAATCGTTCACTACATTGTCAATTCGTGCCAAAAGCACAATAGACCAGTGTAATTGATGCATGCAAACATCGAGTCGAATCGACCTATGTCATGTTGGCATATGCAGTGGCGCTATTATTCAGTTGCGGGCTGTGCTTCCCATTGTCGATTCATTAAAATGCAAACTGAATTTATACTTTGGGCCATCTTCAAAGCAGATGTGCTCCAATGCCCTGCTCTCTCATTTTCTGAACTCGCCGACATATTTCTCAATGTCAACAGAGGCAGACTATTGTGCGGCAGCTGACGGCATGCCACCCGCCGAGAAGCGTCGGTCGGTGTCAGTGTTTATGTTTACATCTGTCTGCCTTCTTAGAAATTCAACAGTTGGTTTCGCTTGATTGGCGCTAATTTCTTCTTCAAGTGGCCTTCGATGTTGTCGGCATTATCGCTAAAGTGTTCACTGGACTTTCGCTTCCTTGGAAGTTGCCTTAGTCGACGATGTTACCCTTTGCCGTTGATGTCGCCGTTACGCCTTGACTTTGACTGACATTTGGTTTTAAATTGAAGTCTCGTTGGACACTATCAGTGCACTACTTGTTCCGTGCACAGTTAATTCACCTTTTTGACAATCTCGTTGCCAGGTGACAGTTTAACAGTTGTCGAGATTTGTAAACAGTGGTCGTTTGAAACTCACTTACCGTCCTAACTAACCGTCATTAATGCACAATCATGTTCTCGTTGTTATCGTCAGTCCGACTAATTTCGTCGCCTTTCCCCCGAAACATCGCATAGCAATAACAACTTGAACAAATTAACGATCTCTTGATGAGTGCTGATGATTTGGCAGTATCGTCACTTATGTCATAGCGTTCAACAACACGATGAATGAAAGTAAAGAGAAGATTATTCCGGAAGAGGACCTGGAAAATCTTCGATCTAATCGCCAGGGTCAAGACGACGACTTGTCTACTTTTTCTAGTACCTCAACGATTGTCGATTTTCCTCTTCCACCATCGCGTCCTCCTACTTCTACTTCAAATCATGGTGATCAAATCGGCTCTTCGGCTCCCAATCTAACCCGTAAGGAATCGTCAAAGTCAAAGGCTACCAATGGTCGAAGTTTTAAAACCATTCGTACGGTTGCTACTCGACTTAAAGTTGCAAATCAGTTGTCAACTGCCAAACGTACACGCGACACGGTCTCTATTTCTGGTGGTGCGATGCCCGAAGAGCCAACATCTGCCATATTCGGGTCCAGGCCAGACTTTGGATCGAAACCATCACTGCCAAATGCTAAACGCCTTTATTCGGATTTGTTTAATTCTGCTACGGAATTGACAGGAAAAGAAGGAATAATTAGTGGTGGCGATTTGTTATTTGACAATGATTTCAAAGCAAAAGTAACGTTTTGATTCATAAAAATATTTATGACTGATGACAATGCAATTACAGGTCAAAACACGTCCTTATATTTATGTTATGCCCGATGTTGATGTGAAGAATGTGGCCGACATTATGTTAAATGAATGGGGTCTTCCTGTTCCCCGAATTGCTGTGTTTATGCTTAGTAGTGTTGGCGATCTACAAAGCTGGCATAACACCCGACAAATCAATGCCTTCAAAAAAGGGTTGATGAAGGTATGTTATTCACTTATTAGTGAACTAAACTTCAAAGTTATTCTTTTAGGCTGCCAACACCACAAACATGTGGATAGTAACAAATGGCCTCGAAGCTGGCATTGGAAAAATGATTGGTGAGGCTATCGAGAAGGAACAGAAGGAGAAACGTACATTTCGGTATTATGAAAATAAAAATTATGAAAACACATCTTATCACGTGATTGGCATTGCTAATGACCACAATCTTGCATATTCGCAGCAGTTTTTTGGAAAAGTATGATTTTAAAAAGTTTTAAGCGAAACTAATATTTGTTTTTAGAGTATAACTCTTGGTCAGGTTGGTCCAAGCATTTCAGAAAATCGATACGAATTAAATCAGCAACATTCAAACTTTGTTGTACTAAATTCTGTGAATTCCTCCGAAAATGGCCATAATGTATTATTGATCAACTTAATTGATTACCTCACCAAAAATGCTCTACGGTCGCCTGATCCAGAAGATCAAGGGAATCCATTTTTTGGAACTGATGCTTCAAAATATTCGACAATTCCCACCTACAATGATCGATATGGGGGTGCAACTACTTCAGATGCAACCGTTCCCACAACAACGCCCACAACTATAACGATTCCACCAAATGGACAAGGTTTCAAAGATACCCAATTGGATCATCTTGCTGTGGACGACACAGTCGACTATTTAACAACACCAGAAACTTCAGGAGCACCTGCCCCTGCCCCACCTGAAACTGTGTCTCTTTCTCACATGTCTCGTCAAATTTCAATGGCAACTTTGGTTCCTGACACTGCTGCGACGACCTCAAAAAGACCGTCATTTGTTCAGGAAAGCAAATCACCTGATCTTCCGGGTATGGTGGATCCCATTGACACGACACATGGAATCGATTCTAGTTTACCTACCAGTCATGGTGGACAACAAGCAACTAACCGAAGTGCCTCTTTGCTACAGTCTTCCATTATCCCTGTGGTTTGTCTTGTGATACAGGGCGGTTATGAGTGTGCCAAATTGGTATTGGACAATCTACGCCGACGAAATCCTGTGATAGTTCTGCGAGGAACTGGCGGTTTTGCCGATTTGTTGAGTTATTCTTATTTAGAGATGCAGCAACGATGTCGTGATCTATATCAATCTTGGGATGCTGAGTTTGTGGAACACACTTTGAAGCCATTGCTTACTTCTAAAATTGTCAAACGATTTCCTCAATTTCGGAATAATGCCTTGGCAAGGAATATGTTTCGAGACCGAATCATTGAATGTGTTCGTGAATCTGGTTCACCGAAAGGAAGAGTCTATCTCTCAGTATTGAACATGCACAACTCCTCATGTGACCTCGAGAATTTGTCAGAGTACATTCTTCTCTCATTATTCAAATCACAAAATCGCCGAGACGCCTTAGATGCCAATCTGATTCGAAAAGACCTATATTTGACTATCGATTGGAATTGCTCTCATGTTGCCTTAGATGAAGTGCTTCGTCGTAATCCATCGTACAATCTTCAGTTGGAAAAAGGTGTCTTTGAGATTGCTTTAATTCGAGAGAACCGAGAAGATTTTATCGATCTTTTTCTGTCTCATGGCTTTCAGGTGCATAAATTTTTAACTCCTTTCCGGCTGAGACGTTTGATTCGTTCCAGTCTTTCTGAATCTGAATTTTTTCGCACAATTTGCATGGAGAACATTCTTGGCATTGCCGTTTGGTCATTCAACTTTGAAGAGATGATCGAGAAGTTATCGATGTCTACTTCTGAATGTCCTGATGCTGACAGTTTCATTACGAATGAATTTAACCATTTGATCTTCACCTGCACAAGTCTTCACAACTTCATCTCAGTAGACCAATTGTATATGAATATCATGGGACTGTACCAGATCGACGTTGAGTCAACAGAAAGAAAGACACTAGCCATTCTGGCAATGTGGGCTGTGTTTAATCAGAAATTCAAATTAGCTCAAATCTTGTGGAAACACTCAGACCAACCAATTCACTTGGGACTTACTCTCTCGATGATGTTGGACCGAATGGTTTGGTTTGTCGCCGAACAAAACCTCAAGGACGAGCTAACCAAACACTCGAAGACATTCGAACAGTCGGCCATTGGCGTGTTGGATGTTTGTTATAGACAAGACGAGAAGCGATCGTTTGATTTGCTCAGTCAGGAAAATTCAGATTGGGACCAAAAGACCGCGGTAGACATTGCTGCAAATGGTCGTCATCGTGCCTTTATTGCACATCCATGTTGTCAAAAATGGCTTACTTCTACATTCAATGGTCGAATTAGGATTCGTGAGCTTACCTGGGGATTCATAACTATTTCTCCGGTACTCAAGATTATATTGGCTGCATTCCTTATTTTTCCTATGTACATTTGGATTCGTTTTCTCGAGGATGACTCAAATACAAAGTCAAAACGCAAATCGCTTGAAGAAGTAAAATCCTCTGAAGGTGACCAATCGGACAATGAAGAGGATAAATTCCTGTCTGACCACATGAAGATGATTGAACTGAATCGAGCCAAAGAGTCTGGAGAACAATCTGAAAAACGACCGATGTCAGGCGACGAGTGGCGTAACACGTTGAATCAATTGCGAGGACATGCGGGCAAGGACGGACGAGACACGTTCAAGCAGCGACACCTGTTCATCAAGAAGCAACCACCTCTATGGAAAATGATCTATCTCATGTGGAATTCACCTATAACCAAGTTCTGGACTTATCAGGTCTTCTACATCTTCTACCTTGGTGAGTTTGGGCAATTCTTTTCATTCCTCTAATAAACTTGTCCATTAGCGATATTTAGTTTGGCAGTCATTTGGCCTGGTTGTGGCAATTGGTACCTCGATACGACTGTTTGCCTTTGGACCTGTACGTAATCTTTCTCTTTCTCTTGTTTTTTTTTCAATTGCGTTTGGTCTTGCAGTTCTCAACTTGATCGAACACATTCGTCGGACAGTCATTTTATTTCATCGGTACACTTCGGTGCCAATGGTGTTTAAGTTGTTTGAAATACTTGGCTATGTCATACTACTGACCGTGTACTCGTTGGGCAGAGTGTTCATCTACGACGGTCACTCATTTGCAAACCTCTTCGACCCGTACACCATGAAAGTGGTTCTCAGTCTGGGGCTGCTATATTTCTACTATCGAATGTTTGCTATTCATCTTCCAATCTCTCCCACCCTCGGTCCTCTGCTTTATCGTTTCAAGCTGATGGTCACAGTCGATTTCATTCACTTTATGCGATTGGCTCTCATTCTTTTGATCAGTTCAGGAATTGTGATTCAGGCCATTCTATACCCAAACACCGAACTCAGTATTGACACGTTCCACAAGGCATTTCATCGGTCTGCCATTTCGCTATTTTTGACTCCAGTTGAAGAGTTGACAGGTGAGACTTCTTTATTATTGAAAACTCAATATTTAATTTAATTTATTTGATTAATTTTTTCCAGTAAAATGCAATCGTACAAATAGTTCGTTTGAGTACAGCACCACTAACACCACCGAACGCAAATTTGTTTTCACTAATTTGCCCGACAAATGTCCCGCATATCCGACTTCTATGGCTGAATCATGCCCTCGAACAGGATTCTGGGCATACTTTTTCTCATTTCAATTCTTGATCTTTCTCAAGCTTATTCTCATGACTCTACTTTACGCTCTATTTGCAAGCACTGCGACAAAACTTCAAAGTGATACGGATAACATTTGGAAATTTCAACGATACACCTTGGTGATTGATTTCGCCAATCGACCGCCGCTTCATGCTCCACTTAGCATCTTCGTGTACTTGTGGGAACTGTTTCTAACCATGTTTCGCATTCTCACATGTCGATGTATAAAATGTGGTCGAAGCAAAAAAGATCATGTGGTTAGTCGATTGCCACTTAAAGCGAGGAAAACATTTATTAATTGATTTTTATTAATTTAGGACAATAAAGTTTTGATCATTCCTGAACACGAGGATGAAGCGGGCAATCGTTTGTCACAAGAGGATTACAACTTTTGGCGTCACCTGGCTAAGACTTATTATGAAGACGAACAGAAGAAAAAGGATAAATCAGACACGGCTAATAGACAAGCGGAAACGATTCAAATGATATGTGAAGAGATTGAACACAGTAAACATGTCCTCAGAAGTATGAAGGTTCGTTTTAATGATAAACAAAAGTGCATTTTAATTTTAACCAATTATTAATTTGTATTAATTCAATAGACGAAAATAACCGAAATGGAAAGATTGATGTTCCAGTCACAGATCTACCTGGAGGACATAAAGCATTCGACAATATCGGGCCATACAACCTCTGCTACCACTGTCGATTTACCTTTGTCTACCAGTGGCGGTATTCATTACTTGTCTCGCCATTCGCCTTATGTTGGCACTCGAATTCAACGATTCCCACTGGCAGACAAATTTGTATCGTGGGATGTCATTTGGATCAACTACGATCCTGTCATTTATTCAAGGAAACGAGAAGATTTTCCTGTTTTGTTGAAACCATTTGTGGATGAAGACATTCTGGCCATAAAGGAAAGACTCAACTCGGTCATGTCTGACATGTCGAATGAAAAGAAGCACATTCACTTGCCTGTGTTCAACTGGAATGCTATTTCGGTCAATCCAGCAGGTCTGACTATTGACCGAAGGTCATGGCTCATAACTGGAGGACATCAACAACAGGAACTTACCACAAAGGCTGACAATGGAAATAACGTTCGTACAATAATATTTAAACTTGACGATGGAATTCCGTTGAACCCATTTGGTCGAACTGGGCTGAGGGGAAAAGGCAATTTGCCTCGCTGGGGACCTAATCATTACATGATGCTCTTTCTGACCCGATCCCACACGGGTTCTGCTGGCACAATTCTTGAATTTGCTTTGGAGCTTAAATTGAATGTTCTTTCCATTCCTATGGTTTGTGCTTGTGTGGTTTGTATGATCGTTTATTTACACTTTGCTCGCAGAGATTTGTTGGAGACGATAAGCCGTTTACTGAGATTAGACATCTTATTGCCAAAGACGACAGCCATCAAGAGTGGACTACCGAACAGGACATGTTTACATATTTTGAATCACGTGCGGCACGTACTTCCCCTAATTCGGTCACAGTTCGGTGTGAGCCATCGACAGTGCACTACATGGACAGTCCTGACAACACGGACAATGCCTGGAAGGAGTTGAAGTTGTACCACATTCACTTCACCTGCACCGGGCCGAGCGCATTGACCGACTCTTTGGTACGGTCCAGTCCGGCCTCGTCCTCAAGCGGCAGTCTAAGCCATGCACCTAGCACCCTGATATGGTTGATCTCAACTGAAGACCTGTTGGTTCGCATTCCGATGGAGCAAGTTTCGTTCATGAATGCAATCATTCGACGATTCCAACAGCAGCAATCGACTTCGAAGTGAACACAAGTAAATAACATCGCCAAAGCCATTCATTTCCAGCCTAATACTCAACGCACACAAGCACAATTACTTAATGACTTATCATAATATTATCAAATCAAGATAGTCTCAAATTTCATTGAGAATTACTTTTGAAATCGGAATTAATGTAAGTTTATATTTAGTACATTAAAAATAGAGTTTATTAAGTTATATTAAATAGAATATTACAATGACAAGATATAGGCGATAAAGGTTAAGTAAGAATTGGTCTTACGAGATGATATATCAAGGCATGGGTAATGTCCACCGACACTCCCTTGGTCGATAGCTAAGTGGGGTACTCGTGGGGGAAACCATGATCGGAGAGGTATCGAGATAAGGCAACCTATATTTTAGACAAGTTTCACGGTAACCCAGACATCACCACGACCGTGGAAAAATTTGACCGGTCGGTTGACTCGGCTCGTGTTGACCAGGTCACCAACCAAAATGACCACTCCCCCAATGTGGTCTTTCTTCAAGTGGTCTCGGTCCAACAGGTCAACTCGAATGGTTGACTCCTTGCGCACTTTGTACGACCTTGGAAGGAGATATTGCCAGTTGGGGTTGTTGTTGTTGTCGATGATGGGAGTTGAACCAATCATCACGTCGTCGATGAATACGTCGCAGTAGGTGTCCGAGGCACGACCGAGTGGCAGGTAGTCCATGTTGGGCACAGTGGCTGAGTGCACTACAATGCTGATGTTGTATGTGTCCTGAAGTTTAGGCTTTTCGGTTTCAGGCTCTTCGGTTTCGGGTTCAGGTGTAGTGGTGGTTGTTGTGGTGGTCGTGGTGGTGGTAGTTGTTGTTGTAGTTGTCTCGGGACTCGATGGTGGGGATGAGTTGACATTTGCGACAACCACATTCGAATTGGACAACTCTGGGGGAGGGTCCTGTCTTGAGGTTGGATTGACAAAGCCTGAGTTTGACCTGATGATATCCTTCACTTTAAATATTTGCAAGTCGAGAGCGTCTTCGGTGGTTGAGGATGATTTAGATGTGGTCACTTCGTATGCAGCTTTATTCGTGGTCGAGCTTACTATCTTGGACAGGTGTTTCAACAGCGCTTCTGTGTCTTCGTCCGTTACTATTGAATTAGATGAGAGCAGTGAAGCCGAACTGGAACTGGAACCGCCGACCAATGCTTTGCCAGTTCGGTGATTCACTTCAATGGGCGTTTTGTCCTGGTGGTAAGTGGCTAAGAAGATGACGATTATGCCTGCCATCAGAAGGACCAAAGCAAGTGCCGCGTAGGTTTGTGATTTGACGTGCTGAAGACGTTTGTACAAGTGAATTTGAGCTCGCTGCAGGGCAGTTAGCTCGTCTTGTACTTGGTCAACCGACATGGTCGAGCCTGACGCCGAGGCTCTCTGTGGTAGCTTCTCCAGGGATATGTGGATGGATCCATTGGAGCCACCTGATGAGGTGGATGCGACCCCAAAGTCATTCTTGGAGGACTCCTCGTAGGTGGGTGGCTTCTCGGGATGAGTCTCCAACATGCTGTCGAACTGGTCCAGGGGCGAGGTCTGACCAAAAGAACAAACCGAGATTAGTACCGACAGAGAGTGAAAAGCTCAAATGAAAACGAGTTCACGGGAATTTCTCCTTTTAAACGCAACGAGCTTGACTGACAGACTGATTCACACTGATGGTGACTCAATGCATCGAGGGTTGGCTAACTTGTTGGATGAAGTCAATGCACAGGAGAATGCACAAAATAATACTAATCCTCTGAGATGGCTTGTGAGAATGGCATTTCAATGTGCACCACGATAAAACAACGATAAGATGAATGATGCTTGTGATGATTTTGGTGTTTGATCAAATTGAAATCATTCGAGGTCTCTGTCTGGTGTCTGCTTTTAGTCAAAGCGCAAACACATCGAATTCAGACCACAAGACTATTTGCAAAGCGATCAAACGCCACTTGTGAATCATCTCGAGTGAATCATTCGCCAATTGATATCGATTGACTGATAGGAGGAACGCTGAGGCCATTTATGAAATGAAATGTCTCTTGATGCAAATTATGATAAGACGAACAAGTGAAGATGTGCTATTATTGGACTTTGGATGTTTTGCTTCCGGATTGTTGATGTTATTGCCTACTGGTAAGGGGCACACGCGAGTGTAAATAAAGAGGGTCCAATTGGATATGATTGAACATTTCCTGTCCCAATGGTTTGACCTGATTCAATGACAATTAGTAACTTTCCCTTTGAAATCCGAATAAATTAACAATAAATTAATCTACAAACTGACTTGTGTTAAAGGTTTCCCTTACACTAGTTTATAAATCTCGTATTGAATTACTCACAATTAAAATGATTATCTAGAAGTGGCAAATATATAATTCCAATGTGCGATGGCAACTTGTTGAAATGTATTAGTATGCACAGATGCGCTTTCGAATTCTTGTGGAAATGGCCATTTTGAATGGCATTATTATGCATTATTGCATTTATTATTATTATTATTTAGTCATGAGAACATTTTGAATACATCATAGCTTTTATAGACGATTTATTCGCTTACCTTACTAAACAGTATTTTGGTGTCCGCCATGTTGGTCGATTTCACCTTATCCGTGCAAAGTCTTCTGGGAATATTTTCGCGATCGGATGAATGGATGAGTCAAATAGTTTGTACTTATTTGTACTTTGAATGATAATTAGTGAATTTACTTGAGCGTCTTGGTGTCTCAATGGTGAGATGAATGTCTTCTCTGTTTGTATTTGATTGGCACTGAAGTGTTGCAGTTGTGGTTGCTGATGGAACTGAAGTGATTGTCATTTGGTCAGTGGAGAGAGTGGAACGGTACTCGATGCTGTCAGACTGAATCATTCACTGGCGAATGTGTGTTGTGTTGTGTTGTCTCGGTGTACACATTGGAGACCACTTGCCATTGGCCTACCGATCGATCGATGATGAGCACACTTGTTGTGGTGTCGGATTTGATTGACATTCGATCCAATCACTTGTAGGCAATATTGCAATTAATGAGTGGAGAGAGTGCGACCGTCAGTGGCACATCGACACAGTCTGCTGGGACTGGACTGTGCGATTGTTATGATTCGACTGTGCGCCTTTGTGATGCGTTTTGTAGTGAGTGAGACTGAACTGAGCGAGATTGGCCACTGGCGTGGTACTTGGCTGGGGTAGTAGTTGAGGGGACAAACGGTGATGCATGTGATGCTCACTTGGACGACTCACTCCAAGCGGATGCTCAGTGCCTCAATGCTCACTCCAGTAGGCTAAGTTTAGCTAATGGCCGGCTTACACCCCGAGCTGACCTTCCATCGAATACTGCACTACTCCAACAAAGCACAAAAGTCAAAAGTCGACGAGCATCAAGCTGTACTCACTCATTCTGGCCTTTTCTTGCTCTTCTCAAACGGTCGATGTCACTGTTTGGGCGCTCAAGTCAAAAATAGAGTTCGGCCTCGATGCACTGGACTATCTTGTCTTGTTTGCACTCTCTCGAGTGACTCTTCTTCGATCGCCCCGAAGTGGCCAACTTTGTTATTGTCGGTGCTTGTCCTCGACCGTACAACTCTGAGCAAGAGAGCAATCACCAGCAGAGTGTACAGTTCGCGTCCTGGCAATATCAATGCCATCATGGATTATTTAGTTGTGTGGACTTGTTTGGACACTAGCATGGCTCGACCACGATCACCGTCTGCACGACCAGCACAGACCACTACCGCGCGAGAGGTCACTGGAGGCAAGGAGAGGTCTCACCTCGCCACCAGATGTGAGTTATGTAGGCCAGCAGCGGCACTGATCACTGTGTCGATGCCACCAGATGAGTGTGCCACCGCCGTATGGCCTCAATTTCATCGAGCGCACTTTTGACTTGCCGCGCCGCGCAAGTAGCAAAACCCGCGAAACCGAACTAGTTGCCATTATGGCCAGGCTGTCCAGGCAGAACCTCACACAAACACACGGGCGCACATAAAACTTTGCCCAATGAATGCATCAATGTGCGTCTGCACTTGTCCGCCTTTGACTAGTTCGCGTCCGCAACGAGTCGGACCGACTTTGTTTCGATTTACTTGGCGGTATTGACGTTAAGGAAAGACTGTCCTTATTGTCACATTGGACGATTTATAGATCGAGACTCGGTCGATGTGTTCGAGTGAAGGTGACACACACGAGCAGACCAGTGGGGTCGTGTCTAATTGGGTTAATTGGACAATACCTGTCAATCTGCAAAATCGGCCATTCTCAAAGGTGTTCAGTGGAAATGTATATAATTCCAGTTGTCATTGCCGGTAATGATCATGTGTGCCGATGATTTACTGACGCTCCAGTGGCAGAGACAATTTCGAGTTAACCGATTAAAGTCGAGTTAGTGCGCGCGAGTCTTCTCATGACGGACTTGCCGATCGATTGAATCTGATCGGAGAGTCAAGGTCAAGGTGGCCCGCTGCCAGTCGCTTCTTCCTTCTCACCTCTTTGTGTCCAATTGATCAATGTCTTTGTCTTTGTCATGCTCACACCTGGCAATTTCCGAGTGGTACTCGCACTGTGCCCGACCATTACTGCATTACCGACCATTGAGGTATTCGAAACTAATTAACCTGTGTGCATTTGTGTGTCCCTTCTTGTGCATGACTTTCAATGCAAATTGCCCCATAATTCGGTAATTCCGATTACCTCATTTGAAGTATTTGTCCGATGGGGGACAGATTGAACAGACCAATGCAAGAGAACAATGGCCAAGTACGAATTGATTTATTACTGTTCGGACGGTGGCTTGTGGCTTGATTCAACTCTATTCGAACTCGGTCTACATAAAACATTGATTCAATCAACCGAATCGAACTATCTTTTGACCCTTTCAGTAGGATTCACAATTGTGGAAACGAAACAGTTTGGAAGTTTTCGAGATGACGTTCTCGCAAAAATGATTGAGTTATCTAATTATGAAATGACTAATTATTGCGGACAAAGATTGATTCGACAAAGCACTTTTACAGCATGGTCGAATGTGACTAATTGAACATTGTGTGTAAAGGTCACTAAGAACCAGGAAATGCATTGGCAATCATTGGTTTGGTTTTAATAAGTTTAATAAAACTTTTATTGAGCTTCGAACTTGATGATGCATTTAGTAATTATTATTTTGTACACTCAATCGAATCTATTTTCGACTTGAGCATGTTTCCATGTACTAATAACTAGACTAACTGTCAACTAATTTCGAGGTCAACGTTAGCTTGGGTCGTTATATTTAAAGCGATAGTTGACCCTTAACTCCATAAAAGGGGGCAACTTTAGGTTTGTTGAGTTTATTTATTTTCAATTGGAGCAATAAATTATGTTCAAATTAATTGCCCAGTTGGCAGAAGTAGTCAACACTCGAGTCTATTGCGCTCTGCTTCCATCTGCTTTACATCACTCGCCGTTTCCATTAGAATGAATCAAACTAGACTATTTATAGCGTATAGATGCTTTTCGATGCATTCGATACAATTGTCAATTGAACATATTTACTTTGTTGTTGTTGTTGTGGTGGTGGTCGAGAATAATGATATTTCCAAATGGCACTTCTCATCATCGATACAAGTAAGCACTTAGTAATGAATGACCGAACTGGTCACATTCAGGTGCACCGATGCATGTCATGGCGAGTATGACTTTCAACCGAGGATAATCATGTGCACACACAGACAATCGAATTGGTCAGGGGTTGTCGACACGCATTGACTCTCGTGTCACCTTGATAACACAATTAGTGCTACTTTCTCATTAGCTAATTCAATAATTTCTAATGCATACAACATTTACAATTAAATATGAAATGCATTGATGTGATTTAAATCATTGCACTTGTTTTACGTTCCACTGGAACCTCTGTCCTGTTCGCCCAGTAATGTGGCATATCCTGCAATTGTTTGTTTGCGCTAAGCCATTCGAGGTCTATTTCACCTCGATTTGTGCGCCACAATCTTTGGACAGGTGAGTCACCATTAGTAGTTGACTACATGCAATTGCTCGATCAGTGAACATGACTATCTGTTGTGTGCAATGAGTTGAACGCGACTGACCAGAACTCTGGTTCTTCTGTACTCGACTATCATCGTCTGTTTCACAGTGCACACAATGAAAATTCTTTCCGATCAGCCTGCACATCATCATCATTACTAAACGATCATTCCAAATTCCCTAGTAATATTTCAATTGGTGGAAATGAAGTGATTGGTGTGTTGTCATTGTAATGTGCTTGATCGACTCTTTTGGCCTCAGCACCTGTGTTTGGTCTAATTATGCAATCAATGACGGTGTTAGTCTGCCAAACTGGCCACTCGAACGGCTCAATCGACTCTCGATCTGCAATGTCCGTCAATATATGTTATTAAAGCAATGCTAACATATATGTAATACTCATCTGTTATTTTTAGCATTCGAATCTGACTTAAGAGAGAGTTTTAAAGAGTTGAGAGTCGAGAGAGTGAGAGAGTGCAAACAGACCAACGGTCAAGCTGACACACTCCCCCAGATTGCATTGTATATCAAGATCAACTCGAGCATTGACGGTGCTCGAGCAAACCAACTTGCGCGATCTTCTTTGGCCACTTTCCACTGTTTGATTGGTCCAAGTGGAACTTATCAAGTCAACTTGCAAACTCTCATTGGCATTTCCTGGTCCTGTGCACGTTGACCTCTCTCCCTCGCTCTTTCACTAATCGTCAATTATAATTGCAATCCAGTCGAATCGTTATCTTCGGTTAATTATCAAATTACTGTCTTTATTACTGAGAAGTGCTTCTCTCTCGATTGTCTTCAATTCCTCACTGGTGGTAATCAATCGTTGTCTTTGTGGTAATTAAGTTTTAATTATCCTGGCCAGCAGTCTGTTCTCTCATTACTGATCTGGTGACACAGTCTTGGTGACAGCGCCATGATGGCTCATTGCTTCACTGGACCAGCAGGAGTTGTTCAATTGAGCAGTTGTTGACGAAATGTCAAACGCACATTAACCTTCTCGATGTCAAGTGGCTCGTGCATTGGTGACCAACATGAGCAATCGATATTCACGCTCAGTGGTGTTGAGTTATTGTGCACTGGTGCTTGTCCTCAGTTTAGTCACTTCGTGCGAGGGTAGTTTTCGATTTTTCAAGTCTCTGTGGTCATCGAGCAGCAGCAGTACCACCACTCCTTCTTCGTTACCTTTAACCGAAGATCCGTCTCCGAGTGCATCTCTTTCCGAGTCCTATTTGCAGCACTATCCTCAGCTGAACGAGTCATACCTGGCTGAACTGGTCTCGGCCAACCCGAACGCAACCAACTTGGAAGATATCGATCGATCCAAATTGCCAGCCGAACTGCTGAATTCGTTCAATCAACACAACCGACCAAGTGACGATTCACTTGAATACGAAGAAGTGGCCGAGTCGAACGTCACTCTACCTCCAGCATTTGAGTCCAACGCAAACATATCAACCTACTTGGCCAACTCGGGTTCGACCAGCAATGAAGACAGCAACAAGCCAGCAAGTGAGTCTGAAGAGAAGCCATTCGAAGTGCTCATTCAGAACGACAAAACGATGGCTCATCTCAAGTTTGACCAGTCAGGTCGTGACCTGGTCACCTGTGCATTGTACGACATCGAGAAGGACATGTCCGTGTTGAAGAGTGTTCCCCAGGCTACCGGACTCCAGCCGCCACTGACCGCCGACTACAAGACCATGCTCGAAGCTATTCGACGGTGCACTGAACTAGCCAGAAGGAATCTGCTGGCTGCCGGCTTGTTGCCATCCCGGAAAGTGTCTCTGAACGAGACATCGATTGCAATCTCAAATGTCTCCTCTACTGCCACCAATGTACTTCCGCCACCTCCGCCATCAAATATTTCCTTGGCTGGTTCGAGTTTTATTACTTCTGCAGCAAGTTCGCTCACGAATGTCACTTCGAGCAGCAATGGTGGCACAACTGCTCCTTCCAATGGCATCAAAAACATTCGGGACTCGAACTTCATTTCGGTGTGGAAAGGAATCATGCCAGGCACGAAGTGGTGTGGTCTTGGAGACTCTGCGCTCAACTATAACGACCTGGGCGCCAAGGCTGACATTGACCTGTGCTGTCGGGCACATGACCACTGTCCCATTCGGTTGAAAGCATTCCGAATGGGCTATGGACTGATCAACTTTTCATTCTACACCAAGTAAGTATTAGTCGATCATTGATGTCAATTAACCCTCAGTGCTCCTAGATCTCATTGCGACTGTGATGAAGACTTCTTCAAGTGTCTCAAACAATCGCCCAACAATTACGCTTCCATGTTGGGCAATTTCTACTTCAATGTTCTCAAGGTGCAATGCATCAAACACGAGGCGCCATTTGTGTGCATCAGGAAAAGGTTTGCCATTTCATTTCACCCCTTTGATTTAGCCAACACTAATGATTAATCTCTTGTCAAACAGAACAACCGGAACCCGAAAGGAGGAATGCATTCAATACGAAGTGACGAACAAGACCAAAATGAAGATTGTTCCGTTTGAGTTTCACTTTAGATGAGCCATTCCAGTCACTCCAACCATTCATCCATCATCATCATTATTTATTGAATATAACCCCGAATGATTGCATTCACTATTTCATTGTATCGAATTCTATCTATTTTGGACTGCAAAGACCATTGCTAATGATGCATTGTGATTGATAGCTTTTGTTTTATTGACCTTATAATTTATTATTTCATTGTATCGATTTATTGAATTGTTTAATTATTACGATTTTATTTAATTTAAAACAATAAAAAGAATAATTTTGAATTATATCAAATTGATTAGAATTTGTAGATGCAGTTTAACCATCAGAAATAAATCGAATTTTATAAAATCGTTATTATTGAACTTTGCATGTTCGTTGTTATCAAATAGATTGAGCAGTGAATTCGAATTGATATTTTAAACGCCTGGCATATTGCTGCATTTCATTGGCACGTTTGGTGTTGTCTGTTATTTTATTTGAAACATGTCCAAGTCAAATCCAAAGTCCAAGTCAACCAAGCCCAGTGCCCCGTGTCCCAAGTTCAGCCGTGACATTGAACGAGTGACTGATATTATCAAGCCAGCGAACGATACTCGAGAGTATCTAGGTTTGATCCTGCCCAATGATCTTCGTATCCTGCTGATCAGTGACCCAAGCACAGACAAGTCCGCAGCTGCCATGTCTGTTCGTGTTGGTTCCTTGTCCGATCCATGGGAGAGACAAGGACTGGCTCATCTGGTGGAACATGTCCTGTTTCTATCAAGTCGAAAGTATCCGAATGACAACTTTTTCAGGAACTATGTCACCTCACGAGGAGGCACAACCAATGCACACACTTCACTCACCGAAACACTGTACTACTTTGACATTGCTCCAAACTTTCTACCAAACGCTATGGATCGATTTGCATCTGTGTTCGTGTCGCCACTCTTTCCAGAGGATAAGATTGAACGAGAGTTGGACTCGATTCAATTTGAGTTTGAGTCACTCTTCACCAACGACCACCATCGATGTGAACGAGTTCGCAAACAAGTGGGCAATCCAAAACATTTGTTCGCCAAGTTTGAATTGGGCAACAAAACTACTCTAGTCAAGGACAAGTCCCTGCACAGCAGTGTGATCGAATTCTACAAGACATATTACTCGGCCAATGCTATGGGACTGGCTGTGCTCGGAAAAGGTTTGCTTTTTGTTATTTGTTGTATTATTCATGTGGTCAAATAATTGTGCATTGGTATTCTACAGAATCTTTGGACCAACTAGAGAAGATGATAGTGCCCATGTTCAGTAAGATTGTCAACAAGAATGTGGTAATTCCTCTGTGCAAAGAACATCCATACTCGCCTGAATATTGCCGCAAGGTGGTCAAAATTGTGCCTTTCAAGGAGACTCGTGCCTTGATCATGTTCTTTCCACTGCCCTACACCATGAGAAGCAATGTACTTACACAGATGGTTCGCATTTGTTTGCAATTTTATTTTACTTTATAGGCACTCGATTACATCACCTGGTTATTGGCCCACGAAGGACCGGGAGGACTATTGGCTGAGTTAAAGGTTCGAGGTCTGTGCACAACGATCAACATACGTTCACCATATTACCATGGATTCGCTTTTCTTGACATCGAGGTGGACCTCACTCAGGGCGTCACTGAAAACGATCAAATAGTGCACATCGTGTTTCAGTACCTCAGCATGCTTAAGGTCAATAGCAGAGGCAATGTGTGTCACTGTCACAGTGCGCTAACTGTTTGTGCTTGCCTCAATAGATTCAACCTCAAAAGCAAAACTACGACGAGATTAAGGCGATCAAAGATATTAAGTTTCATTTCCGTGACAAGGTGGAACCGATCACCTACGTAAAGAATCTGTGTGGCAATCTTCACGTAAGCAGCAATTGAAGGGGTTTGCATGTTCTCAATTGAGTGCTTTGCTCTAATGATAGGTCTCACTGGAGCGATGTGTTCTCGGCCGGGCCTTCCCTGAATTCAACGGCGAGGACATCACTTACATTTTGGACAGGTTGACACCCGAGTCTCTCAATATCCAGGTGGTCAGTCCCGTGTTCAAGACCGGAGTACACAACTTTATTATTGACCCCATTTATGGCATTCAGTACGCCATAGAAAGTCTTTCCACAAGCAACATTGCAACTTGGTCCGCACGAGAGGGAAATGTCAAATTTGTACTTCCGGGAACGAACCAATTCATTCCGAGCAACTTTACACTGAAGCCAATGAAAGACAATACCGATTCGAGTGTTGGCTCTGAAGTGCCACAAACAGTGCTCAACACAGACACTGTTCGAGTGTGGCATTTGCAAGACACAAAGTACCGCATTCCAATGGCTTTCTATGGTGTCTTCTTCAAAAGGTTTGCATCCATTGTAGTGTTGAGTAGTTCAATAAGTATCTCTCCCTTTACCTGAGCAGTAACATGATCCACACGAGTCCACTGGCCATCAATCAGATGACTTTGTTCATTAAGTTGTACTTTGATCACATAAATCAATTGTACTATTCGGGTCGATTGGTTTCGTACTCGTACAACATTGTAGCCAACAAGTTTGGACTCGAGCTGACTGTTCACGGCTTCAATGACAAACTCGACTCCTACGCTTTGGCACTTCTCAAAGAATTGAGCAACTTTAAAATCAATCACGAACGATTTGAAATACTTCGAGATGTACAACAGAACCAGCTCAAAACCTTCTCCACTTCAACCCTTCGTAATATGTTGGTTTTCTATTTGGAAATGTTGGTTACCCCTAATTCGTGGTCGTACGATGAATTGCTGAGCTCGTATGGTGAGATGGACATCGACGGTATTACTCGACTGGTGGCACATGTCTTATCGCACTGTCAAATTGAGATATTCACTCACGGTAATGTGACCAAAGAGGAATCGATTGCGTTCAGTCAAAAGGTGGAACAAATATTTATTCCATCACCTTCTAAGGCACTTTATCCTATCAGCCCGTTTGTGTTGTTCGACAACAATCGAGACATTCAATTGCCAACAGATGTGTTGTATGAGTTCACAGTCACCAATGACGATCAAGAGAATCATGGCATTCTGCTGTATTATCAGATTGGACAGGAGGACATGTCCCTTCGGTCTCGCCTGGAATTGTTCAACCAGTTGATCTACAGTCCGTACTTCAACCAGATCCGAACAGTCGAACAGTTGGCCTATGTCACAGCGCTCTCCTTCAAGTACACATACTCGGGCACCTTGGGACTGTACATCGTGGTGCAGTCTGCATATGCGATCAGTTATGTTACCAGTCGAGTGGAAGCATTCATCGACTCGGTCGGCAACATTCTCACTAACATGACCAAGGAGCAGTTTGAGCGAAACAAGAACTCGCTCATCACTCGACTAGTGGAAATTCCCAAACGAATGTTTTGGCAGTCGAATCGACTATGGGCCGAGATTACCACTGCACAGTTTCTCTTTGACCGATATCAAATGTTGGCGGACAAGACAAAGTCGATTGACGATATGGAGGAAATGTTGCACTTTTACAAGGTAACAATGCTCAACATACGCATATGCTCGTACAACTTACCTCGTACTCGAATCTATTCATTTCATTATTGACGTTTAGGAACACTTCCAAAGCAATGGGTCCAAATGTCGTCGAATGGTGGTTGCAATTAAATCGAGCAAATGCAAAGAATTGCCAGCCAAGAATGAAGTCTCAGAGGGCAGTGTCGCAGCCAGTCAGTCTTGTGCTGCACCAGAGCAGCAGCAGCAGCAGCAAAAGAATCAAGAGAACCAGGCGGCATCAAGTGCACAACTGTCGGCAGATGTAAAGCAGACACAGCAAGCCGAGTCTCAGTCTACAGCAGTCCAATCTCAGGCAGCAGACAGCACCAATTCTGCAAACAAGCCACCGGAATCGTTGCAGTCATCAATCATGGTCACTGTCTCGACCAACAACACCACGGCAGACAATTCTGATTCCACTGCCACCAAGACGCATTCTGCCCTTCAGACCAAAGCCGACCAGCAACCGGTAGTAATCTAAACATGCAAAATGCAATATTTGTGTAACATTTCTTTAATGCACAGAATACTGCTCCCACTGCTGTACAGGAGGACTCTTCCGCAGCAGCACAACCACTTGCCCCTTCTGCCTCGTCATCATCCAAACGAATTGCAATTGCAATCGGAAATGTACGCAAATTTAAGTGCGAGAACACTCACTGGAGCATTCCGAAGATCATCACTGATAACTTCACTTGATCGATCAATGTGCATTGCTTATGTTAGCAACAATAAACACTATTGCCAGTATTGCACTTTGTAGTTTGTAACGGTGAAAGCGAATGATTTGGCATTTGAACAACACGCATAAAACCGTGAACTTTATGAAGATGCTATAAAGTGACGAATTGGTGACAAACACACAAATAAGCATAAGAATGAATAATGCAATGCTGCAATGGTTGGGCAATGTGTTGACATTACTCATAAAACTGAACTTGAAAGTGACAATGAAGTGGCGCGCCAATAGAGTGTGGTTTGATTGCACCCGAACGTGAACAATCGATACATTTAATAACGAATATATATTCATAGCGATAATGTTCATAAAATTTCAGCTCATGTGGCATGCCGAAGACATGCCAAACGTAACATGTGAGGTGCTGTGTGTCAGTGATCAATTGAGTGTAGTACAAATAGTACTAATTTGATTTAGTCTCGGCGGTTCGGCTGCAGCATGATAATTGAATACTTGATTAGGATTGAATAATTCAAAGAGATTATAGTAATGTGATGTGTGCACATGTCCAAATGTGTGTGTGTGTGGTGCCACTTGAATTATTGCAATTCGATACACTCAGGGATGGGATTGCTACATTGTAGTCGAGCGGTACATTAGTAACAACTGGCTGTATGCTACTAACTAATTAGTTGACAATGGTACAAAAATATATAATCTATAAAGCACTGAAAGTTGTGATGTGGTTACATCCAAACAAAAAAAAACACTTTAAATTATTTGTCAATATAATGTTGGGGCGTTTCATTTCAAAAATAAATGTTTCATTTGCCAGAACATTCTTTCCTGTGGCGTTCTGTTCTGTTAGGCATTAAACTTTTGCAAAGTTTGTCGATTTGGCTAATTATACAAAGATAAAAGATACTTTTTCTACTGACGGACTAGTTCACTGGGTTCATTGCAGTCAAGATGTGGGTGATTGGGTGCTGATGTTTTATTGGCGAATTGAGGAATGATGACGATGGCTGGTGGGTGGGACTGTGTGGTGGGTGTGGTGCACGCAGATATCAAACAATCAGTTCTGCTTTGTACTTCTTCTTAATCATCTGAATTACCTTCAGACTCGTCAGTCATACAGTGGTTCCCATTTGATACGGTGCCATTGGTCTTAGCTTGACTGCCATTGGCCTTTGCTTGACCGCCATTGACCACTTTTGTCTTGGGCACACCATTGGTCAGTGAGGAACTCTTTCCATTGACTGCAGGTGGCTTGTTGGCATTTGATTTGCGTCGAGAGGTGCCATTGATAAGTGGAGGAGTGACAGCTGGGATGCCCGGTTCAGGTAACTTCATCGACAGGTTGTACATAGAGAAATCTGGATCGTTGGAAACCTCGCGAACAACGTTGAGAAATGTTGGCAGTTTGCATTTGAGTTCATCTGCAGTGAGCGTGGTGTAGGTCTCGAGTAGGATGAGACCGAAGCATCGACTGTTGCAAGGCACCTTGTAGATGTCCAGCTGGAAGTATGTCTGTTGCCAGAGGAAGCATCGACGCACCTTGTACACTGTGTGGTGGTTATCGTCTCGTTGAGCCAACATCGTCTGCAATGGCACATTTGTTAGTCAATGTAAATGGACACTTGTCATCCACCACTTACCACATAGTCACGATGACTGATCTGTCGACGCAATTCGACCGGCTGTGGGACCGCATCAGACCGTCGCACCGTGTGTTGATAGCTCCAGTTGCCGCATTGGCCTCGTTTCCTAAGTCGCGATTGGACCTTTGAATTTGCGGTGTTGAGGTAGTCGTGCACCACATCAAAATCTTGAAATGATGGAAATGCCGTCTCTGGAGGCATTGGTCCTTTCACCAGGAACTTAATCTTCTTGCTGGAACTCTTCAACCTATCGCCAGCCTCGATTCCAATTCGCCGACACACTGCCGAGACCATTTTGCGCATTTTCGTGTCGAAATTGGTAGAGTTGTCGAGCACGTCAATGTACGGATGACCAACCCAGGCCTCGCTGGTGAGCTTGTCCAACTGGCGAGCCAACTCAAGTCCCTCAGTCCGAACAGGATTGCCCTCCATGTTGTAGTACTCCTCTGCACCGTCCGCTGAGGTCACCAAATGAATGATCTGATTGTATCGATTGTCACGCAACTCGACAGCATTCCAACCATTGGTCTTCAACACCTTTTCCCAGGACTCTTTGGACATGTACGCGGTAGCGTCCATGATGCCTCGATCACAAATGACAATGCAATTCTGCTTGCAAGTCGAGGCCAATGTGAAGAAAGTGCGCTCCATGGCAATCATCACTTTGATCAAATTTTCCTGAAACTTTTCGGCTGTTGGCAAGTAAAGCACAAAGTTAGACTCGAATGGTTCAAGGACAAAGAAATGCCAATACAAACCTTCTTCGGATGACAATTCGGGAAAACGAATTCCGCCACTGCAATGGACAAATAGAGAGATATTAATTGATTAGATGGACTGACACAAAGGCCAAGTGAGTAAAGCCCAACTGAGTCAATAATCCCACGCTTCAATCTCCGAACTCAATCAATCGCAATCTAATCTCACTCACCACCCGTCCCACTTTGAGCCCTCAATTCCGTGCCTCACTGTCCCATTCTGTCGAATCTATAATTAGAATAATCCCAATTCCTAATTACTCGGCAAATTCCTCACTAACTTCCAGCATCACACTAATTCGGCCAAATGCTCGGCATTCTTCACACACTTTTATTACATTCAAACCAAGGGGACACTTACCTAAACAAAGTGGTCGCGGTTTCCGGTACTCGATAGACCTAAAATAAAACAAATATTCCATTATTAAAAATGCCACAATACCAAGTAGATATCATTCAATTTATTATTATTTTACAGAGCACAGACAACATCACAAAGTGACTCGACAGCCTGATGTGCCAACTTATAAATAATACTAATGTTTAAACTACAAAACTATTTGAACAGTTCACAGTGCACTAAAGCACACATTCGAGCAAACGCCATCAATGAATCATTGTGCCAAACCACTAATATTGTCAATATTCCCGTAAGGCCATTCATGAAGTATCTCCCTACGATATAGTTCCCATGTTAGCATTATGCAATGCTGTCTCAATTTCACCGCACCAAATGTCAATTAATTCCCAAAGTAAATATTGGAACTGACAAACACCACCAGTGGCACAGTCAATTAATTATTATTAATGAACACCCACACCTTCTCACTAACCAAAGTGATATACCAAGCGATCGCTAATAAGTCTATTCACTATATAGTCTTTAAATTAAAGTTTAATGTAAATCAAATGTCTCATGCACCACCCGGTGCAATATATGTTAATTAGCATAATATGTTTTCGCGCCAAGGATTTTGAAAAACACACAAAAGTGGTCACATATGAAGTAATAATCGAATTAATTACACTAGAAATCATCATGTGATAAACAAGGAAAGTTCAATAAATATGCCCACAAATGACAAACATAATGCACATTATGTATTTGGTCTTTAATGGCTCGAATGGAGTTTTGGTGTACTTTCTGGCCGACGATCGGCTGGATCATCAATTTGGCCGTCGTGCACAAGCTTTTGTTTGTTTGTGGCTAGCAAAGTGAGTTCGTCTGTAGCGGTGACAAACAACCATGAAGGACACAACTTTGTGATAAGTGTCCTCGTCGATGAGTGGACATATTCTCACAGGCATACAGAGTGTACCATTAATTCTCACAATGCCGTAATCCAACTATATCCGTGCAAGAGCTTTATGACCAGTCTGTATTGGCTAATTGACATAATTGCTGCTGCAGTGTGACGGACATGAGTGTCAGCCAAACAGACAAAACAAGCAAACAATTGCAGTCACAACAAATCGATGGAGGCAATATTAGTGAGACTCAAATGACTCACACAGCAATGGCGCACTTTAAAGCAAAGAAGACCCTTTGCAGAGAAGACCCTTCATCACTGTCTAGACTCGAGATCGACCAATCAACAGGAGAAAGTGCATACATTGTTACTACCAAAGAGATGATTGGACTGTGCATTGCGCAAACCAGAAATAGACCTGAAAGGGTTACTAACCGATCAAGTGCCACTTGACTTGATTTGCTGTGACTCTGATTTGGAGAGGTGCAAAGTGGCACACACGAGATAACTGCACTGCACTACTCTGCACTTTGGACCTATCGGCACTATTGCACAATTATGAAAGCTCACTTACCTTCCATCCTAGATTCTCGAAGAAAGTGGACAATCTCGCCTGGCCGGTTGTCTTGCCACTGCATGGTCCTGTCGGAGTTAGAAAGATTAGTAAACCGTCTCTAATTACTAGTAAGTAGCCTTACCTCCAGTGAGCACCAATCGGTACACAATCCGCTCGTTGGGATTATTAATAATCTGAGGCAGATGAACAACTGGTGGCACATTAGTCGAATTTTTCTTCTGCTTCAGGCTCCCGTTTTGCTGTGGTGGTGTCAAGGTGCCATTTACAGAACCGTTTACAGTACCGTTGGACTTGGCCACTTGACGATCCTCGTCGGGACTCATTTTGGCGTATGGCGGTGACGGTGGTCGACTACAGAGCAGTTCACTTTTTGCCAACGGACAATATTTTCCAAACCAATTCGAATTCGATCAGTCCAATTTTAACAAATTGGGTTTGATCGAATTGAGACTGACGTCTATGGTCAATGAGTAATCACACTAGTGAGACTGAGATGGCACCCCGAATAATCATTCGTGGTGCTGGTGAGAATGATGATTGCACTTGGTGGGGGTGGTGGTATATGGCACTATGAATGACTATGGTGGTAGTGCTGAGGTATAGACATAGATGTGCCGAAGATGGAGGTGGTGATGGTGGTCACGACCAACTGGTGCTCACGACAAGGGTTCCCACTAGTGGAGGTGAGCTGGAGAAGGTTGAGAGGTTGACTGAAATCACGACCAACAAACATTATCGAGTAAAACCAACATCGGATGGAACGACCCAACAGTGAGGCACAATTCTGTGTGGAGACAAGTGGAGATCAGTGGGAGTTGAGATGTGCTTGCTGCTGATCAGGGCTAATCAGTGGTCAGCGACACTGTGAAGGTCGCACCAGGTGACAGTGAACAGTGGCCAAGCACGAGTGATAGTGCTCGGACAGTGCGACACATGAATGCAGAATGCAACACACAAACTAGTTTGTGGTCAACACTCGGCGGCAATCTCGACACGAATTGAGCCAATTGGCCTGTGGTGTGGCTCGCCACTTGGTCTGTCGGCGAATGTCGAATTGGTCGGGCACAACGTGCTCTCCACTCCATCCAGGCAGAATGTGCACACCGCTCACATCAGCATCAATCCACATCGGTCTGAGGATGTTCTAGTTCGCGGCGTGCTCGAGTGTCTGTCTCCAATACAGGCTTTAGTACTGAGGCACTGTCAACGAGCACAGTCGAGTGTAATGTGCGCTTGCCTCATTGCCGTACAGAGTCAACTGTGGTGAGAAGACACTCACTACTGAGGTATAGCAAAAAGTGAAACCGCGAAACGCGCCATCGACACACAACACTCACCAAGTAGACAAAGTGGGCAGAGGGAATTCGCAGAAAACGGAAACAACACAGACATGGAATGGTTCGACCACGACGGCGTGCTCAAGCCTCGAATGCGCCTGTCTGTGGCATGGCGCAGATGGTGATATATAGCGAACAATAATGGGGCGAAAGTGAAAAGTGCACTGTGATCACTGGATCGAGTTGCCACTGAATTCGGTGAAGGGTTCACTGCTTGTCAATGCCGATGGCGGTGCACTGCACATTCACACACCACTTGGCCACTTATCACATGCACAAATGACCAGACTGCCTTCGAACGACACATCACAGACTATCGCATGCTTGACAACTCGAGGACAGGTTCGATGGGTGGACACTACCAGCCTGACAACCAACAAGGTAGCTGAACCATATGTGATTGGCACTGGCTCGAGATAGGGAAAGTGGGCCCACTTCTCAACAGGTAAGTTGGCTAAATTCAATTCGTACTGAACAGGTAAAGCTGGTCGAGGCAAAGTGACATGCACAATCGTGATGCGACACTGAGGAGACCACCGCAACCGCAAGGAGACTAAATACTGCTAAACACTCACATTCGGATCGATATCGCCTGGTGACTGTGCAAAGCACTGAACTCATGCCTGCAGATTGAGTAATCGATAATTGTGCAACGGGACAAGGTACGGGATCAGCCCGATTCGAACGAGCTTACTCGAGCACATCACTGGGATTACTAAGGCTATTTTATACAAATCTAATTATAATGAAACCACTTGCTAATTCACTGTCTTAATTCGAGTGTCTATGCCGCAACTCAATTATTAATTCATAACGGAGTTGATGTAAGAATGTTAAGAATCGTCTATCCCAATCACATTACGCAAGTGCTCAGTGCACCAACAATTAATATTTGTCTGTCATATATCATTAGAGTGAAGCGACAAGCGAATACCGAAGAAATTGTCCGAACCACTGATAAACAACAACACACTGCCAGGTAGATCTACTTCTACCTGAGCCAAACAGGTAAATATCGCCGAGTCCTGGAAATTTCCCAGCTGCTATCTATAAACAGCCATCATTAATTTATCAACATTAATACTAAGTGGACAGGTAAAAGGAAGTTTTCCATTGAAAAATCAATAAATATTCCAATGGAATGGAAACAGTCTGTAATGTTGTCGATGACACCTTCATCTGTACATGATCATTGATCATTCGGCAAAACAACAAACTAACGTGTGCAAACTGTAAACATCGATTAATGTGCACTGGATAAATCGTGTGTCAACTAGTGATCGAATAAACAAGTAGATGACAAAATAGACCAAAGATGATTGTTACTGTGGTTAGAGCTAAACAAGCAAACATATTCACTAGTGCGTTAATCAATGACGAACGTAAAATAATTATAAAAAAATAAAAAGGCCAAGTAAAATCAACAAATTGTACCAAACTGCAAGACATCCAAATGAACTACCTAGCCATTAATATTCATAACATCGTAATTCATAATTCGCAACTAACAAACACTTCTCATAATCAAATGAACACATATCTGATTGAGCCGGCGAATTCAATCAAAAGTGAATAAATCAACCAAGATAATTAATACAAGTCTGACAGAGATGCAAGGTGATCGATTACTGGCAGCAATTTTCTAATGTCTGGTCTCGTAGATATCACTTCGAAGTGTGCTAAGCACTTGTGCACCGTTCAAAGCATTCGAGAGAGCATTCGTGGATGCAGAGGAGGCACTGACATCGATCTCCAAGGAGAGTGCAAACTGGCGAGAACTGGTTGAGGATGGCAAAGTTAATTATATTCCAATGTACAAACACTTTTTGGTTGGTTGAACTCGCCCAGGGTGACACACAGAGACCAATTTGTTATAACAATTTGGTTTATTGAATATAGACAATGCAGAATGCTCACTAAATGGCACAGAACTTACCAGTGAAAGTCCATAAGGTAAGGAAGAGGTGCGCAAATGGTTGCACTGGTTAGAAAGTGAGAGGACCTGTGAGCACACAACACAACCGACCTGTAAGCAACCTGGTCACGGACTGGTCTCCAGACCAGAGCAGTAATCACTTGAGCAGTCACCGCCCCTCACTCAATTGGACAGGTAGACATTAGACTCAACTCAAGCGAGGCGTTTGTTTGCCTTGAGCAAACACACTTGTACACTGTACAGTCACTTGGCATACAAAGCGCGCCACTAACGGCTACCCTCAAAAGCCAAAAGTCCTAAGAAAGGGCGCCAAAGTCAATCGATAAGACTTTTGCTAGAAGTTTGATCCCCCAAAGGAAACTTTCCATCAAACAATACATTAATCCATTTATAGTGTGACACAATAACGACTGATTAGATTGATCGATCGAGCCAGTTGCTCTAAAAGACTTCGAGAATCGACAAACATTTCAAGTGGAAAGTTCCCTGCAATGCCATACACACACACACACACACACAGAATACACTTGCAACAAGGTGTACACACAGAAAGTATTGCATTCGAAAAGTAGAAAATGCAAAATAGAATAATCAGTGATTATTAATCACCCAATAATGAGACACACATTCAATATTGACGGTCAATCAAGTGGCAGGCACAATTACCCTCGAGTGCAAACACATTCGCACATCATGTTAAATGCAATCACTCTTGGTAGTGCACTTGACTCGAGTCAAGGTAATGAGACTATAACACGAGATGACATTTACCTGTCAATTACAGAATGTACCGAACAAAAGTAATGCCAAATGGTTAACTATGTTGCATTTGATTTAGCACTTTTACGAGACATTCTGTGTTGAAGCTAAACAAACGAACCGTGCAAGATAAGCAATAGTAAATATTGAATTAAATCATATTTTGAAGATCACTAAGCTCTAGTGTAGGTGTAGAGAAACTTGTTGAAAATACTCAATATATAGGCAATTAAGCCAAGGTCGTAAAGAGTAATATAAACATCGCCATTGTTTGACTTTAAATTTTATTGTTTTATAAATTCTATAACAATTGTGCAATTTGTTTTGTCATAAAAATAAAGAATTTTCATGACCAAGTTTGAATGTCGCAAAAAGTTGTGCAAATAAGCTCAAAAGGCCACAAATGCGAGTCATTTCGTAATGAACTTCGTCTAGACTAGATTCTGCGAACGACTAGACAACGAAAATATTCTTTTTCTAGTTCAATTTGTCCTTAAATTCACCTCTTCTTGCTTCCTGCCAACATTCAAGTAGTTCAAGTTCAGCAGACAGCACCGAGTGCGACCAAGAGGAGTGTGAGCCAGGCTGCTATATTGCTATAATTAGTGCCAACTATAAGCAAAAGGGCACACTTCGTAGTACGACTCAATTGTCGAATGTAAATCGTAATACTGCAAAACAATGAAACATGTTTACAATGCAGTTTGTTCTGTTGTTCAGTAGTACATCATAAACATTCTACAAATGCAAACCAAACAATACATCAGGAGACCATTTTGGAACGAGTCCATCAATGCTGCTGCGTACAGTCAGCAGAGCACATATTCCACTTGACAGATGACGGACATGAGAGGAAATTCAATTGTACGAAATGTCAGAATTGGTGCAAGGAAAATGCCAAGTCAAGTGATACTTTGCCATTTTACGAATAAATATAAATAAAAGTTCAAAATTCCCTCCTTCAATGTACAATTTGTACAGTACAAGTAATGTGCACAATAGCTTGTTTATACACTGTACACTGTGTACAGTGCGCATGATGTTTTGGTTTTGAAAGGAAATATTCAATAGATTATTTTGGGAGAAATTTCTAGATGACAACTTATTTCGTTTGCAGGTATTTGATGCTGAAAGTATATATTTGCTATTAATTTAATTAAAATATATTTAATACCTTGTAGATGGTCATCGACTAACTGTAAAGTGGCCAGTTGTTTTGAACTATTTTTGAAAGAATTTTGCTTAGATTTGAATCCAGATTTGTCATTCCTCCAAGAGGTTCATTAATTAAGGTTTCAATTCGAACGAGCCAATTTGTCTTTGTATCGATTCACTCGTCGGGCTGTGTTTGAAATGAAATCAAAGTGAAAAATAATCCAATTTGTCATCTTCAATCTGTCGACTCATCATTCAGCAGCAAAAGACACATTTCTGTAAAAATTTAAATTGTAAATTATCGATCATACCACCAATGAGAAGTGACAAATATTTACCAATTACTGAAAGTCACGAAAACAAGTCGAAACTGTAAAATATCACATGAAAAGGTCAAGCCAAAACACTTTGTTTTGTCTCTAAACATATCGTCATTTGTGAAGGGACACTTCTGTACCTGGTTGTTCAGTGGTAATCAACCTATGTACGGGCTCGACGCGCGATGAATTGTTTGCTTTTGTGTAATTTGTTTGTTGTATATTTTGACTATTTTCGATTTGGTCAAATTTAAATATATTTTCAGTGAAATCACTTTACTGCTTATGAAAATGTCTCCAATCTCAATAATGGAGTTAAATTTGTTAAAGTCTACAAGCTTTGAGAATGTTCTGGAAGAAGCAAAATCCATTCGACTTCAACAAGAATCTATTCATGACGCTGGATGAGTCGGTAGCAAATCGACAAACCTACAAGCTTGCATGCTACCTAAGAAACGATCGATTCAAGACTTTCTTATCTTATCGGCCAAATGAGTGGAAAATGAAATGACTAAAATGACACGGAAAAGGCGTAAACGTGGCAGTTCGATCAGATTACTGCTGAGTGTAGTAGGCTACTAGTAGCCGAACAGTAGTAACGCCCACCGATTCGATCTACTCAACGATGACCTATTTGTGAGGTGGGCCAAATGAATGTCGCCCAACTGGTGGCCAACTGTTTTGGTCTACCATTTATGGTCAACTAATTATCGTTTCGATATCGATCTAACCTGCAAATGTGCCACTCAAACATGAGTCATTCCACTTGCTGACCGGTTCGGTTGGGAGTCCTTGTTTTGAAGCCAGCTGCGCATGTGTGTCAGCGTGTTTGTACGCCAGAAGCAGCGTGTATGGAGCACAGTGTGGCACAAAGTCGCGTTGACTCCTGTCTCACGGTGCTCTCTCCTCTTCAGTGATCGCGTTCGTTGGTTTGGCTGTTTGAGTTGCGATCACATTTCGTCATAGAGTCGTGGTCGCTCGATCGTCTTTAGTGTTGGTCGCACTTGGCAATTTTTCCTGACTGTGAACAGGATTGTGTCATCAAAGAATTGATTTGAATCATTTCATACTCAGCCCATTAGTATCAACTATTATCATTGGCAACAGCAGTCAAAATCATTTTCCTCGTCTAATTCCAATTAACCTCATCGCACGTCTGTTTTCCCCTTCGAGCTTACCACGCCACACCGTACCGCCGCACTCCACGCTTTCACTTGTCCACACACCTCTAGTGCACCATCACCACTATCTTCACACCACAATCGCACATTTCGATCTAAGCACACTCTATCCACGGCCGTAGCTAGTGTCGTGTATTTTAATATTGTCACATGTGATCACCAACTAGACTCATTTCGAAACCATTTTTACTGGAACCATGGATGGACAAGATCTTCTTTCTGCCGCCTTGGATGAATGCGGGCTAGGGGATCTGTTCTCTTCCAATCCGGTATGGATCATATTTATTTTACTTTATTTTAATCTAATCATATATTTTCTTTCTAGGTTATTCAGGATAATCTACTCTGCTCCACCACTCCATATGTCAACCAATCTATAATTGATGATCAGCAACAAATCAGTCCACCACCCACCAGTGTAGCATATTCGAACAACCAAAATATAAATCAATTCGCAGTTCAATCATTTAATCTGCAACCTTCATTGCAAATACCAATCACAACAGCAATCGTAACAAGCACAAATAATAGCACGATAAGTGCTTCAAACAATCAAAAACAACCAGTCCAGATAACGGTACTAGTAAACTTTCGATTTATTTTATTTGACATTTGTTTATTTTCTATACAGCGTATTAAAAAGGTCGTTCTTAAAAGAGTAGTTACAAATGGTGGAAATACTACACAGAATATTATCCTTTCTAACGATAATGGCACCACCTCCGCTAATGGTCGACCGAATATCTTGACAGTGAAAACAGTCACGACTAATAACATGAATGGAAATAGCACTAAGATTACAACGCTAAACCCTGCCGTAAAAAAGATTGTCACCTTGAAACCAAGCAACATTATTACGAGTACAAATGGAATCATTCAAAAGATGGTGAATCATCCCATCAGCGAAACTATGAATTCATCGAACCTATTGTCCAATAATGTGATATTAACCAATAATCCTTCTCCTGGTCTTCCAGTTGTGCAAACTTTGATTAAACCACAAAATAATGCCAATATAACTGCTAATTCAATTCCCAATTGCGCAGTAACCACAATTAAGCTCACAAACACTAACACTAATGCAATTACCATGAGCACTAAACCGAACCCAATGGTTCAGTTTTCAAACGGAATGTTCCATTTGAACAGCCTTGTTCCAAATGCGATGCCAACTGATGCGAATACAAGTGTAGTAAATGGCAACCGTTTGATCACTATTAAGACAGTTCGTGCACCGTTGAAAGTTGCCTTAAAAAATCCAACAACTTCAATCTCAGCTCCAGCCTCTCCAATTTCTCCTGCTGTGATATCACCTGCCACTGCTCCTCCAATGAACCCCGTTTTGAATGATTTTTCTATGATTAACCAGCAACAACCACGAACTCCTCTTTCCGCACCTCCAACGGTTTCTTTAATACCTCGAGTAGTACCTAAGCCTATTTTTCGTATTGTACCTAAAGCAAAATCGCTTCTCGGCAACACAAATTCAAATTCTTTCGGAACTGGTCGACGAATTAAAGCTAACAATTCATCTAGCAACCCATCATCTCCGAACAGCGGGCGCAACTCTATACCAGGCACACCTGATAATATTAGTAAATATCAAGAAGATCAAGTTGATCGGGCGATTATGCTTGAAGAAGTTAAGCGACTTTTCGAAGATCAAGAAGAAGAAGAATTTGCTAATTTAGAGACATTCGCCGATTACATGCCAGCCAAGCGTAAGTTATCTTAACATATTGATTAATCCGATGATATTTTTACATTGGTTTATCACTTCTGTAGTACGATTCGGTTGTCGTCATCCTGACCTGATTGTGGAGACTGCATCTCTTTCCAGTATTCCCCCTCCTGATGTCTACTACCGTCTTGCCATTCCAGACGAAGCAATCGACGAAGGTCGGCTGTCTGCCTTACAGCTGGAATCGATCATATATGCCTCCCAGCAACATGAAAATATTTTAGCAGATGGTTGTCGTGCCGGTTTTCTTATTGGCGACGGCGCTGGCGTTGGTAAAGGTCGTACAGTTGCTGGTATAATCTATGAGAACTATCTGCGAGGCAGAAAACGGTCGCTATGGTTTTCTGTTTCGACTGATTTGAAATATGACGCTGAAAGAGATTTATTCGATATTGGCGCTTCTAAGATTGAAGTTCACATGCTCAATAAGGTATATTCTGTTATTAGTGTTTATTTCGAAAGTTAACTTTACTTTCTATATTAGTTTAAGTATGGCTATAAAATACACACACCAGAAAATGACAACGTTAAACGAGGAGTAATATTTTCCACATACAATTCGTTGATTGGTGAATCAACAAGCATATCCGGAAAGTACTCAACGCGTTTCAATCAACTTGTCCAGTGGTGTGGTGAAGATTTTGATGGAGTAATCATCTTTGATGAGTGTCACAAAGCAAAGAATTTATTTCCTTCTGGAACTACTCGTGCAACCAAAACTGGACAAGCAGTTTTAGAACTTCAACGGCGACTTCCAAAAGCTCGTGTTGTGTACGCTAGTGCAACTGGAGCCACAGAACCAAAGAATATGGGTTATATGACTAGGCTTGGTATTTGGGGACGGGGAACTCCATTTGAAGATTTCAGTAATTTTGTTCAAACTGTGGAAAAACGTGGTGTTGGTGCAATGGAACTGGTGGCAATTGACCTGAAGATGCGTGGAATGTATGTGGCCCGACAATTGAGCTTCAAAGGTGTATCCTTCAAAATCGAACATGTTCCTCTCAGTCGAGAATTCATTCGCATTTACAACTGTTGTTGTCGTTTATGGGTCAGTGCCAGGACCAAATTTGAGAAAGCCCTCGATTTGATGGGTGCAGATTCTCAAGTTTCCAAAGCTATATGGACTCAATTCTGGGCCGCACATCAACGTTTTTTTAAGTACCTATGTATTGCATCAAAAGTTAGATTTGCAGTTGCTTTTGTTAAAGAAGCACTTCGGTGCAATAAGTCGATCGTAATTGGTCTCCAGTCTACCGGTGAAGCGAGGACAATGGAAGCATTAGACGACAACGGCGGTGAACTGAGTGATTTTGTTTCAACTGCAAAGTAAGCCCGGCTTGTTTTATGTATTTATTGAATCTAATTTTTTAATTTATTTATTTTAATTAGATCCGTATTTCAATCATTAGTCGAAAAACACTTTCCTGCACCAAATAGGAAAAAGTTGGCAAAAATTCTTGGAAACGACACAAGTTTCTTTGATCAACTTGGAATCAAACTATCCCGAAATGCCAAAGATGAAATTGTTGTCAGTTCATATGACAATGAAGACGAGCCCAGTTCACGAATGAAGAAAGCTAAAAGTTTTTTCGAGGCAGAAAATGATTCTGATGATGATTTTGTTAGCGTCAGTGAGGACGATGATGTTTCCAATGATGGTAAAAAGTCTGAAAATAGTGACGATTCTAGTGATATTGATTCGGATGATTTGGATGGCATCGACGATATAATGGACGAAAAGTTGGGTTTGAAACGAAAGAAAGGTGGGAATGGTGGTGCTAACTCAAATGCTCTCAAGTTTATGGACATTCTTCTTGGACCACCAACTGCTGGCTCTAAAAAGAAGAAGTCAAAGAAGCGCACCAAACCTCAAGCCAAGAAGCCCAAACTAGCACAACCAAAGAAATCGATGCAAAATAAATACGAAAAATTTTATCAAGGATTTGACCAAGTTGGCGAAGATATTGGTGGATATTGCGAAAGACTTCGTGAGGAATTGATCGAACAATTAGAAAGTTTTGGTGAACGATTGCCACCAAACACTTTGGATGAATTAATTGACGAGCTTGGTGGGCCGGAAAATGTTGCCGAAATGACTGGACGTAAAGGCCGAGTGGTTAGCACTGAAGATGGCTGCGTTCAGTATGAAGCCAGAACGGAAAATGACGTTTCTCTGGAAATGTTGAATCTCGTGGAGAAACAACGATTTATGGACGACGATAAGCGAGTTGCAATCATCTCCGAAGCAGCCAGTTCTGGTATTTCATTGCACGCTGATCGTCGTGCCAAGAACCGATGGCGTCGTGTGCACATGACCGTGGAATTGCCTTGGTCTGCTGACCGTGCTATCCAACAATTTGGTCGAACACATCGGTCTAATCAAGTGTCAGCCCCTGAATATGTATTTTTGATTTCCAATTTGGCTGGCGAGAAACGTTTCGCTTCAATTGTAGCCAAACGTTTGGAAAGCCTGGGCGCTTTGACTCATGGAGACCGTCGGGCCACTGAAAGTCGCGATTTGTCTCAATTCAACATTGACACTAAATACGGTCGACAAGCTCTAGAGATAGTAATGAAGACCATTGCTGGGCTACAGGATGCAAAGCCGTTGGTGCCTATTCCTGAAAAGTATTCTGGTGACTTCATTGAGGACTGTAGAGAAGGTCTTGCTGGCGTTGGTATCATGACTATTGATCGTAAAAAGAGAATATGCTCATTGGACAAAGGTGCGGCAATATTTTAATTTTTTGAAAATGTCATTAACTTATTATTTTTATAATTTGCAGATTATTTTAACATCAATAAGTTTCTGAATCGCATTCTTGGCCTCGAAGTTGAACTGCAGAACACTTTGTTTCGCTACTTTAACGACACAATGGATGCAGTGATCAAACAGGCTAAGAGAAGCGGAAAGTATGATTCGGGAATTATCGGTATGCTATCATTGTTTTTTTAAATAAAGTATTTTTTATTTATTTTTTATTTTTCATAGATCTTAGTTCTGATGTTGGTAATGTCCAGAAACTTAACCAGGAAAACTTTATCATGAAATCATCTTCTGGGGCAATTAAAATTCAATTGCATACTGTCTCTATTGATCGCGGTTTAAGCTATGAAAAGGCGTACAACATGTACCAACAAACAATCGCCGAAGATGACTATTTCAAGGATGATATTGGATTTTATGTCTCCAATTCGGTATGTTGTATTCACTATATTTTATCTTTGTTAATTTAATCTTTACTTTTATTACTTTTACTCAGACTTTTCAAGTGCGAAAAACTATTTTTCTTGCTCTTCCTGAAAGTCCCAACAAGAATCAAGATGTGAAACAAATTTTTCGAATCTACAAGCCCAGTCTGGGACTACAAACAAAATATGAGACCAAAAGCAGTCTTCGAGAACGTGGAGAAAAATTAACCGATCTTAAGGAAGCCGAAGCCCTTTGGCGTGAACACTTTGATAATTCCGAATCGCAGTGCACTCACATGGTGTTGTTTGGCCGATGTCGAGTAGCTTCGCGCAATCAACAACAATCTAATGATTTGATACCGCCATCATTGAGACAATCTCAGTGCGATGTTGGTATACGAAAACGAACCTATTGTATTCTGTCTGGCTCCGTGCTTACAGTTTGGCCCGAAATTGAGAAAATGATTCCATCAATTCAAGCACACAAGTTGCAAATTGTACGTTTGAAGACCGAAGATGGATTAAAATATATTGGTAAGTCTAATGTTTATTTGTTGATTCTCGTTAATAATATCATTTTAGGCCCCATGGTTCCACAAATGTTTGTTGAAGAAGTTCGCAGTTCTTTGCACAAATTGGCAAATGTGAAATAGTGATTTTACCTTTTTTCTTATAGAATCTTAATCTATTTGGTTGTGACAAATCACTTCAAACACGTAGTTGTTGTGATCTCTTTTTATATAACGTCAATCGCGTTTTTTTTGCTCAAAGTGATGAATTTTTTTTGTTTTGTTATGTTATGTTACCTGTTTTCAGAAAAACTTTCCCAATCTCGAATGTATTTCCAAGCTTTTTTCCTGGTATCTCGCCACACACACTGAAGTAACCCGAACTAGTCTTTCCACTTTGGAGACCAACTGACCATGTCTGTGACCACTGAATATACCCAATGTTGTGTGCTGTCAATATGTTGCACTTATTGTCAATTATATTGTAAAACTACCAATGGTGATCGAAACAGTCGCACTTGCGACCTTTTAAATAGTGAGATTATTATTAGGTAACGCCAACCGAAGACCGTTTGTTGGTTTTATTTTGTTGTCTTTTCTGGCGTCACTCACACCCACATTGCCACATTACTTATCGATCATCACTCGACCCATTCACTCGATCGATTTTGTTTTAGTATGTATTAATTTGACATTCAAATGTCATTCCACCCTTCGAATTTGTTATCCAATGTGTTGTGATATATCTGCTTCCAGATATATTTTGTCGTATATATTATGTATAAAAATGAGAGATATTTTCTGTTACATACAACCTATGAATTCATTAAAGATGAACTTTTTATATACCTAAGAGAATATTCCTAAGCAAGGATGGAAACTAAATCGTGGGAAACTTTTTGGAAATATTCCCAATATCGTACTCAGAAGATTGCTTCGTGGGCTTCTAGGTTGATTTTGGGCTATTCACATACAGAATGATTAGCTATATTGCGTCTGTCCGTTGTAGATTTATTGGGACACATCATTGCCCTCATTGGATTAATCGCCACTGTACTAGAAGCAACAGGGGGAGGTCTGAGCAGCCTCCACAAACACAACAACGTCAACGGTTTGGACTGTTTGATTCGTTGATATCGGTTCTTTTGATCCCTGGCTCGTTTAATGATTCGAGATATTTTGTATGATGTTCCCTTCATTGAGAATTTTATTGACCAAGTGAACTCACCACTACCTTTCGGGAGAATGTAATCAATTTTTGAATTGACGAGACTCTTCTTGTGTCCTCAAGAAGAGTGAGATCTGAAGTTTGTTCTTCGGTCCAGGACCATGTTTCCAGCACCGGCAGCGTCGTTGACCATTCCAAATGGCATCAATGTTCAGCCAGCTACGTCGGAATCAGTTGTTGCAGTGGTCAATATGCAACATCAACGAATCACCTCGCCCACTTTGGACAGTATTCGTACGGTCCAGTCAGGACCAATTACTTCGACCTCGGTGACCAATAGCACTTCAAATCTTCGATCCTTTCACAAGAACTACTATACCAACAGTTCTCCACTGTACAGCAACGAAAGTGCCATTAATTCATCGGCAAACGGTACCAACTGCATCGCAATGTCACAACAAACTCGTCAGCCGCCTTTGTTTTCGGTTAGTTCTCTGGTCAATATGGCACCTTCTCCTGCACCAAAAAGTCTCGATATGATCGATTTAAACATGAAAACTTTGGTCAGTGGCAATCAACAGCAAACAATTAGCAGTGGTCCTGTTTCACTACCTCCAAATATTTCTGCCCCGGTACAACTGGAACCTCAAAACGATCATCCATCACAGGTTTCAAAAGAAATTTTTAATGCTTGCAAAATGGGTGATTTGGCCAAATTGAAGAAGTATCTTACTCCATGCAATGTTAACATTCGAGATAGTTCGGGTGGTCGGTCGACGGTTAGTTTTGCTTTTATTATTAAATTATTTTCAACTCTCGATTTTAACTTGTTTTGCAATAGTTACTACATTTTGCATCAGGATTTGGTCGTTTGGTTGTAGTAGAATATCTTCTTCAAAGTGGTGCAAATATTCATGCAAAAGACGATGGAGGTCTTGGTATGTGTTGATGTTCACTTGTTGTGTATGAATTTTGTTCACTGAATATATTTGTCAAATAGTTCCACTGCACAATGCATGCAGCTTTGGTCACGTCGAGGTGGTTCGACTTCTACTGAAACAAGGTGCAGATCCAAACGTGAAAGACAATTGGCAATTCACCCCACTGATGGAGGCTGCAATTAAAGGCAAAATTGAAGTGTGCATTGTTCTACTTCAGAATGGTGCTGATCCGACAGTGTGCAATTCTGAAGGAAAATCGGCACATGAACTGGCTTCCAGTGCCACCAAACCCGTACTGTCCGGCGATTATAAGAAGGACGAACTACTTGAAGCGGCACGAAATGGCAACGAGGACAAGTTGACCGCTCTGCTTACTCCTCTCAACGTGAATTGTCATGCTGCCGATGGTCGCAAGTCAACTCCACTCCATTTGGCTGCTGGTTATAATCGGGTCAAGATTGTTCAACTACTGCTTCGACAAGGTGGCGATGTGCATGCCAAAGACAAGGGAGGTCTGGTACCGCTACACAACAGTTGTAGCTATGGACACTTTGAAGTCTCGGAACTGTTGATTAAAAATGGCGCCAATGTTAATGCATCCGATCTTTGGCAATTCACACCTCTCCACGAAGCTGCTGCAAAGATGCGAATTGAAGTTTGCTCATTGCTGTTGGCACACGGTGCAGATCCTACTCTGGTCAACTGTCATGGCAAAAATGTCCTTGATATTTGTCCAACTCGGGAACTACAGGAAAGAATCGTTCGAGAGAATCGAGGTCATTGCTTTCTTGAAGCACTTGTCAATGCAACGGACGTGGCGAAAGTGAAAAAATTAATCAACCCCGAAGTGATTGTCTTCAAAAACCCTTTTACCGGTGATGGGCCGTTGCATGTAGTGGTCTCCATTGGCTGTGCCACTGCCACAAACCAAACTGGGCCAAGCATTGTTTCCACAATGACTCCCAAACTTCGTAAACAATTGGTGGAATTGTTGATTAGGAAGAATGCAAATGTCAACGAAAAGAATTGTAACTTTTTAACGCCACTTCATGTGGCCGCCGATAAAGGTCACACCGATCTCATGGAAGTGTTGCTCAAGCATGGTGCCAAAATTAACTCATTGGATTCATTCGGTCAGACAGCTTTGCACCGGGCTGCTCGAGCCGGTCAACTCAACTCTTGTCAAACTCTACTCTCTTACGGAGCTGATTTGTCATTGGTCAATGTGCAAGGCTCTACTGCGGAACATATTGCCTCTAGTGAAACTATTGCTAAGTTGATTGCCAACCACAGACTTACCTCGAAGGGAAATGCTGAAATTCGATTATTGGAAGCTGCGCGATCAGGTGAGCTTGATGTGGTCCGCACCATTCTGGAGAAACATTCCCACTTGGTCAACTGTCGGGACTTGGACGGGCGACAGTCTACGCCACTGCACTTTGCTGCTGGCTATAATCGAATCGACGTGGTGGAGTACCTGCTTGATCATGGTGCTGACGTTCATGCCAAAGACAAAGGAGGGCTTGGTGAGTGTTGACCTTCCATTGGGAAAGCATTTGGTGACTATTGCCTTTTAGTACCACTCCATAACGCATGTAGCTATGGACATTACGAGGTGGCCGAATTGCTTGTGAAGAGAGGTGCCAATGTAAATGCAACTGATCTCTGGAAGGTATTGTCATTTGTCTCATTGGTAGGATGACATTTGTTGACCACTGGTTGTTTAGTTTACAGCATTGCACGAGGCATCTTCGAAAGGCAAGATTGACATCGTCAAACTGCTTTTACGTCATGGGGCTGACGCACATAAAAAGAACCGGGACGGCAACACACCGATAGACTTGGTTCGACCAGAAGACCAAGAGATTGCTGATTTATTGTTGGGCAATGCGGCCATTCTTGATGCAGCCAAGAAAGGCGAATTGCCTCGGTTAAAAAGTTTGATCTCTTCTACCAATGTCAATTGTCGTGACTGTCAAGGCAGAAATTCGACGCCACTTCATCTGGCTGCCGGTTACAACAACTTTGATGTGGCCAACTATTTACTCGAACAGGGCGCCGATGTGAATGCACCGGATAAAGGAGGACTCATTCCACTTCACAATGCTGCTTCCTATGGGTATGTATCGTATGCTTTCTATATCATATCTTTTTAGTGAGAATCCATCTTATCAATGCACTAATTCACAGACATTTGGACATTGCCGCTCTATTGATCACTCACCAAACAAACGTCAATGCCACAGACCGCTGGGGATTCACTCCTTTGCATGAGGTTGGTTTTTAAAAATAATTTTTAATATCACATTTTAATGAACTTAAATTTGATAGGCTGCACAAAAAGGTAGAACTCAGCTATGTGCCTTGTTGTTGGCTCATGGGGCTGATCCATCACTGAAGAACCATGAAGGTCAAACTGCGTTAGATTTGGCTACCGCTGAAGATGTCAAATGTCTTTTGATCGATGCTCAAGTCGAACCACCAATCTACTCAACATCTCCAATCACGGCAGTCGTTCCAAACAGTTCCAAATTGCCCAACTCTAGCACCAACAATGGTTTCTCATCTCCCACTCCGACTTTATTATCTGAGTCTGAAATGGAAACGCAATCAAGTTCTACCTCGTCCTGTGATCAACAACAGCAAAAATTGCAGCATTTACTGGTGATGATGAATTCGTGTAATACTTCTTCGAACTCAAATGAAGCAGAAGTTCCATCATCTTTGGCTTTGTTGTTGTCTCAACGCAATGCCGACAATGTGAACGGTGATTCTGACCCCTCGATTGCAGACCAAAGTGGCCCACTATCCGGCGATGGTCAACCTGCCAATGCTCAATCATCAGTTAGCACTGGACCACTTTCCTCACTGTCCTCTGGTATTTCTTCTACCCAAACGCCGTCGTCAAGTTCATCGTCAGTTGTGTCTACTAAAGCTCCTTTACTGACCCATTATCTTCCTGTCTCAAGTTTGCCTCCTATCACTATTCCAGCTTTTCTCATGACCATCGGTGTAGAATTTCTCACTGAAATTCTTACCCGTGAGCATATCACCATGGACATATTGGCAGAAATGGGTCATGAAGAATTGAAACAGATCGGCGTTACTGCCTACGGCCATCGACACAAAATACTGAAAGGAATAGAAAAATTGTTGATCTCATCTGCTGCCCCAAATTCAATCAACCAACCCGGTGGGGGACTTCCATTTAGTTCTAAGCATTCAAACATGATGCCCAACGGAAGCAACATCATGATAATGTCCGCGAATGGTCTGCCAGTCAGTGTGTCGCCATATTCAATGCCCAGTGCGGCAAACACCAATGCCACTACTTTTATGGTACAGCTGCAAACTGATGACCGCGAATATCGAGCGGTGGAGGATGAAATGCAGCTGACCATCAGACAGCACAAGGACGGTGGTCAGTCTGGTGGATACTTTACTCACTATAGAATCATTCGAATACAAAAGCTGATCAACATGAAACTATGGCAAAGGTATTTGCATCGACGCTCTGAGGTTTGTGAGGAGAACCATGGCTTTGCCAACGAAAGGATGCTTTTCCATGGATCACCTTTTATCAACGCGATTGTGCAGAAGGGATTTGATGAGCGACACGCGTACATTGGCGGAATGTTCGGTGCGGGTATTTACTTTGCAGAAAACAGCTCCAAGTCGAACCAATATTCCTATGGTGAGTGCAATGTGATGACCAATTGGCACTAATGCATGTAATATTGAAGGTTATTGCGGTGGGACTGGCTGTACTCAGCATAAGGACCGTTCTTGCTACATCTGCAAAAGGCAAATGTTGCTCTGTCGCACCACACTTGGTAAATCATTTTTTCAATTTTCTGCTCTCAAAATGGCTCACGCTCCACCGGGCCATCATTCCATTGTTGGTAAGTGTTTTTCAAGAAATGGATTGTTTTGAATAATATGACCAATATCTTTTCAGGCCGTCCAAGTGGTGGTGGTTTAACGTTTCCCGAATATGTCATCTATCGAGGCGAACAAGCTTATCCTGGTAAGTTATGAGTGTTATTGTTTGTTTGCATTTTAGTTTCAATATTGTACTTTCAGAATATATCATCACATATCAAATAATGAACCCTGAAACACCAAATAATAATAAGTGATCAATTCAAATGATACCATCGCGAAATTAATCCAATCGTTACTGTTGTCTCTTTGATTTATCTATTTTTTCTACTACCTGTATATTACGAATCTATTTATATTTTGACGAATTTTGTGGTTTGGTTTGTGTCGCCCTTTTTGTGTATTCTTTGCCTTTTGTAAACTGTTTGATATTTGTTATTTATTATTTACTATTTATTGAACTTTATTTTATTTTGTATGCACATATGCAAATTGTTTATAATTGCAAATTAAATTAATTCAAGTTTAAGTGGAAAACTGTGCAGATCGTCAACCGATTTGGTTCACTTGTTAGGACCTGCCATATGAAAACTTTTTTACAGCAAAAATAAGAAATTTGCATTTGTATATTTACAATCGCTGTGTGCTCTCAGTGAGCTGTCAATTTTGCTGCCATCAACATACAACAACAACTTGAAAGTAAGTAACAGCTATTATTAATTAATCACTAACTTTTATGAATGGATTTATATAAACTCGATTTGCGTCGAACATGAGGTAATGATATGGCCCGCTAGATGGCAATACAACTTCATTTTTTTAAACACCTGTTTGCTTTATCTGTTTATTATGTGATGAATTATCATATTAATTTTGCGATTGTCAATTTTCCTGAATATTATTTCACTCTTTCACTCGTTTTCAATTAATTCAAATTAGCTTTAGAGTTCACTCAATTCAGCAGCCTCTCATTGACCCAATCTTGTTTTAGTGCATTGTTTGTAATTTTTGCACCTGAACCACAAATGCATTGATGTAAATGGCAATCACGATGATTGGTTGTTTGCCATTGCCAGTACCTACTTTGAATCTTAATTGTCATTCGAATCACATCATCGTTTCGATCGTCTAATGGCTAAAGTTGTTTTCAATCGAATCGAGTTAAGCAAAGCAAACTATTTACCGAGATGATCGTTACGATAATGATGATGGCAATAATGTTGACCAGATGCATTAGTACGGGCATGGCCAATCATGATTGCAGGGACCGTTGCTTGTTTTATCTGAACCAATGTGCATCTTCACCTCTGGAGGATCTGTCCCGACCAGCATCACATCCGCATGTCCATCAAAGTGACTTGTATAATTTGTCATCGTCGTCCACCATGCCACACTAGTGTTGAGCTGAACTGTATTTGGTTGACCACTGCATGTACTGTCACAGTGACCATGATGCATCTCCACTGCCAAGGTAATGGCCATAATGGAGGATAATTTGCATATAATAGCTTGGTCGGACACAGAAGCAGCCAATTGACTGACTGACTGAGTGAGTGACTAGTGCAAAGTCACTAGTTCAAGGCTATTACCGCCAATCCATAAACATGTCGATCTGTTTATATTTGGCCAGTGTCTAATCATAGTATCCAAGCTAGCACTTATCACAACAGCAACTGTACAGTGTACAGGCTCACTTGTCCGTACTTTCCTTAGCCCACAGTCTGTCAAGTCTAATTTCGAGCCTCAATTTACTACCGAAGGGTTCTGTTTCCTTGTCTGCCTGTCACTCTGCACTGTTCACTGTTCATTTTCATGGTCATCATTATTTATTCTCTGCAGCGAAATATATATCACTGGTATATGCAGCTATTCTCCTCATCACTGGTAGAACGCATACGTTTTTCACTGGAGAATTACCTCGCTGACTGACCTTGTCAAATGTGTTGATTAGCCCACTTGTGACTAACACCGAGCCATATGCCACACGCTCATTCTATCACACGATTCTGTTGTTCCACTGTCCGCACAACATTTCCACCCGAAATGAAACACACCACAACAGTGACAACACCGAAGCACCGCTCCAAGGTGAAATGTACATTTCCAGCAAGGTTTGCAATAATACACTGCCAAGTGACGAGTCAACTGAATCACAACCAGAACTGTACACTACACATTGCCAAACCAATTACCAGACCGACTGACTGTGACTGACTTGGCACTGGTGCAGTGATTAATGATTATTGCAAATATGACAATTTGACCAATTCCTCTCTCTAATGCATTTTGCCTTTGATGTACAGGTAGTGCCATACAATACAATACGATACTTGTATGCTACATTTTATTTAGCAATTGAATTTGTCTCAACTTGGGACCGATCACTCGTTTCGAAATGTGTTCGCCAAGTCGATTCATTGACTTATAAGGAATCGTGTTCGATTCTGTTAGTTTGTTGCATTGTTGCTTGTTTTGGGCACTTGTGTGTATTCCAAATATGTTCACACACTTGCCACATTCGAACACAGGATGACATGCAAACTATTTTGATCATATCTTTCACATCTTGAATATGTCCAGCCCATAGAACGCATTCTCAGGCGAATCACCCTATATGCAATAATTAATAATTTAGCACTCACTCCCAGTTTCAATTTTGTTCCATTTCCATTTGTGTATTACAATGTAGTCAAAATCGTATTATTATTATTACTATCATTTCATGTAAGAATGCAATTTGCATTTACCACCGTTTATTATTATGATTATTATTATTGCATTCCGAAGTGAAATTATGATTTGTTTTGTTGTTTCCTTTCTTGCCGCTCTCAAGTCCTAACGGTTATTTCCAGGTTCCTTTCGATTGGCCGCCTCTTCTTGTCAATGATCAATCAATCGAAATGATTATTACCGAACATTAACTCGGTAATGATTCGTTAACGATTTTACTATTCATTGATTTATTCGAATATTACTTTGATGGGCCACTACTCCTCATGGTGGACCAACACTGTTCATATGATCATGCAGTACCACTATTCTTGGTGTAATCATCATTTAGGGTCAGTGGAAATTTTTGGTTTGTAATAATTTTTATTTATTTATTTATTTCGGTTGCTCGAGTACAAGTGGCACTGGTGACGCACTTGTGTGTGTTGTGTGTTTGCACTGGCTAATTGAAAATTAGATCACCAACTATATACTCAAAGTTCAACGTTCCGTTCTGAGCTATTGTGCTGGGCCAATCAGGAAATTGGACCCTCCAAGGCGTAATAATTAAACATTTGTGGCTTACAGTGGCCACCTTCTAGGCGAACAATCTCTCTTTTTGTGGATAAATATTTTTAAAGAATTGCATTTATTGGCTTTGAAATTCAAACTGGCCCCAATTGAGTTATATGTATTGTGTATTATGTGTGTTTTGGCTGAATAGAAACTCAATTTCTTAACTCAATTTCAGTTGCCTCTGTGTATTTCGAAACTATTCCATTTTGTATCCCAGACGCATCACTCTTCGATAGTGGCCAGCTCAATTCCCAGACGGTTGCACTTGATAATTATGATCGATGTCGGCAGTGCCTCACTCACACTGGGCCACTGTCTTTCAGTGTGTTTGATTAATTAAGATTTGCCAATCTCACTAACAAACTAATTATATCTCACAGTGTGTCACTCCGTTCCACAACACAGTCATCTGTTAATTACACAATTTCTAATTATATTTAATTTTCTATTAATTAATTTTGTTCTTTTACAAAATATTAAATTTATATATTAAAATTTCAGGTGGCTTTGCTTTTTGTTTCTAAAGTTTTTGTCTGTTGGTCGCCGAGGCTCTCCTCACTGGAATTTTCTGTCTCTCTGCATGTGATGCCTTTTTCATTGGCCTGGTGGATTGCACTGCACTGACTGCACAGAGAAATGGAATCTGCCGATGAACTGGATTGGAACTGGTGCCATTGTGCCAATGTAGCCTTGCAAACTTGCAGGAAGTTGAGACAACATTTGGCACAAAGTGAACACTTTGTGGACTTAACCGATTGAGATGAGCATTAATTATGAAAATGAGTCTTTCGGGGTGCATTTGTGATTTGTCATCGAGATGGCCAAATTTAAATCGATTCAATCGGACAGCGCTTTGCACGCTACATTTGTGTCTGTGCTTGTGTGCGTCCGACACCAACTAATTGGACCAGTCAGGTAGAGCCTAGATGTCTAGGACAAATGCATGAGTGTGCACTTTAGAGAACATTTCTGTATGGCATTTAGAAATTAATTCCAGCAAACACTTGCACGATTCGGGGAAGACTCGAGTGCAGACACGACAAACACTTGCACACTTGCTGCAGCAACTACCATGCTAGTGTGGTGCTTGTGTGTGTGCTCAAGTGGACATGTTGTCCGATTGAATCAAAAGGTTCTAGCCACCGGTGGCCACTGAGCCTAAACTCAATTACCAACAAGCTCCCAGGCGTTCTACGTTATTGTTGCACTTGGTTCAACTCGATTTAAAAACCTTTTTTCCAAAAGTTACTCTTTGTGGCCATCTTTGATACATTCTATCAAGTGAACTTGAATGTGGACTTTGTTGGTATGAGTGGCAGTAAATGTTTGCTCGTTCAGGCAGACTTCCTTTGTCAATATAGAGATGCACTGAAGTTGTCTGTTAAATGTTCATCTAATATGGTTGGAGTCAGTGTTGAGCCTTCTAGTACGCCCTGTAGCACATTTATGATTATGTTTGTGATTATAATTTGAATGCATTAGTTGACATGTTGTTGAAAGTGAGATCGGTATCGAGTGCTTGGCCACTGAAAATTGTCTTTTACAACAGTCACAGTGTCTTCATTTGATTACCGTGACCGAGTGAGCCACAAATGGTTCAATTAATTCAGCACTGTGCATAGTTGCAAAACCAAAGCAATCTTTTTACCAGTTCACTTTGTATTTTCTGGTTGGTTTATTGCAAGGCAATAAGACAGAGTAATAAGTTGTTTATTTGAAAGAATTTATTCGATAATTCTTGGAATATATTTTCTCAATCGAGCTTATTATTGTGAGTGAACAGTACACGATTGGCCAATCGGACTGATGTCATTGCACACAAATGTCACGCTGTCCAATTGACGCTTGTGATTAGAAGTCAGCACTATGAGAGTGTAGCACTGCAGCATTGCTCACTGTGCTAATGAGTGCATAAATGCAGTTATTCCCGGAATAATCTACATCAAGAGCGGGACTCGATTCACAGAATTCACTGGCATAGTGGTTTAATCTGATTGCGCACAAACACTGTCGATATATTCAATTTGGCTGTGTCGTAATGTACTTTGCTAATTTGTGTAATATATCGATTGATGCAGCAGATTAAATCATATTTAATCGACCAGTATTCGGTGCAATTGACTGCCACTGCCATTAGCCTCCAATTAGTCGGTGCGAGATAATGTTCGAGTACAGTGTGCACTTGTGAGGTGGCTTGTGCCAACATGCACTCTCACTCTCAGTCGTCTGGTTTGCTCCCGAATGGATGCGGCCCAGTGGAAATGCATGCACAGTGCTGGAGAGAGCGTGACATTACGAAATCGATCCTTTTTCGTTTGGTCCCAGGCAAGAGTCTGTTCATAGTTTGTTCTCATTTATTCTTTCCCACACGAATGCAACCGAAATGTTACCCTCGTATGACTAATCAGGCCATGTCTCATCGGCAATCACGATCGGTGGCAATGTCTTTTCAATGTCGCAATGTGTCGGTGCAGAGCAACATTCACTTGGCTTGCCTCTGTGTGTCTGTGTGTCAGGCCAGTTGCTAACCAGAGATTGTATGTGAACACTGTCCGTTAGTGTCACTGCCCACGCTGGTTTATTGCCTGATCTTACTAGAACATACTGAAACACTGGATATGTCAAGGTGTGCATCTGGCATCTTATTCAACAAAAGTTTATGCTGGTTGGCTTGCAAATTTGCAAAGATCGATTGCCTTTGTTAAAAGCATCCACTAAATATTCTCAATAAATATTTGCGCTTTAACAAGATCTATTTAAAATTCAATTTCTTCTAATATCTCAAGTGCACACCCAGTCAATTCCTCTTTAGCTCACCCACATGCAAACTTCCTGAAGCGAAAATAGATCAAAGTGAACTTTAGTTCAATTGACCAGCAAAAGTAAATGTTATGTGACCAAATGTAAAAGTCACTCAGCCAGCAAACGAAGATATGAAGTATTGAAATAACGAGTAAAGAGAGAAAAATTATGTCAATTGACTGTATTGAATGGATTGAATGCAATAAATTTGGTTGTGATTTGATTTGATAAATGATCGAACTTTCGGCACTGTTTTTCTTTTGGCCGTATGGGGTTTATGAATGGACGAACATGCAACTTTGGTTGCAATTTCGAATTCGGCTGCTGCCGCTCACTGCTGCTTAGTGTGACGCCTTGTGCTACGTGTTCTACTTCTACTTGTTCAACTGTTCTACTGTTCTACTGTCCGCCTGTCTAATTATCTTAATTAAATCATGGAATTGAATTGAATTATGAAGTCAATTTATGCGCAAGATGCAACTGGATTTGACTAGATAGCTAACGCTGGGATACTATCGTGTCTGGGGTTAGTTAGGTTAAGTTAGATTAGGTAGGTTAGGGGCGGGGGGTGGGACGAGCAAACCTAACCTTATGTTTCCGGCCCGCAGCCTGCTGCGGGCCGGAAAGATTAGGTTAGGTTTGCGAGCAACCCAGGTCTGCTTGCACCGTCATACAGTAGCTTGCACTTAGGATGACGTGGCCTTATTTTGATCACCAACAATCAGCAAATATCAACAATGACAAATGTGGTGCAACAAATCGAACTTGGCAACAATGTTCGAAAACACTACTCAAGTTGCATGTGGGTCCGTTCATAAACCCCATACGGCCAAAAAAAAATAATGCAATTTGATTGAAGAGTAAAGTTTGAATGGAATATTTCCTTTGTGGTTATAGCATTGTATTACACATTGCACATGCAGACAGTTCGCAAAATGTCACTAAGCCAAATTGTTATTATTTGTGGGTTCGTTTACCCCTTCTACTCAAACGAATCGAGAGAATCCAATTAATTTCACTGTAATAAAAAAATATGAATTATGCATTGATATGATCAAAATGAATTGAATTGAACCGTTTTGGGCTTTTGCAAGTTGATTGCTTCTACTTCTTCATTTTGTGACCTTTCGAATGTCACTATTGGATGTGCAGTAATAAATGGTTTGTTTGTTTCTTATTTGTCAGTGATGTGCAAATGTGGAAAGAATACTTTTTGGTCTTTCCTGTATTATTACAATAGATTACCACTAGTGCTTGATAGACCAAAGTCAATATGGCCTGTAATGGTGTAATGGATATTAATTATTGATGCCATTACGGTCGTGTGAGTCATTCGACTCTGTGTGTGCTTTGGCCATTCGTTCGGGTAATGGCTCTCTCTACTACTCACTACAACGGACCTGTTCGTGTTTTTGTGTGAGAAAATGTAAATACACTAACTTGCTGTGTGGGTAATTCAATTCAGAATGTTCAAGTCGATTCGATAAGACACAGTCAACATGACACAGCTCACAACACAAAGTGCACAAGATCAAAGCAGCCAAGAAGACAAATAAGCATTTAATACAAATTAAATAGAGACAATCTAATTCAATGATGGCTCCAGCGATCACCGAATTGCCTTCTACAGTGAGAGTGCCAATTCTAGATTCTGTGTGACTTTATAATCAAAACTAACATTTCCATCGGCCAATCGCCCTGTAGATTTAAACGGAAATTTATATTACTCGATTTATCATTTTGTTATTGTATCAAAAGCACTAAGCCCCTCTGTGGACAGTGCTCTAGTGATCATTTAGACCAACGACCCAGACAGTTTAATACATTCTCTTCTTGTTGTTGTTTGTCTATTTGGTTTATTATTTGATAGAATTCACTCTGTATTTTTTTGATAATTTCAAAATGGAAAAGTACTCACAGTTCTGGGAATTGAAATATATGTTTACCGTTAATGTGTTTATTGACAAGTGACTTGTTGGACTGTGCTGATTGACTTGGCTCCGTCATTAGGCGTGGAAATGTACCAATAAAAGTATTGTGAATTTAAATAATTAACAAATATTGCAGCTCTACTTGTATGGATATGTTCTGTATATGACAGTGAAAGAGTTAATTGGCTTTATTCTGGTGGATTATTGCAGTGGCCTTGTTGTGTGCCGTGTGTGTCTGCGTTGTTTGTGTCTAGCAGAAATGCCATTTACGAGTGTCTTCTCTTCTTTTCCCTAGCTGTGGCTCTATCCGCACATTAATACTATTTCTGTTTTATTTCACCATTTCTCTGCATCCCGCCAGTTTGTTTGTCATCGTGCCATTATGGTAATGTCCATTCTATTAGACTGATTATATTTGCCTATAAACCAATGATGACATTTCTTTGCAAGTCGACTTGGGCACTATCACTTTGTTGCCGACCTCTTGATTTGTTGTTGCTCGGTTGGCTGTTGCCATTGTATACACAAAGTGGGAAAATGGATCTATTTGGTTTGCTTTGTTGTTTGGCCCGTTTGTGTGCATTCGATAATAATAATAATAATAATGCACTACAAGATGAATGGAAATTAGCTTACTTATTGGCTAAATGTGACTGTACTATTCGCTTGGTTCACTCTGTATACAGCATTTGGTGTTTGTCCATTTGATGAGTATGTGTGAGTGAGTGTGTGTGTGAGTGTGTGTGTGTGTGTGTGTGTGCCTTAGTTGGTCTAATGATTTGCCTTTGTCGCTCCTGGCAGAGCCTTTCCAAGCATTCACACGAAAACTCCTGTGAGTGGTTGAACACAGAAATTGGCAACCAATTCTTTGAACCCAACAATCCTGTCCTGTATTGGTCTATCGGTTTTGGTCTGTTGCGAAAGCGAATTGATAAATGTGGCAATCAATTACTGACTGATACAGTGTCTGCATGCACTGTCCCACAGGCTAGCCAAGCCACCGAGAGTTTTTGTCTTGCAGGGAAGCCACCACAGAGTGTCCAATGGTAAGCACAAGTTACGCAATTCTCCACCAACACATCCACAAGCAGTGAGAATTGGTGTGAACGAATTGGTGGTTGGCACATTTGCATAAAGCACACACACACAGACATACACACAAATTGTCAGGGTTATGTGATAGTCACTTTGGGATTTGTGTGCTAGGGAGAGAGAGAGAGAGAGGCCACAAGCAAATGGAGAGTGGCAAACCAAATGAGACGGTATTGTGATACTTCCGTCGGTCGGAACGTGTTTTCATGCTTACATATAAATAAATTAGCACATTTGTCTGTCTGTTAGATGCGATAGTTGATAATTCGATTTGCATGCACACCCAATGAATGCGTGAATTCTTAATTTTTATTTATATTTCCAATTTTGTTTACGAATAAGCATGTACATACACACACAAGTAATGGCCAAGTTGATAATTGGCAAATGTGCTCCACAAATGGAATATTGACAAATTGTAAAGTTTTGTATTTATCAAGTTTAGTATTTATTTAAATTTGTCACATCTCCAACATTTCCACCCTGTGTTTGGTCTGTTTACGAGCAATCAATTGATCGTCCAGTGGCCTAGCTTTACTCGAGGACAGCATCCATCATCATCATCAGCCATTTCCCCCTTCAACAGGATTAATGTTCATTTTGCTCTATTTCTTGCATTAACCAATCAAAGTGATCAATTTATCTATTTTATTCTTACAAATTTGGCACTAAATCTCTGTTCTACAGTATTATACTATTCTCTCTATATCGAATAGTTGTGTGATAATAGATTTTAAATTTAGCTCGCGCGGGGAAAATAATGATTCGTGAAATGAAAGAAAAGAATTAGCGTGAATTTGTTGTTGTTCGGTTTGGGGAAAGAATCGAGTGGAATGTCTCTCTCGTTTGTATGGCCAATGATTAATACTGGCACACAGTGCTGAGTGTGTCACTAATCAGTGATTAGTCATTCATTCGGGCAGAACAGTCTAATGATAATGTCGATGACGACTTTATCCATTAACCCGTTTGGCATTGGCATTGTTCACTAAGTTTCACTCTTCTTTCCCATCCACTTACCCCTTTGTTTCGTGTGCATTCCAATTGAATCGATTGGACCATTTCGGTTTGACTGGCCTCTGTCTGCTTAATGACTCGATTGGCTGAATCCATTTTTGACTAATGGAAAGTGCACAGTTGAAAAATCAAAATCCCAAATTGGAATCCAGTTCCGAACAGAGTCCAATTGGTGAGTGCAATTTAATTCAATTTGTCTTTGTACGTACCATAATAATAATAGCGTTCACATTTGCTGGTGCTGGGTGGTTCGCAAAAAAGAAACCAACAAATGCAAAGAACTGTCGTCACTTGATCGAACCACTCGATAGATTAGTGGTATTGGTAGATACATTGTTAGGTCGGTCATGTCAGCTACTCAAATTGAGCTTTTGCGTTTGTGTGTGTTCCTCCTCCTCCTCCTAATTTGGTAGATGGCCCAATCAGTCCTATTCCGCGTGTGTTGCAATGCGTGCCATATCGGATGTGCATTTGATTGTACATTTCTCCTTGCCAGAATGCATTCAAAATGCAAGTGAATCACCTCCCAATGTGCACCCTGTAGTGGTCAATCAAATCGGCTCACACCAATCTGCTTACGTCCACTCGGCCGAGTCAGTCCCAATTGGGCCTTGTCAGTGACGCATCTCTCTCCCTGCGAGTTCATTAGAATTCTCTCACTTTTCTCTCACTCGTCTAACATTTTCTATATTTAGTGCATTGCGAAATGCACACTGCAAAAAAGATTGCGAGATTGCACTCTGCACATCTCCAGTCTAGACTCGAATAATAATCATTGCCTCGAATATATTTTGTAACTTTCACTAAATTTCCTGCCTTGGGATATTTTGGTTGTGTTGTCGCAACAAATTCTCATACAATGTACTTTCATTTTAGTTGGCTTGAGCTTGAGCACCAAACAGTGCACCCTTGAAGTGTTGCGATACTTCATTGTGCTCTACATCTAACAAACCATCTATTGCTAAACTTTATGAACGGGCACTTTCGTTTTTTTATGTTTACCAGAATTAGGTTTTGTCGCGCGCGCAAATTAGACTCAGAATTCAGCGTTTGTCTACATCTTCTTGAGTGATGCAGCCATTTTCTTTCCATTTGGGACATTGAGGGCCTGTTGTGCTCCTGTGACTATTGCACAACTCGAGCAGGGTGATTACTCGAGCATAAACTTTTAATAACTCTATCCTGGATCGAGTCGAAATGCCATTTGACTTGCACAAGCACACACTCACAAACACACTAGAAGAAGACTTAAAAATAGAACAGCCGAACAAACATTGAATAAAATGGACATTTACTTCATTGTTTGGGCATTGAAATATATTGGCCAATTGGGTCTAATTGCGCGGGTCCATGATCTGATCAGTGGGGACACAGTATGGTTGGCTTGGCCTTTCACTTGCACCAGGCGGACACAACAGCATCGGGAATTAATATTTTATTTTTAGAATTTCGTCATAATTTGTGCAAACTTTCTAATCGGATTGTACACAAACAGTGAACAACAGTGACTCAACAGGACAGACCAAGTGGAAGACCATCTTGCTGATGCTTGCTTGTTGTGCTCTATATTTGGCTGTGATCCTCAATGGTTCGGGTTTGTGCACTGATGATTAGCCCACAACACAGTGCACACTCTTTCTCAGGAATATATCATACTCCTAACTTGACTGCTAAGTAAATAAATAAAGCCAAACGATAATGTCAGATTGTGGTGGCACTGAGTGAGTGAGCGAGTGTGTTGGCTAATAACTGGGCTAGAACAACATTGACTTTACGCCACTGTAGAATATTTATTATGATCATCATCATGTACAGGGCGGCCGAGAAACACACACACCACTGCTCAATTCTATTCAACACTAGTCGATTAATCATTGTGGCACATTCGGTCTCTCATGTGAGAATATGTGCATGCATGTACTTCCTCACCTAGAGCGAGATCTTGGCGCTCAAATCAAAACTGTGAGAAGATTGTTTGAAGATTTGACTCGATTGGTTCTGACATTAAGGATGTGGAGAGGTTCGTGAGAATTGAGGCATACCATACAGGGTGGAGAGTTAAAGTTCTTGGATCGAGTCGAGTTTGCGTGCCTGGTCACACTGTACTTTTTAATATGCGGAAATGCTCAAGAATTTAATCAAAAACTTTTAATGGCAAAATTATTCAAAAGCTTTATATCTGGTAGCGGTTTAATCAAAAGAGTATTTCTTAATTTGGGTTAAATGGCCTCGGTGTGTACAACCATAAAAGTGCTGTCTATCATTGGTGCAAGTAGCAATGTGCACTCTTATTCTTCTTGCACCCTGTTTGGTTGTCTAATTGGCACAGACCAGCCCATCTGTGTACTGTGCCGCACCGAGACAAAGTATATCATCATCCAATTGAATGTATCATTAGTATGATTATGTTCATTATCACACTGGCAGATGTCTATCATTGTGCTAATGATGATGTATGTAAAGGCAAGCTACCCCTTTACTGCACCACCCTATACAATGTACATGTACAATTGAATGGTAATATGGAGAGTATTCGTTTATTGTTAGATTCACTAATAGATTCACTTGTCGAGTTGATGGCTAATTAAGCCAGTGTTAAGCGTGACAGCTAAACAAACAACATTCGACAGTAGTTGGAGAGGATCACTGACCTGCTTATGCACAATGGCTAACAATGGCACCGTACCTGATCTAAGCAAGTCCACTGTGCATCCTTCCACTGGACTCAATCAATCAAAGTGCCACACTAGGTCGCAATTTGCACTCTCTGTCACTGGCCATTGCACCGCACCAGTGCCCTCTAGTGCTCCTCAGTGCCCCCACCGTGGGACATTGACATCTCTGGTGAACTCTCTCCCAGCTGCACATCTCCCACTGTCTCACCGTGCATTGTGGGCACAACTTCCTTATTGCCTTCATTGCGGTTTTTGTTGTCAGCTCCCTCTCCCTCTCTCCCCTCGGTAATTCTCACTTGCCTTTGTTTTGTATTCGACTCCCACCAGCAGCACCACCACCTCCACAGTACACTCTGGGAGCCATGGCGCCATACGTTCAGATTCATTCATTCATTCGTGCATTCATTGAGTAGAACACAGAGCGATACTTTCACTAACGGGCACTGACATTGAGATGCCAATTTACTGCCATGAATGAAAGACCACGCCGGCGCCAAGAACTTGGCGTCACTTTGTGTTGTTGTTGTTGGCTTGGCCATTGACGGAGAAGAAAGCTCTCACGGACGGAAGCACAACACGACAAGGGACAATAAGCGAGCCAAGGAATTGGTCACGCCCAGAGGGATGACAAGCCAAGATTAAGATTCAACCATGGTCGATTGTCATTGAGGGTCGAAATTCTTTGACATTCTGCCACTTAGGCATTGACAACTTTTAAAGATTTCCGCTTTCCGGAAATTTGAATTTTGTCCAAGACAAAATTGCATTGTGTCCCATTTGCATGAGGAAATGTTTGATTTGAAACTTTAAGTAATTTTAAAAATTGCAAGTTTCATAATTTTCATTTCACTAAGCATGTCACAATATTGAATTTGTTCCACCTTGACAATGAACTCCATTGAGCGAGTCAGTCGAATGGCTGAATTGAAGGTGCACTCCACTTGACAATAGTGTGCCCTGTCAACGGACACTCCACCAAACCAAATCCCAGGAATTTCGTCTCTCCACAATGGATTCAGTGTGAACACATTCGAATTGATTCGTGAGGAATTTCAGTGTCAATTGCTTCTCTCCTCTCTTGCACCCTCATTGTTGTCGTTCCTATTTTTCTTGGAATTTGATTAGTTTTCGGGAAATCTTTTCTGAAATATTTTGTTTTGCTTTGTTTTGTCCCTGTTCATGTAGTCTATTTCTGTTGACTCTAGGATATCATATTCGAGCGTATAACATGAACACAGAATATTCCCTTGACCTGGTGGAATTTTGTTGATTTGCTCTGTGTATTTGAGTTTGTGTAAAGTGCTTAACAGTGTTTCGGCCAAGTAGGGTCCATCTACTGAAAAATTCTGGAAAATTTGTACATTCAAAAGCATTTTCACGTGTGTTGACTGTGTTGGCAAAGGTCAAGAACACTTGGCTCGAGTGGTGGCAATGGCACCGAACTGAGTCAGTGTCAGTGATCTCGATTCGGCTGGACCGAGTCACTGCTCAGTAGTTCACCCTTTGGCCAGATCGGACCGAATCACATCGCACTCTGGCATATGGCACATTGACCCAGGCAAGTGTTTCGAAATATGAGTGAGGCAAGCCATTGAGCCAACATTGGCACACCGATTCCTTGTGAGCCAAAGCCCGCCAAAACCGACCCCAACCGGAGTGCTGCAGAATATATTCTCTTGTACTGCTCGAAAAGAGCCTAAGTGCGTCTTTAGTGAGTAGTGATAAATTCTCTCACCGATTTTTTTCGCCAAGCAGGACAAGTTCTTTGTTGTGCATGTATAGCTCAATGAATGCTCACTAAGACCGAGTCCGACACTGTCGATTCTGTATATTCCCACGGTGACGTATAATATACATACAACATACTACATACATAGCATATAGTATATAGAGTGATGAGAATATATACAATGTGCATGTGTGACCACAAGCAATATTCGGGTACAGTAGTTCAATGTTGTGCCAAGGCAGGCAATGTATTCCTGTGCGAGTGCATTCACTGCACTCTCAGGCTCCACTGAGGACGTTATACCGTGAAACTGGGGATAAACCGAAACACTGAGATACGGCACATCCAACACAGCATTACACATACACACACTGCTTCATGGTAATTTGCAAGTTTAGACTGCTAATTTGGCCATTAACATCTGTCTGTGTGTGTATGTGTGCAAGAGAGAGAGGAAAGTGTAATCGAAAACTTGTGCTTTTGTCGGTCTCGTTTGGTGTGAGGCAAACTTCGAATTGGATTCGGTCCAATTGATCGGCATCATTTCCCAAACAAGTTGAATCGCTAATATTGATGAGCCTTACTGTGATTCGGTGGTCGATTTGATATTTAGGATATTCTTGTGTGGCAACATGTTTGGCAATGGCCATTGATCGAGTGTGTGTTGTATGTGTTGTGTGTGTGTTGATGGAAGAAAAAGTGGATTCACTGATGGAATGGACTGGATTCGGTCTATTTAGGTCATGCACGAGGCGAGCGAACAAGAAGAACAAAATAATAATATTCTCCTCCCGCCTTTGGTAGCATTGAACTCGACTCTATCCTGCACTGCACATCACATGATTCAGTCATGTGTCATTATGGACCAGTGTGTGCACATTACAAACTCCCAATGGTGATCCATTCGATACACTCGAGCCTCTGTAAGATCATTTCTGGTCAACTCGCTAGTGTAATCATCTTTTGTCAAGTTCACAAAGTATCTTCTCACTTGATAAGATCTTTCTAGACATTATACACTAAGTTCTCACACTGAAATGGCTAAGTTTAAGTAAAACTGTTTATTTGTTGTTGTGTTGAGAAATATATTGAATTAAATATAGCTTAGTGCGTAGTAAGTGGCCATTGAGCCTACCAGAGAGTGATCATGACAGAATGGAACGATTCAGAAGTGTTCGGAAGTGGCGTGTGCTGTGTTTGTGTGTTTGTCTGGTTCCGAGTGACACATTCCTCGGGTGCGGAGAACTCCCCAGCAGTGTTTTTCCACAGCATTCACACTTCTCACTCAGTGAGAGAAGTATGAATGAATGAGCAACCACTTATGGCCAGAATATTCGTTTTCAAAGACATCTTCTGTGTGTGTGTCTGTATGTGAGAACTGAACGGGAATCATCCTCAATTGGCGATCGTTCTCATTTCTGTGCCAAGTGATATATCCACAGAGTGGAGTATTGACTGGCTTTGCTCGTTATAGCTATTACATGTTCAACACAGCACTGAATATAGCCCACAGTGAAAGGAAGGCTCAAATAAATGTGGCTAATTGGGCCATTGATCAGAGCGGACTCGAACAATGATAGACCGACCATGCCAGATAAAGACATTCGACCATTTGGATCGTGTCTGGTGAGGTCGCCGATGACGTACATTCGCCTTGCGCTAGTGCAAATAGTCATGCGATGCCATAAAGTCGTATTTCGAAGAAACGGATATTTGGCCAATGATCAATTGCAATGATACTTTGGCTGTTTGTATTAATTGGTTATTGAACTGAGACTATTTGCTCGGGTGCTAATGACTCGAGTACAGCGTGGTCATGGCGAACACAACTCGAACTGTCTGCAGTGTTGCACTCTGTCCAACCAAACAATGTAACAACTTTCCCACAGTGCGTCTCGTTCAATTCAATCCAATCAATTGATCCTTCCTCGGAATTGATCTCTCTTCTCTCGAAGCACTTTGGCCGAGTCCAATCCAATTTGGCCAATTATCCCATTCACTGTCAATTGGGTTGAACTTGACTCCTCAATGCATCAACTCATTCGAACCACCCTGTTTGTTGAACGTTTCGCTGTCTGTCAGTGGAGTGTTGATCACTTTGTCCAATTGGCGTGTGTTTGTTTGAATTGCTCTACTTTTGGTGTGTTTGCTTCTTCACTTCGGGATCGTTCGATTGCTGCTCACAACTTGTACACTCACTCACTCACTCACTCGGGCTCACTGTTTGCATGTTCTAGTTTACATTGTCGGGCGTGTGTGTGTGTGTCGAGTGTATCGAATATGAATTATGAAATATGAAACAATCAAACCATCGTTCAATGGACCCGATCCAGTAATAACGACTAATATCGATCGATTCGGCCAGATTATGATTGAATAATTGCCAACCATGGGAAGGGCCATTTGGGGCCATCCGCGTACAAATAGCTTACATTACATTACATTACATTACAAGTTGACAAATGAGGCGAAATTAGTCGACAAGTTTACACGCGGAGGTGAGCTTTTAAAGTTTGGTAGAAAAGTGTACAAATTCTCGGAAATGTTTAGCCAATTTGAGCTCAACCCGGTGTTCCACAAAAAATGTCCATTCAAATGGATGTGCGTGTGAGTGGCAGTGCACCGAAGGAATCGCTCTGTAGATTCACCTGCATGCATGCACCATTGGACCAGTCTAGACCATTAGCTGTGCTAATGATGATGATCAGTTCGACGGAAATTGTGCGGTTGCGAAATCGACATTGCAAACAGTTGATTTGTTGCAATGTTTGGCGAGGGTGAAAGTTTGCCTTTGTTACTGCCACATGGACATTGTTCACATTTTGCAATTCCAATTATGCAATCGATTAATACACACTTTGCAGTGATATACAGGCCCACGATGGCATTACATTACAAATTGATTCATTCAATTTAATATTTTTAATGGCAAAATATTCCATCAATCAATCATACATGAAAGATGAGCAAAGACAGGTTGTGTGCTCCTGTTTGAGCTCAATTCTTGTTGACTGCACAACCAACAATAATTCGATACTCATTCTTATTGAATATAATCCTTTCACATCGGGTGCTCTCAAATTGTGCTATGAGAAATGATCAAGAAAAAATGGAATTTTCCGTGATCGTATGCAAAACTATTCATTGCGCTGTTGCGGCAAAGTGGAATGGCAACAACTTTCGATTGGCGATTGTGTTGACCTTTTGTCGAGTCATGCCCTGTCTGTGCTCGAGTATGACTTTTGTATTCAGTCAGCAGTATTTGTGGCGAATGTTCAGGCCACTCGTCACTCCCCAGCAGCACCAGGAAGAATGACACTCTCACTCCTGAGCGAGTGCATCTGCTCCTTAGCATCGATGGTGATCCACATGCCCAAAAATGGCACTACCATGACATGTGTTGTGCTGTGTTGTACCGAGCCTGTGCTTTCCTGCCACATTCAGTTTACTTGAAAGTTCTTCCTCGTTTGTCTCATCAATGTGAGTCAAGTGAAAGTCAAATCTCTCGCAACTTTCTCCATTCAAGTGAGTGAATCACTGCACTGGGCAGAGCACAGGCACTCGGCTCGGATGACACTTTGTGACGGTGTCTTGATTGACACCGATTGCTGCCAACTCATAAATCACACCAAAGCCAAACTGAACTGGAACTCGCTCACATTGTCTGCCCACCCACCACCGGCAAACCAAGTTGTTCACCTCGCAGGCATATTCACGAGGGGAGCAATATGGTGCCCGAATTAGTAATTAAAAATTGTCCGACATGACTAACTCAATTTGAATTGACGCCCGTTTTGATTGCCCCATTCAAACAGAGACTCACTCGGTAGTGGGACAAGCATGCGTAGGCGAGACCGACCGAACACTGTTACTCGAACTTGTTTGAGATTAATTAATGACAAAATGACTTGATCCTGTGATGGCAGTCGATTATGTCCATTACGTGCTCGAGGTGTGCGACTCTCTCACTGATGCATTATGCAATGCTTAACTTCTCTTGACTGACAGCTGACTTATTCCTAAACTTTTAAGTTGGCAACATATGACAAAATATAATGCGATCACTGATTGTTTCCTTGACATCGGACGTATTGATTGAATTTATTCAGACAGACAATGCACAAAGATTAGAATCACTTACAAATTCGATCCAAAATTAAATTTAATTCGAGTCATCCCAGTCACTGTGACAACTGGGCGCCGTGTTGTTTCGCTAAAAAATGGCGGCAAAATGTGTCCATTGTTTGTGTGTGTGTCAACCCTTTGGCCAATGAAGGTCGAATTGGTGGTCATCAGTAAGGTTGAACTGGCAACAAAATGCATTGACTCGGTTCATCAGTCTCTCCCAGTGGCAGGTTGATTGTCCTTCAATGCACTCCACTTGAGTCAGCATCAAAGTTAATCTTTTCGCTTTTCTTGTTGCTCTTTTCGGCCTAAATCAGTGTTCGGTCAAGTGGAGTCTGTTGACTCGACATTGTCGACTGGTAACTCTCAACTGGAGCTGTGCATCTGTCAGACAGTGGTACTGCAGTGGCAAGTGGATGTGATCAGTGGGAGCTGTCATTCCTCTGTGTCTGGCAATGTTTGTTTGGTTCGATGTTTGTGTTCGCACCTCGTTGTGCACCAGTCATCCAACTCATCCTCGAATAGTTCATAATCACCATTATGACACATGTACATCTACACTGGACACAGTGATACAACCTCGAATAATGACTTTCCTCAATAATATCACATTACTGATGAATGTTTCACAAACTGATGCATTCAAGTAACACATTGCACATTGCTGTCCAATTCTGCTTATAGAATAATTTCATAACTTATATTGTCAATTTTGGCAACATTTGAGCACATTACTGAGTGAATCATTCTGTAGCAGAGTGAGTTTGTCGTGCGGCATGGACATTCTTTGTCGGCACTAATCATCGTCTCATCGTTGCATGTTAGCATTGGCCGTTGAAGTGTCTCGCCGAGTGCAATCATCATCTGTGCAATGATCCTCTCGGTGTTTGTTCTAGTGTGGCAGTTGTTGTCCGCAGAATTATTCGTTGTCTGAACAAATGAACCGATCAACAGTCGTCGTACACCAAGGCAAAGGGTTCGTAGACATTTGCGGTGGAAAAAGTCCGAAGGACTAACAAATCAATCGAGCACGAAAGTGGAAGCGACAAGCGAGGTCTTCACTGTCCAATACTACAATGACACACCAATCGATGGTGCATCACACCGAGCACACCTGTCCTGTGAGTGACTGATTCGATTACCATTCGATGACCCATTCCGACCATCGAATTGATTGCTCATTGTGTGAGTGTGCAGTACACTGAAGGTGTTCATTAAGTTCACGGTCGTCTTACTTGAGCGAATCGATAATCATATTGATTGGCATGTTGTGGGCATATTGTCCATTGTTCGGCCAGGCCTGTACTTGGCCGGCTGATGCAGACTTATTGAACTGACTTGCCAATGAACTATTTATAAACTATTGCTAGTGATTGTTTGTTTACTACTGGGCTCGATGGGTCTCGATGGGACAGTTCATCGGACCGTCCCAACTGTTTCTCTCTGTTTGGCTCGCAATGCCATTACTGATTGGAATATGAAGACGCCCGAGGGAGTTGGTTGGACTGTTTCGATTCGAGACAAAGATGAACTCGATCCTGACCAAGTGCACAACATACGAGGTCGTCAATAGAGACAATGCACGCACTGCACGCCCGTTACCTGGGGTAATTAGCCGAATGTTGTTGTTTTGGTGTTATGTTCCTGGATCGGTCATGAACTTGCCGTTGTTTTACTCGAATTACTGAGAAGCCAATTAGTGCAGTCACGAGAATGGACAACCCAGCCATTGGACTCAATCACCAAATGAGTTCCATTTGGAGTATTGTTTTCTCCACATGTTCCAGCACGGTAATGGCAACGCGCATGTGTTGTCTTATTGAAGATCACAAGACAATGCAAATGCACTGTGTATGAGAGCAGTTTGAGTTTGGGCAGAAGGAAATGGCGCCAAGAATCGAATTAGCAGTAGAAAAGTACCGAGTGAGTGTATTGAACCTCCACTCTGGTGATTGTCCAATGAGTACTCACGTAGTAGTCCAATGTTGGTTGGTCGACACGATGGCGTTCAACTCAACCAGACTCAATGGAGATTGTGTGTCTTCAGTCTACTTTGCAAATTCTGGCAATTTCCACTCAACTCGACTCACAATTCTACACTCTTGATAATATGAGATGATAGTGCGGACTGACTGACTGATCATGAGTGGCACCAGTTGTGAGATACACCAGTTGTGCCATTCTCGAGACATGCATACAATTGGGCTGAGAGGCACGAATCGAGTCTAATTGGGTTAGGTGAAATTGGACATGATAAGACTATAGCCAGAACCGGTGCTGATAAGTGCGTATGAGAGGAGCAGTGGAGAGTATTGGAAGTACATTGTTGCCAACCGATGAGGAAGCAACTTGCCGCGACTCTATACCAACAACCTACAAAGATAGTGCACATAATCGTGATTGGGTTGCTTGGTGGCACTGTTCACTGTTCAGTTAATTTGTCCACTTTCCCATAGCTCACGTTTCAATTAAACTCAACTCGATACCTCAACTCGCTCTCTATCACACAGAAACACATGATTGTCGTGCTTCCTATTTATGGTCATGTGAGGCACATTTGAGATCGTATTTGCTTGCTGGTCTGTTGTGAGACTTACTGAACCATTCTCACTGTTGGTTATTATGAAATACTTTTGATAAATTAGGAAACTTCTATCCAAGAGGATGTCTGTCTGGCCAAATGTGAACCAACAGCACCACAAAAGCAGATCAGACCAAAGTGTTCAAATGGAGTGGTGACAAGTTGTGATGCACTCGAGTTCACTCCTTCCCACCAGTGAGTGAGATATATCTCGCTTGACCTTTGTCCATCTGTGATGGCCCACATCTCGAGTGAGTTGACTGAGCCAGATAGCGAAAGTAAAATTGGGCTGCAGATGAGTGCGACTAGAGACAGCGGTGATGCAGGTGCTAAGCACTTGACACACCGTTAGCAAGAAGACGAACATGTGACACATGGCTGTACTGTGATGCACATGATGCTGGCCATTGCTCAATGCTGCAGTGACTGAGGGTGCGTGTGCTCATTTTGTCAGGTAAAGCGTGGGGGAACATGTGGGGTGAAGGATCCTGGCTGGGTTAACTCATGTCAGGTGGAGTGAGGGTGCGTTGCAGTGAGCCCGTTCACATCGTGCGCATCACTTGGCTCATCACCTAACGAGTAGTCTCAACAGTATCTGTGCCTTTATCTTTGCATGGCTCACCCTCCGTGTCTTACATCAGCACCACACGCGCAATCTCACTGATATCGCAATAGGCAATCTGGCACAGTGTTTGCCTTAGGAATCAGTTGCCATTACCATTACCGGGTGTGCGGACCGAGTGAATGGTCCTGATTGATCGACGATGGCCACTTGATTCGACCATTGCCGAGTCACACCATGTGTGTTTGATGTGCTCAATGGAGTGTGAAATGGTTGGATGCGCATGTGCGGCTAACCTTGCAAGATTATCACAAGACAACAACAAAAGAACAAGAAGATCAGGTTGAGGAGTGATGATGGTCATGCCGAGGGGGGTCAGTGCTGGAGTGAGGTGGAGGAGTGTGGTAGTGAGGGTGGGCACGATGGCTGATGATGTCGATGCACAATGCGAACATGTACACTGATCGGTTGCTTGGTCGGTGCTTGATTGCGCGCTATTTTGCCTGTGAACGAAGAGATGTGTCGCAATGGCCAAGCACCACCAAACCAATCATCAGACCGATCACACTTGGCTCACTCAAGCACTTCGCAGCAGATTAATAAGGCCTTGAACTTGCCCGAGGTTGTTTACCTGGGGGAGGGACACTGCCTCCCCCTCCAGTTACCTCCCCTTGGACCATGGATCATATTTTGGAAATTCCAATATGAGGATATAAAGTGGCGCAATCTATTTTTCGCATCCGCTTTCCAAATCACTCATCTCTCCCCAGGGAGCCTGTAAAGAACAGATTGGCGAATAATACTTATGGAACAAAGTTCATCACCCTACGCAACCTACTCCTTCTCCATTCCCTAATAATTCACTTACTGTTTCACCCAGACTGGATCAGTCCGAGAATTTTCATGGCCAGCAGTGAGGGACCAGTCAATTTATGTCCTCTTTGTATCGGTTAGATGTTTCCCCTAGTTATGTTGCATCCATACATTCCTTGCCATCCCCGTAGGTCATCAACATGGAACAAACCAGTGCACGGTCACGACCAAGGCAATAAACCAGCGCGTGTTACGAGGCGAAATGGCACGAGCAAGCCAGGAGAACATGTGCGACATTGGCAAATTGCATCAGACATAGTGTTGGCAGCACGCGGCACTGCCATTGCCACTTTGATCACTCGGTGCACTCACATGGATGCATTAAACTCACATGAGTGTGTGCACTGTAGTGATGGTCATATGATGGGGCTATGAGAGGGAAGGCACTGACAGGAGGATATTGTTTGTTTTGGTTCGATGCCGTCCTGCTCCACTCTCACACTACACAACTACAAAGCCAAATTGATCGCTTTATGTGCGCACTGCATTATTTGCTAATTGGCCAACTATTATTATTATCATTATTCATATTATGACCAAGTAGTTGTTCTGCACTGGAGCAGGCACTAGGACCGAGTCAATTGGCCCTGTTTGAAGTAGCAATGTTCAGTGCCAGTGTCACCCAGAGCAATCTATCCCTAGAGAGAATAGGTTCAACTGTTCATACTTGCCACATTGTCAACACGGTCGTTCCCATAATAGCGCCCAGTGACTATCTGTATGGCGCCAAACGCGTACGTGATCATGTCTTCCAGTAGACTCTCCGTGCGCCCTGCTCGGCTTCAGTGAAAGTTCATGTTGGCCCGAGTGGCTGGACCAGAGTGGAGCAGCAACCTCTCGGTGAGTGTGTCAACGGTCCAGAAATGGTCCAACTCGGTTCAGTCGCCTCCACCGCTTTGTGTTGTGACTGGACCGCCAGCAATGGGCAACCACAGTGACCGAGTGCATGACTGCCAGTGACTGTTAGCAGTGTCCTCTGTAGTGCCGTCTCCATCCCCTCATTCATGGACTCTTTCAGTCGTACCGCTGCGTCGATCAGTTGGAAAGCTCCACCTCCCCAGCTCGGTTTGTTTTGGTCCTGTCTTGGTCTCTCTCATCGCATCTCTCCTCTGTTATTCTGCATGCAAACTTGCTTCCATGCGCGTCTGTTTGTGTTTTGCTTTGGCTGCACACACACACACCAAACACAGCACACCGTACTTTGCTGTCTTCGCCGCGACTTTGCGTCTTTGTCGTGTTGTGTCTTGTGTTAGTCTCAAGTCACAATCGAATCTCTGATTAAGTGCAACATCGTCACATGCCAGCATTAGGCTACCAGTCGACCAACAACAACACCACGTAAGTCTTCACAGACATCATTTTGAGACTTTCCGCGTGTTTTAGTCAGGCAAGGAGAAAAACAACCATAAGGACAGTAAAGCGACACACTTTGGTTTATTCAATTTCACGTGGAAATACATGAAACATTGAGCAGATCTGCTTCGAAGCAAATAGCAAGCACCCTCCTTGCCTGCCTCCCTTTATCAGGACCTTATTGATGTTTTCATGTCCGTTTTAGGATTTCTCTGCATCATCGCTCGATCAGTGGACAGCAATCAATATCTATTTTGTCTATGAACACTTTGTTTCCACTGACAAGTTGAACAGCAAACAAACGTTGCCATCGTGCCCCAAACGTGATAATACATTGGGTTATATCTTCTTTTTGTTCTTTGCTATCGCGCCAAAGTTGGCATTTTGTTTTGATTTGTTCGTCGTCCAATTGAATCGATCGACGGATGTCAATCTCAATCGGCTAGCTTGCCACAGTCTTGTCAGTCCAGTTGTCTCCCTCTCACTCAGACTGATTGAATTGTCTGTCTTGGAAGACAATCGTCAATTGGCCATTCTTGAAATATCGTTGGCGCAACCAGCCAGCAGCCATCCTCTGCATCCCTCCAATCAGTCAACCTCGAAGTACCTCGCACTGAACGGTTCAACACCTACGTGATTCGATCGTTTGTTTCGGTTTGTTGTCTTGTTTGGAGTTCACCTCTCAGTGCCCTAACCGATCGCCACCGCCACCACCGAACTACCTCTACACCCCACTTTGGTGGCATTTGTGTGTTGTTGTCCCATTCTGAACATGTTCGATCTCTGCTCGCAAATAATCGGAATCGATCCCAAACGTAAACTGTCAACTCTGTAGTGTACATTAACCGAGCCGAACTGTGACCTCCATTCGGCCATTCTGCCTCACTCCTTCTGCTACACTTGGAACTGTCAGTTCGTCTGTGTTTATATCACTCAATTTATGCTGCCTTGAAAGAGCAGATTGCCCTTCGATCATTGAGAATATGCCTCAATCCTCATTACGAAGACCAACCACAACCAACCGCACGCCATCCACTAAGTCGATCTCCCAACAAAGAATACTTTTATAGCCTCTCACCACTGTCCGTTCTTACAACATTTATTCCACGACACATCGTACCCTTTATTTTACCGTCTTGTGAAGTAAGTCACTTCACACATAGACATCGTTCATTAATTTTCATTTTCATTTTAGTGAGTCAACTAGAACCTGCCTCAGAGTGGGCTTTTTTATCGGCGTTGAGCGCAGTCTGCAACACAGTCACCGACAAGTTACAGAAATCATTTGAAACAGCGTCCCTTAACATCGCTGTTTGGAACCGAAGAAAAGTACTCGACTCTGAGCTTGGCCATCAAGTCAATTCGGACCGACTCAGCCCAACCAGTTACAGTTCGGTGCTTGACACCAACCAGAATTACCTTCAATTGTCCTCTCAATTCACAAGGAGAAGTAGTTCCGGCCACAAAATGGTGAAGACGTTCCAAGCCTATCTGCCCAACTGCCATCGAACCTACAGCTGTGTACACTGCCGAGCTCATCTAGCCAATCATGATGAGCTCATCTCGAAGGCAAGTAGCATACACACACTTTTCACTAATCTGGATAGTTCTGCTCGAGTTCTTTCACTGGCGAGTTGAGTGTGGCATGCTCAATTACTCACTGGGACGATAACTCGTTTCGCCGATCAAACAAACAAACAAACCAACCAACTAATCACTGACTTTCTTATTCTTATTCTTATTACTTCTCGTTGCAGTCGTTTCAAGGCAGCCAAGGAAGGGCTTACCTTTTCAATTCCGTGTAAGTGATTTTCTTCTCTTTCTGTCTTGTGTCTGTGTTAATCGCACGGCGACCAGTGCGCGACTACCACGGCGACGACGATCAAACGAACGACCAAGTTGAGTCAATGCGACAATGATGATAGTCCGTCGAATTAGATGGCAAAGTTTTATAATTTAATTGAGTGGATAGCCTTGCGAGGAGAGACAGTGGCAGACAGGCCCGTGACGAATAAGAAAAGTCCAAGTGTAGATGACTTGTCGTGGTAGTTGTCGGGCACTGTCGCCAATTACTGTGCGATTGTTACTATTTGTTCGTAATTTACATTTATTGCACTTGTCCCTTACTGATTGGTCTCTTTCCCCATCATTCCTCTAGTGTTAATGTCGGCTGTGGAACAGCTGAAGAACGTGTCCTTCTCACCGGGCTTCACGCGGTGGCCGATATCTACTGTGAATGCTGTAAAACGACGCTCGGTTGGAAATACGTAAGTGACATGACATACAAATGAACAGTTACCAATGAACACATTCCCTGCGAATTATTCATTCCCTTTCACTTGACTTGTTCCATTCTGCGAAAGTTTAATTGACCCACAATATTTGGGAACAAAGTCTATTGATCTATTGCTATATCCGCGGCCAGACGTGTTTGGGAATGCTCGGACCGGTTCCAGAAATTATTGATTGAAATTCGCAGAATATTTAATTTAATTGTGTGTTTGCTTTGCGTTGTTTCGGGCCATTTAATAGAGTGGAAATTAACTGACTATTTCCAAGTATAATCACACACTGGCGAATTTACAGTGCCGCATGTTGGCTTTTATATTGGTGTTGTTGTTTGTGATTTGATGCGAGTCTCATTGATCAAGTTGGATTAGACGTGTTTTCGCCATTTGGCCATCGATCAATCGACCCATCGATATGTAGATTTATGATTTGTTTGTTTGTTGATTAGAGCCAATTGATGAATTAGTTATTATTAGTTATTGCTACTATTAGTGTAAAGTGTCGAATGGTGCTTTCACTGGTGCGATCATCGTTATTGGCATTAGATCATTTGTGCCATTATGCATTTAGGTCTGTCGGGGCACAATAACCTCCACTTGTGTGAGTGTTTATCAGTGTGTGGATTGTCTGGCCGAATTGAAGTGCAATGTGACTGACCTAATATTCCCAATCATAACTTATTTAATTGCCCGTGTCTATTGCCAATTGGTAGCAGTGGAGTGAGTGTGAGTGTGAGTGCTGTACAGTGGTACGGTGGCAGTGTCTCTTGATCGTCCGCTCATTGCTGTCATTGTTCCTAGTGTGTTATCGTATTGCACTGTGTTGTTATGTCACAGTGATGTCTTCTATTAATTTATTGCCAACACCATCAACAGAGTGACGAGCACGACAAGTCGCTCTTTCCTCTCTCTCTCTCTCTCTCTCCCTCTCTCCCTTTCCCCGGAATATATCTCTCATATGACTGGTTGGGTTATTATCGTGCTTATTATTGGCAATTGCAATTGTTATTACAATTGCGCTAGGTGATACTATTTGCATACTGTGTGGGACAGTGCCAGAATATGGCGCGCCTAATTGCACATTCATCTTTGGTGGGTCCACCAAACTGTACCGTGCTGGGTAATGACGCGCTGTGTCTACTCTAATGACTCCGATTTGGACTGACATTGTCCAATTGAGCCTAATTCCTCGATGGCATGAGATGTGGCCAATGTGCACTGCACAACACATTCTCCACAAATGTCACGATTCCTTTCGACAGAATTTCGCATGATTCGAAAGTGCTCCGAATTTTTGTTCTTTCCGAGAACTGTTTATTATTATGTCATTGTTATAACTGAGTAAAGTCACTCTCGTGTTTCATTATCACGGTCGGCATTATGCATGCAAAATGTTGGTGGTGAATAACAATTTGCATTTTGAGGCATGAAACAAATCAAGTTTAATTATGCTTAAAGTAAAATAATGAGACTCGAGACCATATTGAACGCATTACACAATGCACCGGCCGGATATTGTCATTTGGCTTACTGAGGCGAACTTGAATAATGATGGACTCGGTTATTTATAGAATGGCATGCTCGAGATTATCTATTGAGCGCCATTGGACAACGCATTAGCCTATTGGGCATTGTTTGTTGGTTAATTTTGCCGTTGTCTAAGCAGTTTGTCATAATTGATGGTGTGAACACTAGCACACACCAACACACACCAACACACCGCCACCGCACCAAAGTGGCTCACAATAATCTATAATTTGCAAATGTCAACCATTTAGTTAGGTCTGTCAAGGTTGTGTTTGATTTTGTGCTGAGTAGTTGCCTGGTTGGCTCAATTTGCTCTTGTACCTGTGTGCTGCCCGTGCCTGACAACCAGTCTCCCAAGTGTGCCAGGTATATCGTACCTCGAGGACAAATCTACTTTTGTTGTTTTACAATAAATTATTAATTGTCTTTAATTAATTAACAACAAGCACAAAACAGTACAGTCCCAACCGGACACGTCACGGAGTGCTCACTGGCTCAGTGAGAGGCAGCCTGGCAATGGTTGCCACCAGCGGTAATTGCACTAATTCCGAGGTGGCTCATTGTTTTGTTTGTGTTCGCTCACAAATCGGTGCGAACACTGAGCAAACATTGCGCCCTCAGCTGTGCTTAACCCAAAGGGGTCATTCGCCACTGGGAAGATTGGCCATTTTTGGAGTGTTGCCAAGTATCACTTTACAAGGAGCACTTTGAGCTGTCAAATTGGCCAAACCAAATTCACTCGATAATGTGTCTGTGCATGAATGGCTCATTGGTTTGAAGGGACGAGACAGCCTCTCTGTCCCGAGTCTCGCCAAATCACTGGTTGAACAGTCCGGATAGAACTTGTTTGCAGTACTTTGAATCGTGTGAATCATTAATTCTCTAATTCCAACACTCACTGAACACTTTCTCATTAATTTATTCGTGTGCCAATCGCGCGCGCCTACACACTTTGAATTGGAGCAAAGGGAGAGTGGCTGTGTGAATCGAGAATCGTATAAGAAACTGTTCCAGAAAGTTTCCATCCGAGCACGTCAATGGAAGGCTTTGTGAGTGAGTGAGTGTGTGTGCAGTGGTGTCCATTGCCTGTCCTGTTCTTGATTGATCCCGGATTGCTGTTTGGTGTTTGGTTGAGCTGGTAGTTGCAGTGTCGCACTGAATGGCGCAATGCATTGCCGATCGGTATATCTCTTTGGCTAACGGCCTAATCCTATTAGTTAGTGCATTAATTTGCTTGCTTAATGTCTGTCTGCAGTACGTAATGCTCAGTGCTGCACTCGACTGCAATCACAAATCCCAGTTCAAATTGGCACGTTTATATCGTGACTCGTGTAATTAAGCCATGTCCGATGGTGTGTGTGCTGAGGACATTGAAAGTACACTCTGTCCTGGGATCAAGCCGCTCAATTCGAATGGATCATTTGGATATTATCAATTTTAATTAATTTCAATTTGCCTTGGGATTAGGCCGAGTGGAGCGATTCTGTTGTCTGTCGGTACATGGCCCAGTGGAATGTTGGCCACAATGTACCTGTACCATTGCGGGCATGTACCATCATCACTCCACTAGCGAATGTAATCATTAGCACAGTGCCCAACGATCTTTGCCAAATCGATTCTTTGTCTCGATCTCCATATTGTTCATCACTATCTACTGTTGTCTGAGTACTGTCGTAACGTATTCGACTGAGAGACGAATGTAAATTGTTCAATTGTGCTAATGCGATTCTGTCTGTCTGCCCTTTACGACTTGTTGTCCGAGTGTGGCACATGAGAAACTTATTGAACCATGTCATGCTCGTTTGTTTTATTCTTCTCGGCAGCATTTCTTGCAGTACAGTACAACATTCACTAATTCCAGTGTTTTCACATTTTCCAGCCGACCGAGTTGTGAGTCGATGTGTGTGTTCGCTGCCATCCATATTTACATTTTACTGAGCACTGGCACGTTGGTTTACTCTCCAAAGGGAAGGAAGGATCGACAGTCGTAAAAGGACACTCGAATGGCCCTGTCTGTTGCCAGGTGCACACAAAGAACCACTGAATGGGCTTCGACTTATCACTGCGCTACAACTTTGAACTTTAAACCTCACTCGGACCTCACTCGATTTATGTCCATGTTTATTGCTATCGTCTGTGAGTTGGACAGTGCTGGCCGCTCTTGAGACTGTCGGCTCGATTTGTCCAATTCGTGCGTGACGTGCAGCGGGCAGTTTACCTTGCAGTGGGCAGAATGGAGTGCTCGAGAATTGTACTGATCATTGTGCCGGCACCATGGCAACAAGGCACCAGACAAACACACACACACTCACACTCACACTCACAGATGTGCTTCGACGCGGATGTGCCAACACTGCCACTGAGTCTGCAGTGCAAGTGCCTCTCCATCGTCTGTTCCACTCGTCGTCTGTTCGTGTTGCTGTTTGCTCGACCTTGCCCTTTGCCCTTTAAACCTTAACCTTGTACGGCAGCATATACCTTTAAATCATGTCAGCTGTATACTCAACTTGTTTTGATGCGAGTGCACTGCACTGTGATGTAATAGACCAAAATTGAGCAAGCGAAGTCTTTTTGCACACTGACAGTGTCAACACTGGTGAATTGTTTGTCACGAGCAATGCTCTCTCGACCGTAACGATGACCTCTCTCTCTCTCTCTCTTCTGGTCATCATCACTTCACTCACCTGTGACACACCAACATCAGTAGTCATCTCAACCGAATTGCGCCACTCACGTGACGACAGTCAGCTTTTCATTAAGTTTGCCTACCTGTCGCTGTGTAATAGTAAAGCTCGTCTGCGACACAGTATGTTTGTCATTGTTCGGTGTCAATGTGCTCTGTGAACATTCACTCACTCGGTGCATATTTGTTGGCTAAGCGCGTGATTCAAGATATTTGAATGGATTGCGTCGTTATGCAATGTCGCACCGATGCATGTATTGGCTTGTATTGGAGGATGGTGCAGGCAGGACACACCGACAATGCACATCGCCTCAAAGGTGATGTTGTCGATGGTGCAGCTGATGATGGAGTCGTGCGAGGTGTGCAGTTTGCAAATGATTCTATTTACCTGTCCATTAGCTGGCGAACATTGCTTCACCTATTCTACTGATTATCCTCAACTAAAGAGGCTATCACTCGAGTGGACGGTGGTGCCGTGTTGGTGTAGTGTTCGGTGGGACACACACCTTGGCGCACACCGCACACCACAACTCGATCTGTCCAGAAGCACCTTTGATTGCTTCATCGCGATCGCATAATTGCGATCGGTGGCAGTAATTACCGCTCGCCATTTTCTTGCTAATTCCTCGTCCACTGTCCTCCACTTGAGTGCACCACACTTCGCCACCGCCCATCACCTCTCCACCACTAACAAAGAGTTTATCTGCACTTTGTGCCTGTACATTTGGGTAATAAGTGGCCAGACTTGACTTGTCAGTGTGGTCAGGTGACCTTCTATACCTTTTATTACCGATTTCCGATGAAGATTTGAAGCAGTTCGGTGTGAGCAACTTGAGGACGGATGTGTGCAATCGGGGCAGTGACCAGTGGCGAGCCATTGGTGCCACCACAAGCGATCCTATCGCCTCAGCCATCTACACGAACTCGATTCCTTCGATTTACGATCGTTTTTGCTTGTCTTTTCCTGTCCTTTCTGCATGTCTCAGATTGTGTGCACTCGAACAATCGACAACGCATCGCTAACGATCGAATTAACCCATTGGACCAGTCTAGATTGTTTTGTTAGCTCTCCGCTCGAGGCACTTATAGATTATCTAACTGGCAAGTGTGACGCTCGTTTAACGTTGGTCGGTTCACACGGCCATAATGAGTGACCAGCAAGTCTGTACATCTGCATGACCATGAACATCATCATCACCTAACGAACCCCTGATGGTCAATTATGAAATACATCGTGCGGGCTAATGAATTCATTAATTAACTAGTTGCACAGCCAAATGACCTTTCTTCTTTAGAATGGCTCTGTTATGTGTTCGGCTTGTGGCACAAGTTATGCCCTCCACCATTGGCTCGTTGGTTGGTGGTGGTGTCGCACTTGTGGACAATAGCTCACTGCCAGTCGGATAATCGTTTTATCTCCAAGTGGAAATTATAACTTCGTCTGTGTGTTTGTTTCCATTGATGTCGAAGTTTGTAGTCACTTCTCGTGGTCCAGTACCTGCTTGCAAGCATCTGCGCATTACTCGTGGCGCAGTGTCTTGTGCGTCTTGGCGTGTTTGCCTCGATCTTGCCACGGTTGTACACTCTACAATGTACAGCACGAACAGAATGTTCACAGTGAACAAGACGCGCCACTGTACAAAATGTACAAATGTGTGCACACAGGCACTCACATGGCGTGGGACAGGCGCAAACATTTGCACATTGTATCCACGCACCAACAATGCTGGTTTGATTGGTGTGCGCATGGCTAGTCTGTCTGTTGCTCGAGTTACAGTGCACTGGTGTTGTGTTGTGGCACGTACCACAACAGACTCATATGATCGCGATCATATGATTGGACTCTGTTTACCATCAATGCACCGTTACACACATGCGTTCGGTGCTGTGTTGTGGTGTGTGATGTGCATGCTGGTGCCTGCATTGGACCCTTTCAGCTGAGGCGCGCATTCTCATGACCTTAACCACACTGGACCATCGACCACCAGACCAGTGGCACATTCACTCGCACACACACATCCACACACACATCCACACACACACATCCACTCACATGCTGCGACGCATCGAAATGGCAAAATATAGAACGAGGAAAACATTACAAAAAGGATGCTCTCGGTGTTATGTGAGAATTCACTCAGTTGTGGCACGCGCCTTGACTGACTGCACTAAACTGCACTTGTACTATGATTGGATGCTTTTTATTTGTTTGACTTGAATCGATTGGACCAATGACCTCTATGCAATAGACCAGTCCGTAGATACGTTTGCAATTGCCAATTGAGGGGAAAGTTGAGTGATACTTTAGCTTTGTTTCGAATGAACACACTCTCTTGTTGGCCACTGAAATGTTGAGAGTAATTAGAGCTGATGAACTCGGAATGTTGATGTCCGACCACACAAGCGAGCAATGCACCTGAACGTGTGTGGGAAAGTACTCGTTAAGGTTCGGTTTGGGTTGTGCAGAATGACGATGACTCTTCACTGTTCGTGTGTGGCATTTGGCTGATTGGCATGCCACAGTACTGATTGAGATTGCATGTTGATTGTGATGCTCGATGACTGATTGAGTGAGTGGAAAAGGTGCCCGACCAGTGAGCACTAATGTACGGCTGTACAACCATGCCAATAGCGGTTAATCGGTTTGACTCCTTTCGATGATACATTTGGTGATGTGCACTGTGCTTGCAGAATCACACTCAGCCATATATACAAGTTTATTATTATTGGTCGTATTATGTTTGTCGGTCTGTTTGTCCATCGAGCAGTGTATTACTGTTCATTACGTTTATTACATTACATCGCCCACTCGTTCGGATGTGTGAGACGGTGCCATTATGAGTGTGCTAATGTCGATATATCCTATGCGATTGTTTGACTTGTGTGCTAATTCGAGCAAACATATTGACTGGGAGAGACCGAACACATCCCAACAGATATGCCACACTTTGGACTGCAAACGCAAAGTTCATTTGGCCAGTTTGCAAATCACTCGTCGCGGCTTTCTCGATTATCGATGTTGCTAGTGTTTGATTAGACCATCAATGCAGTCTCTCGCTCATTATCACCAAACAGTTATATTATCCATGTGGTAATTTGCACTGACACGTTGATGTGTGTTGGTGTGTGTTGGGTGGGAGTGAATGAGATTTATTGTGATCTAAGCGCATTTGATTTCCTGGTTGCTGACCAGATGGAGGTTGTTCAGTGTTGTTTGACTTGCTGCTGTGTGTAACTCGATCTGTTAACAGTGAATTCACACTGGTCGGGGGCTAATTTGGGTGGGCTCGAATACATTTTGATGCTTCTTTTCATGTGTGTCGGACCCTAATTCTGTATCCCGTGGTGAATGGATTGATTTATGATGGGCCGTGTGTTGATTGCTTCACTGAGCGATAGTCATTTCCACCAAAGTAGTTCCTCGTTTTGAGTTTTCTCTTTTTTGCTTCAACCTCAACTTTGTCACATGATTGGAAAGTGTTTTAGAGCAAGCAGCAGCATGCAGAGTCTGTGTACTGAACAAAGTGAGCCAATGCTCGTGTCTTGTGCAAATGAGCATTCTGCCACCCGACCACCAAACTGACTAAATACACAAACAGATTGTGCCTTTTGTTTTATGTTTGGCGGCGGCAGCAAATGTTTGGTGACCTTGTCAAACTGGCGTTCTGTGTGTGTTGAGCACTTGGTGGGGCTCAAGTTGGTTGTCTTGTGGTGTGTTCGGTGTGAGAGCTAGTTTGCATAATTGATTCGTTTGTGCGGATAAATAATCGATTTGGCCTGTGTGCACTGGAGACACTTCCAAATGAGGCTCGAGCATATACTTCAAGGGTTGCCATCTTAATTGCGGCCAGACCTTCCGACCAAGTGTCATATATCTTGAGAGCACAGACCGTCGACGGACACTTAACTCAATTCTCACTCAGACTGAGACTTGTTTGCAGGGTTACTCGTAACGGATTTGGTCATTCGTTTACTTGGAGATGCTGCTCGAGATTACTTGTGTTCAGTGAACCTGTCTCTCGGTTCATTTCCTAGTATGATTGAATGACTGAAGTCTCACACGCCATTCATTAATTGCACTAGGCCTGGTGTGTTCAGATGCAATTAAAAAATAGTTCAAACCTTAAATCGGTTTAGAGGCGAATGACTGTTTGACTGTTGAGTTGACAGCATCGATCCCAATGGAATAATCAATTGTCTAATCGGATCTGTTCATTGATTGCAGGAGCACGCGTTCGAGTCGAGTCAGAAGTACAAGGAGGGCAAGTACATCATCGAGCTGGCCCACATGATCAAGGACAACGGGTGGGAGGATGACCCCAACGAGGAAAAGAAACGCTGACATGAGCTGAAACGGACGCTGTCCGGGTCACGGTTCTCGCTGCCCTTTCTGTCGTCCGCCTCGTTGCCATCGTGTTCGAAGACCTCGAGCCCGCTCCTGAGCAACCAAACCAGCACCAATAGCGCCTGCACCACCAAACCACTGACCAGTAGCAACAAGCCCATGGCATCCTCGTCCGCATCCTCCTCGTCCTCCTCATCCAGCTCTGCCTCGACCTCCTCCAGCAGCAGTTCGACCGAGCCGAACCATTTCGAACACATCCACCTGCCTCAGCCCCGTCAGCACCTGCACCAGCACCTGTACTACCCACCTCCCCACCAGTACGCACCTCATCACCACGAATTGTGACCTCGTCCCCAGTCTCACTCTGTCCACTCGCAAGCGACCTTGTCATCTAACTTACCAGTGCCCAATCAGCCTCCAATAGAACTCAATCTGAATGTCGATTATTTCTTTCAACCGCTGCCGCTTCTAGTTGTTAACTGTGAACATGTTTTAACTTTGCCATATGACGTCAACTCGTCTGTACTGCTCCAGTGTTACTCTACCGCTACGGGAATTGTCCGTTTTGTGAACTCTTTACTGAATTATGCGAAGTGGCCTGAAGAGAACTCAAGTGGTGGTGATGGTGATGGTGATGGCGATGTGCTTGTCGGCCAACGGTTTATGCATTCGACACCTGCTGGTCAGACAAATGATTCAATCTGGATTTATTCGAGAGGACCATTGCCTACTACAAGAGCACTGTAAATCATGACTGACATCTGTTCGAGTCGAACTCTCTCTCAACGATCATCATTCAGCTCGACTGGTTGTTGTTGTAGTGCCAGTGCCGACTGTGTTCCACCAAGCACGGACACCTTCACCGAGACGCCTCAGTGCGGGTCATGTTCGATTGTATCCAGTCACAGTTGTATCCTCTTGTCTTGTCTCACACCTTTACTCTTACCAAGTGATATCACATCTCTTTTCATAAGAAGATTATCATCGAAACCGGCCACATTCAGACTCACAGACAGACACACTTGATAGGTCAATTTCGATAGTAACCTTATAAGCACAGTTGTACCAGTGCAATCACTCATCACGCAACACACAACCTGTGCATTACATGCGATAACATCTCGATGCACGCTCGGTGCGCTATTTGTGCTAGTTCTCAATAGACATTATACACATTGGCAATCTGTCTTAGATTCTCGTAGATGCACTCAATTCTGATGCTCTGTTCGGTGTGACTTGTGGTCAGTTACTGGTCACTCGAGCGATAGCAAGTGTTGTCCTGTGCCTGTGTCCGATTGTCCCACTCATCGCCTCACTCATCTCGGCTAGCCTTATCCTTGCAAATATCCCATCCCGAACTGTGCTCTCACTCTTTCTCTATTCCTCTGCGCCATTTTCCTCTCCACATCTCAATTCCCTTGAATCACTGTAATATATTCGATAATCTTTGTAATCTATACATTTTACATGCAAGTGAGATTTACCGTAGTGATCAAAACTAGCTTCAAGTTCGAGGCAAACCAATTAGCGATTGAGCCAGTTTCAGTTGATGCGTTCGATTTGTGTGTCTGTTTACACTTGTGATACATTAACGACTGAACTGAATGAGAATTAGTGAACCACCGGGTGACTTATTGGCCAGGAGGAAGACTGTGCTTGTGATGATGCCGCAGTGGTGAGATCATTGCTGCTGTTGGCGCCATTCCATCACCTTGCAGGCTTTCTTGAGCTTGCCTCTGTTTGCCAGTGATCAGTGTTATGTTCTATGCTAGAGTGAGTACAGTTAAATGCATTAGCGTTGATTGATTGATTTAGTAGAGCGTTTTGTTATGTTCACTTTTTTGTTCTTTCTTGCCGTCTCCCGTTCTTGTGCCTCAGTTCGCACGAACCTATTTGGACTGTGCATCAATCAACACAACATGTCTCCTTGTGAGCCATCACTGGGGGCTATGATTACACTTCGATCACATTATTGGTAGGTCCGTTCTAAGTCGGTGCCTAAGTGCTCGAGATGGTCACTCGGGTGCTCACTTACAACCACCGATGATAATGTGGCCAGTTAGCCGTTCAGGACTAGTCTAGCTTCAGGTCGATCAGTCCATGCTCGGGTCGAGAGCAATTGTTCTTGGTCTCGCTCCAGTCTGGCCCGGTCTGCTCAAGTGGTGCGTCACTGTGGTGTCAGTGCGACTTCCTCTGCCTTGTGGCATTTCCTTTCTCTTCCCTAATGTTTCTTGCATTTCCTCGCCACTAAATTATGCTCGATTCTATCTCGGAAACCTTACAAAAGCCCCAACACCAAAAATAACCACATTTTATGAATTTTTCATTTGACACTTTCCACAACACAACACGAGACATTTCTTTTCCTTTTGGATTTTCCCTTTTTGTTGATTTGTGAAATAGTGCCAGCGACAGTGAAAGTAGTTTTTAGACACACCAAATCCGTTCTCCAACTCGACACAATGACCACTCAGGTGTAAGTGACAATGTTAAGTTCAATCAGACACGCAATCACTTCAATCAACTGTTAATCAAAAGAGATTGTACCTGTGCTGAGCAGGTGAGCATCCTTAGTCCCACACACCTCCACACTCTCACTCTGTACGAATATTACGAATATGAATGGACAGTTCTTTCAGTGCAGCTACAGTCCCGACTCAGGTAGTGAATATCCTCTCGGTAGGGCTCTCCCATTGCCATATCCAACCAGTAAGCCAACTTATTCCCAATGCTTGTACATTTAGGCAAGCGAGTGCACTCACCTTGCACTCATCTTGCCCAACCAGGCCCGACTCTTACTGCAATTGCATTCATTGCACACGGACCGACTAGTTTGTAGCGAGCTTTAGTTGACCCTCTCCCTCCCTCCCTCCCTCCCTCCCTTCCCTTGCCTCCTCGTTCGTTCCCTCCATCTCCCAATCGGAACCATTGCTTTCATTGCTTTCACCGTACTGCATTACACACTATTACGACACATTACTGATGACTTTCAACATGTGATATTTTGCTCTCTTCTCTCTCTCTCTCTCTCTCTCCTTTCTCTGTTCTCTTTAAACTCTGTCTCGAGATCGACCGTTGTACTGATTCTTTTCTGTTTATTTTGATTTAATTTTTTGCTTCTCTCTTATATTGTTTCGATCTCGATTTGCTCTTTATTTCTCTTTCTTTGTCATATAACCACAACAATCTACTACAAACATACACACACACACACACACACACACACACACACACACACAAACACACACACACACACACACACACACACACACACACACACACACATAAACACGAATATAGTCGAATGGAACCATCAGTTGGACTTCAGGAATCAAGTGTATATTGTGCGATATATTCCTGGCACGAAACAACCGATTATATGCCATACACAAACACGATATATGTTCTCTTGGTGTATAATTAATAATAAAAATTCCATTGTAATATTTTTAATTTTGTGTGTTGTTGAATTATTTTCCGGGTGATTATTGATCGAGCACACTTTGCCGTTTTCCATTTCAGTTTAGGTCGTGTGTTGCTTATGGTGGCTATGCAGTCCACTTTCAGTTCTACTCAAATGCTTTGTGTGGTGTGTCCTTTCTGGTGTCTCGAGGATCCTGTCCACGGGTGGAGTTGACTACCTGTGCTGTGGAAAGTTGCGGGATTAATTGTGAATTATCTGAGGACAACACACACATTGATTGGGACATGTGTTGAGACTGCACAAACATCCGGGATGAGTCGTCACAATTGGCTGCATTCATCACAATCATGTGACACAGAATTGGACCTAAGGAATGTTCCGTTTTGGGTGAGTTTATGACTGATGTGCCGTACACTGTTGGCGCATTCCGGACTTGATCTGGGGGAAATTGTTTTTTTTTGTTCAGTTCGGTCACGATGTGTGCGAATGGCATCATGTGATCGGCTTCTCGCCGAATGGGGATTTACTCTCGGATTTGCACATTTGGTACGTGTGCAGTGAGATGTGATCACCAGATGATGATGATGCTCACGGTGTGGTTTGATTAAATTTTTCCGTGTCTGCATTATCCGTGTTGGGCCATCAGTAAAACGCAATCACCAATCCAGGTTCAGCTATTCAAGGACAATTCTCGCTGTGACAAACATATTACATTGTTAATATAGTGCAAACAAGCAGACCTGCACCGGATTGGGTATGATGATACCCTCAGAATTTGGAATGTGTTGCTAGTTCAAATTGGGTTTGGTTCGAAATGACACGCCTATACATTTGCAGTTGAACCTATTCAGAACGTTTGTTAGGTTAATTAACAGTGTTTATTTATTGATGATGAAAAAGGTACAATTAAATGCTTATTAATTAGTTTAAAAGTATGTCTGGAAATATTTCAATTTGGAAGAACAGAGAAAAGCAGTTGATTAGTCTAATTAGACTTGAGAGCCAAAAAACGTTTGCACTTTGAGTTCAACTCGTCCAACAGATACTTCTCGGCCAGTTGAGACACTTGCAAGGCGTACAGCTCGAATTTGTCCAACTTGCCAGTGTAGATGTACTTGAGAAGTTGGTGAAAGGCATCAGGTTCGTCACAGTCAGTGATGTTGACTATGTTGGTGGTGTTCTCGCTAAGCGAGTGAGTAAACATGGCCCGAAACACTGGAGAACGAGCACCAAGTATTGCTTTGTGCGCTTTGAATTCGCGAATCGGAATTATTGTGCCGCCTTCTGATTGGCCACCACCGACTCGAATGGTCACATCAGAGAGATCACCACTTTGAAATAAATCACCGAAATCAGAGGCCAATTGACATTTTGGAATTTCGATCAATCGATCATTACTTTTGCAGCTGGACTTGATATCCTCGTAATTTAGCACTTTCATCTCAATACAAACAGTGAGCTTGCCATCGGGAATCAACTGATCAGCATTAGCAAGTAGAGCATCTCTGCTGAGATAATTGGTCTTCCATGAGGAAGTGGTAAAACTACGACGATACAGTTCACTCTTATGGGCAACCTTGTCTCGACCAATCACTGACAACGTGTACTCGGTAAGAACCATTTTCTTGTCACCCCAATTTACAATTTTCAAACCCAACACCAAACCATCGTTTACTTGCGAACGTGCAGCTAAATATAATTCGAACTTAAACTTCTTACTGCCATCAGAGAAGTTTTGCTTTTCTTTTAGGACCTCTTGACGATTTAGATAGCGTTCAACAAAATTGTCAACAGTCCAAGTGTGGCGTGACGTGAACGCAATACCGGCGGTCAAGGTGTCAATTTGCGGAATCCAGCTGACGGGTTCAGGTTCAAATGGTTCATTGGATAACATCAATTTGGTAGCTCGCTTTTTTGCTTCTTTGGCAATCCAGTCCTCGAATCGAAATTCCATTTCAAAGTAAAGAGTCAACTTGTTATCGGGCAGCATCTGAGCACTTCGAGCCAACAGGTCCGTTGTCTTCATCAATGGGGCGCAGTAAGTATGTGTCAATTCTTTGATGAAACATTTCTGGTCGTTGCCATCGACATAGGACACCTTGATGCTGACACCAATCGGACGACAACTTGCGCTTGTCGACTCAAATATCACTCGCAACTCCTCGTTTTCCAAGCCAAATTCAACAGCTTCAGGAATATTGTAATGGAACAGTTCCAGGTAGCACTCAAAACCATTTGGTAATTCGAACATTGTGGAACGTACTGGAGCTGAGTACATTCCATCGCCACACAACAGACTAAAGTGAGCGATTGTCCACTTGTGTACACATTTCACCACGTGAGTGTCTTTGTTAATGTCGTCCAACAAGTCTTCTTCCACTTCATCATCATCAGACTCGGATTCGGAAATCTGAAGCTGATTGAGGCTAAGAAGTGGCAGTGGATTGGACATTGTTTTCGTTAGAAAAATTGAGATTCGAATAGCACTAAAACAAGAAGAAAACTTTCATTAGGTTTGAGTGATAAATAAAGAAAGCATACCTTTGAGGAAGATGTAGTGCACACAAACAAATAGATTGAGATAAACTTGAAAACAACACGTGCACGACAAGAGGAGAGGACAACTGTCTTTGTCGGTGGGCTAAACAGAAATGACGACTATTGGCGCTTCTCTGACCTTCTCCTACCGCAGGTCTTTCGGTGGCCTTGGCTAGCAATTAGTTACTTCTAGGAAGAACCAAACCGATTGGACAGATGTGACGCGACCGCTGTTGCTATGGCAACTTGTTACATGTAAGTATAGAATTCTTTCTTCAGTCAGACAGACATGTGCCAGTCGCGTCCATCAATGCCTTTGGTCACCACCGACTAGTGATGGCCATGAGATGGACCTCAGAATGGTCGCACAGGTTGAGTGCCTTTGAGCACATAAGTGACACTGCAGGTGTCATCGGTCACTTTCATTGCAGCTCATGACCCACAGACGGCCACCGCCACCGTTCTGATGCGACCATATAACCTGGCACCACGTGTCTAGCCGCGTTGTGCCTCACAGACACGACATATTCACCCTTGCCGGCTTGTGATAAAGACAATCAAAGACGGCGCTGTAAACACTTAGGAGGCGACAGTCGCGCTTATCCACACAACGAACTATTCTTTACGCTCTTCAGTCTGAGAACTTGAGTGAGAAATGAATCGACTCTGATATCTTGATATCGTTTGCTTGCTAAGACCAGTGGTCAGGTAGTCCTCATTATACCCGGCAAGCTAGAAGTCTGTCGTCCTTTGTCAGACAGATGTAGCCTGCCGCCCTTATTGACTAAAGGTGTGAGCAGAATTGCATTTCAATGCACAACTTGGTGGTTGCATTGTGTGAGGGCCTCAAAGTCTTACCTCAAAGCTCATACATGTGTGCCAGCAACCATTGAGCTAATGCAACTATGATCGTTTAAATTAAATGTTACATCTCACATCATGAGATAATTTATTTTGATTATTCGATTTGTGAGAGTATTTGTTGTGTCTATTTATTTGCCAATTGCTCGAAACAGATTTTGACAAAGGACGTGACAAAGTACCATTCACGGTATAGCGTGATTATGATGCTATTTGGGCTACTTTTCGCATAGTTACAAGTAAGATTAAAGACAGAACAACAAACTGCAAACACTTCCTGGAATTATGTCTGCCATGCAGGCCAAATGAACACGATTTCACAAGTGACGTCATTCGAACCATTTGGGAATGCTTTCGTGATGTCGAGTCTTTTGGTCTGACTCAGTTCGTGGTCCGCGGTTCAAGTTCAATGTCGGCCTGGCCTGTGCAACTTGACAGGTTTTAATTAGGTGCCGTGCTTGCTGGCACGAATGGGTGTCATATCTGTTGATCGATTCTGCTTTTGTCTGGTGATTATCTCCATTTGTCCATGTAAATAGCATTTCGAGACCAATTATCCTGATAATAATGATTCACCAGGAACTTTCCATTGTTTTGTTGATCTATCATCAACATCTGTGGGTAATTGTAATTATCGTACAGAAATGGTGCTTTGCTAGGGAACGATAATTAGCATTGACTATTTCGAAATGCATTTTATTTGAGTTATAGTGAATTAGCTGAAAGCAAAAGTGCAATTTCAATTGTTATCGATTACACTGTAGATCTACATTGGAGGTCTATTTGTTTCAGTGCCACAAGTGCATTTATTTGTATGGCAGCGTACACATTCGGTTCAATATCACAATCAAACAAGATAGATTGCTCTCGATCGTACAGAAGTACACTTTCTGCAAACACCAAAGAGCAGCCAATTCTATTATTGATCTGTTTATCTTGCTGGCACAATAATGTCCCGGACAGTTGACTCACTCGCCCTAAGGAGTGCACCTAACTGTGGAGCGACCTTCTGGCGGTGTTCATGTTCTCTCATGATTTGAATTGTGGCCTGCTAATTGAACCAAATAGCACAACACACCGAGCAGACCGAATAATCGATCCAAATTAGACGCTCGTTTTGTTTGCCTTTCTCACTTTTGTGTGCGATTACTCACTGTTTCGATGCACCCGAATCGAGTGAATCGAGTGCACAGTTGGAGATGTGTTCATGTAAATTAGGCTGCTCCACTGGCCATCGGTCCATCGAACCGAGTCTTGCAACACCACCGATCACTCCATCAGTAGAGTCTACCGTCTGACACAGCCAAATGGGCTCTATTTGCGGTGATATGACATTTTGATGGCTCACGTCTGGACGGACTGTGAACACACACACACACCGCTCGATACCACTCGATTCCACTCGGGGGTTGTGTAATCGATGTAATTTGGTGGCAAATTCGACTAGGCCGCCATATGGAGTGATCATTGGCCAACAATGGGCCTGTGCTCGGTGCTCATTACCACATTAGCAGGCTAAACAATTGGCGCCATGGACGCTATTGAAAAATTAAAACACAAAAGTGGACTTGCCACTTCATCAAGCCCATCCACACAAATGAGAAACAATAAAGCACACTAGGACAAATGTACATTCTATAGAAGTCTAAAAATAGTTGTAATTCTTTCTGAATTTGGTACATTTGAGCAGTGTGAAAGAAAGTGAACAAGAAGAATAATAATTAGTTGTGAGGTGCTAAGAATAAATCGATGTGCCACAGAAGTGGCCAATGGCACCACCGTGCATCTCTCAAATGGGAATTACTTCTACTAATTGCATGGACAGTAGACAACTAAAATTAGACTAGTTCGGTGGTGAAAGAGGTAAATTGTGTGTTGCCCCATTGAAGGTGTACATCTCAGTGTTGGCAAGATCGGTGAGGGTGACAGCTGCAAAGCCACTTCGACTCAGTCTCGTATTCTTCACTGGAATCCATTTGTCATTCTCATCGTCGTACATTTCTGACATGCTGATCGTTTGACAACCTATTGAATGGAGAATAATAGTTTCACTTAATCACTAAAAGTTGGTCTTACCGTCGTAACCATTGATCACATAGAGTTTATCGTTAAGAACGGTGGCCTTGAAGGTAGTCCGAGTGGTGATCATATTTGCAGCTTCCTTCCAGCACTCTAGTTTGAAGTCGTAGTAATGGACAAGGTTCATTCGTTCATTGAATCCCATGCATCCACCGAGAGCGTACATTCGATCGTGGCAAATGACCATTCCGAAACTGGAACGCTCAATAGGCATCCAGCCAATTTCTGACCATTTGTCTATGTTCGGATCGTACACCTCGGCCGATCGTTCTATGCCAAGGTCGTTTAGGCCTCCAACAATGTAGATCTTGTTCTTATACACCACCGCACTGGCATCTGAACGAATTATGTTCATTGAAGCAATGTTGACCCACGTGTCTAACTTGGGATTGTACTGCTCACAAGTGCTCAGTCGTTGCATTCCATCGTGCCCACCCAGTGCATAGATCATTCCGTTCAGGGTCACCGTGCTCAAATAGATTCGATTGGTCGACATTGGTGCCAACTGTTCGCTTGTCTGTTTGACCGGGTCGAATCGACACATGGTTCGAGTTGCTACACTTCCATCAGTGCCTCCAATCATGTACAGTTTATTATCGAGTACTTCTATTCCATGATAACTTTTAGTTGGAATTTCTCTATCTAAAATTTGTGACCAGGTGTTGGTCTGGCAATCGTATACCTCGACTCTTCGAGTGACCAAATTGCGACACCAACCACCACAAACCACAATGATGCTTCGAGGGACGCGAGGTCGATAAGGTCGCATTTCCGGGATAGCCATAAGTCCATAACCATCCCTTGGGACACTTTCTTTCGATGCAGTATTGCTATACTCAGTAATCATTTTATCGATAATTTTCTCAGAATTCAAGGTCGATTTTACGTGTTGACTTGACCGGATGGTCGTTTTGAGGTAGTCAATGGGTAGCCGACCAAATCGAAACACTTTGAGCAGTTTAGGCATATGAGCAATTCGGTGCGAATAGTCGTGATCAATCCATTTCACCATTGACTCCCACACAAACGATTCAGATGGTACATTCAGATGGTCGTCGTTGAGGAGGCGTGTGAAGTGATCCAAGTCTAGATTCAATAAACCACTGTTCACTTGACAAACCTGTGAAGGATTAGTCCAACGGATTAGTATTATATTAAATATTAAATATTATATTAACTCACCTTGACAAAGTTCTTCAAAATAAACTCATCAATCTTATTCGAGATTAAATTTGTCTCTTCTCTTTTGACCGAACTGAATTCTCTCAACTTCAAACAGTTGATTGCAGTGATTGACTTAAAAATATAGTCAAAGCATTCTTTCGCCAAGTTGTCAATCTTGTAATATTTGGCAAAGTTTAACACTTTCCACATAGTCAATGGCTGCAGATGAATTGGCTTGTGGGAGATGTAATCGACCAGAAGAGAGACGACATCGCGATTGGCGTGATACAACTTTAGCTGGCGAATACCGTTGCTATTAGTTTGCACTTGGGCTAATGTCGACTTAATGAAATTGACACCGAGAGTGGCGAACAAGGCAACACTGGATACTGACTGTAAGAGAAGACAATTAGTCAATAGGACCAGACAGCTCGCATGTAATAAAGCACTTACCACTCGAGTCTGGTCTTCGGTGTAGAGTTCGATCTGATCTGACCTGAGTGAAGGCATCAATGGCACATCTAATGTCTTCGAGGCTATCATGTTCAATTTGTTCAAGTCAAACCAAGACAAACTTAGACAAACATTGCACTTATTGGGCCAATAATGTTAGCGTTGGCATAAAAATCGAATTGTCGCAATAATTTATTTCTCTAAACAAATTTGTTAACAATTGCGCCATCCAGTGAGAGAAAAAAATAAACTGGAAATATTTAAATTCTAATTGTATTCAATAGACCATAAATTAACAACAATTAGCTGAATATTTGAGTTATTTAACCGACTGGTTGATTAGTTGATTATTTGTAGTTTTGCCTTTTCTCAAGTCGCCATGTTACGTATGAATCAAAGTATGTCTCTTCTCCTTGAAGAGTACTACGAGCGTGTTTGTGGTCCGGACGAAGAGTGTGGCCAGCTGAAGGAAGTGATGATGCGAGTGTTTCGAACCGATGACGACTCCGAGCCTTTCATGGAGGAGACCATGTCTCCGGTGGACCAGTTCGAGTGGGTCTACCCGTTGGTGTATCGAGTGAGCAACCGACTGGATGGCATTGCGGTTCACTCCGTCTGGGTGAACTGTTGTCAAAGTGTAGTGGCGCGCTGGGCCGAGGCGATCCCTCTTCACTGTGCCGACAAAGACATTTCACTGCTGCCCTATTTGCTCCAGTGCTGGACTCGTTACCAAAGTGCCCTCAACCTGGTTCACTCGCTCACCATATATGCTCAGAATCGACTTTCCATTGTACGTAAGGACATCAACCAAATTTTCTGCGACATTTTTGTAGAACACTTTCTGGAGAGTCCCAAGTTGCACGGTGAAGTGTTCAAAGAAATTGTGGCCACCATGGAGCGAAACAAAGAGTTCGAACAAGACAAAGAAGTTCATGTGGAGACGATCCAATCAGTCCTTCAACTGCTTTCTTACCTCGACCATCGCCATCAGACTGTCTTCTACCGAGTGTTCGGAATGCCGTACCTTAAGATGCTTCAAGAGTCAACCCTTGGAGATGCTCCAAACATGGAAAAATCAAGTGAAGTGATTTCGTACCTGAAGGAAGTAGAATCTGAAATTGACCAGCAAGTAACCGAGGCCAACTTGTATCGATTCCCTTCGGCACTTGTGAAGATGGTGGGCAAGTTGTCCTACTCGCAATTGGTTGCTCGACACCGTGAGGCGATATGCCGATACGAGATCTTTGTGAAAATGGTCCAGTCAAACATTGGCCAACTTGGCTACCTCTTCCGAATGATTTCATACGACCCAGATGGTGTTAAATTGATGGCGTGCAATGTGCAACGTTACTTGCAGACTCAGCTGAGCTCAATTGTCAGTCTCAAGTCAGACGAGCCTTGTAGTCCCGAGCAGATGCACCACTTTCTGGGCGCTCTCATCGATTTGCGACAGAAATGGTTGGTCGAGATGGCCTGTCAAGCCTTCATCTACGATTGCACTGTGCACCAGTCGATGGTGCAAGCATTCGCACAGTACCTCAACTCGGAGTCAGTCCATGTCTGTGCCCTAGCGGTGTTCGTTCACCTCGCCTCATTGGCTCAAGCGCCTCTCAATTTGCTAGAGCTACCACCAGACAACTATCGCAAAATGTCGATCGACCAAGCTGGCAAGTTGTTGAGTTTGGTGGAAGACAAACAAGTGCTGGTCGAGTACATTCGATTCTTTCTATGTGATCGAATTCTTCGGCAAGTTTCGTTTGAACCCGAGGCCGACTTTGCCCAAACTGCCCGACTGCTGAATTTTCTGCAGATTGAATCACCATTTAGTGTGAACTTGATGCTCAAGGATTACAAAGCGGGTCTGTTCGAACTGGACAATCAAATGCTTCATCGACACGTCGAGTCATTTCAGGTGAGTCTTTCACAGTTGTGTTGAATATTCAGTGTCACTCATTTCATCATTAATGTTTAGGTTCGAGCTGTAAATGGTTCCTTTTGGAAGCTCGATTCGGACTCTATCACTCAAAAGTATCGTTTGCCCAAGTCGTTTTGGTCAATGTTCAACTCGTTTCGAGGTCAATTTATGCAGAAGAATACAAAGAAGTCTATCCACTTGAATCGCAACTATGGGTCTGCCCAACTTGTGGCTCACTTTGATTCTTTTCGAATCAAGTACCAGTTTGTGACCTCACTGCGTCAGGCAGTCATTTTGACCGTTTTCAACAAACACCCGAATCTCACCTTTGCTCGTCTAAAATCGATCATCAAGATGGATGACGAGTCACTGCAGCAGTGTCTTCGTGTCTTTCTAAAGTATCGATTGGTCTGTGTGGGCAGTGACCAAGACGACTGCGAACAAGTGGATTTGTCTGTTTGTTCGTTCTCGATCAACGACAAATTTGATCACAACAAACTGGAAAGTACAGACTCGGTCCTCGTGACCACCGATCAGCTCGTGCAAGTCAATTGGATCAAACTGCAGTATGAGTGTTGTGTCAACTTTAATCTCGGCAAGATCATTCAAACTGTCACCAATGCCACAGACAGTGAAGAGGACATCAACAAGCCCGACTCAGCACCGAACTGCACCAAGCCAGTGGTGACCAAAGCCAAACCTGTGGAGAATAATCAGAACGACCAAACAGTGCGCATCGAGGCAATAGTGGTTCGAGTGTTGAAGCGTGCCAAGATTGTGCCTAACATGAAGACACTGCACAGTCTCACCGTGGACGCATTGGCCAAAACTACTTGGGCCAGTCGACTCTCGCCACGCCAAAACACTCAACTGGTGACCAATGGCTTCTCAATGAGTGATCTCAACAAGATTGTCAACTCGCTCGAGAAGAATGGATATCTCAAGTGCATGCCCACTGGAGAGATTGTCTACGAACCATGAGACAAACTCCATTTGTATACGAACGTTCATTATTATGCCTGACATGTTGCAATCGCAATTAATGAGGTGCATATTTTACTTTCAAATGCAACCAAATGCTTTAATAAAGATGTCAACAAAGTTTTCTTGACAATGATAACATCGATTGGTTATTTCATTTGTTGGTTATGATTATTTGCATAGCATTGCAACAAGTTTGTCCCTGTCAAAATATTTAGAATTGGTTTTGTTCGATTGTTTAATTTACTGCATTTAATTACATTGGCCTATGGAGTGCTTAAAAGCATTTGATTAATTCTTCTCTTGTTATTATTGGCTGTCTTTCTTAGTTTTTTCTATTTTTGGCAATGGACCTAGCAGGCGACCAAGTTTCCGAGCCCGATGGTGATCCACATTTGGACGATGCGAACGACACCGAAGTTGTTCGTTTTCTGTCTTCCCTTGGCCGACCAAGACAACTCGACTCGGACCAAAGTCTTCCACTGATCAACCTGTCCTGTACTAAAGCATACACGTACGAAGACTTGCTAAACTCAGCTTTAAAGTCGGTTATAATTCATCCATCAAGTTACATGCGAACTTTGGTTCAGCTCGGCTATGAACCACTGCCTGGAGTGAAGTGGACCTTCTTTGGCAGGAGCAGAATTTATTTGCCTGGCTTCTTCTCTTACATGAGACACATCATCAATGCTGACGGTTGGTTGGGCATTTATCGAGGACTTCGTTTCAGCCTCGCTTACACAGTCTCGTACGAGTTTGTCTACAAGAATGCCATCAACCTTCAAGCCAAAATGGAAGTGTTCGAGTCGACACTCAAAGATCCAGAGTGGCAGTTCGAGAATGTGTCAAACTTTGCTGTCGGTCTGATTAGTGAGATGACGCCTCGACTGGTTAGTCTCGCGGTTGCCTATCCCTTCAAGGTGATGACAGTTCGCTGCATGTCTCAGCTTGTCGGTCGAGAGACCAAGTACGATTCTTTCTTAGAATCTGTGCTCGACTTGTACCAAAATGGTGGTCTGTCTGCTTTCTACGCCGGCTTTGTCCCTTACCTCCTGGCCGACTGTCTCGTGGTCTACACTCGGTGGATTGTATTCTACTTGGTGCATGGCAAGTTGAACCGAAGCTCGCGCAACTTGATCAATGCGGTCACCCAGTACATGGCCTCTTACACGTCCTACTCTCTCAATGTGGTGTCCACTATTATGTCGTGCAATGGCCCGAGTGCTCGATCACTTGCTGCCTCGAACTGCAATCCAGCTTTTGATCACTGGATCAAGTGCATGCAATCCTTGTGGAGCAAGGGACAACAAGGACGTGGATATTCCCTCAATTGGCGATCTTGTCTTTTGTACAAGAAAAACGACTCTCAAGAACTTCACTCAATTTGAAGTTAATTTAACATTTCACTTGTGTTATTATTAAACTTTAATAAAATCGTTTTAAAAGCAGTGGCGTATCCAGAAAAATTTTTCAAGTACGCAAAACATGGGATTTGCGGTACTATCAATAGATACAATCTATCAATCTATCAAATTTATGACTATTATTGCTTTGTCCAAGAAATCTCATGTACGTAAATGCATACGTTGCGTACCCCTAAATACCCCACTGTTTAAAAGAATATTCTTGGTTGCCAGAATGCGTTGCAAGTTTGTTTGTAATAGTTGGAGACCATTTGATAATTGTTCGAGTCCAGATTCATGTGTCGAGTGTATTGATTAGCCACCTCGAATGCTTCACTCCACTCAACCGAGCCCATCTTTCCGGGATGTCCTGTCTTGGCAAAAGATGTCCAAGCGCCAATCATGTCTTTGCTCAGTTGATATTCCTCTGGTTTGCGGGCTTTGGTCATTTGAGCTGCAAACAGGTAGATGATGTCTTCGCCGTGACAAACTCCCCGCCAGCCTTTACACCCACCCAGAATTGAAAATGGCACCGTGGAGTGCTGAGTCAATCGATAGGTGTAGTAACGACTGTTCGGTGCCAACTTGGTAACATGCTCGCCGAACAGAATTGTGGAACACATCAGAGTTGGATCTCCTAGCACTCGGCCGATGATGGACCTACATTAGAACCAAACACATATCAGAATTTAATGAACACTCTATTCAATCTGTTAACCTCAATTCAAGCTGACTTGGGTTGTGCAGATCTTTGGTATAGAAGTCGGCAATTTCATTGGTCATTGGTAAGTTGGCATTCATTTTGAGGATGTACTTGCGTGTCGACTCTACTGTCAGGATGGTTTCGTTCGAGTCGAGTTCGGTGAAAGCGCTGCCCACAAAGATGGACCCTTCATCTCTAGTCACACCGTACATCAGGTCAACATCTTTGTTGTACATGCCCGCTTTCAAAGCTTCTACTGTGTCGATCGGCAAAATTTCATCGCCAAAAATGGCAACGGGAACTTGACCAGCAATGGTGGCAATTGTTTGCATCTCCAATATTTGGTTCACTGTTTTATTGCGCAGACAGGCGAGTGACTCGTTCA